>CM057456.1:782535000-784935000 GCA_016271365.2 Neoceratodus forsteri | reverse complement strand
TGTTACTAAAGAGGCATACAGAGAGGATACATAAAATTTAAGATCACTTTTGGAGTGACAGTATAGTCAGCATTGCATTGAGAGAGCTATTAGGCAAGCCAATTAGAATTCAAGGAGAATTTGTTATCCAATAACAGAGAGAATAGCAATTGCTAGATCTTCTCTTGTCAGTCTTCACCATTCATTACTGCTGTGTGTAAAGCCGAAAGTGTGCACCTGCTACACGGAGGTTTTGGAGGGAGGGCAGGCTTATGGCACCGCCCACGAGGTGACACACTACATGGTGCATGAGGGGTGGCCGTTAGGCTCCGTAGACTCTTCCTCCTCCATCCCAGTTCTGTTTCTCCCACCATCATGGCTACATCTGCTACATGAGTGAAACCATCTGCTGCTGATGTAGGGCCTTATGTCATTTTGGCGTCTGTTCGATCTCCTTCATCCTGGTTGAATTCGATGCCGCTGAAACCAGTAAGACTGTTTTATTTTTTATTCTCGATGGTGCCGGGAGCTTTACTGTTTATTAAATTGTTTTTGCATCATGTCCAGTTTGGGAGCCAAGCGAAAGTCAAAAGCGGGCCATGCCCCCATGCGTTGTTGCTCCTGTGGCCGGCATTTCTCCATGATGAACTGACATGATGTTTGCCTTCGGTACCTGGGACCTAGCCATGATATGGATAGATATAATGCCTGTTTTTCCATGGATCTCCACGTTCTCAAAATCTGTGCATTCAAAGTCTACAAGGCCCCGCCAACTTTCAGAGGACGGCGTTGTTCTCGGGCTTCCCAGTCAAGGTCTTTAGGCCCTTCTTCCAGATCCCCTCCCAGGCCTATATGGTCTGTGGAAGAGGAGGCCTCCTCATCTTCAAGCTGTGCTAACTCCCAGGCTGGGGGTGGTCTGGGGTCCATGGAGAAGGGTGGCTTGGGGGTTGCAGAGGGGACTGTCCCCCCAGAGGGGGCTGCAGCACCTGCTACACCTTCTTGAGAGGGGGATTGGGAGTCCTGACTTTGGGGGCCTCCCTCAGGAGCCTCTGCATCGAGGACCCCTTCGCTGGGGTTGGGAGGAGGGCATCCTCAGAATCTGAGGGGTTGAGGGTTGGGGTGAGGGTGTCAGCACTCCTCTGCCACCCCTAGGGGGTGAAGGAGGAGCCATAGCACGATCTCCACCTCTCCTTAGGTTCAGGGGTCCCTTCCGGTGGTGCCGCCATGGGTTGCCCTTTTGGAATCATGCAACCCCAGGTACATCACAGCAGAGATCCCCCATTTGGGCTCTTCCAGAGTTTGCATTTCCATGTGACCTGGTTTGATTTCAGGGATCCCTCCAGCTTGGGCTCCATTCTTGGATTTCAGAACCCTAGCACAGGACAGTTGCCTCATTGTAGGTGTCCTCCCATTCCTCTGCAGCCACCCCCATCTCTTCCAGGCCACGTGAGTTCTACAGGACTGTTATCCTGGGAAACATTCAGAGGCACTGTGGTGGCCTTCCAGTCATAAGTTAGGTACATGCATGAACAGGTCTTTTGCCTGTCCCCACCACTGCAGGAGTCTTCTGAACATTCAAGTTTCCCATCCTCCTTGACTCCCTCCTCAGAGGGAGAGGAATCTACTGCTCACCTTTCTTCTGACTCTGATTTCACTGAATATCAGTGCTTCCTTTCAAGAATGGTTAGGAATCTCTGTATTTCCATGTTAGATGAGACATAACAGGTGGGAACACATGAATTCCTCAGTGAATTTAGTGCCCAGCACTTGGTGGTGCCATCCTGACCTATTCCTTCCAGGAGGCATCTAGCCACACCTGGCAGTCTCTAGCCGACCATCTCTCAGCCCTGGCAGACTGCAGGAGGTATTTTGCTCCATCTGAGTCCCTAGGTTCTCTCCATAACCTGCCTTTGGGCTTGGTATTCCTAGAGACCCCTTTAAGGTGCGGCACCTGGCACATGACTTACCACCGGCCTCGTATTCCCTACAATTCGACCAATGGGGCAAAGTGTTTTCTTCTTCTCATGCGATGTTGTGCATTGCATCACATCAGGCATACCATGCTGCCTATAACAGGCATTTGTGGGCAATGCTGACTCAGGTCCTAGCATCAATGCCTGATACAGAGCAATCAAGACAGGCCATTGCTCTCTCCACTATAGGTGTGGAACTGGCAAGGCACCAAGCAAGGGCATCTTACGATGCCAATGAGGTGGCTTCCAGGCTTGTGAGGACAACGATCTGCATTAGGCGGGTGGCATGGCTTCATCTATCAAGGTTGTCACCTCTGGCCCAGCATAGGGTGATTCTCTCCTCCTCCTACCGAGGGACCTGCCTCTTTTCTACCAGGGCTAGAAGGCTTCTACTGGGGCTTCCTCCATCCCTCATCTTCAGGGGACACCTTCTAGCTCTCCTCAGCCTTAAGCTTCTAGTCTAGTATGGCCAAGGTCTCTTCCTCCTGTTTCTCACCAACAGGAGGCTGAGGGTCTTGTTCCCTCAGGGTTATGTTAGTCCCCCTCTAGGGGGGGCTTGGTACTCACCCAGCAGAAATGAATGGTGAAGCTTGACAAGGGAAGATATAAAAATTACATACCTTCCATAATTCCTGATCTTCTCTTGTATCTTCACCATTCATTACTGAATCCCTCCCACCTTCCCCTCATGGGCCTCCTTCTTGGGTGTCCCTCTGCTCAATTTCCCTCCCTCTCCTCCTTTCATGGCCTTTAGAGCCTAATTCACTAGCCTTTGGGTTTCTGTTTTCTCTCAGAAGAGATAACAAGTCTGGAGAAGGAGGAGAGTGAGTAGAGCTTCATCTTTCTCCTGAGGGAGCTCTTTCTGATTACTCTTGAAGGTGTCCCTTCTGGCACCTTTTTTCTTAGACCAAGTTAGTTCAATCACCAGTTAACAGGAATAGTTCTTGAATGGTCCTGTTCCTTAGTTCTCAGACTTCCTTGGTATCTCTGGATCTTGTCCTGTGTATGCCAGTCCAGTGCTAGTCAAAGTCTTTCTAGCCTATTTTCAAAATTGCCTTCAGCAACTGGTTATTTGATTCTTTGGCCTGTGCCTTCCAGGGAGTCAGAACATGTTTCCTTCCCCCGATCTCCCCCCCACCACCACCTGTATTAACACATGGCAATGTGCTAGTGGGGTCCTTTTTCCCCTTTCCTCAGTTGGGCACTCTTCCTCTGCAACAGATTGTGTGCCTTGGCAATCTGTGAGCTCTCAGCTTGAGTGATGGGCTTCAGGATAATGGGAGGTGTTGGAAATTTGTCTTTTTTGTATAAGTTGTGCAAACGGCTCAGTCAATCCTTTAGGCCAGTTTTCTTGAAGGGATCCTTGCTTCCTTGCCCTTAGGTTCCGAGCTGATAACCCTTAAGCCAATTTAACTCACAACTTGGCATTATTTTTCAATCATTCACATATCTGTGACTGTCTACTACAGTATGCCCTGCAGGCCCATTGATCCACAGTGTGGACTAATGGGCTTACATCTGATACTATATGCTGTCATTCGGTGGGCAGCTGCAGAGGTATGCAGGTGGGTTGTTGCTACCCACTGATGACAGGAAAGGCGCTGGGTGGGCAGAGGGTCCTGTGTGGGTGGGTGGGTGGGGGTGCCACTGGATCACCAGGAATATGTCACAGGTTGTTTTATGGTGATCAGGCTATGAGGAGGAAGGGGAGTGCGCTAGACTACCAGGATAATGTATATAATTATTTCATGGTGAACAGGGCTACAGGCAGGGTGGGAGGACCACTAGACTACCAGGGCATAGTCCACATGATTGATATGACAATCAGGCTACAGGGAGGGGTCTCGGCATGTTGTGCAGGCGCCATGTGCATTGCCAGCCTGCTCTGCTGAATGCATGCATATAGGCCATAATGACAAGCAAATGGCCCAGTTTGTGCCTGCATACATTATGGGCCCATTTGCATACTGTCAGCTGAATATCGGAATTTGCAGAGCGTACCTCTGTTGTGTTGGTGCAGTTCCCATTCCTGGCTTGCAGCCCTGTCTGGGGATGTGCCAGCGCATCATAGTTGCTCAGTGTGCATTACCTGATATATTCAGAGGAGATGCCATTGCTCATCTCGCTTTGAATATATCCCTGGTTTCACTGGTGCAACACAGATGTGCTGCAACAACATGCACCATTGCCGGGCACACTTCTGAATATTGGGGCCATAGTAAGGGTGTTTTGAATGATGTGAATATGTTAACACAAATAGGTAGTACCTACGTTATATCAAATTAACTTTATATTGGACCTAAGCCTTTTTATAAACTGTAAGATTAATCATTCTTACTTTTAAGGGAGTACCCTGTTAACATAAACTTTTTGTGAGTTAGATAGTGTTGTACTTATTTTAATAAAACAGGGTTGCAAGACCATTGTTGGTAACACAAGAAAAATTACTCACCATAGTGATGTTGTTTCTTCTAATGGAGTCTTGCTGTATTCAGACATAATGCAGTTAGCCCCAGCACTTGAGCTGCCCTGGAAAGGAAAAAGTTAACTCTATACAGAAGCACAGAACGTTGAGCTCAAGCTTAGTTTTCAAACCTCTGTCTGTGGTACTTCCCAGTGTAACCGTCAGATTCTTACCAGCAAACTAACTAACATACTACAGTATGGAAATTGTTCTAAATATAGCCAAAGGGCAAAAGATTCCTTTTGGCCCAAAAGACTCAAGTCGAGAACCCAAGAAGGAAAGGTAGTGACAATATTTCAGTATAAAACATCAGAAAAATAATAACATCTTCCCAACCCAAGAAGTAGGGTACAAGGTACACCCCTGAGGTGCAATACTGTACCTGCCAGCCCACTTCCCAAAACTAGGTTCTGAGAGGGGAGGCAGGGAGGGAGGTCTGAAAACAGCAAGACTCCATTAGAAGAAAAAACATTACTATGGTGAGTAATTTTTTCTTCAAACAACATGAAGTCTTGCTGTATTCAGACATAATGCAGACTACCAAGCAGTTCCCTATGGAGGAGGGAATGCAGAACCTACTTTGGGAAGAGGCTCTGCAGTACTGCCATACCAAACCTAGCATCACTTCTAGCCTGGATGTCCAGGGAGTAATGCTTGGTGAAAGTATGTTCTGTTTTCCAGGTGGCTGCTTTACAGATCTCTAACAAAGGTACAGTATATCTCTGGCCACAGCTAGAGAAGCAGCTGTACCCCTAGTCAAGTGAGCCCTCAGGCCTGAATGGGGCATCCTACCCAACTTTTCATAACAAAATTCTATACAAGAAACAGTCCACCTGGCAATAGTTCTTTTAGTGGCAGGCTTGCCTTTCCCCACTTCACCATAAGTGAGAAACAATTGAAGACAATCATTTCTATGTGCCTTAGTATGCTCAGTATAGTAGCTAAGGGCCCTCTTAACATCCAGACTGTGTAACCTTCTTTCACCTGAAGAAGAATGGTCAGTGAAAAACACAGGGAGAGGTATAGACTGGTTCAGATGAAAATCTGATACTACTTTGGGCAAGAACCTCCTATTGGTTCTTAGGACCACTTTGTCCCTATGGCAGGAAATGAAGTCAGGTTCAACTGACAGAACCTGTAACTCACTAATCCACCTGGCAGAAGTAATAGCTACCAGGAACACAGTTTTCCAGATCAAGTACTTCAATTTGGCTGAAGCCAGAGGTTCAAAGGGTGGCTGCATTAGCTGAGCTATGCAGACATTAAGATCCTAAGGTGGAGTGAGCTCCCTAAAGGGAGGGTTAATGTGAACCAGAACTTTGAAAAACTTTCTGAAAACAGGATGAGATGCCAGGGAAGAGCCCTTCCCTGCTGAGAGGAATGCAGAGATGGCTGCTAGATGAACCTTCAGAGTGGCAGACTTAAGGTCTAGACCATTGAGATGAACTAGATAGTCTAAGGTTGTGGAAATGTCTGCAGAATCAGGCAGAATGCCTTTCTGAGAGCACAAAATACTGAACCTTTTCCATTTGGAGTTGTAAGTTTTTCTAGTGGAAGGTTTCCTGGAGACCTTCAGAATATCCAGAACTCCCTGAGAAAGATGTAGTGCTGCATATTCTAACTCTTCAAGAGCCAGCCCTTGAGATTGAGAGACTGGAGATTGGGGTACCAGATCCACCCCAGGGAGGAGGACAGGAGATTGTATGTCCCGGGCAGAGACAGGGGACGTGACACTGACAAGGAAAGCAGTAGAGGATACCAAGGCTGTATGGTCCAATCTGGAGCCACCAGTATCACTGTGCAGGGTTGAGTCCAGATCTTGATCAGAACCCTGAACAGCAGAGGGAAGGGAGGGAAATCATAGAGAAATCAGCCCTTCCAGTCCAAAAAGAGAGCATCCTGGGGAACTGTCCCCAGGACTGGAGGTCTTCAACAAAACAGAGGAAGTTGATGATTGTTCAGTGCTGCAAAGAGATCTATTTCTGGAGTGCCCCACCTGGAGAAGATGACCTTCGGGTTGTGAGGATCTGGGGACCATTCGTGGTGTCCCTGTGAAATTCTGATCAAAGCGTCTGCTAGTACGTTGTCCTTCCCTAGAAGGTAAACTGCTACCAGAGAAGTCTGAAGAGAATAGGCCAGAGACCACAGCTTCATGGCTTCTGTGCACAAGGCTGAGGACCGAGTGCCTCCCTGCTTGTTGATGTACCACATGGTGGTGGTGTTGTCCATTCTGACTTGGACCACCTTGTCCTTGACTGAATCTGAAAAGCTCTGCAAGGCTAGAAAAACTGCCCTGAGTTCCAGGAGATTGATATGAAGGAGAGACTCCTGTGGAGACTAGAGCCCTTGAGCTGTCAGGGCTCCCAGATGGGCTCCCCACCCTATGAGAGAAGCATCCATAGTAAGAACTACTGATGGGACTTGAGGGAGAAATGGAACTCCTTGTCTGAGGTTGTCCTGGTTCAGCCACCACTGGAGAGCATGAGCCAGAGTCTGAGTCACTGGAATCAGTTTGGTAATTGAATCCTTCTTTTGAGACCAAAAAGACCTCAGATGAAACTGAATGTCCCTCATCTGGAACTTTGCTCCCTACACCACTGCTGTGTAAGCTTCCATGTGGCCCAGGAGCTGGAGGAACTGTCTTGCTGGGCGGGAGACCTGCGGTTGAAAGGAGGAAGTGAGATCCACTAGGGCCTTCACCCTTGCCAGGGGAAGGAAGGCTTTTGTTTGTACAGTGTCCAACTCTGTGCCTATAAAGGTGAGAAGTTGAACTGGTTCAAGTATAGACTTTGGAAGATTGAGAAGAAACCCAAGGGAGCTGAGTAGGTCCTGAGTAGATTGAAGAGCTGACTTGACCTGTAAAGGTGACTGACCCACTAAGAGCCAGTCGTCCAGATATGGGAAGATGGTGATACCCTGTCTTCTGAGGTAAGCCACCACTACTGCAAGGCACTTTGTGAACACCCTTGAGCTAATGTTAGGTGAATGGCATGGCTCTGAATTGGTAATGGCCTGAAGGCAACTGAACCTGAGGTATTTTATGTGGGAGCACCTGATAAGAATATGGAAGTAGTATCCTTGAGGTCCAGAGATGCTAGCCAATCCCCTGGCCTTAGAGAGGGAAGGATTATTCCCAGAGTTACCATTTTGAATTTGGGCTTGAAATGTGTTTGTTGAAATACCTTAGGTCTAGGATGGGTCGCCACTCCCCTGTTTTCTTTGGGGGTAAGGAAGTACCTGGAATACAGTCCTATTCCCTTGAGTTGAGTAGGAACTTTCTCTATAGCTCCGAGAGCTAGAAGAGAGGAAACCTCTGCCTCTAGGGCAAGGGTTTCTGAGACTGATGCAGATGGAAAAGACTTGGCCCTCTTTTTAGGAAATTGTTTGAAGCTGAGGGCCAGTCCCTGGCTTACTACTTCCAGGACCCACTTGTCTGAGGTCACAGATTTCCAGGCCTGGAAGTAGTAAGCCAGTCTCTCTCCCTACTGGAAATGGGAGTCGACCCAGGCTGACACATCAGGGTGTCTGCTTGGCAGAGCCTAAGACTGAGAGGAGGAGGGAGCAGCCCTGCTCATCCCCCTCCTGCCCCTCCTTCTGAAGAACCCCCTCTGTGGGAAGGGAAAGGAGGCATGGGCTTGGTAAAAAGGCCCCTAGACTGCTGCTTGTGCAGAGTGGCCTGCCTTTCCTTGGCCTGTGCACTCCTGTACGTGGTCCTGTATTCATCAATTTTCTTCATGTAAGCCTCTGTCTGCTCCCCAAACAGGGTTGCCTACTACAGGAAAATCCATGGCCTTAGCCTGGGTATCCTGTGAAAGGCCAGTACATCTGAGCCAAGCATGTCTTCTGACAGACACAGATGTAGCCATGACTCTAGATGCCACATCACTGAAGTCCACAGCAGCACGAAATTGCATTTTGGATGCCTCAATTCCATCAGCAGCCACCTCCTCCAGCTCATTGGCTAGCTGGGGAGAGGCCTGTTTAGCCAGTTCCAGAACCGTATCCCATCTGGATTTCTGGTACCTGGCTGTGTAGGCCATATAAGTAGCCTGCCTGAGTCCCAAAGAGGATGCCAAATACTGTTTTTTGGCCATGGCATCCACTTTTCTGGAGTCCTTATCCAGGGGTGTGAAGCCAAAGGAATGTTAGCCCTGTCACAGGCTGCAGCCTGCACTACCCCAACATGGCTGCAATGACTATAAAGGAACTCCACAGCTGAGCCTGATAATGAATACCTCCTCTCCATGCTCTTATCCACAGGAGGTATTGAATTAGGGGTTTGTAAAATGCTGTGTGTCTGTTTCCCAAAGGATTTATGAAGAGGGATAGACAGCTTTTTGGACTATGGGATGTCCATCATTTCCACAAAATCAGGCTCTTCGTCCTCCTCTGTGGCTTCAACCAACAGAAGCTGCAGGGTTTCTGCCACCTTTTTGTAGAACAAAAATGTGAAGGGGACTCAGAGAACCTGGGAGGAGAGACACCTGAGGGCCTGTCTGGGGAGATGTCTGCTTCAATGGGCACATCCAGACCCCCCCCCCATCATCATCATTGCTATCATCACTGGGATAGTCTTCGTATCCCTCCCACTCCTCATAATAAGCATCTGTATCATAATCCAGAGGAGATGGATCTGATCAAACTGATCGCCGAACCGGCGGTCCTGGGTCGGACAGAACCGGTCTAAGCGATTGAACAATACTAATCGCTTTGGCTATTTTGTCCACAGTTGGAGAGTGCGAAACAGGATCCAAACTGGCAGACTTACGCTTCTTCTTTGACAGAACCAACCCCTCAGGATTGGCTCTCCTTTTGCGCGAGAAGCTATCGCCTAGGTCAGTAGGCACCTCCTCAGGTTCAGCCCCAACTGAATCGGGCTGGCCATCCGGATCTATGGACTTCTCAGCCTCCCTTTCCTTCAACCTACTCAGTCTTTTATCTAGAGTGGATTTAGGAAAGTTTTTACAGATTTGGCAGTCTGACGTGAGGTGGGCAAACCCCAGACAATAAACTCAGATGAGGTGGGGGTCAGCCTTAGAAAATGCCTCCTCACACTCAACCAAGGGAAGCTGCAGGGTTTCTGCCACCATTTTGTAGAACAAAAAACGTGAAGGGGACTCAGAGAGCCTAGGAGGAGAGACACCTGAGAACCTCTCTGGGGAGATGTCCGCTTCAATGGACACATCCAGACCCCCCTCATCATCATCATCACTGGGATAGTCTTCATCTCCCTCCCACTCCTCATAATAAGCATCTGGATCATAATCCAGAGGAGACAGATCTGACCAAACTGACCGCCGAACTGGTCTAAGCGATTGAACAATACTAATCGCTTTGGCTATTTCATCCACAGTTGGAGAGTACGATACGGGATCCGAACTGGCAGACTTATGCTTCTTCTTTGATGGAACTGACCTCTCAGGGTCAGCCCTCCTTTTCAGAGGAGCTATCGCATAGGTCAGTAGGCACCTCCTCAGGTTTGGCCGCAAATGAACAGGGCTGGCCATCCGGATCAACAGACTTCTCGGCCTCCCTTTCCTTCAGCCTACTCAGTCTTTTATCTAGAGTGGATTTAGGAAAGTTTTAACAGATTTAGCAGTCTGATTTGAGGTGGTCAAACCGCAGACAATAAATACAGATGAGGTGGGGGTCAGCCTTAGCAAAGGCCTCCCCACACTCAGTACAGTGTTCAAACCCAGTAGGACCGGTTTTCTTCTTGGGTTTCTCAGACATGGCCAAACTAGCTAATTACCCTATTACAGCTGTCAAGCCAGGTAATATAATAACCAATCGGTTAAAAACCATGTCACGGGCTTTTTAAAAGAACCAGCAAGAGGTCAGGTTCTTTTGAAACTAATCGGTACTGGAACACCACACTAATCCCCCAAAAATAAAATAAAAATTAGTAAGGTCGGTTCCAAACCAGACTGACCGAGAAGAAACAGAAAGAAAAGGACAAATTCCACTTTTTTATCAAAATAAACACAGTCACTACCTATCTACACACTACCTGTACCATAGACATAGGCTGGAAATCAGAAAATAACAAAAAAATATGCGTTTAAACCAAGCACTTTTCTTTTACCAAACCGAGCAGAGGAAATCTCCAAAGAGACTTCACTGTTAGGCGGAATAAAGAATCTGATGGTTACACTGGGAAGTACCACAGGCAGAGGTTTGAAAACAGAGCTCGAGCTCAATGTTCTATGCTTCTGCACAGAGTTAACTCTTTCCTCTCCAGGGCAGTTCAAGTGCTGGGGCTAACTGCATTATGTCCGAATACAGCAAGACTTCATGTTGTTTGAACTATAGTATCACTCATTTCTTTTTACAATAAAGTTGAAAATGACTGGGCTATGATTTTACACTTTCAGTGAGATTTTTTAAAAATATATGATACGGAATATACTGTTATACAATTGGAGCACTGTTGCTGTAATATTTTCACATGATATACATAGGGACTTTTACTGTACTATATATGGGACATATATATATATATATATATATATATATATATCATATATAATATATATATACATATATATATTATATATATTAGTGGTGCAGTCTGCACTGTAGTTAGGGTTGAGTAGGCAGCTTAATGTTAAACCCCAAATTTTGCACCTTAATACTTTGCAACCGTTCAGCGAATTGACGAAATTCAGAATGCACGGTCTCATATGGTAGTTGTTTTGATTTGCCAAGTTGCCTTTTAATCGGACTTGTGTTTTCTGTGCAGTAAAGTGCAACAAATGCATTTTTGCCTTTTCTGTCCATTTCACCAATTTTGCCCATTGCGCTGCAGCCACACCATTTGAAATTTTGGTCTGAAAGTTTCAGGGTAGAAAGAGGTTTGCCCAAAGACCAAGCCAGCATTGGTTTGGTAAAAACATATTAATCCATTCAAAAGTTATAACATTTTGAATTTTCAGGTTCTGAGCATATTCAGTTCAGTCTGAGATTTATATGTATGTTTTGCGAAAGAGGACTGGGCTCGCGATCAAGGATTTTATCACCTCATGAATAAGGATTTATAAAATCCCTGTTTGTGAGGAAAAATTCCCCTTTCATGAGCTGCCATCTTGTTTTCATTTTTTCCCACAAACAAAATGTAGCGTGCACCACGGACGAGTACTGTTGTAAATTAAGCATGGGTTCTGTTCAGGGTGATGCCCTCTATAAATCTATGGCTTTGGTTTTCTTTATTTTGGTCAAAAAATGGTAATTTTATATTTTAAAATTCTTTGTTCGTGACTTGCTTCTGATCCTTATTAGTGAGGTGACAGAATCCCTTTCATGAGCTGATCCCCTTTTTGCGAGCTGACAAGATTCTTGCTCTAATTTTGGGACCAGATGACTCTATCTCATGAACAAGGAATGCCTAGTGAATGGGAATTTTGTCACCATGAAAGAGGATCGACTCATGAAAGAAGATTTTGACAGCTCGTGAAAGGGACTTTTATTTAAATCCCCATTTGTGAGCTGCTAAAATCCTCTTTGCAAGTTGTCAAAATTCCTTTTGTGAGCCAGTCCCCTTTTGCGAGCCGACCAAATCCTTGATCATCATTTCCAGACTAGATTGCCCTTTTTGTGAACAAGGATTGGCTTGCAAATGAGGATTTTGATACCTCTCAAAAGGGGATTGTTTTTTTAAATTCTCTTTCACAAGGTGACAAAATTCCCATTCACGAGCTGTCAAACTCCCCTTTCGTGAGTCAACCCCCTTTTGAGAGCTGACAACCATGTGGTCATTCACTGACAATTCAGTGGGCCACTGGTAGTAGAGGAGAGAGGAGTGTTGCACTGGTGGCCCGCTCAGAGTCAGGGTGGGGAGGGGAGTAGGGTGGTGGCAGATGAACTGTCAGGGTGGTGGTTGGTGGGGTCCAATAGACACTAGTAAATTGGGATTATTCTTTTTATAAAGAATTGGGGATGGGGAGGTCCACTAGACAACAGGGAATACTGGGAATAGAAGGGAATGAGTTGGTGGACTGCCAGCTGTTTATTTGTGGATTAAGGATTCCAGGATAGGGAGGAGGGTCTGCTAGACATCAGAGAAATAAAATGTTTTGGGAGCCATGATCAGTGGGTGAGGGAGCAACTAGAAAAGAGGAGGGTCCAAGGAAGGGATTGGAGGTATTTACTGGAACCCCTGATCAGTGTGGGGGGGGTGGATTAATGAATTAAACTGCAGTTAAAAAACCCTCAGAACTGACCACTGGCAGTGATCCTTTCTGCAGATTTTTTTTCACAGTTTAATAAATTAACCCACAGTTTGTATATTTTTTCCACAGTTTTAAGGTGGAATTTCTACTAAAGTTCCAAAAATGATTTCTGAACTCTTGCAAAAGCGAAATAATTCACACTTTCGCTGAAATTCTGCCGGCAGAAATTTTTTTCGCACATCCCTAATAGTTAACAGCTGATGAAACACACAGCATGTTATCCACACATAGTGTATTAGACATGACAGTTTCTGTGAGCCTAGCAACAGTCATTGGATGTTTGCATTTTTTTTCTGATACAGTGAGTCAGTCCTAATAACAAACAGTAGTAATAATAAAAGTAATTTTTTAGCAGCGATAGTTGCATTGACCCAATTGTCGAATTATGACATATGCAAATCAATATTTTGAAAATTTGTACAGAGTAAGTGTCATTGTATTAAGAAGATATTCCAGCAGTAATGTGTCATCATACTGCACTGCCAGTATAGAGTCAATTACACTGTACTAGTTTTTTCATTACATAGTGTCATGTGAAATCAGTAAAGTGTTGTGATTATTGTGCTTACAGATGTGCCGGAGTGGTATAGTGTCTTACAGTGTTCCATGTGTCTTGCATGTGTGCATGTGTGTGGGTGGGAGGTGGGAGAATGCTGAGTTAGGGTTATGAGGAGGGGCGTTGGGGGTAGAGTGGTGAGATGGTAACCCTAACATGGAATTTCAACACTTTTGTCAGTGTGGAAATAACCCTAACTGATGCATTAATGGAGTTTTTGCAAAGAATTTCCTTTCTTTTTTTAAAAGTGTAATATAAATGGTAAATGATATGTGTTGGTGGAAGCGCGTGGCCCTTTGTGCCCTGCACTCCCACCAAGCTGCCCATTTCTGCATAATTACCATTGATATGTGTTTGTGGGAGTGCAGGCCCTCTGTGCCCTGCACTCCCACTTGCACATAATTATGGAGGCATACAGCAGCCCTATAAGGCAAGGAAATGTTGTAACACTAATTTACCCATATCTCGTGAACTGTAGCAGCTAGAAAAAATAATTAAAGTGTGGTTATAATCATGAGCGTGAGTAGTTCTCACAATGACTGATTCCATATCTTGCATCATTTCTGAGATACAGGCACTGAAAAGTACTGTGACCGTTAACACTGAGGACACAATAGTTGCCTATGCACATGAATAATGGGAATGTTAGTGAGCACAAAAAATTTTACAGCGGCTACTTTTTAGAGTCAGCACGATTGTTTGCATGGCAACATAAATGTTTGCTCAATCAAAAAATGGAAAACATTTAAAAAACATATTTCCAGACTAGCTGGTGAAAACTAATGCCAGGGACATGTTCCTCAGGGCCTGATTAGGTAAACACAATAGTTGGTACTTTGTAAAGTGCAGTATTTTTGAATAACAGTGTTTTTTCTCTTGCTAACTGAAAACAAGATGGTGGCAGTACTAACGACTTTTTGGGCAAGCTCGACAACAAAATGTAAGCGTGAATGTTTTCACACTGCACATATACATTTTTCCATAGGCTATAATGGGACATGAAAAAATGGCATAACTTTTGAACGGAGCAATATTTTTCACCAAATCTTCAAAAGGCACCAGTGCAACCCAGGACACATGTAAACAACCCGTTTGAACACACTCAAATGCATTCTTCAGTGTATTATGGGTGGACAAAGAATTTGCAACATTGAGGAAAATTCTTTCAGTGCACTACGATTCCACAACCATACGTCCAACCAAAACACAAATTTCCAGATCTGGAGATCTATGGTACATCTTTCTACATTCCAAATTTCAGGCAAATGAGACAAACAGTTCAAGAGTTATTAAAGAGTGTATTATTTGACTTTGATAAGATGGCCAACAGAGTTAAGCTAGCCCTGGCAACAAGAAATACAGGTGAGGGAGTACAGGCAAAGTGGGCAAGCATTAAAGATGCAACACTTAAAGCAACATCTCATTGTGTTAGTGAGAAATGGAAGTGCAAAAGAAGAAGGAAACCACTTTGATTCTCAAACATGGTAGCAGAAAAGGTCAGAGCCAAAAGGCTGGCCTTCAGGAAATATAAGGGAATGCAGCAGGATGAAGATAGGGAGGCATACCAAACTTCCCTAAGGGAAGCAGGGAAGGCAATAAGGCAGGCAAAGGTCCAAACTGAGGAAACACTAGCATGAACAGTTAAAGACAGTGAAAATACTTTCTATAGTTACATTAGTGAAAGGAGAAAGTCCAGAGGGGGTATTGCTAGATCAGAGGGGATAAGGGGCCTTGTGAAGAGGAGGACCATGTAAAGCATTTATTCTAAATAGATACTTCTGCTCAGTATTTACTGAAGAGAAAGTAGGGCAGGGCCCACAGCTCTGTACCATGGACACAGGGAGGAGGGAGGTGTGCACTAGTCCCTTCACAAAACAAACGGTCCTACAAGAGCTCAATAAGCTCAGGGTGGACAAGGCAATGGGACCTGATGGCATACATCCCAGGGTACTAAAGGAGCTAAGGGTGGAACTAACAGAGCCATTATCAGAACTATTTAGTGAGTCTCTGAGCACAGGAGAGGCCCCAGAAGACTGGAGAAGGGGTCAGGTGATCCCGCTCCACAAGAGTGGTAGTAGGGAGGAGGCAGGGAACTACAGACCAGTCAGTCTTACCTCAGTAGTGGGCAAGATTATGGAGACGCTCCTTAAGGAAAAGATAGTGCAACACCTGGAATCCATAGAAGCACAGGATCCAAGACAGAGTGGGTTTACAAAAAGAAGGTCCTGTCAAACTAATCTCAGATTTCTTTGACTGTGTAACCAGAGTGGTGGACCAAAGAGGAGCAGTTGATGTTGCCTACCTTGACATCAGCAAAGCTTTTGATACTGTTCCACATAGAATATTGATTAATAAGCTGTGTAGGCTTGGGGTGGGTCAGACGTTGATCAACTGGGTGGCAAACTGGTTGATGGGCAGAAAACAGAGAGTGGTGGTAAACGGTATACAGTCAGAAGAGATGCAAGTTACAAGTGGGTTACCTCAGGGATCAGTCCTGGGGCCAGTCCTCTTCAATATCTTCATCAGTGACACTGCAGATGGACTGGAGGGTAAGGATTGCCTGTTTGCAGATGACACAAAGATCTGCAACAGAGTAGATGATCCAGATGGGGTGGGTAGAATGAGAAGAGATCTGGATAAACTAGGAAAAGGGTTGGAAGAGTGGCAACTGGGGTTTAATGCAAAGAAGTCCAAGATCATGCACATAGGGAAGAGAAACCCTGAACCCATCTATAGGCCGGGAGGGGAGTTGCTGGCAGTCACAAGGGAAGAAAAGAAACTTGGGTGTCATCATCACCGATGACCTGAAATCATCCAAGCAGACCTCTAAAGCAGTAGGTAAGGCTAGAGGGGTGTTGGGGTGTATTAGTAGGGGTATCACAAGCTGAAGAGGGAGGTAATAATCCCTCTTTTCAGGACACTGGTTAGGCCCCATCTGGAGTACTGCATGCAGTACTGGAGGCCACACTTCCACAAGGACATTAACCAAATGGAGGCAGCCTAGAGAAGGGCAACCAAAATGGTGCAGGGACTGCATCAGAAAACATATTAGGACAGATTAAATGAACTCAATATGTATACCCTAGAGCAAAGGAGGGAGAGAGGTGATATGATTGAAACATTCAAACACCTTAAGGGCATTAACAAGGTGAAAAAAGTCTAACATTTTTCAGTATAAGAAAAATAGTAGGACAAGAGGACACAGCATGAGATTACAGGGAGACCGATTAAGGGGTAATGTGAGGAAGTTCTTTTCACAGAAAGGGTGGTGGATGAATGGATAGGCCTACCTCAGGAAGTGGTGGATATAAATACAGTGCAGGGCTTCAAACAGACATGGAATAGGCATAAGGGAGCAATACAGATGAGTATGAATAGATAGGCCATTGACAGAGCAAAGGCCTATGGCACATTTATAAGGTAGAAAATAAATGGGCAGACTGGATGGGCCTTGTGGTCCTTATCTGCCATCAACTTCTATGTTTCTATGTTTCTAGGTTTAGATTTAACATAGAAATGGCCATGTAACCCTAACTATAGTGGTATATATATATATATATATATATATATATATATATATATATATACTCATGGTGAGAGTTAGCCCTCATGACCTCATGGCACACCCTGGTGTCTGTCAGTCCGAGGAGGATGGAGGTATGTGGTGGGCGGCTTAGGGGTTCAACCCTAACATCTTATTTTCTCGCTTTTGTTGCTTTAACCCTAACTGATGCATTAAACACAGTTTTTTGCCATGACTTTCCTTACTTTTTAAGGAAATTCGGTGTTAGGGTTGAAAGCCTCCCTTGGACCCCCCAACCGGCATCAGGGTGCACATTGGGGTTGTCGGCCCTAACTCTCACATGTGTAAAGAAGCTGAGGAATAGGAGAATTGGGTGAGAGTTAAGACCCACGACCCAAAGCGCACCCCAATGCCAGCTGGGGGGTGGGCTGGAGGGGTCCAAAGGGGGTTTTTAACCCTAACACCAAATTTCCTCACTTTTGTCACTGTGGAACAACCCTAACTGATGCATTAAATGGAGTTCTTTGCCTCTAATTTCCCTTCTTTTTGAGAATGATGATGAGAAATAGTGAGTGTAATACAGCGGCGGGCCCCACGCTCCCGCCAAGTGATGTCTTGTGACATAGTAACAGAAACAGCAACGCAAACAGAAGTGCTAACAGGGGCGCACATGGTAACGCAAGTGTAAATGAGAACAGAAAGGGTAACGCACACGGTGGCATAGTCGGGAACGGTCCGACACGTGATGTCTTGTCACATAGTAACATGGTGCCCACAAATGCGAATAGTAATGGGCATGGTGACGCAAAGTGAAACAGAAAGAGAAACAGTACTGTAGACACAAATGGTGAAAAATACCAGAAACGCAAGTGCGAATGAAAATGCAAAGGATAACGCACATGGCGCACATGTGAACAGTATGTGAAACGGGTACGGAACCGCAAGCGGAAAGGGCAACGGTAACAGTAATGTAAGCGCACAGGCTGGTTTTCCCCAAAAGCTTCATAGAGAAAGACAGTGAGTACAAAGAATGTATGCAAAATAATGAGTCTCGGAGCAGAAAATGAGGACTTGGAATACTAAATTGCTTATATCTGAGGAACCGTACGACGTAGAAAAAATATTTAAAAGTCATATGATTTATGACTTTCCTGGCTAGTTTTGTACTTAGCCCTGTTCAGGGGGCTAAGTGTTATTCTGAAGAAACGTCCGTATCTCGCACCATTTCTGAGATACGGGCCCTGAAAGGCGCGGCAAACGCCGTAATGTTATCCTATGGGAAAAAAAGAGAAGTTTGGAGTGCCACAACTTTGGCTCCCTATAATATTTTTCACCAAACCACTAAAAGGCACATCTGTGTGATGTTGGCTGTCTTCCCTCTAAATTTCAGCCCAAAAGACTGAACCATTATTTTGCAGCAGGGCACCAAGGATTGCTGCAATATGTCGGACGCCGTAATGTTATCCTATGGGAAAAAGTGTCAACTTTGGAGTGCCATAACTTTGCCGCCATGTAATATTTTTTCAACAAAACACAGAAAGGCACATCTGGGAGATGTCAGCTGCGCTCCCTCCAAATTTCAGCCCAAAACACCAAACCGTTCTTTTGCAGCGGGTGCCAAAGAATTGCTGTCATGTTCCCACTACCTAGAAAAGTACTGTCGCAATTAGCGAAAGCTTTCGCAATTTCATTCGACAGGTCGTTAGCGCGAAAGTACTTTGCGCGAAGCATTTTTCCAGAAATGTGAAAAACATATTTCTGGGGTTTTTACCCCAAAATAAAGACATGGCTAGCATCCTCAGGGTCCGATTAGGTGAATACAAAAAGAATTAGGTTGCTAGATGGTCCCAAATTTAAATGGCAAGCATTTTTCTGATCACCAACTGAAAACAAAATGGCGGATTTGCGACAGTAAAAGGGCCATTTGTGAAAGTAAAAACTGCATTTGCGACACTGTCAAACTTTTTGTTAACTTTTCTCATTGACTTATAATGGGAACTTGTTTTTTGAATAACTTTTAAACCATTTAATATTTTTTCACAAAATCTTCGAAAGGCACACCGGGGACCCTGGCTGCACATTCCCTGAAGATTTCAGAGCAGTCGTGCAAACTGTGTGACCTGTAGGTGCGACCATAGAATTTAAAAAAAAGCGTAAACGCACGTGCAGATCATTCTTAATAACTCCACAACCATATATCCGACCAGTACAAAACATAAAAGATCCCAAGGCATATGGGTCTTGATTGTGTATTCCAAATTTCAGGCAAATCCGTTGAACAGCTGCAAAGTTATTAAGGTGCAAAAGTTTAGGTTTAACATGTAAATGGCTCCTCAACCCTAACTATGGTAGCACTACCGTGCTACCATATATATATATATATATATATATATATATATATATATATATATATATATATATATATATATATATATATATATTATGGTAGCATGGTAGTGCTACCATAGTTAGGGTGAGAGCCATTTACATGTTAAACAAAATTTTTCACCTTAATAACTTTGCAACCATTCAACGGATTTGCCTGAAATTTGGAATACAGAATCAAGACCCATACTCTTAGGCTGGAACATAATAGCTTCCTTACACATGGAATAGGGTGAGCATTAGGGCTAATGACCCCATGGCCCAACCCAATGCCTGTTGCTGTGTGTAGGGTGGGGTGGTGTGGGGTGGTATGGTTGGTTGTGGGGGGAGGGTGGTCGATTAACCCAAGGCCCATCCCAATGCCAGTTGCTGTGTGTAGGGTGAGGGTGGGGTGGTATGGTTGTTTGTGGGAGGAAGGGTGGTGTGGGGTGTTAGGGTTGGAAACCATAACACTTCATTTCCATACTTTTGTCAGTTTAATATGAACCCTAACTGATGCATTAACAAAGTTTTTTGCAATTAATTTCCTTACTTTTTTAAAAAGTGTAATCTTACCCTTATGTGATTGTGGGCCCAGCACTCCTGTCAGTCTATAGTGTGTTGTGGAAGCACAGGGCCCTCCGAGCCCTGTGCTCCCATGCATGCATATTGTAATTGTCCCTGATTTTCATGTGGGAGTGCTGGGCCCTTCAGGCCCTGCACACCTATCTAACCATACGTGAAGAGATATTGCAATTAACCCTCATCTCCCAGTGGGAGCACAGGGCTCTCAGGGCCCTGCACTCCCATCACTCCATAATGGTATCCATATGTGGGAGTGCAGGGCCCTCTGGGCCATGCATCCCATCTATCCTTAAGTGTAGTGACAGAGCACAGGGTTACAGACATTCCAAGTAACCCTTGTGCTGCACATGGCTCAGTATCATATTAACCATAGGGATATTGGAAAAAATTCCACTGCTGTTGTAATCAAGGCCTGACACCATGCATACTAGCCAGGGCTGGATTAACAGTAGTGCAAATGAAGCAAATGCCCTGGGATCCCCACCAAAAGAGGCCCCCCATGATATCCTGCGCACTTGCTCCGAGCTGCCTACCATCATTAGAACTCCCAACCGTGCAAGCAATTAAAAGTTTTAAACCTCCATTGAAAGAAAAAGAAAAGCACTTTTTTACTTGGCAGTGGGGAAGGGTCACATGTTCATTCTACCGGCAGTCAGGTGATGTTGCAGCAAATGCACATGTCTCTCTCTGTAGAGCTCACTCTGCCTCATCTCAGTCAGACATTTTGATGATCAGAAAGCCTTATCCACCAATTGCTAGCTAATAGTGCAGTGAAAAAGTATTTATCTCTAGTGTTCTTGCACGTGCGACAGCTTGCGCTCAGTCAATTTTCCCATTCATTTCACCAACTCATGTCTCCACTGTACTCTACTTTAGGAGGACTGATTGTGAAGTGAAGAAAATAAAATGCTTAGGCAGGGAGAATTACTGACTTGTCTTGACTGAATGAAGATGGGATGAAGAATGATGGTGAAATGGTGGTGAGCGGTTATGATGTGGAGGCGCCTCTCCAGACGCCCCTGACTCTGTGTGACTGACTCTTCTCCTCACTCCATCCCTTAGTTCTGTGCTGCTCCTCCCACATACTCTAGATGTGCTGCTACCCAGCTGCCAGTGGGCAGCGCAGGGTCCCAACTCCTCCGTACTTGATCTTAAGTAATTTGAGTCATCGTTGCTGAGCTCACCTCCTCCTCACTCACACAGTCACACTGCAGACAGTCCTCCAGATTGAAATAAGTTTAAACATAAAAAAATAAAATATGTTCTTTTGCTGTTGTTAGTCAGTGGAGTGACTGACTCTGCTCTGGACTGGTAGTGAGTCCAGTGACTAGTGAGAAGAGCATCGAGGACTGGCAGGTGGCAGCAAGAACAAGTGAGGATAAGCCAGTGAGGTGAGGGTGGGATTCAGGAATGGAGATGCGGGGGCCTGGGCTGCAGCAACCAACAGGGCTTCTTGGAATTGAATCTTGGCTTCAGCGGTGGCTGGGCTGTGATACAGCCTCAGGCAAAGTTTGACTCTCTTCTCTGCAGACTGCACTGCAGCACAGTTGACTCAGCCTGTTCCTTGGCTGCAGCCTGCTCCTCCAGTACCCCAGCATCCTGGCTTCTCATGCCCTCGTCTGCTGTCAAGCCTCTCCATTTGTGTGACTGTCAGTGTTCCAAGCCTATCTAGTCAGAAACACCTATAATAAATAATGCAGTCTGAAAACAAAAGAACATAAAAGCCAAAAAATGGCCTAGTGAATGCATTATCATAAACTAATAGGCAACTAGAACAGCCTATATCCTATAGCCCAGTATGTATGAGATCTGATGGGGTTAGTAGGCCAATGGAAAAAACTGAACCGTCTTCAACAATCTGCAGCAGTTTAAGTATTTTAACCCACAAAACCATGAGAAAAAAACTCACAAAATGATGCCATTAAGAACCAAGTTTTGTCACACTATATTATGAAAACACTGAGAATAATGAGTGATGAGGTGAATGGTGTATTATAAGTTTTGTTTACGCACCTGAGGTCAGTGTGTGTTGGACATAAACCTTGATGCTAATGTGAAGCTCAAGTTTATGTTGCCCTCACTCATCAAAGGTGTGTGAAAAAACAATTTTTGCACCTCTCAGTACTAGCTCCAGTCCTCTTGATTATCTAAGTGACATTGCAGAAAAGCTGGAAGGGAAGGTATGCCTCGTTGCAGAAGACATTGTGGGTGGATGACTACAGTTTCATGATTTAAATTATACATATATTTTTTTTCATGTAAATAATATGATCTGACAGATGGAAGGTCTAATAAATAAATAAATTAATAGATCTAGAGCGGAGCTGCTTAAAAAATGCTGAATTAGTCAGTCATCAGTTCAGTCAAAAAAATTAAATAATCAATGTCTGGACTGGACTGGAGACAGTGTTCTGTTGTTGGGTAGGTCTATAAGCTGATGATGAGGAGGGAGGCACACAATGAGTCAAAGTGAACCCAAAGCACTAACTACACAGCTAAGTAACTGAATTTAAATAAATATCCTGGTGGTTTGCAGGAAGCTCTTTTTTCTTAAAATACTGCAGAGAGTGACAGTCTAGTCAAGTAAAACTAATTTCCTCCTGGATGGCAACATTTTCATGATTTAAATATATGTATTTTTTTTATTTAAATAATATGGATGGATGGGGGGTCTAATACATTAACTAATAAATCTAGAGGAGCTGTTTAAAAAATGCTGAAACAGTCTGTCCTGTCAAAATTAAATTATGTCTGGACTGCCAGGTGTGGAGACAGTGTTGGGTCTGACTGAGCTGACTGGCACTGAGGAGGACAGTACAGTAGAATAGATGGTCATAGCAGCAGACAAAAACCAGACCCCTAATACAGAGCAGCAGACTGACTGCATAGATATCCTGGCTTGGTGGCTTGCATGACGTTCTTCTGTGTTTTGCATAAAATGCTAAGCTCAATCAGTCAGTTCAGGCAAATGCAATTAATGTCTGGAGGAGACACAGTGTAGAGTCTGAGCTGAGGACAGTGGCATCAGTTAAAGCAGACTGCACACATCTAATTTAAAATATGCTGGTTTGCAGGAAGATCTTTGCAGGCAGGCTGCAGCCAGAAGCTTCTGCTTTGTCCAGTGTGTATGTCATAAAAAAGGACACCCTCAGCTGCAGATGGAGTAGCAGTAGTAGACCTGACTTAGATGGTCCATGCAATTGTTTAACTGCCAGTGAGATTGAGAATAAGGCACAGTGGTGGCAGCACAAACCTGGCTCTTTGTTGTAGGGTCTGTCTACTCTTCTTCCTACTGCCTCTCAGTGTGTAATGATAAATGACCCCCTCCTTCTGCCCATCCCAGGCAGTGTGTAATACAATATCAAAATCAACTGACTTTAGAAGCGCGTGGCCCCTGCCCAAGTGCAGGAGAGAACACACAGACAATATTTTTATTGACCCACCCACCCTCCCTTTGGTGAGGGAAACTTTATGTGTGTTGCTGGCTCAGCCTACCCGTCCTCTACCCTATCAACTGTAAGGGGAGGTACTTCCCTGTTTAAAGAAGGGTAATACTCCTGCTCAAATCTCCTCTCTGTGATCTGGACTGGGCATGGCATGTGACTCATGGGCGTACTTCTCCCCTTAACTGGGTCTGTGTGCATGTTGGGTATTCTATTTCCCTCTGAGCAATTACTGCTGTTGTACCTGATCAAAGGGCTAGGAATAGTCTATTTCCTGTGCATTATTTGTGATCTGGATGTTTTTTTCTTTTTTCCCTATTATTTCAGCTTGACATTCGCTTCTGTTTATCTGTGTAAGGGCCTCCTTGTGATCATCTCCCTGTTGATACCCATACCTGAATTCATATGTTTATGCTGATACCTACCCCTTATGTTTATGTTGCTCAAGTTCTGTCCAGGAATTGTCCTGCAATTTGTGTGTTACTGAAATACTGTGCTACTGAGTTGTCCCACTTCTTTTTGTGCTTCTGAAACTGCTGTTGATACTGACACCCTAAACTAATGTTCATGCTATTACCAATAACTGATGATTATGCTGCATAGTTCTATCTAGGGGATGTCCTGCACTTTTTGTACTACTGAAATTTTGAGCTTCGGAGCTGTCCCACATTTCTTATACTAATGAAATTGCGGTAGTCTATGTTTGTTGACGTCCCTTGCCTACTGTTACTAGAGAGGAGGGTTGGCATAGGGTCATATCAGCAACCTTGGTTGCCCTGGCTGCGTTGACTGTAGTGCCTGGGGCTGCCTTCTAGTGAACAGGGCCATTCCAACCCCTGCCCCACTGGTTGTATGGACTACCTGTCTACCGTGCCTGGACTGGCCCTCTTATACCTGGCGGGACGTAGTATAGGTCAACCAGTCCCCCTTTGGCCTGCTGGTAGCCTCGCTGCCCGGTATAGCACAGGGGTGTGTGGACCTCCTCCCCTCTGGGTCATCCTTGGCTGAGTGTCCTGACATGTCCTCCCATGCAAGCCTCCTTGTGCCTCCATCTACGACAGGGGGGTTGTTCCCCTTTCCCTTCACTATGGATGGGAGGGAAGCTCCCTGTGTAGTGCTCAGGGGTTGGCTGTCGGTTGTCCGAATGGCCACCCCACTTGTAGTGTTGGCCTTTGGGCTGGTCCTCCTACAATGTGCTACCTCTCCCCCAATATCTCTGGAAGTGACTTGGAAGTTGTCCTCCCCCTATGATGAAACTGACTTCTCCTTTTCTAACCTGCTTTCCACCAACATAATGCACTACAGTACTTCCCTCAGTCTTGACATTAGACGCGTTATGTACTCAGCCAGGGTCAAGAAAATCCGACCCTCAAAATGTCCTGGTGGGCACCCGCTCTTTAGGCGGTATCTCCCCTGGCTTTTCCTCCTTGCTTTACTTAGGGCAAGGGATATAGATCTTAACCCTGGACCCTCTAATCTTCCCACTAACTCTCCCGCTACCTGGAGCATGAGTAAGGGGCTAAAAATAGCTCATCTGAATATCAAGAGCCTGCTACCCAATCGTGATGAGCTGAGAGCGTGGGTTGAACTTTACAAACCTGACGTTCTAGGGTTAACAGAGACCTGGCTCAAATCCTCTATCCCTGACTCCACCTGTTCCTTAACAGGTTATGAGTTCATCCGCCTTGACAGGCCAGGGGGTTGGGGGGGTGGCATCCTTATCTACTATAGAGTCCATCTGAAAATCTCCCTTGTGACTCATTGCCCCACTGATCATCCCCCCTGTGAGCTTCTGCATGGGCTCCTGCTGCTAGGGGAAACAAAGAAGCTGCATCTGGTATGTGCCTATATCCCTCCCAGGGGAGGCCTGGAAGGACTAACTTATCTCCTGGATACGGTCAGGTCCAGTATAGGAGACAACAAACTAATTATCATGGGTGATACCAACCTAAATTGGGAGAGTGGGAATATTAAGAAATGTGAAACTCATCTTGCCACCCTATCCCTTACCCAACTAATTAATGACCCGACTAGACAGTCCGCTAGTGGTTCCTCGAGTACCCTGCTGGATTGGATCCTAACAAACCGCCCGGAGAGAATATCAACTTCAGGCACACTATCAGACTCTATCTCTGATCACTCCCCAGTGTTCTGTGTCTGGAAAATTCCCTCCTCAAAAATCCCACACAAAATTATTCGAGTCAGGAACTATTCCAGGTTTGACTCAGTGAGGTTCCTGGATGACTTAAGGTCTACTGACTGGACTAGGGTATTGGAAGCCACCGACCCCTCAGTGGCAACCTCCTGCTTTATTGATACCTTTGGTGATATCCAGGACAGGCATGCACCCATGATCACTCGGAGGGTGAGGGGAGCGGCTACCTACTGGCTGAATGGAAATCTTCTAGCTAAGATGCGCGAAAGAGACCGATGCTGGGCTCGTGCCAGGGGATCCAGTGATTCCTCTAAACTCCAGAGATATCGGCACCTCAGGAACCAGTGTAAGAAGGCTATTAGGGTAGCAAAAAGTGACTTCTGCAAGTCTGCGCTGCTTAGCTCTGCCAGAGACCCCAGGAGGTTCTGGAGGAACATTAAATCCCTAGTTAGTGGATCCTCCAGTGCGGGTGTCACAGATATGGTCATAGATGGTGTCTCTTGCAATCATCCCCAAACCATAGCTGACTCCCTTAATTGCCACTTCTCTGACCTCTCGGCCCTCACCTCCCGACTTACAACTGATGGGGGGAGCCCGCTCACTCTCCCGTCCCTCTCGAGTCATGCGGATCAACATCATCGGAGTGAGTTTAATCTCAGGGCAGTATCAGTCTTCAATGTCCAGAAACATCTTGCTGCCCTCGCCCAGTACTCCAGCCCTGGTCTTTATTTCCTGGAACCGCAGCTTCTCAAGCTAGGAGTGGCCTACATTGCCTCCTCGGTTGCCCACATCTTTAATCTATCCCTTAGCTCAGGGAAAATCCCTGATATATGGAAGGAAGCAAGGATAGTACCAGTTCTGAAGCAGGACAATCCCAAACTCCCTGACAACTATCGCCCTATTGCAATCCTCCCATCCCTTGGCAAACTTCTTGAAAAGGTGGTGGCCGAGCAACTCTCGGAGTATTTGCATTCTCATGATTTGCTATCTAGGCACAGACGGCTTTTGAAAGGGACACAGTACCACTACTGCTCTGATTACTGTAACTTCCAGCATAAGATCTGCCATGGACCAAGGTAAACTGTCCGGTGCTATATTTATAGACTTATCAAAAGCTTTTGACCTTGTTATCCATGACCTTCTTGGAGAGCAACTAAGGGCCGTTGGTCTCTTCTCCCATGCCTTGAACTGGTTCATGGGCTATCTGAAGGGTAGAAAGCAGTGTACCTGCTTCAACAAGGTCCTCTTGGAGCCCAGGGCGGTGACTATGGGAGTCCCCCAGGGATCAGTGCTGGGCCCTCTCCTTTTCTCACTCTTTATCAATCAACTGCCACTGGTGACCTCTCATTGCCAAGCCACTCTATATGCAGATGATTTGGTGCTAGTGGCCCATTCCCCCAATGTCGCAGCACTAAACCAGAGCCTGACTGATGATTTCAGCAGAGTCCTGGCCTGGGTTACTCACCATAGGCTGGTGTTGAACCCTAATAAAATGCAGGCCATGCTTTTTGGCTCTGCGGCCAAGATAAAAGCCTCATCATCCTTGCTAAACATAACCTGTGATGGTGGACCCTCGTTGCCAATGGTGAACACAATCAAATATCTTGGGGTTACTCTTGACCCCCAACTTGACATGGGGAGTCATATCCTCAACATCTGTAGAAGTACACATTGCAAGTTGGGCTTGGCCTATAGGGCCAAATACAACCTGACCCCGGGGGTGAGACTTGCACTTGCAAGAGGAGTGCTTCTTCCCTCCCTCAGCTATGGATCCAACCTGTTGGCCCGGTCCCCCCAAATTCACCTTGCCTGGTGGAACACGGCATATAACAATATTTGTCAGTTTGCACTTGCTGTCCCTAAACTCACCCATCGCTGTGATCTCTATGATAAACTCCACTGGTTGCCTCCGGCTGAATACCTGGATTTCGGTGTTGGAAGCTTCTCCAAGAAGGTGCTTGCTTCTGGCTCCCCTCAGGGTCTGGTGAATCTCCTCCCAAAAATGGACACCATGCCCTACAAGCTTAGGTCCCAGTCTGCTGGACTGCTCAAAGTCCCTCCCACCCGGACTCTTATGGGGAACCGAGACTTTTCTGCTTATGTGCCCAGACTCTGGAACTCTCTTCCTGATCATGTCCACATGGCCCCCTCCCATGGGATCTTTCGCTCCTCCTTGTGGTCGCACTTAAAATTATCATCAGTGTGTGACTGCTTCAAGCCTCCGTAGTGAAATGAAATGTTTTCTGACGAATCCTGCTGTCACTAATGTCAATCTATGTAATCCTGTTATGGGGTGTAATTGCTGCTTGTGCATTTGTTTTTCTACAATTGTTAGTACCTCCTGTAATAAGTTGTTCCTTCTAAGTTACCCTGTATGTATCTTGTATGTTTTGTACTCTCCCGGGTCATTCCTGAAAATAGGCATATTACTTGTCTAGTGTACCTACCCGGTAAACAAAAGCTAAATAAATAAATAATAAATAAACATACACTCCACTGTGATTAGTTTCCCCCATCATCCTGTCCCATTCTGAACTAGCTTATTCCCAGTGTTGTCTAGTGCTCCCTTTCTCACCACCCACTGACTGGAATACTGTATGCTTTTTTTTTGTCTAATGTTGCACTTGCACCCTACTCTTACCTTGTACATTCCTATCCCTCCCAGTTGGTGCACAGTCTTCCACTGGCAAGTCCCACATCCTCAGATGTGACCAGCACAGAAAAACACAAACACAGTTCTGCTTGTCATATGACAGTGAAATCCAGCCAGGATTGCCAGACTAACAAACTACAGAACAACACAGATGCATTTTACTCACATCACAGACTGTCACTTTATGGCAGTCTAAACCCAAGATCTGCATTTGGGTTTAGACTGCCATAAAGTGAAATGCAACTATTCAAGAATGGCTAAGGCTACGTAAAGAATTTGTTTAAAACCATAATCCTTTATCATGTGCTTTGTGAAATACCAGTTTTGTGTATTATTAAAAAATGTGGCCACATCATGTATGAAATTCATGCACTAAGCAAATTATTTCATGATAAAGGAATATTGGTAGCCAGTCTAGAAGGTGAGGAGAGGACTGTGCTGGTGGTGGCTATCTGGGGAAGGGGTGTAGGACTTGCCAATGGAAACCAGAGGATTGCAGTAATGTTAGAGGGATAGGCACTGGGGAGATGAGGATGGGGGACAAAATATGAGACCAGGACTGCACATGGATCAGTGAGTGGTAGGTGGGTGAGGAGAAGGGAGTTTTGGCTACTAAATACTAAGGAATTACATTCAAAATGGAATGGGGTGACACAGGGGGCAACATAGGACCAGGGATCATCTTCCTTTTTTTTTTTCCATTTTTTGTTATGAAAAAAGAAATACAGAACAAACGTGGTACAAAGCATAACTTAATTGGAGTCAGGTCAGACAGCATTGCTAGTTACATAGAAACATAGACTTTAATGGTAGATAAGGACTGTTTGGCCCACCTAGTCTGCTCATTTCCCTACCTATTGGATAAGCTGCAGATCCTAGTTAACCGACTGCCTACTTCTTCTTACCCCCACCAGAATTGCCTTATGTCTGTCCCATGCATTCTCGAATTTTCCCACTGTTTTTGACCCGATGTCCTCCTCAGGAAGGCCATTCCATGTGTACACCACCCTCTTTGTGAAAAAATATTTTCTCACCATGCCCTTGAGCCATCCCCTTCCCATCTTCAAATTGTGCCCCCTTGTTCTTGACTTTGTTGAGTCCCTTGAGGTACTTGAAAGTTTCTATCATGTCCCCCCTCTCCCTCCTCTCCTCGAGGGTATACATATTAAGCTCCTTTAGTCTCTTTCCATATGGCTTCTGGTACAGACCCTGCACCATTTTAGTTACCCTCCTCTGGACAGCCTCCATCCTGTCTATGTCCTTGTGGAGATGGGGTCTCCAGAACTGCATGCAGTACTCAAGATTGGGTCTCACCAACTGTCTGTACAGAGGGATAACAACTTCCTGTTTTCTACTAGTGATGCCTCTTCCTATACATCCCAGTATCCCCCCAGCCCTCCTTACTGCCTTCTCATATTGCTTGCTTACCTTTAGGTCATCTGATATGACTACCCCCTGGTCCCTTTCCATTTCTTTTGTTGTTAGTACCCCCGCTCCACTGTGTATTCTTCCCCTGGGTTTTTGTTTCCCAGGTGCATTACTTTGCACTTCTTTGCATTGAATCTAAGCTGCCATACTTTTGACCATTCCTCCAACCTTGCCAAGTCACATCTCATCATTTCCACAGCCCACTTGTGTATCAACCCTGTAGCAGATCTTTGTGTTGTCTGCAAAGAGGCCTACTTTTCCTTCCAGTCCCTCCGCAATGTCACTTATAAAGACATTAAAAAGGACCGGACCCAGTAATGAATCCTGTGGTACCCCACTAGTAACTCCCCTTTCTTCAGAGTGGACTCTGTTTACTATTACCCTCTGTGTCCTGTTGTCCAGCCAATTTTTTTACCCAGGCTACCACCCTGGGACCCACTCCCAGGCTGGCTAATTTGTTTATTAATCTTTTGTGTGGGACTGTGTCAAATGCCTTGCTAAAGTCTAGGTAGGCCATTTCTACAGCCCCTCCCTGGCTTACTACTTTGATCACCCAATCAGAGAAATCTATTAGATTTGTCTGACATGACCTTCCCATTGTGAATCCATGTCGCCTTGGGTCCTATGCACCACTGGCCTCTAGTTACTCAACAATTCTTTCTTTCAGAAGTGATTCTATCATTTTACCTACCACTGAGGTCAAACTAACAGGTCTATAGTTTCCTGCCTCTGCTTTGCTCCCACATTTGTGAAGGGAAATCATATTCACCCTCCTCCAGTCCTATGGTACCACACCATCCACCCATGATTTCTTAAAAAAGGGTAGTCAGTGGTGTCACTAGTTCTCTCCTTAGTTATTTAAGAATTCTGGGGTGAATCCTATCAGGGCCCACTGCTTTGTTCACCTTAAGTTTTAGGAGTCCTTTCAGGACCCTTTCTTCTGTGAATGGACTGGTATCGACCCCCTATTCAGAGTGCTTCTATTGATTGGATAAGGTACCTCCTCCTCCTCTTCTTTTTGTGAATAGTGAGCAGAAGAATTTGTTCAGTATCCCTACTTTTTCACTGTCACCCTCTGCCCACCCACCCTCCTCTTTATTAGGGCTCTCTGTCCCTCCCTTGGTCTTTCTTCACTCCCTAATGTACCTATAAACGATTCTGTACTTAGTTGTTTAGAGTACTGTGTAAGGGGGGGAATAAATTGTTTATCCAGGATAGGCACACTAGCCAAAGCTCATTTTAAGGTGCGACCTGGAGCACAAAGATGTTAATGACTTGCTTGGGGTACCACACTGAATGTAAGTGGGGCAGTGGGATTGACTCCCAGGTCTCCAGATTTGCAGCTCAGACCCTTAAACCACTGTATCATACTGTACCCTAACTTGACAGTATGGTATCTGATCAGATCAGCCATCAACCATAACTTTACTTGCTCAGTGAAGTCACTTCTGACTAAATTTATAAGTTGCTTGATAGTGTGTTGATATCTGGAGTTTCTTTCTTTCCCTTATGGTGCCAAAGGAGGCAGTATAGACTGAGTACTGGTTTAGGGCTCTTTTGAGCTTCAAATCTGGAGACCTGGGTGTTAATCCCACAGCCCCAACTTGCATACTGAATGAGCCTGAGCAAGTGACTTCCTTGTGCTCTCAGGTTTTATCTGGAAACAATCTTCAACTTAGTGTTCCTTTCCTTCTTAAACAATTTACCGTTCCCTTTCCAAGTGATTTGTTCCACTGCACATCCAGGATTCTTTTTTATTTAGCTAGTTTTATTTTCTCACAAGAAACTGCAATTCAGTGCCAGTTTATACTACACGTCCATAGATCCCTCCATGAGTAAAAAAATTTACAGATAGTTGGGGCATAATAGGCAATTTAAGCAAAACCCATTTAAAACTACTGTCTTTATAAACATGCTTTTACACACAGGGTTATGGATGTGTAGAATGAAGTGCTATACAGCATGGGTGGCAGAGCCAGGGGATTGGGGGGCAGGAGACCACTCACTTTTGTAGCTGAAGTGTCAAACAACAGTGAATTGAACAGTGCCCCAGGCTGAGTGATATTCTATGCAATCCTGACCAACCCCACCTTTTGGTACAGTCCTGCTATGTTGCTATACAGTGCTGCTGTAAACAGTACAACTAAATTAGTTTAAGGTGGTTAAACTTGACAGCTATATGATGCTGGGAGGAAATTCAGTTGGGTTCTGCTGCCACTGAGTGTAAAGAGGTGGAGCAGTCCTGATGGGTTATTGGGCTTCCTATTCTACTTGTTACCTAGGCTACAACAACCATAGTAGCCAGAAGCTGTTTGCAGCACTCCTGAGGTGCCGTCTTTCAGATGAGATGTTAAAACCGAGGTCCCATCTGCCTGTTCTGGTGGTGGTTCAGGTGGATGTTAAATATCCCATGGCAGCATGGTACTTGTAGAAAAGAGTAGGGAAATTTCCCTGTGTCCTGGACAAATTCCCCTCATTCACTAAAAATACCAGCAACAGCTTAATCTGGTTCTGTAAGCGAGTAAACATTTGTACAAATATTCCCCTTCCCTTGCCCCCGGGTGACACCTGGAAACAAGTCGTGGCTCAGTGTGCATCTCCTCTCCCAGTCACAAACTTTACAATAAATAAAGTATTGGTCAACTGAAGGTAATAAGGTAAAGTAAAGCAACAAGAAATGCAACAAGTGCATATAAGGTCATATACTTTGAAAAGAAAAACAATCAGGGAGTGTCTGATATTAAACATCCTTACCCAGGCATGGCTGATGCAGTGGCAGCACTGCAATAGCTACTATAAAGGGTGTTCGGGCTTCAGATACTGAAAAATACTTGGCCATTGCAATTTCTCTAACAATAGTGCCTCTAATATGGTTTGCCATGATTTGAATGAATTCTTGAAAAATACTGTAGTTGAGGACAAGAAAGCAGGCTTTCCCCGACCAGCATTACCAAAGTTTTCTATATGTCTGGCCAGAAAGGGATCAAACCTATCAAGCTTCAGTGGTCTTTCTGTGGCCATAACATACTATATTTGATTTGTTTTATGTTTTTCTATTGTAGTGGATAACACTGAGTAGTACAATACAAGCCGACACCGTCCGTAATATTTCTTTCTTTGAAGGTGACAGAGGAAGGTTAAATTATCAGAGATAAGTAAGACTGTCTTTTTATCATCATGTGGTTTTGTCGTGCTGGATACACAAGTGTACATTGTTAGTTTTTCATCTCTAAATGTAACATGTCTTGCAGTCCAGGTGAAAACAGTAACAGGAATAATGGGGGCTGCTGTTCTTTCTTCGTATAGGACCCACAGCAGATTGACTAGGCTCTGTCTGGAAGGAATCAAACTTCTACAATACACGCTACACAGAACTGGGGTTAGTAAGCAATAGCCCACAACAGGGTGTGCTGTTATTGGGGAATATTTACTGGTTAGTGGTTATAAATCACTGCCACAGAGTGAATAACAGCTCCATAAACCACAGGAGCTTGGTAAACACGGGCAGAACAGTACCACTGCATCACCAGAAAAAATGTCGAATAAGCTGTCCTTGCACTGGACATTCACAAATGCTTCACAATCGGTCACTCAGTGTGAGACAAGCTTGTTGACAATAACATTTACCCTCGCGCAAAGTGACAAAACTGAATTTAAACCAAACAACACCAAAAACCAGTAAATATAAAAAATAAAACATGGGGAAATGTAGTTCTCTAGGGATTTTATGCACCCCCTCTGTGTGTGATGCCCATATAAACCCCGGGGGCGACGCCCTCAGATTTTATGGGGCATCACACACCTCAGGGGTGCATAAAATCCCTATAAACCACCCTTCTCCATGTATTATTTTATATTTAATGGATACAGTGAAAGGCATGAGGCCACAGCAGGCTGAGTGACCTCACAGCACCTGGGGGTGCGTTAATCTCCAATAACAGCACACTCTGGCACACCCAATACCAAATGCACTATTTCCATGATTTCTGACATTTGGTGCTCAGTACATAAGTGTTTGGAGTGCCTGTCACTGACTATTCTCTTACTCACTCCACTGCTGGCTACTTTCCACTCTCTGTGTCCTGTGCTGTCACTGGCTGCTGCCTGCTGCTGTAACCATGGCACCCCACCTACTCCAAAACTGTGTTACATGCAGATGTTTCTGTCTCCCTGCTCTCTCCCTCACTCTGTAGGGTGCACTGCTAACAACTGGGTGCTGTTATGAGTGTCCTACCTTGGGATCTGACTACGATATCTCACTTTCCCATGGCTGTCAGTGATTGATCACGATGACTTGCTTTCCACGGGCTGTCATGTCGGTGACAGTCTCTCTCTCTCTCTCTCTCTCTCTCTGGTACACCAGCAATATATTGAAGTTCAGACAGCGTAAGATTTGTGCTCAGTGCATTAATAATTTTCAATAAGATTGCTGAAATAGCTTCTACAGCTACTTTTGAAATTAAGGATTTTTGTTCGTAGAAATGGTCTCCACACACCATTTCCAACTTTTTTTTAAATCTGTCCCACTAAGGTTACCGTTACCTGTTGAATGTGCATGCTGGATTCATACTATGGTGTTAGGATGATGTTACCAGTACCACATTTCATGGACTGGTAAACAGCAAGGCCACTGTTTTTCATTTTTTACCAGAAAACCAGGTGAAATTTCAGAATTTGGACTGCCTGAACACCAGTAAAAACAAAGATTTCATGGAATCTGGCATTTTATACCAGATACTGTAAGTAAATCTACAATACTTGAATTTTTCTTATAATTGCTTCCTGTACTATTTTCAATTTGTTTTATTTATTTGCCTTCTATATTAAGCCTTCTTTTATTCTGATTATTTATACACATGCTAAAAGAATGACAGTAAAATACTGGTAAAATCCGGAAATTAGAGTAACAATCACCAGTGCAATTGCGATTGTGAAGTCTTGAAAATGGAATTTCATTGTTTTAATCACCGTAAATCAGTGGTCTTGGTAAACAGTAGAATACTGTACCAAGATATTTATTTTTTTATGGAGGGCTGGGCACAGCACAGTGGCAGTGTAGTGGAGTGGGAACTTTTAAAACAAATCCTTCTTTCAACGTCACATTTTGGCTCACGATGAAAGAAAACAAAAAGAAAAATGTGCATCTTAATATTTTTTTTCCATGCAAACATTATTGTAGATACAAACTTTATGGTCAGCAAATTATGGTGGAATCAGCCATGATGAAGCGTACTAACTTGCAGTAATGACATTTCATAAAATACTGCAGTAACAAAGGGCTTAATTGGCACTGGATTGCAATGGCCCCGCAGTAAACTTCAGTAGTCTGTGATATTCTGCAGCATGTCTGCGTTGCTTCCTGGCTGACACTGCTGTATATGGTTATTAACAAATACTGCTGTTTTTCCAGTTCATCATTTCTTTCCCTAGGCCTGAGACCAATGTGTCACGTGCAGAGTGTATGTAACATTCAGGAAGATGCCAGGAAGGGTTCTACAGTCAGGTGCTCAGAAAAATGCAGCACTGTAAAGGAGAAGCAAGAAAAACTGAATTCTGTGTTGGCAAAGATTCCTTGATGCAGCCAATTTTTTGTGATTAATACTTCTGTGTCAGCTGATGTCACCCCAACTACTTATCCCTCGACAAGTGCGAATGTTGCTACCAACTTAGAATCAGTAACATTACATACGCATCCTGACCCTGAATGTGAATTTGAACATTTTGACCACAGTAGTAAGTTTGACCACTGTCCTGTAATTGCCGCTTCCACATATGACAATGATTATACCATGGCTTGCCCTCAGGAGTCTACCAGCAATTCAACCTGCTCAAGAAGTGATGAATGTCAAGAGGTTGCACACTTGCCTCTGAGGCTGGAAGATCAGAAGGCTGTGGATTCTATCCCCACACCAGGCAATTGGGTTAAATTCCAATACTGACACTGTAGTGCAGCATGAGAGGGGTGCTGCACTCCTGAGGTGCAGTCCTTCGGATGAGACATTAAACCGAAGTCCCGTCTGCCTGTTCTGGTGGTTGTTCAGGTGGACGTTAAAGATCCCATGGCACTTCTCGAAAAGAGTAGGGGAAAATTTTAGTTAATATAAAATCATAATACATATGACATTACACTATCTTACAACCTTTAAGGAATCCAAACAAGGAAATTATATACAGAATCGACATTATTAAACCAATGTTCACAAATCTCAGAATTAATCTATATATTTTAGATAATATCCTATTTTTATGACAAGTTTGTCATGTGCCTATAGAATTTAATTCAGTAATCCAAGGCATGTTTTTCCAGAGCTCTGCTGTTTTCCTGCAAGACTTGAGCACATTCAGCTATATATATGTTATGTAAATCTTTTACAATTTTGCTACACAGGTCATAGAAACATAGAAACATTAAAGTTGAGGGCAGGTAAGGACCACAAGGCCCATCCAGTCTGCCCATTTCTTTTTCTACCTTTTAAATGAGCCATTGGTCTTTGCTCTGTCAATGGCCTATTTATTCACACTCATCTGTATTGCTCCCTTATGCCTATCCCATGCCTGTTTGAAGCCCTGCACTGTATTCATATCCATCACTTCCTGAGATAGGCTGTTCCATGCATCCACCACCCTTTCTGTGAAAAAGAACGTCCTCATCTTACCCCTTAATCGGCCTCCTTCTAATTTCATGCTGTGTCCTCTTGTCCTGCTATTTTTTTTATATTGAAACGTTAGACTCTTTTACCTTGTTAATGCCCTTAAGGTGTTTGAATGTTTCAATCATATCACCTCTCTCCCTCCCTCCCTCCTTTGCTCTAGGATATACGTATTGAGCTCCATTAATCTGTCCTCATATGTTTTCTTATGCAGTCCCTGCACCATTTTGGTTGCCTTTCTTTGGACTGCCTCAATTTGGTTAATGCCCTTGTCAAGGTGTGGCCTCCATTACTGCATGCAGTACTCCAGATGGGGCCTAACCAGTGTCCTGTAAACAGGGATATTACCTCCCTCTTCCGACTTGTGATACCCCTACTAATACACCCTAACATTCATTCTCTAGCCTTACCTACTGCTTTAGTGGTCTGCTTGGATGATTTCAGGTCATCAGTGATGATGATGCCCAAGTCTCTTTCTTCCTTTGTGACTGACAGCAACTCCCCTCCCAGCCTATAGGTGGGTTCAGGGTTTCTCTTCCCTATGTGCATGATCTTGCACTGCTTTTAATTAAACCCCAGTTGCCACTTTTCTGACCATTTTGCTAGTTTATCCAGATCTCTTCTCATTCTGCCCTCCCCATCTGGATCATCTACTCTGTTGCAGATCTTGGTGTCATCTGCAAACAAACAAACCTTACCCTTCAGTCCATCTGCAATGTCACTGATGAAGATATTGAAGAAGACTTGCCCCAGGACTGATCCCTGAGGTACCCCACTTGTGACTTGCATCTCTTCTGACTATATACCATTTAGCACCACTCTCTGTTTTCTGCCTGTCAACCAGTTTGCCACCCAGTTCACCAACTTCTGCCCCACCCCGAGCATACCCAGCTTATTAATCAATCTTCTATGTGGAACAGTATCGAAAGCTTTGCTGAAATCAAGGTAGGTGACATCAGCTGCTCCCCCTTGGTCCACCACTCTGGTTACCCAGTCAAAGAAATCTATGTGATTAGTTTGACAGGACCTTCCTTTTGTAAACCCACTCTATCTTGGATCCTGTGCTCCTATGGATTCCTGGTGTTGCACTGTCCTTTCCTTAAGGAGTGCCTCCATAATCTTGCCTACTACTGAGGTAAGACTGATTGATCTGTAGTTCCCTTCCTCCTCCCTGCTACCACTCTTGTGGAGTGGGATCACATGAGCCCTTCTCTAGTCTTCTGGGATCTCTCCTGTGCTCAGAGACTCACTAAATAGTTCTGATAATGGCTCTGCTAGTTCCACCCTTATCTCCTTTAGTACTCTGGGATGTATGCCATCAGGTCCCGTTGTCTTGTCCACCCCTGAGCTTATCGAGCTCTTGTAGGACTCTTTCTTTTGTGAAGGGACTAGTGCTTACCTCCCCCCCCCGTGTCCATGATGCTCAGCTGTGGGCCCTGCCCTAACTTCTCTTCCATAAATACTGAGCAGAAGCATCTATTTAGGATAGATGCTTTTATATGGTCCTCGTCCTCACACACATCCTTATCCCCTTTGATCTTAGCAATATCCCCTCTGGACTTTCTCCTTTCATTAATGTATCTATAGAAAGTCTTGACAACTTCTTTTACTGCCTGTGTTAGTGTTTCCTCAGTTTGGGCTTTGCCTGCCTTACTGACATCCCTGTTTCCCTTAGGGAAGTTTGGTATGCCTCCCCTATATTCATCCCTCTGTGTTCCTTTATATTTCTTGAAGGCCAGCCTTTTGACTCTGACCTTTTCTGCTATTGTTTTTGAGAACCAAAGTGGTTTCCTTCTTCTTTTGCACTTCCTTTTCTCTCTAATGCAATGGGATGTTGCTTCAAGTATTGCATCCTTAATGCTTGCCCACTTTGCCTGTACCCCCTCATATGTATTTATTTTTGCCAGGGCTAGCTTAACTCTGTTGTCGATCTTATCAGAGTCAGCTCCTCTGAAGTCCCATATTTTTGCATTGGAATGGAATAATTTAGTTGTAGTGGCCAAAATGAACCATACCATGTGATGGTCACTGGCCCCCAGGTGACCTTCTACCTGGAGATCTGTGATCCTTTCCCTGTTAGTCAGTACTAGATCTAGGATAGCCCTGTCTCTTGTGGGTTGTTGTACCAGTTGTTTGAGGCCCTCCCCCTGCAGGTCAATATGAGAAGAGTCTTTCTGCTGGAGTGTGAGTAAGCATCTAGCCATCCATATGTTCCACTTAATGATAGTGAACAGAAGATATACAGTACTCAAATTCCATTTGTTCCATCTTGAGGAAATATGTCCATACAAAATATTCTCATATGTTATCATTTTCAATAATGGCTCCTCCCACAGGTTTGCAATATAAACCCCACACCCTTTAATAAAGGAACACTGAAAGAAAAAAGGTGCTCAGTTGTCTCTATTGTATTTATGCAAGGTAATCTACTACATATTCACTCCTGCATTTGCTTTTGTTTTTGATTATTTTTTATGTTTATTTTCTCATGGCATGATAGCCAGTGGAAGTCCCATATGTGGGCTGGAATTCTTGTAGTAGTTAATACATTTTTCAATGTATGCCTGTATTGAATGGGGCATTTTTCAAATGGTACAGGAACCTCACATGAAGTGACTAATAAGTGGGGGCTGAAATAATTTGTAGGGTTGTTACCTTCCATTGTTTCAAATGAAGGAAGGTCTCTCTCAGGTATTGAAGATGGTCAGGGCCTTTCTGGACTCAAGGTGAATTTGCTTCCCAAAGGTGAAATCAAGATTTGCAGTTTTCAAATAGCCAGGGCTCCCACCCTTTCCCTGTGATAATCAGCAAGGGCTTCAAGTTTCACATAAGAAAGATACCGTTAAAAAATAGGATGGGATTAACCATCCCCAGTCCTCCCTCACTAGTGGATAAATATAAGACATTTCTTTTTATTGGGTTCAGTCGGCTCCCCCATTTTGCCTGGAAAACAAATGCTTAAAAGGGGGTTTTCTAACTTCTTTGGAGGGGGGAATACATAGCTGAGGTAATAAATGTTTTTTTTTACTAAGAACACTCTTTTCTTTTTCCCCATTTTACTTTTATTCTATTGATCAACCTTTTTCCTTCCAGTTTCTAGTTTTTCATCCTAGTTTACCAAATCCATGCCTGGAGGACCAAATTTTACTCCTAAAATTGTAATTGGACTGGCTTTAAAGTGCAGGGGAGCGATATTGGCTATTTGTTCAATTCAGGACCCTAGTAGCCTCCCACAACATTTCTCTAAATTCAATGAGGCCCCAGATACTGCTCCAAAAGCTGCACATACTGAGATCCCTGTAAGTACAGACTGTTTATCCACTACCATTAGGCATAAATCATCAGTGTAAACTAATGCTTTGGAGGGGCTTGAATATTGGGTCCAGTAATGGGTTTAATAGCCTGTAATGTATTTATTTCCTGAAGCAAGGGGTTGATGAAAGAAACATGCAGTAAAGGACTAATAAGACATTCTTGATGTACTCCCCATTTAATTGGCATATTGGCCATATTCTCCCATTTATTATGGATGTCACTGTGGCTGTTTTGTATAAAGCTCCAATTCACTACCGTAGGTGGGATATTGTAGTGGTATAATACTTCCCACAGGAAGTTATGGCAGATCGAGTTGAAGGTTTTTTTCTGGTCAAAGTAGACCACATAATCAGGGCATGTATTCGAGGCCCCATTTGAAAAGATCTCTCTAAGGAAAATTAGGTGGTCCTGTATTGATCAGTGTCGTATGGCACAAGCTTGATTTGATTTGGAGAGATCACTGTTTCTGCCGCAAGAGTTAGTCTTTTTGTTAAAATTTTCATGAGGAGTTTACTATCTACATTAAGCATGCAGATATGCCTCCAGTTATCTAGGTCCTCTCTCTCACCTTCCTTAAATAAGAAAATCAGTGTTTCTTCATTAAAGTTTAAAAGGACACTTCCTGACTCCAACATATCAATGTATACAATTGTCAGTTCATCACTTAAATATTCACCTATAACTTTGTACAACTCAATAGGCAGCCCATCTGGGCCAAGAGAGAGATATTATTCCTTAACTGTTTAATCCCTTCTAAAACTTCTGTTTGGGTAATTGGTTGACTGACATCATTCAGGACCCAGGGGGGTGGCGCGGGATGTGGATGCTTTTTAGATCATTCTGAATATCCTGTTTATTGGAGGGAATTGCTGAGAATAGATGTATAGAATAGTCAGAGACAATCTGTGATATTTTCCCCACAGAAGATGGTACCTCACCCGATTGTCTTTTAACTTAGTCATTCTCTTTTTCTCTACCGGATGGGCATTGTAACTGAAAGGACATATCTCCTGGACAGTGCACTGAGTTCCAAATTTATGTTGGTTATATATTTGGGTTGATTTTTGTTTTAAAAAAAAATCTCATTTCGGTTTGGATTAGGTGAATTTGGTCACTTAGATCCTGGCCTGTGGTGTGCATGATATAAAACAAATTTTGCAGATGGTGGCGCTGTTGTAGACAAGTTAGATATGTTTGATTGCATTTGCCTTTACTATACTGTTTTAACAATAAAGTTAGATCAGATTTTGTGTCTTCCCACCAAATTATACTGTTCTCATAACAGACAAAAACTGACTTTCTGGCTGTTAATAATTGACTAAAGTAATTTAGAAGATCCTGGTCTATAAGTAGTGAGATGTTGAATTTCCATGTCCCTGGACCATTTGAAAGGGAGGGGTTGTGCCCCATGGAGATAGAAACCCTTTTATGGTCTGAGAACTCTAAGGGACTTACTACAGCTTTTGAAATCATAATATTTGAAGATACAAATACGTTCTCAATACGGGCTGCTAAAACTTCTTTTTGAAAGGTGTTGGAGTGCTTTTTTATAAGTTCCAAATAGGCACCCCATAGCTGTGCATATAATTTTACTCAGGGACCAAGAGTCACAAAATATTTTCTTTGTTTTGGCATGGGAACTTTTATCTTGCAAGCTTAGCCCACAGTTAAAATCCCCAGCAAATATTAACCTTTTTGAGGTATGAAAATAAGGTTGAATTTGGGCTAACATGTAAATTCTTCCTGTTTTAGTTTGAGGGGCATATATATTAATGAGGTGATATGGTTTATGTTGGACTATTGCATCCAGTTCTAGCACACAGCCAGGAACTAAATCATATCATTTTAAATGCTTAAAGTCAATTCCATGTACTAATATGCCCACCCGAGAGCATGTTTCCTGGCCTATGGAACAAAAGTGGGCCCACTAAGCCAATGCCTCTGAGCTTGCTTGATTTCTGAGAAAGTATGGAACCTCACATCTTGTAGAAAGATAAGCCCCAAGTTTTAAGAGGTGAGGAATCTGAAAACTAGATTTCTTTTCTCAATCCTCTTTATGCTGTTCACATTTATAGTATGACAATCAAATGATGTATTAGCCATTTGAGTGCTTGTGTACAGGAACTACCATTACATACAAATCAACATAGTTCTATTTTTTCTTCCTTTCCCTGCAACCTCTTTTGTTTTTGTCCTAGCCTTCCGCTTTTGAACCTCTCTACCTTTGGTACAAATTTCAGTGTCAGTTGTCCCCTCCGGATGAGAGGAGGGGACCGAGGAGGAATCTGACTCTTCTCCAGACTCCCCAGAGGAGTTCTGTAGAATTTCATAAGGGTTAGAAGTTGGTATAGGGGAAGTCCTAACTGCTTTTGGGGGGGACTGCTTTCAGTTTTGATCTCATGGATCATCTTACCCCAGACAGCACAGGCATTGGGAAGGGCAATTCAACAATTTCATGCATTACCTCTGCAGGGGTTACCATAGTTTCTTCTTGAGCCTGAGGGGGTTGGGGGACCCCATAGTATTTCCCTCTGGAACCATTTCTGGGACACTAAGCATAGAAGGTCCAGAAAAACTGGGGTCCATCTGTGGTGGCTTTCCCCTCTCCCTAATCTTGGCTTTTTGAGCCTGAGAAATAATAAAATGCTGGTCTTCCCCTCCATCATGGTGCTCTTGGTTGTGAGCTGCCCAGAAACAATTTTGAAATGTATGGCCCAATTCATCACATAAGTTTCACTTGTTTTCATTAAGACAAGCTGAACTGATGTTGCCCAGCTCTCCAGAAAGGTTGCACTTCACTGTGTCACATACACTGCTCAGGTGTGTGGGATCCCCACACCTATAGCAGGCCTTAGGTTGGCCTGGATAGAATAAAACCCCCCTATCATGGCCCAAAAAGAAAGAATTAGGAAGGTGTATGATCCCATTGTCATCAGATTTTAATAACATTTTAATTTTGTACCCCTAGTCCAAATGTTCTCCATGTCCAAGATGGCTTCAGGATCACCCATAACTGTACACCGCATCTTCAGCCAATATAACACATTCAAGAGGTCTATCCCCTTATTCCTAAATAAAATTGAGATGGTTTTGTAAGCTGATTTGGCTAATGGAATGGCCAGAAATGGAGTCCAAAGTGTTGTTTTCTTCAAGAAGTGGTACTTGGCCCAGAACCGTTCTAGACCCCAGGTGGTTTTAAAACTGATGTCAAAAGTCATTTCACCAGATATGTGAATCAGGGCATATAGTTCATGAGAAAAGAATTTCATAGAATCCTTCAGTAGGTGTCTTGCAACATAAACGTGGTCTGGGGGTTCGGACAGTCCACCCATATAGGAAAGCCTGACAGCATTATGCCACTTTGCTGGTAATATTGGCAAATGAAATAAGGAGGAAAAGTATTTTTTTTCCATTTCTCAGGTATTTTGTTTAATGGGGCTTCAATCCGAGGAGGTTTCTTGTCATTACTCCCAATTACATTCTCAAGGGGAGGAATATTTAGTACCGGGTTTGGGTTAAAGTTAGGCCCTCTGGGATAGTAAGGGGGTCACTTTGGGAGGATTGTCCCACAGTATCATTCGACTGTCTCATTCCTGAAGTTGAGGGAGCTGATGTGATAAAATCTTCAGGTACAGGAATTCTGAAAGGAAAGGAGCCTGGGCCCCATTGTGCTAAGTCATTAAGCTTCTCCCAGCCAGTGCCCTGAAAGGCTTTCTCCACAGTCCAGTCCCAGGGACTGCATTACTCTGAAGTTCATCACATACATCGCTTGACAAATTAAGTACAGAAGAAGTTTGCTTTGTACTCGCAGGTATCTTAGTAGCATTCGTGGAAACACTCGCAAGTGCTTCATTGTTTTTGGCAGACAGTGAGTCCTTTAACTTAACTGCATCTTCTCCCAGCTGTTGTGGTCTGACAGTGTCAGCCAGGCTGTCAGTCTGGATCCACTGCATGTTCTGCATAAGAGCTGTCTTCTTCGTGAGAAACCTTCACTCTTCAAATTCCAGCTGCCGCTGTAATTCTTGTGTTTCCACCGTATTGTAGCCTTCTTCCTTTCGGATACCTATTCTTCTGAACCATCGGAACTAATGTCCACATTCATGTCTTCTTCTTCTTCCTCTGAAGAGTCCTCTGGACCTTCTTTTTGAGAATTTTTCATTATTTCCACCATTATTACCTCTGTAGATTTTCCACTGTTTCCTGGCTTTGGCAAACCATTAGTGTCTAGCAAAGACGAGGTGTGAGAGGACACTGTCTCTCCCACCTCCACAACATCCATCCTCCCTCCAGGACTCTTGTCCACCATCTTGGCTGGCCAAAATCTCCCCTTGTGGTGAGTAGGGGAATTTCCCCAGTGCCCTGGCTAAATTTCCCCCATTCACTAGAAATACCACCAACAGCTTAATCTGGTTCAATTTCAGTTGGTTACCAGCTGTATCCCCCCTCCCCAGTCACCCCTGAAAAAGGGACTTCTTGTCTCAGTGGGCCTACTGGGTCAACAAAATGAATCAAATAAATAAATAAATGTGAATGTTGCCAGTCAACAAATCCTGCAGAGTGGTTCCCCATAACTTCTGATACTGTGGACTTCTGGGTTGAGCAAGGACCAGACACTTGCCAAAATAAGTGACTCTGACAGTTACATGAAGTCAAATCATTACTACAACCCTACACAGAGCCAACTGAAGGGGCATTTCTGTTTCATGAAAAATTACATGTTCTGTACCCAGCAGCCAAATGGAAAGATGCATCTGTGGAAGTGGATGCTATATAGTCCTTCAAAAGGGCCTGTGTACTGTTTCTTCTGCACACTGATGACGAGTCAGAAAGACCAGTTTTCACAAGTTGAGGGTTTTAGCGACTGGAAAAAAGCTGATGAGAAAATCCGCACCCATGAAGAAAGTGAAGCACACAAAGATTGCATTCTCAGTGTTTGCAACCATCACAAAGACTATTGCCTTGTTGACTGCATTTTGGATAAGCAGGGTCAAGAGAGAAAGCAGTACTGGTGTGATGTACTACGTCGGGTAGTGGCAGTTGTTACTCTCCTGGCTGAGAGAAGCCTGACCCTCCGAGGAGATGATAAGATATTTGGATCAAAATATAATAGCAACTTACTTGGTTCCATGGAAGTGATAACGCAGTTTGATCCCTTTCTGGCCAAACATATGGAAAACTTTGGCAGTGCTGGTCGAGGAAAGGCTGGTTACTTGTCCTCAACTATCTTTGAAGAATGTGTTCAAATCATGGCAAACCATGTTAGAGGCACTATTGTTAGAGAAATCGCAACAGCCAAGTATTTTTCAGCGTTGGTTAATTCAATGTTGGACTTAACTTACTTTGACCAACTGCCTGTGATTGCTCAATATGTGTTAAAAAGCATGTCAGTTGAGTGGTTCTTGACCTTCCTGCAGATCGCCAGTCATATGGCTGAAGACCTAGCAAATGCTCAGCTAGACTACTTGAAAAGTGAAGCCATTGACTTCATGGATTGCCGTGGCCAGTCTCATGACAATGCAAACAACATGGCTGGAAGATCAGGAGCTTTAAGGGCATGGAGGCAGTAGGAAAGTAGGGAGAAAAAAATTACATAAAAATAAAAAAAATAAACAGAGAGAGGAAAGAGTAAGTGTATAAAACAACAGTTAAGGGGCCACAAATAAGACATGATGGGAGTGGTGCAGTGCAGTGGCTGTGGAGCAGCAGTCTTCCAGGAGACATTCTGGAGAATGCAGTGTTGTCCCATCTGTAGGCATCTCTCTGGGATGAGGGAGGAGGTTGCTTATCTCCAGGCTGAGTTGGCTAGGATTTGGGGGATCTCCTCTCCCACCCAGGGACCACCAGGGCCACTGCTGCTGCCTCAGAGGTTGCCAAGAAAGAGGAGTGGTTGTACCACAGTGGGCTCAGGGAGGATGAGAGTGGTGGAACAGAGGCACATCCCTTCAGTTGTACCGCTCCACAATTCATATGCCATTCTGACAGAGTGTGGTTCCTCTGAGGAGGCACCCAAAGTGAATACCAAGGAGGATGCTGGGAACCTCCACAAAGGAGACCCACAGGAGGGTGGCATGGGACCCCATGGGGAAGGAAACAGCTCCTGGTGGGGGACTCCATTGTTAGGAGGGTAGAACTGGGGGAGGTGGGAGAGGTAGGGAAGGTGCCTGCCTGGTGCCATGGCTTGGAGGGACAAGGAGTGAATCCTCAGGATCACAGGAGCAGCTGCATGGTGGAGGGAGCTGGATGCCATTGTCCACCTAGGGACAAATGACCTGGCTGGAAAAGGGTTCAGAACAGTGGAAGAGGAGTTTGTGGAATTGGGGAGGGGCCTTAGACAATTAGCATGCAAGGTAACCTTCTTGGAGGTGCTGCTTGCCTATGCCATGGGTGAGGCTTGGGTGCTCCGCACCATGGGATTCAATCAGTGGTTGAAAAACTGGTGCAGAGCTAAGGGTTTTGGCTTCATTAGGGACTGGGGGTCCACCTGGAGGGATGCAGGCCTATACTGGCATGATGGTCTGCATCTGTCCATGAGGGGAACCAGTATCCTAGGTGATAGGTTTAAATGCTTCTTTGGCAAGCATTTAAACTAGCCAATGGGGAAATGGCACTGAAAAGGAGCAGGGAAATCCTAGCCCCCCCCAAAAAAAATCAGGGTAGTTAGTGAGGTAAACACCAAGATAGAGACATCGATAGGGAAAAGGGCAGGGGTAAATGGAGAAAAAGGTAAAGGCAGTAAGAACAGGGATGGGGCAAAAAGGGGTAAGGCCCTCAAGAAATGGAGGGTAATGAGTACCAATGCCCATAGTCTAGGTAACAAGCTCCCTGAACTGGTGGCCTTGATGGAAGAGGGATGCCTGCATATCGTGGCAGTTACAGAAACATGGTACATAGAGAACCATGAATGGGATGTCAACATACATGGGTACTCAATCTACAGGAGGGATAGGGAGGGTAGAAGAGGAGGAGGAGTAGCTCTCTATGTAAGGGTAGGGATCAAAGCAACAGAACAAAATGGTAAACAGGGAGGAGAGGAAGCATTGTGGGTCACCCTGGAGACTGGAAATTGCACCACAATATGCACAGGGGTTGTATACAGACCCCCATCTCAGGGGGAGGAAATGGACAAGGAAATGATAGAAGACATCCTTAGGATTGCAGAGAAAGGGAGATATTATTGATGGGTGACCTGAATATGCCAGATGTTAACTGGAACTCCTTTGCTGCAGCCACATCCAAGAGTAGAGCCATTCTCTTTTTTTTTTTTGTAATTAAAATTTTTTATTAACGTTTACATTAAGACATACCACAGAAACATAATCATGAAGGTTATTACACTGAAAGCGCAAATCATTGTTTCTACAATTTAGATTTTGAAGGCCTTGCACTTTCTGCAGGAATGTCAACTACATACAATGTATACACCAAAACCCATAACCCACCCCCCCATCCCTACCCCTACTGTGATATACAACAGATCAGGTACAAATAAAAAAAGAGAGGTGTTTGCTTAAAAGTCCACAGTTTCTTAACTTAACGGATTCCAGGTCATCAAAAAATGTTCTACAGAACTCCATAGGGATACAAAATACTCTTGTTTCCCCCGCATACACGCTATGTGTTTTTCAAGTTGTATAGCCAGGGTACATTCTCTATGCCACTCCACCAATGTTGGAGCCTTGTCCGACGCCCAATGTCTTAGAATTAGCAACTTGGTAACAGCTGATATAAGAGAGACACATGCTCTCCAGACTTTGGTAGTGGTTACAGGGAAAGAAAGTAACAAACAAATCTCAGGTGTGTCCATTTTAAAGGAGCCAAGGATAGGGCCTAGCAAAGTGCACACAGCTCCCCAGAGACTTCAAATTTCTGGGCACAACCATAGTAAATGATATAGGGTTCCTTCTTCCTTCTTACACTTCCCACAATAAGGTGAGCTGAGGCACCCCTTCTGAATAAGTGGGTAGGGGTCAGGTATAAGTGATGCATAATATTGAAATGTATCAGTCTTAGCCTGTCTTGCTTAATATACCTATATGCTGTCATCCAAAGTGCTTTCCAGACCTTCAAGGAGACACTTATTCAAGACCTTTACCCAATAATAACATATACCAGAAGGAGCCTGTGATCCCATTCTTGGAGGAGCTTGTGAACCCTGGCAACTGCACAGTGTTGCTTCACTGTCTTCAAGAGAGTATGGACGTTGCACCCCCAGATCAGCCAAGGAAACCAAGGTGAATACCTGGGTTAAAGCTTTACTAAGCTGTAGCCACTTAAAGAAATCCAAACCAGTAAGACCCACGGTCTCCTTCAGATCCTCAAATGCATACGGTCTACCCTGATTCCAAAAAATCAGCCACAGTCAGATTGCTTATTTGGGGCCAGAAAGCTACAGGTATCGAAGTGTCTGCTATTTTAATTTGTGGATTGTCCACAATAGGTTGGGAACTGCATAGCCACCAGCGAACACCTAAATAGCATTGTAATTTATGGTAAGCCCTGATTGACCACCCCATAGGGTTATTTTTGAGAGATTTGGGTAGAGTGGCCAAAGGGACAAACAACAATGCATATAAAGAACATTTGGCCATCTTCGCCAAACCCTGTTCAATATCCAGCCAAAGAGGTGAATAATCTACTTTACCCTGGTCCTTGTTCCAAAAGACCAATTTACACATATGTTGGGCTAGGTAATACATAAACAGGAAGGGGGCAGCTAAACCACCATTAAATTTGGGAGCCATTAGATTAAAGTATGAATGACGGGCTATTTTGCCCTGCCATAAAAAGGAATTAAATGTCTTCTGTACCTTAGAAAACCAATCCTTTGGAAGGTAGAATCCAAGCATGTCTAATGGATAAAGTATCCTTGGAAGAGCAATCATTTTTAGAAGATTCAACCTGCCCCATAAAGATAAGGAGACTGTGCTCCATCTTTTGAGATCTTCCGAGATCTCTTGCACCAAAGTTCCTAGATTGTCCTTACATTCAAGCAAAATTTGTGTTGATATTTATACCTAAGAATGTGATAAATTTGGTTTCCATGTCAAGCCTAGGTCCTGTATATCCACTTTCCTGGTGTGATAATTTAAAGGAATACTTTTGTTTTAGTACAATTCAATTTGTAAGAAGATACTTGGGAGAAACTATTAATTTCTTCTAGAATAGGTGGAATCAAGTCCCGGGTTCTCTATGTATAATACATCATCAGCATATGCGAACAGATATAACTAGATTCCCTATTTGTATACCTTTGATAAGAGGATTCTTCATTAGCCTACAGCAGCAGCTCTAAATACAAATTAAATAATAATGGGGACAAAGGCAGCCCTGCCTAGTACCACGCTCCAGCTTGAAAACCGGTGACAATAAACCGTTACATTTCACTCTCTGATGGACAAGAATATAAAATCTGATCCATCTTAGAAAATGGGAGGTATACCCAAATCCGAGAGGGTGGCAAATAAAAGAGGCCAAGATACCCGATCAAAAGCGTTTTCGGCGTCGAGTGATAACAGCGCTGCTGGGGTTTTGGAGTCTTTAGCTGCTGCGATAAGGTGCATTAGTTTTCTCATGTGGTCATGGGATAATCGCCCTTTCATGAAACCCACCTGTTCCCTACACACTAGTCGATCCATAACTTTGGACAATCTATTAGCCAGAATTTTTGCTAGTATTTTAATGTCCGGTGTTGAGGGAGATATTGGCCAGTAGCTGTCTAAGCTAGAGGGATCCTTTCCAGGTTTTAAAATTAGGGAAATTGTGGCCTCCAGAAAGCCTAAATCAGAAATACCAGAATTAGACCAGAACTTAAAAGTGTCTAGCAAAATTGGTGAGATATCTGGGAGAAAGGCTTTATAAAAGTTACTCGGGAATCCATCAGGACCCAGAGATTTATCAGGGGGCAACTGCTGGATAACCTGGTGTATCTCCAAAATCACAATAGGTGCCTCTAGGATTTTGGACTCGGCCTCAGATAGTTTGGGCAAATTAGCTTCACTTAAGTATGATGCGATTTCAGAATTGGAAGGCCTAGAGTCGGATTCCTCACATATAGTTTCTGGAAAGTATTCCCAAATAATTTAGAAATTTCCTGGGTCCCAGAGATAAATCTGATCCCCTGGCCTACTGAATACTCACTATGTGTTGAGCCGAGTCTAATTGTTTTACACGCCATGCTAGGAGTTTGCTAGCCTTTTCCCCTATATCTAGATATTGTAGCTTTGCTTGAGTGAGAGCAAGTTCTGCTTGTTGAAAGACTAAATCTGAATACTGAGCCTGTAGTTGATGTAACTTAACCCACTCAGAGTCAGTTGAACTCCGAGATAAATTATGTTCCATATTTTTAATTGAAAATAGAACAGAGTTTAACTTATCCCTTTGTTCCCTGCTTTCCTCCTAGATGCCATCTTGATTAATTCCCCTCTTAATGAACATTTTAGAGCAGCCCATATCATATCTTTTCGACTTATGGAGTCTTTATTATCCACCAGGAAATGTACAATAAAGTTTTGATGCCCCTTAGTGAACATTCTTCTTTTAAAATTTGGTAATTTAGTCTCCATTGTGTAGATCTACGAATCTCTGGATAGGGCCTATAAACTATACTGACCGGAGCATGATCTGAGATTACTCTTGCAGAGATATCTGCCTGTATCATATTGGGCACTGCAGATGAGCTAACTAAAATATAATCTATTCTCGAGTGTGAGTAATGCACTGGAGAATAGAAAGAATACTGTCTCCTTTCAGGATTGAATATACGCCAGATATCAACTAAGTCTGATTTGTTGATAAAGTCTTTCAGGGGCCCTTTGAGCCAAGGAAAGGCCCCTATGCCTATTGTAAGACCTGTCCAATTCATTTTGAAGTACCAAGTTCCAATCTCCTCCAAGAATGGTGATTTTATGAGCATCCTGGTCCATTTTATGAAAAAGACTCTTGAAAAATGAAGGTGAGTCACTGTTGGGGCCATAGATCGAGCCCAAAATCACCGGTTGAGATGCTAAGATGGCTTGCAGAAAAACATAACGCCCTTCTGGATCCCAGCACTCGTGCACCAGTTTAAACGCAACTCCTCTTGCAATTAGAATAGCCACCCCAGCTCTCTTGGCCGAAGATCCAGCACCAAAGACTTGAGCTACCCACATTCTTCTGAAGTAGTGAAGATCAGCTCTTTTTAAATGGGTCTCCTGGAGAAACACAATTTGCGCCCCAAGTAGAGAAAGGTGTTTTAGAACCACCTGCCTCTTGACCCTATCCTTGGCTCCCTTGATATTCCAACTAACAAATTTATAAGACAAACTCATAATGATAGCACAGGTTATAATGGGGACCTGTAAGCGGTAGCATGGGTATTACGATATAAGGGATCACCTGGAAAGTACAAACACCCAGAAGACTGAGAAAAGCCCACCTCCTTTTATACCCAAAATCTTGAATATCTCCCATCCCCTCCCTCCTAGCAACCCACCTGGCCAACTTTCCCCACCCTCCTTATAACATCCCTTCCGAAATACCCCACCCCCCTTGATACCAAACCCCAGTTCCTAGAACTGCACTCCTATAACAACTTCAGCCACATGACATTCATCTAAACAGCCCAGAGCTAATTATCAGATCACCAACCGAACCCCCTACCCGCCATAAGCTAAAAAGTATAACTCAGCAGACCAAATTACAATATGTAGGCCCCATAGTCTTCCTTAAACCTTCAGAGATGAATTAGGATAAAAAAGGGGAAGGGGAAACCCCTTCTCTTCTTTCTTTCTTTGCTTCCATTAGTTTTGCTCTCTTCTTATTCTTCTTCCTTATCCTTTGTTATTTTCTTTTGCAACCTCGGAGTGTGTATTAGATATATTGTCTTGATACCAGACAGCGTGGGCTTAGACCTGGTATAGATTCGAATCCAGTCTTGACTCCTTAGGAAGTATTCAGTATTACTAAAACAAAACCAAAGGTGACCCCCACGTCAATACTCCTAAGTGAAGGCCGCATCAGAATATACCCCCGGCAGAGTCAATAGTTTAAGAGACCGTTAAATTAAAGAAATCAGTTATTAAATGGGTCGATCCAAGGGGAAGGAAGTGAAAATTGTGTTAAAAAAAAAAAAAAGGGAAGGGAAAAACACTTCCACTCTGCATACAAAAGGATTATATCCAAAATGTCCAAAGCAGTAAGTCCGTCACTGACAGATGACTGGGACGAGGATTCACTTAAAGAGATCTGGTAGTAGCTGCTGTAATTCCTGTTGTGCCTGCTGCTGTGACTCAAAGGACAACCATTTACCATCATGAGAAACCATTAATGTAGCGGATATTTCACTCTAAATGGCTTTGACGCTGCTATAAGCTTGGAGACAATAGGGTGTAACTCTTGTCTTCTGACCCTCACAGAATGAGGCAGGTCCTGTATAATACGGATTTACTTGCCCTCCCATAAGAGCTCCTTCATCCCTCTAACTTTGTCTAAAACGTGCTGTTTGTCCAAAAAATTGAGAAACCTCAGAATCAGAGGTCTGGGAGGTTGTCCCTGGATGGGAGGAGGGCGTAAAGCTCGATGTGCTCTTTCAATTATGTATTCACCCCCTCCAGGGGGAGAACCTGTGACTTTGCAGCAAAGTTTTTGCATGAAAGTGATTGGGGCATTCCCTTCCTCCTTTTACTGAATGCCAATGACTACCAAATTGTTCCTTCTGCTCCTTCCAAATCTTCAAGTTTCTCTTCCAACTTTTGATTCTCCTTTTAGCCATCACCAGTTCTGAATCTGCTCCTGCTTGCCTATTTTCCAGAGAGGCTATGTTTACCTCTGCATCCCCAATCCTTCTCGAGAGGGAATCCACAGCTTTCTTGATATCTTGAACATCCCCAGCTAAAGCAGAAATAGAGCTTTGCAGCGGTTGCATGAATTCTAAAAACTTTGCCTCCGTGAGCGGGGAGTCTACAATGGGAAGCTGAGATAGGCTAGCGGCCTGCTGCTTTGCTCTCTTTGTGGCCTGTTGCTTCTCGGGTGTTTGGGGAGGCGAGTGCTTCGGGCGCGATTTCTTCATGTAATTTTCCATCTCGAAAGGCAATAAACGGCTGCGACGTGACACAAGACCTCACTCGTCAGAATCGGAAGGTTTGATTCTTGAAGATCCGCTTTTAAATCGGAGAAATCTGCGGTAGTGCGGCGGAGCTCCGGGAGTATGCGACCAACGCTCAGGCTGCCATCACGTGACTAGTAGGGCCATTCTCGATATCCTACAGGGGGCATTCCTCAGACAGCTAGTGTTGGAACCCACTCGGGAGGGAGCAATCTTAGACCTGGTACTCTCAAATGGGGATGGAGAGAGGATCTCAGATCTAGAAATGGGTGGCCATCTGGGAACAAGTGATAACCAAACAGTGTGGTTCATGATAAACTCAGCTCTAGAGTCAAGCCATACAAAAGTGAGGGTACTGGACTTGAGGAGGGCTGACTTTGTCAAAATGGTAGAGTGCCTCAGAAAAGCGCTAGCAAACAAGCAAGAAAGAGGGGTGGAGCAACAATGGGGAATCATCAAAACTGCCATCACAGAGGCAACAAGCCTTTGTGTGAAGCAAATAAACAAATCAAAATGAAAGAAAAAAACACTATGGTTCTCAAAAGAGGTGGTGGGGAAGATTAGGGACAAAAAGATAGCATTTAGGAAGTATAAAGAAACATAGAAGGAGCAGGACAGAGAACTATGCCAGTTAAAGCAGAAGGAAGCAGGGAAGGCAGTCAGAATAGCAAAGGCCCAAACGGAGGAAAAGATAGCCAACTTGGTTAAGAAGGGGAAAGTTACCTTTTATAGGTACATTAGGGAGTGAAGAAAGACAAAGGAAGGGATAGTGAAGCTGAATAAAGGGGATGGTAGGTTGGCAGAGAGGAACAGTGAAAAAGCAGAGATACTGAATGAATACTTCTGCTCAGTATTCACAAAAGAAGAGGATGGGGGGTACCTAATCCAAGCAATAGAAGCACTCCAGATGGGGGGGGGGTGATTCCAGTCCTTTCATGGAAGAAAGGGTTCTGATAGAACTCCCAAAACTGAAGGTGGACAAAGCAATTGGGCCTGACGGGTTTCACCCCAGAATTCTAAAAGAACTAAGGGGAGAACTAGTGACACCACTGACTACCCTTTTTAACAAATTATGTTAGGATGGTGTGGTACCTGAGGACTGGAGGAGGGCAGATGTGACTCTCTTTCACAAAAGTGGGAGCAAGACAGAGGTAGGAAACTATAGACCTGTCAGTTTGACCTCAGTGGTAGGGAAAATGATGGAATCACTTCTGAAGGAAAGAATTGTTAAGTACCTAGAGGCCAGTGGGGCACAGGACCAAAGGCAGCATGGATTCACAGCGTGAAGGTCATGTCAGATAAATCTAACAGATTTCTTTGACTGGGTGACCAAAGTATGTAACTAAGGAGGGACTGTGGACATGGCCTACCTACACTTTAGCAAGGCATTTGACACAGTCCCACACAAAAGATTAATAAACAAATTAGTCAGCCTGGGAGTGGGTCCCAGGGTGGTAGCCTGGGAAAAACATTGGCTGGACAACAGGAAACAGAAGGTAATAGTAAACAGAGTCCACTCTGAAGAAAGGAGGGTTACTAGTGGGGTACCACAGGCTTCAGTACTGGGTCCGGTCCTTTTTAATGTCTTTATGAGTGACATTGCAGAGGCACTAGAAGGAAAAATATGCCTATTTGCAGATGACTCAAAGATCTGCAACAGGGTTGATACATAAGGGTGTGTGTGGAAAGGATGAAAAGGGACTTGGCATGGCTGGAGGGATGGTCAGAAATAAGGCAGCTTGGATTCAATGCAAAGAAGTGCAAAGTAATGCACCTGGAAACAAAACCTCAGGGGAAGAGTACACAATGGGGTTGAGATAGTAACAACAACAAAATGGAAAGGGACCTGGGAGTAATTATATCAGATGACCTGAAGGTTAGCAAGCAATGTCAGAAGGCAGTAGGGATGGCTGGGGGGACACTGGGATGTATAGAGAGAAGCATCACCAGTAGAAAACAGGAAGTTGTTATCCCTCTGTACAGACAGTTGGTGGGACCCCATCTGGAGTACTGTGTCCAATTCTGGAGACCTCATCTCCACAATGACATAGACAGGATGGAGGCAGTCCAGAAGAGGGCAACTAAAATGGTGCAGGGTGTACAACATAAGCCATATGAGGATAGACTAAAGGAGCTTAATATGTATACCCTTGAGGAAAGGAGGGAGAGGGGGAACATGATAGAAACTTTTAAGTACCTCAAGGAATCAACAAAGTCCAAGAGTGTAGCATCTTTCAGAAAAATAGATGTGCAAGAACAAGGGGACATAATTTGAAGACAGAAGGTAATGGCTCAGGGGCAATTTGAGGAAGCATTTTTTCACAGAGAGGGTGGTGGACACATGGAACAACTTTTCTGAGGAGGTCATGGGGTCAAAAACAGTTGGGGAATTCATGAATGCATGGGACAGACTTAAGGCAATTCTTGTGGGGGGTAGGAAGAAATAGGCTGTTGGTTAACTAGGATCGGCAGCTTATCCAGTAGGTAGAAAAATGAGCAGACTAGATGGGCCAAGCGGTCCTTATCTGCCATCATAGTCTATGTTTCTATGGATGATACTCTGGCATGCAAGCATGATTCAGACAAGTGAACCCCTTTGCCACATTCGTACCTTTGCGCTGTGCATTCTCTCAACCTAGTTGGTTCTAATTTGATTGCTTTATTGAGGCAATCGCTTCTTTTGGCTTTCTGCAGAAGCGATACACTTTCTTCACTTTGTCTACTCACCATTGGTCAGTGTTGATGAAACACTTAAAGGAGAAACGTGGCAGATTGACATTGAAGTCACTCTCTGACACATGATGTCTGCAGGTGTTGATGCAACCAATGCACTCTCTGACTGTTATGCTGACATCAAAGCTGCTCTGGAGGAAATCGTTGAGGACCAACATCAGAATGGCACCACAAGACATGAGGCAGACTCTTATTCCAAAACTATGGAGCTAGTAGAAACAGCATTTCTTTGTGATATATAGAACATCATTCTTGTCAGATTTAATGCAACGAGCAAATCTTTGCAACATAGCAAAACTGATCTTAAATTAGCTGTTGAACTAATGACTTCTCTTGGAAGCTTTGTCAACACATTGCACGATCATTTTGATACATTTGAAATGTGGGCAAAAGAATTATCTGATGCCCTGATTACAGGAGTGATCGTTCAAGGCAGAGGAAAAGAAAACATGCAGTATGACAATATGCAGTCTGAGGGAGTTGTTCTAACTGGCAGACAGAAATTCCAGACTGAGACATATTTGATTATAATTGATTGCCTCATTATGGCTTTGAATCACAGGATTTCAGCTTACCAAACAGTCTATGATCACTTCAAAGTTGTAGTGGACTGTGACATCTTAAATGATGAGGAAATATATCTTGAGGCTCAGAAATTAGCTCAGGAATACCCATCAGACTTGTCTGTGGAGGTCTTCCCTGGTGAAATGTTTCAGTTCATCAGCGTTGCAAAGGCAAGAGGTTGTGATTCATCACTATCTCGAGCATCATTACTGCATAATGAAGAAATCCAAGAGACCTTTCTGAATGTTTCTGTTGCACTTCAAATGTACCTGTCACTGATGGTGACAAACTGCTCAGGCGAATGCTCATTCAGCAAAAGGGTCCTCATTAAAAATGAACTGTGATCTACAATGCGAGATGCACATTTGAGTGCACTCACTCTTCTAACTATTGAAAGTCATATGCTTCAACAAATCAGCTTTGATGACATTATTGATACATTTGCAACTGCTAAGTCACGCAAATGCCATGTTCCTGTTTCATAAGTTGATTTTCTATCGGGGAAAATATGCCGAATAGAGAATGGGGCGATGATCGACCAACTGTCTGTGTGATGTTTAATATTAGTTACATTTTTTTCAGTGTACACAGTCTTACATGCTTATAGTTTAGAGCACAAGATTTGTTACATTTCTAGTTCCTTGTTAAACCTGTTTATTCTGCTGCAAGAAAAAAAGAAAAAGTTACTTAAAAAAAGCTTGGTGTTGATGTACCAGGGTTTCCCCTAAAGCATCTATGCATAGCGGTCCCCCTATCCTTATGCTGGCTACCACTAACTTTTTGATGTACCGACACCCTTCTGCTATGCTTCTGCATAAGATAAGGTCCCTGTGCTGTGGTTAACCATTACTGAAACAGCAGAACATGTTATAGTTGAAAGTTTAAGCTACACATTTTAGTAACAATTAGTATCTCTATTATGCGTCCATTAATTTGGTTGTCGTCTTCATTGTGTCACAAATGCATTTAAAGCATAAAGTTATTAGTACAGATAACAGTTGTACTAATAACATGTATAAAATCTTCAACTTAATAACTTGAACAATTTACACAGGGTTATTATAAGTACACATAGGAGTAGAGTTTGGAGGCTTCCAGGCTCAAGCCACACCGGACCTCCCAAAGTTTGACACAGCCCTTACCCGACAGTGTCTGACTTGTTTTAGTTTTCAGTCTGAACCCCTCCACCCCCAAGAAACCTAAACTATACACTCATGTTAATACAAGTATGATATTTGTACTAAAACCAATGTATGTTTACATATTCAAATCATGAAAGTACATGCAAGTTTGCACTATCCAGATATGTGAATATGGTTTGAGGCAGTGACATGTACTTTTTCAGTATAAAATTTCACTTTTTGCAGTAGAGAAAAAAAATCAGAAAACAGTAAGGAAACCCCCCAAAATGCAACATTTTCAACCATTTTTTCAAAATTTTCTGGGGGGGGACATGCCCCGGGACCGCCCTAGATTGGTTGGGGATTCTGACCTGTTGTAAACACTGAGTATGTGGGGGCCCTCAGAATTTGAGTGCCCCAGACCACCCAAAGGCTTGATCTGACCCTAAAACTAGCTTATTACACCTAAAGATGTACTAAGCTGTGTTTAGTGAAAAATCAATATCTCAAAGTGTTTTCAAGATATTGCTGCCGAAAGGTACATTGACCACCACAATGTTATCTTATGGGAAATTTCTAAACATCAGAATGCTATAACTATGGAACCAAAATAAACTGAATCACCAAACCAGCAAAATGCACATCTGTGAGCAAGCCCTTTCAACCCTGCAAATTTCAGCCCAAAAATGAAGTGACAAAAACAATTTTTTTTGAAAGTAGTGCCTTAAATTGCAACTCTACTTTGCAAAAGTGTCACAGTTTGCAGCATTACTGTGAGTCTTTCATGAAAGTGTCTCAATTTGAGACATTTTCGCAAAGTAGTGTCACAATTTGCAAAAGTGTCACAAAAGTAATGTCACAAATTTGCGACATCAAAATGGCCCAATTAAAATAAACATATTTCTGGGCATCTAATCAAAAAAATGATGCCAGCATTGTGGTCCTCGGGCACCAATTAGATAAACACGACCATTGGTGTTAATCAAGGGGCATTATTTTTTGAATTATAACAATTTTTTCATGTCGGTAACTGAAAACAAGATAGTGGAAGCAAAAAAAACTGATCCCATTTAGGAAAGAGAAAGTACTTTTGCAAAAAACAAATGGTACTTTCACATGGGACAGCTAATTTTTCTAGTAGAAATAATGGGAAATTTGAAATTGTAATAACTTTTGAATGGATTAATATTTGTTCACAAACACTAAATAGTAGCTAGCTCTCATAACTCATGTCAAGCGTCCTAAACTTACAGAATTTAGCTCTGTATGTCTCTGCTGTTAAATCATACTTTTTAGCAGGCAGCTTTTAGTTTACTATGATCAGTACTGTTCTCATTGTCCATTTGACCCAATGTATTCCAAGCTTTCCTGGTAACTAGCAGATATAACTGGAAGCTTCAGGATACTCTGGGAATATTTGCCTGAATACATACTTTTTCAAAGGAATTTGAGAGGCATCCATATCTTCCCTTCTTTAAATTCAGCTATCAATTTAGAATTTAATTTGTAACCCAGTCCTGTAGTTCCAGTTGAACCCAGGCCACTTACCTGCTCTGGCGCTGGTCTTGGGAGTAGTAGCTTCTCGGTTCAAATTTCTACTGGTGAGCACTCTCTTCTTGCTTGGCCTCTTGCCGTTCTTGCTCACACTTTGCTTTTCTCACTCAGCCTCTCCTTCTCTTCTCTCTCTCTCTCTCTCTCTCTCCATCTCTCCATCTCTAGTTTCCTCTGTTCAATCTCCTTTCACTGCTGGGCTTCAAACCTTTTCTATTCAAACTCCAGCTCCATCCTCTGCAACTCCATCTGCAGCTGGATCCCTTCTGTCTCCAGAATGTTGGTGACCTTCCCCTGCTGCTGTGGCTCTTGGCTTGCATTAGCCCTGCTGTACTCCTCCCTGGGTCTGAACACTGCATTGGACCCTGGCCCTCCATGCCCAAGGCATGATCCTTTCAGTTCAGACTGTGACTCAAGGTCTTTGGCATTGACTGCCACAAGAGCCTCCAAAATATGCTTTTTTGTCTTGCCTGTCATGCTGAACTCCTCTCTCTTGGGACAACTACCTCAGGTAGTCTGCAGTGTACTTGCTGTAGTTGGAAGTCATCTTCTTCCCTATCTATGGCTACACTAGCTTACACCTGAAAAAAATATAAAACAGGTAGGGAACCTAGACTGTAAGCACAATGATATTATTCTTTACTTTTTAAATCACTGCCTTTTTTTGCATATGAGCTGTACAGTATTTAATCTGACATACTGGACTGTTAATGCTCATGTTACCAAATACTTTTAAATCCCACCTCTGCCAACCAGATATGTCACAAATGCACCCTGCAGTTCAGGCCCTCTGCTCCCACAGTGCCAAACCTAGAAGTGCAATATGTGAACAGGAGACAAACAGGGTAACCCTTCTGTCTGTTTTGGGACCCAATCGCCTACTAGCCTTGAGTCCTGGGGGATCAAATGTGAACCTTTCTGCTAGCACACCCAGTTAACAGGCTCAGATATGTACCCTCTTTGGGGGATGTGGTACAATATTTCACCCAGTGGGTACCCAGCCAGGTTCACGAGTCTACCCTTATGACTCAGTTTGAGACCTAGGTATAGGCTCACCTTAGCAAGATAAGTAACACTTTTTTAAGGCCTCAACAGTTGTCAGAATTATTAACACTTTTCCAGCATTCACTTGCAAAAGAAACTGAGAAGGCATAGGCAGAATTTCAAGGAAAATAGTGTTTACTAAAAATTGAAAATAGATAAACTACAAAACACAGAACATATAACATAACTACTTACAGTCATCATCATCATCATCAAACATTGTATTTGTTCGGCATAAAGCCATTACAAAATAGCACAGTAAAAACAGTAGAAAAAACATTCTGCAAAAACAGACAAATTACCATTACAATAATAAATAAATCAACAGATAATCTATATAGAAAGCTACAATTAAGCTCCATCCTAGAGTTTCATAAATTTTAAAAAATGTGCAAGTTTTGTTAACACCTTTATATCATTGAATGTATATAGTTTCATAAGTATTTGGTCGGTGGGGAGTCCAAGGTCCTTTAAAATAGGGCCCAACCAAAACGATCTATGTTTCTGATATAATGGGCATATTAGAGTAACATGTTTTAAATCATCCACCATATTTAAATTGCATTTACATTTGTCACTTTCCACTCCCTTCCATCTCTGAGCATGATATACATAATGTGAATAATATAGCTCCATTCTAAATCAAGTTATAGTTCTTCTTAAGTCAGGACAAGGCAGTATTAACAAGTATGGTTCCATAATGTGGCTTAATTTCAGTTTTTATACCACATAAAGTTCTTATAGCACTGGACCTGTTCCAAGTCCTTGCTAATAAAGATATTCCTGACTCTTTTCCTTCACCTGGAATTTTATATCTCTAAAGCGTCACGGAGTAGATTCAGTGCAATAGATGGCTAACCCTAGTGGATATAGCCAGGTTGCTACATAATTCGTATTTTGAGATTTATAACCTCCAGATGTGTAATCAATCTCCTCCTCCAAACATATCCTGGGTAGTCTATGCTCTGGATACAAAAACAATTTAAGTAGAAATATAATCCTCCTTTCAACTATATATGCTTCTATGGGAAGCTGACCAAATTCAACTCTTGCAATTGGTGTGGGCACCGATTGTAGTATTTTAAGAATATACCTTAGTAAATTATTTAATTGAATTTCAAGCTGTTTGGGGACTGCTGGGACCCATATTTCCGAGGCATAGAGCAAGCCTGAACACACTTTAGCCTCTACGACCCTCAGAATTCCCTGCACAGATCCATTTCCCAACTTGGCTGAGAATCTTTTGAAGGCATTAAATGCTGTAATTGCCTTATGCTTTACATTATCTTGATGGGTATTCCATTGAGTGGATTGAGAGAAATTCACACCCAAATATGGGTAAGATTTAACTGTTTCAATTTTTTGTTTTGTTAATAAAAAGTGTAGGTATTCTCCTTTGTTTATTTCCAAAAATCATCATCTGGGTTTTGGTTGTACTAATAATTAATCTATTTTCTTTGTACAGAGCACAGAATCAGGTCATCTTCCACCGCAGGGCCCAAAAATGACTTCAAGAAAAGTATCAAATCGTCCGCAAAAGCCAACAATGAACATTTTGGTTCCTAATTGCTGGAGAATGGAAGTCGGATTATGCCATCTGCTCTTTTATAGTGTTGATATATATATTGAATAATACAGGACCCAGAAGGCAACCCTGTCTAACTCCAAGATTGGTTTTAATGTCTGGGGTAAAATCTCCATTTTGATTAACTTTGTCCATTTGCCAAGTATCTTTATGAAGCCTAATCAATGTGTCCAAAAGTATGGGCTCTATGTTATACATCTGCAACTTCTCCCATATTAAAGTACGGCTGACCAAATCGAAAACTGACTTCAGGTCCACAAAACAGCAAAACAATCATGATTTCTTTATTTTTACGTATTTCGAAATGAGATATGATAGGACATAACAGTGTTGGATCGTGGATCTGTTGACTCTAAAACCATTTTGATATTCACCCATAAAGCCTGATTCCTCGACCCAAGACTGAAGTCTGTCTAATAGGACACAACAAAAGTTTTTTGCAGGGTGTAAATCAGGCTTATAGGTCTATACATTGATGGATCAGTAGGCTTTCCCTTCTTTTTACATATTGGGCACATAATACTACACTTCTAACTAGATCTTACAGTCAAAACAAAAGGAAATTTCAGAAACAAATACACCTGTACAGGTAATTGAATTTCTAGTCTTAATCCAGTTTTCTAGTTGGTATTACCTAATTGTGCAGAAGTGCCTTTTTCTTTCAGAACACAGGGTGTGTGTTCTTTTAGGTGTCCAGAGATAAAGTCTGCACTCTCCCTTCAGATTACTTGGCAATATTCAAAGTCAGTCTCTCCACCTCCTTGTGAAAGTCACAGCACACAAGGTCACGGTTAGCCCTGTGCTCAATCTGTAACCTGAGTAGGAATATCCAAAAATATGTTATTTTACTGCTGGCTGGAAATCAGCAGTTAGCACATTTTAAAATGACAGCCTTTTTCATCAAAGCAGTTCCTTTGATGTTTTCAGAACACACATCCTGCCAACGGTTCCCTTCTAGGTGTGAAAGCCAACAGAATCAGCCAAATGTCCCCCTTCATTCAAGGGTTATAAAATGCATACCTTGTCCCCAGCAGATCAAAGTAGAAATATTTTACGACATATTAAAACCTGACATTTTGGAAAGAAGCTCTATGTCTCATCAGAGAAGGAAACTAGCCATCTGGTTTCTGTAATTACTGTGTTAGGAGTCAGAAGGTCAGGTCCCTACTACTGCTAGCAGCTATTCCCTAAGCAGACAGTCACATAACATATTTATATCACAGATAGTATACAACATAATGATAAGTAGATGGTTGAGCATCACAGCGAGCACTTTATTTTGTATATATATTTAGCTTCTAAAAGTTATATATGATGGTTCTCTGTGCTATAATTTAAGTATGCAATATATGGTGTCTGAAGTCTGTACTTGTTTAGACATGAATTTACATAGTTTTGTACACACCTTATATAGCATTGCATTTTTGCACATATCTGGTGTAGAACAGTGATATAAGTAAAATAGCTGTTTTTTTATCCATTCAAAGCAGGTTGAAAAAGACAGATGTTTATTGGCAAAAGTATACCATATGGTGGGAGTACAGATCCATAAATTTCTAGTTTTAGGAATCTTTCACTGGCATCTTGATAATGTGATGGTTAAGTCATGAAACATTGATGTAAAGAAGGAGTGCTATTTATTTTTGCAATTTGTCTTTTACCTTTTTTTGTTGGTACTATTGATGGAGCCTGCCTTTCACAATCAGACTCCCCCCTCATGTGCCGACTGGGTATTGAACCCTCCTCTTCAGCCACCCGACTTACCCCTCATGGCAGGGGTGGAGAGATCCTCAACCCATCGATCTGGATCCAGATGGGGAGGTGCCCTCCTGGCAGCACTGTAAGGGAGATGTCTTTATACAATTTGAGTGCTCCGTTTTTATTTTATTGTCTCCCCAGCAGAGGGCATGCAAGCACACCCAGTCGGCATCCACCCAGCCCTATCACTGACCCATCTCCTGGACTTGCTGATTAACCACCACTTACCCAGAGCCATTGTTTGGTGGTTTGCCTGCCACATAGGGTATTTTCCTCTGTTTTCACCCCTTGGAACCTCAATGTGATGCAATGGTGCACATGCGTATTGATGAACATGCATGTTGCATCAGCTCACTTTCCCACCCACATGTGCTGCTCTCACTGGTTCTATCATCCAGACTTCACTGGGTAGCAGGCAGGTGGCAGGACTCACAGTCTGGGTAACTTTGGTCTGTTTCTGAACCTGGGTCACTGGCGTGGGTGGAGATAAGGTGTTTAGCGCTTCATCCCTCCATGCCACTGGGCCGGCCCAACTATAAATAACTTACAATGTATGGTAGAATGCTGTTACTCATAAAAATCCATACCAGCTAAAAAGTTGTTATGCTGCAGTAGCTTGTTGTTATGCTGCACCAGGTAGGTAGCTACTGTAGCATAACAACTTGGAACCTTTTCACGAAATGTTGTAGACGTGAGCTGCATACCCTTTAAACAGCTGGCATAACTGTACACAGTTGTGAGTGGCAATTTTAAAAATGCAGGCACCAGATCAAAGTATGTCAGACTCTATTTTCTCCTGGGGTCTTTCTGGTCATTTTTTTTTTTTTATCTACTACAATCGCTCTTGCCATCCGATGTAAGCCATATAAAATGTAAGTAAAAATCAATAGAAATGTTGCCGTCTTCGTGTTTCTGTCTTATTCTGGGGGACGGAGTAACAATTTCCTAATTTGTCAACACAGATAGGTGACCATACACTATAAAAAAAATAATGTATATTCATCTATCTGTGACAAGTTTGAAAACCCCTTCTCGAGGTCGTCATGGCGACTGAACCTCTCGAGCTTCGCTCTCGAGGTTCCACATGTTGCCATGACGACCTCTTGAAGAGTTTACAAACTTGTTACAGATAGAGGAATATACATTATCCTCAATTTAAGAGTAGTAAAGTAAAAAAAAATAACTCACCCCTTGACTCCATGATTTGAAAGCCATGAGGGTCAATAAGAGGTGTGCATGGCCAGCCATTTGAATTCTGAATAGCAGTCTTGTGATACACTTACAGTACTTGCATACTTGTTGCTGTTTCTTACTGAATAAAAAGGTTATATCCTGCTGTTTGGGTGAAAGGACCATAAAGTAAACTGGTTCTGTCAGCCCAACCAGCACAAGATAACCTTATTCAGTAAGTGAAACCCACAAGTGTACACATGAATATATTATAAATCATTTGTATTTTTTCAACAGAATAATGGAGTATTAAAAATTTATTCGAACAGCATTATTAAAAATACAAATTGTGTCCTCCACATTATACCACCCAGTAGTTAGGACTGCAGTGGGTTTGGTCCATACATTAGGTTTACACTAGAAAGCAGTCTGTTCTATTTGCTTGATGCTGGAGCGAGCAACAGGCAAAACATGCCAGAAAAGGGATTAGAGACTAGCTCTGAAAATGCTACAATTTTTATTTGTGTAAAACTGATGCTGCTACAAGAAAAAAGGTAAATTTTATTTTATGAATCAACAAGAAATAAAATATGGAACAACATTTTTAAAACCAATTCCTTATCATTTTAAAGCGGTAAATAATATTTATTATTAGATGTGAAAAACATGAAAATGCATGTGTGTGTAACTATTTAAAGCTTGCCAAAAACACTTGGAGCCAGATATACAAGTTTAACCGTGCACAAATCCCAGTTTGCCCTTGCAAAATGGGTTTTGCATGGATATCCTATATTCAAAAGCTCTGTTAGTGTGGGCAAAAAGGGTTTGTGCCTGGGCAAACTGTGGAAGGGGTGCAATGCAAATGGAGAGGAGAGGACCTGAATATTGGCACAGTCTAGTATTCAGAATATTTGCGCTGTGCAAATGCATTTTGCATGGTCCCCTTGCACAGCGCAAATACTGCCAATCTAAACCATGACGTGTTCCTATGCATCCCTAGTGGTTGGCAGAGGAGTTTAGCACCCCTGACCCCTAACACAGTTGTCTCTGCTGTTTAGTGATCGCTACCCCTGCCAAGTGCTGTGCCCAATAATAATTATCAATGTCTCTGGTGTCCAGTGGTCCCACTCCCCAACCCACACTCATGGCAGATATGAAAATTCGTGTCCCTGGTGTCCAGTTGCCCCCCCACCCAATACTGTGCCCAGTATTAAATAGTAATTTCCTGGTGTTCAGTGGTCCCTCCCCACCCTATCCCTGTACTAGCAAAGCCCCCATGGCTTGTCAGTTCTACCCCACGATAATTGCTGATCTGCCACTGCCATACAGCATGCCATTTGCAAGTAAGTCCCCCACACACATAACAAAGCCCCAGCTCCATTCCCAAACAGTGATCTGAGCTCCCCCCCACAACCCCTCCCTTGGTGGTGGTTAGTGTACCCCTCCCACCCATGGCACCAAAACCTCCCCAGTCCCTCATACCTGCCTATCAGTGCTGGGATCAGTGGACAGCAAACAAAACAACCCTCCACACACCACCCTGGACACCTGCCATCCTACAGGAGCAGGGAGTGTACAGCTTCTTTATTGTTGCCCTATAAATAAGCTGCACATTCCCTGCACCTGTCAAATGGAAGGTGGCTGAGGTGGTGTGTGGAGGGCTGTGTCGATTGACGTCCACTGATCTCAGCACCAATAGGCAGGTATGGGGGATGGGGGATGGGTTGTTAGTGCCATGCATTGGCAGGGGCACTAACCACCACCACCAAGGGACAGGCTGTGAGGGGACCTGGATCACACTGTTCAGGAATGGGGCCAGGGCTTTTTGTTGTGGGGAGATTTACTTGTAAATTGCATGCTGCATGGCAGTGGTGGCTGGCGATCACCATGGGGAGGTATAACTCAACAAGCCAGGGATGTTTACCTGGGACAGGGATGGAATAGGGTGGGGAGGGACCACTGAACACCAGGAAAATTACTATTTAATATCAGGTGCAGCATCGGGTGAAGGAGGGACCACTGGACCAAGGAAATTGATATTAACTATCAGTCATGGCATTGGGTGGGTAGGGGACCAAAGGAAACCAGGGACATTGATATATAATATCAGGCACAGCATTGGGTGGGGGGCACTGGACATGAGGGACATTGATATTTATTATCGGGCATAGATGCAGGTGGGGAGGGGGACCACTAGCACCAAGGACAGTTCCTCTGGGACCGGGCAGTTGGGAGGCACACCTTGTAAACCAGCCTTGCTTCCCATGCAAATGAGCCCCTAATGGGCATGCAAATGACCACTAGCACCTTGCATGCCCAACAGATACTCATTTGCATGGGGCTGTTATAATATTTGAAATTGCACCTGGGTACTATCCATAGTGGTGCCATATTTCAGGCGCCATGTCAGTTGGGGCAGTGCTTAGTGGCTTAGCACTGGGCTAAGTGGCTTAGCACTAGGCTGATGTGGCCCTATATTCAGTCAAATAGATCCAGTGTGCTATTCAACTGAATATAACATCTTTAGGCAGTTGGGCTATTGCAAGGAGGAGTGCAAATCGTTGGGCTCCACTTTGCACATTTTTTAATATCGGGCCCTTGATATTTACTTGGTTCCACCCTCAAAACGTGCCAGCATTCTGGCACTGGGCAATTAGGGTACAATTGGCAATGTCGCCATCACTTTTTGTGGGGGTTGCATTCTTCACACACACACCCTACTAAAGATTCCTACTAGGGGGTGAACCTTGGGAAGGTGGTGAATCCTGTATTTGGTGCTCTTGATTGCCCAGTGCTGTAATGTTGGCATTCTGAGCACTGTAAGGGTATTTAAACAGAGTGTGCATGATATTGTACTATATTAAAAGAGGTAAAAACATTTGTTAAAGGAGTAACAATATAAAATATTTACTTGTGAGTGTTTAAATTTGCAGAGAAGTGTTTGCTATTCTTTTAAAATGTTTGCTGTTTTATAAGTGATAACTGGTTTGCAGCAGGTACTGCATTTGGTAAAGCACTTTTGGCACACTTGGCAAGGAACAACACTGTTTTTAGTTCATTTGTTGTTAAAGATGAAACTGCAAGTGGAAAAATCCAATCTGGGTGCATTAGAATAGTTACCTTTCACTTGACACAAATATATTTATTTGATTGCAGATGGAGGAGGAAAACATGGATTGTGTGATTCTGACCATGTAGGCTCATTGTTTTGGTAAAGTTTTCATTCTGTAGTGCTGGATAATGGAGTTTGCCCTTTAAAGGGCAGACCAAATTGTCCTGGTGCACCACTTCCCTTTACCTGGAGATGGTGTGCTCAGAGGGAAGGGGGGAAGGGGAGGGACAGGGAGACGGAACAATAGATAGGAAACAGGAAGGAGAGGGGCTAAAGGAGGTATGTAATCATTGTTGCGGTGGTATATATTCACTAAAGATACCATCAACAGCTTAATCTGGTTCAAGGTCAGTTGGCATTCATCTGTATCCCCCACCCCAGGTCGTGCCCGAAAATAGGCAGGATTTGTCTAGTGCAGTTACCCGGGCAACAAAAACTAAATAAAATAAATAAATAAATAGTGGGCAGCACAGGAGTGGTTTAGCCACTTTTGCTGAAGTTTTCATCTATGGAAAACTACAGCATATCAGATTGGCATTGGAGTGGAAGGTCTGAGCACTAGCAACAGCAGGTAAGGAAACCAGGGAAAGGGGAGGTTAGTAGCTATATTTCCCTTTTAAAAAATATATATAGATATATATATATATCTATATATATGTTACTACATTTAGGTCCCTGTAACCTGTATGGGAATGTTTTGGGAAATTCTGGGTGTATATTTCTCATTAGACAGGGCTTATTTTACTACAATGCTCAGTGAACCTGTTTCTGAAGCACCTGAAACCTTGGTGAGATTGCTACAAGGAGACAGAATTACAGAGTTTTGTTTCAGAGCATTGTGGTGCAAGAAATTGGTGTTTTTTATTATGAAGGCTTTATGAGTAAATAAGAGGTGGAGGTGCACTTTAATGAGTCTTGACGGTTTTGCAAGTAAACCAAGTAAGGAGGTGCATTTTCTTTAATTAGGAGTTCACTGTGATTGTTATGGTTTAGCCTGGCAGAGCATAAGGGTGAACGGAGAATTGCAGGAGCAAAGATACGAGCAGCACGCGGGGGTATTTTTGGGCGGCGGTGGCCCAGGGGAGTGAGGAGACAGAGCGCTTGTTGGGGGGAGAGCTAGAGATCGAATGAATGAGTAAAGAGGCGCAAGTAACAGGCGAGGGGTTTGGCAGGTGGAGACCTAGGGGAGTGAGGAGGCAGAGCAGGCACAAGAGGACTGCCTGGAAAGCCAGGATATGGGAGGGCGAATCAAAATTAAAAAAGGCAAAGTCGGGAGAAGCATAGAGGAGCGAGAAGCCATTGACTTGGCACTGGGCTCTTTTGTCTGTAAGGTGGGACAGAACGGGCGGGTGGTTTGAAAAGCACAAGACAGAAGGGATAGCAGGAGGCTTACTGAGGAGGCCACCGAAGGGGCGCTCATTTGTTTGGACTAAAGTTTGGAGCTGAATGGGAAATCTCATCGAAGGGGAATCCCATCAGATGGGGAAGGAAAGTAAGAGGGGGAATTTAGGCCAGGGGGTGTCACAGGACAGAACAATGGAGGAAGACCTGGCAGTGAGAGGCCTATGGGGAAGGCTGGCTGGGAGGAATGCGAGTGGCCATGTGGCTTGACGTCACACACCAAAGAGGGCAGGCCAAAAGTTTTAAGAATGAAAGGGTGAGCGACTGGCTGGACAGTGGCTGGTCGACTGCCAAGAAGAGTGTAAGCATTAAGGGTAGCTTAAAGGGGGAATTTTTAAATTTAACACAGTTTTGCATTTAAAAGGGTGCCAGCCAGCAATACATGGCAGAATGAGGCCCAGCCACGGTGTGACATCACACACCAAAAAACAGAGCAGACAGTGGAACGAGAGGGTTTGGGTACAATGGATACTAGCAAGGGGACATATAAAAGAAAAAGACAGTTATAAAAAAAACTCTAAGAGGGTGCAACAGCAGATGGGGATGGCGACTGGTGGGGGGATGGAAAAAGAGGGAGGATTGGAGATGGGGCCAAGGCATGAAGGCCACAGAGCATGGGGCCAGCCAGGCCAGGTAATTACGAGGGGAGGGGATATCAGGACCTGCAGAAGCATGCACAGGGGCCTCAGCGAGGGGGGGATGCAAAAAAAAAAAAGGGCGCGTAGGATTAGTGGAGCCTGGAGCCAGGAACTGGACTGGTTTCTGGCTTGCAGGGACAGGGCAAATTAAAGGAAACGGGCCTACCCATACAAATGGACATGTACAACAAAAGTTTTAATAAGAGACCATTTTTCAGTGTCTTTATAGTTCGTTTGCAAGAAGGAAGGATACTTGTATAAGAAGCGTAAAGGAACATGGCACCAAAAAAGAGCAAGCCATCTAAAAAAGATGCTTCCAGGGCTATTGTGGAGCTGGTGGAGAAGGCCGACAGAATGTGACAGATGGTGGAAGGGAGGAACCGGGACGGGAGAACTGGGGAGAAGCGAAAGAAAAGGGAAAGGGATGAAGGGAAGCGGCTGGCAGGGAGGCCTTGCAGCCCCTACCAGGGACAACCACTTTGGTGGTACCCTCCCAGAGCAGCCAGCCCAGTACCGCCACAGCCTAATGACCCTGTACCGGCCAGTACCTCCAAGAGAAGATGGGGTTCCCTCTGTAGAACCCAGGCCAGATCCTCTGAGCTCAGTGGGCCTCTGCAGCCATTATCCTCACATCCAGCCATACAGGAGGACAGCAGACTGCAAGGAGCTGGACAAGGCTGCAGGTAATGTACCCGTTCAGTAGGGGAAAGCATCAAAGACTATATCAGCCAAATTATTTTGGCACTCGGGTCAGGAGGGTTGGGCCAGATGGAATCAGCACTGGCAGAGATTAGGTCAGATAAAGAGACAATGAAAGAAGGAGAGAAAGGGATAGAGGGCATGGGAAGAGGAACCAGAGAGAGAGGAAAGCCAGGGATGAGGATAGGGGAACATGTACTGCTAGCCACAAAGGAGAAAATATGGAAAGGGGAATATGTTGATGTTTTTGCTTTGGTAAGCCAAGAAGTGGCAGCAAAATACAAGCAAACAGAAAATATAGGGAAGAGTGAGATGGCAGCAGCGGTGGTTTTATTGGGTAAGAAAGAGGAGGACAAATTTACTAAGGGGAAGACCTGGGATGGATGGTTTGTAGGGTTTGCCATGTATTCAGCAATAGTACAGGAGAACAAGCCGGAGTTGGGCATTTCACTCATCACATACTCCCTAATAATAAGGAGGGCAAAGGCAAAGGAAGGGGTGGGGTGGATATATTATGATGAATTCTTCAGACAAAGGATGGCAACGTACAGGGATGTAAGATGGGACATGAAACAATTAGATTTGTGGACTGACTATGTAACCAACCAGTCCACGCCAGAAGAAGAGATGGGGAGGAGGGGCGTTATACTCCAGAGGTGTTGTTGGGCTTATAATAGGGCTGTTTGTACCTGGCCACAATGTTGATTTTGGCATGCATGCTCTAAATGTGGGGGAACGCACCCAGCGAGCAGATGCAGAATGACATGGGCACATGGGGCCCAAGGGGCGGGGGGCAAGGACCAACTCATCAGTTTTTTCAGGAAGGGCAAGGGTTTAGAGGGCAGGTGTGGAACAGAGTGGGGAGAGGCAGAGGGCATACAGGTAGGATGGTCAGACTTACTGACCGGGGGGGCCAAGACAAAGGCATGGTGGGGGCTCTTGACAGAAAGCAAAAGTAGGGGGCAAGGGATCGATTCCGGGAAGCAAGAACGCCCATCAAGACAGACTCATGGGAGGACTGGTTAGATAGATACCTAGATAAACAGGTGGCAGGGATGCTCAGTACAGGTTTTTGGGCAGGTTTTTCATTACAGTATGAAGGCCAGAGACAAGGAAGAGAGGCGAACAATCTGGGCTCAGTAAAATGGAAAGAAGAAATCTTATGACAGAAAATAGAGAAAGAAAGGGCAGCTGGTAGGGTGGAAGGGCCATACAACACCCGTCCATTTCAGAATATGAGAATTTCCCCACTGGGGTTGGTTCCCAAAAAACAGCAAGGAGTATACAGGGTGATTCACCACCTATCATTTCCGGAAGGGGACTCTGTGAATGATTTCATAAGTGAGAAACATAGTAAAGTGACTGATGTCACATTAGAGGGAGCGGTCCAGATCATCTGAGCAACTTCGGATGCTTGGATGGCAAAAATGGACATACAGTCTGCTTTCAGATTGCTCCTGGTTAGAAGGGAAGACTGGGACCTGTTGGGATTTAAAATTGGGGGGACAGTATTATTTTGACAAAACAATACCCATGGGATGTTCCATAGCATGTGTGATGTTTGAGGCATTCAGCACCTGCTTACAGTGGATAATTCAAGAAAAAACTGGGTACAAGATGGTTATTCACTATCTGGATGATTTCCTTTTAACAGGAAGTGGGAGGAGAGAGACAGAAAGAATGCTGTCCACCTTCCAAGATTTATGCAGGGAATTAGGGGTTCCATTGGCAGCTGAAAAAACAGAAGGACCAAGTAAAGTTTTAGAATTTCTGGGTATTGAAATAGGCTCCCTGAGAGAGGTCTTTAGATTGCCAGACAAAAAAGTATTGAAGCTGAGGGAACTGATCCAGTTACACACAAGTAGAAGAAGAGTGCAATTGAAGTTGACAAGAGGAGTGGGTCTACAACATGGACCTCGATCTCTACACAGATGCAGCAGGGGGCTTAGGCATGGGGGGTTATCTGGGGGAAAATGATTCATGGAACCATGGCTTGCAGATTGGATGAGGGATGGGAAAGTGAAAGATATCACGCTGTTGGAGATCATGCCCATTTGGGCCTGCACGTGATGCGGTGGAAAGAGTTGCGGAATCAGAAGGTGACATTCTGGTGTGACAACAAGGCAGTGTTAGAGGTTTTGGACAACAGAAGAGCCAGGTCAGAAACAGTCATGGGGGTGTTGAGACAGTTAGTGTTAAGGGCCTTAAAACTGAACATGTCTTTCAGGGCAAAACACATAGAGGGGGTACACAATATCCTGGCTGATAGCCTTTCCCGTCTGCAGCTGGATCGTTTTTGGGGGCTGGCACCTACGGCAGAGGAGCGGAAGACACCCATACCAATGAACATCTGGGACATTGGCAAGAGGGAGCAGAACTGTTGTTTCACAGTTCATGGGCACCACGGACTCTGAGGGCCTATAAGGGGGCCTAGCAGGTGTTTCAGACATTCAGGGCAACACACCACATGGAGGTAAGTAGGCCACTTATGGAGGAACTGTTAGGAAATTCACAGTAGAGCAATGGCAGAAAGGAACGTCCCACACCATGATGGGAGTCTATTTGGCAGGGATCAGTTTAGTTTGCAGCCTCAAGGGTTGGAGAGACCCAGTGAAGTCTATGTTGATTCGAAGGATGATGCAAGGATCGGGTAGGTTGAAACAGAGAGCTATGGATAGTAGAAGACCAATAGGGGAGGAATGGCTTGCAAAACTACAAAGGGTTTTACCAGCAATCTGCAGATCAAAAACCAAGGCCCAGCTATTTCACACGATTTATATGGTAATGTTTGCAGGGCCTTTGAGAGTGAGCGAGGCTGTGGAACAGGGTAGCAAGAATGAAGAAAGGGCATTAGATTGGAAAGATCTAAACTGAGGGATGAAAGAGATAAAAATCATGATTAAGAAGTCAAAAATGGATCAAGGGGGGCAGGGTTCTACGGTAACCCTGAAGAGTCACGAAGATGACACAGTGTGCCCAGTAAAGGCTCTGTGGGCTTACGCCGCAGAGCGTGGGACTATGACAGGGAGATTATTTGTACATGCAGATGGGAAGAAGGTCACAAGTTATCAAGTCGTGGCCATGCTCAAAAAAGGCATGCAGTTCCTGGGGGAGGATCCAGACAATTACTTATCCCACTCACTATGGATAGGGACTGCCTCACAGTGAGCAGCAGCAGGTGAGACAGTGGCTAGTATGCTGGAAAAGGGGCACTGGTGGTCTACCAGTTACAAGAGATACATTCATGCATTACAGTATGGAGTCTAATATATCACCTGTGTTTTGTTTTGCAGATGCAGAGGTACTCTTGGAGGGAGTGGCATAGCAGTGTGATATAAAACAGGGAGCTAAGAATAAGATATAAGATGTTTATTATGCTTAAACCCTATAGGTAGAGGGAGGATCACAGAAGTATGGGTCTGCGGTCTCTCCTACATTTATTGGGTGGAGAAGAGAGCTGAGAGAAAGGCTGGGGGGAAACAGCTGTACCAGGATGTGAGAAAATGTAGGTTGGTTTAGCGCGGCATCAGTGGGATGAGATGGGCACAGCTGCTTCCTACCCTGAAAGAAATGAAGGAGCGGCGACCTGTTCCAGATCTAATTATTATATACCTAGGGGTAACGACATTGGGGGTAAGCCATGGGTGGACATATATATGCAGCTGAAGAGGGACTTAGAAAAATACAGCAGTGATGGCCGGGGGTTAGCCTTGCCTGGTCAGATATGATCCCAAGAAGGGTTTGGAGACATGAACACAGTCATAGAGCGGTGGACAGGGTCAGGAGGAAGATGAATAGAAGGGTAGGACTGCTGATAAGGAAAATGGGAGGACATGTGATACTGCGGGGTGTGGAAGAATGGGTAGAGGATTTCTACAGTTCAGATGGAATGTACCTGTCAGATCTAGCCATATATATGTTCACTACGGAAACAATGGGTTTTATAGAAGCATGTAGAAGACATTCAAAAATTGGAATTTACAAAAAAAAAAGCAGGAGAGGAGGAAAGGGAAGAGGTCCCCTAAGTGGTGGGAGAATAAGACCCTAAATTGAGGGGTACGCCCAGTCATCCAATGCAAGCTGGAGACTGGCTAATGGGTAAAAAGGGGGGGAAGAAAAAAGGAATAAGATGAAAAGAAGAAGAAACTGAAGGAGGAAAAGCGGTCTCAGTTCTCACCATTACCTAACAGGAAATGAAAAGAAGGCACCCAGGTTTTCACCTGGGGGAGCAAGAAGAGGAAGAAATAGAGATGAACAGAGATTGATATATGGATGCAATAAAATGCAATTGTGAAAGATATAATAATAAGAGATGATGAGATGGAAATGAAACTATGATATATAATAAATTAATTGCCAATCTGAGCACAACAACATACAATGGTCTTTGTCTTTGTGAGGGAATGGGGAATCCGGGATACTAGCTTGCCCTTTACAAGTAGACCAAGTTAGTCTGGTGCACCCTTCCTTTACCTGGAGATGGTGTGCTCAGAGTGGAGGAGGGAAGGGAATGGAAGGGACAGGGAGAAGGAACAACAGGTAGGAAACAGGAAGGGGAGGGGCTAAAGGAGGTATATAATGGGCAGCACAGGAGTTGTTCAGCCACTTTTGCTGAAGTTTTGATCCCTCCCACCTACCCTTGAATTATATGAGCATGTGGGGAAGACAGTCACAAAGGGGCTGTGTGAAAACCTGTCAAAGGTGGATGACAGAATGGTCCGGTAGGACAGTTATTGGATTGCCAAAAGTGGATGGCAGAGTGAGGTAAAAAGGGTGGGGAAGGAGGGGAGGGGGGAAAGAAAAAAGGAATAAGATGAAAAGAAGAAGTTGAAGGAGGAAAAGCGGTATCGGTTATCACCGTTACCTAACAGGAAAAGAGATGAAGAAGGTACCCAGGTTTTCACCTGGGGAAGCGAGAAGAGGAAGAAAGAGGGATGAGCAGAGATTGATATATGGATGCAATAAAATGCAATTGTGAAAGATATAATAATAAGAGATGATGAGATGGAAATGGAACTATGATATATAATAAATTAATTGCCAATCTGAGCACAACAACATACAATGGTCTTTGTCTTTTGTGAGGGAAATGGGGGGAATCCGGGACAATGATGTTGAAATGCAGACATGCTCAGCCTAGACGAATGTGGCTGATTATCCTGATGTGATAGGAGGCTTTGCAGGAGAGTATTAAACCATGTTTTTTGAAAGTCATCCAACTATTTTGCATAATCATGCTTGATACCAAGTTTGGATGTATAGCCTGAGCTAGCAGTCATATGGCATCCCTTAATGCTGGCAGCCCTGAGCACTTGCAGCATGTTGCCCTTATGTAGTGGCTGGTGCAGATGCACGATTGTCCAGCTAGCTCAGACAAATTTTTTTATCAAGCCACAAAAGTAGCATTCCACAAGGAGATTTTTACCATATCATCTGGTAGTGGGATCTATAGTTTTCTTAGGAAGCTGAAAAAATGTAGGCTATTCTAAATGAAGCTTAGAAATGTACAGCAGAAAACCTTTGACAAGGCAGTTGGCAAATTCTGGTTGCTCATATATCCTGACATCTGTTACAGCTTGGGTGTCATTTAAACCACCTTGATGATTTTTACTATGTAGAGCAGTTGTGATCATGATGCATTTAACACCACTGATATCAGTTAAGAGAGCTGTGATGTTCAGAGCATCCCACAGTTCCCAGCAGGCCTCTTTCTTTCTCAGGCCTTTGCCACTGACAGCATCTAAACCAGTGCTGGCACCATCAAGGTCCTCTCTTTAGCAAGAGCACAGACTCCAATGGTCTGCTAACCCTTTTTTGCCACCTTCTAGCCTGCTAAGTTCTAGGTAGGACAAGCTCACTCTCTCTCAGAGACTTTTACTATGCACCCCTTTATCCAGGCAGAGATGCAGTCATGATCAACCAGTTATTCAAGTCTTTAGAAAAATAACTACTTCATTAATAAACACTGGTTGTCCAAATACAGCAGTAACATTCAGCTATTCACTCTATTTATACATGAAAACAACAGTACACATACAGGATTACAAAAGAAAGCTTGTACTCTTGTGCTGGTAAATGCTTCTATCTTCCTTCACAGTCCTGCAACACAGACAACACAGATTTTGACAGGTGCTGGGAGGGGATTTGTATCAAGTCACTCTTGCTTTAAAGCTGGCCATTTGAGACCTCACTGCACAACATGCTCCACATGTTGGCTATCCCTCAAGGGAAGGGGTAGTGTTAACAAGCAATAACTGAGCTCAGTAAAAGGGAAGATGAACAAGGGGAAAAGGAGGTTTCTTTTTCTGTTATGTGGAGACAGTCAGAAACTGAACTGCAAGGACCTTTTATGCAAGCTCTTTGTTTTATGTGTGTTACTGAATTTCAAGCAGTTTTCATTTATTTGATGCTGGTGTCCAATCTCTTCTCTTTTTGTGTTCCCCAAGAAGCTACCCAGTTCACTACCCTGTCACACATAACTGGCTTCAGCAGTGGGACCAAACTTCCCCTTGTCTAAATAGGGATAAGATGAGCTCAGACAAAGAACTGAAATGGCTGGCAGAACAGCAAATGCAACAGTCCCAGATTCAAGTGCAGCAGGCCCAGGTGCAAAGAGACTGGATGACTACCTAGACTTTAGCAAGGCATTTGACACAGTACCACACAAAAGATTAATTAACAAATTAGCTAGCCTGGAAGTGGGTCCCAGGGTGGTAGCCTGGGTGAAACATTGGCTGGAAAACAGATGCAGGTGTTAATAGTAAACAGAGCCCACAATGAAGAAAGGGGGGTTACTAGTGGGGTACCGCAGGGTTCGCTACTAGGAACGGTCCTTTTTAATGTCTTTATAAGTGACATTGTAGAGGGACTGGAAGGAAAAGTATATCTCTTTGCAGACATCACAAAGATCTGCAGCAGGGTTAATACACAAGGTGGGATGGAAAGGATAAGAAGGGACTTGTCAAGGTTGGAGGAATGGTCAAATGTATGGCAGCTAAGATTCAATGCAAATAAGTGCAAAGTAATGCACCTGGGAAACAAAAACCAAGGGGAAGAGTACACAATAGGGGGTGAGATACTGACAACAACAAAATGGAAAGGACCTGGGGTAGTTATACCAGATGACCTAAAGGTGGGCAAGCAATGTGAGAAAGCAGTAAAGTGGACTGGGGGATACTAGGATGCATAGGGAGAGGCATCACCAGTTGAAAACAGGAAGTTGTTGTCCCTCTGTACAGACAGTTGATTAGACCCCATCTCGAGTACTGCATGCAGTTCTGGAGACCCCGTCTCCATAAAAAAACATAGACAGGGTGGAGGCTGTCCAAAAGAGGGCACTAAACAGCAGGGTCTGCACCAGAAGACATACAAGGAGACTAGCGAGCTAAGGTGTATACCCCTTGAGGAAAGAAAGAGAGGGGAGACATGATAGAAATGTTCAAGTACCTCAAGGGAATCCACAAAGTCCAAGAGGGTAGCATCTTTCAGAAAAGAGATGCGAAAACAAGGGGCACAATTTGAAGATAGAGGGGATGGCTCAGGGTAATGTGAAGAAGTATTTTTTCATGGAGAGGGTTGTGGATGCAAGAAACAGCCTTCCTGAGGAGGTCATGGAGTAAAAAACTGTGGGGAAATTCAGGAATGCATGGGACCGACATAAGGCAAATCTAGTGGGGGGTAGGAGGAAGTAGGCTGTTGGTTAACTAGGATCAGCGGCTTATCCATTAGGTAGGGAAATGGGCAGACCAGGTGGGCCAAGTGGTCCTTATCTGCCATCAAATTCTATGTTTATATATCTCTATTAAGCACAGGTACAGAGAGACCAGCAACAGCAAAGTTTATGAATCAGGTGCTTCCAGTGCAGAAAGAAACTCTGCCCCTGTTCCAGACCACAGAGAATCCTATCACTGTAAGACCCCACCATGCTAACAAAAATGAGTCCTGATGATGGCCCTGAGGCCTACATTATGACTTTTAGAAGAGTTGTCTGTATTACTGTCTTGCAACAAGATAGTTGGACCACTTGCATTACACAATATCTAATTGGAGATGACCAAGCTGCCTACAGAAGACGAACTGATGCCACTACCAGAGATTATGATCAGGTAAAGGCAGCTATCTTAGATTGAGTAGGAATAACTGAAGATAATTACCAATGGAACTTTTGCATCTTGGGTTTCAAGGTTGGAACAGGACCTAGAATGTTGGAAAGAAAATTATAAGACTTGTTTAACTGGAGGTTAAAACTAGAGGTATGCACTAAAGGGGAGATTATGGATTTTATTGTACTGGAGCACTCCTGGAGCATTTTGCCAGATCAAGTCAGTGACTGGGTAAAGCGATGTGAACAAGCCACACTGGCTACATTAGTGAAAAATTTCTGAACAATACCTGGAGGCTGAAAGACCAGAGGCAGCTAAGAAGAGTGGAACCCACAATGAACCTCACGTGGGCACCTGAGGAAAAGGTCCATGCTAAAGAACTGAGAAAGGACTTTGAAGAGATGGGAACAAATGTATTGGTATGGATAAGTGGTCAAGAAGTGAAATATTGCTAAACTCTCCACTTTAAAGAGGTATAACCACAGGGCCTTGTGTAATTCCTCCAGTCCCAGTCTTAGCTCTCCAGTGACCCAAGGAGGGCTTAGGTTACAGAGCTGATAGTAATATTGTGTGTTTTCATTGTAATAATGTGGACATATCAGTACATTGTGTGACTGCATTGACTGCGACTTTCCAGAATGCGTAGCTATAGCCCACACACATGCACACGCATGAATCTTAAGCCAAAAACACATATACAATACATGGAGAAAAAGAGGTTTATTTTATGTTATATGGAGACAGCGGAGACTGGTTCCCAGGCCTGCAAGGAGGGAGGTAACAAATTGTTATGGCTCAGGTGGATTCAAGCTATGGGCAGACATTCATTAAAGAATCAGTAGTGTGACTCAATCCATGTTAGTGGGAAGATGTCACAAATATTACATGCACACATGGGGCTACCTATAAATACTGTAGACACCAATATACCTAAAAGAATGACTGTAAGTAAGCAACTGGGCAGGAAAAATAAAGGTGGGAATTTCCAAAACTTTACTCTGGTCAGTAGTTTTGTGCCAAGACTGTAAAGGATTTCATACCCTCATGCAGAGCAGTACTAAAAGTAAATATTTATGTAAAGCTTCACTATGGGCCAAGCTATTTGTTGCTGTCTCTAATAATTGTATCAAACAGAATTCTATCACTGATTCATGGTCAGGTACCGTAATAGCACCAATACATAAAAAATGAAATTTTGCTGATCCAACAATGTATAGACCCATAAGTCTCTTAGATATAAGTTCTAATATATTTACCAGAGTAATCCTGGAGGAACTGAGACAACAAATCAATAAAACTGGTGGATTAATCTTACATTAAGCTGGATTCAGAACAGGGTACAGGACAATGGATAACTGTTACATATTACATCATTTAATAGAAAACTATATTATTCTAAGAGCATAAACTGTGTGTGTCCTTTATAGACTTAACATCAACATTAGACATGGTAGTTAGAAAAAAATTATTTGGCAATCAATGGTAACACAGGGTGCAGATGCAAACCTAGTAAGTATTATAAGCAGGGGTGTAGCCAGGAATTTTAAACTTGTACTCAAAACTGATGCACTGTTGCCCCCCCCATTATGTAAACATAAACCAAAATATGTGCTGCCACTCCACAAGAACAATAACCCCCACCCCCACCCTCATTTGCTTTGTCTGAGTTCAAGTAATCAGTTTCTTCCTGTAATCCTCCTTCATTTTTCTACCTACCTGGTAAGTTGCTCTTGTTTGTATATTTGGCTAGTGGCATCAGTGCCCCACAGTAAACAACAAAAGCAAAAGGGCACAACATGACTGCCATAAAGTGACTCACAATGTCCTTGTTTTCCTCTTTGTGTTGCCCCTGCCTAATTTGCTGCCCCTGCTCGATTTTTTTTTTTACTGTACTCTGCTGAGTACAGTGCGTATGTCTGCCGACACCCCTGATTATAAGCACATTATATAGAGGAACTTGGGCAAAAGTCAGATATGGATTTTGTGGCTTTCTATCTAAAATTATACCTATCAATGAAGGTGTTCATCAGAGTTGTGTACTGGTACCTACATTATTCTGTTTATACATAGAAGAACTGATAAAGAAAGTAATCAACATCAAAAGTGATTCTCCAAAAATATTGGACTTGATTTTTCCTATTTTAGCCTATGCAGATGACATTATTCTAATGTCCTTAACAAGAAAAGACATTCAGGACAAACTAGCTATTTTAGAATATATTACAAATAAGTTAAAATTGAAAATCAGTTCATCCAAGACACAAATAGTGTTTTTTGGAAAAGGGAAAACCAAAGGAAAATGGAACATCAGTTCCACGAGTATACCTAATACTAATGTATATACATATTTAGGTTTGTGCTATGAATCTGTGGGAAAGTGGACAATACACAAATAAATCAATTATTACTGAAAAAAAACCCATCCCAAGCATTGGAAGATTAAACTATCTCTATGGCGATCTCAGATTAAACCACTTTTAGAGGCCATTAGAACCAAATGCCTATCTCAAACTCTATATGGTGTTGGGAGGCAGTATAGCACAGTGGTTTAAGGCTCTGAGCTGCAAATCTGGAAACATGGGTTTGAATTCCACAGCCCCCACTTGCATACTGTGTGACCCTGAGCAAGTCACTTAACTTCCCTGTGCTCCCAGATCGCACCTGTAAACAAGCTTTCAGCTTAGTGTGTCTCATCTGGTTAAACAATTGGGGGAAAAATATGGGACTGCAAACAAAGAGAAAAACTAATGATCCCAATGCAGAAATCATTAAGGAAAACGTTGGTGCTTGCACATTCATGTCCTGTGGCATACTTACGGGCTGAGTTAGGCATACAGCACATCAGTTTCTTTATTGGCTCAAGGAAACGTAATCTCTGGCTATATCTGACAAGACTAGACTCAGGTAGACTGGCAAAAAAATGTCTGGATGAAAAAGGAAATTTGGTCAAATTAGGATACAAAAAATCTAAATGGTTAAATACCATCACATCCGTAATTGAGAAATATAAATTGTCAGTACATCCTAGGAATATAGAAAAGGCATCACTTTGAGTTTATAATACAAGAAATACATAAAACACAAAATAAAAAATACTGGGTTAAGAGTGATCTTCACTTGATTCACTGATAGAAAATCCAAAATTCTCCCTTAGTATTAGAAGAACAACTGTTCGTTTGGACTTGGATATTATCTAGTTGTCTTAAAAGATCCAGCCCTGAGGAAGATGCTGTATACTCACATTACAAATTTGAAACCTTCCTGAGCAATGCCCTCCTAGTTAAACATGGAAAGCATTGCCCTTTAATAAAAACTGTCTCTGTACACAGGGAGGCTATAGAAGATTTCCTGCATGTATTATGGTACTGTTCTTGGTACACTAAAAGCTGGTCTTACTTGGCTTGCTCCCTTTTGGAAAAATGACTGTTGTAACTTAGACATGCTGTCCTTGACTAATATCTTATTTTCAAAAGAGGATGAGGATACAATTAAAAGATTAGTGAATGATGTTGTGCCATATCCAAAATTAGAAATAAGAAAAGCTTTGTAAATGAATATATACCTTTCATATTTGTTGTGAATAGCAATCTGTTTACTTACATGTTATTCAGAACCTCTTTAATCCAAGTATATTCTTGAGCTATTAATGTTAAAGCATGTGAAATTATAATGTACTTAAGAAGTGTAATTGTAGTTAAAGTCAAAGTTAATGTTATTGTTTGGCTAAATGCCATTACAATACACTAAAAAAACAGACAACAGTATACATTCTAAAATGCCATACTTATACAACAAATTTTAAGTACTCACCCCCCAGCTTGCTCCTCACAAGCCTAATTGTTCTCTCTCTTATCCCCCTGTCTTATCAACACTAGGCCCGTCCATCCCCTTTTCCTTCCTTTCCCAGCCTCGGATAGGAGCTCACTACCCCTGGGTTGTGACATCCTACCATGCCTTTACTTTATTGCATTCAATTCCAGGGCTCACACATACTCCTTTTCTCCATCCACCTTCTCTACATCCTGTTTTACCAACTCTTCTCTGTGCACCGTGCCCTCCTAGCCTTTCTCTCCCTACCTCCCTCCCTTCCCCCATACCTTCACCTCTACCTGGTGTATATTTTTTTTTTCCTCCGTTACTTCCTCCTGCAACCTTAGATAACCTGCTTTGTCTTCCTATAGACACTTCTATGTATGTAAATACCCTGTAATCTGTACAATATATGTATAATTCTATGTACATATGAACTTCTTTTTCTTCCTCTCTGTAAACAGTATTATCTGTATTGTCTTGTAAATACCTGTGTTGACCTGTATATACAATTGTTCATGTTCCACCCAGGTCCATCTTGCAAATGAGCTTCTGCTCAATGATGAACGCCTTGTTAAATAAAGACTTGATTGATTGATTGATACAACAACTCTATTTCCATTAAAAAAGATTGTCCATCCATTTTCCGGAGAAAATAAAAATTCCACCAGCACTTTCCAGCAGATTTCAGTATTGAGTATTAATCATGTGAATCCTTTTGAAAGAATAATTTAGCTAATCAGAATATAGAAACCTATACTTATCAGTTATACGTTCCTAAATAAACCAAAATATTTATAAAACTCTTTTGGTTATAATGTCTGAAGAAAAAGGAATAAATAAAATGCATTCACCTTCAGAAAAGACAAGTACTGCAAGTATGTCAGATCTAAGAGCTGCATATTAAAACAGATTACTATGTTGTTTTTTTATGTTTCTAGACTAAAAGAAGGCAGCGGCACCACTTTAGTATAAGGAGGACCAGCTGTTAATAGTCAAAGAGCACGCTGTAAAAAGATATTATTACTACAAATTGGTGCACAAATGTACTGTTAAAACAACAGCATCCCTTAATGGAAAAAATCTGCTATTTAAACTTTCTAAAGCAGGAAATTAAATAGTCATTATCGTGCACCAGTACAAATCTGCTTTATGAGTGCCCCAAATTGACCATATTAACATAAAACTGTGTAGAAGGTGAATAATGTACTATTGGACGGGATGGGCTCGGGCCTCAGTATATCAGTATATCAGTCAGTGGTACTAGAGTCCAAACCAGAAGTGTGAATCATATTTGCCAGGCCCAAACTTAGCATAAAGATAAGCAGGTACTCAAATGGTTTATAAAATGTTGTACAAACATGACTGTGAGGTCATGAATGTAGCTTACAATATTAAAATAACATGCAATGGTCACAGACTTGTAGCTCCATTGGGCTCTGGAGTCCATCTGTTTTTAATTAAACTTTCAGGCTCTGTTTACTTAACAGTCCATTCATTGTGAACCAGAAGATCTATTCCTATTCCTATTCTGGAGTCCATTGATTACAAGTCCACAGCTGCCATTTACATATTAGAATATTACTGCAGCGCTTGCCAGAGGACCAAAGCTCAAAATACTTTCCCCAATACTATAAAAGGCAGATGTTCCAGAGGCAGCTTCTATCAAGGAGTCCATCAAACCCCCACAGAGAGATCGTCTGGGATACTGTCCAACCTTTTTATGCATTTTGTTCACAATGCTCAGTAAACTGTGTCAAAATTCTAGCTTTCCAGCAACTCAGATCAAAAGAGTCTCACTCAAGGGTTCTATTTTAAATAGAGCTACCAGAATGACCACAAATTTAAAAACATCAACTTTTAAAGTCATTGTGGGCAGCATTCAACAAGAAAATATAAAATCCAAGGGTTCAGTTTATATTGTAGGGCTAACACTTCAGCTGGCCTTTTTGGCCCCTAAAGCATTTTAAAAGCAAGAAGAAAACACCCATGTATTTGAATTAGTTAGCCTGGCCAGCTAGAATATAATAAAGAGCCTTAAAGGAGTTATACCCAAATTTAACTTCCACCATGGACAAGCTGAATTACAAAAACTGGTACTCAGAAAAACACAGCAGCCATCCGAGTACAAATACTAGAAGTGAGTAGTGTACTCACTTCTTAGAACGAGGATAGAATCTCATTTTTCCATATGTCCTTTGCTAAATCAGCAATTCAAGTTTTGGGAGCATTTACTAGCCTCCCTTTCCAGCTCATCGGGCTTACCTATTCTGTTCCAGAATCCAACATTCAGTAATTTACCAGCTATGCAGCAAGGTCTCGACTGTATATTGAAGTTCATTGCTGGCAAAGACTTACGGTATGATTAATTATAGTAAGCCATCCTTCTCATTCTTAAGTGAATAAATCATCAGGTGCTTCCTCTTCACCTGAACAGCATTACCTGGGGGAAAGAGAGAAAACAGAGAAAATGCTCCTCTGAGCTTAATAACTTTGATACATAAGCAAGCAAACTCTCAATAGTCCCTCTAGGCAAAGGTATCATACCTCATTTAAATTTAGAGACAGCCTTTCGGCACAATCTGTGCTCCAAATGTACATGTTACTGCAGAAATCTCCATGCACTTTCTTTTTCATGATCTCAAATCTTCTGTTGAATTCTGTAAACCTTTCGGAGTCACATTTCTCTCATTTTGCTCAAGGCTTTCCAAAAGTTTCAGACAATCTGTGGAAAGCATACTGCTCTCACAAGGCTCCCTCAAAGGCAGTTCATAAGAGCTAATAACCTTATTTTTAGAGCTATCAGAGCTGTCAGCATTTGCACCTGCAACACAAAAGCACTTACTTTTATCATTATGCTCCAAACAGATCTGGAATGGAAAACACCATCATAGCATGCATATACTTTCCTCTCGCCATTCCAGCAATGACCGGCAGAACACCGAGAACCAACAGCCAAGCCGCCATTCAAATGCGAGAGCATAAAATCACAGTTTTGCAGCTTCTGAACTTCAAAAGGTATATTTCTCAAGACCATTAGCTGAAACATTTATTTTTTTCACAAACACTCAAAAAGCCTTTCAAAATCGTTATCCAGAGGCGAGTTACTGGGAGCAGAGCAGCCCTGCAGCCATCTTGCTCACTACCCCAGCACCCATTCACCTGTAAGTATAATTGTAAGACTATGTGCAATCTGTGAAATTTTTAACTTTTGTACATGTTCTTTTTGTGACTGTAACCCTAGATGGCACTATCCCAAGGGCTACTACCCTGCCTGTTTACCTACTAACAGGGTGAGGGCCCTAGGTCAATAGTGAGAGTCCTCCACCCAGAGGTCAGGATTTGCAGTAGTTAAACTAGCTTGATCACAGCCCTCTGGGACAATGTAACCCTCTTTCTTCCCACTAGTGGCCCACACAATGCATCAAGATATCTTCACAATGTACACTTACCCCCAGGACTGGCTCTGTTGACTGGACTCTGGAGACCCCTGTAAAACAAAATGACACAATGCAAAACCACAGTACACTACTTTAACATAAGCGAATACCTCAGTCAGTGTAACTTTGCTGAAACAAACAGATCTGATTTATTTAAGAGCTGTAACAAGGACAGGGGAATCAGGTTAATTAGGTTAAACACATTAATAATCACAGTACTGTGCACATATTCAGAGTCACAAATTGTCACTTTCACTGGGTACCCAGAATGGGGAGGGCTAGCCAGGATCGCGCAGCTGGTTGGGGCCCTGTGATGTAACTACACTGGCACAATACCCAAATTGTAATCCAGAGCCGGTTGGTTCAGTTCATGAAGAAATGAAAAAACAATTAGTTGACACACCTGCAATTCGATAAACAGATGGCAGGGAGCTACCCTGCTTTGTACTCACAAACTCAATGCTGAGAACTGGATGGAAGGCAAATTGTCCTGGATCACCAGGAGGAACAGACCATGTGGACAAGGTCCTTGTGACTGGACCCCACTGCAGTTTAGAGCACATGGATGTAGTCTGGATTAAGCTGGGGTTTACTTCCAGCTTCATGCACTCAATTCACAGTACAGGGGATTTGAAATCCGTTCCATAGACACCACACACATTTATGTAAAGGAAAGTACTATACCAGGCAGGCTGCTTCTTTATCCCAATCGCAGTTACTGCACAATACCCGGGAGAACACACAGCAGATTCAGTTCCTGACAGACAGAGCCCGATTCAGCAATTTCTCCAGTCTTCTACAGGGTGAGCCTGGTTTCTACTCTTCAGATCTCCTTGATTCTCTTCACAGGTCGGATTCAGTCTGAACAGGTGCTTGCACAAGCTGCAGACCAAAACTTAGGGTCTTACATGCGATTCCCACGCTAAAACTACACACTGAAGAAGAAGCTTCTTGTCTCTTCACTGCCCAAACTGATCTGACTTTCCAGTAGACAGAGCCGGGCATTTCCTTTGAGTTCCTCCCAGTTCAGTTGGCTGGTTTGGCTGTCACTCACAATCAGACTCCCCCTGTTGGTCAAAAAGGCGCCTAAGTCCAAACTACAATTCCTAGAGGCATCTGCCATACAGTCCCATTGTGGCTGGCTCTAGAGGAGAGTCCAAGTTCTGATTCGCCCAGAGCAGGCTCCATTTTAAAAGATCCCCACCATGATTGGTCCAATTCAGCAGTTCAGAACCAACATGAGGGAGCTACTCTGCACTGTCCTTGCTACAAGAAAGCAGGTTAAATCAAACTGCATTTTCATTATTACTCTAACAGATTACAAGCAAACAATTACATCTTTGAAGAGTGCTCCTTCTGCCCACTTAGCAATGGCAGAAACAGAGTGATTTGGCAGTAGCTCGAGCGGAACTCAAGCAGGAAAACACACAGTCCCCCCCCCATGCAAACTAATTATGTCTGCAAGCAGACAGCTCTTAAAGAGACAGTACCAGAGGCTCTAAAAGCACTCACAGATAAACGGCTTAAACGCCAAACACCATTCAGGCTTGGAGCATTCAAACAAGCTCATGGAAGACTTTTTGGGAACCCCCATTTGCAGGGGGTTACAGTACAAATTGTAAAGGCTTTTAAGTCGAACAAATACACTATTTACTTACTAGTACTAAAAGTGCATGCCCACAGGAGGCCACACAGACAGAGGGTCTAGAACATGGATTTCCCTTCACTGACTCTGAGCTATTTGGCACAGGAGGGAATCCTAAGCAGTCCCATTGTCAGAAACAGAAAAAGAAACAGGAAGGGGCCCATCTATATGAGGTTGTAGCAACTGGGGATCACGAGGACTTGGGTTTAAGGGTGGTCAGGCAATGTGCCAATGCTGTGGGGAAAGCCAGTGGGGTACTGTGGTGCATAGGGAGAGGCATCACCAGTAAAAGAAAATAGATGGTGCTGCCTCTATATAAATAATAAGTAAGACCTAATCTGAAGTGTTGTGTCCATTTCTGGAAGCCACATCTACGTAAAGACACAGGCAGGGTAGAGGAGACATAGATATGGTGGAGGCAGTTCAGAGAAGGGCAACAGAAATGGTGCAGGGCCTGCACCGAAACTCATATAAGTAGAGATTGGGGGACCTCAATTTGTACACCCTGGAGTAGAGGAGACAAAAGGAGAGAAAGAGAGGGGAGATATAGAGAGACTTTCCAATATGTCAAGGGCTTAAATAAAGTACAGCAGGACAGCATCTGTCAGAAAATAGGCTGTTCTAGAACAAGGGGTCATGACATGTGGCTGGAAGGGGATAAACTAAGGGGTAATGTGAGGAAGAATTTCTTCACAGAAAGGGTGGTGGATGCATGGAACAGCCTGCTAGTGGAGCTGGTGGGGGCAAATATGGTAGCGGAATTCAAAAATGCATGGGATTTGCATAGGGATACCCTAGTGATTGGTAGGAGAACAAAGCGAGAAATCAAGTAGGATCTTTGGTTTTTGTAGGAGGTAGGGAAAGTGAGCAGACTAGGTGGGTCTGGCAGTCCTTATCTGCCATCAAATTCTGTGTATGTATCTATGTAGATCCAAGGTGATCCAGATGTGGTCTGGCCAGATGTTTTTATAAAACTCAGCTAACATCATTTTTGAAGAAAGGGCTGATAAGAGTCTCAGGAATGCCTCCCAGAACGTACCTGTGGTAAATGGTAACATGTTAGTGAACAAAAAGCACAATGCTTTCAAGGCTTGAACTATTTATTTATTTATTTAGATTTTGGTAACCGGGTAAGTCCACTGAGACCAGAGGTCCATTTTTCACGGGCGACCTGGAATTAGTTACAGTAGATTACATACATTGGTATCAATATACAGTATTTGCAGCTGATACATACAAGGAATTGGTATCAAACTCCTAACACAGAGACAGCAGGCTTCACAAGGCTCACAAAGTACATTTAACAATTTTGCATAAGAGTTTCATGGGAGAAATAGAAATGGCAAAATTAGTGACAGCATGACAAGAGGCCTAGGCAGGGGGCTAGCGATTACAACTAAACATTGATATATTATACAGGGTAGAACCCAAAAAACAAATGGGGACATTACATTATCAGTTAATGGTTTCCAGAGGTACTGAGGCTGACCTTTTCTGTACATTTTGTGGGTCATTTGTGCAGGTAGAAAACTGAGGCGTGCATACTTGCCAAATTGTTCTGGCCAGGTATATGAAAGAAAGTAACAGATATTAGTGCTTCCTATGACTGTCAGTTGGTGGCCCCCAGAGGTATATAAAAAGGGTCATGTTAATCCTTATGCCCATAGAAGGCACCCCATTTGAAAGCATTAGGGTTCATGTGGTAGGACCCTTGATAAATAAGCACATCTGGGTATCAGTATATAATGGTTACAATATATTTTGTTACTTGTTATCTCAAGGCTACTCCCCTACATTCCACCACAGCCTGGTCAGAGGCAAAGGAGTTGTTTAAAGTGTTTTCTGAGTTGTACTTCTGAATGAGATCCTAGCTGATCTAGGCACCACCAACTTTATGTAAAACCTTAAGAAGAAGGTGTGTACTTTACTGAAGGTTAAGTCCATCTGGACATCAGTGTATTCCCCTCAGACCGATGACTTAGTTAAATGGTTTAATAAATTATTAAAATGATTACCGTCTAAATTATCAAGTGAGGTAAAAACTGGTATGAATGGGCTGTCCCAGTGGCACTGAGGGTTGAGGCGCTGGATGCCATACCTTGCACCACGCTGGCAACCCAGGTTCGGGAATGAGCCCGGGTTGTTGGAGGTCAGTGGGGGGGCAAGGAGCAGGACTGAGTTGCCTTGGGCAGCTCTCCTCTCCTGGGAGGGATGAGGAGTTTCCTGGCCCTTGGAGGATGGATGGCAGTTTGGGCTATGGGGGCCCAGCGATAGCCAGGGGTGGGATGGAAGGGGCTGTGCTGGTACCTGGAGTGTGTGTGCACCTCCACATGCTTGCACTGCCATGTCTGCCAGGGTTCTGGTACTCTTGGGGGGAAAAAGCATAAAAGTACATTTAGAAAAAAACTGGTATGAGTTGTTACACTATTTAATGTTTGCCATTTGGGAGGTGCCACAGTCATCCACTGGGTTCTCACCATTAAAAAGATTTTACAGGCAATAACCTTGAGGGACGTTGTATCTCATACAAGAGATGTGGAAAAAATAGGTTCATAGTCCACCTAACATGCTGAAATATGTATTACAACTGAGAGAAAGATTAGACATGGTTGGCCAAAGAAAATTTAATAAAAGCACAGCAAACCCAAGCAGGGCACTATAACCAAGGGATCAAGCTAAGGGAGTTCAAACCCAGCAACATAGTTCTTTACTGTTACCTAACTCTGAGAGTAAACTCATAGCTAAATGGCACAGACTATATGAAGTCCTCAAAAGCTGGGTCTGGTTGAATATGAAGTCTTATAACTGGGCAAAACAAAGAACAAACAAATTTACCATATTAATTTGTTGAAACCCTGGAAAGACAGGAGGTATTGCTCACTAACCCAGAAGATCCTAAAGGGTCCCCTAGCCAGGTGATAGATAAAGACATTGAGGACAGAACCCTGGACTTAGAATGTAAAATTGTAAAGGAACCGAGCACTGTTCTAGAGGATAACTGGCTCAACCAGACCCAAAGCAGGAAGCCCAGAGGCTGGTAGACAATTTATTGGATATATTATCCCTAAAGCTACGATGAACACATGTGGTCCAGCACCACATAGATACAGACCAAGGGGTCTGATCTGCCAACAACAATACAGACTACCAGAAAGAATCTAAGAGACAGTATGGGAGGAAACTTAATCTTTGCTGGAGTTGGGAATCATTTAGGAATCCCAGAGTGAATGGTCTTGCTCTGTTGTGCTAGTCCCAAAACCAGGAGAGACCACCCAGTTTTGTATAGATTTCCAGAAAGTTAACGCTGCATCCAAGTTTTATTCATACCCTATGGCATGGGTAGGTGAACTTTTGGACTGACTGGAGAACGCCCATTACATCAGTATGCTAGACCTGATGAAGGGGTATTGGCAGATCTTGTTAATTTTTGAGTCTCATAAGAAAATTGCCTTTGTCATCTCATTTGGCCCCTATCAATATACCATGCTTCCCTTCATATTATGTGGAACCCCAGCCAAATTTCACAGATTGATGGATTGCATCCTCTATCCCCACAGGCAGTACAGAGCAGCATATAAGGTTGATGCCATATTTAGCCTGACTAGAACAGTCACTCAGAGGATGTGGCCACAGAACTTCAGTTGCTCAGGGAGGCTAGTGTCATGGCCAGTACCATGAAATGCACCATAGGGTGGCAGGAGATGAAATACTTGGAATATATGGTTGGGAATAGCCACATTCACCCAGTTGCTGACAAAGTGAAGACCCTAGCTGACTGCCTCATCCCAACCACTAAGAAGCAGATTAGGTCCTTTCTTGGACTTACAGGGTATTACCACCAGTTCATTCTGGAGTTCTTAACCTTTGCTACCTCACTTGCTGAGCTGACCAAGAAAACCACCATGAATAAGGTTTGTTAGTCACCTGAACATCAGATGGTATTTCATACTAAAGGTCATACCGAAAGGAGATAGATACACAGAAGGCCGAAGCCCATATAAGTGCACCTCCAGCAAGCTGAATCATCTTCCCATGGCTAACAAATGTCGGTCCAATTTGTTTTTAAATTCTATATTATTAGTGCTACCCACCACAGATTCGGGTAGGGTGTTCCACAAAGGGATTATTCGTTGGGTGAAAAAGGAGCACCTTTTATTATTTTTTGGATATGTTAGTGACAGTTGATGTTTATGACTACAGAGATTACATTACTGATTGTTAAAAGTCATTCCTAGCTGTGAGAGCATTTCGCTGTCATTGCTCAGTTTCTGCATTATGAGGAGATCTCCTCTAATCCTCCTTTGTTCCAAGGAATACAGATTCAACTTCTCCAATCTATCTTCATATGTTAAACTGTGCATACTATTGATCAATTTAGTTGCTCTCTTCTGGACACCCTCCGGTCTATCAACATCCCTCTTATGATATGGGCCATACAGGAGAGCAGTAGTCCAAATATGGTCTCACATAGGCTTTATACAAAGGTATTGCAATCCCTGTCTCTTGAACTAAAGCTCCTTTTTATACAACCCAATACTCTCTTTGCTTTATTTATAATAGAGTTGCAACGATTCTGGAAGATAAGATCATGTGAGACCTGTATCCCTATTGATTGTGGGTATTGTTTGCTCCAAAATGCATGATAACGCATTTATTAATGTTAAAGGTCATTTTGTTATTGTGTGCCAATCTTTTTAATTTCCTTAAGTCGTTAGCAAACATTTGTCTCTCCTCATCTGTTTCTACTTGAGCTATCAATTTGGTATCATCAGCAAATTTTACTACAGTACTATGTAGGGTCTCGGTTAGATCTGAGATGTAAATAGAGAACAAAGCTGGTCTTAGTACAGACCCCTGTGGGACGCCACTGTTAACTGGACTAAATTCTGAAAGGTGTCCTGATACAAACTCTTGTGTAACCATTCTTCTACCAGTTAATAATAATATCATTTATACTTAATTTTTCATTTTATCTATTAAGATGTTGTGAGGTCCTTGCCAAACGCTTACAGAAATACAAAAAATTACATCTAAGAGGATGTTGTTTTCAAAGTTTGCTGACATGTTCATAAAAACTAGATTCCCAGTTAAACATGATCTATTTTTAAATCCATGTTGGGTGTTGTCTATTTGTCCTTTTATTTCTAGGCCTATTTCAGTTTATCTTTTAATAGTGATTTGAATATCTTACCCAGGACACTAGTTATACTAATTGGCCTGTAATTTGAGATCTCAGCATGGTTTCCCCTTTTAAAATCGGTATCACTATAGCTGTTTTCCAATCATCTGGTATTATATGTTTAGATGGGGACATACTAAAGATCATGTGTAGAGGTTCAACCAACCAATCTTTTATTAATTTTAGTAATCTAGGGTGTAATTTGTCAGGACCAGGCGATTTGTTTATGTTTATAGCGTCTAATTTAGCCATAATGTCCTCTTTGGAAAATACCATTTGTTCAGCCGTAATTTTGTTCATTTGGGATCTGTTAGTGTTAACTTTTGGGTTAAACACTGAACAGAAATATGACTTAAATTCATTGGCCATTGCCTTGTGAGTATTTATCTCCTTATTGTTTATCTTGAGAGGGCCAATTGCTATAGATGATTGTGCCATGTGAGGGGCCGGTCATACGAAGTCCAGATTTCAATCATCCTTTCATTTTGTACACAAATGACTCTGATGTGGGGCTGGTGGCAGTGCTATTACAGGACTTTGATGATGGGTTTCAACCCATCCTATATCTATATTGTAAACGTTTCCATGGGAGCAGCATATGCCATGCTGAAAAAGAGTGTGTGACAGTAAACTGGGTGGTGGCCATCCTATGCTACTACCTGTTGGGATGGAAGTTCACTCTCATTACTGAACACATCCCCTCAAGTGATCACATGATATGTGCAGTACCAATGCCTATGTGTGTGTCACCAAATGGTATTTGGTGCTGCAGCCTTTTTTGTTTGATGTGCACCACTGAGTAGGTATCCAGCATGGTAATGCCAATTTTTTCACTTGGGAAGGTGGGTCTGTAGTGGCCAACACAGAGCATGCTGTGGGCACAACTCTGAGGGACAGGGTATGTGATGGAGTGTATGTCTATCACACTCCATTCACCTGTAAATCCTTTCACAACCCTGCAACACAGGCAAAACAGGTTTTGACAGGGGGCGATGGGATTTCTGCCAAGCCTTTCTTGCTTTAAAGTAGGCCCTTTTGACCTCACTGCACTGCATGCTCCACTTGTTGGCTATCCCTCAAGGGAGGATCGTGTTAACAAGCAATACCTGAGCCCAATAGTGGGTAAGGTGAACAAGTGGACAAGGAGATTTCTTTTTCTGTCATGTGGACATGCAGTGGTACTGGCGATAGGAGGGAAGGGGAGGATGGAGACGAGAAGTAGAGGGATTACTGGTGAGTATGAGTGGGGGAGTTGGTAGTAAAATGACAGAAGGCATTGCAGAGGTGTCCAGTCTGGAAAGAAAGAGGAGTAGGCAGTACCATAGACCAAATCCACATAGTTAGAAATGGGAACACCATTTGGGTAGAAAACTCCCAGCAGATTTATAGATACAGGCAGTCTTTGTTACAGTAGAGGGCACCAAGCTTGGGGCAGACCTTGGCATGGATGGCATCAATGTGGGGAAGTAGTTAAGCCTGCTGCCAAGCCACACACTGAGATGAAGGTGAGCCACTTCAAGGGAAACCATCCAGGGTTGTGAAGGAATGAAGGAGGAGGTGATAAGCCTGGCCAGTTTCTAGGTCATTCCAAAGGTCATGGGCACTGCTCCTTTGGTGCTGACACAGAGTTGGTTGTACTGGAACAAGTGCAGGGCATTGTGAAAGTCTTGTTAGAACAAGACTTCCACAGGCACAATTGAGGGGCTTGAGGTATAGAGAACTGTGTCATCTGCATCATGTGAATATGTATGTTGACACTGGCAGACAGGAGGTCCTTGAGAAAAATGGAACAGAGGATTGGACCCAGGATGGAGTTCTGTGGGACACCAGGCTGAACTGGGAGTCAAGGGAACAGGACACCTCTACCAACTGCTGATGGCCTGAAAGGTAGGAATGGAACCATTCAGTAGAGGGTTCTGAGAGGTCAACAGAACACAACTTGTCCAGGAGGAGCTGATGGGCCACCAAATCAAAGGTTTTGGCCAAATAGATGAAAATGGCCACGTGATGTGTACCTGATTCATCCCAGAGAGGATGGAATCAGTGACACACAGCAGGGAGGAGATGGTGGAATGGTGCTTCTGAAAAGCAGATTGGAAGGAGGAGAGGAAGTCTGAGGAGTGGAGGAAGTTAGGAAGTCTGGGTTAGACCAGTTTCTCTTCAGCTTTGCAAAAGAGTGGAGGAGGGAGCTTAGATGGAAGTTGCCACAGGAGGAGGGATCAACCCCTTTATGGAGGGAAACATTTTGGCAATCTTTTAAGACTGAGGGACAGCTCAGAGGGTGAGGAGAGGTTCAGGATGTGTGTGGGGAGCTGATGGCAAAAGCTGGGAGATGGAGGTTTGAGGTCCAGGACATTGGGGCTAGATTTGGACAAATTGAGTAAGGAAAGGAAAGCAGGGTTTCCTGGGCAGAGACAGAAGGAAATGAAACCTTGGTGAGGTAGGTGTAGTGACCGAACATCAAAACCCCCATGGTGAAATCTCACACAGCCACAATTTTGACAGGTTTTGAAACTGTCACTGTGGGGTACCGGAGGGTGAAATTTAACCCTTTTGCCATGTGTGCTCCCCTTTCAAATGAACTCTGACTCGGAGTTGATAATCATTTGGAGGCACAGCCCCCCTCATCATGGGGGGTTTTGGGGTACAGCTCCCTGAGTGAAACACTCCAATGTTGGACAAATGAAATTTCACCTGTGTCAGCATTAAGGGATTTACAGCTATGCCCGAGCATGCGACAAGGATGTTGTCACGCTGGCATAGGTAAACTGTGAGGTATTGACTATCTTCAAAAATTCATTGTGAAGATAATGCCACAATGGCTTCATACTAAAAAGAGGAAGTAGGGCACTTTTCTCACATGATAATTAATACAAACATTTTTTATTCCATACAATCATTTTTTCAGGCTATTCAAAAAATAAACACTGATGTTTTGTAACTCCAAGTGTCACTTTTTTCAAGGATGTGGTCCTTTATTTGTCACTTACTGTAAATTAAACTCAGAAATTTACCTTAACTCCTTAAATCCCCAAATTAGGTTTATACCCTCTTGGGTTTCAATTTTATACCCTCAGAGATCAGCATATAAATTATGCTTTCTATGGACGGCATCAGACTTTACAACATTCTCATGGGGTAGAGGGGCACTCCTCTTCTCTCATCCCCATATGGTCACAATGCATTAGTGACCACACAGGAAAGTGTTTTGTTCCCTGTTGTGCATAGCACAATGGGGCACAAGTAAAGGGATAGGCGACAAGTGGTCATTATGACCACAAGCTGACAGTTTCTTTCGCCTGTGTAAGGGGCTCTGGATTTTTCAGTAGGGCCCTGCTTTTTCCCATTTTACACCTGGGAAAACTGGAGTACAGGTAAGCAATAAGATGTGAGGGTGTACATTAGACAATTCTGAGGCACAGCCAGGGGTGTTGTGAGGCACGAAGCCTCAGTCTTCAGCCCATGTCCCTCCATTAGAAATGTCTAATATACATGCCCAGAGTATGTTATTGTACTTACAAAATTGGGCTGTTTAGTTTACATGCATGAACATGTAACCCCCACAAAATAGTACCTGGCTTTTTCTCAGTGTACTGACTGCACAGTGAAACTGCCACAGAGAAGACCATCACAGCGACAGAATTCGACAGAAAGCATCTGGTCACTGTGATGGTCTCCACTGGCACCGGCTCTGCTTCTCCCGCTGTTTCTTCCCCTCGTCGAGACAACTCTGGCTCAGAGTTGTATATTTAGATACCGGGGGGATGGGGGTGGAGTCCCACATGGGGTGTTCGGGAGTAGCCCCTGAAAAGCACACCAGCATCCCCGACAGTACAATGCTGATACTCGGCATTGTGTTTGCTGCTGTCGGGATGTCGTGATGTAGCTGTTGCAGTGAGATAGTAAAACCCATTTCTCTTTGATCTAGACCATATCTCTGAAGCTTCTGTCCCCCACATGTGGAACATTACCCCTCAAAATGTGGTACAAAAGGTAAAATGTGAACACTTCACCAGATCTTTAATGTAGAAGTTCAGAAATTTTTAGAAATGTGTGCCTTCTTGTTCACAAAGTTTCCTGTTAATTAGACAATTCATTTTCACATAGTTTGCTATGTTTTTTATCTAAAATCCAAACCTTGAATGTGGGACACACTCTCTCAATGTGGGACAGGGACCGTTTGTGAGGTCAAATGAGGAACTTTTCCTTATAATGTAGAACACTTGAGAGGTATGCCCTAGACTGATCTGATATGTACAGTGGAGACTCAAACCAGTACATTATTGAATTAAGGTCCCAGAGCCATTTCAATCACACTATTAAGCATGTGTAACACAAGACGTTTAGGCCCTGTAAGCAATCTAGACCCTTAATGAATTATGTCCCTCTTCTCTAGCTGGCACCAAAGTCGGAGATAAACTGACACTCAGCCTGGAAAACACAGAGGTGTTTTTACTATCTCAAAGAAGGAATTTCATGTTTTTCACTACTCTTTGTCGCAGTATGACATCATGCTCTGTGACCTTATGCTTTAGTACTTTAGGGAAGCGTTAAGATGATGCAACAAAAGCTAAGCGGCTAAGCCCTGGTCAAACTGGAAGGCATTGAGAGAAGGTGTCAGGCATTAGCGCTCACAAAGTCAGGAGAGCTTGGGGCTTCTGACCCAAGCTATCAGAGGAAGCCTTCTGGAGCTTCTCAGCCACTTGGTCAGGAAGATGTCTAAGGTTTTACAACCTTTAAGGTACAGAACCTGAACTGTATGTTTGCTGATGTGTTAGAACAACACCTTTAAAGAAAGATACTGTTTCTCTTTGTCCTGTGAAAGGAGGCAATAGCTTGTTGATCCAGTAATTGTGTCCTAGCTACCAGCATGCAGTATGGACCTGATACTGTATGTGAGTACTGCTTTGTGAAAGCCTGCATCAGTCCTGCAGAGTTTTACTGTCAGATACTAGTTTATGCTCCACACAAGGGTCAGAAGCCTAGACATATGAGTGTGTGGCATGTGGCCCCTGTTCCTTAGTCTGATCTGTCCTGTGGAGGAGGAAGAAGGAAGTGCCAGAGAGGTCCTGATGACTGGGACGCCAAGATCCTGATCTACACACAGAGGTACCTTGAGACCTGCATCCTTTAGCTGCCCCCATCTGCACAACTGAACAATCAGCCTGAGAGGATCTGTAACTGCAGGATGGAGGAAGTGGAGCCCAAGTTGACAGAGAAACTGGTATATCAGAACCGTGAGTACTCTCAGGGCTTGCCCTGCAACTGGGAATGTTTGTACAAACTTGTGCCATCAAATTTACAGGTTTGTCCAACTGGCCAGGAGCTACAAATATCTTATTTGGAGGTGTGTTATTTACACAACTGCATGGCTTGTGGGGTTGGATTTAACTGTTTTGGTTCTTTTAAAGTGCACCACTACTACTGGCCATCCAGCTGCAACATTACCGGGCCTGCACCATTCCTGCGGCAGTCTACCCAGTGAAACTCAGGGAGCTCCCTTTAAGGTTTAAGGGTTTAAACTTGTACCAGTAGGTAGTGCCCTCAGCACAGAAGGGCTGGTAATATGAAAAGTTTCAGTATTTATTCTGTCGCTGTCTTGCCTGATGGGGAGTGGGCACTGTCACTGTTACTGTCACTGTTAATGTTACTGCTGTTTTAAAGTGTTTTAGTGTCCAGGCCTAGTCAGGCAACTAATTTCTGTCCTGCAACAAGAACTGATGAGTTTTTGCTAAAACGGTTTTGCTTTGCATCCCTCATTCCTGTGAATATTCCCAGTAAATATTTTACTGATATTTTACATTTTGTCTCGTGATTCTATTATTAGTGGTAAGTCACTAATTGCATTTTTATTGAATTTAAGGTTGCACTGTGACTTTTCATGTGTAGGGGTGCATTTTAGGGAGGTGGTTGGGTACTGCATCCCAAGAGGTTGTACCACTCTGACACCAGGCCCACTTAAATTTTACTCTGGATGGTGGCACCATGTTAAACTTTAAAGATCTGGATTCAAACCTCCCAATTAGGAAAATCAGAACCCAGGTGCCTCAACCTTGTTTGAGCCCACAAGGCATGTAACTGTACCTGTTTTGTCTACAGCAGTGAGAGTTTTATGACTAGCCCCATCAGAATACTATTAAGAATGAGTGAGTACCAGCAGAGAAAAATGAAGGCTGTTGAAAAGTGAGCTGGATATATGTGGCAGAGTCAGTGGTTGTAGCCTCAGATAAGTGTCTGTGTCCCTCATTTTAGTGTAAAAAGGTTAAATGATGGAGTTTTAATAATGGAAGGGAGTTGTAGTGTAGGGCTGGGCAGTACAGAGTGCTGGCGGTCTGTGTCAGTAAATAATGCTGCTTCCCTGGTCAGCAATTTGTAGTGTAGAGTAGGGTGGGGCAGCAAAGTGTCCTGGAAGCCTTGGTGTCACTTCCTAGTTATGCCGCTCTGTAGCCAGCAGTTTGCAGTTTGATTTCCAAAATAGAAAGCAGGTAGGTGGGTGAGAACTGCCAGACAAACAAAATAAGAAAATGAACTAAAGACTGAAGTGTTTTCTTTCTATTTCAATAAAGTCAGTAATGTATTGCTACTAGAGAGCAGGTGATGGGGTTGGGGCTGGATGGTGCTTTCTTTTATATAAAGTATACAAATAAGCACAGATAAATCATCGACCATGTGAGGTCCATTAGACACCAGGAACAGGGGTGGGGATTAGGTTTTTCAAGGACTGGGCAGGAGGATAACTTGGGTTGACTGGTGGGGAGGGTTCTTGAATTCAGCTGGTGATCGGCCAGGAGTGGGACCATGAGACACCAGTGACAGGGAGGGATTGTTTTGGGTTTTTAAATGATTGGGGCTGGTGGCGAAACTGAGAAATTTCACCCATGGATGTCGAAATTTCACCAACCATAGCAAATTTTGCTGGTGGGAGGCAAATGTGTATCCACCCCAAGGGCAGAATTTTGCATTTCGCCCAGTGAAATATTGTGTGAAATGTACAAATTCCGCAAAATATTTTGCCGGGAGAAATTTTCCAGTTTCTTACACTACTACTTATAACTTAGCCACCTTTGGAGCTAGATAATTGAAAATTTATATGCACACTTTTTTGAATGAATCATAGAAACTGCTAAATAAAGAGATAATTGGTTGTGTAAATTATTAGTTACGGGAGTTCAGAATTTCACAATTATCTGTTAAAATTGTGTGAACAATTTTCCAAATATTTGGATGCTTATAGCTCCAGTGCTTTTGCAGGTATGCATTCAAGATTTGGCATGCATACCAAAGTAAATATGTCCTGGAATCTTATTAAGCTGGATAAATGCATTTTAGGAAGTTAAAATTTATTGTGGATACTTTAAAAAATTACTAGTTGACAAATTTGCTCAAAAATGTATGGACATATAATACGTAATGCCACTAGAATTTCACTTGAGGAATTTAACTTTAACAAAGTACTTATCACCATTGAATCACCTTACCTGTACTAGAGTCATGGCCCTGCAATACCTCTCCCAGCATCATGCTCCATCATGACTAAAGATATCCAGATACCTCTGTCACAATGGCCTAAGTAGCAACTAGTTGTAATGCTTGAGGCTTGGTGTCACTGTTTTTAAATAGTAAAAATACACTTTGTTATCTACAGAGTTGTTAAAGAATCAGCAGGTGGCATTGTACAGAAACAATGGTGTGTGTGCATGTGCTACCACAAGTCATTCAATCAGTGAGCACTACTGGTTATCTGACATATTGCAAGAATTCAGACTAGTGTACAGTGATGTTCATGACTATTCTTCATGGTTCATCACTCAAGACAATGAACTGACACTTGGCATTACTATACCTTTACTGTGGAGCCTCCTATGAATGCTACCGTATTGCCACTTTATCGAGCCTTTGCTGTCCTCTGCAATCACATCTCAAGCATATGACTGGGCAAAATGTATGGGCATGACTTCAACAAAAGTATCACAACATTCCACAATTTCACAAAAGCTCATGAAATTCAACTTTAATTACTGATGTTATTTTGGAATACTTGGCTGCTTATAACATGGCCACCCCTGAGCAAGAGATTAAAGAGGTGACACACGGCCTCTTTTTTTTTCATTTTGTATTTTCTCCCATCCAGTAGCTAATCTGTCATACCCTGATCAGATTAAACTCAGAAATCATTCCATTAACTACCAGGTTTTTCTCCAACATTTTTTCCCCTTCCATCTTCCCTGGTGGGGGGCAGGGCCTCTGTCAGCCTTGCATAGCCACAGCTTTCCCTGCAGCAAGAGCATGCTCCCTGGGCCAGCCACAGGGGTTGCTGTTTTGGTGGAACCTGTCGCCGATCTTCCCCGACCAAGATGACCTGATGAGCGTCATCTGCCATGGCCATGGCCTGCCACCAGATGTGACTTTCTGGGCTCACTTCCAACCCTCTGCTGCTCGAGCCATTGGAGACCCTCAAAGCCTAATATTTAGGGTCAACAAACCTAACAAAACTGATATTCTGGTTTCTACTTTTAAAGTTATAGGGGCTTAAAAATCTGCAGTTTACTTAACTGCAAAATGTACGATAAGTTTAACATTTTTAAAGGTGGAGTCGTGTAACCAGTCATCTCTAAAGACAGAGATAAGAAACTTGATACACTTCTGTATGGACCTTGGTAAAGTCATCTTGCCAAATGTCATGCAATTTTGACAAAGACAAATGTAATTTTAAATTTTCAGAAGTTTTGGAGGCTTATAACTCAATCACCTTTAAAGATAAAGATCTGAAACTTAGTAAGCTTCTGTATGGACCATGGCAAAGTTGTCGTACAAACTGTGCAATTGGGACAAATACTTTACATGATATGTTGATAAGTAAATCACAACTTTGAAAAAGTGTCATGAAATGTTTGCAGAAATTTTGTGAAACTTTACGGAAGCAGAATTGGAATTTCACAAGAATTTTGCTGGCAGAAGATACATTTATTTATTTAGTTTTTGTTGAATAGGAAAGGAGGACTAGACAATTCTTCCTATTTTCAGTTTAGTCCAGGGGATACAGATGGATACCAAGTGACATTGAACCAGATTAAGCTGTTAGTGGTATTTTGAGTGAATGGAAATTTGGCCAGGACACCAAGGAAATTCCCCTACTCTTTCTGCAGAGGGCACTGTCTCTCTGTGGGAGGATGGAGGATCCCTGTGCAGGACAAGCAGTAGAGGAGGAAGAAGGTTGTGTTCCAGGGGAGGCATAGAGACCTATGGAGCCTGAATTTTATGGACCTGAAGAAGCTATGGATATGGACACCGATGATGAAATGGTTTCTGCAGGCAATACAGAGCTGGCAGAAAGAGGAATTTCATTCCCAGGCAGACAAATGGACACTACAGAGGATTTTTCAGAGGAGGAAAGGACATTACAAATGAATTTAGAAAAGAAAAAGAAACAATTGTTGGAGATGATGTCTGAAGCAGAAAAAAAGTTTTCCAGTCATAAACAAAACTTGAAGAGGGAACGCAAACAGAAAAGGTCTGCAGTTAGTCTAATGGGACTGACTGGCAAAAGAATCACCTTAGAATCTTCAAAATTACCTGAGAATGTCTCAGCTGTATCAACACAACCTGCAACAACTGTAGAAGGTAGCCAGACATCATTGTCATGCGATTTTCTGTCCTCAGCAGAGTGGACTCCAGAAGAAACACTATGTAATGCAGGTTGGATATTCGTAAATGGCCAGTGGATTACAGATACCAGTATTCTGATTCCAGATACATCAAAACAACAGTCAGATTTTGGCACAGGAGAAATGACTGAGTCTGTTTCCAAGGGGGCCCACACAGGAATGCCACCAGCTGTGGTAGTAGATGCAGCTGCGCACTTGACAGGAGTACCAGAGAAGATAGCAGCTGTGCCAGATGCCAAGACCACAGACACTCAACAGGGCAAGGAAGCGGACTCAAAATAGTAGAACCGATAGATGAAGAACCAATACCAGATACAGAAGGAACCACGGAGCTCCTACACCAGCGAATACAGGTACTGATGAGGATATGTTAATAACTGAAGAGGTGGGAGCATGGGGGCGAACCAAACTCAGGCCATGACTCAGGTCAAAAAGGTAACCCTACAGCAAGTTATGCAAGTTTGTTTCGACAGCTTGTCAAGGCAGCTAAAAGGAGGTTTGTGGTGAGGCTGCAATTCAAAGGTCTTGTTGGGCAGGTTCCAGATGGGGAAAACCCTCATTAAAGATTCCTTGGGCTTTACCCCTAGGGAGGTGTATTCTTTTATACATGCTCTGGGGGACACAAACTTTGATGTCAGCTTTTGTGCTGCAGCTTTATTAGACAAATTTTGAGGTTATATTATTCTGTAGGATATCCCGATATTGCAACCCTTTGTGGCCATTCTGATCACCAAGCCCACTGTTAAAACAGACAGTTCTATTCAGGAACAAAGGAATAAGTGTGAATGATATCATATTCTGGCTAGAAAAGAGATGTGATAGTCACGGAATGCCAAACCCTATAATGAATGACAATGGTTTTTGGACTGGGGGATAGATCTTCCGGGTACAGCTGAAACATATAGAACAAGAGATTCGTCATCTCCATAATTGTTTTTTTCTTGGCAGTGCTCGGGGTATTTTATTTTACCCTGGACAACCAAAGAGCTGTTATAAGTGTGGATCATTAAATCATTTGAACACTGACTGTAACCAAATGCGATGATTTCAATGTGGTACTCTGGTTCATACAGCTGGTATGTGTACAGCACCTCTGATCTGTAATTTGTGTGGGAATGATGAGCATTCTTTCAGAACCTGCCCATGGGCAGCACACAATTTATATGAATCTGAAGAACAAGATTTTTATTTGCATAAGGCTGTCACCACACAGACGAACAGGGTCTACAAGATCACTACCTCCTTATACTAAATGACAAGAGACACACCAGAAAACAGACCCCAAGGATCCACTATGAGACAGAGAGCTCATTGTCTAAGCAGAGCAAAACTGTGGAAGTACAAATCAATCCAAGCAGGGCCAAGAAGTACTTTCTGACCCAGCTACAAGCACGCCACCACCACCTCCTCCCTCAGACACACAGGTCACAGTGTGACAGACCCAGAACTATTCCAAACAGTTAAGAAAGTTTCAAAAAAGAGTTCATCAAAATTAACATCTCAGACATTGGACCCGATGCCATTGGTCAACCAATATGAAGTGTTACAAAGTTGGAGCAAACAGAAGGAATGGGCTGACTCAGATGTTTCTTTTCAATCTTCACAGTGACTTATCTAATGAGGCATCTGAGCAGTTCTCTGTGAAAAAACCAAACCAACTAAACAGAACAGAGTTATCAGAGCTACACTGAAGAAGATGGGTCATTCTTAAACATGAACCAATACAGACTCTGAGGCTAGCAAGCCTCAGTGTAAGCAGTATAAAGTTGGAGGTCAAGAGGGTCACGACTTTTGCACATTTGTAGTGTATGACATATGACATTTTTTTGTTACAGGATATTAGGTTTAGAACACTGATGGCTATTACAAATGCACAAAATGAATGGTGTAAAGGTGATTCACACTGGTCTATTGTTGAAGACTTATGCAGTGGTTTAGGAGTATGTATTACCAACCCTGAGATTAAGGTTTACTAATTAATAGATATTTTTCCAGGTAGGGCACTGATATTGGATATAGGGTACAGAGATCAAGCATATAGGGTAATTAACTTGTATGCACCTCAAACAAATGCACTTAGAGTGGATCTTTTGAAATTGGTGCAGCCATTTTTATGTACCATTAAACAGGCGTTGTTCAGGGGGGATTTTAATACTAGTTTGGTGAACACTGATAAAAAAGCCACAACTGCTAAAGTGTATAGTGATACCAAATTTCTTAAGTCTGTAGCACAACAATCTGGATTAAAAGATGCTCAGACATCCCTAAAACGTAAATCAGAACACACATTTTTTAAGGGGTCTTTGTCCACCCACATAGATTTTTGGTTCCTTACAAAATTAATTCCCCTTTCACATACAGAAACGATTCTAGTAGAGACTTCAGATCATGCCTTAATAGGCATCTGTGTTTCCACTTCTCCTCCTCGTGTGGAGGGTAGTGGTGTCTGGAGATTGAATGTCAGCCACTTCCAAGACTGTAAAGTTGTATAGGATTTGAGAATTCTCATTTAAGACAGACAGTCTTTTTTTTTATATGATTCACCAGGTCAATGGTGGTCGGACACTAAGCTTTGTCATCTGAGCCCCCACCCCGGAAATAAAACTCACTCTGCTACTGCTGGCTTGGATACTCGGCAACAATTTAGTAAGGCACTATTTATATTTACAGTCAGTTCTTTCCCCAGTCAGTTATTACAATTTCAAACAATAACAACAGTGTCCACTATTCTTCTGCCACTTTATTCCTTCCTGGCATCTTCTTCTTGTTTACTTCACCTTCAGGGTCAAGACACTCTGATCTGACCCCCACATCATCACCAGTACCAGGTACTGTCCTGCCAGGACATCCACCCCTTCAGGTCCGAACACTATGATCCCACCTCAATCTCTACCCTTCCCCACCCACTTTTATCCCACACCTGGGTGCTACCTGCCCCCCAGCACATGTTGACCTGCCCTCCCCCATCTGCCTGCCTCCCACATCCCCCTCTCGCTCACCCTCCCTTTTCCTCCCCTTCCCTCCTTTTCTCCCTCCTCCTTACTTTTGCTCTCAGCAAAACCAGGCAATTGCTGCCAACCAACTGGGCTCTGTCAGCCCACCATATCGGCTGCCCTTCTGCATTTACTCCTGGTCCCTGGGACCCCAAATGTGCCACCCACAAAAAACTGCCTAGGTGTTCTCACCCTCTGACTACCAGGCCTGCCCCTGTTCTGCTCCTCGAGCCTGTATCCATTAGAGCGGTGGTGTGTAAAACCATCAGCAAAAGAGGGCTGCTGGAGGGTTACCCCAGCTCTTATACTCCTCTAGGCCTACCCTGTCAGCCACAAGCCCCTCCCCACGGCCAATGGGCAACTTCCTTGCCCTCTGTGTCAGTTGATTCGCCTGGTGATGTCATCATCCCCTCCCACTTCTCCTCGTGACCTCACTCCCCCTCCTCCCTCCTCCTCCCCTGTACTTCCTCTTTCATTGGGTGGGGGCCATCGACAATTGTGGCTGCCTGTTATTGGCAACCTTATTTGTCATCTGATCCCCCTTGGTAATAATATTCACTCTGCTACTGCTGGCTTGGATGCTCGTTGGCAACAATTTATTAAGGCACTGTTTATTATTTACATTCTAGTTCTTCTCCCCAGCCAGTTATTATGATTTCAAACAATAACAACAACAGCGTCCACTATTCTTCCATCACTTTCTTCCTTCCTGGCATCTTCTTCTTGTTTGCTTCACCTTCAGGGTCCGGACACTCTGATCCGACTCTCCACACCATCACCGGTACCAGGTACCATGCTGCCAGGACCTCCATCCCTTTAGGTCCGGACACTATGATCCGGCCCCTAATCGCTACTCCTTCCCCCACCCCCTTTTATCGCATGCCTGGGTGCTACCTTGTACCCCAGCATGTGTTGGCCTGCCTCACCTCCCATCTGCCTGCCCCTTCCATTTCCCCCAGCTGCCCCCCTTTTCCACTGCCCCATCTCCTGCTCATGATGGAAGATGGGCTCCCCATGTGGACTAGTATCTAGGACCCTTCTTATCAATTCTCCCACCAGGTCAATCATGGGTCTTAGAAAGAGACACATGCCAAACTCTGTCAGGTGCATGCAACTCTGCCCTCTTGCAGGAAATGTCCCTGTGCTGTATATGCCCTCCCTGTCATTTGAATTACTGCTCTAGCCACCTTCCTGTTGAGCCTTTTCCTCCCCTTCTCAACTGCTTTCACTTCTTTTGCTCCTCTCCATACCCTGCAGGAAGTGATCTCAGACCAGCTGATGACCACGCTTGGCCACCATGCCTTTACCCTCTCTGTCTGCTGTCATGTCCTGTGCTGAAACTCCCCATGGTGTGCTGTCCAGGTCATTCCCCACTAGGTGGAAAATGAGCAGATCCAGCCTGCTCTACCAGATCCGGAGCTCCTCCAATAGAAGCATCAACTGCACCCATCTCATTCCCCCCACACCTTTCCATTCTACCCTCGTGTGCTGCATGTCCATCCACAGCTGCGTCCCACCACTCCTTGATGCTGTAAACCTCTTGGTCCAGCAGATAAATGAGTACTCAACCAACCAGACTTGTCACTTTTTTCCTGCAGGAAAAGAAAAGACACTAGGGTGAGAAAACCAAACATGTTGTTATCTCACATATTTCTTGTAGCAGCTGGACCTCCATCTTCCCCTGCTTCACCTCCGCTTCCGACCCCCCCGCCTTGGCAGCCACGTCTGAGTCCGCCCCTGTGCGGAAAGAATGGGAGGCAAAGACCACAGGGTCTTTGCCTATTAAGGCGAGTTCCTTCTTAAGAAACCCCCCCCAACCTGAAAACCTGTAACTGGGTTCCCGTCCCCGTGGTGGAACCATATCCCCTCCCTGTGCCCCGCACCCTCCCATATTCCTGCAGTTCCTTGACTGCACATATCTCGCGTGGCCCCTCCCTAACCAATACCACTGTTGTGCCCTGCCTCCCTGATCTGTCTTTGATCATGACAAACAAATTACTATGTTATCCTGGCCCACTTCAATGTCACCTACCTGCAGGCCCTTGTCCTGTCCCTGACTTCTTCAGGGCTACTACTTCCCCTACCCTGAAAGTCCCTTTCGCCATGACTGCAAACACTGCCCTAAATTAGCATGCTTCCTTCACCTTGATGCATACATGCTGTAGGGTGCCCATTACTCTCTTATGAAGCTGTCCCCTGATAGGCCTCCTTCTAGCCTTCCTCACCCCATGCCCTCTCTGCCAACCTGCAACCATCCACTTCACGTGCCTCCCAGCCACAGCATCTGGCCAATCCCGGTCTTTACATGCCCAGCTCATGCCTGCTAGCTGCACCCCATCATGGTATGGCCGAGACCTTCATCCCATTTCTCACTACATACTGCTGCTACCTGGTCCCCGTCACCTGTTCCTCCATGTCCCATCCTGCCCTCACCTGGAAATCCTGGAATGTCACCCACTCACCCTCATATGCCCTCAGCATGTTGGGTGCCCAGGATCTCTGGTACAACCATCTGCTTTCTCCTCCAATTCCTCCACAGATGGTCCGAGACCCTGGTCGGTGTACCGCTGCATTGGTGTCAACTCACTGAACCTGTCCAGCTGAAAACAGGAAAGACTGATAGCCACATCATTCCGAATCCCTTCAATATGTTGCTCTCTAAATGACACTTAACTGTAAACCAAGCAGGACCAATCGATGCATAACTCCTCCCACCGAGTCGGTAACTCCCCCCTGTCTATCACTTCAACTATTCCTTATTATCACACCAGAAGAGTATCCATTTTCCCCTCACCCCGTCCCCCCAAACTACCAGAGCTATCAGTATGGGGAAGATTTCCAGGAAGGTAAGGTCCTTCAGCAAACCTGCTTCCCTCCAAGCATCTGGCCAAGCCTTGGTGATCCAGTCCCCTTTGAAGTAGGCCCCCATACCCAGGGCCCCATATAGTTCCAACTCTGTGTTGTACTCCCATTCATCCTGCCAGAATGTAACCCCATTATACCTCTCCAGGAACTTTTTCCACATTCCTAAATCCTCTCTTACCCCTTTTGTAATGTCCACTCAGTGATGAGGCATCCTTGCCTTCCCTGTAGCCCATGCCAGTCTCCTAGTGAAGGCCCTGCCTGGGCTGATGGCCTTACGAGTGAAATTGAGGTGCCCCAGCAGCTGTTGCGCTAATACCAGCGGCACCCTCCTCCTCCCTTTTACTTGCACTAGCAAACCCCTCAGCCAGTGCCACTTTGTCCCTGGGCAGCCAGAAGCACCCATGCACCATGTCCACTTCAATCCCCAAGAACTCCAAATGCCAGCCCAGACCCTCTATCTTTCCCTCTGCTAGTGGGATCCCTATGTACCACACATTTCCTTAAAGTCCATAGCATCCTCTCCGCCTCTGCGTGGCTGCCACCTATGAGAAGGAAGTCATCCAAGTAGTGGACCACCCTTCTGTGCCCATACCACCAACTAAATACCCATTGCACCCATGAACTAAATGTCTCAAAAATGGAACAAGCCACCGAGCAACCCATTGGCATAGCCTTGTCGAAATATAGCCCACTCTCAAATAAAAGGCCCAATAAATCTCCGTTCTCTGGCCTCACTGGTAGCAGCTAGAAAGTGGATTCAATATAAGTCTTAGCCAGCCATGCCTCCAATATTGCCCTTATCAAAACCACCGCATGGTCCAGGGATGGATACGAGACTGCCTGTGGGTCCTCTGGAATCCCTTCATTCACCGAAGCCCTTTCTGGGTAGGAGAGGTGGTGTATGAGCCAAAACTCATCCTCCTTCTTCTTTGGTACCACCCCCAAAGGAGACACTCTGAATTGTGGGCACGGAGGTTTGGTAAGGGGTCCTTCCACCTTCCCTGCTAAAGCCTCCTTCTGAATTTTTGCCTGAACGTTGTCATCCTTCCCTTTTACTGACCCCAAATTCTGCACCCTCATTGCCCTGCATTCCCCCTCAAAGCCCAAATGAACTCCCCCTTGAAACCCACCCACGGAAACTCTGCTTTTGCTGTGTCTGGGTACTCCTGTGTCCATGCGTCCACCATGCTCCCCGCTATGGGGGTGTTCACTAAGGGAAAAACTCTCGCCCACTCCTGCTCTGCCCATCAGTTCCACCATAATTTGAGTTGTATCCCCATATTCCCCCCTGCCTTGGCCTGCTCCCTCCCCCCCTGAAAGGACTGTTCCTGGTACTCCCCCCATTGCCTGATCCTCTCCCCCTTGCCAACAGTTCGCCACTGGGTGTGGGCCCGAGCAAAGTGAACAAACATACTGAAATTTGTAGTTTGCCCATGTGCACGAGGCCTTGTTAAAACCTCAGCATGTCTTCACCACTGGGGGGAGGTCCTTCTCTTACTGTGCTCCCCCCTCCAGCTCACTTGCCGGGCCCAAGAGAGTTCTCATCAGCCGGCCTGGTGGCGCTGAGGGTTGAGGCACTGGACACCACACCTCGCACCACACGGTGACCGGGTTGGGGAACAAGCCTGGGTCGCCAGGGGTTGACAGGGAGGAAGGTTGAGCATCCGGAGGATGGCTTTCCTCTCCCATGGGTGGGCTTGGGTTTCCTTGGTGCAGTAGTGACGCCTGGTGGTGACCAGGTGTATTGTATCGGCCAGCCATGGTAATGGAAGGAGCACAGCGGACACCTACAGCTTTCCATGCTGGCGTCATTGCACGTCCAGCTCCAGGGGGTAACTATGAAAGAAAATCCTCTCCTGGCAGCAGAATGAAGGCACTGACCGATGACCTGATCCGGGGGCCAAACAAAGCCAGACAGTTGGGGACGAGGGCTTAGGGTGATACGGACTCCTCTCCCGGTTCTCCCTTCACTGGGAGAGGCTCCACTGTGGGGGGCAAGCGACCGTCCTCCTCGCTTCGGCAGTTGTGGCGGAGGCTGGCTCCACCTGGATCAGTTGAGCATCAGCGTACATCGCCTGATAGGGTTAAGTTTACCTCAAGTTGCATTAGGAGTGCATTAAAAAAGAAAGTTGACAGGAGAGTTCTCATCCACAGCTCTGAGTGTATACAATCCCACCTCAGGTCGCTCTTTGCTGCCATCTGCTTTCTAAATGCCTTGTCATACTTCAGCCTCCGTATCCCAGCTTGGCCTTATATGCATTCGTGATGATTGCCATATAGGACAACAGGGGAATCGCCAGCTCTGGCTGTTTCTCCAAGATCAGTGCACTGTAGATGAGGAAACCCACTTGCCATGTGTCTATATTCTTCCCCTTATACTTTGCCTCTTACTCCTTGTGTCCCACCACTTCCAGCGCCACCGTCATCTCAGATTTCTCTACCGAATACTTCTGCTCATACAGTTTGGCTGGTTACCCACCCCGACAGTGACATTTCACCAGTGAGGTCCTCCACAGCGACTACAGCACCATGCTGCTGTGGGAAACCCGCTGGAACCCAGCGCTGTCTGTCGGGGTCCTGCACCCCACTATCAGCTCAACTTGGGTTGATAATCTTTAAATGGGGGGTGCAGGCGCAGCCCCATGTGGTGGGTTTGGGGGCAAAGCCTCCCTAGAAAAACAATAAGGACAGACAGTGAAGCATTGCTGACTACAGAGAATGCGGTCGACCTGCCGGTAGTCGCATGTTGAAGTGTTCGACAAAAATTTTGTCGAGCTCCTGTCGTGGATCCCATTTTGGCCATGTCCTCATCCACCGGGCCAGAAATATCCACGTATTCACTTTTCCACATATTTTCTTTAAGAGAAGATGGTACATGGTTACCCAGAGTAAAACCCGGGGATCTGTCATATAATTTCTTCTTCGCCCGGGGATTCTCTGTGGCCCCCCCCCCATCCTTATTAACTCCCTTAATTGCCTATATTGTCCATTCCATTTTTTCTATCCCTTTCTCTCGCATATCTCCTATCAGCCCTTCCAAATATTCCTTCAGGTTGCCCTTTTCATGACATCACATTGCCCTTACCCCCATTTGGGCCTGGTCCCGTAGTCTCTGGTGCGGGCTCTGGTGGCAGAGGCTGGGGAAGGGCAGTCCCAATTCCCCTTGGCCTCTTCCCCCTCTGCCCGGTCTTCCTTCTCCTTCCTCTTTCTGGTTGCTTCTTACTCTTCCTCTCTTCACTTTGTGGCTTCCACAAGCTCTGATATTTGCTCATTAATTTGGATGCCTCCTCCATCATCTTGGCACTGGAGACGGGGCCTTCTTGGTCACATCTTCCCTTTGCCAAAATACAGTATCGGAAAAACATTATTATTGAAAATTGCTAACCAACTGTCTATGCCTTCTCCTTTTGTCGCGCTGCTCCTGGCCCATACTCTCTTAAAGTGCCCCTTTGCACCCTCAAAGCTCCTAACCACTGGGGAACCTCCCCCCTTACGCCTGCCAGCCTCCCTCAATGGGGCTGTCTGCACCATGCTTAGCGCCCTGTAATTACCCTGAGCATGCACAAACCAGGCCTCCTCCACATTACCAATACATCCCCAGGCTCCGAGTTCCATCTTGCTGGGCTCCCCCCCCCATTGTCTGGTGGGGTGGGAAAAACCCTTGGCTGAAAAACCCAGCCTGCCCAGTGCTGCTCCATTGTAGTGGCCAGATACCCACCCTCATTCCCCTCTGTGCCTTTCCTTTCCTTTTTTTTAAATACAGCACCCCCAGCCCCAGAGCCAGGATTGCAATCCAAGCCTTGCCTCCGCTCCTTCTGCTGCCCTTTGTTGTGGTCTCACCACCCAGTGCAGCACTCCTCCTGCAAACCAGAATCTGGAGCTCACTGTTTGTAGCCAATATGCACACCCTTCCCCACATGTTCACCACCCCTCCAGGCCTTCGATGGCTCTACATTGGGGCTGCCCAGTTGAACGTGGTCCGTTCTGTATTGCAGGAGTGCTGCGGCCTGCTCGGCCCTCGCCACCAGTCCCTGGCCGCTCCTTGGCTCATCGCCCTGCCCTTCCCTTTTTTATTTCTTTTTCTGTCCCGCTGCTCCAATGCTCCATATGGAAAACCTGAACCTCCCCTACATACCAGAGTAGCGTTCACCCTCCCTCTCCCCCGGTGTCCCAACCTCGTGGCCTCCTAGGTCTGCTTGTCCCTCTTGCTCTCCAGCTTCCCCACTGCTGCCCCCTAGCGACTAGGTCTCGCAGCCAGCCCCTTCTATTTGCTCATTTTGCCTGCTCCACACTCTCTTCTGCATTTTTTTTTTAAAAACATGCTCCAGCAATGTGCACTTCCATGCCCACTCTGCAGTCTGCACCCACCTGACCAAGCCCCCCAAGGCCTCTCCTAGCCCCCTCACTCTGTCAATCTGTCCCCCTGACATGCAATCCCATGTGATCTATGCCTCACGTCCTACTCTCCAGTTGCCTTTACAGGCCAACATACTTCCTCTACACTGCCAGGCCTCCCTGCTGTCACAAGCAACGCCACTCCTCATGGCCCACGCTCTTCTTCCATCTTGAGCCCACCACGCGCCACATTTTACCAGTGCTCCAGTGGCCTGACTTGCTTCTTCCGTGACTCACCTCCCACTCACGTGGATACTCTTTCCTTGGGGGCCTGCCCCATCGCCGACAACAACCACTGCAAAACAAAAAATGCCGCTGGGCTCCTCCACACAGAAGCATGGTGCCATGTGGCTCAAGGCCCAGGCATACATGCGCGAGCTACATTCCTGCCCAGCTCCTGTCACAATCCTGGGGCAAGAACCAACTGACTCTCTGCACTAACAGCAGCTATACAAATAATAGCATTTCTTCTTTCTTTCTTGCTTTTCAGCAGCACCAAATTCTTTCTATTTTGGCAAATGCTGAGCCCTAAGTCCAGTATCATTCTTGAGACTTCCTATTACCTCAATGCACCAATACTATAGCCACCGAAAACCAGGTACACGCATACGAATAAATGTCCAATAAAACCCACAGTGGTTCCATGTGGCCCAAAGGCCCTAGGGAGACCTACAGTTTGCCTTTCCTTGTGTTGCCATGAATGTAATGAAAATCCTCATAGGGAAATTTTCAGCAAAAGAGGACTATTGGAGGGTTACCCCAGCTCTTATACCCCTCTAGGCCCCACTTCCCATCACCCACAAGCCCATCCCCATGGCCAGTGGGCCGCTTCCTTACCCTCTGTGTCAGATGAGTCACTCGGTGACCTCATCATCCTCCTCCCCTGGTCCTGGTGACCTCATTCCTCCCCCTCCCTCTTCTCCTTCCCTCCCCTCCCCCCCGTCCTTCCTTTTTCCTTGCGGGTGGGGGGCATTTGACAATTGTTGTTGCTTGTTACTGGCAACCTTATTTGTCTTATAGCCTTTTTAAAGTAGCCCTGCAAAATGAATACAACAACATAACAATTATTCTCAGTTAAGGACACATTAGTTTGAATTGATATCATTGCAGTCAGATTAGGGAGGGGATTATTCAGTGCAAACAGAGGCAGTCAAGAAAAAAATGTTTCAGCTGGCCCGTCGGCACAGCAGTTGGATTTCTGCTCGTGGAGTCAGCGACCTGGGTTTGGGAACAAGCCTGGGGATCTGGAGGGCCAGCCTGGGGTGGAGGCTTGAGCATCCCAGGTATAGCTCATCTTCTCCAGGGAGTGAGGGAGGGGGGGAAAGCATCTTGGCACTTGACTAGCTCCAGGCAGAGGTCTGGGGCACAGCAAGCACTGAGGTAGATGCAGTGGGGAGGACATTGTGGATGTCAACGCTATGCACCCTGACATCAGGGCACTCGTGATGCCCACAAAGGAAAACAGAGAAAAAAGCCTTCCAACTCTGAGGAGATGGAGCTCGGAGCGAACCTAATGTGCTTCCACCTGCCTGGCCACCTGAACTGATGAGACAAGAAGTGTTCAGGGTGTGCAGAGCCCCACCTCGTCCTTGTCCAGGTGGTAAACCATAGCTCCATGGGGATCAGGATGGACCAGGTAAGGTGGATAGCAGGGGTAGACTCCATGGGGCTCCCAAGGAACTGGAGCTGAGGGTGTAGGGGAGATAAACAGAGATAAAGAAAAGGAAAAATGTTTCTGTTTCAATATGGCAGGCAGAAGTCCTTAATTGTAGAACAGAAATTTGGAACCAAGGGTCTAGATACCAGACAAATCCATTTGATGATTGCTGTATCAGGGTAAGTAAGAGGAAGATGGCGAGTATTAAGGACAAACATGGTAACCTAATTGCTGATAATCAGGGTATACTGAGAGAAATGGAAACACAAGTAAGGAGTCAGCAAGCTGAACCAGTTCAATATAGTACATATTTTTCACAACTGTTACAAGTAGCAGATGTACCACAGCTTACAAACGCACAAAGCAGGCAGTTGTTACAAAAGCTGGCAGCAATAATATCTTACCTGAAGTCGGGGATAGCACCAGAATCTGATGGGTAGCTGGGAGAACTATATAAAACATTACTAACCTTAATGTCACAGTCAGGAATTGTTACAGGTTTTCAGACTTGTATGTCTGATTTCCAGTTAAATTATCAAATTAATGTATTAAGGTTAATTAACATTTTTAGATAAAACAGAGGATAGAACTAATCTTAATAATTGGAGATGGATAATTCTTCTTAATACAGATTTTAACATTTGTTGTAAAATTATTACGTGCAGGTTATCTCTGGTGTTAAAAACAATAGTGCATCAATCCCAGTTCCCAGTATTTCGTTCCTGGTAGAAGAATAATCGATGTACTATTATTGATTAGGGAGATTATGGATAGTGGGGTAAGTAGAGGAATAACTGGATTTATAATTAACCTGGACCAGATCAAGGATTTCAATGAAGTATCACATGAATTTCTGTGGGACAATCTGTAGTCATATGGTTTTCCTAACTGTTTTATAAAGTGGATCCAACTCTGTTATATTAAAACTTATGTAAGACTCTATGACAACAAGTGGGTGGGTCAAAAATGTAAAATTAGGATGGGGGTCAGACAGGGCTATCCCCTGAGCCCATTGTTATATATACTAACCTTAGCTCCCTTGATCAGAATTCTCTCTCCTTCCCCAATATTAAAGGTTTGCAAAACATAGAGTGGGACCATATAAAAGTGATTGCTTATGCAGACAATTTGATGCTTCTGGTGAAAGATAAGGTATATTAGCTAGTAAGTTGGTACAAACACTATCAACAGTGTCTGGAGCAGAAGTGAATACTCAGAACAATCACTGCATATCTATACATGAAATGGGACATACTGAAGGAGCTATAGGGGACATTATTATAGAACCCAGCCATGCAAAATGTTAGGTATTTATTTTGGCCAGGGAAATATGTCACAATTTAACTGGGATATACAAATAAAAAAAGGACAGAAGTTGGTGAGCAGTTGGAATCTCTGGCACAAGAGTGAGCAGAAGCTGGTTTATGTGATAAAAACTTTTTTGTTACCAGTATTTTTGTATTTAAATTATGTATATCTAATTCTGAAACAGGCAGAAATAGCACTGTATTATTGTTTTATAATTACTGGTGACCCCCTTTAATATATGGCTGAACTGTGATTTTCAAATGCCGTAATAATGGGAAATGCTGTAATAACCACTTATTACTGCATTTTCGAAAGTCGGCACCAGTATCCTAGCACACAGTTTCTATTGTGCCTCTTCATTGGCTCACTCTCTGCATGTGGACAGCCTCAGCATTGTCTAAAAAATGTTGCCTTGGATTCTCGCTCACAGATGAGCCATTTTTCTTTGCTGCCCTCACTATTTTTTAATTATCTGGTTGATTCTGCTTCCTGCCGTGTCTGCAAATCAGCAGACACCGACTCTGCACCTGAACAGATCGCAGCTCACATAAGAGGTCAGTTACTAACGGGAGAACAGGAAAAAGTGTGTGTGTGTGTGTGTGTGTGTGTGTGTGTGAGTCTGTGTGAGTGAGTGAGTGTGTGTGTATGTGTGTGTGTGTGTGTGTGTGTGTGTGTGTGTGTGTGTGTGTGTGTGTGTGTGTGTCTATGTAGTGGAGAGACAGTCAGCACCAGCAATTATAAAAAATAAAGTTTATGCAACTGTGGTGTTATTGGAATTTTTTTATACGCTCTCAGGTGTGTAAAAAAATACCATAATACACAGTTTCATAACCATTATTCTCTATTTTCCTCCTCGTGGGGTAGTAGGTTAAATCCAGTAATAAAGGTGGTTATGTATTTAGAGAGGAAAGAGGGTGTGGTAGGAATGTTGAGTCCACTGGTGTTCTTTTGGATCATTTTTATGTATGCACATTTGTTGCCAATACTATGACATACAGGGGCACAATGGATTTCATGGGCAGTGCCCTTTTTAGAGGAAATTTTACAGGATTGGCAAGCCAATGCTTTTAGACATGCAAATAAGAGAGTTCAGAAATTAAATTTGATTTGGTCAAACTGTTTTGATTATATGAAGAAATGGCAGGTGACTATTCCTGAAATCTTAAATACCCCAGGAAGATTATGCATAAGCTATTATTGGAACTCACTACACAGTACAACCATTTGAGACTTACCCTATTAATGAGCAGGAATCCATTGGTATGTTACTGACAGAAGTTCATATTCCAGACAAAATGTGGGATATAGTATGGTTAAGAGTGCGTGGCAAGATAAATGTTAAGACATTGTTCAAGAGATTCATGCCCTACAGAATTAGAAACGGCAGACCATTTATATTTCCAATATCCTTATATAATAGCCTTTTGGGACTTATTGACGGAAAAATGGGAAATGGATAAATTTCGAAAATTAGCACCAACTATGTTATACAGGGGCACTATTCCTGATGATTGGTCCAGTTATGAGGCTGGTAGTGTGAGTGTAATGATGGCTTGTATATTATTTTGGATCAACGAATCCAGATGTAGGCTGGTAATACAGCAGCAGCGTGTTACACGCTCGAATTGGTGTATCTTGTTCAAAATGAATTAACAGTATTAAAATAACAGAACGTTCCCTAGTTAACACAGCTTTGTGGCACTCAAGGTGGGACACCTTTCAATGGATAAGGTCGGTAGGAGTAACCTATAGGTACACAGGCATTTGGTATCCCAAAAGAACTTTATCAGTGCTTTTGATTGTAAGATAATACTAAGAATTGGCAATTACTTTAGCTTTATTTTTCTTTATTTCTTTTACATACTCATTTTATTAAGTATGAAGATAACACTGAATTGGTTTGTTCATTTTTATGATGTGTTATTTTGGATTTTGTGTTTATGCAATGATACACACTGAAGGGGATAGGAAGACAGTCTTATTTAATTTTTCTTTTTTAAACATTGTTATGATATGAAATAGATATGTTGGAAATACTTGTTTTGAAGATTTAATAAAATCCCCCTACTCTTTTTGAGAAGTAACATGGGATCTTTAATACACCTGAACTAATACCAAAACAGCAGGTGGGACCTTGGTTTAACATCTCATCTACAAGATAGCACATGAGGAGTGCAGCACTCCCCTCATGCAGCACCAGAGTGTCAGTATTGGGATATAACCCAAGTGTCTGGTGTAGGGACAGAACCCACAGCCTTCTGATCTTCCAGCCTCAGAGATGAGTGTCCATCCTGCCGAGCCACTGACACCTTCATTTCCCCCCAGCCCTAAAAACTGATTCAGTTTACACTATTACTGAAACACCAGTGAGGATTCCTTCAACAGATATGAACAAGCATAGCTATTTCATTACAGACACCTGTGGAGATACCATTTCCAGTCATTTCAGCTTACTGTCTTTCATTTCTCCAGTATCTCTCTTTCTCTTGCACTCTTTATCTCTACTCTGAGTACTAAACCAATTGACTTTTAACTCAGGGATTTCTTTTCCTCTATCAGCATGAGCATGTCCCTAGCACAGGAGTGAAACTGTATTCAAAAAAGACCCTACAAGCTGGCCCGGAGGTGCTGAGGGTTGAGGCACTGGATGCCACACCTTGCACCACACCAGTGACCCGGGTTTGAGAGTGAGCCCAGGCTGCTGGGGGTTGGCAGGGGAGAGAGAGGATTGAGCATCTGGAGGACTGCTCTCCTCTCTCAGGGAAGATGGGATTGCTGTCCCGCTTGTTGATCTCTCTCTGGGGGTGGCTGGAGGAGATGCGAATTGGGAGGTACATTGTTGGCAGTGGGGTGGAGGTGGGGAAAACATTGAGTAAAAAGGAGCTGGCAGGCTCCATGATGGCTCTCCAGTGCCTGTCCCAGTTCCCCGGGTATCTGGATTTTGCTCTGGGGGTGGTGGAAAGCCAGTGCCCCTTTGCCTCAGCCTTGTCACGATGGGGGAGGGGGCCTGTGGGGGATTGCATGAAAAGTCAGGTGGGGAATGGAGAGCCAGAGAGAGGGAATGGAGCTGCCTGCCAGGCTCCCAAGCAGCATAAAGAAATAATAGGGAAAAAAAAAGACCCTAAAGGGTCCAACTCTCAATTAAGTGGTGGCTCTGGAGGTAGTTATCCAAATATCTTCCATGCTGTAGACTTCCAGCCTTCAGTCTCTGGATAACCAGCTACTTCTGAGTGAGCATACTGGGACACTACGAGCAGATTCATGTGCTTATGGGTGTGTGGCTTCTGCTGGGGAGTGAAGCTGAACCAAGCCCTAGACTACCACTTTACCCTCACAGGGCTGCACAAGATGAAGGTACCACAGTAAAGGGTTCAGAACATGCCTCTTGCTTTATCCTTGAGGTACAAGAGGAGACACATAACTTTCTGCTTACAAATTAATGTGCCTTAACTCTTTCTTTTCCTTCTCAGCTACGGGCTGCTTTCCAACTTTTGCAGTATTTCTTTGGCTAAAATGGTTGCTCACAATTTATAATCCAATGCTGTACTTTATTTTGTCTGGCAGGGAAACTCACCATGGCCACTGTCACATCTTTGCAGGTGAAATGGTCTTCTTTTCTAAAAATGGCAAAACACAAAATGATCTATAGTACAGGGGTTGTGGTACAAAGCCCCATCAAAAATCACTTGCTTTCCCAGATGGCACAATGCTGACTGTCAGAATTGTGCCATCATCTAATGCTGTTGACACAATTTGTGTCGCTGAGGCATGGTGGACCCTAAAATCCTCCATTTCAACAGTTTGTTCCACTTTACTCCTCTCCTTTTTCATCCTCTGTCACAGGATAGAGTCTTTTAAATGGTCTGCTCTGTCCAAAAGATACAGTACTTAACTGACCTCAGCATGATTAAACTTTTGGGGGAACGTATTCAGAGACATCTGTATGCGAACGCATAACGGTGCCCCACACAAATAAGTTGGTCCAGCCGGCTCTGGTGTGATATTCAAACAGACTGTGCAATCAGAACAGACTGCACAATCTGTTTGAATATTGGACCCTAGTTGTGCAGTGCACAGCAGGGAGTTGCCATGTGCCATGCAGTGCAACCAGGATGCAGGGCTGAATACCACCCAAAGAAGAACTGCTTGGCGCACACTGGCATGCATCACGGCACCCAAAGGTAATATCTCAGCACAAATGCAGATGCCCATTGGCCACAGCAGCACAATGGGGCAATTTGCATGCCCAATATGGACTCATCTGCATGGCTGCCCAGCTGTGTTGTGCAGCAGGCCAGTCCCCCATGCCCTGATCACTGTAAAACTGATTCATCCCCCGCCGAGCTCTGTAACCCTGGTAGCCTAGTGATTCCCACCTCCCCTGCTCTGATCACTTTAAAATATAAAATACTCCCCAAGCCCCATTTCTCTACTGTAGTGTCCCTCCCCCATGCTCGATCACTATTAAATATAGAAATATTCACGAGCCCCATTGCCATATTTTAATGTCCCTCCAGCCCTGATCACTGTAAAACATACAGTATTTCCTGAGCCCCATTTCCATATTGTAGTGCCCCCCCCAGTCCCAGTCACTGTTAAATAACAACAATTCCCCAAGCCCGTTTCTGTAGTTTAGTGTCCTCCCAGCCCAGATCACTGTTAAGGTTAGGTTTTCAAGTTTATTTATTTTATACTGGAAAGGTATGTGAGTAAAATTGCCCATTTCCAGTTTTCGAACAGCTAACATAAATTAAAAGATACATGAAAAAGGGCAATAACTTAATATATAGAGGGTGGCAACAATGACACTTGATATAGAAAAAAGGGTCATATGTTAGTGTATACACAGGTAAAATAAGATATAGGCCAAAGAGTGCAGAAGTTTAGACACAACTGCAAGCAGAGAGACCTACAGTAGTTATCATACATTTGATACTTTTGATACATTTTAGACTTGGTGTGGTGGAACCGGATCAAGCCTTTTGTTATGTTACAGATAAAGAGAGAGTTAGGGGTGTGAGAGATGCAGCCACCTTGAGAGCAGATTCAGCAGGTGTATCTGTAGAGTAGAGTAACTTATTGAACATGGCCTCTTGCCCCCTGTAAAATAACAATAATTCCCCGAGCCCTATTCCCATAGTGTAGTGTCCTCCCCAGCCTTAATAACTGTTAAATAAAAATAATTCCCTGAGCCCCATTTCCATAGTGTAGTGCTCCCCCCAACTCTGATCACTGTTAAATAACAATAATTCCCCAAGCCATTTCCATAGTGTAGTGTACCCCCCGTCCTGATCACTGTTAAATAAAAATAATTCCCGGAGCCCCATTTACATAGTGTAGTGTAGTGTCCCCAACCCAGATCACTGTTAAATAACAATAATTCCCCGAACCCCATTCCTGTAGTGTAGTGTCCCCTCAGCACCTATCACTGTTAAATAAAAATAATTCCCTGAGCCCCGTTTCCATAGTATAGTTCCCCCACCCTGATCACTGTTTAATAAAAATTCCCTGAGCTCCATTTCCATAGTGTAGTGTCCCCCCCAGGCCCCAATCACTGGTACAACAGTCAAAGCATGAATCCCCATTCCCTGGTGGTTGTAGTCCCCCGTGGCAGTAACCCACCACCCGCATCCCCATCCTGACCCATGACAGCAACTATCACAGCCCTCCTCACCCTTCCATGGCCATCCACTAACTGAACCATACCTGAACACGTACAATAAATAATACATGCTCATTGGTGAGGTGTGACCACTGAGTTGTGCCATATACGTACATGCTCAGGTATGGATTCTGTTGGTGGCTGGCCATGGCAGGGGAGGAGGGCTATGCCAGTCACTGGCATTGGTTTGGGTGGTGGGGTGAGAGGTGGTGGGTTACTGGCTACTGAGGAGGTGGGGGACCACTAGTCACCAAGGGAATGGGATTGGGTTTTGACTGTTGTACCAGTGATTGGGGCTGGTGGGCAGTGCACTATGGAAATGGGGCTCAGGGAATTATTTTTATTTAACAATGATCGGGATGGGGAACACTACACTATGAAAATGGGGCTTGGGAATTATTGTTATTTAACAGTGACTGGGGCTGGGGGACTCTACACAATGGAAATGGGGCTTAGGAATTATTGCCATTTAATAGTGATTGGGGCTGGGGGGACACTACACTATGGAAACAGGGCTCAGGGAATTATTGTCATTTAACAGTGATCAAGGCGGGGACACTACACTCACGGAAATGGGTCTGGGGAATTATTGTTATTTAACAGTGATCAGGGTGGTGGGACACTACACTATGGAAACAAGGCTTGGGGAATTATTATTTAACAGTGATTGGGGCTGGGGGGGCACTACACTATGGAAACAGGGATTGGGAATTATTGTATATTAAACAGAGATCATGGCAGGAGGCAGGACCACTAGACTACCAGGAAGTAATCAGGGATATTGTTCTATGTAAACAACACTCGGGGCTGGCGGGGACACTAGACTACTGGGGTCCTGGCCCTAAACAGCGTGCAGACGGGTCTGCACACAGTTTAGGGCTTGGCTTCATAAGTGTAAATCTACACTGCTGCAGGTGGCTGATTTGTGCTTCTGAACTGTTTAAATAATGTGCTGTGCAGCATATGTATGGGGGACCTCTCATTTGCATACGTGCAGCACAATATTGTGTGCATCCGCGCTGTCAGGGGTTCACTGCGCATCTCTGCCTTTTGAAAATAGGCATGCCCCTGACAGCCGGCGCATCTTTGGGTTTGCACAGTGCAACTCGAGTTGTGCCACCCAAATCTTTTGAAAATGGGGTCCTTGGAATGGTACTGAGTTGTAAAGGTACCAACCTGCATTGCTGAAAAAACATCTGGAAATAAATAAAATTTGATCAATTTAATGAACAGTGCTCATTTTCTACTGGCTAACCACATAATTATCTCTTCATATGTTTCAAAAAAAGGCACTGATCATTATTGTGGAACAACCTACAATTTTTTTGTTGGTCTCCCTGCTGTTCTGCCAAGGAAGCAATTGAATAAGACATATATCTAAAGGAGTCATTGTTGGCCTATCCACTTTCCTTCCCTGAACCAGCTATGGATATTCAGATCCTTGCTGTTAAGGTTATGTTCCGTGCACACAACAAGGTGCTCAACATTGGCTCAGCTTATATTCTCTCTGACCTCGCTGAATAGGGCTTAAAACCCCTAATGAACTGTGTCATGAGTCTAAAACAAGACCTAGAGACTATCCTGTTAGGTGACTTTAATGTCAACTGGCTCTCGTCAGGTGCCACAAGGCACAGGGATGAGTTAACAGACCTGAACTTTACCCAGTTAATAACAACTCCAACCAGGATAAACTACAAGACTGGGACTAGCACACTCCTGGACTGGGTCCTAATGAATCGTCCAGCACATATCTCCCATTCTGAAGTATCGCCTGACACTATCAGTGATCACTCTCCTACCAAGTGTTATTGGTCTAACAAATTTATCAAGCTCCCTGCCAGAACAATCACAAGTAGAGTGCTCTCCCGTGGCCCCTGCAGCCACTAAAGTCTCTCCTCTGACAACAAGACTGGTCTTACATCGAAACTGCCCATGATATTGATTCAGCTGTACAATACTTCATTGAACGCTTCAGTGTGGCCTGTGACATCCAGGCCCCTTTTAGGATGCATAGGATCATGGGACTTGATAATCCCTGGATCTTTTTTAACCTTGTGGCTCAAATGAAGGCTTGTGACCACCTCTGGCATAGGGCCAGGACCTCTGGCAGTCAACCTGACATACAGGCCTATAAGATGGCCAGGAATGCATGTACTAAGGCTATCAGCGAGCACAAAGTGCATTACTATAAGGGCATCCTTGCCAAGACCTGGGTGGATGGGAATAAACCCTGGGAAAACTATTTGGAAATCACTGGGAAAGTATCCAAGCAGGCTCCAACTATGTTAACTCATTATTTCCCGGTGGCCTTTTTGGGTCGGGCTCAGCAATGGATGGTTCCCACGCCACATGGCAGCTATAGGACTGAAGGAGTTAAATGTTGATGGGTCTGTCACCTATGATCCTGTGTTAATTGCCAACACATTTAATTCATCCTTCACAGACCTTAGCCAAACTCTGCCCCCAAATTTCTTAGAACCACCCAGCACAGCTCCTACGTCCACTAAATCAGAAGAGGCCTTGACCCACCCATGTTTCTACTTCAAAGTTATCTCAGAAAGTGAGGCCAAGACATTCCTACATAAAGTTCTAGGAGGAACTAGGACAAGAAGTGATTCCTTCGATCTAAAACTTCTTACCCTAACCCTAGATGAAGTCCTATCTCCTCTTCACCAAGCTTCTAAATCATTCCCTCATACTTTCACAATTTCCCCAAATCTGAAATCCACTCTGGTTTTTACCAGTTTTAACAGTGAGGACAAATTACTACCTGGAATTATAGGCCAGTATCTATTCTTCCCTGTTGTCCAAAGCACTTGAAAGGAATGTTGCTGATCAGTTTGTGGAGTAGCTAGAAAAATACAACCTACAAATGTGTCCAACAACATGGCTTTCGGAAAGGGCACAGCACATCTACGGCCCTACTGGAATTCACAGGTTTCATTCACCATACTGTTGATCAAGGTCAACTTGTTGGCGCAACCTTTACTGACCTGTCTAAAGCATTTGACATGGTCAATCACCATTTGCTGACACATCAACTTGCTGGGCTTGATATATCTTCAGAAGCCCTAAAGTGGTTCACCCACTATCTAGCAAACCACACACAATAGGTTAGAATAGGGTCTACCCTTTCTGCTAAACCACCTGTCTGCTCTGGGATTCCTCAAGGACTGATACTGGGACACCTTCTATTTAGCACCTTCCTCAATAATCTTCCAGCATCCTGTTCTGAACCGGTACTCCTCTACGTGGATGATGCCATCATTTTCTCAAAGGCTGCTGACCCTACCCTCCTTCAGGCCCAACTTCAGAAAAGTTTTACTGAAGCTGAGTCCTGGTTCACCTCTCATAAGTTGGTGCTTAATTGCAAAAAACAACAAAGGTCATGCTCTTCCATGGTACCCACAGCAAGCACAAAGTGAAACAATTGGTGATTAAAAACAGTGCACGTATAGTCCTTGATCAGACTACATAGAAACATAGAAACATAGAAGTTGACGGCAGATAAGGACAGCAAGGCCCATCCAGTCTGCCCATTTCTTTTTCTACCTTATAAATGTACCATCGGCCTTTGCTCTGTCAGTGACCTATCTATTCATAGTCATTTGTATTGCTCCATATGCCTATCCCATGCCTGTTTGAAGCCCTGCACTGTATTCATAGCCACCACTTCTTGTGGTAAGCCATTCAATGCATCTACCACCCTTTCTGTGAAAAGAAATTTCCTCACATTCCCCTTAATCGCCTCCCTCTAATCTCATGCTGTGTCCTCTTGTCCTGCTATTTTTCTTATATTTAAACATGTTAGACTCTTTCACCTTGTTTATGCCCTTAAGGTGTTTTAAATGTCTCGATCATATCACCTCTCTCCCTCCTTTGCTCAAGGGTATACATATTGAGCTCCGTTAATCTGTCATTATATGTCTTCTGAGTGCAGTCCCTGCACATTTTGGTGCCCTTCTCTGGACTGCCTCAATTTCAGTTAATGTCCTTGTGAAGGTGTGGCCTCCAATACTGCACGCAGTACTCAGATGGGAGCCTAACCAATGTCTTGTACAGAGGGATTAGCCACCTCCCTCTTACGACTTGTGATACCCCTACTAATACACCCTAACACCCCCTAAGACTTACCTACTGCTAAGGGTCTGCTTGGATGATTTTAGGTCATCAGTGATGATGATGCCCAAGTCTCTTTCTTCCTTTGTGACTGCTAGCAACTCCCCTCCAGCCTATAAGTGGCTTCAGGGTTTCTCTTCCCATGTGCATGATTTTGCACTTCTTTGCATTAAATCCCAGTTGCCACTCTTCAGCCATTCTGCTAGTTTATCCAGATCTCTTCTCATTCTGCCCACCCCATCTGGATCATCTACTCTGTTGCGAAGACTGGTGTCATCTGCAAACAGACAAGCCTTACCCTCTAGTCCATCTCTAGGTCACTAATGAAGATGTTGAATAGGACTGCCCCAGGACTGATCCCGAGGGTACCCACTTGTGACTTGCATCTCTTCTGACTGTATACCATTTACCACCACTCTCTGTTTTCTGCCAGTCAACCAGTTTGCCACCCAGTTGACCAACTTCTGACCCACCCCGAGCCTACCTAGCTTAGTTAGTCAATCTTCTATGTGGAACAGTGTCAAAAGCTTTGCTGAAGTCAACAGGCGACATCCACTGCTCCCCTTGGTCCACCAATCTGGTTACCCAGTCAAAGAAATCTATGAGATTAGTTTTGACAGGACCTTCCTTTGTAAACCCATGCTGTCTTGGATCCTGTCCCCCTATGGATTCCAGGTGTTGCACTATCCTTTCCTTGGAGTGCCTCCATAATCTTGCCCACTACTGAGGTAAGACTGACCGGTCTGTAGTTCCAGCCTCCTCCCTGCTACCACTCTTGTGGGTGGGATCACATGAGCCTTTCTCCAGTCTTCTGGGACCTCTCCTGTGCTCAGAGACTCACTAAACAATTCTGCTAATGGCTCTGCTAGTTCCTCCTTTGGCTCCTTAAGTACCCCTCAGGATGCATGCCCATCAGGTCCCATTGCCTTATCCACCCTGGGCTTAGCAAGCTCTTGTAGGACCCTTTCTTTTGTGAGGAGTAGTGCTCACCTCCCTCCCCCCTGTGTCCACTTCTGATGCTGGGCTGCTGGGCCCTGCCCTACCTTCTCTTCAGTAAATACTCGAGCAAAAGTATCTATTTAGGATAGATGCCTTTACAGGGTCCTCTCCTCACATGCTCCTTTTCCATTAAGCTTAGCAATGTTCCCTCTACTTTCTCCTTCACTAATGTATCTATAAGTCTTGTCACCTTCTTTACTGTTAGGTGCTAGTGTTTCCTCAGTTTGGGACTTTGCCTGCCTTACTGCTTACCTGCTTCCCTTAGGGCAGTTTGGTATGCCTCCTATCTTCATCCGCTGTGTTCCTTATATTTTCTGAAGCCAGCCTTTTGGCTCTGACCTTTTCTGCTACTATATTTGAGACCAAAGTGGTTTCCTTCTTCTTTTACACTTCCTTTCTGTCTACTTCGTAGGATGTTGCTTCAAGTATTGTATCCTTAATGCTTGCCCACTTTGCCTCTTTTCTCACCTGTGTTTCTTTTTGCCAGACTGGCCTAACTCTGTTGGCCATCTTATCAAAGTCAGCTCCTCTGAAGTCCCATATTTTTGCCTTGGAATGGGATGATTTAGATGTAGTAGCCAAATTGAACCATACCATGTGATGGTCACTGGCCCCCAGGTGACCTTCTACCTGGAGATCTGTGATCCCTTCTTTGTTAGTCAGTACTAGATCTAGGATAGCCCTGTCTCTTGTGGGTTGCTGTACCAGTTGTTTGAGGCCCTCCCCCTGCAGGGAATCCACTATGGGTCTAGTTCAGCAGATGTTCCTGCTGGTGATCAACCAATCTGTATCTGGCATGTTGAAGTCTCCATTATCAGAACCTCCTTTAGCTGTCATGTTTTACATATGTCTTCTAACAGTAATGTGTCTATGTCCTCCCTCTGGTCTGGGGCCTGTAGACAACCCCAGTTCTTATGCTGTCCCATTACCTGTTTCCAGGGTGACCCAAAATTCTTCTGCACCTTATGTATTCTGAATTTCGGAGCTTTGATATTTTCATTAACATACAGGGCCACCCTCCCCCTTTTGCACCTCGGTCTCTTCCAGAACAATACATATCCAGGTACTGAAGTCTCCCAAGTGTGGTTACTGGTAAACCCGTCTCACTAATAGCTACTATGTCCAGTTTAGCTCTGACACATATTGCCTAGGTCTGGATCTTATTTCCCAGGCTGTGAGCATTGTGTGCATGATTTCCATTGGCCAGATTTTGGTGTGTTGGTTGTTGGGTGAAGTTTGGCATTACCCTGTGCATAGTATGGGAGACAAACCTTTTTTCACCTGGTGATGCAAATGAATGGCAAACACGCTGAATTCCTGTTTGACCACTAGCTGAGGGGAGGTGTTCTTCCCATTGCCACGTATGGGTGCTGCACCCCTCCCCATTTAAGGTTTTTAAATATTCTGCAAAGACGTCAAACTTTCTGCCCCAATGCACTGACTCCTCTTTAGTCAGATGCAGTCCATCAAATTTAAGAACTTTTCGCTCCCAGACTGTTGCTGAGTTCCTACAAATCTGTGTCCTTTTCCTGGCACAGTCAGCGAGCCACGTGTTTAGCTCCCTATCTCCCCTTCTCTGACCTTCCGTCCATCTGCTCCCTTCTCCCAGACTGGCGGGATCTCAGAACAGAGATGCCGGACGAAATAGATGATAGTTTGTCACCCAGCTCTAGTCAGTGTTCAGCAGTCTCCACAACTGACGGCTGGGAGATCATAGTCCCTATGTGTACTAGGACATCAATGCTTTCTGCTTTGTGAACAATTTTAATACGGTCAGTATCTCTCCTGCTGATGTACCTGGGGACATGCAATCACACCCTGGCTGGAGATGGTATCAACCCCCGAATCATGGGTCTCCTATGACAGAAGTTTTTGGATTTCCTTTCTGCTTGTTTAGTTTGGTTCCTGATTTGCGAGTATTGTGTTAGCTCTGTGCCGATGTCTCGCTGCCGTGCTTCTACCCTTATTTGATTTCAGAGATGAGATACCTGTTGTAGTGTTTATATTTTTGAGGTAATGTTGGAGAGCAGAGTGATGGGGCACCTGATTTGCTCCTCCAACCACCTGCCAACCTCCTGGACCAACTACCCTCTGCGATCGAGGTTTTTCTGTTGGATGTGCGAAATGCGGTAGTTCTTATAATGTATTCCTCTTCAATATGAAATTTAGGCGCAACCCGCCCATGCCGGAGCTGAGACCCAAGATCTCAAGGCCCAGCATGTAGGACAGAAGTCTAATCCAAGACTTGTCCTTCGAAAATTGTTCCAGTACCACAGTTACAATCCATTCAAATAAGTTGCTGGGTTTGTAACCTAGTCAGAGTAATTAGAAGGAAAAAAAATGAATAATGGTTTTAATTAGGCTGTTTAACTTGTTATAAAGTTAAATTACTAGTGCCTGTAAATGAGATCACCTTGTGGAGCCCCACGATCCGCCCCTTCCTGTTCTGCCACAGGAAACGCTACAACTGTGGTACCCCATAAAAAGAGTGTAGTGGGTGGTTGGGGATGGGTGGTATGGGCCTTCTGCCAAAAGAAGAACCACGGACGAAGAACAAGGAGGTAGAGCAGAAACAATCAGTCAACAACAAATGGTAACCTGAAATATCCTAATGTTAGATAAAACTAAAACCCAAAAAGCACCACCTGTACAATTTCAGAGAAGATATACCCTGTAAGAAACACTTTGTCAGAGAAAATAAAGAAGTACAGAAGATATACCTGCAAAAGACAATTTGAATCAAAAGATGACAGGTAATCTGTTGAACCACACCCAGAAGCACACCTTGTAATAATGCAGAAGAAGGTATACCAGCAACAAAACTTGAATCAGAGAAAAAATAAAGCAATGAAACCCAACAACAAACAGTAATCCTGAGTAAAAATAAAACACCACCACACAGTAAATCTGCTTAACCACTAAGTCTTAATCCTTCTCCCTTGCTCTGGTAAGTTTTTTCTCTGCCTTTCAAGCAGTCTTAGAAAGAGCTCAGAAGCTAGGTGCCTCACAGCAAACCAAGTCTTCACTCCAGATATCAACCAACTGACTTTTAAACCCTTCTTCTGTTGCTGATATAAGAGACACATGCTTCCCCTGACTTTGGTAGTGGTTACAGGAAAGAAAAGTAACAACAAATCTCAGGTGTGTCCATTTTTTTAAAGGAGCCAAGGATAGTTTGTGTAAAGGCACAGCCCCCTCAGAGACTTCAAATTCTGGGCACAACCATAGTAAAATGATATAGGGTTCTCTTCTTACACTTCCCACAATAAGGTGAGCTGGAGGCACCCTTCTGAATAAGTGGGTAGGGGTCAGGTATAAGTGATGCATATTGAAATGTATCGGTCTTAGCCTGTCTTGCTTAATATACCTATATGCTGTCATCCAAAGTGCTTTCCAGACCTTCAAGGAGACACTTATATTCAAGACCTTTACCCAATAACCAACATATATACCAGAAGGAGCCTGTGATCCCCATTCTTCGGAGGAGCTTGTGAACCCTGGCAACTGCAGCCAGTTTGCTTCACTGTCTTCAAAAGAGAGTATGGACGTTGCACCCCCAGATCAGCCAAGGAAACCAAGGTGAATACCTGGAGTTCAAGCTTTTACTAAGCTGTAGCCACTTAAAGAAATCCAAATCCAGTAAGACCCACGGTCTCCTTCAGATCCTCAAATGCATACGGTTCCTACCTGATTCCAAAAATCAGCCACAGTCAGATTGCTTATTTGGGGCCAGAAAGCTTCTGAGTATCAGTGTCTGCTATTTTAATTTGTGGATTGTCCACAATAGGTTGGGAACTGCATAGCCACCAGCTTAACACCTAAATAGCATTGTAATTTATGTAAGCCCTGATTGACCACCCATAGGGTTATTTTTGAGAGATTTGGTAGAGTGGCCAAAGGACAAACAACAATGCATATAAAGAACATTTGGCCATCTTACGCCAAACCCTGTTAATATCCAGCCAAAGAGTGAATAATCTACTTTACCCTGGTCCTTGTTCCAAAGACCGAATTTACACATATGTTGGGCTAGGTAATCACATAAACAAGGAGGGGCAGCTAAACCACCATTAAATTTGGGAGCCATTAAGATTAAGTATGAATGACGGGCTATTTTGCCCTGCCATAAAAAGGAATTAAATGTCTTCTGTACCTTAGAAAACCAATCCTTGAAGGTAGAATCCAAGCATGTCTAATGGATAAAGTATCCTTGGAAGAGCAATCATTTTTAGAAGATTCAACCTGCCCATAAAGATAAGGAGACTGTGTCCATCTTTGAGATCTTCCGAGATCTCTTGCACCAAAGTTCCTAGATTGTCCTTAACATTCAAGCAAAATTTGTGTTGATATTTATACCTAAGAATGTGATAAATTTGGTTTCCCATGTCAAGCCTAGGTCCTGTATATCCACTTTCCTGGTGTGATAATTTAAAGGGAATACTTTTGTTTTAGTACAATTCAATTTGTAAGAAGATACTTGGGAGAAACTATTAATTTCTTCTAGAATAGGTGGAATCGAAGTCCCCGGGTTCTCTATGTGTAATAATACATCATCAGCATATGCCGAACAGATATAACTAGATTCCCCTATTTGTATACCTTTGATAAGAGGATTCTTCATTAGCCTACGGAGCAGCAGCTCTAAATACAAATTAAATAATAATGGGGACAAAGGGCAGCCCTGCCTAGTACCACGCCTCCAGCTTGAAAAACCGGTGACAATAAACCGTTACATTACTCACGATGGACAAGAATATAAAATTTGATCCATCTTAGAAAATTGGGAGGTATACCCAAATCCGAGAGGGTGGCAAATAAAGAGGCCAGGATACCCGATCAAAAAAGCGTTTGTCCAGGCTGAGTGATAACAGCTGCTGTTGGGGTTTTGGAGTCTTTTATTGCTGCGATAAGGTGCATTAGTTTTCTCATGTGGTCATGGGATAATCGCCTTTCATGAAACCCACCTGTTCCCTACACACTATTCGATCCATAACTTTGGACAATCTATTAGCCAGAATTTTGCTAGTATTTTAATGTCGGTGTTGAGGGAGATATTGGCCAGTGTCTGTCTAAGCTAGAGGATCCTTTCCAGGTTTTAAAATTAGGAAATTGTGGCCTCCAGAAAGCCTAAATCAGAAATACCAGAATTAGACCAGAACTTAAAAGTGTCTAGCAAAATTGGTGAGATATCTGGGAGAAAGGCTTTATAAAGTTACTCGGGAATCCATCAGACCCAGAGTTTATCAGGGGCAACTGCTGGATAACCTGGTGTATCTCAAAATCACAATAGGTGCCTCTAGGATTTTGGACTCGCCTCAGATAGTTTTGGGAATTACTTCACTTAAGTATGATGCGATTTCAGAATTGGAAGGCCTAGAGTCGGATTCCTCACATATAGTTTCTGGAAAGTATTCCCAAATAATTTAGAAATTTCGGGTCCCAGAGATAAATCTGATCCCCTGGCTCACTGAATACTCACTATGTGTTGAGCCGAGTCTAATTGTTTTACACGCCATGCTAGGGTTTACTAGCTTTTTCCCTATATCTAGATATTGTAGCTTGCTTGAGTGAGAGCAAGTTCTGCTGTTGAAAGACTAAATCTGAATACTGAGCCTGTAGTTGATGTAACTTAACTCACTCAGAGTCAGTTGAACTCCGAGATAAATTATGTTCCATATTTTAATTGAAAATAGAACAGAGTTTAACTTATCCCTTTGTTCCTGCTTTCTCCTAGATGCCATCTTGATTAATTCCTCCTTAATGAACATTTTAGAGCAGCCATATCATATCTTTTTCGACTTATGGAGTCTTTATTATCCACCAGGAAATGTACAATAAAGTTTTGATGCCCTTAGTGAACATTCTTCTTTTAAAATTTGGTAATTTAGTTCCATTGTGTAGATCTACGAATCTCTGGATAGGGCCTATAAACTATACTGACCGAGCATGATCTGAGATTACTCTTGCAGAGATATCTGCCTGTATCATATTGGGCACTGCAGATGAGCTAACTAAAATATAATCTATTCTCGAGTGTGAGTAATGCTGGAGAATAGAAAAACTACTGTCTCCTTTCAGAGGATTGAATATACGCCAGATATCAACTAAGTCTGATTTGTTGATAAAGTCTTCAGGCGCCTTTGAGCCAAGGAAAGGCCCCTATGCCTATTGTAAGACCTGTCCAATTCATTTTGAAGTACCAAGTTCCAATCTCCTCCAAGAATGGTGATTTTATGAGCATCCGGGTCCATTTTATGAAAAGACTTTGAAAAATGAAGGTGAGTCACTGTTGGGCCATAGATCGGGCCCAAAATCACAGTTGAGATGCTAAGATGGCTTGCACAAAAACATAGCAGCCCTTCTGGATCCCAGCACTCGTGCACCAGTTTCGAACGCAACTCCTCTTGCAATTAGAATAGCCACCCAGCTCTCTTGGCCAAGATCCAGCACCAAAGACTTGAGCTACCACATTCTTCTGAAGTAGTGAAGATCAGCTCTTTTAATGGGTCTCTGGAGAAACACAATTTGCGCCCTAAGTAGAGAAAGGTGTTTAGAACCACCTGCCTCTTGACCCTATCCTTGGCTCCTTGATATTCCAACTAACAAATTTATAAGGCAAACTCATAATGATAGCACAGGTTATAATGGGGACCTGTGTAATGTAGCATGGGTATTACGATATAAGGATCACCTGGAAAGTACAAACACCCAGAAGACTGAGAAAAGCCCACCTCCTTTATACCCAAAATCTTGAATATCTCCCATCCCCCTCCCTCCTCGCAACCCACCTGGCCAACTTTCCCCACCCTCCTTATAACATCCCTTCCGAAATACCCCACCCCCCTTGATACCAAACCCCAGTTCCTAGAACTGCACTCCATAACAACTTCGCCACATGACATTCATCTAAACAGCCCAGAGCTAATTATCAGCCATCACCAACCGAACCCCCTACCCGCCATAAGCTAAAAAGTATAACTCAGCAGACCAAATTACAATATGTAGGCCCCATAGTCTTCCTTAAACCTTCAGAGATGAATTAGGATAAAAAAGGGAAGGGGAAACCCCTTCTCTTTCTTTCTTTCTTTGCTTCCATTAGTTTTGCTCTCTTCTTATTCTTCTTCCTTATCCTTTGTTATTTTCTTTTGCAACTCTGGAGTGTGTATTAGATATATTGTCTTGATACCAGACAGCGTGGCTTTAGACCTGGTATAGATTCGAATCCAGTCTTGACTCCTTAGAAGTATTCAGTATTACTAAACAAAACCAAAGGTGACCCCACGCCAATACTCCTAAGTGAAGGTCAGATCAGAATATACCCGCAGAGTGAATAGTTTAAGAGACCGTTAAATTAAAGAAATCAGTTATTAAATGGGTCGATCCAAGGGAAGGAAGGAAAATTGTGTTAGAAAAAAAAAAAGGGAAGGGAAAACACTTCCACTCTGCATACAAAAGGATTATATCCAAAATGTCCAAAGCAGTAAGTCCGTCACTGACAGATGACTGGGACGAGGATTCACTTAAAGAGATCTGGTAGTAGCTGCTGTAATTCCTGTTGTGCCTGCTGCTGTGACTCAAAGGACAACCATTTACCATCATGAGAAACCATTAATGTAGCCGGATATTTCACTCTAAATGGCTTTGACGCTGCTATAAGCTTGGAGACAATAGGGTGTAACTCTTGTCTTCTGACCCTCACAGAATGAGGCAGGTCCTGTATAATACGGATTTACTTGCCCTCCCATAAGAGCTTCTTCCCTCTAACTTTGTCTAAAACGTGCTGTTTGTCCAAAAATTGAGAAACCTCAGAATCAGAGGTCTGGGAGGTTGTCCCTGGATGGGAGGAGGGCGAAAGCTCGATGTGCTCTTTCAATTATGTATTCACCCCCTCCAGGGGGAGAACCTGTGACTTTGCAGCAAAGTTTTTGCATGAAAGTGATTGGGGCATTCCCTTCCTCCTTTTACTGAATGCCAATGACTACCAAATTGTTCCTTCTGCTACGCCCTTCCAAATCTTCAAGTTTCTCTTCCAACTTTTTGATTCTCCTTTTAGCCATCACCAGTTCTGAATCTGCTCCTGCTTGCCTATTTTCCAGAGAGGCTATGTTTACCTCTGCATCCCCAATCCTTCTCGAGAGGGAATCCACAGCTTTCTTGATATCTTGAACATCCCCAGCTAAAGCAGAAATAGAGCTTTGCAGCGGTTGCATGAATTCTAAAAACTTTGCCTCTGTGAGCGGGGAGTCTACAATGGGAAGCTGAGATAGGCTAGCGGCCTGCTGCTTTGCTCTCTTTGTGGCCTGTTGCTTCTCGGGTGTTTGGGGAGGCGAGTGCTTCGGGCGCGATTTCTTCATGTAATTTTCCATCTCGAAAGGCAATAAACGGCTGCGACGTGACACAAGACCTCACTCGTCAGAATCGGAAGGTTTGATTCTTGAAGATCCGCTTTTAAATCGGAGAAATCTGCGGTAGTGCGGCGGAGCTCCAGGAGTATGCGACCAACGCTCAGGCTGCCATCACGTGACTAGTAGGGCCATTCTCGATATCCTACAGGGGCATTCCTCAGACAGCTAGTGTTGGAACCCACTGGAGGAGCAATCTTAGACCTGGTACTCTAAATGGGGATGGAGAGGATCTCAGATCTAGAAATGGGTGGCCATCTGGGAACAAGTGATAACCAAACAGTGTGGTTCATGATAAACTCAGCTCTAGGGTCAAGCCATACAAAAGTGAGGGTACTGGACTTGAGGAGGGCTGACTTTGTCAAAATGGTGAGTGCCTCAGAAAGCGCTAGCAAACAAGCAAGAAAGAGGGTGGAGCAACAATGGGGAAACATCAAAACTGCCATCACAGAGGCAACAAGCCTTTGTGTGAAGCAAATAAACAAATCAAAATGAAAGAAAAAAACACTATGGTTCTCAAAAGAGGTGGTGGGGAAGATTAGGGACAAAAAGATAGCATTTAGGAAGTATAAAGAAACATAGAAGGAGCAGGACAGAGAACTATGCCAGTTAAAGCAGAAGGAAGCAGGGAAGGCAGTCAGAATAGCAAAGGCCCAAACGGAGGAAAAGATAGCCAACTTGGTTAAGAAGGGGAAAGTTACCTTTTATAGGTACATTAGGGAGTGAAGAAAGACAAAGGAAGGGATAGTGAAGCTGAATAAAGGGGATGGTAGGTTGGCAGAGAGGAACAGTGAAAAAGCAGAGATACTGAATGAATACTTCTGCTCAGTATTCACAAAAGAAAGAGGATGGGGTACCTAATCCAAGCAATAGAAGCACTCAGATGGGGGTGATTCCAGTCCTTTCATGGAAGAAAGGGTTCTGATAGAACTCCCAAAACTGAAGGTGGACAAAGCAATTGGGCCTGACGGGTTTCACCCCAGAATTCTAAAAGAACTAAGGGAGAACTAGTGACACCACTGACTACCCTTTTAACAAATTATGTTAGGATGGTGTGGTACCTGAGGACTGGAGGAGGGCAGATGTGACTCTCTTTCACAAAAGTGGGGGCAAGACAGAGGTAGGAAACTATAGACCTGTCAGTTTGACCTCAGTGGTAGGGAAAATGATGGAATCACTTCTGAAGGAAAGAATTGTTAAGTACCTAGAGGCCAGTGGGGCACAGGACCAAAGGCAGCATGGATTCACAGCGTGAAGGTCATGTCAGATAAATCTAACAGATTTCTTTGACTGGGTGACCAAAGTAGTAGACTAAGGAGGGACTGTGGACATGGCCTACCTACACTTTAGCAAGGCATTTGACACAGTCCCACACAAAAGATTAATAAACAAATTAGTCAGCCTGGGAGTGGGTCCCAGGGTGGTAGCCTGGGAAAAACATTGGCTGGACAACAGGAAACAGAAGGTAATAGTAAACAGAGTCCACTCTGAAGAAAGGAGGGTTACTAGTGGGGTACCACAGGCTTCAGTACTGGGTCCGGTCCTTTTTAATGTCTTTATGAGTGACATTGCAGAGGCACTAGAAGGAAAAATATGCCTATTTGCAGATGACTCAAAGATCTGCAACAGGGTTGATACATAAGGGTGTGTGTGGAAAGGATGAAAAGGGACTTGGCATGGCTGGAGGGATGGTCAGAAATAAGGCAGCTTGGATTCAATGCAAAGAAGTGCAAAGTAATGCACCTGGGAAACAAAACCTCAGGGGAAGAGTACACAATGGGGGTTGAGATAGTAACAACAACAAAAATGGAAAGGGACCTGGGAGTAATTATATCAGATGACCTGAAGGTTAGCAAGCAATGTCAGAAGGCAGTAGGGATGGCTGGGGGGACACTGGGATGTATAGAGAGAAGCATCACCAGTAGAAAACAGGAAGTTGTTATCCCTCTGTACAGACAGTTGGTGGGACCCCATCTGGAGTACTGTGTCCAATTCTGGAGACCTCATCTCCACAATGACATAGACAGGATGGAGGCAGTCCAGAAGAGGGCAACTAAAATGGTGCAGGGTGTACAACATAAGCCATATGAGGATAGACTAAAGGAGCTTAATATGTATACCCTTGAGGAAAGGAGGGAGAGGGGAACATGATAGAAACTTTTAAGTACCTCAAGGAATCAACAAAGTCCAAGAGTGTAGCATCTTTCAGAAAATAGATGTGCAAGAACAAGGGACATAATTTGAAGACAGAAGGTAATGGCTCAGGGCAATTTGAGGAAGCATTTTTCACAGAGAGGGTGGTGGACACATGGAACAACTTTTCTGAGGAGGTCATGGGGTCAAAAACAGTTGGGGAATTCATGAATGCATGGGACAGACTTAAGGCAATTCTTGTGGGGGGTAGGAAGAAATAGGCTGTTGGTTAACTAGGATCGGCAGCTTATCCAGTAGGTAGAAAAATGAGCAGACTAGATGGGCCAAGCGGTCCTTATCTGCCATCATAGTCTATGTTTCTATGGATGATACTCTGGCATGCAAGCATGATTCAGACAAGTGAACCCCTTTGCCACATTCGTACCTTGCGCTGTGCATTCTCTCAACCTAGTTGGTTCTAATTCTATTGATTGCTTTATTGAGGCAATCGGCTTCTTTGGCTTTCTGCAGAAGCGATACACTTTCTTCACTTTGTCTACTCACCATTGGTCAGTGTTGATGAAACACTTAAAGGAGAAACGTGGCAGATTGACATTGAAGTCACTCTCTGACACATGATGGTCTGCAGGTGTTGATGCAACCAATGCACTCTCTGACTGTTATGCTGACATCAAAGCTGCTCTGGAGGAAATCGTTGAGGACCAACATCAGAATGGCACCACAAGACATGAGGCAGACTCTTATTCCAAAACTATGGAGCTAGTAGAAACAGCATTTCTTTGTGATATATAGAACATCATTCTTGTCAGATTTAATGCAACGAGCAAATCTTTGCAACATAGCAAAACTGATCTTAAATTAGCTGTTGAACTAATGACTTCTCTTGGAAGCTTTGTCAACACATTGCACGATCATTTTGATACATTTGAAATGTGGGCAAAAGAATTATCTGATGCCCCTGATTACAGGAGTGATCGTTCAAGGCAGAGGAAAAGAAACATGCAGTATGACAATATGCAGTCTGAGGGAGTTGTTCTAACTGGCAGACAGAAATTCCAGACTGAGACATATTTGATTATAATTGATTGCCTCATTATGGCTTTGAATCACAGGATTTCAGCTTACCAAACAGTCTATGATCACTTCAAAGTTGTAGTGGACTGTGACATCTTAAATGATGAGGAAATATATCTTGAGGCTCAGAAATTAGCTCAGGAATACCCATCAGACTTGTCTGTGGAGGTCTTCCTGGTGAAATGTTTCAGTTCATCAGCGTGCAAAGGCAAGAGGTTGTGATTCATCACTATCTCGAGCATCATTACTGCATAATGAAGAAATCCAAGAGACCTTTCTGAATGTTTCTGTTGCACTTCAAATGTACCTGTCACTGATGGTGACAAACTGCTCAGGCGAATGCTCATTCAGCAAAAGGGTCCTCATTAAAATGAACTGTGATCTACAATGACATTTGAGTGCACTCACTCTTCTAACTATTGAAAGTCATATGCTTCAACAAATCAGCTTTGATGACATTATTGATACATTTGCAACTGCTAAGTCACGCAAATGCCATGTTCCTGTTTCATAAGTTGATTTTCTATCGGGAAAATATGCCGAATAGAGAATGGAAGGATCGATCAACTGTCTGTGTGATGTTTAATATTAGTTACATTTTTTCAGTGTACACAGTCTTACATGCTTATAGTTTAGAGCACAAGATTTGTTACATTTCTAGTTCCTTGTTAAACCTGTTTATTCTGCTGCAAGAAAAAAAAGAAAAGTTACTTAAAAAGCTTGGTGTTGATGTACCAGGGTTTCCCCTAAAGCATCTATGCATAGCGGTCCCCCTATCCTTATGCTGGCTACCACTAACTTTTTGATGTACCGACACCCTTCTGCTATGCTTCTGCATAAGATAAGGTCCCTGTGCTGTGGTTAACCATTACTGAAACAGCAGAACATGTTATAGTTGAAAGTTTAAGCTACACATTTTAGTAACAATTAGTATCTCTATTATGTCGTCCATTAATTTGGTTGTCGTCTTCATTGTGTCACAAATGCATTTAAAGCATAAAGTTATTAGTACAGATAACAGTTGTACTAATAACATGTATAAAATCTTCAACTTAATAACTTGAACAATTTACACAGGGTTATTATAAGTACACATAGGAGTAGAGTTTGGGGGGGGGCTTCCAGGCTCAAGCCACACACCGGACCTCCCCAAAGTTTGAACGCAGCCCTTACCCGACAGTGTCTGACTTGTTTTAGTTTTCAGTCTGAACCCCTCCACCCCCCCCAAGAAACCTAAACTATACACTCATGTTAATACAAGTATGATATTTGTACTAAAACCAATGTATGTTTACATATTCAAATCATGAAAGTACATGCAAGTTTGCACTATCCAGATATGTGAATATGGTTTGAGGCAGTGACATGTACTTTTTCAGTATAAAATTTCACTTTTTGCAGTAGAGAAAAAAAATCAGAAAACAGTAAGGAAACCCCCCAAAATGCAACATTTTCAACCATTTTTTCAAAATTTTCTGGGGGGGGACATGCCCCGGGACCGCCCTAGATTGGTTGGGGATTCTGACCTGTTGTAAACTCTGAGTATGTGGGGGCCCTCAGAATTTGAGTGCCCCAGACCACCCAAAGGCTTGATCTGACCCTAAAACTAGCTTATTACACCTAAAGATGTACTAAGCTGTGTTTAGTGAAAAATCAATATCTCAAAGTGTTTTCAAGATATTGCTGCTGAAAGGTACATTGACCACCACAATGTTATCTTATGGGAAATTTCTAAACATCAGAATGCTATAACTATGGAACCAAAATAAACTGAATCACCAAACCAGCAAAATGCACATCTGTGGGGCAAGCCCTTTCAACCCTGCAAATTTCAGCCCAAAAATGAAGTGACAAAGAAACAATTTTTTTTTTGAAAGTAGTGCCTTAAATTGCAACTCTACTTTTGCAAAAGTGTCACAGTTTGCAGCATTACTGTGAGTCTTTCATGAAAGTGTCTCAATTTGAGACATTTTCGCAAAGTAGTGTCACAATTTGCAAAAGTGTCACAAAAGTAATGTCACAAATTTGCGACATCAAAATGGCCCAATTAAAATAAACATATTTCTGGGCATCTAATCAAAAAAATGATGCCAGCATTGTGGTCCTCGGGCACCAATTAGATAAACACGACCATTGGTGTTAATCAAGGGGCATTATTTTTTGAATTATAACAATTTTTTCATGTCGGTAACTGAAAACAAGATAGTGGAAGCAAAAAAAACTGATCCCATTTAGGAAAGAGAAAGTACTTTTGCAAAAAACAAATGGTACTTTCACATGGGACAGCTAATTTTTCTAGTAGGAAATAATGGGAAATTTGAAATTGTAATAACTTTTGAATGGATTAATATTTGTTCACCAAACCTTCAAAAGTCGCATCTGTGACCCAGACGCCTTATAACCTGAAAGTTTCGGACCAAAGAGCTGAGCGGTTTCAAAGAAACAGCGTGGCAAAGAAATTGGCAAACAAATGACATTTTTCACATTTTTTGACACTCTGTAGTTCCACACCTGTACATCCAGGAAGAACAAAACTTGCCAGAGCCAGAGATCTACTGTGCCAGACAGCGCATGCAAAATTGCAGGCAAATCGGTCAAACAGTTGCAAAGTTATTAAAGTGCAAAATGTGGGGTTTAACATAGAAGTGGCCATTGAACCTTAACTAAAGTGGCACTACTAACATACTAAAATGCCAGCAGAATAGGCTTAACGGTCTTTTGAGTCTGCTCGATTGGTCAGCCCCCACCCTGGGTGCTGGCCTTGCTGCCCCCCTCACCTTCTCTGGCTTCTCCCTTCCCAGTTCTGGATATTCTTGCTGCATTGGATTTTGCTTCCAGAACCCTTCCCCTGTACCTGTCCCAGCTTCTCTTGAACCCCTCCACCATCTCTACCTCCACCAGCCCCCTAGGCAGTGCATTCCATGGCTCCACCACCCTCTCAGTGAAGTAGCACCTCCTCCTTTCTCCCCTGAATCTTCCCCCCTCCAGCTTCCACCCATGCCCTCTAGTGGCCCCCTCCTCCTTCCTTCAAAGCACCCTGGCTGTTCCTCCCCTATTTACCCTCTTCATGTACTTGAAGACCTGTATCATTTCCCCCCGGTCCCTTCTCTCTTCCAATGTGTACATATTTAGCTCTTCGAGCCTCTCCTCATAGGTCCTGTCCCCCAAGCCCCAAATAATTTTGGTTGCCCTCCTCTGGACCCTCTCCGGGAGTTTAATGTCCCTCTTTAAGTGTGGCCTCCAAAACTGCATGCAGTACTCATGGTGTGGCCTCACCAAGCAGTTATACAGAGGGAGTATCACTTCCCTCCTTCTGGAGGTGATCCCCCTAGCGATGCATCCCAGCATCCTGTTGGCCTTGGCTGCTGCCCTCCTACAAGTCTCCGAGTTGTTCATCTTGACATCCACCATCACCCCCAGGTCCCTCTCAGCCATTGAGACTTGTAGCATTCCCCCACTAGGGTGTACACTCGGCCCGGGTTTCTGGCCCCCAGGTGGAGTACCTTGCATTTCCCTGCATTAAACCTCAGCTTCCACTTTCTAGACCATCTTTCCAGAGCCTCCAGCTCCCCCTGTAGGGCCACCCTTCCCTCCTCCCCATCCACCACCACTCCCAGTTTTGAGTCATCCGAAAAGAGACTCATCTCACTCCTGATTCCTGTCCTTATGTCAGAGACATAGGTGTTGAACAGGAGAGGCCCAAGGACTGATCCCTGTGGGACCCCACTAATGACCCTCTTTGGGGATGAGACTATCCTGCCAACTACGACCCTCTAGGTCCGGTCCTGGAGCCAATTGCCTATCCATCTGATCATCTGGTTCCCCACCCCCATTTCTCCCAGCTTATCCAACAGGCCCACATGAGGAACAGAGTCAAATGCCTTGCTGAAGTCTAGAAAGAGGATGTCCACTGGTCTACCCAGGTCCAAGGCACTCGTCACCCAGTCATAGAACTCCACAAGGTTTGTCTGACATGATTTCCCCAGGATGAATCCATGCTGCCTATTGTAAAGGCACTCTGACTTTTCCAGGTCCCCCCCAGCCTCTCCTTGACAATGCCCTCCATCACCTTGCCCACCACCGATGTCAGGCTGACAGGCCTGTAGTTCCCTGCCACCTCCCTTGATCCACCCTTGTGGATAGGCACTATATGTGCCACCTTCCAGTCCTGGGGCACCCACCCTGTCCTCAGAGAGATGGTGAAAAGCTCCACCAGGGGTTTCGCCAGGACATCCGCAAGTTCCTTCAGCACTCTGGGATGTAATTTATCTGGCCTCGGTGCTTTCTCCGTCTTAAGGGAGCTGAGGGCTTCCCTCACTCTCTCTGTTGTGATTTCCACTTCTGGTACCTCTTCTCCCCTTAGCCCTCCCCCCTCCTGCCAGTGATGCCTCCCCTCTCCCCAGACCCGCCGATCGGTGAGGGTCCTCCCCTCCTCAGTATCTCTGTCTCCTCCCATGTATGATGCAGCACCCCATTTTCCTTGGTGAAAACTGAGGTGAAGTACTCATTTAGTACCTCAGCCTGCTCCGCTGGGTCTTGTGCCCATCTCTCCTGATTTAATCCCTGCTAATCTGCCCTTCACCTTCGTTTTTTCCCCAATGTATCTAAAGAACCCTTGTTCCCTCTCCTAATTTCCTGGCCAGGTTCTGCTCCTTCCTTGCCTTAGCCTCACCACCCTAGTGGCCCTTCTAGCCATCAGCTCATACTCCCTCGATCCCTTTCACTCCTTGAGCACTTGAATTGCCTATAGGCTGCCTTCTTTCCCCGCACCACCTCCTGGACCTCCCTGGTCCACCAGCAGGGTTTTCAGGCCCTACCGCATTTTCGCCTTACTCTTGCACAGATGCTGGTAGCATCTTGCACCCCTCTCCTGATGATTTCCCACCTACTATCAGCGTCCACGTCTGCCCCAATCACATCCAAATGCTCCTTAAGGATCCTTCCCACCACTGTGCCACCACAATATATATTAGGTGAAAAAAACTACATTAATGCAGAGATAAGGGATGTGAAATGCAAAGTGCACAAAGACAGGAAATGAAAAATCATTAAGGATTAGGGTCTCAGGAGTATTGGTGAAACAGTGGTGGGTCTTACTTGGGGTTGTCAGCTCTAATGCCCACCCCTACCCTTGATCATATGAAGTCAAATGTTATGCCTTCACACAGGGCCCAGCCCTGCGTGAAGAAAGCTCTGACAGATTATATTGTCCATATTGTATCATTCTGAGGCACTAGGTTGGAGCTGAAGCTTGTGCTTCAGACAGGAGGCTACGGGCTGGGGATGGGCATTTGGGTTGACAACCCCAAGTAAGACCCCACTACTGACTCACCAATACTTCAGAGATATAAAATCCCTTTCTTTGTGCACTTTGCGTTTTACAACCCTAATCTCTTCATTAACAGATTTTTGCAACTACTGTAATTTCCCTTCTTTTTGTGATAGTGCAACTGTATCCTCATTTGCACAGGTCCCTTTGGGACCTGCACAAAATACAATATTGGAGACAGTCCTGATGCAGTGCATGGGCCCAGCAGACCCCAACACATGTGTCAATACCTTATGAGTGAGTTTCTCTGACCCACCACAGGGTGTGGCATCTGTGTCAGAACACTGCTCCATCCCTACCCAGGCCATGACTGGTGCTGCATGCTGCAGGACCTTCCCCATCAGCCTTGTCCCAGTAAACCAGTTCACTGAGTTCACACCTGAACTCAGCTCACTGGCACAGTAAGGCAGCACGTTCCCCAGAGGTGCAACAGACATCCCTGCAAACAATCTTACTTAATAAATTCTTTTTTGTTTTTTATATTTCGACCCCAAACTTTCAACATAATCTTCTTATGACCCCACCTCAAAATCCCCGTAGGTGACAATGTTAAAATCCATGCTGAAAAGCCATTCCGTGCCACAGGTGTGAAAACACATTTTGGACAGTATGTGAAAAATGACAGCTGTACTGTTCATGAGGTGGTGTAAAAAAATAAGTAAGTTGAAAATCTGGAGTCAAAATATTGTAAATTACCAAAGTTACGCACCTGTGCAGAAAATTTTCAACCCACATTCATAACTCAGTCACTTTTAGGAATGTTTTTTCCAAATTTTCAGCATGGCCTTTTTGGGGCCCCACCTCATGAACACTGCCACTGCCATTTTGTTAATTAGTCCCAAAAAGTGATTCCACGCAGTGACTGTGCCATTCTGCACCACAGGTATGAAAACACATTTCAGGCAGGATATGAGAAATGACAGTTGTACTGTTCATGAGGTGGTGTGAAAAAATGGGTATGTTGAAAATCTTGAGTCAAAATATCGTAAATTACCAAAGTTACATGTCTGCATAGAAACTTTTCAACACACACTCTAACTTGGCTTTTTAGGAATTTTTTCACCAAATTTTAGCATCGGTGTTTTGGGACCCCACCTCTGAACACCGGCACTGTCATTATTAATTGTCCCAAAGGTGATTCATACAGCGACTGCAAAATCACCTTCCGGGCCTGATTAATGAATCAACATGACAGTGTTCATGAGGTGGGGTCCCCAAAAGTCCATATTGAAAATATGGTGAAAAAATATAAAAAAAATGACAAAGTTATCAAAATAATTTCAAAACATCATTGGAAATACATTATACGGCATTTACCTGTATTCCTCAGTTTGCAGTTTGGCTTTGAAGAGTGCAGACATGTCCCGGTCCACAGAAGATGGCATCGGCCGAAGTCTGGAGTCAAGTATAGGGTAAGGGAGTGTGGGGGGTGGGTGCACAGTGGGAGGGTAGGGTGGGAAGGAAGACAGTGGGGATGATGAGGGACAGTTTTCTTTTTCCCATGTAAAAAGAAAAGATGTCGGAGGATTTTTTTTCTTTTCAGGGCAAATATTAAATAAATAAAAATATTTTAGGACATTGGGGGTGGGGTCCTCAGTGTCGCACACTGCTGTTGGGGTGTAAAAGCCAACATGGGGATTGGGCCCCCCGATGTCAGAAGTGCATAAATAAAAGGGCTGCAAAAAGAGGGGGCCCAATATAGAAATAAAATAAATAAATACTATAGAATTGAAAAGTAGCACATTCACTATATTTCACATTCCGACCTGACTGCACTTATTGGTGACAGTAAAATTTTGCGGCCTTATCAGTGCATTATGGCAACACATTCTGTATACTTTATGGCAATATATTCTGTATACTTTATGGCAATATATTCTGTCTGCTAGAGTATAAGGTCAAGTCAATCAAGTCATTAGGATATAGAGAAAGCCCTGTATTAAAGTGACTTACCAGCTTCCCCCGATGTCATGTTTGCAGATCACCTTCCCTTCATTGAGTGATGCAAAGCTCAGCTGCCCTGAAGTTAAGTATTAAATATATTCAGATGCTTAGTTTTTTAACATTTTTGTGCCACAGTTGTCTCTGCATGTTTTTTTTGTTTGAAGTTTGCACATGAGCAGTGCATCCACATGCATGAGTGACAGCAGCACAGAGAAGGTGTTCCCACTGCAGCTTTCTCACTGCTTGTTCATTCATTGTTCCTGGACCCAGCCTCAGTGAGTGCAGATTCAAAACTGAACTGGCAAAAATTACAGCACTGATGACTGAAACTGTTTGTTATATTGGCAGCTGAGGCGGATACTTGCTTTTGAGGTTACAGAAGTGGTGATTTCTCCTGATTTTCAATTTTACTCATCTGACTAAGCTCTGTGTCCTAGGTCCATCGGTTCTAGGAACATCACAATCTACATTGCTTGAGTACAGTGTTACAGTTTTAGTAAGTGCTGCAAGTACATAAATTATAACAACAAGTCTGTATAAAAAATAAATTTTTTTAACTGAGTGGAGCTGTAATCTGTAGCGTACTGGGACAGAAAAGGACAAATTTTGAACTGGGCAGATCTATAAATTGCAGTAAGCTTTTTAGTATTGGTACACAGAGGTCTGTGTTAAATGGATGACTTTTTCAATAGTTCAGAATTGCAATGTGCAGTAAGAGTATAAGCACTGAGCTGCACAGTCCAATCCCAGGAGAATAGTGCGATAAACTGTGTATTTTTGGCAAGTGCTGCTTCCAGTGTGATTGCTTCAGTGAACTGCCTTTGCTATTGCATTTCTGATTGTCACCATCATTATAGACAGTTTATATTTTTCCTGGTGCTCCTGTGTTTTCTTGGGCTCATTTGGTGTTCTCATGCAAGCACCATAACACTGATCACCAAAGTATGCTTAGATGTGCATGAATAAAGGGACATGGTGCACTGAATTGTTTCTCCAGCTTGCCAGCTCCTCGCTAAGTTTATAAATGAATGCAACAAAATCAGTTATATACTGTACATAGTTATACTGTACATAGTTTACAGTGTATCTCAAAATTAAACACTTAGTTTTTTAACATTTTAACATACAGTCTTTATTTATAATTAGGATTATAGTATTATTGTATGTGCTCCGGAGCATCAGCAAAAGAAGAGACTGCAGTTGCCATCTTCTCCCAACACTGTGGTACCAATGTACGGCTTCTATGGTGTTATATTGCAAAGTATGCTAGTCAGTTCGGCATACTCAGGGAATAATGTCTGAAGCAAAATATGGGCTACACAGCAATGAATGCAGGGAGTCTACACAATGCACCATGACATCGGTAAGGCATGGGAGACAGTATAGTGCAGCATCTGCTGTATTTGCTGTACACTTTACACATGTGCATCAGAGATCTACTGTAATGGAAAAAATGGGAAAACACAAACGGCTTGACACAGAATGAAGTGGTAATGAAGTATGGTGACATAAGTGAGAAAGGGTGGTTCAAATACAGTTTAACACTTCAGTACCTACCGCAAGGATATGTCCCTTTTTGTAGTGGACCAATCAAATGGTACTTAGGCTATCTAAACATAAATGCAGTCTCTTTCTCCATGAGAAGGGTATTGGCAGTGTCATTTTTAACCTTGGGGGGGTTGGGGACGATCATCAACTGTACTGTGTATTTTTTGCTCAATTCATAATGCACCTGGAGGCACACATATAGCAGCAATAAGCCAATGCCAGGATGGTATTACAGATGCTTATGCAGACACTAATGACAGCTGCAGTCTGTATAGTTCCTGAGCGCTTAGGGGGAACACAAAGCTGGTGCAATCATTTGTAGTTTTAAATTTATAACATGCCGTAATCAGGGGAACCGGTGACTTCAACATGTCACTCAATCACTGATACCTCTAAAGGGAAAAGTACAAGCAGGCTCCCCCACCCCCAAACACACACATACAAAGAGAAGAAAGCTATAGCGTAGACCAGTTGGCACTAGGGCAAAGACAGACTCAAACAGTATAAATCATTTATAGATAATCAAAGTTCTTTGCTGCAGCATTTTTCTAAGTGTATGTTTACAGCTGGGGGGTTTGGAGTGGTTGGGGTACAAGGTGCCTGCTTGTAATTTCCACCCTGTGCTCCATCAGAGTGAGTGACTGATAAATCAATTGGCGGGAGGTCACTACTAACTAGTACCAGGTTAGGAATTTGGACAAATTGGATTTGGACAAATTGTGAGCCATTTATCCTGCCCAAGCAATGCCACCAGATAGAGCCGTGCTCCCAGTGTCAAGCTGGAGTGGCCAACAACTAATTTGCATAGGGAAAACAATCCCCCCAAAAGAAATATAAAAACCCAGGGTACTATCACTAGCATTTATGTGGGCAGATCGATGCTGGGAGTAACAGAACACACACCATACCTTGATTTTGCAGAGTAAAATGACAGCAATGACGGGAACCAAACCGTAGCACTAAGTAGCAAAATATAATATTAACAGTCCATGTTGCTAAGTCTGCTCTCACTGCTGTACTGGAATGGAATGGATCAGGACCACTGCTGTGACTACCTGAGCTACTGCCCACATCATTCTCGCTGCAGTCATAGAGTCATCCCTATGGGGATCTACTAGGCAGAGGCTGTCAAATTGTGGCACTATGTCAGTGTCCAAAAGATCACTGTTAGTGCAGGACAACATAATGCTTTCATCATCAGACCCTGAAAATTAACTGTTTGACATTGCCATTGTTGTGCTGCATGCTGCAACCAAGAGCTCTGTTATCAAGACAGAATTGCTGTGACCAAGAACTAATTTTAATTGCAGAGCACAGATCACCCTGCGGTGACATTGCAAAGGTAATGAGTGTCAAAGGTCACAAATGCAGGCTCCAATACACAAAATTCGACTTCCTGGTTTGTGAGGGTGAAACCCTGATTTAATTTGTTAAAATAGGCTATGCATCTAACAAAATACATTACAAATCAGTTCTATATGCAGTCACCTTGCAGTATATGTGTTCATATATCCAAACTTGGTAAATCGCTTTAAGTGATCTGCCATGTTGCTTTTGATTTGCAATCCCAGCTACTCCCAACTAATCACTGTAATCTCCTTCATTCGCACCTCTCAGCTTACAGTTTGCACTGTAATTGAAGTAATGCATAGTCAGGACAGACAGTGCGGACAGTCTTAAATACTTTAGTTAAATCACCTGTAATCAGCAGTACTTGTGGTGGTAATTGTACCTGGCTTCTCGGTAGCTGATCATTCTGTAACTGTTGCTCATACAACTGCTCATACAATCATGTTTTTGCTCATTTCTGTGTTGGTGCAGTATGATGTCAATGCATTTGTGGGTTCCAACAAGCCAGAATCTTGAAAGTGCACTCGAACTGCCTGAATACAGTAAATTGAACAAAATAGTATCGGAACACTATAGTACTGTTTGTTTAGCAGTATGTGCCTTAACACTCTAATACTTTTCACAGGTTGCAGAAACAAGCAATGACCAGCAGAGCAGTGATAAGCAGTGAAAACAGCTGTGCACAATGCTGTGATTGTTACCGAACTGTTCCTGACTGATTGACTGTGTTTGTGACAGACATAGACTTTACCAGATACAGAATACCAGTACTGGCTGTGATAGGGAACTGTATTTTTTCCTTTTGTAATACTGCTATTCAATAAAGTTAACATAAATTATGTTTGCTGTATGTTAATGTTAGCGCTAGTGTCAGAACTGCAAACATAGTGGGACTTAATTATCAGTAAATATTTGGAGTTCTATCCAAGTCACGACAGCAGCTGCCTGTGCTATACATCATAACTGTCTTTAATGAATGACAGCTGTGTCATATAGTGCAAGTACAATATGACACAGGTGTCATTTATTAAAGACAGCTGTGTAGTATAGTACTTTGTACTATATGACACATCTGTTGTTTATTGGAGGCAGCTGTGTTGCATGTGTCTTGACCTCAGGAGGTAAGTATTGGGAGGGGGTGGATGGTTAGTGGGAGGTTGGGTTGGGGTAGGGAGACAGTGATGATGACAAGGGACTATTTTCTTTTTTTCAGGTTAAAAAAGACGTTGCACAACAGTTCTTTCTTTGCAGGGAACATTAAAAACATAAAACTACTTTGGGACACTGGGGGTGGGCTCCCCAGTGTCTACACTGCTGGAAGGGTAAATGCTGATATGGGGAGTGGGCCCCCTGATGTTGGCAATGGTAGTTAATAAAGAGGTTGGGAAGCATCAAAGAAGCATACAATAACAATAAAAAAGAATAAAATAAATAAACACATAAATACACTGCCACCAGGGATTGTGGCCCCCAGTGTGCAGAGAATAGTTTAGTTAAGGTACAGTCAGAATGGCAGGATACAATGACAGTAGCTTTGTCCCTGACCTACAAGTGGCAACAGCAGCAAGGCTTGCAGTATACGACACAGCTGTTGTTTATTAAAGACAGCTGTGTCATATAGTGCAAACTGCAGCTTTCGCAAAAATTCGGTTAGAATAAAATTTTTATTTTTTGAACTGTGCATGCTCAGAAACACAGCATTTTTATTAAATATTTTAAAAACTACTTAATAGAGGGACCTAAAAACCACAAAATCACACACCTTGAACCAACCTCTATCAAACCTGACAGTTTCGGGTTTCAAAGCCTCCTATTTTTTGAGTTATCGGGTGGCAAAAAGTCTTAAAATTTTCAAAACAGACTTTTGGGAGTTTCTGTATCTCTGTAACGTTACCTCCCCTGAACTGACTGACATGAAAATTACAGGATCAAGAGATTCTGGCACAGAAGATGTGATTTCCAAATTTCATGTAAATTGGTGGAAAGGGGCCAAAGTTATTAAGGTGCAAAAATTTGAGTTTAATATAGAAGTGCTTACACAACCCTAATATACAGGCACTATCATGCCTGTGTAATTCAGTGTTGGGGTTTCCAACCCTACCCCCCAACCCTCCACACACCAACAGGTGTTGGGGTGTGCCTTGAGGTCATCAGGCCCAACTCTCACCCCATTCCATATGTAAAGAAGCTGAGATAGTGCAGTATAGGAGAATGGGGTGAGAGTTAGGCCTGATGATCCCAAGGAACACCATGATGCCTGTTAGTGTGTCTAGGTGGGGTGGGGTAGGGTGGTAGGGTTGAGAACCCTAACAACGAATTTCCATACTTTTGTTGCTGTAATAGGAACACTGTCTGATGCATTAATTAAGTTTTTTGCAATGAATTTCCTTACTTTTTGAGATAGTATAATAGTATTCTTATTTTACTGGGAGCAGACCCTGCACTCCAATTCCTCCATAGATGCACATATGTATGTAGGTGTGGAAGTGCATGGCCCTTTGGGCCCTGCTCTTCCATGTGTCCTACAGCAGTGACACAATTGTTAGCATAGCGATCTTATTACCCCACCTCATGTACCCTGGTACAGAGAAAATGTGAAATGCCAGGCAAAAAGTAATTATGTGCAACTGCAATGCCGTTCTGTACCACAGGAGTGAAAACACATTTTGGGCAGGATGTATAAAATGACAGCTGTACTATTCATGAGGTGGTGTGAAAAAAATGGCTATGTTGAAAATTTGGTGGCAAAATATTGAAAAGTATCAAAGGTATGGGTGTTCATAGAATAAATTCAAGAGACACACATAACTCAAACTTTAAGAATTTTTTCACCAAATTTTCAACATGGCCTTTTTGGGACCCCACCTCATGGACTCTGGCACTGTCGATTTGTTAATTGGTCTCAAAAGGTGTTTTCACCCAGTGAATGTGCCATTCTGTGCCACAGGTGCAAAAACACATTTTGGGTAGGATGTGAAAAATGACAGCTGTACTGTTCATGAGGTGGTGTGAAAAAATGGCTATGTTAAAAATTTGGAGTGAAAATATTAAAAACTGCCAAAGTTACGTGTCTGTGTAAGAAACTTTAAACAATCTCTCATAACTCGGGTGTTTTTGGGTGTTTTTACACCAAATTTTTAACATGTTTTTTTTTGGCACCCCACCTCATGAACACTGGCACTGTCATCTCATTAATCAGTGCTAAAAGGTGATTCCACGTGATGACTGCGAAATCACCTTATGGGTCTGATTAACAAATGACAGTTACAGTGTTCATGAGGTGGAGTCCCAAAAAGCCCATGTTGAAAATATGGTGCAAAAATACCATAAAATAGCCAAGATATCAACATAAGTTCAAAATGCCAGGCTGGCAGTATAGCCTAAAGGTTAGAGTAATGAGCTGTGAACGAGCTTGGTACATCTAGCAGACCAGACCTGGGGTTTGATTCTCACAACCTCCACTTGCATACTGTGTGACTCTGAGCAAGTCACTTAACCACCCAGTGCTCCCAGGTCATCCCTGAAAACAGGCACTTACCCACTTACCAAAGAAATAAATAAATAAAATAAATGCCATTGACAGTCATTGTACAGCACTTACCTTGATTCTTCAGTTTATGGCTCAGCTTTGAAGAGTGCAGGTATGTCCCAGTCCACAGAAAATGACAGCTGACAACCTCTGTTGGTAAGTATAAGGCAAGGGGGATGTAGGGTGGTTGATGCTTAGTGGGAGTGTTGGGATGGGGGAGGTGGTCAGGGGAGATGACGAGGGACCATTTTCTTTTTTCCAGGGAAAAAAAAGACGTCTGAGGACTGTTTTCCTTTTTACAGAGTTCATCTCGATAATTTTTGGGGACACAGTGTGGGCTCCCCAGTGTTCCACACTGCTGGAGAGGGGCAGTAAATAATCTCTGGGGACACTGGGAGTGGGCTCCACAGTGTCCCACACTGGGAGGCTTATAGTGCTGACAGGGGGATTAGGCACACCCTGTTGGCAAATATAAAAGCAATTAAAACGTGGGGTCTGTGAGCACTAGCAAACGGGCAAGAAGGAGGGTGGAGGAACAATGGGGAAACATCAGAACTGCCATCACAGAGGTAACAAGCCTTTGTATGAAGCCAATAAATTAAAACAATGGAAAAACCACTATGGTTCTCAAAAGAGGTGGCGAGGAAAGTTAGGGGGAAAAACATATCATTCAGGAGGTATAAGGAAACACAGAAGGTGCAGTACAGAGAACTGTACCAGTTAAAGCAGAAGCATTAATATCTGCAGCCTACTACCAAAGCTGGATGCACTCCAAGCCTTCATATGCCAGTACAACCCTGACATCCTTGCAGTGGTGAAAACTTGGCTGACACCTAAAGTTCCTGACTCGGCAGTAACAATACAGGGTTACAATGTCCACAGGCTGGACCTGATATCCAAAAAAGGCTGTGGTTGTGCAATCTATATCAAAGACTCCCTGTCATGGCACCCTGCAGCAACTCCATCACTTTCTGCCTCTGCCCAAATTCTACCAATAAAAATCATCCTAGGTCCCAGCCATAAAGCCCTGACTATTGTCTCCGTATACATCCTGCCCAGGGACCCTAAACATGGCTTCAATGACATCCTGAACTTTATCAACTCTCATTCTCCTGAAGCTGAACTTATTCTACTAGGGGATTTCAACATAAACTGGTTAGCATTGGGCGTCAGTGCCTATAAAGACTCCATCTCAGCTGTTAACCTCACTCAAACAGTAAACTCCCCTACTAGGATTAACTACAAGACTGGCACCAGTGCCCTCCTGGATTGGGTCCTCGCCACTCACCCCACAAGGATTTCTTGTATGACCGTTCTCCCAGACTCTCTCAGTGATCACTCCCCAGTCATATGTGCATGGTCTAACAAATTCCTCAAGCCCCCTCCCAAAATTATCACTAGCAGAGTCCTTCCTCATGGAAAACTTCCACATCTCAAACAATACCTGTTTCTACTAGACTGGCTACCCATCTATGGAACAACAGATGTTAACTTGGCTCTTGATCACTTCATCTCAATTTTCAACAAAGCCTGCAACATCTTTGCCCCTGCTAAAAGGTGCAAAACAAAATCTCTCTCTAACCCATGACTCACCTCTGCTCTTCTCTCACAGCTAAAACTAAAGGACCACCTCTGGGCAGTTGACAGGGCCACTGGCAAACAAATGGACATCCAATATTACAAACAAGCATGAAATGCCTGCACAAAAGCCATCTGGCTCATGAAATCCACCTATTACAAAGATGCTTTCACCAATACATGGGGAAATGGTTGTGCTTTCTGGGACAATATCAAGGTTGTCACAGGGAAGCAGCCAAAAACCTCTCTGGCCATGTTAATGGTTGATGGATCCTCAACCCTTGACCCCAAGGTGATCGCAAACATCTTTAACACGGCTTTTTTCAAACCTTAGTGCTGTCCTACCCCATGACTTTTTCAAAAACAGGGCATACTCACCAAATACCTCAGCCCCACAGTCTAACCATCCCCTCTTCTACTTCAGGGAGGTAAGGCTGAATGATGCTCACTGCTATATTACTGCAGCTATCTCTAAATCTAGATCTAGTAAAGACACCATGGACCTTAAACTTCTGTTGCTCACCCTTGATGAGGTAATTCATCCATTAACAAAAATCCTAAACTTCTCTCTAAGCTTTGGAAAATTCCCAGACTTATGGAAAACAGCCACCGTGACACCTGTCCATAAAAATGGGGATAAGACGAATCACTCAAATTATCACCCTATCTCCATACTGCCCCACTCTCTAAGGCACTCGAGTGCATCATAGCTGATCAACTTACCGACTACTTGGATAAATACAATATACCTTGTCCACAACAACACGGTTTCTGGAAAGGTCACAGCACCACCACAGCCCTTCTTGAGTTCACTGGAGCTTTGCACAAATCCCTTGACAACGGCCTTCTCACAGGGGCCGTTTTTGTTGACTTCTCCAAGGCCTTAAATACAGTACACCATGGACTACTAATTGACCAACTACTGAATGCCAGGCTATCACCTGACTCTTCTCTTTGGTTTAAAAGCTACTTAGAAAACGGGTCGCAGACAGTAAAAATTACTGATGCTCTTTCTGACACTCTGCCTGTTCACTCAGGTGTCCCACAGGGATCCATACTGGGCCCCCTCCTTTTTAGCCTTTTCTTAAACTCCCTCCCTTATCACTGCTCTGAGCAAATCATACTATTTGCCGATGATGCTGTTGTATTCTCCACTCACAAAGATCCTGCAACTCTTCAACACAACCTTCAACTTGGTTTCAGTTCTGTAGAGACATGGTTTCTTAATCATAAACTGGTCCTCCATGACAAGAAAACTAAATCTATGCTCTTCTGCAGCTCTCATAACCCACACAAGCTACACCACTTGGCTATCTTCACCACCCAGGGGAACAGTCTAGATCAGGTGGGGTCCTTCAAATACCTAGGGATACAACTTGACCCTAATCTCTTCTATGGACCTCACGTAGATAAAGTAGCTACAGCTGCTAATACATGGCTTGGTCTCCTCTACAAACACAGACAACACCTCATGCCAGAAGCTTTGAAGGTTACAGTCCTGAGCTCTGTGATCTCTGTAATAGACTGTGGTGTCATCATTTATGGCTCAGCCACAACTACAACCCTTAGACGCCTCTCAACTGCCTTAAATAAGGCATGTCGGCTCATCACTGGTGCTCACTGCCTCACCCACACATGCGACCTGTACACCCAGACTGGCTGGCTCCAACTATCAAACCACATAAAGTTTCTCACCTGCTCCATGGCGAAAAAAATCTACCTTGGCCTTGCACCTTCTGGGGTCTCAACTCTGTTACAACACTGAATCAACAGACGGTGCCTTTGGAGATCCACACTACAGCTACTGAAAGTCCCCCACTGTTAAACTTCACAAGGACAATGCTCTTTTGCTTATCGAGCACCACTCTGGTTCAATGGCCTCTACCCCACCATCTCGGCCCCGACAATTGGTATGTTTAAAACTAGGCTCTGGGACTATATCACTACCAACAGCTCCTGTGACTGCCCAACTTAACCTTGTTTCTCCACTTCCCTGCCTGCTCTAGTGGTCCCCACTCCCCTCCTCACTGGATCCTACTCTCACATCTTGGTATAACCAATGCTGCACTTTTCACCCTCTCCCCACCCTCCCTACATTCCTTCTTCCCCTCCTCCCCCCCCTCTTCCCTCTCCCTATGACTCTGGCACTTCTTATCTGTTGTCTGTTTTCTCTGACACATGCCACTGGCTGCCTTGCTTACAATGTTACCCTTGAATTGTATTAATCTGTAATCTGTTTGCAATGTCCGCATTGTTGTAATGTCTGTCTTGATGTTCCCCATAATTTGTATTTCTCTGATGTGGAACATTTTAAAAGAGCCTTGGCTCAAAGGTATTTGTAAGCCTAGACTTGATAAATAAAAAATAAATAAAATAAAAAGAAGGAAGTGGTGAAGGCAGTCAGAATAACAAAGGCCCAACCCAAGGAAAAGATAGACAACTCAGATAAGAAGGGGAATAAAACCTTTCATAGGTACATTAGGGAGTGAAGAAAGACCAAGGGAGGGATAGTGAGGCTCAATAAAGGGAAGGGTAGGTCGACAGAGGGTGAAAGTGAAAAAGCAGAGATACTGAATGAATACTTCTGCTCAGTATTCACCAAAGGAAAAGAAAGGATAGGTACCTAATCCAGTCAATAGAAGCATTCTGGATAGGGGGGGTCAGTGACAGTCCAATCACAGAAGAAAGGGTTCTGAAAGAACACTTAAAACTGAAGGTAGACAAAGCAATGGGCCCTGATCGGATTCACCCCAGAATTCTTAAATAACTAAGGGGAGAACTAGTGACACCACTGACTACCCTTTTTAACAAATCATGGGAGGATGGTGTGGTACCAAAGGACTGGAGGAGGGTGGATGTGATTCCCCTTCTCAAAAATGGGAGCAAAACAGGGGCAGGAAACTATAGACCTGTTAGTTTGACCTCAGTGGAAGGGAAAATGATAGAATCACTTCTGAAAGAAAGAATTGTTGAGTACCTAGAGGCCAGCTGGGTACAGGACCAAAGGCAGCATGGATTCACAGTGGGAAGGTCATGTCAGATGAATCTGATAGATTTCTTTGCCTGGGTAACCAAAGTAGTAGACCGGGGGGGACTGTGGACATGGCCTACCTAGACTTTAGCAAGGCATTTGACACAGTCCCACACAAAAGATTAATAAACAAATTAGTCAGCCTGGGACTGGGTCCCAGGGTGGTAGCCTGGGTAAAAAATTGGCTGGACAATAGGACACAGAGGGTAATAGTAAATGGAGTCCACTCCAAAGAAAGGGGTGTTACTAGTGGTGTACTGCAGGGTTCAGTATTGGGTCTGTTGTTTTTACTGTCTTTATAAGTGACAGTGCAGAGGGACTGGAAGGAAATGTATGCCTCTTTGCAGACACCACAAAGATGTGCAACAGGGCTGATACACAAGGGGGGGTGGAAAGGATGAGAAGGGACTTGGCAAGGTTGGAGGAATGGTCAAATGTATGGCAGCTTATATTCAATGCAAAGAAGTGCAAAGTAATGCACCTGGGAAATAAAAACAGATCTACCATGCCGGCACAACAAAAAAGATTGCAACCATCATTACAGCAACGGGCTCCATTCTGACTGCAAGTTGCAGTTGGCATGGAGCTGCACAGTTTGGCTTTATTTTTTACACAGAGAGGCTTCACTCCCACACCCCCAAACTAAAAGATTCTAACTCCAGGTAAGAGTTAGTTCAGGGAGGGGGGGTGCAGGTTAGGGGATGTGGTTGCACCCTTCCAGCGGCACTTCTACAGTGGCATGGCACTGTTGTTGAGATCGATGCATGTTGCCATAGAAATGTCGCTGTTAAAGTGGCATACCAACAAAAACCCAGGGGAACAGTACACAGTGTGGGGGCTACTAACAACAACAAAAATGGAAAGGGACCTGGGAGTAGTCATATCAGATGACCTAAAGGTAAGCAAGCAATGTGCAAAGGCACTAAGGAGGGCTGGGGGATATTGGGATGTATAGGAAGAGGCATCACCAGTAGAAAACAGGAAGTTGTTATCCCGCTGTACAAACAGTTGGTGAGACCCCATCTGGAGTACTGTGTGCAGTTCTGGAGGCCCCATCTCCTAAAGGACATAGACAGGATGGAAGTAGTCCAGAGGAGGGCAACTAAAATGGTGCAGGATCTGCACCAGAAGTCATATGAAGACAGACTAAAGGAGTTTAATATGTATACCCTCGAAGAAAGGAGGGAGGGAGGGACATGATAGAAACTTTCAAGTACCTCAAGGGAATCAACAAAGTCCAAGAGGGTAGCATATTTCAGAAAAAGATATGTGTAAGAACAAGGAGGCACAATTTAAAGATAATGGGGGAACAGCTCGGGGCAACGTGAGGAAGTATTTTTTCTCGGATTGGGTGGTGGATGCATGGAACAGCCTACCTGAGGAGGTAATGGGGTCAAAAACAGTGGGGAAATTCAAGAATGCATGGGAAAGACATAAGGCAATTTTGGTGAGGTAGGGAGAAGTAGGCTGTTGGTTAACTAGGATCTGCAGCTTATCCAATAGGTAGGGGAAATGGGCAGACTGGGTGCACCAACCAGTCCTTATTTGCCATCAAAGTCTATGTTTCTATGTTTCTATGAGCAAAGCTGGTGATTGGACAATGGACACAACCTGACTGTTTGTTAATGCCTGTTAAGGCACACTGAATGTGAGCAGTCCAAGCAGAAGGATCTGTCTTCCATAACCAAACTTGTTGCTCCCTATGCAGGAAAACTGAATGTCTGAGGCATCCATTAATGTCCCTCGCTATCTGTAAGTGAAGCAGTGCCAGTAGAGATCAGCGAATGTGGCATGCCAGGACAACCACCCTGATGTTCACAGACATACTGCGTGTATTTTGTGACAGCTATGTGCTGCAAATGAAAGTGTCACGGATGAGAACAGTGTCTGTGTGGTGCAGTTGCAGCCGAAGTCTCCCCCCCATAACACAAGTCTGCACTCCCTCCTGCTCCTCACCTCTTCTGCACAGGTCCCTGAGCTTCTGTAGCCCATAGCCATACTTGTCACTGTTCCGTGCAGTAGCACAGCTCAGTGGCATGCTTGCATCATTGTCCTCTGCCTCCGGCGACAGTAAGCTAGCCACTCCATGGATTGGTGAGTACAGTAGCCCAGTGGTGCAGTGACCATACAGTGAATTGCCAGTATCATGCAGTGCAGGACATAGCCAAGACTAGTTAGGCATTAACGAACACCACAGGGAAACACAGGATGACATTCCTAACATTCCTGCACAGTGTGAACTACCGAGCCATACAGTGAATTGCGAGTACCACACACTGCAACCAGCAGAGGTGGGAAGTGGGGAACAGTTCACATCCCAGCCATTTGGTAGCTCACAGTTCAGGTCAGTACATTCCTAATATTGCTGCACACTGAGAAATACCGAGCCATGCAGCAAACTGCCAGTACCGCACAGTGCAACCAGCAGAGGAGGGACGTGAGAAACAGTTTGCATCCCTGAAGTTCGGGAGTCAGGTCAGTACAGCTGCTGCAGCCATATTTGTTAATGACCAGTGGCCACAGTATGCCAAATGTGTTGTTTCAGATGTGCAGTAAGGGATTGTTTTGTTGAGGGAGACATAAGCTATTGTTTTGTTTACAGCTCATAGAAGCCGCATATTTTTGTTGCCAGTGATGACAGTTGTGTGTTATATTGCTGAAGACTGCAGTTCTATGTTATATGAAGTTGGCTTTACCTTGACCCCCTTCCCCTTAAACTCACTAAAATGGGGAAACAAGTTTTTTTTTAGGTAAACACCTACGGGTATTTACCTAAACCGAGACCGAGGAATCCGATTATGGTGTTTTTTTTTAATGGCTAGAACAGCTTTTTTACTTTTTTTCAGGGGCTGATGGTTATTTTTCTTTGAAGTAGTGCTACAGATTTGTGGCAAATTTCATGAAAAGTGCAGTAAATTTGCAGCAGTTTTCGTGCAACAGTACTATTAGCTGCGCACAAACTGCTGCAATTTCTGACAATTTCACAAAAATAGTGCTGCAAATCTGAGACACTACCAATGGCAGAACACAAAAAACATATTTCCAGCCACTCTTTTAGAAAAAATAATGCCAGAATTGTGTTCCTTGGGCCCTGATTAGGTAAACACAACTATTGGTGTTTACCAAGGGGCAGTATTTTTTGAATTACAACATTTTTTATCCACTGCTGACTGAAAACAAGATGACAGCAGCACAATACTACTGAACCCATTTGCGACAGTAAAAACTGCTTTCAAGCCTTCATAGGCATTAAAGAGCCATTTATTAGACCAAGGTCCATTGTAGCTCGCTAATATTAGTAATATCCCAATATATTATTATTAATAAGGTGAGCGCCCAGTTTTGATTTAAAGCTGTACATACCATTGCTGGCCACAACCTCCAAAGGGAGAGCATTCCAAATTTTTGTTATTCTTACAGAAAACCATTGTTTTCTTTTCATGGCTCTAAATCTCTCTAATTTTAGTTGCGGTTGGTATAATCTACTGTTATAATGTAAACTTCTATATTCCAACCCCAATAATTCCCACAACTGTGAGTCTATAGTAGCTCTATAAATCAGACACATGTCCCCCCTCAGCCATGTGAATTCCAGGGAATATAGTCCCAAGGTATTTAGCCCTTGTTTCATAGTCAAGACCCTTTACCTCATTTATCTAATGAGTGGCCCTTCTCTGAATTTTCTCCAAGGCATTTATTTCCCTTTTACCACCTGGAGACCATAACTGGGCACAGTAGTCTATGTGTGGTCTCACTATGGATGTGTAAAGAGGCAACAGTACTTCCTTATTCTTGCATTTAATATGCTTATTAATACAATGTAGAATGCTACTGGATTTTTTGAAAACCTAATTGCACTGTGACTTAAAACTAAGGTCATTACTTATTCTAATGCCCAGGTCACTTTCGTTCTCTACCTTTTTTAGTGTCTGCCCTCCTAGAGAATAATTTCTGTGCCTATTTTTTTTTTTTTTGCCAAAATGCATAACACTGCATTTATCAGTATTAAATGCCAAATTTTTGTCACATGCCCATATTTCCAGATCCCCTAAAGCTGCTTGAAGGATATCGGCTTCCTCTTGGCTATCCACAGTGTGCCCTATTCTGGTATCATCAGCAAATTTGGATAGCCATGCTCCTGTAGTGGTTTGCATAGAAGTGATGTAAACATTAAATGAGCCATACATATATTTTTTCCCATAGGTTATAATGGGAAACTTTAAAGTTGTGTAACTTTTGAACAGATTAATATTGTTTCACCAAACCTTCAAAAGGCACATCAGTGACCCAGACCCCATATAGTCTAACAATTTCAGACCAGACCCCCAAACCATTTCAGATCTATGGAGGAGCACAGAATTTGCACATAAATGGTAAATTTCACATTTTTGGACACTCCGCAGCTCTGCAACCACACCACTGACCGGAACAAAACTTGCCAGATCCAGAGATCGATGGAACTAGAGGTGCATGAAAAATTGTGGGCACATCGGTCATGCAGTTGCAAAGTTATTAAAGTGCAAAAGTTTGGGTTTAACATAGTAGTGGCCGGGCAACCCTATCTATAGTGGCTCTACCATGCCACTATCATATATATTTTATTACTTGTAAATATATGCAGTGTTTGTCTGGTCACAGGCTACCACGGGTTTTGTTTTAACAAAATTGTTTAAAAAGGCTTGCAAACATAGCCACATCATTTTGGATAGCCCAATTGTGGGTCACTAAAATCTATACCAGTGCATACAGCTGTGGAACACCTCAACCTTGATAAAGCATAGTTGTACATGAACCATTGGCTAGAGTAGCAGCTGCATTGCTTGGCGAATATCACAATTAATAAATGCATTGTTCATTTTACAACTGATCTATGGTTTTCTCTATGTCCTTCTATGAGTCAAGCTTTGTAAAAAGAAATTGTCATAGAAGGTGCCAATCACCAGTGCCAGTTGTTCCTTCTTCATCTGAAAATGAGTGTGTAAGCTAGAAAGTGGAATACCAGGGTATCAAAACAACCACCAACCTCCACCTACAGTACAATTTCAATAGTCTGATTCAACTGTATAATCAAATCCAGATGTAAGCAGCTTTTGATGTTCTTCACAGGCCAGGTGCATTTCCTGTAACAGAATAAGATGTGGGATTTTCTTTTCAAGGGCTCTAATAATTTTATATAATTTCACTGGACTTGACAGACTATTACCATTGTGAGACACAGTTTTAAAATGTGAAGTCATATCCCTGGAAATGTAGTATGGTACTTTGAACCAGGAGTGAGGCCCAGTAATGTACACTTATACCCAAAGGAGCCAGAGGGAGGTCCTATATCATGATCCAGTATGCTGAGACTGCTGTGATAGACAGAAATTCTCCAACCTCCCTTATCCTTTGATCAAACAGAGTAAAATATTTCCTGATGAGTCTAATGTCTGCTGTATAAAAATTAACTGAGACGCAAATATCAAACAACCACAATCAAGTCAATTATGGAGTCTGAAACCTGGCCAACTAGGCCAAAATTCAAAAAGTGGGGTCTGTGGGAACTCAGGTGGTCAATTCTGTGACAGCCTCATTCCCAAGATGAAACCACGGGTGAACTGATTCTGAGTTTTCCAGGGAGGGAACATCTCTGATGCCTTCCTTTGTGATGTGTCAAAGAGGACCTTGCCCAGAAGAGTGCTAATGACTTTCTGGCCTTGGCTCCTGAAGAACTCTGAGTTCCCTAAATGTGAAGGGTGAGAATTTGGAAATGAGGACTAGGAACAAAATTAGAAAAGTGAGGAGGAAGGGAATAACATGGCACTCTGTATTGGAACAGCTATGTAATGTAGTGCCATACTCCTTGCCAAATCTCTGGAACAGGAATATTTACAACACATGGGATCCAATCTGATCATTTGAAAAAAGGATAACAATTAAGATTATATGCTTCATTGCTCTAGTAAGCCTCTCAAAAGACATTCTAACTTTTGTGGCTGCAATCAGAACCTAAAGTAAAGTATCAAGGAAAGGATAAAGCAAAATAAAGGACTCCTTATGATAGTCTAACATAATAATATGTAAACAAGAACAAATCCACTCTATTAATTTTCATAGAGAGGGAGCTGTAGGAAATATGTCATCAGGACACTGGCCATGCTGTGAGAGAAGGCAAGAGAACTCCTAGAATATAATTAGTGTGAGATAGTCCCCAGGTAAGCAAAGAGCCAAGAGTAATATCAGGACATAGAAACATCACTCCTAATAGTCCCATAGGAAATTATCTGGCCATGCAGGCTAGATCAATCTGAAGTCACTCGGGAGGATTCAAAACATGGTGTTCTCTCATGGTGAGCCAAGAGATGCAGGCCCCCCTCCTCAACAGGCCAGTAGGGCACATCTCCCCAGCAGTAAAGGAAAAACAAGTGATCCATGGACTAAATTAGGCTGGTTTAGCTGGGGTGTGTTTTATAGGGATCAGTACCATTGCCCGAGTACTAACTTCCCGACGAGTAAATTACCGTCATTTATTTGCCGACAATACCAACTGACTGACAGCGAACTTACTGACAATGAACTTACTGACATCAATTATACCGGCAAGGTTGTGCAATGTAAACAATCAAAAGGCTCTGCAGTGCGATGAGCTACACAGTGGCAAGATAAGCTGCAACAACAAATGAACTTACTGCAACACAGAGTAATTCAAACAATCAAATGATCTAAAGGGTCTGCAGTGTGATGAGCTACACAGTGGCGAGATAAGCTGTAACAATAAATGGTATTGGTGTAGACTCGATTTGTTTTAACCAGCAACAACAACATCGGCGTCCAATATACATGCAAAAAACCTGACAGTGCAATGAGCTACACAGTGGCAACATAATAATTCAAATAGTAACTTACCATTTTGTTGTTCCTTAAATTAAAATCCAATCTTTATTAAATCGAAACGTTAAAAAATCTCAAAACACCAGTAAAACGGCATGCCTTTATGCATTGCTAACATCAGTGTTCAGCCTATCAGAGACTGTATTATTCAGTGCAATGTTAACTACCGCAGACAATTTCCTTTAACTGGATGCTGAATTTGACCTATTATTTGCTGCACGACTACAGTGCAATGATAAGCTTGACCGATCAGTTGTGGATGGCAGTGCCAGTGTGTGTGTCGGGAGGAAGTTCGGCAGTAATACAGTAATAGCTGGAAGGTTAAATTTGAGAAATAAAAGATGGGACTTTTGCCGTCGGGATGTTTGTAGTCGGGAGATCGTACTAGACCAGTTTTATAGAATGACCACAATGAGAGTCCCCTATTTTCCCATCAAGCCATCCCAAGCTAAATGTAGCTGAGGATATACTTCACTTTGGCCATGCCAGATCTAAAAATGTCAGATAGTTTGTTCAAACTCCTATAAGGCAACCCATGTCCCATGGTCCAACCAGCTACTTAGATGTCTGCCAAGTAGGGATATGATAAGTACCTCAGTGCTGTGCAGGAGTTAGCAATGTTTCATGACTGCAGATCATGAATCAGTGAAAGGCAAATGAGAGCAGAGGCTACCTCCCACAAGAATTACTTGTGCACCGCCCTGGGCAGCTTGGGACTGAGCCGTCCACTCCCAACCCCCAAAAGTCCCCACCACTTACCAGAAGGAGAGAGAGTCAATATAAATAGACCATTAATGTTCAGGTGGAGTCTGGGGTATCTCTCAGTGCTTTCAGCTGAATCACTATAAATGCCAGAGTCTCATATATGTGTTGTGGAGTCTCTCCTATACTCCTCTGCAGGGTCCAGTTAAGAGAGAAATCTGTGTGGTTTCTTTATGGTGAGGGGAATGACATGGTCCACTAGGTCACAAGCCACTTCATTTGTAGATTTGTAGTTTTTTTGCTCATCAGGGTACTGAACTAAAAGTTTGGAAGAATATGGAGTTTTAAACTAATATTTGTGTTGTCTAAGTGTCTGCATTATTGGGATGTAATCCTGCCTATGCAACATGGTTGTTGGCCCATAATCATTGCCCAAGAATACCTTAGTGGTCCCAAGAAAGCCATTTTTTTCCTTATTGCCATGCTTTCCAAAGAATTAGTTATTTGATCTGGTACTTGTTAAACCACACTAAAATAGAGTGCAGTTTTGCTGTTGGGAGCATGGTTTTGGGCCCAAGGCCCTGTGTATGCACATAGTCTGAAGCTGGCAGGAGGCATTGAGGGTGAGTGCAGTATGCAGAAAACTGTCAATGAATTCAAGCATATCTGAACCCTCTTGGTTTCTAGTCATGCCACAGATACAAATATTCTTACGGTGAGCCTTGTTTTCTGTATGTTTTTGATACACAATGATTGCTGCTTGGGACTCCAGTAGTTGCAACAGTGTGGCATCCACAGCAACCAGGTTGGTGTCAGTTTTTGTAGAGTGTCGCTCGGTTGTTGTCACTCAAACTTCAAGGGTAACAATACCCGAGAGGATGGTGGCATCAGCTTTCTTTCAGTCTGCTCTGAAGCCTTTAAGTTCTGTTAAGATCATAACTAATTTAAGGCCTTTTCTGTTGGATTGTGTACAGTAGGTCTCTTTTGGGTGAGGGCAGCTGATAGGATCATGCTGGAAGTGTTCAACAAGGCCAGGTCAAACTGATTAGCGATAGATCCATCTTCATCCACAGGTAGAACTCAAAATGTATTTTTGGCTGGCTTAATATTCTGTTGTTGAACCTCTTCTCACTAGTATCTGACAGTTTTGGAGAGCAGACTGCAGGTTTAAATGGGGTTTCAGTTGACTGGAGATGAGAGCTCACAGATCAGACAGCCATCAGCTGGCTGACATCACAGGAAGACTCATTTTTAACCCTTCTATATACAACATTTGGTTTATCAGATAAATATGGGCCAGTTTCACATCACTCCTGAAAATGTTCCAGATGTTCTGCAAAATGACTTACTCTTTGAACATGAAAATTGTGTCTTATAAAATACATAAAAAACAAGAGCTATGAATTGTAAATTCATCTGTACAAATTAGCAGACAGCATTGTTCATGCAATTTTCTGTAAAGTCTTCAGACAGTATATCAAAACATTTTTGGCCATTTGTAAACCTTTTTAGGTCTTTTAAATGTTGTTTGCACTGATATTATTACTTCATGATTTCTGTTTTAGCACTTGCACTTTAGGTAGTGAACATGATTAGTACAGCCAAATGTGTGATGTCACAATTATATGCAAATGATATGAACTATTTAAACTGTCCACTTACAACCAGAAGCAAACTCTAAGAAAGCCACTACTGTACTTGAAGTGAGAAACATCAGTTCCAGTTTGCCTCAGCATATGGTGGTTTGCTTCATTTTATATTAGGCATACTTGAGGCCGATAAGCAGTTTATCTTTGTCTAATACTTGTGTATATTTAGGGCTGCTTTTTTATCTTATTGCAATTTGTTGCACAATAATTAATGCGTTTTGTGAACATATATTAAGTGAGTCAGCCCTTTCTTAAAGCTTGGCATTTGGGGAGACAGGTGCTGGTATATTGCTGCTATGCTTATTTAGTTTTGTAGTTCAAATAAGTAAATTGCTGTACAATATGTGTTAAGTTCATGTCACTTAATTTATCAGTCTTTCTTTTTTAATTTTAGTAACCCAAACATTTTCATTAAAATCCCTGTGCAAACTAGTCTCTCCCAGACTCAACCTGCATTGCTGTTACCAGCTTTCTTGAACCATCCAGACACTGACAAAGGTACTCAGTGGATGTTGCCACTCAGCACAGACATTTCTTTGAGGTATCTCCAGGTCTTGATCTCTCCAGAGCCACTGCTCACATAATATAGCTCTACTTGCTCAATGGCAATTGATCCACCCCTCTACGTCACAGCTGAGAACTCTGTACTTTAGAAACGGAACATGATAATGGTAGCCTTCTCTTCAGAAGCAGCAGTACAGTTTTGTCAATTATAAATCAGTTATCTGTACTTTAAAGGACTCAGTCACAGAAACATGATGTATATAAAAATATAATATTTTAATACATCCAGTTATTTAAACAGATAATACAGGATACTACACAAGGACTATGGGGGACAGTAATTCTACAGAAATGAAAAGAAAATATTTCCACACAGCAGACAGAAAAAACAAAGAAAAATCTTACTCCACTTTCTAATTTTCCTGAAATATAGAGACTTACACAGACAGGACCCCTTGGAGAAACATGGTAGATTCAAACTTTAGATGTTAACTGTTCGAAATCCCAGCCTGTCTCTTTCAGGTTCTGCAAGACCTTAAGACCCTCCAGCTGCCTCCCAATAACACGCCATCCAGTATGTCACTCTGAAATCATAGATTTGACACTCTTTGTGTCTTCAGAGCTGGATTGGAAAACTGGTCTGATCTGGACTTTGGACAAATACATCTTTTTCTTTGTCCCAAGACCTGAGTCCAACAGGAACATTTGGTTTAGCTAGCCACATCCTGACATCAGAAGACACTTTCTAAGCTTCCTATAAATTATCCAGGGGTCCTGCCATGATAATGGACAGCACAGATAGTAAATTGTCCTCAGAGCCACTGGATCTGCTTAGATAAGAATCTTGTCTTTTCTCCTAGGAATGTCAGCTTTGTCCCTTTATCTGCTACAATCCAACAGAGTCACTGATTTCAAAACACTTGAATAGAAACAAAAAGAATAGAAAATATAGTGACAGGTATGTATAGTAAATTGTTACAACCCCCATCATAATTTCCTTATGATTTTCATTCATTTGAAGAACAAAACATGTAAAATATTATCAAAACAAAACAAAAAAACACATTGTTACAATTAAGGGGCATGTAGGTTTTTCCCACAGTGATGTTCTTAATATTCATAATTGGAAAGTAATAGGTAATAGCTAAAAAAGGCACTCTTGGTAACAAATTAAATTTCAGTTGCTAATTGTGCTGTGTGAAAATAAAATTTTACTGGCAGAATTACTACAAAAGTTGGAATTTCATTTCCCCAAATTACTGCATGTATTGTGGGTTGACATATTAAATTACATAATGGAATTCTGCAGAACAGATTACCTGGCTATCTATAGACTGTGGAATGATTGCATATATTGCAGATTTTCTTAATTCTTTGGTAACAGGGTAAGGCCCATTATTTACAATGTCTGTTTTAAGAGGTGACCTAGGAGCACAGGAGAGGTCAAGTGACTTGCTTAGAACCTCACACAGTATGCATGTGGAGGTTGTGGGAATCAAATCCAGGTCAGTTGGATGTACCATGCTCATTCACAGTTCATTACTCTAACCTTTAGGCTATGCTGCCAATCCATTAATTTATGTAATAAATTGTGGAATGGAGTTCCACAGAATTGTCATTCCACAGTTCATGTTTATCATTTTGCAATTCAGCCAGAAAAGTCTGCCTAACAGAAAGAACATTTGTGGAATACATTTGGAGGATTCAGATTTTGCCAGTGTCAGAATTTCAGAACATTTTGCAAGATTTGGAAAATTTCTAGAACTGCTAGCAAAATCAGAATGTTCAGTTTCCACCCATCACTAATTGCTAATAAATGCTTCTTAAACAGAACATGCAGCACCACACACTTTTTCCCTGCAAAATCTTGTCTTATAAAATAATAAGATTCAAGTGCAATCATAAAATCACTAACATTAGGAGTCAACAGAGTTTTAAAAAGCGCTTGTAAGTCTGGTTCTGTTTCTTAATCTAAACTGTGAATTCATTTAATTTAGCTAAAAGTCTGCAACTATTAACATGCACTGCATCATAATGATATGCCCAGGATGACTTTGAGCAACAGTATTAAACTGAGCAACAGTGCTAGAGTTAGGATGAATATTGTTGGACAATAAGAGGAGAAAATAAACAGCAGTAAAACTAGCATCTAATCTCTGTTGCCTAATGCTATGAAAAAGAAGACTTACTGTGACTGTTTACTGATTCGACAAAAGTAGATGTAATGCCATAAAAACAACTAATGTTCCTAAAATTACAGTTGGAGCAAAAGGCATGACTGCATTGTCCCTTGATTCAGTGGTAGCTACAGTATAACAAACAAGAAGCTAACAAACAAAACACAAAAAGTTTGAGTGGTCATTTTGATAATAACTTAATCAAGCACAGGAAACTAGGTTGCAGGGGCCAAATGATTCAAATGAAAGCAAATGGCATCAGGAAGGGAAACTGGTAAAGTGAAAACTGTTAATGTATGACCAGTAGCAATTCAGACATAAGTAAAAATAAAACTAAGTGCTTCCAAAAGAGTTATACAAGTCCATATCACATCTACCAGCATGCTGTGTTCTACTGCTGTTTCCCACTGCGACTCCCCCACTGGACTCTCACACTGTCTCAAGCACTCTGTTCAGTGCCACCACTGAGTGCTACCACTCAGATCAAGGCCCACAATACTTTTGAAGTGCTGGAGGGTCTCTAAACCCATTATTCCACCTCTCTGATTGACTGGGGCAACTGAAGGTAGTAACTGGACACACCCTTTCCTGAACTTCACAGGCTAGGTGGTCTGAAGTCACAGAAACAGGGTAAACAGACATTAGCAGAAATAGAGGGAGATGATATGCTTAGTCGAGTGCCAGGTTAAGAAAAGCCTGCCACACTCCCCTACTGGACTTTCGCAATCTGTAAATACATTTACTGTAATCAAACTACTGATGACATTTACTTCTATGAGAAATTATACAGTTGTTTGGGCCTCCTCTTCAGCCTGCATGCAATGTTATTGTGTCTTGATTAATATTCATGAAGAATTAGAAGTTGCTTTCCCATAATTTTGTTTACACTGCACATTATGAAAAACTAGCTCTCACACCAGCTGGTTAGATATAGCAGAATTTGGAAAAGCTATGTATTTAAATTATCATCACAACAGCCATCACTATAGGAAAATTAACATGTGGGTAGATTTTTTTTAACAATTTATTTACCCAAGGAAGTCCCACTGACATGGAACAACTCATTTCCAGTGGGGTCCTGCTTCTTGCCATTTTTGCTGCAGAGTAGACTGGAGCAGTGAGAGGTAAAGTGACTTCACCAAGGTCAAACAGTGAGCAGTTGGCTCACGCAGGAATTCAACCCACTTGTGTCCAAGTACAACCTCTTCTGTCCCCAACAATATGGGTTTAGGAAGGACCACAGCATCACCACAGCTGTGGCTTGCTTCACCAAGCACGTTTTCTGTAACATGGATAAGGCAACCTCACTGGTGCCATCTTTCTGGATCTCCCAAAGCCCTTTGACCTGGTGGACCACAACATCCTGCTAAGTAAGCTGAGCAGCACTGGGTGCTCCACTGTGTCCACAGCTTGGTTTCGAGACTACCAGTCTGTGTGAGACCAGGTGGTTTGCACAAGTAAGCAACCTCCAGCACCCAAGAGGTCAATACTGGGGTCTCCCCAAGATCTATTCTTGGACGCATCCTGTTTTCTCTGTTAGTCAACTCCTTTCACAAGGATAGCATCATGTGCAACCTGCTACTGTACGTTGATGACCTTATCCTATACCAAAGTGCTAAGACCCCAGTAGAACCTTCATCCACAGTCAAGGGGAAAATTTGGCACCACCCAGCACTGGTTCCTTACAAACGGAGTCCTAGTAAATGCTAGGAAGACCATGGGCATGCTGTTTGGATTGAAACACTAACTAGCTAGGTTGGCTGGGGACTCTACCTCTCATCACATCCTACCTCCGGATGACACACCCCTTGAGTTAGTGACTTCCTTTATAATACCTGGGAGCCACTCTTGAACCTGAATTGACTTTCTGTGATCACATCGGACTCACTGTCCAGCACATAAACCAGCACTAGGAGTTGGATACAAGCTCACAGATTATATGACCCCAGAAGTCAGACTCACCATTGCCAAGGGCACCTTACTCCCCCTGCTAGACTGCTGCCCTCCCATCTACAAGCAGACCTCATCCTCCTGCCTGTCCAGACTAAACACAACCTACAAAAGCATGGGTAGGTTTGCCTTGATGTCACCTTACTCCACGCATTACTGCTCCCTCTACCAGGCCCTAAGATGGCTTTGCACTCCGGCCCATTGGGACTATCTCCAAGGCTGTCTAGTTGACAAATCCATCAGAGAAAAAGAGGTGTTCCACCTCCCCCCTACTCAGGCTGAAGCCCTGCCATTGAGGCCTCTAGATAGCTTTTAGCCTAATATTAGAGTGCCTACAAGTCACCACATATATGGGTCAGAAGGCCTTCTCTTCAACTGCCCCACATCTTTGCAACAGCCTATGCTCCTCTATGAAATCTGGGCTTACAGCCCCTATTCAAATCCCACTACAAGATTTCTCTTACTGCTTCCATTACCTGAAAATGCCCCCACACTGATTGACAGACCCCATCAGAGGGAATCCAGAGTGCCACAATCGACTCTGGAAATTGTTGCTTTCTGACATCTTGTTTCTGGAAACTGTTGTTACTGTAATGAAATATGTAGGGCACTGTGCTACCACTTAATCTCTGTGCACTATACTTGTACTTTGGTCACTTTACACCCAATGTTACACAAGTCTGTACCATTTGCATTCTATTACTTAATGTGTTACTTATATATTGTAACTACTTGCTGTCCCTTTACCTTTGTATCTGTTTTTCTTTTTACCATGTTCTGTGCCATCTTTATGGCCAGGGCCATGCCTGAAAATGGTCTCTAGGATCAGCGCACCCACCCAGTTAACAAATAAATAACTAAATTAATAAAAATAAAATTTGCAATCTCCTAGTTTCCAAGCAGATGCTCTAACCATTAAACAACACTGCCTCTTATCAAGCAGCAAAGAGCAAATCATTTATGACTGCTGTTAATATTAGGAAAGCTGATGTCAGAATCATTACTAAGCAAAACCAGTTTAACATTAGAAACTGAGCAGGCTTCAGTTTATTGCCCTTGGATGAACTTGACTGAAAACCAGGAACTTCCTCCATATTGATTCACTAATTTCTTCTGTTCTCTGTATATTTTCATGGAGAAGCTTTGTACCGGATTTAAGTGGATATTGAAAATGAAAGCACCAGAAAGTCGATTTCATGTAGTTATCTAAAACTAGAACAAAGCTCTTGCATTATTTTGCCAGTCCTATCTCCATGGCTTATGTAGATCAAAAATTGATCAGCTGAAAATTAAGTGCCCTGACTTTCAAGTAATGATTTGCTCTGTAAAATAAAAAGGAAATCTTTTAAATAACAAAATTGTGTTTATATAATTTCTTGGAATATTAGAGCAGTCTTCCAGTTCAAAAATTACTTTGTACCGAAAATGATATTTTAGAATTGTTTTATTTATTGAACGCAGAGTACATGCATATTTTATGTGCCTACTTTTTTAAAGAACATGTAGTGATTTAATCTGGTTCTATAGTTACCATTTCAATGTATACTTAAACAACTTTCAGTTTCATTTATTTAAACTGTATTTACAAACAAACAGTAATTAATTTTATGTGCCTGTTTGTCTATGTACATGCCTCTGTCTGATATAAAACTACAGACCATGCATTAAAATATCTGTGCTACTCTCAGGTAACATTAACTTAATTGAATTACAGGCAATTACTAGTAATTATACAGCAGGGTCTGAAAATCCAGTAACCTGATTGGTTGACTGGCATCTTTACCCATGGGTAAATCCTACCATAATACATGGGTACAGGGCCAGAAAACCAGTTTACATTATTAGAAATCAAACCTCTCCATATTGCCTGAAAAGTTTTCTTTTGGATGCCACCTTGGATGTCACTTACAAACTGAAACTAGTTTCTAAAATGAGAAAAACACTAATATATACACATGTATAAAAAAACTAATTCTTGAAACCACCAAAAGAAATCACAATACATCCTTTATCCTGCTTTCTGTAAGCAAACAACCAATGTACCTCCAAAAACAAATGATGACCACACTTACACCATAGCTTTTTCTCCCCTCCCTTCCACCCAGAAGCAACTACTCACCCAGAGGTGCACCAGTCAGACCCGATCACAGACTGTAGCCCGATGTTCTGTAATGGGTTAGCAGAAGTAACCCCGAGTAACTTCTCCACAATATAACATCATTTTTGCATAAAATGTCAGGCATACCACTCTCTGCTCACAGTACTCTGCAAATTTAAATGGCAGATATGACACTATTCATTCACGGCACACTCTGCAAACCCCAACAAATTTGCCATCTACTAACCTCATAACAGCCTTGCTTCTTAAGGACCATAGGCATACATCAACCTCACTCTCTCTATCTGTAAAAAAAAAAAAATTAAAATAATAAAAAAAAACACCAGCCATACCTGTGTGTCTGAGTTGTGGGGGGGGGGCACTTGGAGGAGTGGGGTGAGGGTCTCTTCCTTAACACTATTCTACCTTGCAACAGAACTGTTTAACATACTGTGGAATGGTATACTACAACAATACATTAAAAGATGGTTTTATTATAAAGAAATATCCCCTTTAATTTTTTTCGTAAACCTTTTCTTCCTACCAACTGCATAATTGTAATAATCCATAACAGGGTGTGGATTATGGTGCAATTTATCTACTTCTGGCATGGTTAAGTCACTTGGCCTATGTTTTGTGATGGAACCACACCAGACAAGGGTAAATCCCACCATTATCTACACCCTGTCCTGGGTTATTGTTTATGGCATAGTGGCTAAGTGCACTGAGCTGCAAACCTGGAGACCTGGGTCTGAATCCCACCTCGTCCCTCTTACTGTACTGACTGTGGGACCCTGAGTAAATCATTTAACTTCCTTATGCTCCCAGGTCTCACCTGGAAACAAGTTCTAGCATAGTGTGCCTTTTCTGGTTAAATAATTTCCTCCTTTCCCTTAATTGAACATCTGAGAAGTTTATGATCTTGCTGGCAAACATAATTGTAATCTCCATTGCTAGTGCTACTGCTAGGCTATTAGCGGAGTGCTCATTTAAATCATATGTTACAGTATTCTACCTACCATGTCACTTGTTCAATGGCTACAGAGAGACGGGCTGAAATAGAAGAGGGATTTCACACTGCTAAAAGAGTTTACAGCTGACATCCTGAGGGCAAGTTGACAAATTCTGATATACCTTTTATCAGTTTCAGAGAGCATTGTACTGTATGTGAGCTACAAGTTGTAAGCCCAAGACTGAAGTGGCACAATAACTGTACCCCAGAGGTCCAGTATGAGATTAGCTGCTATGCATATAGAGATGCAGTGAATTTTAAATCCGCTGGCGAAGTGGACGTGAAGTGCTCACTTCGCATTGGTGGAGCACAACGTGAAGTGGGCACCACACAGTGCTCACTTTGCATTATCATTACTACTTTGCGTTGCCATTATACCTTAATGTGAAGTAAGGTGAAGTAGCATGTAAATAGGCAGCCACATGACATACAGTACTGTAAGTCACATGCTTTAGCCAAGCAGGCAGGAAGGAAGTGAGTCGGAAAAGCAGTTTCACTTTCTCCTTTGCATTTGTAGAGGGAGAAGGCTTTTTGGGGAGGAGAGTAGTAGAGTGTCATAAGTGCTTCGTTGCTTTTGTGCCTTAAAAAAAAACAGCTTTTTTAAAAGCTATATCTTGATTTAGTTTCTGTATTGTGCATGTGATTTTTTTTTGGGGTAGTGAATTTTTTTTTTTTTTAAGTTTTGTTTTGTTTTGTGTGTGTGTCAGTGTGTGCGTGTGTGTATGTGTGTCTGGGAGTGTGAGAGTGAGTGCGGTCACCTGGTGAAGGCTAGGCATCGACTCCGGTTTTATTTGTTTGTAGTTGGGGTTGGGGACTTGTGTGGTAAGGTTGGACCCTGCAGAAGGAGAGTCACTGGACCGTGGGCACAGGCAGAGGAGGGGAGTGCGCACACGTGGGGGTGGTCATGTGTTCCTGTGCCACTTCCAACTCTTGTGTCTTGCTTCCCCCCCTGTGGAAGCAGCAGCAGCACCAGTACCACTGGTGGCTGCTGCTCATCCACCTCCTCCACCACTACCACCACCACCAGTAGCAGCTGTAGGGGCTCCAGCAGCACCCCCTCCTCCACCTCCACAGCCACAGGAGGTGCCCCAGGGAAATGTAGGTGTTGCTACTGCTAGGACTGTATCTGGGCCTCTTCCACAGCTCCCCAGTGTGGGAGTTTTTTAATTGTGTGGGGGGAGACAGCACAGTCATAGTGTGCCATCTCTGTGGTGTGCAGGTGTGCCGTGGCCCCAGGGGGTCACATTTGGGGAACGATGGCCAGTGCACCCATATGTTCAACCACCACAAGGCAGAGTGGAAGGCTGCCATGGAAAGGGCCAGGTGTCCACCTTCTGGCCCATCTGTAGCAGTGGCTGAGGGTGCTGCTGGGGTTGAAGTTGTGCTTCACCACCGCAGCAGGAGGAGAGCCAGTGCAGCAGCTGCTCCACCACCACCACTTCCACCACAGCCACCAGCACCACCTTCTCCACCACCACCAGTGCCACTACCTGGGTTCCCACCTGCAGTGGACCCTTCCACAGTCCCTACAAGAGAGGTCCACATTGCTCTGGTGTGGGCGGCCCTGGAGGAGAATAATCAGAGGGTAGGTGCTTTGCAGCAGCAGGTCAATCCAATCCAATAGCAGCAGCAGCAAATACTCACAATGCTGCACCTGATGCTGCAACACCACGGCATCCCACGTCCAGAGTAAGGGATTGTTTTGTGGACCCCACTCCACCCCCACTACTGTGCTGTACTTTTTTTGTGTTTTTTTTTGTTGTTGTTGTTTTAAAGCAGCAGTGCAACAATCTGGTGAAAATTTTGATCTATACTTTTTTATGCTATTTTACATTGCCACTTACCTCCTGACTTGTATGATAACATTCCTTCCACTATTTGAGTCTGCTTTATTATTTTATTTCATGTCTGAAATAATAAAAGGAGTGCTCCTTTTAATACGGTGCAGACCAATCAGTATTTTCAGCTGGTTTTGTCCATCTGTTGTTTCTATAACACTTCTGTTATGACTAAAATTAACAATTATGAAGCAGGCAGTGTTCTCTGACCTTACAGAACAATATTTGTTCAAAGAGAGCTGCAAATACTGATGAAAACTTGGTCTGAGCCATATTAAAAGGAGTGTTCCTTTTATTATTTCAGACGTGAGGAAAAGTACCAAAGCAGACACAAACTGTGAAAAGAAGGGTATCATACAAGTCAGGAGGTAAGTGGCAATGTAAAATAGCATAAAAAGAATAGGTCAAAATTTTCACCAGATTGTTGCACTGCTGTGGGCACCTTACTTCCAGGGGAATCTTTCTCGCTCCACATAGTGCAATACATTTCTGTGAAAACCACCCATAATTTCATTACAGTGTGTCACGTCACGGAGGAATTCCCGTTCATAAAAGCCGCCCTAATTCTGCCCCCCTTTCACAGCAACGTTAGGATGTGATGCCAGGGAGAGCACGGGTGCGTGCTCCATTATACTGAATGTCCGATTGTCCGACAGCTTTCTGAATGTTTTTTTATGTTATAATGGTCAGTTTGTGGTGAAACGTGTGGGCACGTTTTCAGTAAGAAGATCCTTGTTAGTGGAAATGTGCCCACAGTTCACCACAAAGTGAACCTTATAACGTAAAGAAACATTCGGATAGCTGCCAGACATTCACTATAGTGGAGCATGCACCTGTGCTCCCCCTGGCATCACGTCCAATGTTGCTGAGAAGGGCAGAATTTGGTGCCTTTTCTGAACAGGAATTCTCCATGACGTGACACACTGTACTGAAATTATGGGTGGTTTTCACAGAAATGTATTGCACTATGTGAAGCAATAAAGATTCCCCTGGAAGTAAGGCCCCCACATATTAGGTTATGTGCATTATCATAACTATGTAATGTGGTGAATCTCTGTAAAACAGCAGTGTAACAATCTGTTGAGAACTCTGACCTATATTTTTTAATGCTATGTTACCACTTCCTTTACTTACATCCTGACTGGAATGATACATGAATTTCCAGTAGTTGAGTCTGCTGTACTACCTTTTTTCATGTGTCAAATAATGAAAGTAGCATTCCTTTTAAACTGGTGCTGATCAGATCTTTGTCATTGTTTTCTTCTGCTTTTCTCCATCACATCAGTTAATTGTTATATATCGCTTCTGTTGTAAATTAACAGTTATGCAGCAGGCAGTGTTTTATGACACCACAGAACAAAATTTATTGAAAAGCATCTGGAAATAAATATAAACCTGGTCAGAACAATATTGAAAGGTGTGCTCATTTTTTTCATACATGAAAAAAAGTAGTTAACTAAGTAAAGCACATAGAAATTGTGAAAAGAAGCGTAACATTCAAGTCATGACTTGGAGGTAACTAGTGGCTGTGTGAATGTAAAGTAGCATAAAAAAGTACAGTTCAAAATTGTCACGACATTCTTGCAATGCTGCTTTAATTGATAATGTCTGTATGACATCATGAGCAGACAATCACACAACACACAAAATGCATCCGCCTTGTGTGCAGAAAATTGACAAGTAGTAGCAAAGTGAGATGGGAGCGTTTCGGCACATACAAAGTCCCCCAAAATTAATGGTGCACTCAGTCATGCACGCAGTGGTGGCACAAAGTCCCCATATTTTTTTCTGCATGCCCAAAATGCATCTGCCTTGTGTGCAGAAAATTGACAAGTGGTAGCACAGAGTACCCAGATTTTTTCTGTATGCCCCAAATGCATCTGCCTTGTGTGAAGAAAATTGACAAGTGGCAGCAAAGTGAAATAGGAGTGTTTCAGCACATACAAAGTCCCCCAGAATAAAATGATGACCATGAGCGCAGTGTTGCTGCTCTAATGTGTGCTGCAATTTGAGGAAATGCAATGTGATCATGTCAACTGGATGGAAGGGTGCCCTTTGTCTGTACACTAATAGTAGCCTTGGTGAGTTGATATATATAGATATATAGTTGTGTATTTTGTAGGTGAGGATGGTTGACATGGACATGTACTCATGGTATTGTTCTGTAACACAGGTCACAGATACTGTTGGCGTGCACAGTCCAGTGCTTGATGAGAACTTTTTGCATTGAAATTTGAAATGGATAACTCTCAAGCACGTGAAGGTAAGTATTTTTTTTTTGGGGTGGGGGAAGCATATTTGCAGGTTTGTCTGTAATGGTTTCTTATTTTGTTACTTCTTCACAGATTTCATCTGCATCCTTCTGGAGTCTGGTTGTAAATGATGGTCATGGTCCTCTAATGAAACAACTTCTGCATGATGCATGTGTTCCCCAGCCTGGGGGGGAGGCAGATGTTGAAGAACTTGTTTGGATAAGGCCACTTTGACAGAACAACAAAGCATATGGAAGTTTCCTTAAAAAAGAAATGAATGACTTCTTACTACTTAATTGTAATTTGTCCTTGGTTCCCAATCTCCTCAAGTCAAGTTACATTTCAAAACCACATCTTGTCAAGTAACCAAACCTGTGTGCAACTTTTTCAACACTGTCATGGTCATGGCTGCACAGCTGCAGGTTCAGAATACAGTACATGAATGATATCTTACAGAAATAGTTTTGGTGACGTACACATGTCACCTAGTTTATGAATCCTACTCAGTAGCATTTGCTGCAGTCTTTCCAAAACGGATGAAATAAAATCTTCATACTTACGAGAATGGATGTTCCATAGGTTCCTCTGCACGGTACAGTTGCAGTATCATTCCCACCGAGTTTCAGCAAAGGAGAGATTTTTGTTAACCTGTAAAAAAAAAAAAATAAGTGTGCCATATGTGTTCAACCATTGCGGTTCTGAAATGCTACAGAAAACAAAACATACAACTAAAGGAAGTGAAATAGCATAACAAACATTAGTACACATACTCACTTTATGGTTTAAATATTAAGAAGCTTTGTGCCTGTGGCTGATGGATGTGGTCTCCTGTTCGATTTCCTCTATCTTGGCATGGTAAATGTAATGGGGAAATATTGTCTGAATGACACTGGTGGTGGGTGTTGGTGAACTGGTAATAGCTGTGGCACATGATGACATTCTCTGTTATTATATCTTCCTGCATCTGGTGGTGGTGGCAGTGGCTAACAACATCAGTCCCAGTGGTGGTGGTCGGGGGGGCAGACAGACTCATGCTCAGTGGTGGCAGTGGCTAACAACATCAGTCCCAGTGGTGGTGGTCCGGGGGGGTGGACAGACTCATGCTCAGTGGTGGCAGTGGCTAACAACATCAGTCCCAGTGGTGGTGGTCCGGGGGTCAGACAGACTCTGCTCAGTGATGGCAGTGGCTAACATAAGTTCCAGTGGTGGTGTGGTCCAGGGTGGCACACTGCCTTTTAACAACTTCAGTTAAAACCTGCCAACATTAAACACATCATCATCCTCATAAAGAAAGCTTCCCTCACAGTCATCTTGTCTGACATCTGACCACAAGGAAATTCTTTCTCCATTATGTCATCATCTACGTCAGTGGTAGGCCATTTCAGGCAGCCACTGCCAGTGCCACCAGGATGGTCCATTTCCACATCACCAAAACCACCATGACTAGGCTGGGGTAGGAATACCGAGGTTGCAGTCTGTGCTGGTATGTGCCTCTCATTCATTTTAATGAATGTTAGCAAGCTAACATTTGCAGGAGACAGGTTTGTCTGATGACCTCTGATGACCTCTGACTATTGCACCTGCTGAGCTGAATACCCTCTCAACACTTACACTGGAGGGTGGGCATGTGAGGTACTTCAGTGCCACTGCAGTCAGCTCTGGCCATTCACTGACCTTTTCACTCCAGTACAAAAGAGGATCTTCAGTTATTGTCAGATGTCTGTTTTCAGACAAATATGACTCAACCATTCTCTGAGCCGTACTAAGTCCAGTTGTTCATGCATCATCCTGTTCTTCCGAATCATTTATTTCACAAATACCAACTTGGGACAAAGCCTCCCAAAGAGGGTTGACGCCAGCCACTTTGGATGACAGACCACCTTGAACTGTTGTTCCCTTCTCCTTGCAGGATATGCTTGATAGTCCTACACGTACACCTTCAGCCGGATTATGCTGCTGAGGTTTGCTGACCTTGGCACATGACGTCTGTGCCCCATGAACCAAGCGCAACAGTAGATCATTGATATTTTTTACCTGTTCAGGCCCTCCCTCCAGTACTGATGCAATTCCATGTTTGTATCGTGGGTCCAGCATTGTTGCTATGGCAAAGTTGTCACTACACTGTATGTTCACAACGTGACGATTCTGGTTGAATACTGTCAGCATGTGTTGCAGCAACATACTGCTACCACCATCTCCGGCAACATCAAGGCCATGCTGTACATTCACCAATGTCTGCCTCAGCACCCACAGCAGTGGAATTGATTGGCTAATGGAGGCAGGCTCTCCACTCACTGCCTGTGTGGCATGTTCAAAAGGCCACAAAATTATTACAGAGTTAATGAGGCTCCACTGTTCAGTCATCATAGACATGGAGGCCCCGAAACTGTCACGGTTAGTGTGCCTCACAAGATATCCTGAGATGGCTTTGTATTGTTCATACAACCTCTCTGCCATGTATAAAGTGGAGTTTCATTGGGTAACAACTTCCAGCTTCAAGCGGTGCTGAGGCAGACTGTTTTGTATCTGTAACTGCCACAGTTGGTCACAAGCCTTTCCAGATCTTGAAAAGTGAGAGCTGATATGTCGTGCAATGGTCAGCGTTTCCTTTACATCAGGGTGCTGCAGAAACTCAAGCACCACAAGATTTAAACAGTGGGCCATGCATGGAACATAAAAAAAAACACCATTCGTGATGCATTTCACCACATTGGACCCATTGTCACTTGCTATGAACCCAGTTCTCAGGGACAGAGGGTTTAGCCATTTGTCAATTTCAGTCAGTACTACATCCATCATGTTCTCACCAGTGTGTTTACTTGGTTTACTTGCTTGGTTTGTAGGACAAAAGGAGGCAGTTTGCCCATCAAGATTGTCCTCCATATAAATGGAACATTAACCCAAATCCTGTCCATCCATCCATTTATCTAATTTATTCTTGAAAATTGTGGTAGTTGGTGATTCAATAATATCCTGGGGTAGTGTATTCCATATCCTGGGTGTTCTAATGGTAAAGAAATGTAACCTTTATTAGCTTTTTTAACTTCTAATTGTTTATTATGGAATCTAGGAACACTCTTCCTTATGGAATAAGCAAAGCCACTTTGTGCTATTTGAACTGGAGATTTAAGAATTTTAAACAATTGAAGAAGGTCACCTCTAGTTCGCCTTCGCTTAAGGGAATGTAATCCCGTTTCTTGAAGTCTGGTGTCATATTTTAGGTGGGCGAGATGGGGTACTAGTTTAGTGGCTCTGGATTGAACTTGTTCAATTTTATTACTATCAGACTTTAGGTAAGGACTCCAGAATGGAGATACATAATCTATGTAAGGCCTAATAAGAGATCTATACAGAGTTATAAGGCATTGTTCAGATTTAGAAATAAATGTTTTGTTAATCCTGCTTAGTAGTGCATTTGTTTGATCAGCAATTCTGAAACAGTGAGAAGTTGAAGATAATTTATTGTTTACTAAAATTCCCAGGTCTTTTTCAACACAGGAGGCCCCAATAAAAGTATTATTTAAATGATATATTTGTTTGGTGTTGTTTTTTCCCTAAGTGAAGTACTGCACATTTTGAAATATTGAAATGCAGTTTATTGATGTATGCCCATTGCTCAATTAAGGCAAGATCAGATTTTAAATTATGACAATTAGCCTGGGTGTTGATCTTACCCCCAAGTTTAGTGTCATCTGCAAATTTAACCATTATGTTATCAGCTGAGATGTACATATCACTGATGAACAAATTGAACAGCACTGGACCCAAGCTAGTTCCCTGAGGGACGCCACTAGTCACTACACCCACGTCAGACAGTGCACCGTTAACCCTTACTCTTTGTGTTCTAATACTCAACCAGTTATTTATCCAAGATATAATTGGTAATGAAAAACCTAGTTGTTTGAGTTTATTTATCAAGATGCCATGTGATACTTTATCGAATGCCTTGCTGTAATCCAAAAGAATAACATCCATAGGTATGTTACAGTCAAGGCTAGAACTGATATGGTTCTAAAAGGAAACCAGGTTAGTGGTGCAGGAAAATCCTGTTTTAAAACCATGTTGGTACACATCATTAATATTTAAAGTCGACATTTAATTTTCTATTTGTTTTTTGATTATTTTTTCCATTAGTTTACATGGTACCGACGTAAGGCTAAAAGGCCAATAATTTTCAATTTTGGAATGTGAACCCTGTTTAAAAATGGGTGTAACAATGGCAGTACGCCAGTCTGCTGGAACTAGAGATTCATGAAGCGATTTATTAAAAATGACTGTTAGGGGCAAAATAATTGCATCCTTTGTCCCTAGAATAAATCTGGAACTTATATTATCAGGGCCAGAGCTTGTATATTGTTTCAAAGAATCTAAAACCCACTATATATCTTGAGAAGAGATTTTATATGAGTCAAAATTTAATGCTGCTGGAATATGTGAAGTGTTAGATAACTCATGGACAAAAACTGATGAAAAATATTTATTTACTTCTGTAGCTGTTTCAATATCAGATGTAATAGTAGTGTTGTTACAAACTAATGGAACAATCATATTGTTATTGCTTTTTTTACTGTTTAAATAAGAATATAGTGCCTTGTGACAATCCTTAGTATGAACAATTTTAAATTCAAAATTGCTTTTTGCCAAAATGATTACCTTTTTTATTTGTTTAACTACCTCTCTGTATCTAGCTAAAGTAATGTCTTTCTGGTCGGGTTAACATTTTTTTTTTTAGAATTAAAAATAATTTATTTTTGTGTTTGATACATTTTTTAATATTTCCATTGAACCAAGGGGGTATTTTCCCTTTGCTATTATACTTAAATTTGTCTGGGACATATAATGTTTCAAGTTCAAAGATTTTTGACTTTAATAAGTCCCAGACTTCACATTGCACATAGCAATCATTGCATGCTGTCGAATTCCTGGAAGACTGCTACCACGACAATCCACCTTACTGCACTGATTATTCACACTTCCAACATCACAAACAACCCCTGGCACCTGTGCCCAGTGTGCAGTTATACACAAATATGAACTCTCTGCTATTTTGCCACTTGTCCACATATCCATACTTAAATGGATGAATGGAGAGGAGGGATGTTGAAGGGCATGTCTTACTGAGTTGGACACAGTGCGGAATAACTCAGGGACAGCATGGATAGAAAAGTATGTCTTGGATAGGACTTTCCATTTTGGACAGGCACGTGCAGCAAACCACCTGAACCCAGAATTCTTCACAAAGGAGAAGGGCAGAAGATCAATTGCCAGCATCTCCGCTACAGCAGCATTAAGTTCACGTGACACTGTATGATTGGGGGGGTACTTCAGCTTATGTGCAAAAACACTCTGTAACGTGGGCTGACTTAAGCGTTTTACATGGGGTATGATCACAAATGGTTGTGCTTTGTGATGAATGGCATTGGTAGGGGGTGGAGTGTGGACGTTTGACGAAGACGGTTGTACAGGTGATGATGACAAACCCAGAAATGTAGTTATTTTGCCAGATTTGCCAACTGGGGTTGATGTACCACTTGCACTAGACATACTGCATTCACCACCCCCACCACCACCAAAACTGCTACTCTTACCAGCACTGGACAACATTTCAAAGTCATTATGGTCCTCCACTTCATCACACCTGTAGTAATCCTCTGCTCTTATTACCTCAGTACTGCACATGTTTAATTTACTACTGGACTTAACAGTCATGGAAGGGGATAACATACTCGCTGTGGTTGCTGGTGATGAGGGTGAATGCTCCACTGTGGTATTAGCTGCCAGCTTGTGCTGGGTCCACAGTGCCAAGTGCCTATTCTTAAGATGTGTATGCTGTCCTCCTGTGCCCAGATGGCTCCCCTTTTTACCTGGACTCACACGCACATGGCAAACCTGGCAGATTGCAACTGACTCATCATTTGCATCTTGAACAATAAAATCCCAAGCAAGGGATTGTGATACTCTGCTTTTAACATGTCCATGATGTAGCTTACTTAAGTCTGTTATTATAAGCACTAAAGTGGGGGCACATGATGTTTCGGGCACTGCACACCTGGACTGCAACTGACCACCATGACTACCTATCATATTTATTACTGGGTCATCATCATCAACTAAAACTGGTAAATCACAACTTTTATGGGGGGGGATATTCCTGCAAACAGACTCAGACACAGCCACTTTGAATTTCTTTTTCTCCGGTTCCCAACTGGGGTCAATTACATCATCATCATCATATTCACCAACGTCACACACATCCACATCTTCTGCTTGGATGTTAGCATGTGGACTGCATGTTGCAACAACAGCAACATCATTGTCATCATCACATTCATCATCAGCATTTACACCGCCATCACCTGATATTTTTTCACTACACTGTGAATCACTGCATGGAAAATGCATGACATTAACCACCACGGTGGATGGAATATCACATTGTATGCTATTGTTGACATGATCATCAGAATCCTCAGGTTCAGTTACTGGGATGTTACTGAGAAGTATGACATCATTTACACTGCCACTCACTTGCACTGCTTCACACTCAATATTTTTGGATATGGTACACTGGTCAGAATTCAAACTTGATGCACCAATACTATTACTACCACCACCACTAACACCAGTAACACTAACACCACTGGCTGGGAAAACATCATCTCCTCCAACTATGAGTGAAGCTACTCATTGGGCTGTAAAAAACATTGCAGGAGAAATACCTTTCCTCACATCAGCAATGCACTTCTGCGTCTGTGTACTACCATGCCCACAGACTATCTTACTGACAGCATTGCCACATCGAAAACTAGCTTTGCTTGCACATCTCTTTGCTGGCATTTTGGGGGACCAACCACAATATTATAACCAAATTTAGATTTTGATACGTTCACTCTCTGATTGGGGGGATGCTGGATGTGAAGCAAAAAAAACAACCGTAGCTTCAGCAACAGATAAGAGACTAGTCTGTCATGCAATGAAAACAACTTCAGTAACCAGTGGTGCTGATGAAGTCACAAAAACAATCCAATCTGGTAAAAAATTCCTTTTGCCAGTGGGGGGGGAGCACTGACTGCAGATTTGTATGGCAGTACAAGCAGCAAAACAAAGAACAGATACCATGATTGCAGTACAAAATCAGGCAGCTGCACTGGATAGCAGGTTCACACTGCTGCGCCTGCAATTACACTAGTCTGTGGCACAATAAAAAGTCTATTATTTGATGTCACACAACACCACACACACACTGACACACACACAGAACAGTTTGTCTACAATGGTGAATAGTAATGTGTAGCAAATTGAAGAAAGTTCAGTACATGCTACGTATTGTAATGTAAGCAACCTGAAATTATGAACTGCTGCACCAGATCCACACAACACACAATCAGCAAGAAAATGTCAACAATTACTGACAATATTACTGTGTGTAGATTAACACAGTCAGTTATATAACAAAAATATAACCAAAAAACAAAGAATCACTATTTCTCCAACTTAAATCGACCTACACCACAGATACACCCCTCCCCCAAAGCACACTTTCACTGTCTTTCACTACACACACTCATGTTGTACATTAACATTCAAAATCCACACAAAAACAAAAATGCTCAATGATATGAGCACAGGGGGATTTCCTACAATCAATGAACTAAAGCTTGAGCCCCCCAAAAAATGCAAAAATGCATTTTTAACAGCTTTTAGAAGGTTTCAGTCACAGACAGCTCTCAGAGCACACTGTCTCCTACTCCTTCCAACACACACTACCCCAAACTGAGGTTGTGCAGATCAATATAGAGTCCATGTGACCTGAAATCCCATGAATCACTCTAAAATTTGCCTTTGGAGCTTAAAAACAAGGTTAAGTGAGGCGAAGTGCATTGTTCTCAATGCACTTTGCCTTAAAATTTTTGGTGGAGTAGTGGTCTGGGAAGGTGGAGTAACGCAAAGTCATTGTTTCCAATGGACTTCACGTTACCCATTACAACGCGAAGTACTGCGCTTCGCATTGCGGATCACTCCACAAATCTGCCTTTGCTCCACTAATCACTTCATGGAGCGGCTCAAGCCCACTTCACCCACCACTATATGCATGTGAAAACAGCTTAATGATTGCTGTGTGATTTTACACTTTTAAGTTTCAAAAAACTATTAAGGAAAACACTGAAAAAATTCAAAGTTAGCCTGTAAGTTAAAACTGAAGGACACTCCTGATCAAAACCTGTTACCCCATCAGCTGCCCTTTAAACAATGTGGCTGACCTCCCTTGCTGTTTGAAGAGGTTGAAAGTGAGCTTAGAAAGATTATGACATTTTTAAAGGCTGAGGGGTGCTGTTGTTAAAGCAGTTGGTCTGGGCATTGTAAAATCCTACAGTCATCAGTCACTGCAAGAGTCTGGTGGCCACCTTAATTTCATAAGACAATAAGCATGCTCATATTTCATTTGGATGGTGTTCACAAACTGTTCATACTAAGGTTCACACTAAGGTGTAAAGAGCAGAGAAGGTAGTGTGCCCATATGCACTCCTGCCATATTACCCATAATAGATGTTTCCTTCAGAAATATAGTGTAGGTGTCTAGTCTTTTTTAAAACTGGTTTTTGTCTTTGCTGATTACTAACTCTGTTGATAGCTTGTTCCATGGGTTTATAACTCTCTGTGTGAAAAAGGCTTTCCTATGGTTTGTTGTGAATTGTTTCAGTCTAAGTTGTAAGGGATGTCCCCTGGTGTCTAGGTTATAATTTTAAATTCATAATGTATCTCGTTTAACAGATAGGTATCTTGCATGATGTCATAACATAAAAGCAGGTCCCCTCATATCCTTCTAGTTTTAAGGAACATTAGGTTTAACTTCTGTAATCACACATTATATGATAAGGTGATTAAATTATGGATCATTTTAGTGGTTTATCTTTGGATTTTTTTTAACTCATCCGTAGTATCTTTTGTAGTATATCCCCAAGCCTGACTTCCATACTCAAGATGTGGTCTAACGTATGATCTGTACAATGGCACTATTACACTTTCATCTCAGCTTCTAAGGTTTCTTTTGATAGTCCAAAGTATTCTCTTTGCCTTGCCTACTTGTATGTTATAGTGTTTGTCATAAGCCAGTTTATCTGTTATTGTTATTCCTATATCTCTTTCTTCCTTTGTTTTTATTAAGGGTGCTCCATTTAGAAAACATGTGTTTTCCCTGTTGTGCCACCCAAGATGCAGGACACGGCACTTATCACTGTTAAAACTCATCCCCTATGTAGTAATCCAGTTGGATATCTTATCTACGTCCCTTTGTAGAATGACTATATTTTCTTGAGTGTTAACCTCCCTAGCTATTTTTGTGTTGTCTGCGTATTTACTTAGCTAACCCATTGCTTGTATCCCCATGTCAGACATAAATAACTCAAATAACAAAGGATCAAGAACCAGTCCCTGGGGAACCCCCACTTGTCATGGCTATTTCATCAGGTAAATATCCATTTATGCTAACCCTCTGACTTCTGTCACTTAGCCAACTTCTGATCCATTTAATGATTCTATGGTCCACCTGAATGTCCATCAGCTTTTCTATTATTGCTCTGTGAGGTACTTTATCAAAAGCCTTGGCTAGGTCCAGGAAAATACAATTAACTGGTGAACCTCTGTCCAACAACTCTGATAACAGGATTGTAATGCATGATCGTCCACAGTAAACTCATGCTGTTCTATATCTATGAGACTATATTTTTCTATGTGTTGATTTATCATATCCTTAAGGATGGACTCCATAATCTTCCCTGGTACCGAGGTTAAACTAGTAGGCCTTTAATTTTCAGAGTTCAATCTGCTTCCCTTTTTATGGATAGGAATAACTTAGTGGATAGCCAGTCAGCTGGGATTTCATTTTTTGATAGTGCTTTTATATACAGAGGGCAGGATATTCAAAGTAGATGAGCCTTGCACAACTGGGTTGCACTGGCACATCCCTGACATATGCCTCCAGGCCATATTCAAAAGGTGCCAATGTGCTGTGCAAATTTGGATGCACTTCAGCGCGAAGATAATGTATGCAGTGCATCCAGAGGGGATGTTTCCCTGCATATGCAGCACATCTCCAAATTCAGCCAAGATGTGCAGCACAACTGCCCACAAATCATGGAGATGTGCAGTGCAAAGATCAGCATGAAAAAGCATGCCTAAGTCATAGAAACCCACAGGTAGGCTGTTGTATTGCACAGTGCAACACTGCAGCCCAGTCCCTGGGTGGCTACACCCAGCCATCCCCAAACACATGCCACACAAAAGGGCAGCCATCCCTGGTAGTCTAGTGTCCCCCCGGTCCCCAAACCATGTCTGTATGATATGAATCCCCTGTAATGCCCTGGTAGTCCAGTGGTACTCCCCTCCCTTCCCCGATCATAACATAGAATCCCACCCCAGATATCCCTGGTGCTCTAGTGATTCCCCCCTCCCTACCCATATCCCTTTCCATAGTGCCTTTATACCAATATGAGGCTATGAGGATATTCAGCCTATCCCTGTTGGTGATTGGACCATACCCAGATATTTAAGATAGGGCTCCCAGCAGGTTCTAAAGGTGAAAAGTTTGGAGTTCTGTAGATAAGATATCTTATCCAGTTTGGCCAAGGTAGACAGGGACCCCAACATTTCTGACACTGTAGGAATTAGGGGGGTTCTCCATTTACATAGGATAGCTCTTTTTGTTTGTAGAGCCAAAAAAGCCAGCCGCCTGTACCTCAATGAGGACAGCTTGGTTGTATCAACACAGATCCCCAAGAGAAAGGGCTAAGAGGAATCAATTGTTGTAGAACCCTGGAGGCAATTTTTTGTACTTCTTGCCATAGGAGCTGGACTTTTGGGCAAGATCACAATACATGCACTAGGTCGCCCCCCGGCTTCTGGCATCTCCAGCAGTTATCATGTTCCATTACTTTAGCTTTATGAAGAATGACTGGGGTTCTGTACCAGGAGTGTGAAATTTTATTTTGAATTAATCTGGATTTGGCATCTGTGAACCAGGTATGTGTATCTACTCACGCTTTATCCCAGGTCTCAGAGGGTACAGTATATGGATCTGCAGCATCTTCTCCCATCTTTGTTTTGCTTTATCTGATTGATAAGGAAGAGTATCTCTGAGAGTAGCATATATACAACCTGCAAGGCTCTTGGAACAAAGTATCCACTTAGTCAGGAAAGAATTTTTGTCATGACTCAAGCTGGGGAGATAAAAGATGCAGGGTTGCATCCCTAAATTGGAGATATCTCCAAAAGTCTGAGTGTGGGATACCCCATACTTGTCGCAAGGAGTGGAATGTCTACATGGCTTTATGATTAGGGGCTGACAGATCACTCATTTTAGTGATACCCAACTCCACCCAGTGTTTCCATAGGACTTCAGCTCCTTCTATAGTAATAGCTGGGTTTTGCCAGATCGGCACATAAGAAAGTGGGAGGGGGGCTAAGTTAATTTTACGGTGAGAACTGAACCAGTTGGCACTGGATACAATCACTGTGGGCGAAGTAAAGTCTACACTTATCTTACTGGCCACAGACCTTTTAGGGCTGCTTCTCTGTACAAAAAGAGAAGAGGGATGGGACAGGCCCATAATGTCTATTTGTAGTTGTATCCATTGCAGCGAGAGGGGGGAAGGGGAGCGAGCCCATTTGACCGTTTGGGCCAAAAAGAAGGCCCGACGGTATCCCTCTGGCCAGGGATGATTCCAACCACCTTTCTTCCAGTGTGACCTCAGCTTAGATTGACTAAATCTGGGTTTAGATCCCTCCCATAGAAAATCCCCAATTAATTTATCAAATGCCTGAAACCATTGTTTTGGTAAGGGAACAGGCAAGTGCATCAGATGATAGAAGAGTTTAGGGGCTGAGATCATTTCACCGCTGCAACTTTCCCTGCTAGGGTAAGTTTAAGAAATCTCCATCTATCGAAGTCTGTCTTAATGGAGGAGAGGGGATGCTGTATATTAGCTTGCCATATTGTCTCCAAGGATGGGGTCAAAAAAACACCCAAATATGTAATCCCTTCTGGTGCCCAGAGTAAAGCATCTGCAGCTATCATTTGTTGTACACAGTGGGCGTTGAGAGGGAGTACTTCCGTCTTATTCCAGTTCATTCATAAACCTGAATAAATTGAGAAGGCTTCTAGGAGGGTAAGAAGGGGAGAGATAGCATTGTGTGCATCTTCCAGTAGGAGAAGGAGATCATCGGCGTACATAAAGGTTGAATAGCACGTATTCCCCACTGTCAGACCTTTTATCTCCAGGTGGTTTCTAATAGCTGCAGCCAAGGGTTCTACAGCCAACACAAAAAGGGGGGGACAGTGGGCACCCTTGCTCATACCTCTGCCCAAAGGGAATGGGGCAGAAAGCATTGAATTTGTGTTAACTCTAGCTAAGGGGCCTTCATAGATAGCTTTTATCCTGGCAAGAAATGTTTCCCCTAATCCAAAGTGGGAAAGAGTCATATATAAATAATCCCACTCCACGGAATCAAATGCTTTTTTGAAGTCAACCATGATGGCAGCTGTAGGTGTGTGAAGGGACTTAACCAGAGGGATCAGGTTCAGAAGGGTTCTTAGGTGGTCTGAACTATGATGTCCAGGTATAAATCCCACCTGTGAAGGGTGTACAAGAACGTTCAGTAAGGGACTAAATCTGGAGGCTAAAATTTTGGCATAAAGCTTACTGTCCAAATTTATAAGTGAAATCGGGTGGTAATTTCCGGGGTTGGTAGGGTCTTTGCCTTTTTTGGGAATAACCACTATGATTGCCTTCCGCATGGAGGGCAGTAGAGCACCCTTAAGTTCTAGCTCCTGAAACACTTGGGTTAGAAGGGGTGAAATAATAGGGGCCAGAATCTGGTAGAAGTCTGCAGTGTAACCATCACTGCCTGGAGATTTCCCTTTTTTCAAGTCTTGGATGGCTGCGGTCACTTCCTCTCTTGAAATGGGGAGATCGAGAAGTTGTGCTTGCTGTCTCTGTAATTTAGGCAGACCTAGAGTATCCAAATATCCCTGTGTGTCTCTATTAGGGCCAGTGTGTATGGAGGAGTAAAGCTTTTTGTAGAAGGAGGACATATTATCATTAATGTCTCGAGAGGAGGTACTCAGCACCCCTTGTTTGTTCTTCAAACCAGGGATACATCTACTGGTATGCTGTTTGCGAAGTTGATATGCAAGTACTTTACCCCCTTTGTCCCCGCCTTCCCAAAAGGTGTGCTTAAGGTGAAGGATAGCAGCTTCCGCTTTCCTATTCACAAGTTGGTTAATTTCAAACCAGATACCCAAAATGGATTTACCTATTGGTGAATGAATAGATGGTGAGGGCATAGCCTTAAAAATGCTCTCAGCTGCCGCTAGCTTCTGTTCAAGAGTGACCAGCTACAATTCCCTTTGCCTATGTTTGGCTGCAGCAAACCCCATAATGTTACCTCACATCATGGCTTTGAAGGCTTCCCACATTGTGCCAGCAGAGGTGTCACTTATAGGGTTCTCAGCTAGAAAAAGGGAAGCCTCCTTATTAATCCAGGGAATAAAGTCAGGGTCTTTTGCTAGAAGTGGGTCTAATCTCCATTGTTTAGTAGGGGAGCCACCGGATCCCATTGTATAAGGAGCTGGACTAGGGCATGATCTAAAATATAGCAGGGAAGAATTGAGACATCAAGGGTTTTAGTTGTCAAATTGGATGAACCGAGCCAAAAATCCAGGTGGCTGTGTGAGGCATTTGCTGCCGAATGAAACATATAGTCTCTTGTTCTAGGATGGAATAGCCTCCACAAGTCTGTAATCCCCTGGTCAGAGATCATTTGCTGGAGAGCCTTCCCACTTCTAAGATGTGCTTCCTTCCCCCCATCATTCCTATCAAGGAGAGGTACCAGTGTGAGGTTAAAATTCCCACCAATAAGCAGGGGGCAGTTTGGGGGGTTAAATTCCAGAATTATCTCTGCCAGATTATGAAAAAACTGAGGGGTGTCTTCGTTGAGGGCATATATATTACACAGGGTGAGCGGACCTGTGGGTGTATTATAAGTAGCTATTACCCATCTGCCGTCTTGGTCTGAAAGGATCTGCTTCAATGTCCAGGCAAGAGATTTATGGACAAGGGTGAGAACCCCATGCTTCCTAGTCGGGGCATTGGAATGAACTTGCTGACCAACCCAATCTTTCATCATACAGATATGGTCATCCCTGGAGAACTTAGTCTCCTGCAGGAAGGCCACTTGGGAACAATTACATTTCAGGTGAGCCAGGACCTTCTTATGTTTTATTGGAGAGTTTAGCCCCCTGACATTCCATGTGTGTATCATAATATCAGACATTGCATTTAAGGGCCCCCGGGATATAACAAGAAAACAACAAAAACAAAAAATAACCCAAGGAGAAAGACAGCAGAGGTGCCCCAGTATGTTAGGTAATTAGGGGTCACTAACCTATCCCTTCCAAGGAGACTTTAGAAGTGGCCGTGGGTTTACCTATCAACACTATAGAGACTACATATTGCCTAAAAGTCTTAACTAACTAACTAACTTATCCCACAAAATAGTAAAGGAGGTGCAGTAGGACTAAACTGGTTAGAGCCCTAGCCAATGGTATGCCCTATCGCCCTTGGGGGTGGGGAACAAAGCTTCCCAAGAGGGAAGAGAACACCTTATTGCTATGTTACTTATGCTAAATTATCTGGCACCAAGGTGAAAGTCAGGGAGAGCAGCTATCCAACTCTTGCAAGAGCCATATCCTGATCTGCCTGCAAACCCTTCGAGTGGGGAGGTGAGAAGCACTTCAAGAGCTCTTAAACTGGTATTCAGTTTATATGTCAAAAGAAAGACAGAGACTCCACTTATACCAGTAGGCCTAACCTTCTTAGGATTCATTGATCTATTAGCAATAGTCTGCCCTAAGCAGAGGTTAGTATAAATCATTAAGTGCAGACGACATAAGTGTGAGTTGGCTGGTCTCTGAGTCTTTCCTGTAAAATATCATCCCACAAAGTAGTCAGGGGGTGAGAGAAGAAGAAAAAAAACCCAAATCAGCCAGAAAAACAACTCTTATATCTGTAGCAACCACTAAGGACAATCATCCTTTATGCTACAGGCTTAGAACATTGCTATCATAACTTCATGGTAGGCAGCGTGTATGCGAACCCATTTTACCACCCTGTCCCTCACAACAATAAAATTCAGCACCAGGTAGGAATGTCTGGTATATAAGGTCATTTAATATAACACTGGAGGGTTGGTGCAGGAGCTATAGAGCTATTTGGGAGCACAGTGTAGAATAAAGCCCACTCGCACATATTAGAATTGAGTCAGATCCAACGTCTATGCTCTATTTCAGCACTTCTCCTCCCCTTATTGCACCACTATTAGGAACAAGCTACTCTAAATTCCAGAGATATTGCCAGGTACACATTCCGGGTGAAGGTACACCATGAGTAAAGAGCGAAAACCAGATGAGTCTCTGCAGTCGTGGAGACCATGAAGTGTGTGCAAAATGGGGTATAAACTACGCTCCCAGTGGTCCTCTATCAGGACAGACTGATCAAAGCTCGCCCTTAGGCCAGTGTAAGGAGGAAAGGTTGGAGAGAAGACCTTAGAGTCATCCTTAATGGGAAGTGATGAGCCTTGTAGGAGAGCGATGGGGGGAAGGGGTACCAATAAGTTCCTTACGGGAAAATGGCAATACCAGCGAAACTATCTGGCAATCCTATCCACCCAAAGTAAATCCCCAGGCAGTCACCTCATTATACATTAGTCTGCTTTAACTTGTTTATAGCCTTCACAATCTATAAAAACATATTCAACCCAAAAGAAACCAACAGATACGCGACTGGGGCTACATCAATATAAGCTGTGTTATCTGCTGGTAAAAGAAACCCTCTGTATCTATCTGAACCGAAGTTTGTTTTAGTTATATAGTCTTCAGTTCTCCCCCAGTGCCTCCCACCCCTCACTTTCTAAAGCCTCTAAATCAACAGCCCCCAGGTACTTATCTGACAATTAAACAGCTTAGGCTATTGACGATTCCCATAGTTCATGGAGGATTTAGTTGTTTTGCCTCTGCAGGGTCTCCCTCGGAGTTTCGGTCTGGGGGAGAGCCTGGAGCCTGAAGGTCTAGCGGAGGTAACGCCGACTCTGTCTCCACACTGCGGGCCCAAACGGAGTGTGTTTCCTCATGGATATCATGGTCCGGATCGCCACTTTCAGTGTCCATTTCAGCACATAACTCAGCGTCAGGAAGATCGCTCAGAATCGAAAACCAGTTGTGGGCAAAATATGGACTGACATATTCTATTTCGGCTTCAGCAGATGCCGAGGGGGTTTGGGCCTGTATTTCAGAGGCATTTTTCCTCTCCTGTGGATATCAAAAGAATCCACTTTAGGCAGATGCTGTTGAGAATTATTTTCGGCCTGCGCAGAAGACAAGGAGCCTGGGCTGGCTGGTCATGTATTGACAATGAAGACCAAGACCGCATCTGGAGACGAGAATTGGTGGGCCGCTTCATTTACAGATATTTGTAACGTTGCAGGGTACCTCAGGGTAAAGGGAATATTCAGTGCGTGTAACTTCCAGTGAACTTTGGAGAAGGCTTTACGTCGGGCTGCTAGCTCTCTTGAGTAATCCTGGAAGATCATAATCTTATGATCCTTCCAACGGAGTTGCCCCAGTTTCCTAGCCCATGTCTGGATTGCTTCTTTTTCGACAAAAGTTCAAAATTTGAACTATGACTGGGCGAGGCCTTTCCCCTTGAGCCAGCCTGGGTTGCAGCATATGGTGTGCTCATTCCATCGTGATCTTAGTGCCCTGGGGTAACTGCAGAATCTCTGGTAGTGCTTGTTGTAGAAAGGGTAGCATCCTCCCACCCTCACAACCCTCCGGAAAGCCAAGAAGGCGCAAATTACTACTACGACTACTGTTCTCTAAGTCATCTACTTTATCTTGTAGGGACTGAATTTGGGCCACCTGTTCTTTCATGATAGCAGTATGATTCTGGAGTGCATCCTCCTGCACAGTGGCCTTTTGTTCTACTGCATCGACTCTGAGGTTGATCTGTTGTATAGAGAAGGCAGAATTATTTGCTGCCAGAGTAAGTGTATCAGTGCTAGCCATAATAGTGGCAAACATCTCTCTTACAGAGGGTTCTTCTTTCTCTTTTAGTGAGTGCGCCATACTGTGTATCTCACTGCTGGAGCTGCAGCTCAATTCGCTCTTAATTAGCTAAGTTGTGATCTGTTTTGTCTTGGAGTCGGCCAGTTATTAGAATATTCCTTCGGATCACTGAAGATTTGCTTTCCTCCTTAAAATTCCACCAGCGAAGATATCAATTTAGGGTTCTAGGCTCTTAGACGAATGTAGCTGTGGAGTTGTCGACATCTTGGTTGAGCATTAGCCACGCCCCCGTATTTTTTTATTTTTCAATATGCTTATGACATGAATCAACATTCTTAAATATATCCCACATTTCAGAGGTGGATTTGTTTCTTAGTTCTCTTTACCAATCTATTCTTGCTAGGTCTTCCTGGATCTTTTTTGGATTGTAGATTTAAAATTATACATTTCTTTGCATTCTTTGTGTATTGGAATGTATTCCTGGAGTTGGAAGGATACAATATTATGGCTGCTGTTTCCAAGTGCTGTGAAAGTGTCACAAGCTGTTATATTTATGTAATCCCCCTACAAGTGGGGGTTCCTAAAATATCTTCCTGGGCTTGCCTAATGCCCACTGCCAGGCTGGCGTTCTGTGTTCTAACAGCTTAAAAGTGCTTGCATATGAATGCCCTATTAGCCTCCGTGCCTGTCTCTTTAAGAGGCATCATTTTCATGGGTTATAATTATTCTGGGTGGGGGCCAAGTGGTTCCATGCTCGAGTCCCACCCAGGCTGCAATACAGCTGCTTTATTCTACCATCGCTAACTGAGCAGAGGAAACCCTACTAGAATCTATGATTGTTTGCTGCTCCTCTGCTTTAATAGTATTGATATAGCAGTTTGTCTAACCTGCCTTCCTTTGCAGCATGGACTTTCTGCTTTGCACCACCATCTTGATTCTGGATTGCCAGTTTGGGCCAATCAGTACCTTTGGGGACCCTAAAATGGAGACTGTCCCCATGGGTCTTGTGGGAGTGAATTTCTGTAGGAACTGTAGTTTTTGCCCTCTGGTGCCGAAATGGACCTGGAGGGGGAGCCCTTGCTATGAAAGACAGATGGATCAACCATCCAAACCTTTTGGATCACTGGGAAGTCCCAGAGCTGCCTGCAGCAGTGAGTCAATGTATAGTTGGAGTTGAGAGAGTGAACAGCTCGAGTAATTTGAGCAGCTGCTCCTGTGTAGTAGCTCAGGGGAATTGGCAGGAAGGCTGTGTCTGGTCTGTCTGCTACTATCTTCTCAAGTGAAGAAGTCTGCATTAATATCTCAGACTTTATCCAAATTTGCTGTGATTGTGACCCGAATCCTCAATTGTGACAAAGTGAAATTCGGCTGGTGTGGACCAAAGATCTGCCTCGGTGCAATTGGCCTGTCAGGATTTGAGACAACTGCAGAGCGTATGGTTTGTGCAGAGACATTGTTGATTGCAACTGGACTGTTATCTGAACTGTTTTATTTACCTGTCTTTACTATAATTGTGCTGAATGTGGAGTGTGGGTCATGATATGGTTCCCCACATTGCTGAATGTGTCACGCTGGCTGGAGGCTGCATCCAGCAAAATCTACTGGACTGTTTCCGAAATCATTCACCTGGTCTGGGCCTTACCATCTTGGCCTAGATTGCCATTCATACTGCAGAGAAGCATCCAATGAAAGACCCGCCTGGGGATTCGGCTTCCTGCTCAACACCATTGAACAGGATTGACCACCACGGTGCATCATGTGGGCCCTGCTTCTCCTGGCACAGCAGTGAATCATCCTGAGGTCTTCATTTTGTCCATCCTGCCACCTGGTCTGGATAGCATGAGTAAACATCAGGGCAGCTCCCTGCAACCTGAGCTCAAATCAAAGTATGTCATCTGATTTAATTGTTTTGGTTAATCATTATGAACTGAGCCATCTGGCTCTGCAATATCATTTGTGGGTTAAAGTGCATGTTGTGTTTTTCCTTCCTAAGGGCCCCAACAACAGCTGCAATGCTGCCCTACCCCAGGCAATGCTCCAGGCTAGCCTGCAGACCAGCTGGGTGCCCAGAGTGTGTGTGACTGTGTTAGAGGGACTCTTAGAAGCATGCATGCTTAGCCTGATTAAATCAGATCCGGAATCAAACACCAGATTACTGCCCCTCCCTTGTTCACGTGCCCCAATAAATCAGATCTAAATCTTTTTGCATTTACACTTGCTATTATGTACCTTTGTGGTGGGGTTACTGTGTTGCTATTGCCTTTCTCCATTGCAGGTCTTGTTTTGCAGGGGGTCTCCAGGGCCAGTGCAGCTGATCCAGCCCTGGCGGTAAGTATGCCAACTGTGGGTATAACATTGCATTCTGCTGTTCATTGTAGCTGTCTATTTGCTGACCAGTATAGGCCACTAGAGGGGTTAGAGGGGTATCAGTTTTCCAGAGGGCTGTACCCAGAGCAGCTACGCTATCCTTAAACTGACCCTCCAGGTGGAGGCACCCATTCATAGAACTCAGGCCCCTCAACCTGCACTTAGTCATGCAGGCAGGAGTAGTATCCCCAGGATAGCGCCACCTAGAGGTTACATTTATATAATTTGTATTTAGGATTATATCCAAGATATTTTCACTTATTGTTGGGATAGTTATATGCTGTTTTATGCCCAATTGTTCTGTAATTTTTCAAAAGGAAATGCTATTTGCTTTTGTAGCTATCATTTTATCCCAGTGTATATCACTAAAGTTCAAGTCACCTACACAAACTACTCAGCCCATTTCACATGCCCTTTCAAGTTTGCAGTTTATTTCTTCCAATGTTCCATTTTTGCTGTTTGGTGGTCTGTAGCATAAGCCCATTATGATTTTTTTTTTATCTCTTGTTTCTGTCTTGATCCAGATAGATTCTGTAGTACTACCAGTATTTGTTTCACATCTTTTATCTTTGCTCCTGGCAGACAGTTTACCTCCCTATTAATTTTGTCTGTAATGCAAATAATGATATCAGCTCATCTTAGAATAGAGTCCCCAATTATTAGTAGTTATTCTTCCCTATCTACTTCTTCTGCTTCTTCTATTTCCTCAATGGCGAGTATCTATTTGCTACTGGTATGATGTTGTTACCCATAGCTCTTCTCCCTTTTTTGTTTGGCATGCTTTGTTCAGTAGCCCAGTCTAAATCGCTATCATTATTTGATTCTGCATAATTTATTTCAGACTCTAGTCTGGTTTTCTCCATGTCCGTCTCTACTTGTATATCCCTTTTTCTTTTCTCCTTTGGTGTTGCATTTACAGTTTTTAGAGTGCTCCCTCTGACCTGCTCTTTTAAGGAGTTCACGTCAGACAATAACTGGCCCATTTCCACACATTTCTGGCAGATAAGCCCTTCTGAGCTTGAATCAGTCATGCTTGTAGTGTACATCATGCAGTTACAATATCTTACTATCATGCCATCATTACACAATATTGTTAAGAAATTGTCTGAGGGGTTATATGTCTTCATTTTGCACAATCATGCTATATTCCTTCCTTTATAAGTTTACTGGTGAGACAGGAGTATGCCTGGTCAGTATACAGTATTCACTTATCAGTTTTATGATTGACTTACTTGTTAGTTGGTTAGGTTAGCTTCCTTGCCCTAGTTCCCTAGTTCCCACAGGACACACAAGACACAAACCAAACATGCATGTCTCTGCGCATAATGAAAGCATGCTCACCCTGCACCTTTTAAGATCCGCGACCCAGAAACAAGCTCACAAGGTCATGTGACCACCCGCTTGAAAGTTAGAGCATTCTGAGGTTTACAATCAGCGTTTACACTGTAAGCAGGTATACTACTTTTAAAGTAGTGCCTCTGTTTGATTATGAGTAAAAAAAGAGTTTGTTTTCAAAGACTTGTAGTCCTAAGATGTACAGATAAGGACTACTGAACCACTCACTTCCCATGTTGGCCCTGTATTGCTAGGTGACAGCTTTTTTATCCTCGCTCTGTACAAAAATCATACAATTAATAGAACTCGCTCACATTTACAGGTCTGCTGTTCCACAGCCTGATGCTGTCTCATAGCCTCCTGTCCTGTAAGGTTTATCCCCCCTCTCACCCTTTGTGCTCCTTGTAGGGGGGCAAAAGCCAGGTGGAAAACCTCAGGAGATGTTTTTGAACTGAAAATGGCATTCCTACAATGTGTGCAGACAGCACTTCGGCAGGAGGTTGTACCACAAGAGCAAACAATAACCATTGATGAGATTGGCCTTAATTTGGTTCCATGGAAGAAGGAGCAGGTGGGAGTTAAACAAGTGAAGGTGACTAGGTTAGGAGACAAACAACTGGTATTACTTGCATGTATACTGTCTGGTGATTTTTTCCACCTTAGTTAATTTAACAAGGGAAGATGAAGTGCTGCCAACCCATATTCACATTCCCCTCCCACTGGCACATCACTCACTCAAACAGCAACTGGGCAAACACAGAAACAATCACCATGCTGACATCATTTTCATGCCTTACATTATGTCGCTCAAACAGAAAAATGGTCTGCCAAACAAACAATGTCCCCTGCTAAGTCTCAATCTCCTCAGAGTTCATACTGTAGCACATAGTTCAAAAATTAGAGGACTGTCAAATAATGCCAGTTTTCATCCCCCCTCCTGTATAGAAGCCTTGCAATCACTGAACATTAGCTTAAATAAATTGCTCAAAGATTAAATGAAAAATAGTTTTGCCAGGTGGTATGCAGATGTTATCATCCAGCAACTGAATAATGGCACTATGACCACTGCTATCAAAGTTGATATCCACATTTCAGTTTTGAAAAACAAACAGGCACAATGGCTTGTTGTTACTGCATTTTAAAAGCTAGCCATCAGACGTGCTAATGTCTTAAGAGGATTTGCTGTGGCTGGCATCACTGCAACACACAAAACCTGTCTCAACTCACTTCTGGGTTTCTAACCACCACGTCATGCTTCTGTACTATGCTAACATGCCAGGACTCAGTAAGTTATATTACAGACATTAACTTGAACTTTTATCATGTTAAAATTGAAAATTGGAAGCAGTTTCCATGTGCTTAGTGCTGAGCTAGTACAGTGGTTGCTCTTGTTCAGTTTAGGAATTGTAGTGATGCTATCTGCTTTTCTTGCTGGCCATGTTGGCAGCATCGGGGGAGGGATTTGCAGTCTCCCCAGGTGGCTCTCGCTCCACAGAGGCTGCTGCTGGAGCAGGGACTTAACTTCAGGCAGCTCTTGCTCCTCAGGGGCTGCTGCAGGAGCAGGTTGAGAGTTTCTTGCAAATCGCCTGCATTTTTCAGGACTGCCTGTTGTCTCCCCTCAATCTACAACTGCCACGAGGGTGGAAGACAAAAAAGGCACCAAATTCGAATCCAGCTTGGCAGCGATGGGGTATTTAAGAGCCCCGCCACTAGAAAACTTCTTGGACTGTCTGCTTTTCTTGTTGGCTGCATCAGTGGCATTGGGGGAGGGATTTTCAGTCTCCCCAAGTGGCTCTCACTCCACGGGGGCTGCTGCTGGAGCAGAGACTTAACTTCAGGTGGCTCTAGCTCCTCAGGAACTGCTGCAGGAGCAGGGAGATATTTTTTTGCAAATTGCCTGCCTTTTCTAGGACTGCCTGTTGTCTCCCCTTGCTCTACAACTGCTGCAAGGGTAGGAGACAAAAAAGGTGCCAAATTCAAATCCAGCTTGCCATTGATGGGGTATTTAAGAGCTCTGTTGCTAGAAAACCTCTTGGACTGTCTGCTTTTCTTGTTGGCCACATCAGCAGCATCAGGGGAGGGATGTGCAGTCTCCCCAGGTGGCTCTCACTCCACGGGGGCTGCTGCTGGATATTTGTCCCAACCACGCACCCCGGCCTCGACCTCTATTAAATGCCCAACATGGGCGGGGCTAAGTAGGAGCAAAGAGAGAGGCAGCTGTATATTGAGACTTAATAATGGACTAACCTATATAGAGATAGTTTACTTATCCTCCTGCTACCCCATTTCTTCAAACCATTCTGGTTGGCAGTGAGGCCAGCCTTGTGAATCTGTTGTAGTACTCTAACTGGGTATTATTTAACCTCTCGTGGACCATATGGCATTAGTCTTGACCAACCCTGCTGCCCACTGTGGAATCCTGCCTGTCGCTGGGTTGACTATAAACTCTATTCTTGTTGCATTTTCAGATATAGCTTAGTTGTTTTATTGTAAAGCCTTGCTGAATTTTACCTGATGTGTTAATCTGTCCTAACCTGCCCACCTGTCTAGCCCACTGGTGGGAAAACTACCAGTCTTAATCTTATCTGAAATCCTGAGTTAGGCACAATATCACCCATACGAAAAGAATTACTGCATTCTACCAGAATTGTGAGTCTGTCTACTGTCTATAGGATAAGACCTACTGTACTCTACCTATGCTGAACCTGATTCTATCAGAGGTCTACCTACTAGACTTTGTTTCACTGCTAAGCTCCCCACCAGTACTAGCTAAGCCGAGTACCCTCTCCCTGACCCTGGACCATGGGGTGTTTGGGGCTCTTGGTAGTTATTGCCTATATAGCTCTAATACTGGGGGCAGACCAGCTCTGCTCCTTGAGATATAATCTTCTGGATTCTGGTGTGAGTACAGGCCACTCCCCCCTTGGGTCCTATGAGATTAAGGTGGATGGGAGTGATGCGTTACTCTTATCCATATATGGACTAACTAGACATGGAAATTGTTAGAACCTATTCTAGCACATCAAGATAGCAGATAGAAGGAGGTCTCTATCCATCCCCACTAAAATAATTACATACCTTGCCAGGCTCAAACTTGCACTGGGTGGGGATGTAGAATCCAACCCTGGTCCACACTCCTCTAACCACACTCTCAGCAATCCCACTAGCCTTTGCTGGGCCAATTCCAGGGGACTCAAGATGGTTCATATAAACATCAGCAGTCTAAGACACAAGGTCCAGGATCTTGAAGCCTGGACTGCTCTATACAACTGGATGTACTGGCTGTGATGGAGACCTGGCTTAAGTCACAAATCCTCCCCACGAAGTTGACCTCATTGGCTACAATGTCTTTAGAAAGTATCAAGTAGGGAAGAAGGGCAGGGGGGGTTCTTATCTATATCAGCACCAGTCTAAATGCTATGCAACTAGACCATCCTCCCCTCTGTGACTCAGTGAGCGAGATAATATTCATAAAAGTTCTCCTAGGTGATACTAAACCCATTTACATAGGGTGTGTCTACCTCCCACCTCCATCGGCAGCTTCTTCCCTTGAATCTTTAACCCAGGCACTGGCAGAGCATACACTGGGGGAGATGATCCTCCTAGGGGACTTTAATCAAAACTGGAGAACTATGGGTACTATTGGAAGTAAGAACCCTGTCATTGACACCTGCCTGACCCAAGTCATTGACTTGCCTACAAGGCACAACAACAAGTCTGGCAACCATACCTTGCTAGATTGGGCTCTAGTATTGAGCCAAGAGTGGATATCGGCAGCTGGAATCATGGCAGACTCTTTGAGTGACCACTCACCAATTTTCTGCACCTGGTCAAATAAGCTCCCTAAACTGCCAGTCAGGATAATAGAAGCCAGAAACTATGCTAGATTTGTACTGGTAGACTTCTGCTCTGACCTACTTGCTGCTAAGTGGGAACCTCTAGCTTCCCTTCCCTCCTTGGATGAGGTGCTGGATTATTTCACCAACATATTTATGTCAGTGGCTAATGTGCACGCCCCTCACAAGAAACTAAGGGTGCAGGGAAAGTGCCACAAGTGGCTTAACCCAAGCCTTAAATGAAGCATGCTGCTCTGGGACAGGGCCTGGGGGTAATACAAATCCACTGGCCTCAAATTGGACTGGGAGAAGTAGAGGGCACTGAGGAATAAATCCAAGAAAGCTTCCAAAAATGTGAAATTCAAGTACTTGCGTGATCTCCAGTCTCGACACTTAAGGGATCCTAAGAAATTCTGGGGCCAAATAAACCTGCTTTTGAAGGGTGCTACTAGTGGCCAGGATGGAGCTCTTCTGGCTGGGGATACCCTGACCAATGACCCCTCTTTTATAGCTGAGGCATTTAATGCCTCCTTTTCTAAGCCCAGCATACTTAGATCTCCTGTCCCCTCTGGTGTTCCCAGCAGCAACAGAATGGAATGGGATCACACTAGGCTTCAGTTTCATCTAAAACTGGTGAAGCCATCTGAGGTACTACCCCTTCTAAATCAGATTAACCCTGACTCCTCCCCTGGACATGACCTACTTGAACCTAGATTGCTGAAGGCTGCTGCCCCAGCTATTACCCTCCCTGTCACCATGATCATTAACAGATCCCTACTTGAAGGAAAAGTCCCCAATAAATGGAAGGTTTGCAACCATAGTTCAGTCCACAAAAAAGGGTCTTGAGGTTAATGTGGGGAATTACAGGCCCATCTCCATTCTCTGCCCTCTCATGAAGGTGCAGGAGAGACTGGTCTACAACCATCTTCAGGACTACCTCAAGCTGCACCTACTCCTAGCTGACATTTGACATGGTTTTAGGAAAGGCCATGGTACTGACACAGCCCTAATCTGACTTACGTCTGACATCCTAGATGCCATGGATAGGGCTCCCCGATGGGAGCTTTATTCATCGATTTGTCGAAGGCATTTGACCTGGTCAGTCATGAACTACTTCTCTCCAAGTTCCAGCTACTAGGACTGGATGGGCTGTCAGTTACTTGGTTTGAGAGCTACTTGCTCAAAAGAAATCAGAACGTTCTATGGAGAGGAATCCAATTGGGTGCTAGACCTGTGACCTTCGGAGTACCCCAGGGCTTGATTTTGGGTTCTTTACTATTTGTCCTCTTTGTCAGTGACATTGAGAAGGACTGTGGGCTGGACAGCCTCATCCTGTTAGCAGATGATACAGTTACATATTGCAGCGATCCACTACCAAGCGTTATTTCTGCCAAACTTCAGACCTGTCTCACTGCACTTGATGCCTGGTTCACTGCTAACTCACTTGTGCTTAATGAGGAGAAAACTAGGGATGTCCTATTTGGGACCAGGCAACTGGGAGCCAACAGGAATGACCTGCTCCAGCTCCACACAGCCCAAGGGAAGGGTGTTGAGGTTATTGACAAGATTAAATATCTTGGAATCCTCCTTGATCAGGATATGTCCTACAAGCCTCACATTAACTATTTAGCCAAGTCCACTCACCTGAAGATTGGCCTCCTCTACAGGCTGGGAAGCTCCTTTTTGGACTAGGCACAGTGAGCCATAGCTAACTGCACCCTGCTTCCCACCTTCCTCTATGATGCCCCCTTCTACAGTTTCTTAAGGAGGGTGAACTAAGAAAACTAACTGTACTCTACAATAAGGTTGCACATTTCACTACCCACACCCCTCCTAGAAGGCACCACTGTGAGGTCCTTGCTGACCTTAACTGGCCCTCTATATGGCACAAATTGGCCTATCCCTCGCTATGTATGACTTTTAAATTCACTACTGCTGGCCCTCCCCCCAATCTCCATGGCTTGCTTAATCCCACAGTCCAGTGCCATGACCTGAGGTCATCGACAGGCAGCCCCCTTGACATCTCTCAATTGAGGACTAACCTAGGCAAAAGATTCTTTTGGTATGCTGATCCTAACCTGTGGAACTCTCTCCTAGATAATCTGAGGGGTTGTCCCACTCTCCATGGATTTAAGTCTACATTGAAAGTGTACCTGCTGGAACTGAGTCTCTGTAGTTGTTACCACTAGTCCCTATCAACTGGGCCCAATATCCCCCCTCCCACTTATATATATAAGAACACATGGGCTCCTTGCCTAGTAAACCATCTTACAACTCTGGATAATACCCTGTGTAAGAATTCCCAGATCAATTAATGGCAAATCTGGAAGACTAGGCCTGTGGTGTCTACAAATCAATCATATGTGAACTCTGTTATATATTGTCTATATCCTTCTACCTAGTGAATAGCGTGGTGTTTGCCATACCCTGAAACTGAATATTAACTGCGCCGCTGTTGCTTTTTCATCCACGCATCTCATGTTTATTGTGTATTGTGTATTGTGTACCTAACTAACATGCTGTATCTGAACTGTTAAACTCTGAGGGCTGGATATTCAAACTGCGCCATTCTGAGGCACAAGCCCTTGCACTGCGCAAAATAGTTGCGCAGGGGGGTGGCCGGGGCGATATTCAAAGGAGTTGCACTATTGGAGCAACTCTTGAATATCACCCCCCAGCCACAGCCACTGTGCATGGCGCAGTGGAACTTGCGCCACCGAAGTTGTCAGAGTGGAGCATTCAACCTGCGGTGGCCAAGTACCATTGTGCCATGCGCAGAATCACAATATTCAAAAGGTAACATGCAAATGGGGCCATAATTCATGCAAGGCGTGGGGGGCCATTTGCATCTGATTATGGCCCCATTTGCATGCCATTAGCATGTAGGTGCGCCGATCCCCGAGGACTTGCACCTGGCGCCCTGCCAGGCAGCAGCCGTCGGGGACCGATGCACCCTGCAGCCCGATCACGGGCAGCATGTAGCTCCCACCTCCTCCCGTACATCTCCCTGGTGGTCAGTGGACGAAATGCCCGATCGCGGGCAGAAAGTAAATGAACCCCGAACATGTCCTAGTGCCCGATCGTGGGCAGAATGTAAAATGAACCCCAGAACATGTCCCTAGTGCCCGATCACGGGCAGAATGTAAATAGACCCCCAGACATGTCCCTAGTGCCCGATCGTGGGCAGTAAGTAAAGTGCCCCCACCCGAACATCTCCCTGGTGGATTAGTGGACTGTAATACCCGATCGCGGGCAGAATGTAAATTGACACCCCCAAACATCTCCCTGGTGGCTAGTGTCCCCCACCCCCCACCCGAAGCCCCACCACCCGCTCCCCGGCGCTGGCGGGCGGCAGCATCCACCCGCCTGCCGCCCGCCCGCCCGCGACTACTGCCCAGTAGGGCTGCACACCCGGTGGTGCAGGGCAGAGCCAATGGGCGTGCAGCCCATCATACATGACGGTCAGATTTGTGAATGATTCTTTCACAAATCTGGACTGTCATGTGCGTATGGGCTGCATGCCCATTGGCTCCTGCTGCACCAATGGTGTGCAGCTCTATCGGAGACAGCGGCGGGCGGCGAAGGTGGGATGCTGCCTGCCGCTGCTGGGGAGCGGGTGATGGGGCTTCGTGGGTGGGTGGGGTGGGGACACTAGCCACCAGGGAGATGTTTGGGAGTGTCATTTACATTCTGCCAGCGATCGGCATTACGGTCCACTGGACCACCAGGGAGATGTTGGGTGGGGCACTTTACTTGCTGCCCGCAATCGGGCACTAGGGACATGTTCGGGGGTCATTTTACATTCTGCCCATGATCAGGCACTAGGGACATGTTCGGGGTCTCATTTTACATTCTGCCCACGATCGGCATTACGGTCCACTGGACCACCAGGAGATGTTCGGTGGAGTTCAATTTACTTTCTGCCCACGATCGGGCACTAGGGACATGTTCGGGGGTTCAATTTACATTCTGCCCATGATCGGGCATTTCGGTCCACTGGACCACCAGGGATGTGAACGGGAGGGAGCCACATTGATGCCCATGATCGGGCTGGTGGGGAGTACACTATGCCAGCGATCGGGCACAGGGGCACAGGGACTGAGTTGGGGGCCAGCCACAGGTGGCAGCTGCTGTGTGCGCCCTGCAATGCAGCAGCTCACCTGTGGGTGGCCTCGACTTAAGCCTTTTTGGCTCAAGGTCCTGCAGGCTCAGGTTGGGGGTTGCGCCTGCACAACTCTGCACAGCCAGGCTGAATATCGGGCTGTGCAGTTTATGCATGGTTCCTCCCTCTCCTGTTGAGCAGGCATTCATTTGCATTGTGCTGTTGCTCAGCCTGTTTTCAGTGGCGCAACTGCCTCCTGCTGAATATCGCAGAATGGCGCAATGTAGGACTTGAGCATGTGCAACCCTGTTGCGCATGGCGCAACCCTTTTGAATATCTGGCCCTGTATGTAATCGAAGTATATTCCACTGTATGTAATTAATGTATTGTAATTAATTCCGGGTTGCCCCTGAAAAAGGGACCTCTGGTCTCAGTGGGCTTACCCAGTTATCAAAATTCTAAATAAATAACTAAATACCTGTGATTACTACATCTTGAAGCAAATATTGACCGAAGCAGACTTGTACTTCTGGTGAATGATGGACCGTTTAACCTATTTTTCTACTTTTTATTTTCTGCAGTTTTGTACTGTGAACATAAGGTTATTTTACAATAGATTAAATATAATAAACACAGTACATTATTTATGCATGTGCTCTAACTACATGTTTCAAATCCACAATAGCACACAGCCTAATTCTATTATTGCACACACTGTACAGTTATTAAGCGCTGCATATATAAATGTAATTTAATTTTTAGTATTGTCTGTGGTCCATGAATACAGTGAAAATTAAATTACCATGGAATAAACCCATTTTGCAGTATGCTGGACAACATTAGCAATAGTATAGCACAAACTCCAAAACTGGAAATTTAATGTTAGTATAGAAAATATATTGTTCGCTAAGAAGAAGATTCCAATTGCTATTATATCATCTGACACAACCCTTTGCTTTAAAGAAGGAGCTGACTGGAAGGTAAATAGGACATTGGTGAAGGGATACTTGACCAGCTGGAGCTTGCTGGCTAGAGCAGTCTACCCTACTCAGGCTTAAGTCATCTTATGACTCAGCTATTGTAACAAGCTTTATCCTGCCCAGCCTGTAAGCCAGTTGCACCATCCTCAGCATATGCAAAATGACTCTGCAAGGTTACTAAAAGGTATACCAAAATATCAGTATATTACTTTGCACTATGTGAGCTGCACTGGCTGATGATAAGGTGGTACATTGGCTGTAAGGTTTTGCTGTGTTTTTTTAAGGCACTGAATTGACTGGGCCCTCCAAATACTGCATTCACTTGCCCCTCCTGACCACCAACCAGGACTACTACAGTATTTTATTGTAACTTTTCTTGTGCTGATTTTAAATTTATATGCATATTACATATAGTGTATGTGTTTTATAGATACTGGTCTTGTGAGTAAGGGTTGTTACAGTATGTTTTGCTTTAAGGGTTTTAAACCTAGAAAAGGTGCCATGAACATAAAGAATCTATATGTTTTTCTATCTATTTTCCTATCTACAGTACTAGAAAAGCATATTGCATGTAAAACCTACTGTTGCATGTATTCTAATAAAATAATTATTTTTCAGCGATGTCCTATGAATGTTTATGACATGGTGTTAGAAGCCATATACAACAATTCTTGAGCAGACAAAGCAGAGAGAAGGGGAGATAAAAAGCAGCCACATCTGGAATAGTAACCCACCTGACTGCTTCATAGTCAATAAACCAGCAGACTAGCATAAATGTAGGCACTTCACCAGGTTTTGCATAGCAATGAAGTGCATGTTAACTCATTAATTTGTGCAATGGGCTTAGAGACTGTGAATATTTATTCAACTTTAACTTTTAAAGGAGTCAAGAATAAAGATAACCATTGCATTGTCTAAAATATGTTTGCAGAGTATTTCATCCAAAAACAGAACACTGTAAAAGAATATGCTTTTTCTAGATGCCACTGTAGGTAAAGAAATCTCTTGAAACTACATATGTGGTTTGAACTAACTTTAGAGTAAGCAAATGGCATGAGAGGCAACAATTATGAAGGGACAAATCACGCAACAGAAGTCTTTTAAGGGCTTAGAAGAGATAGCTAAACAAAGTTCCTGCTGGGCAGAAACACACACTGTCAAAGAAAGCCCCAAGTCAAATCAAAGATTGGACAGTAACAGGATGCACTAGATGTGACAAAAATGAGCACAGCAGGGGTAAAACATACCCAGAATGGAATACATATAGGACATTTAGAAAAATAAAGAATTTGGTCATGCATTTTCTTTACAACAAATGTAAGGGAAGTGACATACACATGTCCAGGCGAGACATATTTCCTTGGCTCAGGTTCATGCAGCTGAGATGCAGTAGAATGTAGTTATGCACTTTATTTATAAGCTTGTGAGAGATGCAATTGGAAATAAGCCTTCATTGAATAACTAACTCACATAAATAAACAAGATATATGGAGACTGGACCTAAGCATAAGTAACCATAGCATTACTTAAAAATTGACACTGCAGCAGATGCAACTGTTATTGGGGAAGAGATTTTTTTTTCCAGAAATGCAAGCCTATCCCCATTCTAGAAGAATGTCTCACTGTGCTAAACAGCACTGGTGTTCAGACTGATTGTAAAGACAGTTCATTGCTACTACAGCTACCCACAAGAACAATAATTACAAGTCTAATTAATTAGTCATGAGCTAAATTAGCTCACTGATTGACTGCCATGCCAGTCTGAAATCTCTTAGAAATGCCTGGCATGGCAGAAATGTTCTCACGCCACTCTGCTTAAAACCTTAAGAACTTAAAAAATTAATGGTAAAAAACAAAATTGTTATTGTGACTAGACTTATAATCACAATAACAACCGTGAAGCTGGTCATTTCCTTGGATTAATGATCGTCTGGAAGGAGGTGGCCCTCGATGCCCACCCCCCCCCGGTTGTTAATCCCTTAGAAATGAAAGACTCCTTGGTCATTATTATTAAAATATGCATCTTTTGTTTTTGGAATGAGAGGATCAAGTGTCAATAATATACTGGATGGGTCTATAAGTTCAGAAATGGGCATTGTAAAGTAAAAAAATTACAATATTTGGTGAGAACGGTCTCCTGCAAGGAAAGCCAGTTAGAAATTGACTGACTGAGGGCAAAGCACCAATATGTAATGAGTACAGCTTGAAGAGTCCTCATATGCTTATTTTCAAAAGTTAAAGAAGAGTTACTAGGCTGGCCTAGTGACATCGAGGACTAAGATGCTGGATGGTTTACCTCATGCCATGCCGATGACCCATGTTCTGGAATGAGTACAGACCATAGGAGGTCGGCAGGGAGGGAGGGCGCAGAGCTGGATGGAACCGCTGAAAGGCAGCTCCTCTCTCCAGGGAGGGAAGGTGGTATCCTTCGGCTCTTGACTACCGCATGGCAGAGGCCAGGGGCAGCACAGGCCAGAGCAAGGGCCAGGAGTTAGGCTGATGGGTAGGAGGATGGGGCTGTTACCAGGGCTGTAGTACACATGACCACCTCCACGTGCATGCATTTCTACTCCTGGGTCCCGGGGTAATTGGGAGGACAAGAAAAAGGGAAAAATGGATCCAGCCACAGGATGACACCCAACCCTCTGCAGGGTCTGCCCCAGGCTGGACATAAAGAAAGCCCCAGTAATTCTGCGATGTCAGGGCTGGGGGGGCAGTCAGGATGAAGGGGGCAGCCAGAAGGAGATGAATAATCTACAAAAAAAAAAAAAAGAGGAGTTACTAAGAATGGAGATGAATGGAAGGATTGAAAGAACAATTAAACCAATAGAGTAAATATATAGATAAATGTGCCAATGGTCCCAGTCTTGGAAAAAAGAATAGTCAGGCATCCTTGTGTGTAGATCTGAACTGGTTAAATGAAGCTGTAAACAGGGAGAAGATATTTTCATTCCACCTTGGAAAATATTATATCAAAATTATCTTTGACAACAGAGTTTTTATCACTGAATGCACCAAGCAGGCATTTTGCAGGTGCTACTCCACAGTGACAATGCCAAGCTAACAATTTTCATTACTGCACGTAACCACCTAGCCCTGGGACTGGAAAGGATTTTGACAGGGCCCTCTAGTTTTAAGTGGTATCTGGCCAGGGATCACTGATTTAGTTGTGTTAGGTAGGTAATATGGGACACAGCTTCAAATTCAGCATCATGCTTATTTCAGTATAAACAACTTTATTGTCAATGCCATTCAATCCATCAGGTAGTGGGGTTTTCATTGAAACATTTAGGGCATTAGGGAAGCATTGCTTAATGACACAGGTGGGCAGCTCCCTTGTAGTTGGTCATCACAAGCACTTTACAGCACTCACACATGCATGGTTTAATGTTGCTGTTTTGATGGTAATGGTTATTCTTTTCTCTTTCTTTCTTAGAGGCTTTAAATTATCCCAGACTGTAATACATGGCTGAACGCTTCACAAATACACTCACCAGGCAAGGACAAGTCAGGACGCTGTGCTTTGCTGCATTCACTCACATTCCACATCAGCAAAACATCATATTTGTTGAATCCCAAGGGCTCACTTAGTGATATTAAATGTCCCATTATGCTGGACTCCCATGTTCAGTAGCTCTAGCCCAGGTACATCGACTTTTTACTAGAGTCTTCTTTAAGGGACGTCTGCTCAAGCTTGCAGACCCATCAGTGTCTATTGAAGGATCCTCTCACCTCCCCTATATCTGCTCATCCCTCCTCCCCCCACTCCCCTGCCCTACACTGAACTTTCTCTTTTGCTCTGTCCCAGTCACTCTTAAAGCTGTCTGCTAGTCTTCAGGGAGACAAAATCTACAGTGGGCCTGGCCATCGCTACCATTAACATCTACAGTCTAATCCTCAAGCTTGATGCTGTACAAGTCTTTGTAAACCAACACAGCCCTGATATCCTAACAATTGTCAAAACATGGCTAACACCTAAGATTCCAGACTTGGCAATTGAACTACCAGGATATAATGTGCACAGACTGGACCATGTGTCCAAAAGAGGAGGAGGTTGTGCAGTCTACATCATAGACTATCTCATTGGATGCCCCATCTCTACTCCTCTCCATGACTCCACAGCTCAGATCCTACCAATTAAAATACTTTTAGGTGCACACAACAAAACCCTCACAGTTATCATGGTCTACATCCCCCAAAAGACCAAGGGAAAAGCCTCACAGCTGTTCTGGACTTCATCAAAACCCAACCTGTAGGTGCTGAGACTATCACACTAGGCAACTTTAATATTAACTGGCATGCATCAGATGCTGCTGTCTCTTGGGATGCCATATCATCAGCTAACCTCTTGCAAATGGTTGTCTCCTCCACTAGAAAGAACTACAAATCAGGCCCTAGTACCCTACTGGACTGGGTCCTTACCAGTCATCCTTTCCATATCTCCAGCACCTCGGTCCTTCCCGACTCACTAAGTGACCACTCACCCTTTATATGTGGGTGGTCAAACAAATTCAACAAGCCCCCACCTAAAGTCATCACCAGCAGAGTGCTCCCAAGTGGTCAACTAAGACACCTTAAATCCTGCCTCAGTTTGCATGACTGGTCTCCCATTTATCAATCTACGGATGCTAACTCAGCTCTCAACTTCTTTATCTCCTCCTTCAACACAGCATGTGACGCCTATGCCCCACTCAAAAAATGAAAAGTCAAGGCATTCTGCAACCCGTGGCTAACAGGTGAGCTTCTAACTCAACTAAAGTCTCGGGGCCACCTCTAGGCCCTAGCTAGCGACTCTGGTGCCCAACTTGACATACAGAACTACAAACGCGCCCGCAACAACTGCACAAAATCCATACAACTACAGAAAAGTACATATTACAGAGAAGCTCTCTCCAACTCCTGGGGCAATGGGTCAAAGTTTTGGAAGAATATCAAAGAAGTCATGGGGAAACACCCCAAATCCTCCCCAACCATGCTAACGGTTGATGAGTCCATCACCCTTGTTCCCCTGGTCATCGCAAACACCTTCAATGATGCATTTACCGACCTAAGCAGCTTCCTTCCCCCGGATTTTTTTCTGGCTACTACTCCCATTATTCCCTGTGGCTCTTCTACCCCTACAAATCACCCACTCTTCTACTTCAAAGAAGTTGATTTGCACAATACCCAGAAACACATCACCAAAGCAATATCCAAGTCAAGATCTAGTGGAGACTCGCTGGACCTAAAACTGCTATCCCTCACCCTGGATGAGGTTCTAGTCCCATTAACACATATTCTCAACCTCTCCCTTAGCCTCAGTCAGTTCCCTGACAAATGGAAAGCTGCTACAGTTACACCTGTCCACAAAAGCAGGGATAAGACCTTCCATGTGAACTATAGACCAGTTTCTATACTACCACCTCTCTCCAAGGCACTCAAATGCATAGTGGCCAACCAACTCATGGACTACCTGGAAAAACACAGTCTCCTATGTCCACAACAACATGGCTTCAGGAAAGGACACAGTACCTCATCTGCCTTACTGGAATTCACTGGAGCACTGCACTGCACCTTGGATAGGGGTCACTTAGCCGGGGCAGTATTTGTAGATTTGACCAAGGTGTTTGACACTGTCCACCACCGTCTGCTGATCCAACAACTCCAGCTTACAGGACTCTCTCCTGACACAGTTGTGTGGTTCAATAGCAATCTGCAAAATTGATCACAAAGAGTAAAAATCACAAGTGCACACTCGGATCTCAGACTGGTCTGATCCGGAGTCCCCAAGGGGTCTATTCTGGGCCCACTACTCTTCAGCCTTTTTCTTAACACCCTCTCAAAATCCTGCCCAGAACAACTCATCCTCTATGCAAATGATGCTGTAATCTTCTCCTCCCACAAGGACCATGTGCTCCTGCAGCTAAATCTGCAGCAAGGCTTTGCCGCACTGGAAAACTGGTTCAACCATCATAAGCTGGTCCTCAACCATAAAAAAAACAAAGTAATGCTTTTTAACAGCCCTCAAAACAGGCATAGATCTCACCCCCTTACTATCCCAACTAGCACTGGAAGCACCTTTGAGCAGGTGCAATCATTCAAATACCTAGAGATATCCCTGGATTCAAATCTCTCCTATGGGGAACACATAGACAATGTTGCTGAAGCTGCAAATATGCACTTAGGCCTACTATACTGACATAGACAGCATCTCATGGCTGAAGCGCTGAAGATCGCTGTCCAGAGCTCGGTGGTCTCCATCATTGACTATGGACTAATCATCTATGGCTCTGCCTCTGCCTCTGCCCTCAGACGAATATTGACATCCCTTAACAAGGCCTGTAGGCTCATCTCTGGTACTCACCATCTCACACATACAAGCAATTTGTATGCCCAATCTGGATGGCTTCAACTTTCCTACCGCATTAAGTACCTAACCTGCATCATGGCAAAGAAAGTAACCATGGGCCCCATCCCACCGGGAGTCCAGGCTTTGCTGAGTACAAGACTAAAGCCCCAAAACACCAGGGGCTCTGAATCCCAGCTCCTCCAGGTCCCCTGCTGTGGCACCTCCCAGAGCCAAAGATCCTTTGCCCACAGAGTGCCCAGCTGGCTAAACGAGCTCAACCTTGACATCTCCTCCACTACTACCCTTGGTTCATTCAAATCTAAGCTCCACCTCCATCTCATTAACTGTAGCTCCTGTGACTGCTACTGTACCAATAATCTCCACAGTCCACTCACTTTGTCTCTCCCCCTAGCACTTACCCTTTCTCCCTCTTTTTTCCCACTCCCCGCTTTTTTCCTGACTCTCTCCCTTCCACATCCCACCATTTAAGCACTTTCCACTTTTAGGTTAGCTAAGTTAATTCTGCTCCTAGTTGTTGACAATGCCTCTGGCTGTGCTTCCTGTCCTTGCTCAACCATTCCTAACGTTTTGTCTTCATTTTCCCTCCCTCCCCTCCCTCCCACCCCACTGTTACCCTGTGTGTCCTGTGTTGCCACCGTCTAGTACAGCTTATCGTATCTTTTGCATTGATCTACCATTGTAACTAAATCTGCTGCCCTATTTACTGTATTGTACTTATTTGCTGTATTTTGTATTGTATTGTTCTCTGACGTGGAACCCTTGTAAAAGAGCCTGGCTCAAAGGTATTTTGTAATCCAAGATGCAAATAAACAAATAAAAACTACTTCCTCCGGCAACTCATTTCACTCCACTCTCTCCATAAAAAATTGGCACCCTATTTATAACCTGATTTTTCCCCCATCAGCTTGAGGCAGTACCCCTTAGTGGTCCTGTTCCCACTAAGGCTGATGGACCCTCAGAGCTCACACTGTTGAAACCCTTAAGGTACTTGAAAGTTTCAATCATGTCACTGCTTTCCCTTTTATCCTCCGGAGAGTACATGTTGAGATGCCTAACTCTCTTCTAGTATGTTCTGCTTGATGTTCCTGGATCATATTGGTTGCCCTTTTCTGAACTGTTTCCCATAGGTTGATGTCCTTGTTTAGGTAAGGGCACCAATATTGCACACTGTATTCTAGGTGTGACCATATAAGGGATCTGTACAGTGGCAGAATGCCCTCCACTTTCCTGCTGGTTATACCTCTGGTTATGTAGCCCAGCATACAATTCACTTTTGTTGCTGCTTTGTTGCAGTGTGCCGAGTGCTTCAGGTAACTCATGATGATCACTCACAAATCCTTCTCCTCCTCTGACCTGATAACCTGCACACCACCCAGACAATATTTGATCACCAGGTTCTTTGCCCCCCAAGTGCACTATTTCACACTTTTTGGCATTTAATCCCAGCTGCCAAATACCTGAACATTTTTCTAGCTTAGCCTGGTCCTCCTTGAGGTCCTGACTCCCCTTATACATGTCTACTGTCCCACAGAACTTTATGTCGTCCACAGACAGACATATTTTACTCTTTATCACATCTGCAACATTGCTGATGAAGATGTTAAACAACACTGAACTGAGCACCTAGCCCTGTAGGACCCCACTAGTTATTGGCCTAGCCTCCAAGGACCCCCCCCGGCAACTACCCTCTGACTTCTGTCCTGCAGTCACATTCTAATCCACATGACTTATTTTCCCCCATCCCTAGGTCCTCCAGCTTCCTGATTGATCTCTTGTGGGGAGCACAGTCAAAGGCTTTACTGAAATCCAGGTACAGGATGTCCACTGTGTGGCCTTTGTCTGCTGTCCCATTTACCAGTCACAGAAATAAATCAGGTTAGTCTTCTGACAGGACCTCCCTGACACAAACCCATGCTACCTCTTGTGGAGCCCAGTTTCATTCAGAAATCTTACCAGTCTTTCTTTCAGTATGGTTTCCATGAGTTTGCCCACTATTTTTTTTTAACTTTCTTTCCCTCCTGGTCGCCAGCTTCTGGAACTCTCTCAGACTTCTGACCTACCCATGGCACACCCTCAGGCAATCCCCTGGCTTCTTCCCCCTGTGGTGGGGTCACCTTCAACTCCCTTCTGCTCATGTAGATGAAATACAATTACCTACAGAATGGAGGTGAAGATCGGAGGCATCAGGACCCAGGAGGGCAGGATCTGATGGGTACATAGTTCCAGGTTGATGCTGCCTATCCAGGAGCTGGGGCTTTTCCTTCTTCTTGATGGCACCCTTCCCGTTAGTGAATGCAGAAGTACAATAACATCCAGGGAGGTGCACATGCTCCCATGCGTGCCACATCAATGTCCACCATGGCCTACCTTCCAGAAAGCAGAAGGCTATCAGCTCAGTACCTCCCAGCCACTGCTGGGAGGCATACTGTTGCTGGAGCCTTCAACCCACAACTCCCTGTAGAAGGTGTGCTGTCATTGGATGCTCGAACCTTCTCCTCACTGGCAAAGGATTTCTCTTGAGGAGGGTTCCCACCACTAGAGGTGCCATGGGACCATAATTCCTTTGGGCTAAAGGTACCTTAGAAAGGAGCCCCAAGGAGAGAAGCATGCCACCGGAAGTGGAGGAAGGATGATGGGGCAAAGAAACAGTGCTTCTGAGTGAGGCCGAAGGGAGCTAACTTAAATTGCTTAGGCAGGGGGTGTGGCTGTTTGCTACCACCCACAGAATTGCAGGCATAACCTTTGAACTCAATGGGCTTACACAACTTAGTGAGGAGTTATGCTTGTGCAGCTTTGTTAATAGTCTGAAGGTATTTGAATGAATGCATTGTTTATTGTCATAGGTGAATACTTTGGCTGTTTGCTCCCTCTGTCCCACAGGGAAATACCACCCTGTCTGGGGTACCATGAAAGCACATGAACCCTCTTGAGGAGGGTTCCACCCCTAGAGGTACTATTGGAACATAATTCCTTAGGAAGGAGCCCCAAAAAGAACTAAGCAACAAGTAGTGACCACAGAGCCTGAGTGAAGAGATTGATAGCAACTGATGATGGCTGGAAACAGACAAAGACTGAATCGTGCAATGACTGACAGATATTGGAACATATAGCAGAAGAGGCATGACTTCCATAAGGACAGAGGTAATGGCAAAATGGAAGAAGAGCCACTATCTAACTCCAATTCACAGCAGAAACCTACCTAGGTAAATGTTACACTAATATAAATGTACTATACTATGGAACACCTGTTGCAGAGATTACCTAACTTTTATGACCTTTGGCATGGAGAAAAAGAAAAAAACCCTATGGGGGAACCTCTGGGGAGCCTAGGCCTTAGTTATCTTCCCTCCAGGCCTGCAATAAATTAGTGATGGCTCAGCTACTACAATTTAGAGACCCAATTCAGGGAGAAGATTTTTTTTTAGAAGAAGGGCTCTCAGAATATCCCTCTAACAGGAAAGCCGTGGAGTGCTGTGAGCTGATCTCTGCAGCTGAAGGAAGCTCCCTGTGAAGGAGGCCCACCTCCCAAGGGAGGAGGAGGAGAGCAACAAATGCTGAAAGGCACTCACCTGGCCTCCACAAGGGGAGGCCTAGAGAGGGAACCAAATCCTTGAGGGGTAAGGCATAGTAGTTGAGCCCTTGAGGGGCCATGATTTGGAACTGAATGATCTTCACCCTTGAGGGTCAGATTAAGGGAAGGAGGTGGAGAACAGGTGAACCCTAGGTGGCTGTAGGGGGAATTGCTTTTGAGGTGCTGTTGACATAGTCTGCACAACTAAAGGAGCCCCCATGGACTTAGAGGTCCCACCCTCCAGCAGCTGAAGTCTTAAATGCTACATCAAGAGGTGCCACTAAACTGATCTGCATGGCTAAAGCTTCCCCCAGAAAGTAGAACATTCTCCCCTGAATGGCAGAAAAGTAAGGACCTCAACTGAGGGACCCACCCTCAAGATGCTAGCTTCAAGGGGGCAGAGTGAGATAGTCAGTTAAAAGGGCAGGAGCCCTGGAAGCCATGCTATTGTTGTGGCTGGCATGCATCTGAATGCAGGAGTAGTGGGAGACCGATGATGAAGTCTGATGGCCATGAGCACACTGTAGAAACAAAACCTAGGTAAGGCTGAAAGGCTTATTGAGACATTGAATGACAACTAGGACATTGAAAGAGACTGAATGGTATGAACTTGGACTGAATGATGAATGCATGCCAATCAGCTCTGTAAGTTAGTGTTAGTTGCTGAGTCACTGCAAGTCAGGTAGGCTGAGGCAGTAGAAGCAACAGATGTAACTGCAGGTCAAGCAGGAGCATGTTGGAACTGAAAACTAGGAAGAAGTAGCTGCTGAAGTGAACAACAGCTGAACCATTAATAGGAGTGGTTGCCTGGCTAGGAGCCAGGTGCAAACATTTCAGGATTATAGTTGAACTGAGAGATTGCAAAAGGTATGGAAAAACAACAAAATGGGAGCCTGAATAGCACAAGTCAAAAGAAAATGATGACGGCAGGATGCTTGGAAAACTAGAAGGCCCAAAAAGGACCAAAACATAAAGAAACACAAGGTAAATGAGAACAAGAGTGCAGCAGGAATAGGTGACTGAGAAGCACAAACTGCAGCCAGGAAGGTAAAAATCAAAATATTGATACAGAAAGCCAGAGAGGCACAAACCAAGCAGAAAGTCAAAAATCACAAAAGGAAAGTGAAAGACAAACACTGGGAGATGGGGTGGGAGCAGAACCCTGGCACAGCCTCTGGCTGCAGCAAAGAAACAATGCTTCTGAGCAAGGCTGGAAGGAGCTGACATAAATAGCTCAGTCAGGAGGCATGGCTGGTTGTACCCATTCATTGAATTGAAGGTATTGCCTTTGAATTATATTAATTATGTTACATGTTATACACAGGCAGACAATGGTAAAAAGGTTACAGTTGCCTAAAATACATAAAAACCTGGACTAACCCAATGGGATGTCCTATAGTGGCCAGTACTCGCTCTTTGATAGAGCTGTTAGCATTAAATCCATGTTACGGGGCCTTCCCACATGTATTAGGGACTCCATAGACATAGTCAGGGTACTAAGTAATTAGCTATTGCCGATACCTGATACTTGGACACTATGGACATGGAGCCCCTGTATACGAATATACCTCACAAGGGTGGCTTTGTGGCATTGTCCAGAGCATTGAAAGAACACACTGAATATAGTCAACCATTTATTGGTTTCTTGAAATGTATTACTGAGAAGGTATCATGTTGCAACACTTTTGTATTTGATGGCAAGTACTTCCTACAACTCCAGGGCACAGCTATGGGGGTGGTGATGTCCCCCAACTAAGCCAATACTTATCTTAGTATGTGGGAAAAGGATTATGTTTTGAATTCAGAAGTCAATCCATTTTTCAACCTCTTTGACATATTGAGGCAATATATTGATGATGTTGTAATGGTGTGGCAGGGGTCACTGAAGGAACTAAAAAATTTCAAGCAGTATTTAGAAAGAACTAACTGTACTCTTAAGTTTACTGTGATGGCTAGTCAGGGGTCTGTACAGTTCTTGGATTTGGAAATCACAAAAGATGGGAAAGTAGAGCCACTGGTCAGAGCAATGGACTAGCAAACACATTTTCATTGCACCACTCTGTGAACAGCAATAATCTGCCTTTTTTCAATGTTTAAATACTTTTCATTTGGGTGAAATAGTCGCACAGTCAGCAAAAGTTAAAGGAGGTGGCAGAAAGCAGGCTTGATTTTATTGATAAGTTCTGTCTCCAAAAGTCGAGAAAGCACCTCCGCCATTGGGGACAGGTGGTTTCCTGCACCTGGATGGAGCAGTGGCTTCCCCATTAACACAGCTTTCTGAGCCAGGCGCTAAGGCAAAAACCTTCATGAAGCTGATGCTGGCTTCTATTCAAGCCTTACTCAGTAATTTTCAATCAGACACTAAGTTCTCATTGTTCAGTGTGCAGATTTCACTCAGCAAAGTTGCAGCCAGATGCCAAGCAATTGAAACAGTGATTACAAAGGTAGAGGAGCGGGTGGAATCTACAGAAAAAAACACTGACAAGCTTTTGGCTCGAGTACTAACAGTGGAGGAGCAATAAATGCTTTATTACATAAGCAGCTGAATACTGTATGTTGGCTAAACTTGAAAATATAAAATACTCTGCTGCTGGGAAATATTACACTGACTGGTCTGTCAGCTAACATTGAAAATGCAGACCTGAAATCTGACTTGGAGAGGATTTGAACTCTTGATATTTCCCCGAACAGCCAGTCATATTAGAATCAGTACTTAGACCACAATCCGGGAAAGATCCTTTAGAAATACATGAGTCTCTCTCAGGATCTAGATATGTGATATGAACTTTTTTAGCAATCTCGCAAAGAAATCAAATCCTCCAATCTGTCAAATGTAAGAAAGGTTTTATGTATGAAGTCTCAGTGCTCCATCTGTACCATGATTTCTGTCTTGTTTACAAAGACACAAAAAATAGCCTTGACAATCAGAGCTGAATTCATTCAAGCAAGAGTTACAATAGTTTTGCAACCTCCTGCAATGCTAAAAATCTCTTTTCAAGGCAAAGACTATTTCTTTACTGATGTGGATGCTGCAAGAGCTTTTACGATAAACACATAGCCCTTCCAACAGATATAGGATCTGAAGAAGATGAAGTGGATGAAGCACAAGTGGATAACACCCAGTATATTCTCTTGGCTACCTGAACTATGGGTAAGGACAAAACATCTGTTGTGACTCTGATACTTTGCATAAAATCTATTCAACTTGAAAACTGTATAAGAATTTAAATTCCTTTTTTTTGATTGGATGTATATAACTTGGAGCATAAAAAGGGGAAAATATAATAAAAACAATGAAACATGCTCTTGTTAAACTATATATGATTGTTTTTTCTGTTTATCCTACCAACAATTCAAAAAAATATTTTATGCTTGTCAATGTACTTCTTTATTATGTCATGTTTTTGAGATTTTTTTTGTATTACTTACCTTTTATTCTTTTTCTCTCTGAATAAAAATAAAGTATAAACCAAAAAAAAAAGATGGGAAAGGGGGAGTGAGAACAACTCCTTTCCAAAAACCCATGGACACTAACTCCCCCCTTCACTTTACCAGCTGTCACCCCCATCACACTACTGAAAACATCCCCCAAAGCCAATTCCTGTGTATTAAAAGGAATTGGAGAAAGGAGGAGGACTACCAGATACATGTCAATGTCCCATAACAATGTTTTCAGCATACAGGTTACAACAAGAACGGTGCCGAGACAGCTAGAGGTGAAGTGAAACAACTGAATAGGGCTCAGATAACACATCCCAATGTAGAGAATGATGTGATAGACAGTGCACGTGGGGTAGAAGAGGCATATGTCCTGGATATGTCCAATAACTTCAGGTGATCTATGTCCAATAATAGACAGGACCAGAGACAGAATTTTATTAGCACTTTCTCGTCCCAAACTGCAGATATAAGGCACAAGTGATAGAGAAACAATGGCATGTAACTGGGACTGAACTTGCTCTTACTGTAAGAGGACCAGTCAGATTTACCCTCATATAGTATATAGGAGGGGTAAGAATGTGGCAGATACTGTCACTAATAGCTATTTTTCTACATCACATAACAACACATGGCTCCAACCTCTCCCTACTGGTACTTTTAGTTTTGGGAAATATAAGTACTACCCAGTTATCAAGATGTATAAGACTTTTCGGTTGAATGAGCATGACAAAGTCTATGAACTATGTGACTTCATTAACTGTGACTCCACGGGGGTGGTATATTTGGCCACCCGTACATGTGGTTCTTTCCATTCTGTATTGGAAAGACTATTAGGAGTCTGAAAATTACAACGAGGGAACATGTCAGGGCAATCTAGAAAGGCGATGAGGAGAATGCCCTAGCTGATCACATAAAAAACAATAATGCAGTCACAATTTTGTGTTTCAGGGCATTGAGAGATACAGTTTGGGACCTCGTGGAGGATACCTGGACTATAAATTACTACACAGGGAACCACTTTAGATTTTTAAAGTGAAAGCTACAATACCTCCAAGTCTAAACGATAGATTTGAACTTGTACCTTTTTTTAAAGTAAGCCCCCGTTGGTAATTATACTGACATGTTCATAGAGTTTTGGGCCATACCTTACAGCTATGAGGCCTTTATACTTTGCACCTCTGTTTTTTGCGTTATTTGATTTTCCCTATTTTGCTGCCAGGTTACCTCATTAGGGGATCATCTTCCATATCTCTTTTGTTATATTGTTCTCTACTAATATCATGGCTCTAGGACTGAATATGTATTAATATCAATATTGCCTGAAAGGAAATTAAGCAGTTTCAAGTTATCTAGTACAATGACAGGAAGCCACAGCATCTAAATAAGGGTTTAATTAGTTTTGTTATAAACCTTTTTTAACTTCACATCTTCTCAATTTGGCAGGGGCACAATTTACAGCAGGAATTAATTTCTAGTAAGAAGTAAAGAGCTAGTGTACTGCCTAAAAATAATATAAGTTTTTAAAAGCAGTCAACCATTACATTTTACATCTGAAGTACTTTTTCTCTTCTCTTTGATTAATTAGAAGATTGCTTACCTGATGTTAGTAGGTGTGATGTGTGGGACAGCACTCTGCTTGTCAGCCGACATATCTAGCTCTATTCCCCCCACATCATCAGTGTTGTGACCTTGCCGACTGTGTCACCACTGCTGCTTAGAAACAGCAACTCAGAAGTCACCAGGTTAGTTGCCTGTGATGTCACTGTCAGTGAGATCATAATGCTGATGATGCAGTGAGGGATTGAGATTGATATGTTAGCTGCCAGGCTAAGAGCTGTTCCACACATCCAGCACAATATTATCACACAGAAGGCTTTCTAATTGGCAAAAGGAAAAAGAAAATTAATTCAGAAGTAAAAAGTTACAGCTGACTACTTCCTAACATTTGTATTATTTTCCTGTCTGCCTCAGGGCTGGATTAAGGCATAGGCAACATAGACACTAGCCTTGGGCCCCCGCCTGCCAGTGGGCCCCTCAACAATCCCCTAACTATATTTACTACATACCCATTTCTTTGTGCTGAATTTTTTTGTAATGAACTTGTCTGCTGAATAAGATGAACAAGGCAGAAGCTGAACTGTAATGGGAATTTCACCTCCCTGATTAGGTGTTAAGTATAGCTGATGACCTCAGGGGTCTGGAACCAGATCAACTTTTAAAAGATACCTAAACAACATTTTTTCAACAAACTATTCAAAAAGCTGAGCTCAAACAGGACTAAAGGAAAGGCTGCTGAATTTGTTAATGCTAAAACTACATTTATATGTTACCTAAATGTGGTTCCAAAGCAATTAAGAAATGTAAGATCAGCCTTCCAATTTAAAAAAAAAACAGCCTTATCTGTTTCTTAAAATGGCTGCCAAATGTGTTAAGTGATGACATCATCGGAGCCAAAGTCAGAGAGCTATATGGCTCTCTATAGTGCTAACTAGTTCTTTTTTCCCTTTGTATAGAATTGTTTCACCAAAATTGTCAAAACCATGTGCATTATTTAGATCAATGTGTATGTTAGGCTATGGTTCTGTTCATTTTGTTTACTTTAACATGCTAAAATTGCTTTATTTATTTATCAAGTCTAGGATTACAATTACCTTTGAGCCAAGGCTCTTTTACAAAGGTTCCATGTCAGAGAAATACAAATTATGGGGAACATCAAGAGAGACATTACAACAGTGTGGACATTGCATACAGTTTACAGATTAATACAGTTCAAGGGTAACATTGTAGCGAAGCAACCAGAGGAATTTGTCAGAAAACAGACAAGAGATAAGAAGTGCCAGAGTCACAGGGAGAGGAGGGAGCTAGGGATGGGGCAGGAGGGGAGAAGGAATGAAGGTAGAGGGGAGAGGTTAAAAAGCAGCATTGGGTTTACCAAGATGTGAAGGGTGTATCTGGTGAGGAGGGGTTGGGGGAACCACTAGAACAAGCAGGGAAGTGGAGAAGCAAGGTTAAGTGGAGCAATCACAGGAGCTGTTGATAGTGAGATAGTCCCGGAGCCTAGTTTTAAACATACCAATTGTTGGGGCAGAGGAGATAGTGGGGCTGAGGCCATTGAACCAGAGTACTGCTCGATAAGTAAAAGAGCGTTGACCCTGGGAAGTGTGACAGTGGGGGACTTTCAGTAGCTGCAGAGTGGATCTCCGTAGACACCGTTTGTTGGTTCGGTGTTGTAACAGAGTTGAAACCCCAGAAGCTGCAAGGCCAAGGTAGATTATTTTCACCATGGAGCAGGCGAGAAACTTTATGCGGTTTGATAGTTGGAGCCAGTCAGTCTGGGTGTACAGGTCACATGTGTGGGTGAGATGGTGAGCACCAGTGATGAGCCGACATGCCTTATTTAAGGCAGTTGAGAGGCATCAAGGGGTTGTGGTTGTGGCCGAGCCATAAATGATGAGACCATAGTCTATTACAGAGATCACAGAGCTCATGACTGCAATCTTCAAAGCTTCAGGCGTGAGCTGTTTTCTGTGTTTGTAGAGAAGACCAAGTCATGTATTAGCAACTCTAGCAACATTATCTACATGAGGTCCATAACAGAGATTAGGGTCAAGCTGTAACCCTAAATATTTGAAGGACCCCAACTGTTCTAGAGTGTTCCCCTGGGTGGTGGAGATAGCCAAGTGGTGTAGCTTGTGTGGGTTATGAGAGCTGCAGAACAGCATAGATTTAGTTTTCTTGTAATTGAGGACCAGCTTGTGATTAAGAAACCATGTCTCTACAGGACTGACACCAAGTTGAAGGTTGTGTTGAAGAGTTGCAGGATCTTTGTGAGTGGAGAATACAACAGCATCATCGGCATATAGTATGATCTGCTCAGAGCAGAGGTAGGGAGGGAGTTTAAGAAAAGGCTAAAAAGGAGGAGGCCCAGTATGGACCCCTGTGAGACGCCATAGAGAACAGGCAGGGTATCAGAAAGAGTGTCAGCAATTTTTACTCTCTGTGACCAGTTTTCTAAATAGCTTTTAAACCAGAGAGCAGAGTCAGGTGATAGCCCGGCATTCAGTATTTCGTCAATTAGTAGTCCATGGTGTACTGTTTCAAAGGCCTTGGAGAGGTCAATGAAAATAGCCCCTGTGAGAAGGCCATTGTCAAGGGATTTGTGCAAAGCTCCAGTGAACTCAAGAAGGGATGTGGTGGTGCTGTGACCTTTCCAGAAACCGTGTTGTTGAGGACAAGGTATATTGTATTTATCCAAGTGGTTGGTAAGTTGATCAGCCAAGATGCGCTCAAGTGCCTTAGAGAGTGTGGGGACAGTATGAAGATAGGGAGAAAATTTGAGTGATTCATCTTATCCCCACTTTTATGGACAGGTGTCACGGTGGCTGTTTTTCATAAGTCCAGAAATTTTCCAGGCTGAGAGAGAGATTTAGGATTTTTATTAATGGATGAATTACCGCATCGAGGGTGATCAACAGAAGCTTAAGGTCCAGGGTGTCACTACTAGATCTAGATTTAGAGATAGCTGCAGTAATATAGTGGCAAGCTTCATTTAGCCTTACCTCCCTGAATTGGAAGAGGGGATGGTTAGAATGTGGGGCTGTGGTATTAGGGGAGTAGGCTCTGTTTTCGAAAAAGTCACAGGGTAGGACAGTGCTAAGGTCTGAAAAAGTCACGTTAAAGATGTTAGCAATCACCTTGGGGTCGAGGGTTGAGGATCCATCAACCATTAACATGGCCAGAGAGGTTTTTGTCTGCTTTCCCGTGACATCCTTGATATTGTCCCAGAAAGCACGACCATTTCCCCCATGTATTGGTGAGAGCGTCTTTGTAATAAGTGGATTTTGTGATCCAGATGGCTTTAGTGCAGGGATTTCGTGCTTGTTTGTAATTTTGGATGTCCAGTTGTTTGCCAGTGGCCTTGACAACTACCCAGAGGTGGTCCTTTAGTTTCAGCTGTGAGAGAAGAGCCGCGGTGAGCCATGGGTTACAGAGAGATTTTGTTTTGTGCCTTTTAGCAGGGGCAAAGAGGTCTCAGGCTTTGTTGAAAATTGAGATGAAGTGATCAAGAGCCAGGTTAACATCTGTTGCTTCTTACATGGGTAGCCAGTTTTGTAGAAGCAGGTGTTGTTTGAGATGTGGAAGTTTTCCATGAGGAAGGACTCTGCTAGCGATAATTTCGGAGGGGGACTTGAAGAATTTGTTAGACCATGCACATATGACTGGGGAGTGGTCACTGAGAGAGTCTGGGAGAACGGTCGTACGTGAGATCCTTGTGGGGTGAGTGATGAAGACCCAATCCAGGAGGGCACTGGTGCCAGTCTTGTAGTTAATCCTAGTAGGGGAGTTTACCATTTGCGTGAGGTTAGCAGCTGAGAAGGAGTCTTTATGGGCACTGGTGCCCGATGCTAACCAGTTTATGTTTAATCCAACCGACTTTCTCTTTGGCAAACCACAGTGCAGTACAAATCTTGAATAACCTAGTGATCTAGTGGTTATGGCAGATCCAGGATGCTACAATGGGGGTGCTGGAAGTGTGTGCATACTTGATATGCGCTTTTTAACATTTTTATGAATCCTTTATATTTTCTGCTATTACGCTTTTCTAGTATGTTTTTGACTGAAACTACAAATGTAATCCATATTTTTGAATGTAAACATTTGTACAATCAATAAATCAGACTTCTTCAACAAAGTGAAATGCAGCAGCAACAGTGAGTACTTTACAATGGGGGGGGTTATAGCCGCACTCTTCACCACCCCATAGATCCACCACTTGTTTGTAGCAAAGTTCTTCTGTAGTCCAATGCCAGAGTTCATACTTGCTTGGAAATCAAAAATATGCTTGTCTTGTCTTCTCTTCTTTATCCATGGGAAATAATAATAAGAATCAGTATTTATATAGTGCTTTCGTACACATTGTATCCCAAAGTGCTTTACAAGCAATGCTAGACTGGTAGTGAAGTGACTGAATGCGTAGTGGCAGCCAGTTCACACATTAATGCCCACACACAGCCTTGGACAATTGCATGAACTGGTTTTATGGGAAGGAGAATGTTGGCCAGGACAATAGGGTCAGGTAGTGATCATGGAGCTGGCAGCCCACATCTTATTTCTCACAATGATCTGCTCATATTTCTCCCTTTCTGTCTTCTCCCTTCCCTGAATATAGCAGTACCTTGCAGGAGTGGCCTTCTCAGTCCCTCTCTGGTATTCATTCTCACTACTTCTCCCCACACCAAAACTTGGTGAGCTCATCACCCTTGTGCATCATGAATGTAGGTAGTACAGTCCCAAGGTTTTTTCACATATCAAAAATAAACAAATCTTTCCAGTAAGTCAGGCTGATAGCAGCAGGGAACAAGGGGAATTATATGCTTTCCTATCCTTAAAAGATTAGGCTACCTTTGATTAGGCACTATTAAATGATGGGTGTGCACATCATTATGCAAGTCATTTAATATTGCCTAATCATAGGTGGATTAGATCTTATATGGGTAGGAATGCCTATGTTTTCCCTTGTGCCCTGCTGCTATCAGCCTGACTTATCAGAATATCATGTTTATTATTAATATGTAAAAATGACATGGGCGACTGTACTAACTGCATTCATGATGTGGAAGGGTAATGAGCTCACCAGTTTTTGGTGTGGGGAGCAGAAGAGAAGAACAAATGCCAGAGAGGGACTGAAGAGGCCATTCCAGCAGGGTACAGCTATATTCAGGTTAGGGGAAGACAGGAAGGGGGATGTTTAGCAGATCATTGTGAGATCTGAAACGTAGGGCTGCCAGCACCATGATCACTACCTGACTGTGAATGAGATCAGCCAGCGATGGCAAATACTCAGTGGCAGGGCTGCACTTAAAGTGTTACTTGAATTCAGTGTAGGGAGATTACTCTCAGATGGGGGGGGTGTTGACGTTTGTTAGGACAGTATTGAGGGAGCTGTGTATATATCATTCAAGATTTAGAAGGGTGGTAGCCAACCAGCTCACATTGTGGACTACGGCACTAAAAAGTACAGGAGAAGATTTTCAGGGAACTGTCCTGTGGGGTTCTGCAGATCACAGGTAAAGGAGTAAACTGACACTGGAAGTCTGTTGGATTCACTCAAGGCATTAGTATGCCTCTCCTGCTAATAATATTGTTATCCATAGTAAGTACAGCCCGTATGAGGGCATGAACAGCATGTTCTTCTGAAGAGTCCTAAGGCTTATTGCTTGGCCCTCCACAAAGACTCAATTGTTGGTTAATGAGGCGGGACAAAAGCACAACAGGGGAACTGTACATACTGCCTTCACTGTACAGAAGGGTGGTGATCCACTCAATGTTTACTGTGGAAACAGACATCAAACATTGAAAAAAGTGGACTTAAGTGTGATTTGGAAGGTATTTTTTAACACTGCCAGCTGATGATCCGTATCGGTGCAGACACACAACTCTCTGAGGTATACGATTACAGTCTGAGGTGTGATAATTCTCTGTATGAGACCGCAAGCTCATATGCAGCCCCAGCAGTACTAATGATACAGTATGGATGGTGGGGTATTCAACAGAAGCCAGGCTAAGTGCAGGGGGTTCAGTTGGAAAAAGAATACAAGAGAAGCATTTGTTGTGAATTAACAAGAATGCATGAGCTTTGGAATTGGACCAGACCGGTACTTCACTGTGTGACCCTGAGCAAGTCACTTAACCTCCTTGTGCTGCCAGGCCACATCTGTAAACAAGGTTTCAGCATAGTGTGTCTCTCCTGGTTAAAAAAAAAAATTCAGGGCATCACATAACCACTAGATCATCAGGTATTTGGAGTGCTGCACTGTTCTGCAGTTTGCCAAAGAGAAAGTCAGCTAGATTGCAAAACATTTTCAGCAAGTTAAAGTAAATAAAATGAACAAAATCATAGCCTGACGTGTACTGATCGAAATAATCCCCATATTAACACATGGTGTCGGTCATTCTGGTAAAACAATTCAAAACAAAGAGGGAAAGAAGAACTAGTTAGCCTATAGGAATCGATATTGTCTCTGGCTCCAATGATGCCATCATGACTCATCACTGAACACAGTTGGCAGACATCTTAGGGAGAAGGCAAGGCTGTTTTTTGTAAGTGAAAGGCTGATATTTACGTTTTTCCAAAGCTATGAAACTGCATTTATGTTATTTACATAAATGCAGTTTTAGCATAAATGTAAACAGTAGCCTTTACTTTACCTCGCAATGAAGCCAGATTTTGGAGTTTGCAGTTTTAAAAAAAACTGCTTGTTTAGGTATCCTTTAAGGTGTAAACAGGCCCTATTCCTTTACTTTGTCTTCTTGACTGTGAAGCTCACCTCCCTGATTAGGTGTTAAATACAGGTGATAGCTATTGGGTGCTCCAGCCAGACTGAATTTTTAATGTGAAAATGGGACATTTTCCTTTGCTTTGTCTCCCACTCCTCTGGAATCCCAAGTGGAAAGAAGTAGCTAGAAAGATCCCTGCCCCCCCCCCCCAATTTGGTATTCCTGATAAGGAAAATGATTGGTGGTGCAAATCTTGAATGGGGCCCTTGCAGTAGTTTGTCCGCTACTTGTCTCATCTGTTGTGCATTTGGTGGAGCCTTATCATTCATACTGAAAGGATCAGACAGCCAGCAGAGCCAGCTTATTGGAGAGCCTGTTCCAAGTTCCAGATGCCTCTTGTTAGCACATAGATGTTCTGTGACATTCCATGGCCCTGGATCATGTACTATGCAGACAGGTTGTGGTTCACAAATTCAAGTGCTCTGAGTCTACATGTTTTCCAGGTTCTTTGCTTGAAGCTGTAACTACTATGTTATACAAAACTGCCTAATGTTTTAATTAATTTTATGCTCCTTGACTGGAATTGGATTATCAATGTTAAATGCAATTCTCCTATCAGGAAAAATCAGTAGCAGAGTTCACAGAATCACAGAAGGTGATGGCAGAAACGGACCCTATGGCCCATCTAGTCTGCCCCTTGCCCCCCTAGTCTACCATACCTAAGCCCCATGTGTCTGTCCCAAGCGGACTTAAATACCTCTACGGTCTCCAAATTCACAACCTCTTCTGGAAGCCCATTCCAGTTCTCCACCACCCTCTCCATGAAAAACTGACCTCTCACATTGCTCTTGAAGTGCATCCCTGAAGTTTCAGTCCATGCCTCCTTGTTATGTTCCCTTCCTTCATGTGAAACAACTTCCCTGTGCCTCCTTTATTCATCCATTTGGTATATTTAAAGGTCTCAGTCATGTCCATCTTCCCTCCTGGTCTCCAATATATTTAGCCCCAACTCCTTGCACCTCTGTTCATATGACTTGCCCTCCATCCTCTGCACCGTCATGATCACCCTCCATTGGACCCTTTCCATCGAGTCTATATCTTTGCACAGGTAAGGCCTCCAGAACTGGACACCATACTTGAGGTGTAGCCTTACGAGGGTCTGATAAAGGGGTACCAGGACCTCCCCATGCCTGCTGCTGATCCCCCTGCTGATACCTGCCAGCATCTCATACACCCTCCCCACCGCCCTCAAGCATTGCTTCCCTACCTTGAGGGTGCTGGAGACAATTACTCCCAGATCCCTCTCATCCTCTGACACCCTGACTCTCTTCCCACCCAACATATACTCAACCTTTTGGTTACGGTGCCCCAGGTGCATAGCAGCACACTTCTTGATGTTGAATTTTAACTGACAGGTCTCTGCCCACTCCTCCAGTAATCTCAGAGCCCTTATCATGTCCTCCATCCCCACAGGGGAGACAACTCTATTACAGATTTTTGTATCATCAGCAGAGCATCACCCTCCCTGACAGTCTGTCCACAATGTCTAGTACATAGATAATGAACAGGAGGGGTCCCAGCACTGATCTCTGGGGAACTCCACTCTTCACCTGCCCAATTCCTGAGACATACCATTCATCACCACCACCCTCTGACTCCTATACGCCAACCAGTTTTCAACCCATCTTGTTATTTTGAGCCCTACCCCTATGCTATCCAATTTGTTGACCAGCCTCCTATGGGGCACAGTGTTGAAGGTCTTACTGAAATCCAGATAGACCACATCCATTGCACTTCCCTGGTCCACTACCTGAGTCACCAAGTCATGAAATTCAATCAAATTGGACTGGCATGACTTGCCCCTTAGTGAACCTGTGATGTATGTCATCCATCAGTCTGTTCACTGCCAGGAACATCCTCAAAGATATCTAACTAAAATGGTATCAGGTCTCAGCAACCAACCTTATGAAACCAGATTAAAATCAATGAGACTATGGTCATTGTCTAGCTGGAGAACGAGGGGGGATTTGTTATTCCTTTATAAAGTTTTATAAAGTTTTGCATCAGGATAGTTTGAGAACTGAATTAGGCTTACAATATAGGAAAAAGATCTTCAACTGGAGAAAACATGATTTACAGTTAGTGAGCAAAAAGTGCAAAACCAATTTAAGGAAATATGGATTTGTATGTAGGGCAATAGAACTGTGGAATAAGTTACCAGCATATGTTGTGCAGGCAGATTCTCTTAGTACCTTTAACTCATTGCCTCCACAGGAGCTCTCTGAAGTTGCTGCACTTGTCTCCTGCACACTGTTAATAGTGAATCCTGGGCCTTTCTAAGCAAAATCAATCCATAATCAGCTTGCCGCAAACAAATGCTAATAGCACAAAAACCATAAGTGCTAGGCATAAAGTATGAGTGGCAAACTTATTCAGCATAAAAATACCTTTCCAATTGTGACATGCAAGTAATAATAGGTCATTTAATTTTTTTTTGCTAAGCTGGTTGAAACAGCAAACAAAACAGTTTTTTTCCACTAAAAAATGCACCATAAGCCTTTTTTTGATGGGAAATATGCAACATATCAACACCAAATTAAGCATCCAGGCATTAAATGTAGTTTTTAATAATTTGTTTGTAAAAAAAACAGCTATTTCTGTAGTGTTAAACATAATCTTTCCCCATTTTAGTCAAGGTGCATTGGTGAGGCTTGAGGGATGAATCTGAACCATACACGCCATACCATAAACAAATGCATATAACTCCAAAAATATAAATGATACACACAATGTATCAGTGGCAAAGTTCCACACAAAATTGCCTTTCCAATGGTGCTATGCAGTCAACTGTGCTCAGTTTGGTATTTGTTTTATACTTGCTGAGATACATAGAATGTGTGTTTTCTTCAAAGTGCTTAGGTGGTTCTTAATGGACAACATGTCTGCCATACACGCCATGTCATAAACAATTGTAAATAACTCCTAAAGTGAACATGATACACACAACGTGTCAATGGCAAAATTGTTCAACACAACATTACCTTTCTAATGGTGCTATGCAATCAATTCTAATCAGTTCTGGCTAGCAAGTAATATTAAAACATGAGTGACGTATTCGGACGTTACTAGGGCACACAGGTAGTCTGTAGCTGACTTCTGTAGTCATTCTGGGACACACTGCAGTACATTTGCTGCCACCTACAGACATATTCTAGGAGGTAATGAGGTAAGACTAGGTTGGACAAGCATATGACAGTTGGTGACTCTTGTTACCTCCACTGAATTGTGGGGACAGCCTCTAAATGGGATTTTTAGCCTCCTTGGGTGTCTTATGAACCTTAGTATGAAAGTTCATGGTTGAGTTTGGACTGGGGCAATGAGTGTCATGAAAATGATCATCAAAGTTATGAAAAAAAATGGGCTGAATTTTCTAAGAATTTTTACAGATGGCTACTGAACAAATGAAATAACCCTGGGGTATGACCAATGGTAGTTCGATGGGTGAGAAACTGTCTGAAAGGTAGAAGTCAGAGAGTTGTAGTAAATGGTATGCACTCAGGAGAAGGCAAAGTGGCTAGTGGCATGCCACAGGATCGGTGCTAGGTCCAGTACTCTTCAATATATTAATTTGCAATATTGCTGAAGGGCTGGTAGGGAAGGTGTGTCTGTTTGTGGATGATACCAAAATTTGCAACAGGGTGGGTACTGGGTGGAGCAAATAAGGGAGGATCTTAGCAAACTGAGAGTGGTCAAGAGCCTTGGAACTGGGCTTTAATGTAAAGAAACTCAAGATCATGCATCTGGGTCACAGGAACCCTAAGGCTAAGTGCCATCGGGGGAGAGAACTGATGGTCACAAGACATGGGGTAATTATTTCTGAAGACTTGAAGGTGGCTAAGCAGTGTGATAAGGTGGTGGGGAAAGCCAGCAGGACACGGGGGTGCATAGGCAGTGGGATCACCAGCAGAGGAAGGGAAGTCATAAAGCTAGTGAGACCTCACCTTGAGTACTGTGTACCGTTCTAAAGGCCCTACCTCTGAAAGGACATAGACAGAATTTAAGGGGTTTAAAGGAAGGCAACCAAGATGGTGAAGGGCTTGCACTTAAAGGCCTATGAGGACAGATTCAGGGAATTAAACATACATTTTTTTCTGGAAGGGAGAGGAGAGACATGATAGAGATATATAAATATCTCATGGGTGTGAACAAGGTACAGGAAGGGAGTATTTTCCAGAGGAACACTTGCAAAAGAACCAGGGGTCACACAATGAAATGGGGGGGGGCTGAGGGGGACTGTCAGTACGTTTTTCTTTTCAAACAGGGTTGTGGGAGCTTGGAACAGACTCCTGGTGGAAGTGGTGGAAGCTAAAACAATCACAGGCTTCAAAAACGTGTAAGATAGTCATGAAGGAAAACTAGCACCAAGGCAAACATGCGGAAATCTGAGGACTTACAGGGGGGCTAAGGGGGGGCTATGGACAGGATTAACAGAGTGGACTAGGTGGGCCAAGCGGGCCTTATCTGCCAACAACTTTTATGAGAAAGGGGAGTAGAAAGATATGAATTTTGATTCATATTTTGTTGTCCATGTCTCTTACAAACTGTATCCTAACATGAGATGCAGTTTGTATATAAATGGATTCCCAAGGTGCCTTACAGTCTGTGATAGGGTCCCTTTGTGGAAAAGTGGCATAGTCATTGCAAAAGGGGGCCCCAGATTTCTCTTGGGCCTAGGGCCCCAGGTTACCTTAATCTGGCCCTGGTCTGCCTGTTTTGGCTCCACTAGTTCTTTAGCATTTTGTGGTTTTATTAGTTGTTCTCTGCCAAAGCTAATGAGTATTGCACTTGTGTTTTCAAGTATTTGATAGCACACTATGCAGTTTGGTTTCATATATTTATATGTGTGGGTGGATTCGATTAATTTATAGGGTATAGCGTCCTTTGTACCTGCCGCAGTGTTTGTAAGTACCGTATTTATTGTACTTATGTTTTCTTAAATGGGTATTCAGGTACTGATTCATGTACTGTCCTATGCCTGAAGGTATATAATTTACAGAGCGGTAAAACACTTTTTTTATTATGGCACTGTCACTTTAAAGCATTTGCAATATAAAAAGAGTAACCACTAGTGGTGTGATACACCTTGAAAAAGAGTAGAGATTTGGCTGTTTTAAATGTTGGTGGACTGTGGGGATGAGTCATGCTTAAGAATCCAATAAAGCTTTTTTTCTACACTAAATTAAGTGCAACTGTTTTTGTACTAATCCAGTTACTTGGTGATTTTTTTTTTTGACTTTTTAGACATGGAGCCTGATTCAAAAAGAGCCCAGTAGGTCTGTGCAAGTGGCTGTGTGCTGCAGCTTGCACTGAAGCTGGATGCCCAGGGACCCTGCACCTGATTCTCCAAAGTCCCTGATACAGCCAACGCTGGTCACCTGCTCCAAATCAATGGCATACAGGAGGGGAATGGCAGAGGCTTGTGGCAGTCTCTAGCCACTGACAGTGGCATGTCCAATGCCATACAGCAGCCAACGAGCAGGTCAGCAGTGTACCTGAGGTCCCGGAGGTATGCCATTGCAAGCCCAGTGTCACTTGTGCCATATAGCTGGGCATTGTGCCCAGGTTTCCACCAGTTGGAAACATGGCTCCAGCACTCCATGCCACAGGACTGCCTGCCACTGCCTCACTCCACATGCAGCGTAGTGTCAGCTCAGCATGTCAGGGTCACGGGGCACCTGTGTAAGTGGGGGGAGTGCTGCCTGTGTATGGCCTGTGGTTGCTGCTGCCCAGAAAAGACAGCCCCAGTCTGGTAGACCTCATCTTGACCATTTTCTCCAGAGCTGGCAAAGGTCCCCAGCAGTGTGGTCCCACAGGTGTCCAGGACTGTCCATCTGCATGGTGTGGGCCTGCAGGCTACCATCCTGTGGACTATCTGTAACATCCCCAGACATGTCCAGCACTGTAGTTCCCACTGTGTCTGGCCACCAGCTATGGCTGTCAGTGGCACACAGGCTGGTAGACTAGCCCTGTGCTGGACTAAGCTGTGGTGGATCTAGCTGGCTTTCTGGATCCCACAAACAAGTTTGCTTCAGCCTGCATCTGCTGCAAGCCACCTAAAGCCATGGTACCTCCCCTCCCTTAGGGCACAGGGCTGGCGGAAGACCTATTTAGCACAAGGGGACCTCAGTCACCACAGCCTGTGTTCCAGAATCAGACACAGAATAGTTTTTGATGCAAGGTGCCCCTTGTGTCAATTCCAATTGCTGCAGGCACTTTTCATTAATTTTTCAGCTTTGTGAATCAGGCCCACTGTGTCCTGCTCTTAGCACAGGTGTTGTCTGTGAGAAGTTCTTTCTGTTTCCTGCTATAAACTAAATAGGGCAAAGTCCCAAGTCCTGCCCCTGGATACTGCTTGCATTTGAGCCTTGTTTGCTGAATATCCCTCCCAATGAGCCTCAGAGGGTGAGACATAACTAGGGATCCAATTCAGGTCCACTATCAAACAAACAGTAGCAGCAAATATAGGGATAATGCTTTCTAAGCTGAATAAAGATCTGCAGACTTGGGAACACATTCATCTCTTACTATGAGGCAAGGAGAATGTGCTCAAAATGATCACACTTCCAAAACTTCAATATATCTTAGCCAAACTTCCCATTATACTCCCAGGTGCATTTTTTAAATCCTTGCACAGAAAAATGTCTGCTTTCATTTGGGAATGTAATGCCCCCCAAATCAAGCTTCAAACCCTTCAAGCCCACTGGAAACAAAAGGGTTTGGCATCTCTAACTTGCAGTTGGGACATGACAGTGTAGTCCTTCGACATGCTATTACATACTGTAAACCCACCCTAGTAAACCCCGTACTGCAATGGGTGAATCTAGGACTGGCACAGACCCCTTCATCACATCTGCCAGCCATAGTACTGTATGAGTAATGCCTACCAAAAGAGGACTCCATCTGTACAACCTGTACTAGACAGGTATGGCTGAAGCACAAGAAACTGCTGCAGTGGCCCAACAAAACTTCAAGATTGCATCCCTGTGGTACAATCTTCAGCTATTGTCTTGCCTCAATGCTTATGTATTATTTCACATAATGTCAATAGCATTTTTACAGTATTATAGCCTCAACCATTGTGTTCATGTTGTCTGATTACTGCCTGTGCATCCTTTCCTTGGTGCATTGTTTGTGTAATTTTCTTTATAGTCTCCCAGGTTATACCTGAAAACAGGCACTTTTTGTCTAGTGTGCTTACCTCGTCAACAAAAGCTGAATAAATAAATTAATTGACAACAAGGAAATTCACTGGCCCATCTGGAAAAGGCAAGAGATCTGTACCCTAGGTGACCTTTATTCCTCCAAGCTTGGTGTTCTGAAATACTTTGAGTCTCTCTCTCTCCAGGACCTATGGTATACCCAGGACAAATTTCTGGAAGTAGCTGAAACTTTGGGACTTGCTCCACGTGAAACGCAGCCCCTCCCACACATTGTTCCCATTGGAACTGGTAAAGAACTGGCTCCTGGGACTTAAAGACCCCAATAATATAGCCGAGAAACTACTGCTACTATGGAGCAGATAACTCACCCGTTCTCAGACTACTAACTCCAGGGAACCATGGTTACAAGAATTGGGCATTTCAATTTCTGTGAAAGACTGGGAACAGTTTTGGTCCTGTGTATAGAAGGCCAATCATGAACTACAGTCCCAAACCCTTTAGTATAAAGTATTGCATAGGGCTTATAGAACCCCAAAATGGCTATATTGGGCTGGTCTCCTGCAAAATAGTGATTGCTGAAGGTATGATGCTCCCCAAGCATCCTTAACCCATGTCCTATGGAGCTGCCCTGACATTGATCTCTATTGGCAAGGAGTTTAGGGGGGCAGTACCCTCTCCCTCTACTGAACCTGTGAGGCCCTAGGGCCACCTTGCTAGGCCTGCCCCTCCCAACTACAATGTTCCCACAACTGAGTCTGCTATGGCTCCATGGAGTGTTAGCAGCAGCCAAGTGGGTCTTGCTGAGATATCAGATGGATCCAGATGCCCTAGCCTTACAGGAATGGGAAAACCTGTTCCCCTTAATGGCCTTCTATGAAAGAACTACTTACTCTGCAGCAGGAAAGCTGGAGCACTATCAGAAAGTCTGGGGTCCATACTTGGAATCCAGGGAGGGTTTACCTCCAAACAAGGCACCAGTTAGGTGACTATCTCTATGTGTTATACTTCTTACATACCTACTGTTCTCAGTCTGCAGACATGCTTCCCCCATCATAAGCTGTTGAAGGTGCACCATGAGTCAACCCCCCGGGCCCCAGCGTGGGCCCACTTATTTGCTAAATTTAGACATCAAAGTAGAATGTACCCTATGTCCCAACATTGGGAACCTTACATGACAAGTCAATTTCCATTTCTGAGTCGGTGTTATCTATTAGACACACAAAACTGGCAGTCGATGCTTAGATCTATTATGGGTCAATTACAGAATAACTGGTACTTCTGTAGTGACCCACCCTCTCCTGTACCTCTTTCTTTTTCTCCACCCTTCCCCCTTTTTCCTTCTCATTTCTTCTTCCCCTTCCCTCTGTATCCTTCTCTGTCGTAGACCCTCCCCGCCTCACCTTATCCCACCCCATTCAGTGTACCTCAGTTTCTGAGGAATTTTATCAACATATGCATGCCTTTTCACATAAACTGCTATAGACTTCTCTCTGAACCATTTTCTACCTTTGAATAAGGAGTTTAATTGATACTGGTGCATTTGATAACTTCACTATGTGCTACTTACATTGGGCCCTATGCAGTAATGGGTGGAGTGGTTATGCATCATGTATCTGCGGTGTGTGGCCACTCCACACTCGTTGTGCCCCCATGCAGGATGCACTAACAAGGGCATGCAGCTCCAATACACCTGATCCCCAGGCCAGTCGATCGCAACATGCTGGGGGTGGGCTGGGGGGCATGCTAGCACTATGCACCATGCACTAATGTGCCTAGTGCTGGCCACGGAGGTGCAGAGGAGGGCACAGGGTACACCAGACAGAACCCTGATGTACTACCCCAATGCACCCCATGCACACTACCGGTCACTGTCCAGACCAGGTGGATTGCCAGCTCCCCCACTAACAAGATCAATGTGGCTATCCCCAATGGCCACCCAGCACCACTCACCCCAGTGCAGAGCTGTGCCCCACCCCTGGTAGACTACCCCCTCAAACACACATCACACACGTGGCACCGGCCCCTGGTTGTGGACGTCCCCCTACCTCATACCTGCAATGATGGTGCCACTGCTTGGATGGCCAGTGACACAGCCCTCCACACACACCCTTGGCCACCAGCCATACAACTGATGCTGGGAGCACTGCCTATATATATGAAGCATGCTCCCAGCATCACTTGGATGGCCAGTGTCCGAGGAGGTGTGTGGAGGGGTGTGCTGCTGGCCATCTGAGCTGTGGCACTGACTGACAGGAATGGGTATGGGGGGTTTTCAGTGCCACAGGGGAGAGGGGTGATACTGACCACCACATTGGAGCCCAGGGGTGCATGAAGCAGAGGCTGAGGGGGGTTTTCCTGTCATGCAGTGCTGAGCAGGGGATGTGCACAGTTCGGGGGCATGCCTGTGTTCAGGGTGTGGGTGCCAGTGATACCCATAGTGGTGCACAGATGGGTTGGGGGGTACTGCACTGATGGGGCTGAGGCACATGTGTGTGTGGGGGGGCGTTAATGCAGTCTGATGGGGATGGGGAGTCACTGTGCAGTGGGAGTGGATGTAATTATACAAGACCGCTGGCCCAGGGGCACAGACGCATGGGTCCGGGTCACACAGGTGCCATTCATGCACCTGGACCCTTGCCTTTCCGTGTAAGGGATCCACTCCTAGCGGGCACCTCCGGTGCATACTTACTGCTCATTAGCGCATACGGGCCAATGATTGTATAATAGCCATATGTACAGTAAGTGTACCCTGTTGTTTTATCAAATGTTGCTTACATTTTGTATTATCAATTATTGTTATACCATGGTTTTTGTCTCAAGTTATGTGAAACAAAACAGGAAAGAAAAAAAAAAGAAAAATCTTTATGGCAAAGACATTGGGCAAGTCAAGGCAAATGTTATTTATCCGGCACCCAATCCCTGAGACTCTGGGTGCCTTACATTAAAAGGTAGGGTCAATACAAATTAAACACAGTTAAAATTGAAAACAATAAATACATAAATAAATCTCAGCATGATTAAATAACTTCATCAAATTAATACAGGTCAGTCACCTTCATCAGAGAAGGCCAGACAGAAAAGGTGGGCCTTTAATCCCTTTTTAAACAGCTCGACTGTTGGGACCTCCCTGATAACAGCTGGCAAAGTGTTCCACAGAGCCGGCCTGGCAACACTGAAGGTGCTGTCGCCAGATGTTTTTAGTCTGACCCTGGGACCGTCAAGGAGGCCCTGTGTCAAAGAGCGCAGGGAACGGACTGAGGAGGCAGGTGTTAGGAGATCAGCCAGATAACCAGGGCCCAGCCCATATAGATCCTTACAGGTGAGATTTTATTTATTTTATTTATTGAGTTCTTGGATTGCACCAGTGAGCAGTTGCTCATTTATTTGTTCCACGTCAGTTACAAGGACAAATGTACATCAAAACAGTAGTACATGTTTTAGACAGGGTAACAATAAGATACAATAATACAATAGTACAATTTTTAGGCAGAATTCCTATAGTGAACACACCAAGTTTAGGATCATAGGCAGCGAGTCATTTGCCTGAGTCAAAGTTAGGGCACCCTACTGGGCTGCATGAGAGGAGATGATAGTAGCAGGATAGTGGTAAGGGTGCTAGAGGGTGGGTAGGGAGTGGAGGGAGTATACAGAATGGGTGGGGTAGAGGTGGCAAAGGTTGTGAGGTAGGGTGGTCACATCAGATGAGTAGGTTAGATGTGACATAAGAGTGCTAGGCTGCTCTTGTGGCACAGGAGGAGTGTTAGTGGAGGCAGTCACAGCTGCTGGTTGAGATAAGGTGCTGTCGTACTTTGTATTTGAAAACTCCAATAGTTGCTGCACTGGAAATGTCAGGTGGTAAGACATTGGTCCAGTGAGGAGCACGGTAACAGAATGTGCATTGTGCCAAGGCAGTGAGAAGTCTAGGAATTATGTAGATCTGGGTGGCAGAGTTCCTTGTGAAATGGGAGCTTAAGTGCATGGTTAGGAGTTTCTGGACCCCTGCCAGTAGTAGATTGAGAGAGCATTTCTTGGCAAGGAGGCAAGATTGGTATCTTATTCTTTCCATTAGTTGGAGCCAACCAGCCTGTGAGTAGAGGTCACAGGTGTGCATGAGTCTTGCAGCACATGTGAGAAGTTGACACACCTTATAACGTGTGATGGAAATGTGTTGTAGGGTGGTGTCGGTTGCCGATCCATAGATAGCCAGTCCATAATCGACAAGAGAGACTATTGAACTGTTGATGGCCAGATTCAATGCCTCATAGATTAAGCAGTGCTTGTGGTGGTAAAGAATCCCTATTCTTATATTGATAGCCTTTGCAGTGTTATCAATGTGTTGGACATAAGACAGAGTGGAGTCTATTGCGATACCCAGGTATCTGAAAAACTGGACATGCTCCAGGATGTCACCGCTTTAATTTCTGGTCACAAGGGGTAATGCTTTGAACTTACTCTGGGTGCTGGAGTACAACATTGTCTTTGTTTTTTTACAGTTCATGATTAGTCTATGATCCTTAAACCATTTCTCTGAGGATGAGAATCCCCTTTGTAAATCTGCTGTTAGTTGTTCCGGATGGGGGTTTCTGGTGAAGATAACTGCATTGTCTGCATAAAGGAGCATCTGGATCAGACAGGAGGCCAGCACTTGGTTTAAGAAAAGACTAAATAGTAGGAGCTCCAGAACTGACCCCTGTGGGACCCCGGAGCGGACAGGTCTGCTAACAGAGGTGGTGTCTCCTAGCCTGACCTTTGCGATCAGTTGTGAAGGTAGCTGTTGAACCATGAAATGGATTCTGGAGAGAGCCCAATAGCAGACAACGGATTCAGAAGAAGTTCATGGTGCACCATATCAAAAGTTTTTGATAGGTCAATAAATGCTGCTCCTACCAGAAGGCCTTGGTCTAGGGAGTGGTGGATGTAACCAGTGAATTCCAGTAATGCTGTGATGGTACTGTAGCCTGGTCGAAAGCCATGTTGTTCAGGACAGAGGAGTTGGTACTGGTTCAGATACTTGACAAGCTGATCTGCTACAATCCACTCTAGAGCTTTGGAGAGGGGGGAAGTATGGAGATAGGTCTGTAGTTGTTCTGTAGAGTCCGATCACCTCCTTTGTGCACAGGGGTTACTGATGCCTATTTCCATCACAGGGGGAACTTGGAGTGGCAGAGGAAGAGGTTGATAATCTTAGTGAGAGGACTGAGGACTTCCCCTAGTGCCATGCTGATGAACTTAAGGTTCAGGGCATCTCCGCTGTGTTTTGATTTTCCTAGAACTCGCAAAAGGTATTTTCTTTATTCAGATTTGGAGATTACCTTGAAATGGAAGAGCGTCTGTTGGAGGGTGGTTGCTGGACTGTGTTAGGGTCAGCTGGAATTAAGGGATTAAAGTAGTCTGCTGGTAGTACACTGCTAAGGTCCATGAATGCATTATTAAGTGTGTTGGCAATTTGCTGTTGGTCCAAGGATAGTGCGGCGCCATCAACCATGAGCACTGATGGGGCATTTTTGGGTTCTTTGCCGCTTATGTCATTGAGATTATCCCAGAATGACTTACTGTTGTTCCTGGAATTGGAGAGGGCTTCCTTGTAGAATGTGCTTTTGGCATGTCGGATGGCTTTTGGGCATTTATTTTGGGCTTGTTTGTACCTTTGTATGTCAGTGGTGGTACTGTGCGCTTTCACAATCTGCCAGGTTCAGGGTGATCCAGGGACTGCAATGCCCTTTTATTTTCTTTGTCTTTACTGGGGCATGCTTGTCACAGACAGTGTTGGATGTCTTTATGTAATGGTCAAGGGCCATGTCTAGAGGACTGTTTTCAGTACTGAGCCCCATGGCATCCCACTGGTCACCCTCCCTTCCTCAGAGTGAACTCTGTTTACCACCATCCTCTCTCACCTCTCCACTGACCACTTTTTTACCCAGTATACTACATTAGGACCCACTCCTAAGCTGCCCAGTTTCCTTATGAGTCCATGTGTGGTACAGTGTTGAATGTCTTTGTAAAATCTAAGTAGGCGACATCCACCTCCCCACCCTGATCTATTTCCATGGTTACTCAGTCAAAGAAATCTATCTGATTTGTCTGCCATGATGGTTTTCTGGATACTAAGGAATCATTATCAGCTGTTAAATTCATTATTTCTGATTATGCACCCCCAACTCTTCCTGTAGTTCACTCAGACACGTCTTAATTAAAAATACAGATTTTCCCTGAATAATTAAATACTTTTGCCATCATGCTAACAAACTTGTGAATTTCATAAAATTCTCACTACAAGTTCCATTATTTCTAACCACTGAAAGCACAATTGCTGGGTGAGTTATCCTTATCTTTATCACCCTCCACAGCTGTATTACAGTCCTAGAAAATAGCTTCCCTACAATTTGCAGACTCTTCCCTTTGTATCTTTTTAATCCTCTCCTAAACCTCTTCAATAGAATATCCTTAATAATTCCACACAAACTTACATGGATTCTCTCTTCGCAGATTTAATGATTGTCTAGGTCATTGCCCTATCCTCCTTTACAATTGACAAACCTTCATTCTGGAAAGATTTCTTGACTTCCCCAAAGGCATAACTCTTCTCAATAATGGGTTTCTCACACTCATTACAATACCAAGGGGTTGACTTAATCTTCTATTAATTTTCTCAGTTAAAACAACGCCACTCGGATGGTTTGACAATGGCATTAAGAGCATTGGTGCAATGTATACTATATCAATATCCTCATTAATTACATTATCATTCTAGAATACTACAAAACTATACTTAAATACATCCCGATAAGCATACCAGAATGTCTTCCCAGACTATAATTTGTTAGAATGGGACTATAAAAAGACTAGAAAGGCAGCAAACTGAAATAACTGTAGGCAAAAGCCTTTCATAGCATCACAGAAGTTTTATTCCTTTATACTGAAGAAAGAGACATATCCCTTACAGAAAGAATAAAACTGTTTATTTTTTATTTAAATAATTGTTTTTTTAATTTAAAACTGATTTTGTCTATTTTTCAGTTTTCCATGGAGTCCTCCTTCGATCCAGTTTTACTGCTGATGGGGTAGAAGCAGAAGGAGGGGGGTTAAATAACTTTCAAGGTCACACTGCATTCCTGTGGCTATGCATTTGAGCTGGTTATCTCCCATTCAGTGTTATGTTCAATCTCAATGCCTACTCTTGTGGTTTGGAGCCCAGACCCATACCCAGACATACCTTAGTTTCTATACCTGTTAACCTTTTATAGTGTATGTCCCTTCAATAAGGGCATTATCTTCTGGGTCATAATGTTAAAGTATGCCACTTTGAATGAGACAGTCCTGTGGAAAAGCATCAGTAGTGATATCCTCTCTTCAACCCTCAGGATGCACAAAATCCATATGTTGCCCTGAGCAATGAGTGAGCTGGCCTGCAGCGTAATACTAAAAAAGATGTATCCATTTTGTCAATTACTGAAGTCAAACTTTTTTGAATCCTATAGATGTTTTCAGCCTGCAATTTTTGTTACCACATTAACATTAAGTGGACTAAATATTTATAATCATAGAGTACATAAACTATTACCACTTGTTTATTTATTTAGTTAGTTATTTAAAATGTGATGATTGGGATAGACACACTGAGTCAGAACAAGTATCCAGGTATGACCTTGGAGATGGGATACAGCAGAGAGTGAAACACCACTGGAAAGTTATTAATGGCTAATAAGGGGTAACACGTTTTAACATAGCTCCAACTGATAGTTAATTAAACATTTATTATAATTATTAACAAGGTGTTTTTTCTTTTTCGCACAATTTAGAAATCATTGATAAGCATTCAGAAATATTTTAATAAATGTGTAGTTGGCATTTAAAATGTAATGATATTCTGATAGGCATTCCTTTAACACCCTTTGCATTTACATAGCAACATAGACTTTGATGGCAGATAAGGACCGCTTGGCTCACCTAGTCTGCCTATTTCCCTACCTACTGGATAAGCTACAGATCCTAGTTAACCAACAGCCTACTTCTTCCTACCCCCCACCAGAATTGCCTTATGTCTGTCCCATACATTCTTGAATTCCCTTACTGTTTTCAACCCCACGACCTCCACAGGAAGGTCATACCATGTGTCCACCACCCTTTCTGTGAAAAAATACTTCCTCACATTGCCCCTGAGCCATCCCCCCTCTAGCCATTGTGTCTCCTTGTTCTTGCACATCTCTTTTTCTGAAAGATGCTACCCTCTTGGACTTTTAGTCCCTTGAGGTACTTGAAAGTTTCTATCATGCCCCCCCCTCCTTTCCTCAAGGGTATACATATTAAGCTCCTTTAGTCTTTCTTCATATGGCTTCTGTTGCAGACCCTGCACCATTTTAGTTGCCCTTCTCTGGACTGCCTCCAGCCTTTCTATGTCCTTGCGGAGTTGGGGTCTCCAGAACTGTATCTCACCAATTGTCTGTACAGAGGGATAACAACTTTATGTTTTCTACTGGTAATGATTCTCCCTATACATCCCAGTATCTTCACAGCCATCCTACTGCATTCTCACATTGCTTGCTTACTTTTGGATCATCTGATATGACTACCCCCAGGTAGTTTTACATGTGTGTTGTTGTTAATACCTCCCACCCATTGTGTACTCTTCCCCTGGGTTTCTGTTTCCCAGGTGCATTACTTTGCACTTAGAAGGGAGAGCAGGGTTTGCACCTAACATTTTGGACTTTAACCCAAATTATAACAATCTATAACTATTGAGTAGTCTGCTGGGCAGTATGAGCACAAGAACATATGAAGTCGCTGGCAGAAAAAGGCCTATAGGTATATCAAGTCTGCCTGACTGTGCAGCTTGCAGTTTAATATTCCTGCAGCTGCTCCCCTAACCATTCCACTCCCATCATCCCTTCTCTCTGGACTTCTCCCCTTATGTTCTTGTCTGCACTTACCCTGCCTCAACTCTATCCCATCCCCACTTAAAACTGTCCACTGTATTCACCTCAATCAACTCCTCTGGCAGTGCATTCCACCCAGCCACCACCCCCTCTGTGAAGTAATGCCTCCTCATCTCCCTCCTGAATCTTCCAACTTCAGACTGTGTTCCCTCGTGACCCTTCCTCCCATTAGGCAGAGCAATCCTCCCATTCTGACCTTGTTTATGTCTTTTAAGTATTTAAAGGTCTCTATCATGTCTTCCCTCTCCCTTCTGTTCTCTAAGGAGTACATGTTGAGCTCCCTCAATCATTCCTTATATGGAGCCGGCCCAGTGGCACTGAGGGTTGAGGTGCTGGCTGCCATACCTCGCGCCATGCCAGTGACCTGCACTGGGGAACAGACTCAGGCTGCTGGGTCTTGGCTTGGGAGGGAGAGGTCTGATCATCCGGAGGACTGCTCTCCTCTCCTCTCCCAGAGTGGGTAGTGGGACTTGCATTTCTACGCATCTGCCCCAGTGGAGATCGGGAGCACTGCAAAGAAGTGATGCCATATCAAGGGGTGGAGAAGAAGCAGATGTCAGCATGTTGGTGCGCAGATGTCCTTGCACATCCATGCTCCAGGGGGAACCCACACAACATGGAAAAAGCCCTGTTCCCTGGACAGGCAATGGCAACCTCCCATGCCCGACCGCCACACACCCAATGCTGGGCTCAACTCACTAGCTCTCCTAATACCCCGCCCCACCTTGACTCCGGTGAGTGGGGTGAGATTCGATGGGCTAAGGTAGGTGGGGAGTGTCTGTCCTTGATTTCCCAGTAGGACAGGCTTCAGGTGGGTGGTAGCATTGTTGGCGGTGAGCGAGGTTTGCCCAAGAGACTTCCAGGAGCCAGAGATAAAGACAGTTGAAAAAAAAATCTTTCCCCATATGGCTTCTCCCCTAGCCCCATGATCATCTCTGTTGCCCTATGCTGCACCCCCTCCAGCAATCTCATGTCCATTTTTAGGTAAGGGCACCAGCACTGCACACAGTACTTCAAGTGCAGCCTCATTAGTGATCTATACAAGTGCAAGATGACCTCCTCTTTCCTGGAGGTGATACCTCTGGCAGTGCACTCCAGCATCCAATTGGCCCTTGCTGCTGTCCTTCTGCACTGTGTTGATACCTTCATGTCCCCTGTGCTAAGTACCCCTAGGTCCTTCTCCTCCTCTGAAGTTGATACCTGCACTCCCCCCAGCTAATAGCTGGTCCTGGAGTTTCTGGTTCCAAGGTGCATGACCTTGCACTTCTTAGCATTAAACCCCAACTGCCACACATCTGACCAGTGCTTGAGTTTAGCTAGGTTCTCCCTGAGTGCTTGCCTCCCTTCCTCACTGTACACTTTTGTACATATCTTTGTGTCATCTGCAAACAGGCTGATCTTACTCTTGACCTCTTCTGCAATGTCTCCTATAAAGGCATTGAATAACAAAGTCCCAGCACTGAGCCCTGCAGTACTCCACTAGTCACTGGTCTTGGATTGGACATCTCCCCCCTTACAACTACCCTCTGCTGTCTGCTCTGAAGCCAGCTCTTAACCCACCCCACTAGATTCTCCCCTGCACCCAAGTCCCTCAGCATGCCCAATAACCTTCCATGTGGCACCGAGTCGAAAGCTTTGCTGAAGTCCAGATACTGGACATCAACAGCATGACCCTCGTCAACCGTTCTTGTGACCCAATCAAGGAAGTCAACCAGGTTAGTCTGGCTTGATCTTCCTGAGACAAACCCATGCTGTCTCTCATCCTGCAGTCCATTACTATCCAGGAAGGTTATCAACCTCTCCTTCAGAATGGTCTCCATCAGCTTCCCCACTATAGATGTCAAGCTTACTGGTCTGTAATTGCCTGGTTCATCCTTGGGCCCACTCTTGTGGAAGAGCACCACATGAGCCATTCTCCAGTCCCTGGGCACACTCCCCAGCTCCAAGGAGGTGTTAAACAGGTCAGTCAGAGGGCTTGCCAATACCTCTGCCAACTCCTTCAGGAATCTTGGATGTACACCGTCAGGTCCTGGTGCCTTGTCCACCCGCAAGGCTCTAAGGCCTTTTAGAACCCTATCCTCCTGGATGACCTCATCCATTATCTCTGCCCTCCCGCCTCCTCCATTCCCTTGTGGTATTGGCCCATCCTTTTCTTTCATGAACACTGAGCAGAAGTGCTCACTGAGTGCCTCTGCCTGGTCTTCACCCTTTCTGCCCATCCACCTCCCTCTTGATTCTGACAGTCTCGCCCCTACAACTCCTCTTCTGCCTTATGTACTTGAACAAATCCTTATCCCCCTCTCTGATTCCCTGAGCCAATATCAGCTTCCTTGCTGCTTTAGCTGCCCTGACTGACCTACTCAATTCCCTAGATTTCTTCAAGTACACCTCCTTGTCTTCCTCTCACCCAAACTTCTTGCACCTGATGAAGGCCACTCTCTATTCTCTAAACTTTCCTGCCACTTCCTTGCTGAGCCAGCTAGATTTTTTTGACCTGGACTCCTTACTCTGAGACTTGGCACATGTGTTTGTGGCCTCTGTCAGACCCTTTGTAATGATAGACCATTTCTGTTCAGCATCCATCCCTTGGCAAATTCCATCAGGATGCCCCCCAGGATGCTGCCCATCCTGGCAAAATCTACCTTCCTGAAGTCTACCACTCTCATCCTGGTCTTAGCTGACTGCCTACATGTGCTGAGGGGGAACAACACTGAGCAACGGTCGCTTTCTACTAGTGGGTCCTGTATGACCACACCCTGGACTTGGCCCCCATTTGCTAACACAATGTCCAGTATGTTCCCCTCCCTCGTGGCTTCTGACACTTCAAATTCTTCCAAATGAGTAGTACCTGTGCTCAAAGTGGGGGAGCTATGTGCTGTGAGGGGCAACTAGCCCAAATTAGAATCAATGATCCAGATAACAGCACTCCAAATACCTATGTACAGACCATGCTAGGCACAATAGAAACTTTAGGGAAATTCCACATTTATTCTGTAAAGTACAGTCCATCACTAACCAGCATATCACCTTGTGCAGAAAGCCCCCTTTCCATCATGCCTAGCATTTGTGGTAGTCATGGTCTGCCAGTCAATCCCAGGTAGGTTGAAGTCACCCACTATGACCGTATTCCCTCTGCTGCTAACCTCCTTGATTTGCTCCCCCAATTCCCTGTCATTTTCCTCATTTTGTGAGAGTGGCCTGTACACCACCCCACCCTAATCTTCTTACCTTTGGAGTTTTGAAGCAGTACCCATATGGCTTCTGGCTTCCTCTCTTCCCTCTCCTCCCTGGTACATAGTATCCCTTGGGAAGTCATCAATCTCCGCTCTGAACCACTGAATTCTGGGCCAAGAAATACTTGAAAATGCAATCCAAAAACAAATGCCAGCACCAGAAGGTTCTGAGTTCAAAATGTTGGCTTTAATACAAATGTTGCTAGTGTGCCAAACAGCTTGGGACACAATACTACAAACCACCATTTAAAAAAGCTGATTCTTAAAGAAACAGGAATCATTTAAAATAGACACATAAACAGATATCTATGTCACTTCATAGTGCATTGCATTCACAATTAGTTCATTATCTCTTGCAAAATATACAGCAATACACAATAACTGTCATGGTATCTAACAATAACAATTATTACTTTAACCAATAAAATTGAAAAATTAAAAATTCAACTATTATATTTATCTATGGTGCTGCAAGATGCAGCAGTGTGAGAACCACCACAAGTATGCAGCAGGCAGTTTTGATTCCCAGAGTGAAGTAACAATGAACCCCAAGAGTGCTCCCACCAAGGACAAAGGACCTGGAAAAAAAATAAGAGAAACAAGATACATGATTGTCATAAATATGGCTATTAATGGGTATAAATACATGTACATCCCAATGTGCTAAATGCAAAGCATGTGAAGTGTCTGTGTTCTTGTATGTTAGTGTGGTATAAGTTTAATTATCTCTTCTTTTTATCCTTTTTAGTCAGTGGCATGATGTCTATTTTGTCATTAAGTCCTGGCCTCCTGAGTCAACCCAAGATAAAACTCCAATATGCCTCCCTTTCTAAAAGTTTGGCATCAACACCTCTACCTCTTGGCCCCAAGGTCACATGTTCTATGCCACAGAATTTAAATGTGTGCCTAGAAATATTCACCAAATTGCCCTTCCCTTGGTGGTTGGGTCTAATGATGTTGCTGTGAAGGCAATGGGTCACTAATGTGCTTGTCAGGTCACATCTCGCTATGCTGCTCAGGTGTTCCCCAATTCTTTGTTTCAGTGGTTGGCTAGTCTTCCTGACATAAAATGCTCCACATGTGTATGTTGCAGTTACCATTGCCAGTTACACAACTAATAAATCCCCCATGTCATAGGTTTTCTGGGTGTTGATGGTGGTAAATGTGCTGCTCTTGGTAATGGAACTGCCAAATTTGCAGTTTCCACAAGAAAATGTGCCAGCTGGGCATGTGGGTAGCCAAGTGTAATCCCTGGGTGTATCTCTTTTTTGTATGCTATGGACCAACGTGTCCTTTAGGTTGATCATTCTCTTAGATGTCATACATGGAGGCACAGAAATGCTGTCCCTTTAAAAGGGGGTCAGTTCTTAGAATATCCCAATTGGATCTTATAATGTCCCCTATCTCACCAGACTGTTTGCAATATGTTGTTAGAAAAATTGAATCATTCAGATTCCCCATCAGAGACATATTTTGGACTCATCAAATCCTCCCTTTTAATGTTAAGAATTTGTTGGAAAGCATTATCCACAGTAGCATTGTTATATCCCCTATTCTTGAACTTACTACGCATCTCTGATCCCTGTATGATGAAGTCTACACCACTACTACAATTCCTACAGCATGTGCTCTCAGTAATTGGGTTTTCAGTATATTCTCTTTTAAATTATGAGGGTGGCAGCTGGATGCTAGGAGGAGAGAGTTTCAATCAGTTTCTCTTCGGAATAGGGTAATGTCTATACTCCCATCTTCTCTTTTTGTGATTTTGAGATCCAAAAAATTAACTGTGTTTTTGTCACAGTGTACTATAAATTTGAGGTTCAAATTACTCTCCTCAAGGTATTTTACAAATTCACCCAATTTCTCCTGCATGCCAAGCCACACCAAGAATATGTCATCAATAAAGCAATGCCAGAGGTCAGTCCCATGGTAGAAAGGATTGACCTTGGCATCATAGACTTTCACTGTTTCCCCGTGACCAAGGTAGAGGTTAGCGTAATTAGTGTAGGTACAAAAGTTGCACCCATTGCTGTCCCCTTAATCTGTAGGTAATGGTTATCCTGAAACAAAAATTAGTTCTTCCTTAGTACCAGTTGAGAGCAATTGATCAAAAGTTGTTTTTTTATGTCTCACTGAGTGTATTCACATCCTTTAGTCAGTAGTCTAATGCTAGTAATCCCCCTTCATGGGGGATATTGGTATAAAGGGACATGATGTCCATTGAGACTAGTAGCAAGTCAGACTCCAATTCCAAATCCCCCAGGATGCCCAACATGTCAGTAGTGGTGTCTCTCACATATGATCTAAGGTTTTGAATTAGCCCTTTAATGTGGGCATCTACATATAATGAAAGTGGTTCAGTGAGAGAACCAATGCCTGCCACTATCAGACGTCCCGGGGGATTCTCCAAATCTTTATGGATTTTAGGCAAAACATAAATGCTTGCCTTTGTTGGATGGGGTACAGAAAGAAAGCCATATCCTTTAGATGTAATACTGCCCTCAAGTAGAGAATTGTATAGGAACACATCTATTTCTGTTTTAAAGATGCTGGTAGGGTCCCATCTCAGTTTTTGATAAAATGTGGTATCACATAATTGTCTCTTAATCTCTGGTATATGTTTCTCAGTGGACATGATGACCACTGCTCCCACCTTATATGCTGGCTTGATTACAATATTAGGGTCAAGTTCCAACTTCCTAAGTGACCTAGCCTCTCTGGTGCTAATATTAACATAGTCTGGTCTGTCACTCCTATTAGAAATGTAATTGAAATGGTTCATACATGCACATCCGAATAACCGTATTGTCTCATTATGTGGGGAGGTTGAAGGAGGAGAGTGATCGAAAATCAAGACAATCAAAAACTTGTACAGAATTATTCACTGTTGTCTGGTTCCCCCTAGGGGTATCTTCAGTATGGTTTCTACACATTTTCTGTTTTTCAAAAAAGGCTTTTAAGTCTAGATTTCTACTAAATCTCTGAAAAACATAGTATTTCTTCCCTCATGTAAATAGCCACACCTCCTCCTCTTCCCCCCTCCCTGTCTTTGTGGTACACCTTGTATCCAGGAATCGTGAGAGGCCAGTCATGGTATTGGGTGGCCCAGGTTTCCTTGATGGCTGCAATATCTACCTCCCCTACTGTTACCAATGCCTTGAATTCTGCTACCTTGTTTGCCAAGCTTCTTGCGTTCAAGGGTACTACAGTCCACAGTGTGTCTTGCCTCTCCTCTCTCCATCCCTCACCCCTAATTTTGTTCCTTGTTAGATTTCCCTCCCTCCCCTCCTCCTTCTTCGGGGACAGTGACTGGTTACTTCTAGTAACTACGACAAATACTCATTTTTGATCATTTATCCATCTCTATTACTCTTTACTAAGATCAAGAAATATTTTAATTTAAAGTGCCTTTGCCATTAAAATATAGTGAGGTTCTTTTGCCGTATAGGAGACAGAGTTAAAATATAAAATGTTAGCTTTCTACCCAGGTTATAATAAATCCACTAGTCTGTTTACAATTACTACAGATGAAATACCATTGGCAACTAAAACAGATGCATATTTTTCTTTATCCATCTGTTAGTTTGTATATCTACCTGTAACTATTTTAACAAATGAAAGGCTCTGACTGTGGTTCAATGGCTGAACAACCAGCCATGCCCCCTGCCTGCCTGAGCTATTTAAACTCTGTCCTTCGTGCTTCATTCAGAAACATTTTTTCCATTGCGGCTGGAGGCTCTGTCAGATGTTGCCTGATCCCTGCTTCCTGTCTACTGGTCTGTATCTCTCTTGCTGTTGCTGTCCCTGTTTTCATCTGCTCTTGCTGCTCCTCGTGCTTCTCTCTGTCTCCCCTGTGTTTGTCTCCATATTTTCCTATCCCCTGTGTTTTCTTTCATAGCCGCCATCTGTGGCTGTCTGTTGCCTGTGTGTTTCCATTTTGCTTCTCTTCCCTGCTGTCCTGTTGTCTCCTCTTGCTCCTCCTCATTTGTCCACCCATGTTCATTCTCTATCTGCCACTCCGTGACTCTTGTGTCTGTGTCCCCATCCCTCTCCCTCCCCTAGTACCTGATTTACACTCATTTGGGGTTCTTTGCTGCTTATTGTTTCCATAAACCACTGGCACCAGCACATGAACTGCCCACATGGGTGAATGCTCCACTGCACCTAATCAGGCTGACTAAATAACCAGTGCAAGCATTTCTTTGCAAGTTCATAACAAATCATGCTGTCTCCTTCTGCACCATAGTGGTTGTGACTTTAACTGAACAAATTATTGTTAGCTCATTTGGGACCTCACTTCTGTTGAAAAATCATTTTGTGCAATGTATTGCCATGGCATTTTGCCTAACCACATGGATGACTAGTGAGTTCCATGTATTGGACCTTTACAGTAGTGGCACGAATTCTGATGCTTGCTCTATAAATACGCATATATGACAATTTTATGAATTCTACCTTTGCTCAGTTACTTAGTAAAGGCTTACTGATTTCATTGCTTTGCACCAGACTAATTTTTCTAAGCTGCCTAATACTGAAACTAAAGCCACTTCTGAATTTCACAAATACTTGGTCATAGAATGTGTCATATCTAATCTACTGATGATAAAGTCAGTAACTGCCTTTATGTCATAGTGTCTGCTCTTGGTATCACTGTAATTCCCATGACAGGGGAACTTTGTGTTGCAGTGAGGTATTGTCATTTCAGGTAGTCTAAGGAGCAAGCTGTTTTATTTATTTAATTAGGAAATCGGAATTACAACCCTATGAATCATAGACTCATTTCCAAAGGCTCGACGTCAGAATAAAACATAGACATTCATGCAGTACATACATAGAGTAAATGTGGGTGAGCAATCATACACAGTATAAATACAATGAGCACTAGTTAATGCCTATACATTTGGTAGCTAAAACAGGGCAGAGCTATTGACATATTTACCTAATGAGCAGTTAAGACCTATACAATTGGTAGCTAAAGCAATGCATGACATGAGTTGGTAGTAAGCCACCTCAGGGAGGCCTTGTCTTATACATAATACAATGCATTCATAGTCCAGTGCAACTATATGGTAACCGGGGGAGGTGAGGAGCCTGTAGGCTAGAAATAGTGAAGGCACTCCGCTGCCAGGCCAAGGGTGGGTGCATGGCCTAGTGGCATAGTGCAGAATCCACAGGTTACTGGTTACACTGGCATTGATGTGAGGAGAGGATAGGGGCCCTTAAGGAAGCTTTAAAAGGACCTAGATTGGTGATTGATGTGATGGCTGAGGGGAGGGCATTGTACCAGGATGGAGCTCTAAGGGGAAGGATCGCTGGGCCAGGGTGGTCCTGACCCTAGGCACCTTCCAGATAGTTTTTAAGGTGGTCCATGTGGATGCTGAGATGGTGGCTGCCTGAAGAGAAGACATGACATCTATTGGGGTTAAACCCAGGTGGATTTTTTTGGTGATGAGACAGGTATGGTATAATAGTCTTTCCTCAAGGGAGATGATATTGGTGAGCACGTATAGGATGCAGGTATGTGTATTTCTGTTGGCACCAGAGAGGAGCCAGCAGGCCTTATTGATGACTACTTGTATTTGATGAAGCACCATAGGGTCGGCGGCAGCATAGATTGTGAGGCCATAGTCCACCAGCGATAAGACTGAGGAGGTAATGGCTAGGTGAAGTGCTTCAGGTGGCAAGCAGTCTTTATGTCTGTAAAGGAGACCAATGCGGGTGTTGGTGGTGGAGGTGAGGATTTTTATATGTTCATGGAATGAGAGGGAAAAGTCAAATGTAATACCTAGATAATTATACTTTTGTACCTGTTCCAGTGGGATGAGAAAGGCGGAGAGTATTTCCAAGGGGATATCCATTGATCTGTTTTGGCAGTGGGCATAGAGCATCATCTTGGTTTTTGTTAATGTTGACCACCAATCTGTGTACAGCAAACCAGTGTTCAATCTGAGAGAAGGAGTTTTGTAAGGTACGCTGGAGAGAGAGAGAGAGAGAGAGAGGATCAGGATGTGCAGCATAAAGAACAGCATCATCTTCGTAGAGGAGAAGGTTGCCGGGGCAGGATTTAGGCAGGGCATTGAGGTAGATGTTGAATAGAAGAGACCCAGGATAGATCCCTGGGGAACTCCTGAGTGCACAGGCAGAATAGTAGATATGGTATTATTAATTTTAACACATTGGGTTCTAGATGAAAGATAGCTTGAGAACCATGAGAGTGGACAATGAGAGACCCCAATTTGTTGTAATTGTTAAGAAGGAGGGGGTGAGAAACCATGTTGAAGGCCTTTGAGAGGTCTATAAACATGGCCCTTGTGAGATGCCCCTTGTCAAGCGTGGAGTGCAGGGAGTTAGCGAATTCTGTGAGGGCAGTTGTAGTGCTATGACCAGCTCTGAAACTATGCTGCTCCCTACATAAGAGGTTGTGTGTGAGGAGGTTGTCAGTGAGCTGATTGGCCATGATCTTTTCAAGGGCTTTAGAGAGTTGGGGGAGAATCAAGGTGGGCCGGTAGTTGTTTGGGAGGGAGCTGTCACCACATTTCAGTACTGGTTTTATCACTGCTGTTTTCCATGAGGTTTGGAACTGGCCCAGGTGCAGGGACAGATTTAGAAGGTCTGTGAGTGGGGAGATAACTGAATCTAGCGCAAGGGATAGGATACGCATATCAAAGGCATCTTTGCAGTAATTGGAGTTCTGGAGGGCTTTGGACAGGTAGGCTTTCGCTTCTGTAGGGGTAATGACTCTGAGTTTGAAGGGGGTGGAGGAGCTCAGGCAGTGGGGTAGGCTGAATTGGATCAAAAAAGTTGCTAGGGAGGATGGAGCTGAGGTCTGGGAAGGTGGAGTTGAGGCAGTTAGCTATGTGAAGTGTGTCTGTGGTGGTAGTACCGTTAACACTAAGTTGTGTGTGGGGGGGACAGCGTGATTTACCATTAATCTTCTTGATGTTATCCCAGAACTTTCTTGTGCTACCCAAGGAGGTGGCTAGGGCGGTTCTGTAGTGCTCCACCTTGGCCTTGCAGATTGCCCAGGTACACTTATTGAGGGGAGCATTATAGGCCTGCCTATCGCTTAGCAAACCAGAGGCAGTGACACAATGCCAGAGCTTGTCATGCATTTTGAACTGTTGTAGGAGTTCTGGGGTGATCCAGGGGGCACTACGTTTCTTAGTGGTCACTTTGATGGTCAGTGCAAAAGCATCACAGGTGTTATTAAAGGTGGTGGTGAAGTAGTGCAGTGCATCCTCTATGTGCTGGACATGGGAAATAGGGGACCAGTCCCAGTTAATTAGATATTGTTTGAGTTTGGCTAAGCCTCCTGGGCATAGTCGATGATGAAAGGTGATATTTGTTGGTAGTTCAGGTAGCTTACAGGACCAGCTGAAGATGACTGGGGAGTGGTCACTTAAGGCATTGGGTAGGACACCCAGGTTGGTAATATGGTGGGGATGATTAGTAAGCAGGATATCTAGTGGGGTGTTGGGTTCCATTAGTGGGGCTGGCCCTGATAGGCTGGGATATCAGTTGGGTCATATCTAATGCAGCAAAATTATCTTTGACATGTGTTGATGAGCTCACCAGCCAGTTTATGTTGAGATCCCCACCTAGGACTTGTTCCATTGTGTGGGGGTTGCTGGCTAGGTAGTCAGAGAGCACTTTACAGGCAGGGGATTGGCTGCGGGGTGGGATGTAGGCAACGGTGAGAGTAAGAGGAGCACAGTTTGGGTCAGGGGAGAGTTTTATTGAGATGGATTGGGCACCATGGTTTAGGAAGGGTGCAGGCAGGGCTTGGTAATGGAGCAATGCAGTGAGTCATTTACATAGAAGGCGCAGCCACCACCTCTCTTGCCGTTATGATCAAGCCTAATGAGAGAGTAGCCAGGAATAGAGACAAATGAGTCTGGGGTCTTGGCTGACAGCCAGGTTTATGTTAAAGCCAGAATGTCTAGTTGGTGCTGTGCCATCCAGCATTGCAGGTGTGCCATTTTTTTAGGCAGGCTGCAGATATTCATAGCAGCTATTCGAAGTCCCTTAGGTGACCGCAATTGGGGGGCACTGCTGGGCCAGGATTGGGGTGAACATTGGCAGATAGTAGAAGAAGCAAGTGGAAGATCCTGACAAGGGCCATGAATTGGTGTCATTTTTCTGGGTTGCAGCAGCTGGCAAGCTTAGAAGGTGATGAGCAGGGAATGGGCAGCTGTGTGAGGGCTGGGATGGCCAGGTGGAGGAACAGACATGGAGGGCTCAAGGCACAGAGAGATGGGGGAAGGGGTAGAGGGGAGGGGTGCAGGGGGGGCTATGGGGAGAGACAGGGTGACAGAGAGGCTATGAGGGGTGAGGTGCTCCCCCAGCAGCAAAGGTGTGTACACACCAGAGGCAACTGGGGGTTTGTTGCTGAACAGGGTAAGCACGGTTAGCAACAATAGTATGGTTAGTTTGTGTGGGTGGGTGTTGTGAGGGAGTACAGTGGTGGTAGATGTGACGATGGGCAGGTATGAGTGGGTCTTGCTGATACCTAACATTGTGGCAGACACAGTGGCGCAGTGGTAGGGTTGCTGCCTTTGGAGGGAAAGGTACTTGGTTTGAACCCTGGTTTGGATGCCATATTGTATGCCTAGTGATAGCCTGGGACACTGTACAAGGGACACTACAGAAAGGAGTGAAAGGCAGAGAATTTAGGTATGAATGACACAGGACAGAAGTGTGGGGTGGGGCAGTGGGAAGAGGACTGCAACCTACACGTCTTGTTGCCCTCTAGTAGCTTTACAGTATAATCTGCAAATGGAAGTAGACAGAAAAAAACATACAGTTAAAATACACTTCAAACTGAAGAAATTCAGCACTGAGTATAAAAACAGAACAGATATCAGAGGCAATACTGGATTAGGGGGAAAAAAGATTAAATAAACTGGTCAATGGCAGTGACATAGTCCAGTCAGGAGGAATTTGGAAATGCCTGGCAGGATGAGGAACCAAACAAGGAGCTTGTGTTCCAAGGACAGCCAATAAGAGCTGTCCCAAGATAAAGGCAATTGTCCTTAGAAAATTTACAGAGACAGCCATGCAGCCTTGAGTTCCCAGAACGCTGTCCAGGCCGTACCTGCTAGCAAGGGCTCTGAGAGTGTGGCAGCAGGCTCTTCTCACCTTGGAGTCATGTAGACCCCCATCTGAGGTGCTGTTATGTAAGTTGTATGAATTTTAACACCACTCCTTGATAATTTAAATAATTTGTGCTCCATTTCTCATGGATAGCCCATGTACTATGCTTGGGACATCAATCAAGCTGTGACATTAAATGCCTGTGATGAAGAATGGAAAGAATCGGGTGGGAAATGGCCACTTGCAGGAGCAATCCAATATGTAAATCCATCATTTGCACTTGTTTGTTTTCATTATCATTAATTGTGCTGCACTCCTTGTGAACAGCCCAACCTCCCTAGTTCTGGGATGGTATTTAAGTGTTCTCTGTCATAACTATATTGTATTTCACTAAATCAAAACTATACATATTTCAATACTATGTAAAGCAAGTGAATTCAGATTGTTATGATCCTTTATTCCACAATAATTTGGCTTCCCCTATGGAACTGGTTGGCTTGCCTTCCTTATGTACCAGGCTTGCCATACCCATGACGTATCTACATGAAGGTATCACATTCAAGCTGTGAAACTAAGTATTAAGCAATGAAAGAAAGAATAAAAGTAAAATGTGAACATAAATAAACACTATGAAATGCAAGTGCTGCTTTATAAGAAAGTGAAAAGCACGTATAACCTACGTGTGGGTCACAAATGCTTCACAGCTGAATTCATGCACTCCTTCACCAATAGGAGGCATGCCAACCATGGTCATAAATTACTATGGCTCAGGGATCACCCTGCGACTGATGGCCTTGTTCAGCACCCACAAAGTCCACATCTTGAGCATGCAAAACTCAGGGTGTGGTCCTTCTCATCTGGCCCATAGTGAGAATGTCCTCACTCCAGGCAGAGCTTAAGTGATGCAGACATATTGGCAGCACCTCTTGATGTAAAATGTAAGACTTCAGCTATGAGAATTGGGACTCTTAAGCCCAAGGGTACTTTTTTAGCTAGCCGAGCAGGTTCAGCGGCACCTTCAAAGCCATTCTTCCTACGACCGCCCCTGGTTCACCTGGTTTGTTCCTAGATTGGTAAGCTGGCTGAATGCCTTAGCGGTCATCGCTCTCCTCCTCCTGCCTTGGGGGATGGTACACCCATGTGGGAGTACCCCGTTGTTGCAGAGTGTGAATGCAATCCTTCACAGTGTTCCCATTAGAGGGATAGAGTGAGAGCCTTCCTCCAAATTGGAATATTTTCCATCCCCCTAAATTTGATTTCTAAAGTGCAGCAGCAGAGCCATCACTAATCAAATATCCCAGAGCATGGAGGGAAGGTGACCTCAGCCTTGGATCCCCAGTGATTTCCTTCTCAAAGGGGGTTTTTCCTCTCCTCCATGCCAAAGGTCATAATACCTAGTTAGGTTTTAATAGCATAGTCCCTAGTCTGCTTCGGTAGGTTTGTGCTGTTATATGGAGATGGATGGTGACCCTCCTTTGCCATTCCCTCTCTCTCCTTAGGAAGTTACATCCTCTTGCTATCTAATTACTCTGACGTACATGAAGGTCACTATATGTTACCATTCTCTCTTGCTGACTTACATCAGGGTCCTAAATACTCGATACTTACTTGACCTACATGAAGGTCTTCAATACATGATGCTTATTCATTCACTTTCTGCAATGCTTTCTGCTCTACACTCTTTTTGGGGCTTCTTCCTAGGGTACCTTTAGCCTAAAGGGAATCCTTCCCATTGCACCTCTAGGTGTGGAAGCCTTATTCAGGGTTCCTTGTCTTTGTCTTCCCTGTAGGGTGGTATTCCCCAAGGAACAAGAGGTGAATGGCCACAAAAGTTTACTTAACAACTTGCACAAGCACATTACACCAAGTTGCGTAAACACATTGAACTGTACTTTTCTTTTTTCATTTTAAATGAATTACTGGCTTGATGGTGCATCTTCAGAACTTGGTAATGATTGATTAAGCATTTAAAGGTTTCAGAAAGTTGAAAACACGAAAAATTTGTATTTTAAGATTGTTTTGCTCAAAGATTGCTAAGGAAAACAGCTCAGAGCTAAACCCTGAAACTTTCAGATTTGTCAGATTCAAGGCCAAGGGTATTGCTTTGCTTTTTAGTTTGGTTTAGAAATACCTAAAAGTTTATTAACAAAATAAGATTGCATTTTAATATATTTTAACAGGACATTGTTGTCAATAGGAGTAAAATCCTAACAATCCATCCTGTAAAAAATAGTTTTATCAATCAATCATATGCACAGTTCCATTTTTCTGAAATTGTTTATATGGAGTTTCTTGCAAATGCAGAAGTACCCTTTTTTTGACTCAGTGTGCATTTCTGTAATATGACAGCCACCTTTGTATAAGTGAATATGGTAACAAAAATAAAATGTATGTCATGAAATCATGGGGTTGATTGTGTGCTGTTTTTCTTGTCATCCTTCATAACTCATTTCTGTGAGACACAGTGTTTTCTTTTGTGACACTATGTAGTAAAGAAGACAGAGAAAAGATTATTAGATAATGACATGTGGACATTGGAAAGTCTGCTATAGGGCCAGGCCACTGTGAGATGGGCCTATTGCATTACAAATGATCCACATATCATGCTATATGCCCAGGGCATTGTTTGGTGGGTGAGATATTTTTAGAATTGCTTGCAGAACAATTTGTAAAACACAGTACAGGCCCAAGGCATTGTGAGGGGCCACATGATTTATATATGTTTTTCAAAACATGATGAACTGAATTCCACAAAGCTACTGCACATTAATGTATCTGTTAGGGTTCAAACATAAAGTTTAAAAAGTAGGGAAATGTGACATTAGGGCAAAAAATTCCCTGAGCTTTGGTGAATGTGTGGAATGACATTTCTCGGCTTGTAAATGCTCATGTGATACAACACTGGCAATGCTTTAACTTTGCCACTGTCTGTCCATGCATTGAAAAATAGTCCCACACCAATTCTTGTGAGAATTTGCTGAAGTTAGGGCAATGCCAGTGTTGCCTCATGTGATCATTCAAACCTAATGAAATGACACTTCACCAGTTTACCAAGGGCCAGAGGACCTTTTTATATCAATGTTGCATTGTTCTACTTATTGCACTTTGGGCCCCATATTTAAATGTTAGCACAGGCACTAACGAGTTAGTACCAGCCCTAACCTAATGCTGTGCTCTGTGGTACAGCCTGGTCTCTCCCAGAGTCAGCCTGTGGGGTTTATGGTCTTGAGCTAGCCAGTGAAATAAGGAATGAGGTAAGACAACCCTCCCCAGAGTACAACTACTGCAATACATGAAAAAAATGGACAGAGAAAGTGAGAGTGTTAGCTTCATCGTGCAATATTGTCCCATATCTGCCAGTATTATGGAATGCAAAAAAAATCTGTCTATTGAGCCAGCACTCAATGAAATCTTGATAGATTCCCCAAAAATGATTTGCAAGCAGGACGTTAACCTGGACAATATGCTTGTTCATAGTTTTCAGCAAATGGAAGAAACTGAATGCAGTACTTGGTTCTCTCCATCCTCCCGGGAATGGTTTACTTGTGGGCACTGCAGTTTTCATAGGGTAGTTCAGAGGAGCAAAATATTCAGTATGGTTTATGGCCACAAGACATATGAGATCTCTAGGTTCATCAGTTGTACCACCCAAGATGTCATTTATATGGCAGCCTGCACTTACCACTCTTTTTGTGTAGGTAGGACCAAGCAATCATTTATAATTCAGATAGGCAAACATCTCAATGCCCCCCACAACAGGGATAAACATAATGCATTATGCAAACACCTAAGCAGTACATGATGTGATAAGCCACATGTGATTTTTTCCTCCTGTGGTATAGAAAGAGTTGAGATGGGCCTCAGGGGAGGAGATCATGGGACAAAAGTTTCAATAAGAGAATCCTTTTGACTTTTTCAGCTGGGTGCTCTTAGAAAACCTAGACTTAATGATAACATTGAATTTTTCAGTGAATTATGCAGCTGCAATATGGGCTGTAATCACCTGTATATTGATATTGCCTACATAGGATCTGGCAGGCTTCAGAAATGGTCAGGCTGTATTGTTATAAATGACAACAGTCCAAAAGACGACAATTTTTTATGACTTTTGAGTGATGACATTAGTGCCCAGCCCCTCATGCTCCACTGCTGCCTTGTTCCTGGGAGTGGGAGAGTGAAATATTTCCATGCTTCAGATCAGGAGAGGCCCAGAAGTGGAGGAAAGATGTGTCCTAGGCCACAGAAGAGGCTGCTTGAGGGTGTGCTGTTGACTGCAGCTCCCAAGCAGGAACATGGAGGTAAGCTCCTGTCTGGATCTATATATTACAAAAAATAACAAATTATTGTGAATTTCATGGACATATTACCATCTCGAGGTCTGGTGGCATGCTGGAACCTCTCAAACTTCACAGTCAATCAATCAATCAATCAATCTTTATTTAACCAGGTGTAAACACCTTGAGAAAACTAATTTGTGAGGTGGACCTGAGTGGACAAAGTACAGTAAAATGAGGTTCACATGACACCAGAACCTGATGATGATATTATAGCTTAATAATACACAGTCCCCTTGTTTATTTTATTCATAATGGCTTAATTGCACCCATGTCTCACTTACTGCAATCAGTTTTTTTATATACAGGGGCCCAGATATTCAAAGCATTTGCGCATGGCGCAACTGAGTTGCACAGGCGCACGTGCGGAATTGCGCCAAGGAGCTATATTCAGTGGGAGCCAATGTGCAGTGCAAATTCTATTGCACAAATGCACAATGATAATGAATACAGGTGCAACTGCAGGGGGCGTGCCCATGAAATATCCAGTGCAGTGTGATATTCAGCCGTGGAACCATGGCGCATGTGGGTAGCAAAACCAAGATGCGCCGAGAAGATGTGAGCCTATAAAAACCAGGCATAAACACATAGACAGCACTTGTGCCAGGTGAGAGAGGGAAGGGGAGAGAGAGAGAGAGTGAGAGAGAGAGAAAGAAAGAAAGAAAGAAAGAAAGAAAGAAAGAAAGAAAGAAAGAGAGAGAGAGATACAGACAGAGGCAACCACACAAGGAGTGTGAGAGAGGTGGCACTGGAAAGGGAGAAGGGGCAGAGAGAGAGTTGAGAGGGACAGGCAGGCACAGTGCCAGGCGGTGCACCAGGGTGCCACATATCCAGCAGCAGCCAAGTGCCCAGGGGGTGACGAGACAGCAGGAACAATGGACAGTGCACCATACATGATGGAGGCCATAATGAGGGGTGTGAGGGGGCAGGCAGAAGAGCGACGTGGCTGAGGAAGGGCCCATTGATGGTACACCTGACACAGGTGGTACCGTGCCCGCACCACCTTCGAGAACTTCACCAACATGGAGATAGTGGGCTGGTACCACCTGAACAGGGCAATTCTGAGGCAGCTCTGTGAGCTGTGCAGTGAGGAGATGCAGGCACCCACTAGACAGAGCCATGCAATGTCTGTGGAGATGAAAGTCACAGCAGTCATGAGCCTGCTCACCACGGCACCTTCCAGAGAAAAACAGGGGACACCACAGGCATAACCCAATCAGCCACGTCACACCTCCTCACACAGTTCCATAACACCCTGCTGCCATGTGCTTTGGAATACATCCATTTCCCCCAGCACACAGGCAGAGCGTACAGCAGCCATACAGGACTTCCACAGGGTAGCACATATGCCTGGCATGCTTGGGGCCATTGACTGCATCCATGTGGGCATCCACATGTCACCTGGCCCTGAGGGCCTAACATACATCAACTGGAAGGGGAGCCCGAGTATCAACTGCCAGGTGGTGTACGATGCCACGGGGTGCATCACCAATGTCTGTGCCGTACACCCTGAGAGTGCACATGATGCATTCATCTGGCACAGCTCCATGCTGTGCCACAGATTCAAATGTGGGGACATCCCCACATGCCACCTAGTGGGTGAGTATGGGATGGGCAAGGGGTGATGGGCAGGGCAGGCCATGGAATGGGAGAGGGCAGGGTGGGCAAGCAAGTGAGGGTGCCAGGGCAGGCAAGGAGCACAGCAAGGGAAGGCAGAGAGCTAACCATGTCACTATCCACACAGGTGACACCGCCTACCCACTGAGGCTCTGGCTGCTCACCCCCCTACCAGCGCCCATCGTCCAAAGCCAAAGTACGCTACAACTAGGCACACGCCAGCACACAGAACATCACTGAGCATGTATTTGGAATGCTGAAGGAACATTTTTGTTGCCTAGACAGGTCCGGTGGTGCCCTTCAGTACAGCCCCTCAAAATACTGTGGCCTATTCCTGGCCTGCTGCATACTGCACAACATGGCCCTTGACCATGGGATAGCTGTCGAGGCTGGTGAGGGTGACAGTAGTGGGGATGATGGAGACAATGTGCCAGAGGGTGGTGAACAGCCCCACCCCGGGCGGAGGGATCCACGGCTGATGAGAAAAGCCTGACAACACCACGACACCATCACACAGGAACACTATGGTGCATGAAGGTAGGTGGCGCTAAACCCATGCAAGAGCCACACACACACAGGTACAGCACACAGGCAGGGGCAAGCATAGTGATGGGCATGCACACACAGAGGCATGGTACAGGGTCACGGGAGTTGGTGGCACACTACCACACACAACTGCACATAGCAGCACACAGCAACGTGCGCTACACACGCACACACACACACACACACACACACATACACCCCAGGTGTTGGTATGTGGCGAGGATCAGATGCATAGCACCGGTGCACAGGTGCAACTGGTGCAGATCAGCCCTAATCACGCCATGCCACATGGTCCAGTGGCCGGGTAAGCATGCACACAGGCAGCATGTGGTGTGACACACAGGCGCCATGCCAGTGGTTTGTACATGCCACTCATGCACACACCGGGTAGAAGCAGTAGACTGCAGATAGGGTGGGCTGCACATCAGGGCCGCTGCATGGATCTCTGGACATCACAGCCATGGGGGCAGTCACGCTGGGGCCGATCGGCAGCATTGGGCTGCTCATCGGCCACAGGGAGTGTTTGCAACAGCCCTCCAGGGGTCAACCCACAGGACTGTGACATACGGGGGGGTGTAGGTGCCCAAACAGGCCCGCCCCAGGTGTGCCTGGGATGCCAACAGCAGAGTCTGGCGTTGACAGTGTGGGTGTCACCCAATGCCGGGATTGTCGGGTGGACAATGCACTGCATGGGGCCCATAGTGGCTGGCCATGCCCTGTGGCAGCCAGCAGCGCAAAGCCACTCGAAACCACCTGTGCAATGCGATCCATGGAAGCTGTCGTGGCCTCCTGCATGTGCTGCATCCCCGCAAGGAGTTGCGCAATGCCCCTCTCTTGCTGTTCGGCCAGCTGACGCACCTCCACGTGCAGTGCACGCAGCTCAGTGGCAACCTGCACCTGTTGCTCAACAGAGGCCCGGAGCAAACAGGTGAGCTCTGCCGTTGGGTCAGCATTCTGGGGAGTCTGGGCGGGATGCCGACCCTCCTGTAGTGACTGGCCACACTGCACAGACCCCCTCTTAGGTGAACACTGCACAGTGGGGTCCTCTTGGGGTATGTCCCTACCTGGCGCCCCAGTTGCAAACCATGCGTCCGGCTGCCCTGTGGCACCAGCAACCAGCTGCCATTGCCCCTCCAGCCACTGACCTGTGCCCAGCACCTGCATGGCTGCATCACCACCACTGCAAGGCACAGCTGTGGCAGTGCACACAGCGGCACCAGCAGTGGCAGCAGGCAGCTGGTTCCCCACTGACAGGTCGCTGGACATGCTGCCTGTGCCTGGTATGAGTATCTCCCCCACAACACTGCCCATGCTGTCAAGGATTATGTTGAGGTCATCATCGGTGTCAGACCCCACCCCAATCTGTGTCTCCATGCACAGGATGCCAAGGCTGGCATCCTGTAGAAACACATCCAGGGCCTTGTCTGACCCCATGCCCAGGACATCTGGCTGGACAGTGGTGGTGTGCTGTAGCCTCCCAGGCTCCTGAATGCCCATTGAGGTGGACGGCTGGTCATCCGGAACTGTACCTGCATCCACAGCTGCTGCCAGTGCCCCATCCTCTGCTCGCATGCATGCCAGTGCTGGAAGACAAAACAGGTGAGTCACTGAAGCAGTGGCCACATGTGCCCCCCCTTATGCCACAGCATGCTGTGCATTGCCACCATACGTACCATACAGGGATGGGCTGCCACCTGTCTGGAATCCACCACCAGGCACACCCTCCACAGTGCTGCAGTGCAAGGTGGCTGCCACCAGCTCCTCCTGTGCCATGAGCTGTGGTGCATCAGCAGGCCCCCCTCCAGTGGCATTCCGGGCTGCATGGATGGCCGCCACCTTCTCTTTGATCCACCTCTTGTCAGTGCCCACCTTCTTGCGGCACTCCTACACTGACCGCTGGTGGCTGTCCTGCTAGTTGACACAGTCTGCCACCTCCACCCAGGCCCCAGCCCTGGCCTGTGGTGTGCCCATGGCACCACTTATGAGTGGCTCCCTGTCAAGGTAGGCCTCGAACAGGACATCTGTCTCTGCTTTTGTGAAGTTGGGCCTGCACTTGCGGGCAGGCCCATGCTCTCCAACCTCCTCAGGTTCTGACATGTAGCTTCCTGTGGTAATGGACAGCACAGTGTGTCAGTGGCTGCATCACTCAGTGCCATCCCCCTTGCTGTGCCCTCTGTGCTCAGTGTGCTCCTGCAGCATGTACAACTTACCTCACAAGGACAGCACTTTTATGGTGCATTGTAGGCAAATGGGCTGTGGCACAATGGTAATGATATGCTAATGCCCCCATTGTGCCACGTATTGGCTGATGAGTTCATTAGCATGTGTCGGCTGAATATCGTGTATTTGCACCGTGCGCACTGAGAGTGCTTCGGGGTAAGTCAGTTTATTGCTCTGGAGCATGACGTGGTGCAATGCGCATGCATGCACGGTGCACATTGGCACTGTGCACATGCTCTGTGTGGTGCACTGCCACCTATTGCACACACTGCGCCAACTGCACAGTAGCATCCATGGTGCACTCTGTGTGCCATGGGTGCTATTGTGCAGTCAGTGCACTGTGCACAGCCATGCCCTGACCCAGTAGTGACCTCTGACCCTGGCTTAGCCCATGCACGTGGCCCCACCCAGCCACACCCATGTCACGCATCCCTGCCATTGAGTGATTGGCAGACAAAGCACATATCCCCTTTGCCCACATATCTAGTGCATGCTGTTGCCATGTGCAGCTATGGGCACCATTTTGCACCATGGCTCTCAGCAGGGACATGGTGCAGTGGAGGACTACTCATGCTAGTAACTGGATGCAGGTGGATCTGGCCAACCTCATGGCCTGCGTCCAGCCCCACGCACCCCAGCTGTATGGGCAGGCCCCGCTACAGCAGCCCTGTGTGGCTGTTTGGGATATTATAGCTGCTACACTAGTGCATCATACTGGGGTGGCCAGGACCGGTGAACAGTGTCAGTAGCGGTATGGGGACCTCCTGTGGAGGGACCCAGGTTGCCTTTGATGCCTGGAGGCATGTGTCAGGCATGGGCATGTGCCACAGCCAGGTGAGTAGGCCCAGTATGCATGTGTGGCCTGGTGCTGTACTGTGGTGTTGGGTGGGCTGCCTGGCATGTCCTGCAGGATGGTGTGCTGTCTCTGTGTGAATCATGGGGATGCATCACCCACTACTGCTTGCATTGGCATGTTGCTGCACAGACCGTGCCAGGCAGGGGACCATGCTGTGTGGGTGGGGCAGCTGCTGTGGCTGTGTACTGATGTGTCCCTGTCTATGTTGCATTCCCAGGTCCTGAAGATCACTGGAGAGCTGCGGCGGAGGCCGCAGCAGGTCAGCAGGTCAGCAGGCTGCAGCAAGACCCAGAGGTGGCACCAGAGCAGCTCCAGCACCTGCGGGGCAATGGAGAGCAGGTAGCCACTGTCATGGGCCTTCACACTTGTATTGGGGGTTGGCGGGGGCATGGGTCTGGCATGGCCACCTATGCTGTGTGCTGTGGCAGCTGTGTGTGTTGCACTGTGCTTGGTGCCTGCCACTGTGGTGCATCTATTGTACTCATATGCCGGCTGTTGATGGGGTGGGTCTGCACCCGACTGCCACTGTCAATGCTGTAGTGCTGCATTGGCACTGTGCCATGTGACTGGCATTGCGCAGTTGAGTGGCTACTGTGTAGCAGGTACCACCATTGTGCACTGTCGTGGTGTGCCACATTGCTGACAGATGTAGGCCCATCCCCCTGTGGGTGGTCAGTTTAGGCCCTCAGGGGGGTGTTTCCACTGCCCTATGCACACAGTGATTGGTCATGGTTCTGTGGGACACGGCACTGATCGCCTGTCTTGGCCCTTCTCCTAGGTGTCTGGAGGTGGAGGAGGATGCTCCTGTATTGTAGGCTGTTGCAGCAGATCATACTGATCACGTCGACCATGATGGAGGTGGTACTCCAGCTACACCAGTGGGAGTTTGGTGGTGGACTCCATGGATGCTGAGGGGTGGCATGGCATGGCAGCCATTGAAGTGCACCCTAACATCCCCTGTTTACCCTGCTGTACCTCCCCCACCAGTCCCCCTTCCCACTGTAATGTCCCTGTTCCCTTTCCCCATCCCTCACATTCCTACACCTTTCCTCCCCTATTGTTCTGTACATAGTTGTCTGTTCTGTTCTTTAATACATTATTTTGCCCTTCCTGCCTATGTCAGTGTCTGCTTTGCAGGTGGTGTGTGGCGCTATGTGGTGTGCAAGTGTCAGGGTGCCTATCATGCTGCTGTGGTTCCCTGCTGTGTGCCACAGTGTGTCCCACTGTGGTGGTGTTCCCCTTCTCCTTGCTCAGTGGACATGTCATGGGGGTGCCCATGGGTGGACTGCCAGGGGTGTGTTGTGGGTGTGTGTGCTTGGCTGCGTGGTCCTGGGTGTGTTCTGCTCTGGTGTGGCTGTGTTGGGGGGGCACGACATGCAGCCTGCAGGGGTCCACTTGGAGGCCCTCAGTTGCCCATTAGTATCCTCCTGTTGTCTCACTACAGTGCCACTGTTGTGCTCTGGGGCAGGGGTGTGGGTGCCTGTATGCACCCTGTTGTACCCTGCTGCTGGTGGTGGCCACCTGTGGCTTGTCACTGTGCCTCCCTGGTTCTGTCCCTGAGCTACTTCTCTGTGCCATGCCCCCCCATTGCTCTGCTGCTGTGGCGCAACTGTGTGTGTGTGTGTGTGTGTGTGTGTGTGTGTGTACCATGGCACACCTCTATTTGTGCCATGGCGCACACCTTCTTGTGCCAAAGTGCATTCCCAGTTGTGCCATTGTGCAATTGTACCATATTCAGCCAGGTTGTGCTGGTGCACTATGGCATGCGCAATCTCTGAATATCGCTCCTGTTGTGCCAGTGCACATCGGATTTGTGCTGCACCAGTCTTGTGCTGTGCTCTGGTGCATTTCAAAATATCCAGGCCCGTATGTATAGTATATTGTACCTTGCTAGTTGGTCTTTTCTGATCACCAATTGTTCACTTAATTGGTTCTCACATGGGTCCTTATAGTGCTACTTAAATTGTACATATGTTCGAAATATTATAACTTACTTACTATATAAAGAATGTATTGAACTGTGTTCCTTCACTTAAGCAATAAGGCATGAGCAGGGGTTAAGTTACCCTCAGTTAATCTAGCCTTAGGAGTGCCGTGAGACAAGAGGCATGGAAGAGTGTCTTATGGATCTAAAGTTTGATTATTAAAAGTAATTCAACCCCTGGAGTGCCTTGATGCTATTAATAAACTAAAATGTTTTGCTGTTTTTTTAACTGATTACAGTTCTAATTGTTTTATTCTACACAAGAGTTTCCATCCGTTAATATAACTCTGAATGCTGTCAGCCAGTCAGAATGTTCTGAGAGTGTATTACAAGGGAGTAATACCATTGAGAGGTTCTGGGGACAAGGGAACCTCTCGATGGTATTAATTCTGAGTAATACAGTCTCACCTATTTTTTAATTTTTGAAATATATGGATTCGATTTTAAAATGATGCAGCTCTTTGTTAGAGATACGCTGTGAGGCCGGCAGCCCACTGCAGCACTGAGGACTCACCCACTGTGTGTCCACCCCCCCCAAACCAGGCTCTCTTATTTTGTGGTAGTTTTAGAGTGCATCTGGTTTACAGAGAGTCCTGCCAGTTATATGATTTCATGTCTCAGTTAACGCTGGATCAACAAGATAACTCTTCAGAATTGGGGGATCGACAGAAGAGTGAATGGGGCAATATTCTTTCAGTAAGCAAGATACAGATGCCATGCTTTTAGAATGGTTCTGCCCACCCACTGATGAACAGTGTCAAATCAGGAGGTATGGTTTAAGGAACATCAGGATGCATATCTAGAAGATTGTCTTTGGGACCATAGCAACAAGTCTAGACTGTCAGAGAGTCTTGTGCTTGCACTTTTCAGTTTTCCTGATAATACTATAATTTAGAGCACTGAACAATAGTAGAGTATTATCACTTCCAAACAATGATATTATCACTTGTGTGACAGTGTATTATCAGTTAAGTGGCAGTGTATTATCGGAAATTTGTTGGATGCTGTAGTATGGTATTAAAAACACTTATCCATATATTACAATAGGGATAATATAAAAGATCTGTTGAAAATGCATGTCTAATTGGTTGTAAACATTCTGTGTGCCTAATATTAAACTTTCAACATACTGTAACTGTAGAGCCAAGGACCAGCATGTAGATTTCTTTATACAATGTGTTTTGAAAATCATGGATCCTGATTGGTCAGCAGGCATCTTTACCTGTGGGTGCATACTGCCATTAATCATGATTATTGCATGCTCAGAATACAGCTCTTCAAATATTGGTATTTTACTTTATTTAAATTTTTACATGGGTGCTCACAAAGTGGCTAGTCAGTAAAAATCAGAATTCAGCACTCTTTATCAAGTTACTGCTGCCCAAAATGGGACTGCTTTTCTTGTCATTCTTTTGTGATTGTTCCTACCTCAATTGGAATGGGAGACTTTAGTTTACAGGTTTCCAACTAAAGTTGAGCAAGCATGGCTATCACCTCAAGCTACCTATTAAAGAGCCACATCTTATGGTGCTTTTTATTTTAAGCACAAGACCCACCCACAACAAATAATTTGAGTTATACTAAAGCCTACTTCTATGGCAATTTAATTAAACAGCACATGGCCTATGATAAACACATTCTGGCAAGAGCCAATAGGGCTGCATGGGAGGAATTTAGGTTAAACATATTGAAAATTACCAAACTTACAAGCCTGCATTAGGAAAAAGTAATATAAGTGAATACATTTGTTGTTTTGTAATATTTGTGCACCAAATTAACAACATATCCTTGTTATGACCCTGCCTCATGAAGAAGGGCAGAACAAATGTTCAACTCCTGCCTGAAAGGTGATTTCATGCAGGAACTGCAAGATAAACTTTTGGGATGCAAAATCACATTTTGGACCACAGCTGAAAACTGACAGCTGTCACATTTATGAGGTGCTGTAAAGATATGGCTATGTTGTAAATTTTGGGTAAAAATATTGAAAATTATCAAAGTTATAAGCCTGCATTAGCAAAATTCAACATAGGCTCATAACATTACTGTTTTTCAGTATTTTACTTCAAATTTTCAACACGGTCTTCTTATGACCCCACCTTATGAACAAGGGCAAAGAAAATGTTCAACTTCTGCCCAAAAGGTGATTTCATGCAGGGACTGCGAAGTCACCTTTCGGGATATAAAAAACATGTTGTCCAGGATTTGAAAAATGACAGCTGTTACACTCATGAGGTGCTGTAATGATATAGCTATGTTGTGAATTTGGGGGAAAGCTATTGAAAATGACCAACGTTATGAGCATGCATTCGTAAAATTGTATGTAGGCTCATAACTTTGTGGTTCTCAATATTTGTATATCAAATTTTCAACATAGCCTTCTTATGAGCCCACTTCATTAACAAGGGCAGAGAAAAATGATTTTGGAAGGGATGAGTGAGTGTCCAGCAGGTGCTTTAAAAGTACTGAAATGCCTTTGTTATATTTAAAAAGGTATGCCATTGCTGCCTATGGCTGCGGAAGGGGTCTTTAGCTGAACAGTATTTGTTATGCTCAAAAGAGTGATTGTCTTCTGGAGGATAAAAAAGACAAGCACTCTACTGAGTGTAATACATTTTATTCAGCTAATAATTTATGAGACCCCACAGCCGTAGGCAACAATGGCATACCTTTTTAAATATAACATAAGCATTTCAGCACTTTTAGTCGACTTGCTGGACACTCGGTCATCCCTTCCAGAATTCTCCTGGTTCTTGGTTCCTGTTGGAAAAGGGGAGCTTAGCTAAGAGTTAGCCACCAGCGGAAAAAGCTTCCAGAGCAACAAGCCTGACCAATGCACTACTCCAGCACAAAAGTTTTCCTGAAATGGGAATCAAACTACCAAACCTTCAGTTTCCAAGTACGGTGCTGTTTGGCATGTCTCTCAAGCAAGCAGTGGTGTAGCTCTGGATTAACAAAGTGTTTGGAAAAAATACACTGCTGTGGCTCAGGTGTTAATATGTGCAAAAATTTAGTTTTACTTGTTAGAATTATCAAAATTCAAATAAGTAAATAAATAAAATGACAAAAATGAATGACACTAGCAGCCAAAATTGCAGCAAATGCCCAGCAGACCACAGTGTGGCAGAAAATGCTGCTTAATAGATAACCATTTAGCTGTTGTTTTTCTTGAAGTTTTTAACTGTGCAGAGTTAAAAAAAAATTAAAAACTAGGGTCATGTTCAGGAGGGGACAGTGTGGCAACTCAGGGTGCCAAGTAGCAAACCCAGTGGAAATTAAGCCACATTTGTACAATACCTAAATGAACCCAGAGTGTTCTGGTAAGCTCTTCTACATTACAACTGCCGGCATTCAAAAAGCAGACTTTATGTTCTGTTTTTTTGAGTAGATTCAAGCAGATTTTTAATCTGGAATACAACTGCTTCAGTCAAAAGAATTGGAGAGGTTCTCAGCAATACTCATCTGTATTTATAACTTTGGACATAAAAATTGGCTATAAAGCACTTTGTATACTGAGTAGAAAAAATAAATTTTGAATTAATTACCGGCAAGCTCGTCTACAGTACAATCAGCAATACTTAGCTGTATTTATAACTTTGAACATAAAAAGTGGCTGTCTATCTGTTATCCAAATGGAAGGCATTTGCCTAACCTTTGAATAGCAGTCGGACTATTTTCACCTTAGCAGTATATCAGCATGAAATTAGCCTGCAAACTGTTTTGCCATGTTAACAAGAATGTATTAGTTATCTTGATGGCTTTCACAGTCCAAAGTCTTAAGTTAGCCTGCCTATAGCACAAAATATTTAAATCAGGAGCCTAAGATAGCAGTTTTTCATAGCAGTCTGGATGACGGTCAAGGACTGCTTTTTAGCAGTATACTTTACTGCTTATGCATGATTCATATATATTTAAGGTTAAAAGTACTGCTACTGAATGGATATGCAAGGTTAAAAATACTGCTTAGGACTGGGCCTTTACTGTTAAGTGACATTTAAAGTTACAACTCACTTAACAGTCCCACCCCAGTCAGAAGCAGTATTTTTAACCTTTAATAATCACATCCCAGTCCGATGCAGAATTTTTAACCTTAACTATGTTCATTTATAGGCTTGAAAAGTATAGAGTACATTTTACCTTCAACTTGTACACAAGTAGTGTCTGAAAATCTGTATCATGACACAGCCTTATCTTGTGAAATGTTGTCCAATTTCCATATAAATAATGCATCAATACTAAATCAAAATGTTTTGCCTGATCTCAGCACCAAGATGGCAGGTCATGTGATCTTTTATACATGGCTAGAGTAACACCTTTTGCAACTGGAATTTTTCATTAAGCAAGAAGTGCAGTTATCAGGCAGTAACCCATACCTCAAAGTGGCTTTGTATCTCCCAAGAAATTTCCTAGTATTAAGAAAATAAAACGGTGCTCACCTACTGTGTCCAGAGTCATGGTAAGTCCATGCATAAATCCTATGTTCTCATACCTTTTTTCAGTGTTCTTGAAGAATGTTAAAAGTTGTCTTCTTCAAGGGTGTTACCGCAGACTTCGACCTGCCAAAATGCAGACGTGTCAAGAAGGGAATACCCAAAATATAACACTTTAGAATGAAACTGAAAATAGCGTTATATGGTCAGTCTCAAACTTCTATATCTGCATAGAAATTTCCTGCACGTTATTTAAAATGAAAACAAGTGTACATAGAGCCTATAGTATCCTGCTTATCTGTACATTCTTATTATTGTAAGTAAATGATTACAAAATGTGCATATCTTTGTTCATGAGCAATGATATTGATGTTCCACATCTCCCATTGTGTTTATCATTGCACGTGCACATTAGACTTCTGCAGTAAAAATAAATAATTTAAAAAACCATGCAAACAGATTGGTAGTAGAGCATGGTCATTTAGTTTGACAGAATTCCCCATCAACTCTGGCACATACCATCTCTCCTGGTTCCTAGCACTCACTATCCTCCACCCTGGTTTTGGTGCCCTGCCATGTGTCTCAGCTTGGAACAACAAATTGTTATCACTGCATCACCTGGCATATTTTCAAATGGATCACCATCCAATGCCTGGTTTTAGTGCCCTTCCATGCGTCTCTCTCTGCTTGGATCAACAAATTGTTATCACTGCATCATCTGGCTGATTTTTCTATGGATCCACCATCTGATGCCAGTAAGATTTTTCAATGGCCCCAGCCCAGTGGCACTGAGGGTTGAGCAGCTGGACACCACACCTCATGCCACGCCAGCAACCCAGGTTTGGGAATGAGCCCAGGCCACGAGGGGTCAGCAAGGAAAAGAGAGAGGATCAAGCATCCAGAGGACTGCTCTCCTCTCCTCTCTTGAAGGGGACCTAGGCTACTGCCCAGCATTGCAGCAGCCTCCAGTGGAGACTGGAGGTACTGCAATGCTTGAGGGCTGGAACAGGAGGATGCAGAGCCATGACAGGTGAGCCTGGTGCCATTGCATGCTTTGACTCTGCCAGGGTGGTGGGGGACAGGGTTCAACAAGGAAAAAACCCTCCTACAGACAGGTGATTGTGCATCCAGGAGCTACAGCCCCACGCCCAATGCTGGGTCTCAAGGAGGTTCTCCTCGGGTCATCCCTCAAGCCAGTGTTGCATGCCAACACTATAAGAGGGTGCCAGAGGTGTGGCAGTCCTTCTCTGGAGGAGTCAGACCTGGGAGGTTAGGGCGGCACTGGATGAGGCAGGGAGTCTGATGACCTAGGAGCACTGACAGACTTCAGGTGGGCAGACAAGAGTGGTACGCTGAATGACCTCGTTGGAGAGAGGTCGGTGGAGGTGAGAAAAAAGAATTAAAAAAAAGATTTTTCAATGGATCCACCACCCTCTGTTAATAGACTTCCTAATGTACCTCTTAAACCACCTACTTGTGAGTGGCAGATTTTAATGGATCCACCACCTTCTTTGTTAAATATACCTCCCAATCTACCTCCAACTTTCCCCTCATGTCTATATTACCTTGATGTACAAATCTGAATAGTTCCTACATTCACCTAGCTACTAGTTAATCCCCTTTAGGAAATGGCAGGTACAATGATAGCCCTCCTTTCCATCCTAGTCTCCAGGAAACATATGGATTGCTTTGAGACAGTCTTTGTACTACCTGATTTGAGAAATGTTCTTCAAGCACAAATCATGATCAAGGTGAATGTCTACATTTTGTCACTTGTGCAGATGGTTTGCTTCTGAAATCAATAACTGAGTAAATGTGAAATTCCTTCATGCCAGTTGATGGCACGCCACTCTTTAAATTCAGATTTCTCACCATGCAACCATGAACAGCACCCAATCCACTATCCCCTTAATCAGTATGTAAATAATGTCACTATTACATTTTGATCACCCTTTTAATGGCCAATTTACTTTTATTGGTATTTTTTGTTGTGTTTTAATGGCCCATTAATCTCACACAATGCTGGCATGACCCATGTGTGTTTTAATGGCTCATTAATTGTGCTGAATTCAAGCATGACCTGTATGCACCAGAAGAGTGCAGATTTCAAAATAACACCCAGTAAAAATATAGTTTTTTAAAGTACCGGGCGCTGTTTAGAAATCAGCACTCATGAGGGGGTTTGCCTGTCACCTGTATGTTTGAGAAACAACCAGCCATATCATTATATGTAACAAACCCATCATCTTGCTGAATGCACTGGTAACATCACACCTTGTGTGGTCAGCATGAGGTTAATAGCTTGTTCTGCATGGAGTGGGGCTCAATAGTCTCTACACATGCCTGCAGTCTTACCACTTTGGAGCTTTCTACTATCAAATTTCATAAGTAAGCAAGGTCTGATTTGGTAAGTGGAGACCTCTAACAAACCCCAGGTGGGGACAAGGCTGAAATAGCTCTTCTATCTAGGCCACAAAATGCACAAATCAAGTTGCTACACATTACAGCGGAGTGGGTACCTTGTTACATACCACACACCCAACAGGGCAGTTAGGTAATTAAATTGGACTTACCTGCCCCATCAGTCAGGGAATCAAGAGTTGGGGTGTCCTGGGTTTGGGGAATTCTGGCATGACCTGAAAGGGAAGAACAGAGAAGGTTGAGGAAACACAAAGGATCAGAGATTCTACAGAAGAGATGGGGGGAATTAAACAAAGATGCTTATCTGATTGGTATACAGTCTGTCCAGAGCTGTAGAAATAAAGAGAAAAATGAGATTACTATGGGGAACATATAGCAGCAACAGAGCGAGAGAGAGAGAGAGAGAGAGAGAGTGTGAAGAGGAACAGTGAGATCTGGGTGTCCATGACCAAAACGTATACTAAATAACAAAAAACAAAGGGGTACAGTACAGCACAGGAGTAAAGGAAGGGAAGTTTTAGAGGAAAAGACATACTTAAAGTCACAGTAAGGAAAACAGATAGGAAATAAAACACAGACAGCTAAGACAATAATAAAGTGATATTGAGGGCTCAGCAAAACCCCCTTATCATCACTAGTTGGCCTGCTGGTGACCAGCAGATTTAAGTAGTAGCCCTAATGGGCTAGTGGAGGTGCTCTTGGGCTAGTGGTCCCTGCATCATTTAAAAAGACACTGGTAGTTCAGTGGTCTTCAGCTGTCCAAGGAGGCCAGTGTTTTAAAGGTATAGCCCTGGTAGTGTAGTGGGCCAAATCCCTCATGGCTAGTGGCAAATAGTGTTTTTATTTTGTTATTCATTCTTTATAACCTTTCCCTGGCATCTAGTTGGGAGGATAGTGTCCCTGGGCCCCAACTGTATGTAGCAGTCTGGTAGGCTGGTCAGAAAACCGCTAATCAGAAGTGCTGTGGCTGTTGCTACGCAACGATCAGTTTAGAACTTCTGCATTAGAGTGACAGTGCTGGCAGGCACTTTCAATTCCCAGTCTCAGCCTGTATGGAGTTCAGGCTGTAACATACTCTATGCGGTTGTGAAAGAAAATGGAGATTTTTGGGAGGGGGAGGAGGCTAGGGCATATATGCCTCCCTCTACCAATCAGCCACAAAAGAGCTATGTGAAGAGCTCCCCTCCCTGCAAGGGGCTGGTTAAGATGATCTGGAGGAGAGGATGTTTAAGAGGGTCCAGAGGGGTGGGCAGCCAACAGTAGGTGGCAGGAACTGCCAGCTAAGCCACATAGTGGATGAGTGTAAGTGCCCTTAGGGGCCTGGTATGAAAGGACTTGGAGAGCAGACACACAGAATAGGGGCCACAAAGGAAAAACCACACTGCAGCCAAAGGCTAATGCCTGAAATGGGCTTAAAAGTAGTGGTGGGTGTCATGCAAGGACGAATATTTGGGCTCCCTAAGAAGTCATAGAAATGGCAAGAACTGCATACAATAGAGCTGCACAGTGGCTAATGTCAGAGCACCAAGGGCTACTAAAGGATTGGGGGAGGAAAAGAACAGCATAAGAGCCAGGAGAGCCTATAATAAAAACACAGAGCAGTAAATAAAAAGAGCCCTGATGAGCTATAAATAAATTTGTGCAATGGGGTGGACATCAATGGAGTATGATAAATACCAATACCTTTATCTGAGTAACTATGTGTATAAATGTAGAATTTTACGGCACAGCCACTCTCCCCACCCCATCCCACCAGCACGCCCACTCTTCTCACCCAATCCAACCAGCACACCCACGTTCCCCACCCCAACCCACCAGCATGCCCACTATCCCCAGCCCACCAGCATGATCAATGTCCACACCCCACTAGCATGGCCACTCTCCCCACTCCGACCCACCAGCACTGCCACTCTCCCCACCACACCAGCATGACCACTCCCCACTCTGACCCACCAAACACGGACAGTCCCATGACTCAGCCAGACACAGACAGTCTTCCTGCCCCACCAAACCCACAGCAACTGTGTGCCCATACCACCAACATAGACAGTCCACCTACTGCGCCAAACACAGACAGCCTCCCTCAACTTGTAGGGTTGGACAAGTCAGATGATTCCTGAACAACACTTGCAAACTTGTGTTTGGGATAAACAGAAAGGACTGCATCCCTAAAGCCAGTATGCATTGGGGTGGGCTCACATCCTGTGCTTCCCTGAGCAAGCCTGAGGGTTTCTCTTGCTTGCCCCAGAACAAGTTTGGGGGAGTGGCATGGCTGTGTTCCTGAGCAAGTCTGAGGGTCTCTGCTTGCTTCCACAGAGCAGGTTTAAAGGGGGTCACACACTGTGCAGTGTAGGCAATATATAATGTGACCCCAAACATCCACAACTTGGTCTGAGGTCCTCGGACTTACTCAGGGGCCACCCCCCCATCTTGGTTAGTGCATCATGCAACCCCCATCGCTCAACTTGCCAATCTCCATGCACAAATCAAGAGACCTTCTGACTTGTTCAAGGACACATAGTGTCCAAGGCTCCCCTTCCTGCAAAATCTGAAGACATATGTTTCTTTCTGTTTCCCCACACAGAAAATGTGGGAGATGGAGAGAAGTTTGCTTTACATACTGTCAAGGGGCAAGTTGGGAGGAAAGTTTGCATCGATGTGTCTTTGAACCAACTTTGAGTAGCTGTCTTTATCTGTGTGTCCCAGTGCAAGAGGGTGGGTAACATTAACTTCCCCCAACTTGCTCTGGGGAACACAGAATCACAGACCCTTGGACATTCTCAGAGACGCTCATCTGACCTAAAGGTGGGTAAGCAATGTGAGAAGGCAGTAAGGAGGTCTGGCGGGATACTGGGATGCATAGGGAGAGGCATCACCAGTAGAAAACAGGAAGTTGTTATCCCTCTGTACAGATAGTTGGTGAGACCCCATCTGAAGTACTGCATGCAGTTCTGAAGACCCCATCTCCACAAGGACATAGACAGGATGGGGGCTGTCCAGAGTAGAGCAACTAAAATGGTGCAGTGTCTGCACTAGAAGACATGCAAAGAGAGATTAAAGGAGCTTAATATGTATACCCTTGAGGAAAGGAGGGAGATGGGGGACATGATGGAAACTTTCAAGTACCTCAAGGGAATCAACAAAGTCCAAGAGGGTAGCATCTTTCAGAAAAAGAGATGTGCAAGAACAAGGGAACACAAAATTGTAAGATAGAGGGGGGACAGCTCAGAGGTAATGTGAGGAAGTATTTTTTTCATGGAGAGGGTGGTGGATACATGGAATGGCCTTCCTGAGGAGGTACTGGAGACAAAACAGTGGGGGAATTCAAGAATGCATGTGACAGACAAGGTAATTATAGTGGGAGGGTAGGAGGAAGTAGGCTGTTGGTTAACTAGGATCTGCAGCTTATCCATTAGGTAGGGAAATGGGCAGACTAGGTGGGCCAAGCGGTCCTTATCTGCCATCAAATTCTATGTTTCCACATACCAACTCCCTTGCTCTGCAACTTGCCCCTGGCTACCCCTTCTACTCAAACTCTGGTCACACAAAAAACAAAAAGAGATCCTCAGATTTGTTTAGGGTATAAGCCCCCCCCCCCAAAAGTAAGAAAGTCTGTGTTATATCTTTGACTTTTTCAAATAAAGGCATTTTCCAGACAAAGTTCACTATTAATTCATACAGACACAGCCAGATAAAATTTTTTGTCAGGGACAGTGCTGAAGCTGATCTGCTGATGGCAGTTGTATTTTCTATATTGGTAGTGGTTTCCTGACTGCCTTTTAAAACAACTGTTTTATTTAATTTAGTCACTAGACCTGCTAAATGGCACACCAGAGGCAACACTGGTTAGGCAGAAACTTCCCAAAACAACATCAGGATCCCTGCAGGTTACTTGCCAACCCAAGCATACCATACGTTAGGGTCAGATGAACATGGGGCTCTCAAACCATAAAACTGACACAGCTGAAGGGATCTACTAGGGGAACTATAAAAGCAGTTTCCATTGCCTCGACTGTGGCAGATACCCTTACACTCAACCGCTCACCACACTGAAGAGATGTAGTACCTATTCGACTTAGGTTTAATAATTGAGACAGCACAATATCCAAAAGCAAAATAATCCAGGGCACTCAAAAAATGTATCAGATACAGATGACATGCTGCTTAATCAAATCAACTCCAAAGTATGACTGTGAATACCACCTCAGATTTCATTCCTATGCCTTAACTGGGGGCAAAACAGAATCAGACTCTGAATTGGAAATTCTGAAAATCTGAGGTACTGACAGAATGGATTCCAAAACATTCAAGCATATCTACTGGGTAGTACTGTGGGTACCTGTCTGATCTCCTGACACCTGTGACCTCTGCCCACTGTGACCTCTGCCCAACCCCTCCGCTCCTCCTTGAGGGGCCTCCTGGACATTCCCAAGGTTCTGCTCAAGACCTCTGGCAACCGAGCATTTAAAGTCTCTGGGCCGACGCTGTGGATCATGCTTCCATCTGCAGTCCAGTAGGCCCCCTTGATTGGTGTCTTTAAGCAGAGGCTTAAGGCCCACCTCTTCAACCAGACTTTCACAGAATAAGCTGTCTTATCTTTTACTATATTATAGCTAATATTATATGTAATTCAATTTGTAGAGCATTTATTTTAACTTCCCTGCTGCTGTTATAATTGTGTTTTGTATTTCATGCATTTTTTCTTATCATGTATGGCACTCAGAGCCTCCAGGATTGTGCACCTTAGAAATAAAATTGCCTTGCCTTGCCTAATGAAGGCCTTAAAATATACATTTTCACATCATATTTATTCATCCCAGAAGTGATGGTTGCAGGGACACTATGAACCTAAATAAATTACACACACATAACCCCAGTATACCCAAATCAGACTCTACTTACCTAATACGTGAGGCATTATGTCTGTAAGACCTATAAAGGGTTACCCTTTATATGAGCAGAATGGTCTGAGGCTCAACAAAAGCAGTATAAGTAGGGCCTGAGGAAGAAATCTCCACAATACAGTTCACCCCAGATTAGAAAAGGCAGCAATTAAAGGTAGATCTTACTTGCTTCTGGGTGAACTTAGGGAAGGGATCCAGAAAACATACTGTAGACGGGGCCTTGTAAAATAAGAATAGACAGTGATCAAAAAGGATCCATAGTTCTTGAGAAAGATAAGACTACAGATAGGAAAGGTGAAAAAATTTAAATAATACTTATCTGATGGGTTGTAGGGAGCTCTGTAGACCTGTTAAAAAAAGAGAGAAATATGTTAGTACAAGTAAAAAGTTCCAGAAAGCAGGCAAATTGGATATGAAGTGCTGTCCTAGCACCGTGATTGTTGGGGGGGGAGTACAGACCACCATCTTTGGGGGGGTACACCAGCTATATTCATGCCACAGATGGCAACATACCCCCATCACTTGCAAATGCTCCCAAGTTTGCCCTACTTCAGCCGTATAGTTAAGCCTAAGTAGTTGTAAAGTGACTAGGCCAATAAGGTGTTGGGCTGGAGGGGTTACAAAGATCAGATTAAAAAAAAATCTGCATTACCTCCTACTGAATATTATGCATTTTTAAATGTTTTTATTTTATACTGTAATTCATTTTACCTAGGATTTCTAGTGTGATCCTGCTTCTAAACACTAATTCCTACAGCTGGGTGGACTACAGGTTAAGCGATTGACTACAATATAAGAAAAATAATTTAAAAAGACCACTATAAAAACAACAGTTCATAAAAAACATAAAATCCATGTGAGACATTGGTGGTGTAGACTGTTCTCTTTCACAAAATGTTATTCACATACAGCCACAACAATTTCTTCAGCTAGCAATCAAGCTTGCAACATGATACCCACAGCAGCTACAAACACTGCCATGAATGCAAACCAGCTCCTCCCCCACACACAAACATATGTTGTAGTAACTGTAGTTGCACATTTCTTAGTCTGAAAGGCCATTTTCTGTAAGGCAAAACTTCAAAAAATGCATTGAAAAACAAAGAATGCAGTAATCAATCTTATTTACAGCAAGGAAGTATAAATGAAATCTGACCCAGAACAGCAGGAAGCTAGCTCCAAAAACACTATGCCCCTGATATTCAGAAATGTGCCAAAGTCTGGAGCACGTCTGGCGCAGTGCAAATCCAATGCACCAAGGTGCAACTAGAGCCATATTCAGAGGTTGTGTAGGATGAACAGCGCCAGTGCAATGCGGCTGAATATGGTAGAGTTACACCTTGGTGCAAACAGAGATGCTCCAGCACAACCATGGCAGCACAGAGCAGCACAGCACCAGAAGGGGCAGGGCACAGAGAACAGACCCAGGGACAGAGCCATGGAATCAAAGTGACAGCAGTTACAGGAGGCCTCCACCAGCAGGGCACAGCAGGGAACACACAGGCACCCAGACACTGGACCCCAGAACGTAACAGTGGCATGGATAGCAGGTGACAGGAGGTACCAATGGCCAATGGAGGGCCACCAAGGGAGCATCCCACCCTCCTAGGCAGGTTGCTAGCTGTGCCCTCCACCATGAGACCATAGCAGGCCACACCCAGGACCATGCAGCTAAGAACACACATGCCTCACAGGCACACAGGGAGACCACACAGGGGGCACTGAATAGGCCAGGATACAGGCAGCATGGCAGACCACATGGGGCAGGCCACACAACACCAAGCGGAGGACCCTAACACAGTGTGCAGACACTACCCAGACAATGACCATGGCCATGTGCCACCACCACGCACACACCCGCCACACACCCCTGACTGCCACCCCATGGTCACCCCAATGCACAGCCACTGACCCAGGGGATGGACACCACCACAGTCGGACACACCACAGCACACAGCAGGGAACCACGGAAGCACAATATGCACCCACTCTCATGCACATGACACGGACAGACACTGGGCCACTACAGCATGGCTCCTCACGCCACCTGCAAAGCAGACACAGACACAGGCAGGTATGTCAGAAAATATGTATATGAAATGACTATTTACAAAAATAACAGGGGCTGGGAAAGGGTAGGTACAGCAAGGGAAGGGGACGGGGACAGGGAACAGGGACTGTACAGTGGGAGGGGGGACTGTAGGGGAAGGTACAACAGGGGAAACATGGGAAAACAGCTGCAAAACTAGTAACTGCCCCATCCAGGCACCCCAGCAAGTTGCCGCTCCCTCCTGTCTGCCGCCATCATCCTCCATACAGCAACCATGACCTCCAGAATGTGAGACACCACAAGCAATGTCTGCCGCATGAGCCGGCTAAGCATTCTTCTTGGCGCTTTCTGCACCGGACTCTGGACACCCATAGCAAGGGACAGGACAGGTGATCAGTGCAATGGCCCAAGACACCATGCCCACCCACAGTGTGTGCATTGGGCAATGTGACAACACACCCCTGAAGGGCCCAGAACGGACACCCACGGGGGGTGGGCCAACACCTGCCAGCAACACGGCGCACCATGATGATGCACAGAAGTGGTCCCTGCTGCACAGTGGCCACACGACTGCACAGTGACAGTCACATGGCACACTGCACTGGCAGCACTGCAGCAATGATGGTGGCAGCCGGGCACACACCAACCCCACCAACAGCCAGCACATGGGTCCAATGGATGTGCCACAGTGGCATGCACATGCACAGTGCAACACACACAACTGCCATGGCACATGACACAGGACGCCATGCCTGCACCCACTCCCCACTGCCACCAACCATGTATAGTGAGAATGACCATGACAGTGCTTACCTACCCTCTGCGGTGCTGCTTGTGCAGGTCCTCCACATCAGGTTGTGCTGTCTGGGCATGCACCACTGCAGCCCTGGCCTGCCTGCAGTCCTCTGGCCCTGGGAATGGAAAGAAGACAGGTGCACATCAGTACCCAACCACAGCAGCTGCCCCCGACCTCTGTGCACAGGGCGTGCCCCTTCCTGACCCCTCCTGCATGACAGCATGGCTGCATCGCAATGCAAGTGGCAGCTGGCACTGCCACTCAGTGATGCACATGATGAACAGCATACCCCACCGCAGGGCATGCCAGGCAGAAAAGCCAATACCACAGTACAGCACCAGGGCAGACATGCAACATGGGGTGACTTACCTGGCTGTGGCACCACACCACACCTGATGTGTGCCTGAAGCCTCTGAAGCCAGTCAGGGTCCCTGTGCATCAGGTCACCATACCGCTGCCTACACTGCTCAGCAGTTCTGGGCACCCTGGTCCTCCTCTCCAAGCAAACAGCTATGCCCTGCCACACACTGCCCCTGGCCTGCTGCAAGGGTGGCTGGCCAAACAGCTGTGGGCTGTAGGGCTCAACACAGGTGAACAGGTTGACCACCTCCACGTCTGAACAATTACACGCATAGCAACTCTGACCCTGCGCTATGGCTATCGCTCAGTTCGGCAGCAAAATGGCGGGTACAGGCACATGTGGCAACCACAGGTGCTGGATGCATGATGAATGGGAAAATGCATAGTGCCTGGCCATTGTGCAGTGCTGGAAATACACAGTAGGTGTGGTCCAGCGGGGTCACGGGGTCATGGATAGGACCCAGGGGTCAGAAGTCAGTGGCTAGTGCACAGTGCACATGTGTGCGATGGGGAACATGCCTCCATATGCTAAACGTGTGTAGCTGGCCATGCGCAGCTTGCACAGTGCTGATACATCGCGCTGCTCATGCGTCTTGTGCAATTGACACCATGACAGTGCAGTGCACATGCACACTGCAGGCCTGCCACTGTTGTGCCACCGCTTGCTTTGGCACAATACCATTGAGCATAGTGCAATATCTTGATATTCAGACTCTGTATACAATTCAGCTCATCAGCCAATGCGTGGCACAGTGGGGCGCATTAGCATATCATTACCGTTGCGCACAACCTCATTTGCATACGTTGCAACTCATAAGCACCATGGAATAGCACAGAGCATGTACCAGTATTGCAACTGTGATGGGTAAGTGGTGGATGCTGCAGCAGAACACTGGGAGCACATAGCACTGCAAGGTGGGATGGACCAGGGAGATGCTGCCACTGTCACGCTGTGATGTCCATGTTCACAGAAGGCAACATGTTGGCACAGGAGGAGGGTGAGGAGTGGCGGCCTGCATGGAAGCACAGGCCCAACTTCATGAAGGGGGAGACAGATGCCCTGTTCGAGGCCTAACTCAACAGGGAGGCCCTGTTGAGCAGTGCCATGGGCACACCACAGGGCAGGGCTGCTGGATGGTAGGAGGTGGTGACCTATGTCAACCAGCACGGCAGCCACCAGCGGTCATTGCAGGAGTGCCACAGGAAGGTCGGGACCAACAGGCAGCACATAAAGGAGATGGTGGCAGCCATCAGAGCATCCCGTACTGCCACCAGAGGAGGGTCAGAGGATGCACCCACACTGATGCCAATGAAGGAGTTGGTGGCAGCCACCATCCACTGCACCTCAGTGGTGGGTGTGCCTGGAGGAGGCTTCCAGATGGGTGGCAGCCCATCAGCCATCGCTGCATGGTATGTATGTCAGCTACACACTGCTGGTGGCCCAGAGGGTGTGTACATGGACATGTGGTTGTGCATGCAGCCATCCTGCATGGCATGTGCATGTGTGTGCACTCACACACATGCCATGCTGTTGGACACATATGGCAGCAGTGTATGGGGGGCACATGTGGGCACTGCATCACTGACACACCATCCTTCTCTTGCAGCATCAGCATGCCTTCATGCAGAGGATGGGGTGCTGGCAGGGCACCCCTGAATGCCAGCACAGCCCTGGAGGATGGACCATCAACATCTACCGGGGACCCAACAGACCACAGATCAGCACCACGGTGTCTGTGTGTGTCCTTGGCCTAGGGTCGGATGAGACCCTGGATGTGATCCTGCAGGATGACAGCCTTGGTGTCCTGTGTGCAGAGACACAGATCAGGGTGGGGTCTGACTCTGATGATGACTTCACACATCTCCTGGAGAGCACAGGTGACATTGCGGGTGTCTTGACCCTGCTGGGAGCACAGCCAGATACGACACCCAGCACAATGCCAGCAGTGGAACAGCTGCCTGCCACCACTGTGGTTGTGGCGGTGTGTGGTGCCATGGATGTGCCCTGCATTGGTGCTGGTGGTGTGGCCATGCAGGCACAGGGCAGTGAAGAGCAGCTGAAGGAGCAATGGCAGCAGGCTGTGGGTGCTACCGGGCAGCCAGATACAGGGTCCACCGCTGGTGCACTTGCCATATCCATTCCCCCTGCAGACCCCACTGTGCAGCATCCACCAGAGAGGGGGGCTGTGCAGCATGGCAGATCACCCCCAGATGATCGGCGTCCCACCCGGGAGCCCCAGGATGTGGACCGTCTGGCTGAGCACACCTGGCTGCTGCGGGCGTCCATTCAGCAACAGGTGCTGCTCGCTGCTGGAGTGAATGCACTGCTTGCCAAGGTGTGCCAGTTAGCTGAGCAGCAGGACAGGGGCACTGTACAGATCCTGGAGGGGATGCAAGGCATGCAGGAGGCCCCGACTGCATCCTTGGATTGCATTGACAGTGCAATTGCTGATGGCTTTGCATTGCTGGCTGCCACAGGGTGTGGCCATGTGCAGGAGACCCCGTCTGCAGTGTGTTGTTCAACCCATGGACCTGGCATCAGGTGACCCCATCACAGTCAATGCCAGGCTCAGATGTAGGCATCCCATGCACACCCAGGGTGGGCCTGTTTGGGCACCTGCACACCCCTGTGAGGACACGGTCACAGTCCCATGCTTCCTCCCCAGGGGGCTGTTGGACACACCCCTGGCTGATGTGCATGCTGATCAGCTCTGGCGCAGCTTCCCTCATGGCTGTGGTGGCCATGGTACCATGCGGCTGCCCGGATCTGCATGCTGCCCTGACTGCAGTCTGCAGCTGAGGCCCTGTGCACCCATTGGCAGTGTGTGTGTGCCATACCAATGGTGGCATGCCTGTGTGATGTACTGCATGCTGCCTATCTGTGTGCATGCCAGGCCACTGCACCATGTGGCGTGGGCATGATGAAGGCAGTCTAGCACTGGGTGTGCCTGTGCACCAGTGCCATGCATCTGATTCATGCCATAGTCAAACACCTGGGTGGGTGGATGCGTGTGTGTGTGTGTGTGTGTGTGTGTGTTGCTGTGTGTGGGTGTGCCACCGACTCCCCTTCCCCTGCATTATGCCTCTGTGTGTGCATGCTCCTCGCCATGCACATCCCTGCATGTGTGCTGTATTTGTCTGTGTAACCCATGCATTAACCCAGCTTAATCTGGTTCAAGGTCAGCTGGCATTCATCTGTATCCCCCTTCCCTGGGTCGTGCCTGAAAATAGGCAGGATTTGTCTAGTGCACTTACCCAGTCAGCAAAAACTAAATAAAAAAAAATAAAATGTGTACCGCACCACCTACCTGCATTCCCCAAAGTGTTCCTGTGCGACAGTGTCATGGTGGCATTGTGACTGCTGTTGCAGTCGGGGATCAGCCACCCAGGGGGTGGCTGTCCACCACCCTCCGGTTCATTGTCTCCATCATCCCCACTACTGTTGCCCTCATCTGCCTCGACAGTTATCCCATGGTCAATGGCCATGTTGTGCAGTCTGCAGCAGGCCAGGAATAGACCACAGGCTTTCAAGGGGCTGTACTGTAGGGCACCGCCTGACCTGTCTAGGCAATTGAATCATGCCTTCAGCATGCCAAAGACACACTTGATGATGTTGCATGTGCTAGCGTGTGCCTCGTTGTACCATTACTGTGCTGGGGATGCCAGTCGCCGGTAAGGGGTGAGCAGCCAGGGCCTCAGTGGGTATGCACTGTTACCTGTGTGGAGAATGACATGGTTAGCCCTATGCTCTGCTGTGCTGTGCACCTTGCCTGTCCCTGGCACCCACACCACCATGTACACCCTGCCCATCCCCACCCCAGGTCTGCTATGCCCATCGCCCCTTGCCCATGCCATACTCACCCACTAGATGGCCCGTGGGGATTACCCCACATTCAAACCTGTGGCACAGTGCAGAGCTGTGCCAGATGAATGCACCATATGCACTCCCAGGGTGTGTGGTGCAGACATTGATGATGCACCCCATGGCATTGCACACCACCTGGCAGTTGATGCTCAGACTCCCCTTCCTGTTAATGTACACCATTCCTTCAGGGTCAGGTGGCATGTGGATGCCCATGTGGGTGCAGTCAATGGCCCCAATCATGCCGGGTATGCATGCCACCCTGTGGAAGTACTGCATGTTCACTGTATGCTCCACCTGTGTGCTGGGAAAATGGATGAATTCTAAAGCATGTGGCAGCAGGGTGTTGAGGAACTGTGTGAGGAGGCGGGACAAGGCCAGCTGGATGATGCCTGTGGGGTCCCCTGTTGGTCATTGGAAGGTGCCCATGGTGAGCATGCACATGACGGCAGTCACCTTGGTCTCCATGGACATGGTGTGGCTCCGTCTGGTGGGTGCCTGCATCTCCTCACTGCACCACTTGCAGAGCTGCCTCAGAATGGCCCTGTTCAGGTGGTACCAGCCTACAATCTCAGTGTCACTATAGTTCTCGAAGGTGATGCAGGCACGGTACCACCTATGTTGGGCATACCACTGTGGGGACCTTTGTCAGCCACATAGCTGTTCCTCCTGCCTCCTCACACCCCTCATTACTGCCTCCATCAGGAAGGGAGCACTCTCCATCTCTCCTGCTGTCCACTGTCCCCCTAGGCTGTTCGCTGCTGGCTGTGTGCCACACTGTTACACTATTTCTGTGTCTGTGTGTGTCTCTCTCTCTCTCTTTGCCCCTCTGTCCCTCTTCCATGCCACCTCTCTGTCCCTTTCCCTCTGTGTCTGTTCGTGTGTCTGTCTGTCTCTCTCTCTATCTCTCCCTCTCACTCTCCCCCTTGGCGCAACTGCCATCAGTGTGTTTGCGCCCTGTTTTTATCGGAACAAGTCTGGTCGGGGCGCCTTCGAATTGCTCCACACTTGCACCATGGTTTGATGGTTGAATATTCCGTTGCACTGGATATTCATGGGAATGACCCCTGCACTTGCACCACATACATTATAGTTGCACATTGGCACAATGGATTTTGCACTGTGCAATGGCTCCTGCTGAATATCGCTCCACGGCACAGTTCCATACTTGCACTGGCCAACTCGGTTGCACCATGCACAACTGCCCTGAATATGTGGGCCTGTGTATTCAAGCTAAAAGACTCTCTCTGCAACTCTTCCTAGAATAATAAGCTCTTTTCTGAGTTAAAGTTTGAAAAACTGTAGAAAAATACCTGAAAATTCTAATGTTTTCTCTAGGCAGGCCCTCTAACATGTATCCAGCTCAGATCACAAACCAGTTCCAACTGATCTAGCCTGTTTTCAGAGCAGCAACAAACTAGGAAGTGAATCACTCTGGAAGTATCATATCCTGCCAAGAAGCCATGGGGTTATGGGAAATGAAGTTTCTTTTTAGATTTTAAGGCAACAGGCAAGTGCAATCTGTCAGTTTTTCAAGATGTTCCAAATTATTTATGCAAACAATTTGGGTCATACGGATGAATAAATGAGGGTGCATCTTAGAGGACTGACTTTATTTAACCATTTACTTACCTAGGGTTGTCAAATGAAGATGAAGGATCTCATTTTCTGTGAAGTCCTGCTTTTTCTGCCCAATTCTTCAGAAGATGAAAAAACCCTAGGAAGATCAAATGACTGCAAATGACCTAGATGTCAATCCTGAGCTGTAAATCATAGTGACTGAGTAAACATGCCATCACTGAGGTAACATTTGTGTTAAGAGCATAAGACAGGTACAACAACATTAATGAAGCATGGCAGAAATTCAAGCATATTTCCAACACCACTAAAACACTTATATGGCATGCCAAGAGAAATTTAGCATAAAAATTGGTCAGAAAGAGCAGTGACAATAAAAAACAGTTTTATAATTATATTGGTTCTCTAAGAGGGAATAAAGCAGGGGCAGAACCACTTCTCATACAAGATACTTTAGTTACGGATGAAAAACAAATGGCTGATGAATTGAACAAATATTTTGTTAGTATATTTAAAACAAAAGAGAACTTCAATATGCAGGACATACCTGCTGCAAGTCCTATGATTGTTTTTACTGACAGCGATACTATTAGAGCTATTAACAACACTAAACCTAGTTCATCCACTGGGATCAATGGTATTCTGTCTATTTTTATAAAGAATCTCTATAAAGAACTGGTTGGCATGCTTACTCTTCTCTTTAATACATCAATAAAAGAAGGCACTGCTGTGTATGATTGGAAGTTAGCCAATGTTACAAAAACAGATCCAAAAATAATGTCAGCAATTATAGGCCCATAAGTTTAACATCTTGTGTTGGTAAAATCATGGAAAGGTAACTACAGTATAAAATCATTGATCGCCTTCACAAAACAGGAAACCAAGATATAACACAACACATTTTTACACAGGGAAGGTCGTGTATGACCAATTTAATTAGTTTTTTCAAGCCAATCAGTAAAGCTCTGGCTAATGGACTCCCGGTTGATGTTATATTTTTAGACTTCAAGAAAGTTTTTGACACAGTGTCACATAAGATTTTACTAGAACAGCTCCAGAAACTTGCAATACATCCTTTAATTATAAAATGGATAAGTTCATGGTTGGAGGATAGGAAACAAAGGGTTGTATTAAGCGGTTTTGAGTCCTAGTGGGGTACCGTGAGTAGTGGAGTACCACAGGAGTCTGTGCTCGGACCAACGTTATTTAATATTATGATCTCCAATATGCAGACAAATAATGGAGTTTGGCTGCAAAAATATGCAGATGATAGTAAGCTAGGAGGTATAGTAAATAACAATACTGCCATTTAATTACTTCAGAATAATTTAAACCACCTCTGCACTTGGGCAATTGAAAATAAACTAGTTTTTTAACATAGCTAAGCGTAAAGTGATGCATCTTGGGAGTAACAACATACTAGCTAGCTATTAAATAAATAACTCCAAACTTCAAACAACTACAACTGAGAAAAACCTTGGTGTCACTATTACTAGTAACATGAAGTTTAGTCATCATATTAACACAACTGTCAGAAAATGTCATGGCATTCTAAAATGTATATTAAAACACATTAAAAGTTGGAAAGCTGAGGTTCTTGTTCCTCTATATACTACTCTGGTCAGGACACATTTAGAATACTGTGCCCCTTTTTGTTCCCCCACAGCTATTAATGATATAAAAACATACAAATCTGTACAACAAAGGATGACTAAATCCATTTCAAAAGTAACACATCTGGTATATGAGGACAGGCTCAGAAACTTAGATCTTTTTTCTCAAGAATACCGAATTACTAGGGGGGAACTCTACTGGGCTTATAAGGCATTTGGAGATGAACTATTTTTTGAAACTAATTGTTCGATGAAACAACTACCAATTGAATGTACCAGATCACATAAATTAAGATTGCATGCCGAAACATGTAAAACCCTACAGAGGAAACATTTTGTGACACAAAGAGTGCCACAATTATGGAATTCACTACCAGTTGAAGTAGTAATGAGTCAGAATATGGACCAATTCAAACATAGACTAGATCAATACATGGGTGAAAAGATATTCCTCTACCATCATTAATTTTAAATGATGGCGAGTTCATTATGGGCTTGTCCCTTGCGCTCGTACAACCTATGAATCTATGAACCTATGATGGTTGTTGTGTCAGCAAACCATGGGTCTTAGTGAGTTCTTTTTCACTCTGCATGCTCTACTCCCCCCTGCACAACACCACCCTCCCCTTCATAGCCAGCTACCATCCCTGCAGCTAGGCTAGCCTCCTTCCCACTCTCCTTGTAGCTGAACCACCACTGTGCAGCTAATCCACCCTCTACTCCCCCAAAATGCCCTGCAACTGGATCAGCCCTAAGTCCAGCATCCCTCTAGCTGACCACTCTGTCAGTAGCCAGAACTGCCCTGTCTGACTTCCCTCCTGCTACTGCATTCCCCTTCCAGGCCCCTGGCCAGGCACCTCACACAAACTTCTCTTGGTTGGTATCACTGGTGGTACTGTGTGTGCAGGTGGTATATATGGTGGGAGACTCTGGAGACATCAAGGGTGTTGGAGAGGACTACAGAGGGACTGATGGTGCTGTGAAAACTGTGGGTGATGGGGCTGGAGGCAGCAGGTGGTCAGGGGAGTCAGCGTTGGGTTGTGGATGGAGGGGTTACTCTGGAGGGAGCTGTGGGGGAATGTGGAGGGAGGGTGGGTGCAACACAAAGAAAATCAGTAACTTTAAGATCTGAACCTAGATCTGGGTTCAGCAACCCTTCACAAAGCTGGCGTCTCTAATCTCAAGGCTACAGAGCCAGCATGGCTTTTCTCAGACACTGATGACTACATTACTTTCTACCTCTATGCCCTACAGCACTAAACAACACTATCATAGCTCAAACAAACTGGCACTATTAACACAAGGTCATCAAAATTAAACTCACTATTTTTGAATCGCTCTTGTTTCTTTGCTGTTTTGCACTCACTCTTTCCATGGGATACCTGTACCTTTCACTTTTGCAATGCCCCAAAAGTGTAAAGGCTTACTTTGCAGAGCTAAGCTGATAAGTGCATTCTACCCTTTTTTACTCTGTACTGCCCCCCCTGCCCCAAGGACTACTTTGTCATGGAAGAAAAGAGGAATGCTGTTGCCAGATATATGACCCTACTACAACAAAAGAAATTATAAAAATGGTCTCAGGACCAGCCCATTGGCACAGAAGTAGTGCTACCACTCACAATGCCCGTGACTCAGGTTTTGATGTGAGCCCTGATCATTAGGAGTCAACAGAGTTCCAGGTGCCATGCTGGGAGCCCGCCTCAGTGTAGCAACATTCTATATGGCTGATGGGGGTGCTCAATCCCCTGTCGGCTCCACTGTTTACCCCTCCACGAGCCCACCGGGTGCCATGCTGGGAGCCCATCCCAGCATGGCAATATCTCTGTATGGCCAACAGGTGCCCAATCCCATTGGCTCCACTGCCCTCAAACAACCTTTCTAGTGCCATGCTGAGAGCCCACCCCAGCGTGGCACAAATCCTGCGCCGTTCTCCTAAAAGAAAAGCACCTGAAAAGAAAAAAACCTTCCCTCACTGACTGTCCTGACCCCCACCCGTGCTCACCCCTCTGTGCACCCTGCCTCCCATACCCTCCTCACTCCCATACTTACCTCCCGAGTCTGGCATGATGATCTTCAGTGGACCGGGAACATGTCTGCACTCTTCAAAGCTGACCGCGAACTGAGGAAATGCTGGTAAGCTGTATAGTGGAATAAATAGGGGTTTTTCAACTTTGATGCATGTCTCAGGCATTTTTGGGAATTTTTTTACCAAATTTTCAACATGGGGTTTTTGGGACCCCACCTCATGAAATCTGTCACTGTCATTTTGTTAATTGGGCTTGAAAGGTGATTCCGTGGTCACTGCGCAGAACCAACTTTCAGCACCAATTTATGAAATGACAGTGTCACAGTTCATAAGGTAGGCCCCCAAAAACTCTATGTTGAAAATTTGGTGAAAAAATTCCCAAAAATGACTGTTTTACAAGCATGCGTTGCGCTGTTCATACGCACTCTCGTAAGTTCGCAAATTTTCAATATTTTCACTCCAGATTTTCAACATTGCCATTTTACCATACTTCCTTATGAGCAGTACAGCTGTCATTTTTCACATCTTGCCCAAAATGGGTTTCGCACGTATAGCGACAATGCGCATGGTCGGTGTGCAAAATCAATGTTTGGGACAGATTAAGAAAATCACAGTGACACTGTTCATGAGCAGAGGTGTTAAAATGGCTATGTTAAAAAAATTTGGTGAAAAAATTCCCAAAAATGACTGTTTTATGAGCATGCCTTGCGCTGTTCCTACGCACGCTCATAAGTTCGTGAATTTTCAATATTTTCACTCCAGATTTTCAACATTGCCATTTTACCACACCTCCTTATGAGCAGTATAGCTGTCATTTTCACATCTCGCCCAAAATGTGTTTCCATGCATGTAGAGCACAATGGCGCAGTCGGTGTGTGAAATCACTGTTTCGGACAGATTAAGAAAATCACAGTGACACTGTACATGAGCAGAGGTGTTAAAGTGGCTATGTTAAAAATTTGGTGAGAAACATCCATAAAATGACTGTGTTACGAGTGACCATAGAGCAATTTCCACGCACCCTCATAAGTTCATGGATTTTTAATATTTTCAGTGCAGATTTTCACCCTAGCATTTTCGCACACTTCCTAATGAACAGTACAGCTGTAATTTTTCACACCATGGCCGCAATGTGTTTTCGCACTTCCAGTGCAGAAATGCGTGGTCACTGTGGGAAATTATTGTTCGGGACAGATTAAGAAAATCACAGTGACACTGTTCATGAGCAGAGGTTACAAAATCCCTGTGTTGACAATCTGCAGTACAAAATCCCCAAACTAATTGCATTACGGGTGTGCATTGCGCATTTTCTACGCATGCTTATGACTTCACCAGTTTTTTTAATATTTTCACTGCAGGTTTTCAACATTGCCATTTTCCACCTCCCATGAACAGTACAGCTGTAATTTTTCACATCCTGTTCGAAATGTGTTTTCGCACCTGTGGTGCCAAATGTTGCTGTCACTGTGCAAAATCAGCTTTTGGCTAACAAAATGATATTGCCACTGTTCATAAGGTGGGGGTCACAAAAAACCCATGTTGAAAATTTGGAGTGAAAATACCAATGAACGGCTGAGGCGTTAGGGTTTCCGACCATACCGCCCCACCCTGTACAGCTTGACAGGCATCAGGGGTATGACTTGGGATTCTCGCCTGTAATACTCATACCATTCCACACCCTACAGCCAGTGACAGGCATCAAGGTGTGCCTTGGACTCTTCACCCCAAAGTTCATCCCATTCTCCTATACATCACCCATCTCACTGTATTTCCTGTTGGAATGGGGTGAGCATAAGGGCTAAAGACCGCAACGCACACCGTGACACTTGTTGGTGTCTGCAGGGTAGAGTGTGGTGAAATGGCATGGCCATTATGCCTGATGACCCAAAGGCACACCCCAATGCCTGTCAGTCTCTGCAGGGTGCTGGTTGGGTTGACTTCAGTTCAATACTTCACTGCCATTCCTATTATGCAGCTCTCTAACTCCTACACTACCAATGCCAATGCCAGCAAGCAAACATTCGGCATTGACAATGCTTGTTTTAACATCTAAAGACACTATTTAAAAGCAGTCTCAGACATATGCCAGGTCTTCAGTGAACTGCTTAGACTAAATATGTATCAATAAGAAGCCATTTTTTTACTGTATTTTTGGGAAAAAATATATTGAGCTAGAGCAACACACACACACACACACACACCTATAAATATACACTCTCTATACACACCATCCTCATGGCCACAACATTCAAAATAAATATTGCATTCTATTATGTTATAAAAAAAAACTGTTTAGGTCAGTGAACACAGTGAAGTTCAGTTCAGAGTAAACTTCCTTTAAATATTTCTTGTCTTATATTTTGTAGACACACACACACACACACACACACATACACACTACACACCATCCTCATGGCCACAATACTGTCAGGCAGCCTAGGTTCAAGTCCCAGCTGAGGCACTTATTCTTTCTCACAGTCCTCTGTGATTGTTACAAGTAAATATTTGTGTTGCCATTGGGTTGTGCATTTGAAAAAGAGTAATGTGCTCGAGGATGGCACAAGTTCCAGTTGTCTCAGTGGCGCAGCTGGTTAATGCAATCAAAATGGTATTCTGAGCAGCCTGGGTTCAAGTTCCAGCTGAGGCACTTATTCTTTCTCACCTCTGTTTGTATGTGTTTCATAAAATATGCACACCACACTCCTGTGTGATTGTTACAAGTAAATATTTGTGTTGCCATTGGATTGTGCATTCGAGAAAGAGTAATGTGCTCAGGGATGGCCCTGGTTCCAGTTGTATCAGTGGCACAGCTGGTTAGCACAATCAGAACAGTATTCCAGCCAGCCTGGGTTCAAGTCCCAGCTGGGGCACGTATTCTTTCTCACCTTTGTTTGTATATGTCCCATAAAATATGCAGACCAGACTCCTGTGTAACTGTTACAATAAAGAAACTCTTTGTTTATGTCAGTGACCACAGTGAAGTTCAGTTTAGAGTAGATTTCCTTTAAATATTTCTTATCCTATATTTTGTATCCTGGATAGCGCAGGGCAGATGCTATATCTCATTGTCATAGGGATCTTCATTTACACATTTCTGCACTGTATTTACTCAGGCTGCCCCAGATTAGATGCAATATCTTGTTTTTAGTGGGGTCATGATTTTTCCATTTTGATAATATATTTCTTCAGGGTAGCCTAGTCCAGGGACCCCAAATTCAAAGATGATGAGCAGCGCATCCTGCGGAAATGTGAGATGTGCTGCGCAACTCCAGCAATGCACCACAGCATGATATTCAAACATGGGGAATGCACCTGCTGCAAGGGAATGGGTCAGCGTACACACAAAGAGTATCCTGTGCAAGCTGAGGTTGTGTTCACATGCATATATTGCGCTGTGGCATACTCAGTGGGAAATTTGCCCCTTACAACCCAGAGCAGCGTGACCCACAGCTTGGCCATGAATAGTTGGCCTAAGCCAGACAGCCATCCACAGGTGGCCTCTGGAAGTGCACCCAGGTGCACAGCAGCCTGACAGCCCTGGTGGACTAAAGGTACCCCTCCAATCCCCTATCAATCCAACTCCATCCCCGAAGAGCTCCATAGTGTAGGGCCCCCATGGACCCAATCACACCAGAGGAAACCACGGTCCATATCCATAGTATAGAGGACTCCTACCCACTGCCTTGGTACATAGACAACCCTGCTCCACCCATACCCTAGCTGTTGTGGAGACTGGCACTGCCCTCCAAGCCCTGCCATAGCCAGCTGCTAACTGCACTAAACACGGTCTGGGAACCTTCACTCCAGAATGACTGAAGTGGCTATACCATACAGTACATTGGGGCACTACACAAGCTGCGGACCCACCAGTGTATGCAGCTGTGTGTATGTCCCTGGCAAACCATAAGAGGAAATTGACATACCTCCAATGCATGCCTTGTCGATTCTGTATCTTTCTGCTGTCATACACTCTTCCCCATTCTCCTGTGTAACATGCCACCCTCAGGACTGCTAAGGTATCCTGGGTGCTATGGGATGTGGTATCCTGCAATGCCATTTGTAGTGTATGCTCCAGGATATGGACAGTGCATTTGTGGTTCCCCGATTGTACAAACAAATGGGAGGTCAGCTGTAACATGCATGTTCCAGGACCTGTGTGAGTGAGTACAACATTGGCTTTTACCCACATTGAGTAGTGCAATGGCACCGGGATGATGGATCAACATGCGAGTGCCTGAGGTGTATGGCCACTGGGTGTTATCACCCACACACATCTTGTACCTATGTATGACACATTCCAGCATCCTACTGCTAGTGCTTCACTACCCGAAAATAAGATGCCATCTCTTCTGTGAACTATCCATGCTAAATACTGTATATAACAATCAGGAGGCATAGTCTAGGAAAATGCATTGTAAAAATGTGTAAAAGGAAAACCACATTGAAACTGTCTCTCAGCAGATCTGCATTGTGCAGATTCATTAGAAATAATGGGTAAAAGCATCCCAAAAGCTCTCCACAGCCATATCGGCTCTGATCAGAATTTGTTAATTGCAGCTGGTATTCTTTAACATGTGCAAGGCTACTCCATCTACACTTCCCCAACACAGACAAATGGCATCAGTGCTCACTGAAGTGTTGAAGCATCATACTTCCTAAGTGTCCCTGAGTTGATGTTTTATGTCACTTCCGATTGGAATAGCTTTTAAAATCAATGAAGAACAGACATTAAGGGTGTTTTTTCCTCTTCTCTCTTTTTACTGATAATATAAAGTTACCCAGGAAAACAGTAAGGTTGAAGTATCAATAGCAGTAGCAGAAACGAGCATACTGGGAAAGGTTAAAAGCACAGGAGGATGAAATGAAATGAGATGAAAGCATACAGGGCAAGCAACAGACCTGAGGAATGCAGCATTATTTTTCATGTCAGCGCTGAACTGAATAGCTTCTGACATCAATGAAGGACAGACATTAAACATGTAAGCCCTAGAGAGTCTCAGAGATATTCTGCATGCTCTGTACTTCAAACGGTTTGGCAAAATAAAGTTAACTGGGCAAACAACATTTATTGTGCAACAAGATGTTCAGACGTTTACTGCATCTCTTGCACAGCTAATTTTCTTCTACAAAACCATTCTGAAGTACAGATCATGCAGAATATCTTTGAGGCTTTCTTGAGCTTACATCTGTCCTTCATTGAGAAGACTGCAGGGCTACCCTCATGGCAGCCCTAAAAATGGAGGTAGTGAAACCAAAATATTTTGACAGTCATATTTCATAATCCTTGACCAAAAAATGGAAGTTGACCTCTGTAGTTGCTATTGACCTCCCTCTGTAATACTCTGCAAAACTGCCACAATATCAGAAGGAGACCAGTAAGCATCCAAGTTCCACGAGGTCATATTAATTAATATCATTGGAGACAGTTAAGAAAGAGGCATGTTATGCTGCAAAGAAATACACACTGAAATCATGTGCCAAATTAACTTAATATTGCTAAAGCAACACACTATCAAAAGAGAGCACTGTAGCAGTTCCATCAGTAGGTGGCAGAACAAAGGGGGGGGCAAGTATCAAATATTGTAGTAGATGCCACTAGGGGAAAAACAAAAAACTATAACTAAAATAGATAGAAGAAGAAAAGAAACACCAGTTATTGTTTTAAAATAGTTAAATCATGCAGATAGACCACAACAGTGCAAACATATAAAAAGAAAAGAAAAGTTTACTGCTGAAAGAGGTTTCTATTTCTTTAGAAAAAGATAGAAAAATATCTTTAGTTTCTCACTAAAATACATTGAGCTCCTAAGTAGCTGGCAGTTTCTGACATCACAATACCAGAATTCCACTGAATTCTTTTTTACTAGTGGTGTGAAAAGTAACAGTACAACCCACTTATAGTGTATGGTAGAACATCGTATTCATTGAAAATCTGGCTTTCCCTAGTCTTGTTGTACCATTGATGTGACGTCACGATGTTGTTGTACCATCGTGAGTTCGTCACATCAATGGTATAACATCACTACCACTTTTGTGCATGCGTGAGTCGCGGTTGCTGGAGATGACAAAATGGGCTCTGCAGTTAATCGGAGGCACAGACAGACAATAAAAACATTTCAGTAAGTTCCGTTTTTTTTTTTAAAGAGTGGTCGGCACACAGCAGGACAGCTGTCTTTGTTTTTAAATGTTTATGATTGCATGGGAAGGAGTGCAGGGTATTTACGGTCACAGGCGGGAGGGGTTGGGGGTCATTGACATCACGGCGCAACCGTGGAGGCAGACAATTGCTAATTTGTGTACTGTTGTCCATATACTACAAAAGACAGTGGATGAGTAAACAACAACAACACCAGCAGCCACTCTCTTTGTTTTATGCCAACCAAACCTCTCGAGCTTCACTCGAGGTTTTCCTGGTTGTCATGACAACCTCTCGAAGTGAACAACAGTGTTGTTGTTCACTGTTGCCCATCCACTATCCTCTATGTTTTACTGCACTAACAAATATTTTATAATAAAAGTAGAACATAATTACTAACACATTAAAATACAATATATAAAATAGTTAGTTTTCTATTTATTAGGTGTAAACACCTGCTCTTTAATCCTAATAATCTCAATACAGAATAATATTTTAATTATTTTGAATAAATTGCACAGCTGTGTGTCACTGTGCAGGCCCAAACATGTTCACAACAGCTTGGAAAATGGATCTGGGAACCCACTGGACCTTGATCAAAAGTTAGAGTGCAGGGAAAGAGGATACTCTGCACTAACCTTTCTCCCTGCACCTGGTGACCAGGGGCATGCAGCTAGCCCAAGTACAGATGCAGCACTGCTTCTACTGCAGTCCAGGGTCCCTGGTGTTGTGCGTTTTTTATGAAATTGCAGAGCCACAGAAAGTGGAACTCAGGGTCCCCTTAGCAAGGTAGGGTGGGAGTAGGTGCTGTGACAACCAGGGGTTGACACTGGGTGAAAATGTGTGGGTATGCACTAATCAGATTTGAGAGACTGACATAGGCACATTGAGGCTGGAAGAAGCATTTGAAGTAACTATCCATACCCCTGCTTATCCCCTCAGTTCGAACCCTGGTGACAACGCACCTGCTGTTTTGTTCTTGCTTGCCCCTCCAGTTTTAGAGTGAGTTTAGGTTTCTGGGCTAATTGAGGTGCTACATTCACCCTTGGCAGGTTTTATTGACTGCAACTGGGGTATAGTTGGTACCATAGATTATAGTGCCCTTGTCCGTGCACCCTTACAGTGCATGCTGGTATCTGTTTTGTAGTTGTGAAGAATGGGTTTTGCCACAGATCCACCTGTCATTAGTGGGTGGTTAGCAGATCACAGTGTCCAGTCTGTACCCCTCCCTCTTGCAGCTTGCTGGTTAAGAATGATACATGGTTCCCTCCATTTATTTGGGAGGTGGGGGTGGGTCTGTAACCAAACCGACTCCCCAACATTATTCATGCACTAGTGTACACAGTGGCTTTATTATCATCACCTACCTCCTCCATTCTTGTAGAAGAGGTATGGGAAGCGCCACATGCTGCCCAACCCCACAGTGAATCCCACTCATAACATGATGAAGTCCATCTGGTGTGCCCACATCAGCAACTCAGGGGGCCCCCAGGACAGCCAGGACCTCAGGACTCAGATCCAGGACAGTGATGAAGCTCGATGGATCGGTGTCTCTCGGAGGCAGGGAGGTGCTTTAGCACAGCTTGTTGTGGGCTTCCCTATTGGGAATGAGTTGTCCCTTCCTGTATGGCACCTCCTCCTGTCCTTGCTGGAGGGACAGTGCAGCTGCAGAGCCATCAGACTCATTTTCACCGAAATGGTAAGTGGCAGGGCAGGGTCCCCCTCAGGTCAGTCATGGGTCACTGCTGAGAGATGTCACCAGGGAAATTACTGAGTGGTGCTGACTGACTGTAATTACATAGATACATAGATACATAGACAGTGTCGGCAGATAAGGGCCTATGGCCCACCTAGTCTGCCCATTTGAGCTTGTAAGTTCAGTTTGTTTTCCTAGAAGTCTATTTCCCCTTACCCCTGACCTCTAGAATTCCTTTATGTCTATCCCATGCATTCTTAAATCCCGTTATTGTTTCAGCCCCCACCACTTCCTCTGGCAGGGTGTTCCACTTGTCCACCACCTGTTCTGTGAAGAAATTCTTTCTCATGTTTCCTCTGAATCGTCCTCCTCCAACTTCATCCCATGCCCTCTAGTCCTGAAACATCTTTTCACTTAAAATAGTGTTTTCCTGCACCTGTTCCTCCCTGTAAGATACTTGTATATCTCTATCATATCCCTCTCCCTCCTCTCCTCCAGGGAGTACATGTTCAGTTCCTTCAACCTGTCTTCATAGGACTTGTGATGCAACCCATGCACCATCTTTGTTGCCCTCCTCTGAACCTTCTCTACCCTGTCTATGTCCTTACGTAGGTATGGTCTCCAGAACTGTACACTGTACTCCAGGTGGGACCTCACTAGTGTCTTGTATAGCGGAATTATGACCTCCTTTCCTGCTGGTGATGCCCTGCCTATACATCCCAGCATCCTATTTGCTTTACCTGATGCCTTGTCACACTGTTTCCACTCTTGAGGTCATCAGAGATGACAATCCCAAGATCCCTTTCCTGCTTGGTGCATGCTATATCCTCACCCCAACTGATATATTGTGCCAGTTTTTGTGCCCTATGCATTATCTTGCACTCCCTTTGCATTGAATTTCAACTGCCAAACCCTTGACCATTCTTCAAGTTTCTGCAGGTCCCTTCTCATTCTGTCTACACCTCTGGTGTGTCTACTCTGTTACAGAGCTTTGTGTCATCAGCAAACAGTGAAATTCTGCCTTCTATATCCTGTGCAATGTCACTGATGAAGATGTTGAATAGGACCGGTCCCAGCACTGATCCCTGTGGTACCCCACTGGTCACTCTTCCTCTGTGGAGTGACAGCCATTTACCACCACCCTCTGTGTCCTGCCACCCAGCCAGTTACCTACCCACCACACTACTGTCCTGCCCACACCCATATTCCCCAGTTTGTGTAATAGTCTTCTATGTGGCACAGTGTCAAAGGCCTTGCTGAAGTCCAGATAGGCCATGTCCACTGCCCTCCCTGATCCACCTCCCTAGTCACCCAGTCAAAAATTCAATGAGGTTGGTCTGACATGACCTCCCCCTGGTGAAACCATGCTGCCTTGGGTCCTGTAGTCCATTGACAACCAGATGTTCCACCAATCTCTCCTTCAGTAGTGCTTCCATGATCTTTCCCACTACCGAGGTGAGGCTGACTGGTCTGTAGTTCCCTGCTTCCTCTTTGTTCCCACTTTTGTATAAGGGGACTACATCTGCTGTCCTCCAGTCTTTGGGTACCTCCCCTGTTACTAATTACTAAGGAGACTTGTAATTATAATTGAATAATTAAGTACTGTGAAACTTTGTTTCCTCAGGCTGTGCAGCCTGTCTGACCCCAAGGATTATGTTTGCTGGGCTGCACACCACTCAAAAACAGTCCACAAAACACTTAGAGCTCAGCCGGAAGAATCTCATGGGAGCTGCTACTTGTTGTGGGGACAGCTACTGCTCACAATGGTACTTGTGCATCAGGCTTTGCCATTCACCAGAGAAACCCAAAATGGTTGGAAGCATCATTGCTGTCAGTCAGTCAGGTGGTGGTGGTGGCTGATGAGGGGGACTCTCGCTAGTGCTCAGAGTGTGCTTCTCAAACTGTTAGCAGCTTGGGCAATGACTGTAGGACTTGGGATCCCAGGACTGTGAGCAGCTTGAGTATATTGTCTCTCACACTGGCATTAGAGGGGGTGCCCGGGGGCTGTCAATGGTCGAGGGACTCATCTCCATCACCCGGGGTTGTCAGTCAGTGACTGAATAGGACAATTATCAGTGTCCCTCAGGAGCTTGTGAAGTTTAAGAAGACCCCCACCCCCCTGCACTAGTGAGAGGGTGGGGGGTTCTGTCTATCTGTCTTGTGAGTAATTTTGCTTGTTGTTACTGTCCTGTCTCGCGCATTGTCAGCTCACACAATGTGTAGTACAAGATTACAAAATGTGCCCCATTTTGCATCACTTGCTGTATGATACTGAAAGTAATATGTATATTGTAAGGAACAGGGAGGAAAAAAGCAGGGCAGGGAGGAGTGGGGTGAAGTGGGGGCATGGGCAGGGAGGAGTGGGGCAGGGAAGCATGGGACAGGCCTGGGGCAGGACAGGGCTAGGGTGGGACAGGCAGTGGCTGACACAGAAGGGGATGATTGCAGCAAATAGTGCAGTGCTGCGGTCAGTAGGGACAACATGGGTGGACTGTATCACAGAGGCAGAGGCCACTATGATGCAATCCAACATGTTGTTAGTTCGGAAGAAATTCCCCTTTTCTCAGTGCTTGTGAAAGGACTGTGGGGCAATGCCCACTGCAGCACTAAAAATGACTTAAAGAACAGATGGCAGTAGCAATCCACCCCAAGTAAAACTCTTAACATTTTGTGCTAATGTACTGTTTTTCAAAAATGTATTTTTTCAAAAGAAATTTCTTATTTTTGAAGGACCCTGCTTTATGCATCTTAAAATCTAGAATGTTTGCTAATTAAGGAGAGCTGTAGCTTTCTGTATCTAACATGTTCCCTTGACTGGTTCCCAGAGATGCCAGTTGAGTTGAGCATCATACATTTATGATCAAATGTAGCTCTGAGAGTTGTCAGTAGAAACACAGAGAGTGTAGCCTTAATTGACAGTGGTAGTTATGCTAGCCTATATACAACAGCTATACTAGTTTCTGTTCTTCTTGTGAAATTATTTTTCCATATCAAACATAAAGAATAGGAATATGATTGGCTGCTTAGATTATTAAAATAATCTACCACTGCTCATGTTTACTTGCTAAGAGCTGATTTTGTTAGTTGTGCAGAAATAGTTTGTAAAACTTATAGCAGTTTATACTCCAGCACCTTGCCAAGAAATTATGCACTCTGCATCTGTAGGTTGGTAAAAGATTCAGGTTCAAAGGGAACATGGAGGAAGGACATGGTCAGGTGCCTTCCTGGGGCATCAGCTATCTGGTGCTTACAGTACATAGAATAGTACACTTGGGTCCTAATGATCTGGCAAACTAGCCTATGGAGCAAGGGAAGTGGACTTTCAGAAGCCAGGGGGACAGATTGCAGCCACACTCGGCTTCCCTGGCCTTTTCTGAGGCCCCCCCCCCGTGTGAAGTAGTGGGGGAGGGAAAATAGAGTAAGGAGGGAAGAGATAAAGGAATTAAATGGGTGGTTAAAGTGATGGTATCAGAAGGGATACCACTTTTTGGGGAACTTGGGGGACTTCTAGGACAGGAGGATCTTTGAAGATGATGGCCATCACCTGATAAGCGCGGAGACCAGGGTGCTGAGGCAGAAGTTTGATGTCTACATTAGACTGCTAAACTGACTGTGGGGACACTGAGTCTAGAGGATCAATGGTAACAAGAGTAAAGGAGGACAACTTAGTGTAACCCCCCCTACAAATGGGGGTTCCCGAAAAGTCTTCCTTGAGCTTGCCTAAATGCTTACTGCCAGGTTGGTGTCCTGCATTTTAGCAGTTTAAATGTGATTGCCAGAGAGTGCCTGTATAGCTTCTGTGCACTGTCTCTTTAAGAGCTGCTTGGATGGCAGTCATAAGTAATCTGAGAGGGAGCTCTGTTGGAAGATGTAACTATTTGCTGAAAATCATTTAGAGTGATAATGATAAAGTAGTTCATCTAACCTGCCTTCTTTGCAGCAAGGACTGTCTTGTTTATCCCCACCATTTGGCCCAGGACTGTGAATTGGACCAATCAGTTCTGGTGGGACCTAAAATGTAGCTGGACAACAGGAGCTTTCTGGAGTCAAAATCTGTAAGAATTGTAGTTTGGGGCTTTTGGTGCCTTTTTGCACCTGAAGGGGGAGCCTTTGTTGTGACTGACAGACAGATCAGCCAACCGAACCCTTTAGATCTTGGGGAGATCCCAGACTGCTTGCAATTTTCAGTTAGTTCTGAGCTGGGAAGTGAAATGAGTAAGAGCTCAAGTGTTTTTGAGCAGCAATCTGAGTGGATTCGCATGGGAGAACTGTGAAAAGGCCTGATTCCTGGCCTACATGTCTGCCAACTGCTCTGAGAGGGAGAAAGAATTATTTTCGGACTGAATCCGAGTGTGTGTGATTAAAGTAAGCTACTGAAGTGGGATCAGGCTCAACCTGAGGAGAACTGAAGATTGTGCTGAATACAATCAGCCTGCCAGAAATCCCATTCACTTCAGAACTTCTGACTTGTGCAGAGAACAGTGCGATTGGGACCAAATAAGAATTGCCTGGTACTGTAGAATCCTTTGCATATAAATTTGCTGTGTATTAAAAGTGCTTCGTGATTTGTTTCCTCACTGTGTGAACTGCATCCTGCTTGCTGGTAGCTGTATCCAGCTCAAATGGACTGAATCCACGGTTAACTCCATGCGGATGGGCCTTGCCATGAGGGCCCTGCCAGACTACCCTACTGCACAGAGAAAAGCCATCAATAAGAGACCTGCCTGGGGATCAGCCCCCTGCTCCACGCTTGAACGGGAACTATGCCTCCGTGACTTCGTGTGGGCTCTGCTTCTCCTGGCAATCCAGACCAACCACCAGCTGTCTCGAATTTCATTCATCCTGTGTCCAGTCTTGGGTACTGTGAGTAACTATCTGGGTAGCTCCCTGCACCTACAATATAATCTAAGTGTGTCATCTGATTTCTTGGTTATTTCTCTTTATTTACAAACTGAGCCATCAGGATCCGGATTACAAATAGTGTGTTGTGCATGTTGTTTTTCCATCATAGGGCCCCAACCAGCTGCGACGCCAGCCTACCCCGGGCAACGATCCTGGCTAGCTCATCTGCCTATTACCTGGGTAACCAGAGTGTGTGACTGTGTGGGGGGTTCTGAACTGCATGCATAACTGTTTGATTAATGTAGCTTGTAAGTCAATCAGCCTGATTATGCCCCTTCCTTGTTCATGTCCCCTTAAATAAATCAGATCTTACTTTTTCTGCATTTAAACTGACTGTGGTTCCAGTTTGTGTTAAAAGCACTGTACTGTTGCTGTCTGTTCTGTTTAACCTTGTTTTACAGAGGGTCCCCAGGGTTGAACCAGAGGAGCCAGCCCTGGCGGTAAGTGCAACCAGTGTGGGTACTTGCAAAGTGTATCAGGGGTATTGTGAAAGTGATTATTGTGTACTGTTTTGGCCATTAGTGGGGAATGGGGGGTTTACAGTGTCCTGAAGGGCTGTGCCCAGGCTAGTTTGACCACTACCAACCTTGACCTTCTGGTGGAGGCACCCGTTACAGAAACTAGGCCCCTTAACCTGTTATTAGCCAAACAGGCAGGGGTAGTAGCCCTTGGGATAGTGCCACCTAGGGGTTACATTAGCTAGTGCTGTCCCTATACTGGGAACCTGTAGCAGCTAACTAGTTGGAAGGGGGTCTACCTAAATGCCAGGAGTCTGGGTAATAAAATCAGTGTGCTCCTGGCATTGGTGGTAGACACTAAGGCAGACCTCCTTGCCATCACAGAAACTTGGGCTACAGAGAAGAATGACTGGGACTTGTCAGTCCCAGGTTACACAATGGTTAGAAAGGATAGAGGGATAAGTAAAGGAGGGGAATAGCCCTATAAGTTAGGGAGGGCATAGAAGCTGTGGATGATGGACACATCAGGGGAAGCAAAAGGAAAACAGAGTCACTGTGGGTTCAGCTCATAGTGCCCTCACGCAAGAAAATATACAGTGGAGTCAGCCACGATGAAGCGCAGTAACTTGCATTAATGACATATCACAAAATCCTGCATGATAAAAGGCCTTAATTGACATTGACTTACATTGGCCCCTGCAGTAAACGACAGCATTCTGTGATATTCTGCAGCATTTCTGCGATTCATCCTGGCTGTCACATCTGTAGGTGGATGTTATCTGTAGACCACCAGGATAAGGGGAAGTGAGAGATAAGGAGCTCAGGGAAGAGCTGGCAAGGGGAGTGAAGAAGGGAAAGTGATGGGGGGGTTTTCTGAGCCTGCCAGATAGTGACTGAGACATTCCAGCGGCCAGGTGCACCAGACGTCAGGCTCTGTAGGATACATCGCAAGACTGCCTGCTACTGCAGCTGGTTAAGGAACTTGCTAGACAGGCAGCCATTCTCAGTTTGGTGCTCACCAACTCAGAAATGGTGGGTAGCCTGAGGGTGAGGGAGCCACTGTTGTCCAGCAACAATAACTCCATTTGGGTTAGGCTGGCCCTAAGGAACAGAATGCCCAAATCAAAAACTGAAGTCCTAGATTTCAGAAGAGCAGACTTTAACCAAAGGAGGGATCTGGTCTGAGACCAATTGACCAGGGTGTACAGATTCAGAGGTGCAAAGGAAAGTTGGGGGCAATCAAGGGAAACATTCTGCAGGGAACAATGTTGTGCTTGAGAATTGTTATAAAATGGAATAGGTACCAGAGACCAAAGAGCTTCTCAGAAAGAGCCAGAGAAGCAGTGAGGGCAAAGAAAAAGGCATTCACCAGGTACAAGAAAAAGCAGAGGGAGAAGGAATGGGGAGAGTTCTGAATAAAAATGAGTGAATTAAAGAGGATGATTTAGAGAGGCAAAGGCAGACATGGAGTTATGGTGACAAGGGTGGGGAAAAACAAGTTTTCAGATATACTGTAATAAGGAAAAAAGGAAGCAGGGAGTGGGTATTGTTAGACTATAAGAGGAGGGGAGGCTACTAGTGGAACATGAATAAAAAGCAGCCATCCTCAGGATGCAGTACAATGGTATGGTTTAGGGCACTGAGCTGCAAACCTGGAGACCTGGGTTTGAATCCCACAGCCCACACTTGCATACTATGTGACCCAGAACAAGTCACTTAACTTCCTTGTCCTCCCAGGTCACACCTGGAAACAAGTTTCAACTTAGTATGCCTTTACTGGTTAAACAATTTCCCCTTTCCCCTTTCAACAGTTACTTCTGCTCAGATCTACCACACCACAGTGACATCAAAATCTCCAACATCCTCCACATTGACAGACACAATGCCGATTGTTGGCATTGTGCTGTCGGTATTCCGTTGTGTTTTCTTTGGAGGGTGCCCCCAAACCCCTCATGACCCCCCCAGTATTTAATTAACCAAATCTGAGTCAGAGTTGTTTTGGAGAGGGGGCAAAATACTAGGAGATAAGTGCCAGTGTTCAGCAGGGACCATTACAGCTATCTGTTGATTTATGTCACTGTAATGGTGTTCACTGTTGTGGTTTGATTGTTCAGTTGGTACACCCTTCTGCTCTGTCTTCACAAGGGAAGACAGTGGGTCCTTGCCAATGTGGCATCAAGGCAGCTCTCAAGAGCTTTTCTGAAATGAGGCAGCTAGTATTTACCAGAGAAAGGTTCCAGAAGGGGCTTAAAGCCATAAAGGTAGATAAAGCACCAGGGCTGGATGACATTCGCCCAAGGGTATTCAAAAAATTGGTTGCGGAACTGGCTAAACCCCTTGTAGGACTATTCAATAGCTCAGTTCAGGCAGATTTAGTTCCAAAAGACTGGAGGGTAGCAGATGTAGTCTTGCTGCACAAAAAGGGAACAAGGTGCAACAGGGGAATTATAGGTCTGTCAGTCTTACCTCTGTAGCAGGTAAATTGATGGAGTCACTGATCAAAGTGGACCTTGTGGAGCATGTAGAAAGCAACAGTCTAAGGATAGTAAATAGCATGGACCTGTGATAGTGAGGTCTTGTCAGATGAACCTAGATAGAAACATAGACTTTGATGGCAGATAAGGACCACTTGGCCCACCCAATCTGCCCATTTCCCTACCTACTGGATAAGCTGCAGATTCTAGTTAACCAACAGCCTACTTCCTGCCACCCCCCACTACAATTGCCTTGTGTCTGTCCCATGCATGTTTGAATTCCCCCACTGTTTTAGCCCCAACAACCTCCCCAGGAAGGCAGTTCCACGCATCTACCATTCTCTCTCTGTGAAAAAAGATTTCCTCACATTACCCCTGAGCCGGCCCCCCTCTATCTTTAAATTGTGTCCCCTTGTTCTTACACATCTCTTTTTCTGAAAGATGCTACCCTACTGGACTTTGATGATTCCCTTGAGGTACTTGAATGTTTCTATCATGTCCCCCCCCCCGGTCCCTCCTTTCATCAAGGGTATACATATTAAGCTCTCTGTTTCTCTTCAAATGGTTTCTGATACAGGCCCTGCACCATTTTAGTTGCCCTCCTCTGGACTGCTTCCATCCTGTCTATGTCCTTACGTAGATGAGGTCTCCAAAACTGCACACAGTACTCCAGATGGGGTCTCACCAACTGTCTGTACAGAGGGATAACCACTTCCCTTTTTCTACTTGTGATGCCCCTTCCTATGCATCCCAGCATCTCTTCTTCTGAAAGATGCTACCCTCCTGAACTTTGTTGATTCCCTTGAGGTACTTAAATGTTTCTATCATGTCCCCCCGTCCCTCCTTTCCAGGGTCTGCAGATAGTTAGATGGGTAGGAAACTGTTTGAAGAAGAGACAGCAGGGTGTGCTGGTAAATGGGGTTAAATCAAAAGAAAGGGAGGTCATGACTGGGATGTCCCAGGGATCTGTCCTGGGTCTTGTCCTCTTCAATGTGTTCATCACTGACATTGATGAGGGCATCAGGGTCAAGCTGTATCTCTTTGCAGATAACACTAAGCTCTGTGGTAGGGTAGGTAGTGATAAAGGGATCAGGGATACGCAGAGAGATCAACAAAGGCTAGAGAGGTGGTCCAAGGTTTGGCAGTTGAAATTTAATGCCCAACAAATGCAAGGTTATGAACCTAGGGGAAAAAAGCAGGACATAGTACTGGATGGGAGGGGTTGGATGCGCACCACAACAGAGGAAAGACAGAGGAAAGAGACCTGGGAGTCATAATTAGTGATGCCCTCAAACAATCAAGCCAGTGCAATAATGCCTTTAGTAAGCCTAGGAGTTCTCATGCACCTCCACTAATGTGGGGTATTGTATTCTTTGCAGGAAGTGTACAGCTATTTACATCGGAGAAACTGGTAGGCGTTTTGCTGACCGTTTCAGGGAACATTACAGAGCAGTCAGGAATGGTGAAACTGCTAAACCCATTGTATCCCACTTTATCTCCAGGGACCACAATGTCAATGACATTTCTGTTTATGTCCTTCAGCAGGGCTTCTGGGATGCTGACCATAGAAAAAACATGGAAGCCAAGCTGATCATCCACCTTGGCTCCCAGCAGCCCTCTGATTTAAATGATAGACTTATTTTCCACTAACATTTTTCAGCCATCCCTTTCTTTTTTTTTTTCCCTATAGTCTATTTGTTTTTGTACTCATTTAATTTATTTTTCATTTTCACCATATGTCTCCATCTCTGTCTCCTTCCCACACATGTGTCACCTTTCAGCCTGCTTACTAGGCCCTGTTAATTAGTCTCTACCTGGGAACTTCCCCAGCTCTTTCACTCCGATTATGCTTTATCTTTCCCATCATCACCTTTTTGTTTCACAGATTCTCTCTTAATCTTACCATTTATCACTTCTTCTCCCTGAGACTCCTCTTTCTTCCTTCTCCACATATATATCTCTCTCATTTTACCTCTCCTCTACACTAACTTGTTTTTTTTCTCTTTTAGATATTTCCTGAAGAAGACCTAAGGTTGAAACGTAGATTTTTAACTCTATTTTCTATTTTCAGTGTGCATTTAATATAACCATTTTGTTTTGCTAATAGGATGCCAGGGTGTATTGGAAGGGATATTGACAATGCAACACCTGAAGAACTGTTGCCAGTTATGGAGTTCTCACCTAAGGAAGGACACAGACAGGCTGAAGACAGTGAAATGCAGGGGGATCAAGATGACTCAGAGCTACCAGGGAAGATCTTATCAAGATCATCTCAAGGCACTGAATGTGTATTTATTCAAGATCAGGAAAGGGGGGGTGACAAAGACCTTCAAGTTCCTGAACAAAACAAACAAGTGGAACTGTGGAGAACTGTTTAGCAGGAGTAGAGAGTCAGGAATCCAGGATCATGAGTGGAAACTGGTGGGGGAAGGTTTAAAGGGATGTGAGGGAGTCCTATTTAATGGAAAGGGTCATAGAGCCTTGTAACACTCTGCCAGCAGTGATGGTGGGTGCCAAGGCTGTAAATGGTTTCAGGCTTGGCTGGGACAAAGCGAAGGGTTTAATGGTCACTGAGGTTGATAGCAGTATGGAGAGGAGCAGTGTGCACTGCCCAGAAAGGATAACATCTATGGATAACAGGTCCGGGGGTAGATAAGGAATTCCAGGCAGACTAGTTGGACCATTGATCTTTTTCTGTCATCATTGTCTATGTTTCTATGAAGGGTGTGTGTGTGTGTGTGTGTGTGTGCGTGCGTGCGTGCGTGTGTGTGTGTTGCCTAAAAAAATTGGATCAATGCAAATGACATAGCCTCTGCCCCCTATTTTGCTTACGTCTGTTGATCCTGCCACACAGAAAAATCCAGATTGCAACCCAAGTGGCAAACAGAACAATCCTAAAAACATTCACATTAACAGAACACACAGCATAGAGCACGCATCAGATTTGTAGTGTCCCAAGTAGATATTTATACCAATGAAAAGCTTAAAGAAATATTACTTGCCAGTAGCCAAATATCAACACTGAAAGAAAACAAATTTAGCTACTGATTTTAAAAAATGTTCAGCTAGATAACCTCAAGAGATGCTGCATTTTTGGGTTTCAAAAATGGTTAAGGGGATTGACGTACTTACTGTATGTGTTGTAAAATTTTACTCAACGGGATAGCAACCAATGACTGAATAAAATAAAATTACAGTAACAAATAAATACATGATTCAAATTAACATAAGTAGGTTTGATTTGTTAAAAAGAGTAAAACCAAATTACAACACAAGCCTAATGGCATGGATTCAAAGACTGAGACTCTAATGCAGGACATTTCACATCACTACTGTTTTGTCTGTACCATGCTCTTCCAACATCTACTAGAAATTAAACCAGGAAATGTGAGTCCCAAAGGCTGCAAGCCTTACCATTCAGCTAAAAGAACCTTCCCCTTACTGTAGCTGAGAGATTAGGGTGCTTCTTTAACCCATACCTCTCAACTGTCCCTGATTTTCAGGGATGTCCCTGATTTTGCTTCAAATTTTTCCTCTGTCCCTCGTAAAATTTGTGTTTTTGTGACAGAAAAGTGTGGATTAAAATCATAAAATAATGTCAAACATTAAAGATTCAGACTTGTTCTTCTTCAGAAAATGCATCTTAACACAAATCCTCTTATTCTATCAGCATTCTGAATTAATAGTATCAATTCTTAAGATGTGTCCCTGATTTGGGGTCTTTGTCCCTGATTTTTTTAAGCCTTGTCCCTGATTCAGGAGGCAAGAGGTTGAGAGGTATGCTTTAACCTTTGTACTTGCTATTCCATGGATTGTTATGAAAGGCTTTTTGCTATTACAACTACTTAACACTCCTTTGACTCTATAATTCATAGCATTAAATAATAGATGGTGAGGCTAAGCACAGACAGCCTTATGCCATATCTAACACTTAGTCCTTATCTCCCCTTTTTAAAGGGTGTATCATCCCATATTCTCATTGCTACCGTTAGTTCACATGTTCTAGTTACACACAATTTTGAAATTCACTTCTGATACATAATAAGGCTACACAATATGTGTACAGTGCTTATTTTTTTTTAAAAAACTTCTACAGTCACTTAAAAATATGACATGCTCTCCAATGTAAATTAGAAGGAAGATTTTCTTCATTAAATTGTAATCTAAAATGTAATGGCAAGATAACATTGAGGCCTTCATGTGTATGAAATGAACAGAAAAACAGTCAGCAAAGTGCAGTGTGGAAGCTGGGAAAGGTCAAGTAAAGTGTAGGGTGGAAGCTGAGAAGAGTCAGTTCCTATGACCACCATAAAATAGACTTCAGCTCATCAAAGTATCAAAGGGTTGTTTATGCACTTATTTCAAAATGTATACAGTATGTGTACCCACTAATTTCAGCATCAAGGTTTTCCCAGCCCCGCTCACTTCTGGTGATGCTAAAATTTTTTTTTTTGTTAGTTAAATTGTCAGATTAAAATATCCCATTTTTTATTCCAGTAACAATTTAATATTTTGTAATTCATATCAAACATTGACTCAAACAATTTCACCCTTAGTCTTAATTCTATTATCTGCAGGTTACTCTGATGTTGCAATTCCTTCACTTTGGAAATTTATCAACTTATATAAAATTAAGAAAAATCCAACACAGAAGCAAATAATCTGTCCATTATGTCCAACAAGTGTGAATTAAAGTAAATTGTTTCTGCAGGGCATTATCTCTTACTTAAATAAATCAAACTTCCTATAGTAGAGGCTATTTACAAATCTGGGCCCCCATATTAAGAGCAATTGCGCGGTGCAGGACAGAGATGCTTGTTGCAATCACCAAAATGCACAGAAGAGATATATTCAGCTGACAGCCATGTGCTGCGCAAACATGACTATGCTGCAGTACAACATGAGGCCGAACTGCACAGTAAATGGGAGTGTGTACATGAATACGCCGAGCAACCACATATTAAACCGGATTGTGCTAGCATGCCAATGCGCAAGACATGTGTGTGATCATGTAAAGATAGGACTACAAAGGCAAACTTAAATCAACAATCCACCCAGTGCCACACATAGGAATTGCACTCTGAGAGTGGAAGACAGGGAAACACAGTGTGACAGGCTTACACAGAGCAAACTTGGCAGCAGGCAGTAGAGTCATTGCAGGCCTACTATTTGGCGTGACTGCAGTAATGGCTGATGTGAGGAGACTGAGGGAACAACTGGATGGCCGATGGAGGGCCTGTAGGTGGTATACCCAACATAAATATTACTGGCCATCCATTACATTTGAACAGCTGATGGACACAGAGATCCTGGGCCGGTATCAGCTGGACAGGGCAATGCTGAGAGAGCTCTGTGAGCTGGTCGATTATGAGCTGAAAGCACCCACACACATAAGCAATACCATGGCAGTGGAGACAAAGGTTACAACAGCCATGTGCCTGCTCACCAAAGGCATCTTTCAGACACCGGTGGGGGACACCACCGGCATAACACAGTTGGCCACATCCAGGCTCCTCACTCAGTTCCTCAACACTCTGTTGCAACATGCTGGTGAGTACATAAGATTCCCCAGCATGGCAGCAGAGGAGTCAAAAGCAAAGCAGGACTTCTACAGGGTTGCACACCTACCGGGTGTACTTTGCATAATAGACTGCACCCATGTGGCCCTACGAGCACCACCTGGCATTGACAGCGAACAATACAGAAACTGCAAAGGCTACCATTCTATCAACTGCCAGGTGGTGTGCAGTGCCACATAGTGCATCATGTATGTGTATGTCAACTACCCTGGGTGTGCACATGATGCCTACATCCAGCACCTGTCTGACTTGTGCCACTGCTTCAAGACCGTGGAGTTGTCTGGTGGCCATCTTGTGGGTGAGTGCAGCATAACAGCAGCACAGTGCACCACAGAACACAGGTCACACAGGCATGGAGGTCATACAGAGTGCACAAAAGGTAGCTGGGCAGCAGGGCACACACACAGTCCACAGTGTGGTGAATGGACAGTAGTGCATGAGACAGTGGGGGCAGCACAAGTGCAGCCAACAATGCAGCAACAGGTGTACGGATACAGTGGGCATAGTGACACACCATACAGCCATGTGGCACACAACGTCAGGTGGCATGGGTGATGCAAAGGTTGAGGCCACACACATGGACTGCACAGAGTGAGATTAATGTGGTGGGGAGTACACGTGTGAACAGTGTGAATGTGTGGGCAATGGGAATAGGGAGCCAACAATGGCAGTGGCTACTGGCTGATTTCCCAGATGGTGCAGATAAGTGCATAACAGGCAGACAGGTTTCATTGGAGGGCTGGACTGTGTGTGGTAGTGCAAAATGGCACTGAGTAATATCATATCTCCCATCCATTCACAGGTGACAGCGCATACCCCCTGAGACTGTGGCTGATAGCGCCCATGCTGCAGCCCACAACTGAGGCTGAGGAACATTGCAATGGTACACATACCAGGACAAGGAACATCATAGAGCAAGTGCTTGGCATCCTAAAGATGCGATTTAGATGCCTGGACCGGTCTGGTGGTGCACTACAGTACAGCCCACAGAAGGTCTGTGACATATTCCTGACCTGTTGCATGCTCCACAACATGGCCCTTGACCATGGAATAGTGTTACAGGACCTTGAGGGTGACATAGTGGATGAAGTGGAGCCAGTAGGTGGTGAGATTCAGCCACAGCAGGAGATGGGCAATGCACGGATGGCCATAGAGGGCCAGCAACACAGGGACACCATCATCAGGGAACACTTCGGTGCCAGGCAGTGAGTATGACTGTTGGATGTGTGACATTAGCCAGGTTGGCATGTGGCATGAATGCCACACACAGGCAACAGACATGTGTACGTCACAAATGGGCACATCTGTACCCACTGCAGCACACGCAGCATTTGAAGGGTGGCTTGCACACTGGACATGACATGCACATGTGACACACTGAGTGGCATGGTTAGGGCACTGTTGGTTGCATGGGTCTGTATAGCTGCAATGGCAGACACACTCGGCAGTGTGCCTAAATACACCCATCATCCCCATGACAGGCCAACAGCATCATGCACCGCAGTCAGCAGCCTCATGCCAGTCATGTCCGGTGAAACAGCAGCAAGTGGGGAGGACAATAGTAACTGGCACAGGGGGGCAAGGAGTGCAGTTGTGCATCGACCGCTGACAGGCAATAGCACGGATGCAGTGTAGTGTGGACTGGTACCTCATGTCCACTTAATGCATCCACCATGCACATGTGCAGAGCCACACTGGGACTGGACAAGCCCCAGGGCCATGCCATGAGCTGTGGATGCAGGTGAGACCTGTGACCATGGTGATGCACGTGCAACTGCGCTAACGTGTTGGGCGGCCCGGCCCATGTGCCATGACCTGTGCCTTTGTGTCAGAATCACTGCTGGACTTCTGCTGGCCAAGGTTTAGCATAGTCACCATGAATGCAATACCACTACCGGGTGTTGCAGTGCAGAATTGCAGGGTAAGTGGGGAGGGAGTGGTATCGGCAAAGCCTGGTGGTGGATGCACAGGGGTGCAGAATGCACCATCGAAGGCATGCACAGGAGTGTGTTGCACACTGTGCACAGGCCCCACCACTGCGTGCTCATGTATTGCCATGGCAATATCTCATAGATCCTCTGTATTAGCAGCGACCACCCCCATGTGCTCCGCATGCCTCACAGAGCAACGCTCCTCATGGTGGCACAAGGTTGTCAACAGTGCCAACAGCTCCTCATGCAGGTGCACCTGTACATCCACAGTTGACCAAAGCAAGATGCTATAGCTGGCAAGCAGCGGGTCCTGAGGAAGTTGTTCCTGGACCTGCTCCACTGGGTGAGCATGGGGTGGGCTAGGTGCCCTGTCCCTTGTGGGCTTGTGTATGGAGGAAACGAGGATGGGCTGACTGGCTGCTTTGGGGGGACTGACCAGCAGTGGTGTTGGATGCATGCGAGGGCTGAGCCAGCTGCTGGACATGCAGCTGCTCAACAGTTGCAGTTGGTTGGATTTTGGCTGGGCATTGCTGCATGGCCATTGTTGGGCACACCGGCAAGTCCTGCACCAGTGTAGTTGTCCACCATGCATGGTGCACAGTGTTCTGCAAAGGGTGATATGTGTGTGTCATGAGGCAGTGGACATGGAGGCACTCACAGTGCTGCCTGAAGGCACATGCGGCACTGTATCCTAGATAACTGAGCTGATGAAGGTGTCCACATCCATGGTATCACTGGTAAGCACATCACCAGGGTCAATGTTATCCTGGACCTCCCAATCCAGTAGCGGTGCTCCCATCAGCAATGGGGTGGCATCATCATCCTTAAAGGCAGCAGCATCATCCACACCATCAACATCAGCACAACCATCAGAATAGTCATCATCATCATCAGCATCCCTAGTGTCTGTGGCATCATAAACCACACCACTGACACCACCACCAACTGCACTGCTCACTGGTGGTACTGCTGCGGCAGAGGTGTGTACAGCGCTGGAGGTCCCTGTCTGCACCTGTGGCATAGTGGTACATGGCAGGGTGTGTGTCACACTGCTGTGGACTGTTGAGGGTGCATGTGTAACAGCGTGATGGCCTGATGAAATGCCACTTGTCCCTCACCTCTCCACAGCTGTGGAAAGAGAAAAACAACAGTATGAGGGTGTCCACACCATGGCCATCGGCACGCAGACAAACAATGCTGGACATGTGATGTCACTGTCTGTGCAAGCCTGGCAGCCCCCCTGTGTGTTCTGTGTGCCATATGGTGTTGGAGGTATGTTGTGGCCATGGGTGTGCATAATACACATGCAGCAGCTGTGTGTGTGTTTGTGGGGTATTCAGGGTCACCAGACATATGGATTGGCCATGAACCCCCAATACAGGTGTTGTAACATGCATGTGATGGTCCCACATTACAACAACATACTCATGTCTTTGTGCTGGTGCAAGTCCGACCTCCCATCCGCCACCTTGAACACCATGGAAGGTTGTGGCCATTAGCGCCTCATGAACCGTCAGCTCAGGTGCACTCGATGCCCCCCTGTGGCCAGCCTGTCCCTGCAAGCCTGTACCAGATGCTCTTTGGTCCTGATGTGGAGTTCACTAGCATGCTTCCTACATTCCTGGGGCATGCAGTTGTATGGGCTCTGAGCATTCACCACCTCTGCAACCTCTACCCAGGCCTGATCATAGTCCTGGCGTGTCCCCTCCTTCCTACACAGCACTGCCTCATGCAGTAGGCCTCAGTCAGGGCCTTCAGCTCATTGGCTGTGAAATTCAGTCTGCGACGCCTACCAGATGGCCACAGGTTTCTACACACATACATATGGATGTAAAGGCCTACCTTACAGGGTGCAGTTCTTTGTGCACACCACACAGCAGGGGAGTGCATGGCCCATCTTATGCTAATTTACAAGGGAATGGGTAGATCTGTCCTCTGTAATGAGATGCTAATTCTGTGTTTGTGTAGGGACACAGTAATCAGCCCATTTGCATATGCGGGCTGAAAATAGTGTTCAATCAAGCAGCACATATATGTTTGTGATTGTGCGCATGCATTTGTGCTGTTGCTCCCATTGTGCCTACAACTAGTACACCACATACAGGCAGTATCACATCAGTCAATCATGCAGTGCTGTACCTACACTGCTGTGATGTGTACGGCCATATCACGCAAGTGTGACCGAGCTGTTCATGCATACTGCACTACTACATCTGCCCTACACAATATGGCCGATTGCATATGCGTGTTTGCGCCAGTCATGACCCTGCATTGCTGCCCTTGCACAGGCTGTCCCTGTATGCCCTATCATGCTACTGCATGGTGCTAAACCATGCAGCCTGCGCTAAGCCTGTAGTGGTGAATCACGCAAATGGCAAGGAATACAAGCTACCCACGGCCTACTGCAGCACAGGTGGTTGCACAGGGAGCATGGTGAGGGCAGTAAGAGTGGTGGCAAGAGCCAGGAGGGACCAGAGGTGGTCAGATGTAGAGGTTACCAACTTGGTGGACCTAGTGGTGCCACTGGAGGGCCAGCTTTTTGAGACAGATGACCTGAACACCCCAAGGTCTGAGGTGTGGGCCTGGGTGGCATGTGACCTGCCTCGCAGGACTGGAATTGACCGCAGCAGGGAGCAGTGTCACCATTGTTTGGTGACCTACACAGATGGGACACTGAGCACCCGGCATGGTACCAGGACATGGTCTGGGATGGCACAGTGCCACGTCGAGGTATCCAGCAATACCTGCATTGTGTGACAGCATGGTTGGGCTTAGTGCTATGTGTACAGACAGCATGTGTGCATGTTGCCTGTGTACTGTGGAGTGGACATACATGCCCACACTGGTGGGGGGATGGCATGGACAGTGGTCTGAACAACAAACATTCACATGCAGCCTTCCACAGGCACAGCATGCAGGTGGCCTGGCATGGGCACACGTGAGTCCACGACCATATGTACATTAACTTGCATGGCTGCACAGTACCGAGTCATATAGGCATTGTGGACATGTGCTGCAGCATGTGTCCCTGTGACACTGTGTGCTGGTACCTGTACAGACAGGTGTTCACTGTAGGGTGTGCATCCCAGGTGCCAGTGCAATATGCACTGCCACAGACTGATGCAGGGGCACACGCTGTGGTGGGGTTACATATCTGTGCAGCACTCATTGCTTCTGCATGGTGAGCACGCTTGCAGTGGCCGTCATGGATCCCTGCAAATGGCTGATTATGGTGCCATACAATGCTTGACAACAACACGCATTTCCCAGCTGGGCTTGCTGTGCAGTGTCCAGCACACAGTTCGGTGCACTGGCTGGGCCACAGCAAACGCATTCCCCCTTTGGGAGGCATTGTGTGTGTGTCACATGTTGCTAACTGCAACCTTATGCTTTTTTCTCTCCTGCAGACCTGGTGAATGGCAGCCAAGGAACTAGGTGGCAGGGGTATGGTCCCGTGAAGATCGGAGCGCTGCTGGGGGCACCATCACTAGTGGGACATGTAAGTGTGCATGCATGCATGTATTGTAATGCTGTACCTGACACAACACACACACCCACACACTCTGAGCCAACGCTTACAGGATACCGCTGTAGCGCGGGCATACAAACATACACAGGGCTGGAGTGCCCCATGGGCATGTATGCCCTGTCCAGACATGGCACGAGGCCACCTGGCATTGTCTCACACAGGCCGGCTGGACCATGCTGCATGCCCTGCGTGGTGTACATGTGGGCCAATACTGTTGCATGCCATGCCCACGTCTCATGTGTGGGCACTGCATGCTACACATGGTGCCATGTCAACCATGACGCATAGTACAGGGACACATGTGCACAGTCCCTGTTACTGTGGTATGCTCATGCTGCACTTCCACAGCACCACACCACCACTGCTGTGATATTCACACACAAGGACATTCCTCATAGCTTACCATCATAGGTATGGCAGACACATCACCTGTGCCGCACAATACACATGCCAAAGTGCATGGTCGCCCAGTATGCAAACACAGCGTGGACATATGCCCAACATGGGCATGCCAGTATCGCATGCATACACGGTACAGCACCCCCCCCATACCGGGAGTATCCCTGCCACATATGGCATCCCATTTTGTCCACAGTGGCCCATGGGGGACCACATGCAATGTGGCCCAGTGAGTGCCTGTCAGGGTGTCCCCCCGGATGGCTGTCACACCATCACATACAGCCCCATACCAGAACTGACATGCATTTGCATGATGTGGACACAGTACCACACAAGTGTTCCTGAACTGCTGTGTTAGCCATGGCAGTGCTGTATGAGTGTGCCATGGTCCATCCTACTACACACCATTATGACATGGGAGTTGTCATTGTGTGCCTCATCAGGCCATGTTGCCTGTGGATCACACGCACCATGCTGACACACACATTGGTGTCATGCATGTTCCAGTCCCCCTTCTGTGGCGGGCACTGCGGTCACATGCGCATGTGTTGTTCTCAGTCTTCCCCTTGCAGTACACACTACCAGCACACCTGCTTGCCATAGGGATGTGTGTTCCATGTACATGCAGCACGTGTTCATTCTACATTGCTGGTCCTGCTGTCCTGCGGTTACACATTGAATTAATGCTGCTAGGTGTCCCTCGCACATGGCATCCCTCCATCTACCATACCTTCTACGCGTACATGCACACTGTCAGGCCATATATGTCATGTCCCCATCCACCCTTGTTTCTACACAGCCCAGTGCTGTGTCTGGTGCTGTGCCTATCTCCAGGGGGCCACTGTTTCACGTATTATTCATCCACGGTGGTCCTTTGCCCGTGCCACTTCATGCTGCATGTTCCCACCATGTGCTGTTTATAATCACTGTGTCCAGCCTGCACTGTATACTGTCTATTTCATTGCCAACCTGCATGTTGTTTGCCATTTGTTTGGGCTGGTGCGGGCCTGTACAGTGTCAATGGGCATTGTACATGTACATGGTGTCTGCTGACATCCATGTGTTGGCCTGTGTTGGCCGTGGGTGGGGGACAGGGGCTTGCAGTATGGGCCTATGTAGCAAAGCATGCTGTTCTACATGGGCAGCCAGACACAGGTTGCCATGTCATGCTTGGTGGCTACGGTGTGGGCAACGTGGCATGGTGGCCGTTGTCTGCGGGTGTGTCATTGCTTCATTTGCTTCTTGTTGCTGCATCTACATGTTGCACTGCATTGCCCTTGTTATGGCCTGTGTGTCAGACCCATGTGTCCACATTGCATTGTTACTGTCTGTGGTCAGTATTTCGGGTGCATGAGCTCCTGACACACACATGTGTGTGGTGGCATGCCACAGATGGTGTGTATGCACTAGTTGTGCTGGTGTGCATGGCCATGCCCCACTGTCCTGTGTACTCCACAGGTTATTGAGTTGTGTGCCATTGTGCCCATGTTGCATCATGCATGCCTATCCCATCTTGGCCTGCATGCTGCATAAATATCATACAGGGATGGGCACATTTGATGACAGCGGATTGCTGTGCTTGTGCACGTACTGCACACAGCTTGCACTGGCATCACATGTAGTGGTGTTCAGTGAGTGTCTGTGTCACTGTCATCATGTGTTGCAGCATGGCAGGGCCCACTGTGGCACTGCCCTGCTGTGTTGTGCAGCTGCCATGGGTGTGCACCCCACTGGCTTACCAGTGGTGCTCGGTGGTGCAATTCCTGGTGCCATGCTGTGCACGCCTGTGTGTACTGTTCCAGTTGCTTTTGGTGGGGTTGTATCTTGGTATTGTGCACATCCCTGTGCTGCTTTCCTGACTGTGTTTTGCTTTGCAGGCTCATAGTGGACATCACCAGCACCATGGGGGAAAACTTCAGGCATGTGCCATGGGATGCCAGTGGGACAGCATATTGCACCACTTCTAAGGATGATTGTCATGCAGCTGTCAGCCCTTCTGTGGGTGGTGAGGGCTAACACCAGGACAGTGAGGGCAGGTGCTGCTGACATTGTTCACGCCATTGAAGTGTGGCAGGTAGAGGCATGCAACTTGAGATCATGGCAGGTGGACCAGTAAGCCTGCGAACGGGCCTGCCATAGGTGTTTTGGCAGACTGATGCCCTTTGGACATTGCATATAGTTTGCTTACCTTCTTCACTGCCCATCTGCCCCATCCTCCTTTCACCCCTTCTTTCCTGTGTTCCCAATTTGAGATGTTCATTGTCCCCAGTTCTTGATTTGTTTTGCCCTGGCTCCTTTTCCTTTGATGCGTCCCAATATTGTGATGTTGCTGCTGTTAATGATTTTTGGTTGTTGTTATTTTTCATTTGTTGCACCATTTGTCATGTGTTAATTTCTAGTTTTACATAAAGGCATTTTGTACTACATTTACTGCCTGCTGCCTGCTCATTCATGGCTGTGCTCTGCATGTGCTGTGTCAGAGTCACCTACATGTTCCTGTACACGGGTGTGGGGCTGAACAACATCCAGTCTCTGTGTGCACATTGCTCTTGTGTGGGCACCAGGACCTCTGACTGTGTGGGCTGCATGCATGCCCTGTCTGTGTTGAACCTCAGCCCCACTCCCATGGGGTGTTCAGCTGTGGCTGTGTGGGCAGTGTTGCTGTCATACATTCCTGCCTGGGATGCTCTGCCAATGATTTCTGTGAGTGTCCTTTGTGCACACATCTGTGCATGGCTCATCATATTCAGTCCTGGCCTCTTGCTCCACGTTGTTCCACATGTGTGATGGCGCTTCACTGCCATATTCAGCTGCTTTTGCACAATCACATTTCCATGCTCTTCTGCTGAATATTGCATTGTTTTTCTATCATGCATCTCACTGCATGGAGCATTCATTTGGGCGACACAATTCTGAGGCTCTGAGTATGTCCCCTCTGTTGTTTGTAGGCAATTCTTAAACGTTTGTCCAGAATTTGGGAGGGGGAAGGGAGGGGGGAGTTACTGCAAGGTTTTCTCTGGTTTCCCTTGATTTTTGAGTTTGTTTGTAACAGGCGTTAGCTATACCAGTTGAACTGGATGAGTAAAGCAGTATCTTCCTTTGAATGTTTGTGCATAAGCTTGTTGCCATCTCACTTTCAGACACTGCCAAGTTAACTAAAACTAAACAAAGTACCAACACTGTTGTGATGTACTTGATTGAAATGCTCTCTGCTATCAGTAGAAAATGCTGTCTCATTTCAATACCTCACATCCTTGTTCTCCCAAGATGGTTTATTTTCCATTTCTCGATTTTAATTTGTGTCCTCTGAATCTTGGGTATAAGCATGTTCAGATGCATTATGAATAACAAATGTTGGAACTCTATGCAAGTTCATGATTCATTTTCATTTGCCATCATTACTGATGCAAAAGCAGTCTCCGCTTGTTGCTAACTCACTTTTAGCTACTGCCAGGTTAGCTGAAATTAAACAAAGTACCAATGCTACTGTCAAGTTAGCTAAAATTAAAATACCAAGGCTGTTGCATTGTGCTTGGTTGAAATGCTCTCTGGTATCTAATTTCTTGCTATTAGTACAAAATGTTGTCTCATTTATACTCCTTTACTCACACCCTTCTTCTCTCAAGATGGTTTATTTAGCCTTTTCTCCATTTGAATTAATGTTCTTCTCAGCCTTGGAGGATAAGCATGTTAAGATGCATTGTGAATTACAAATGGTGGAACTCTATATAAGTTCATGATTAATTTTCATTTACCATCATTAGTGATTCAAAAGCAGTCTCTGATTCATGATGAATTTAACATATTTTGTTTATCTTATCATGTGGATTCTTTCCATGTGCAGCATGTTGCCAACACACATCATCAGGTTTGAAATATGTGACCAGATATGAATTAGAAATATGAAATTGTTACGGGAATAGAAATGGAAGATTATCTGATAACTAAGCAATGTATTTTAGCGCTGCCAGATGTGTTTGGATTAAAACTTTTTTTATTTAACTAAAAACTATATATATAGCATTTTCCTGCATTTATTACCCTGAAGAAGCCATCAGTGGATGATGAAATGTTGGTACTAAAAGTGGTGGGCACATGTATATTTTTTGAAACAAGAAAATAAACAATACACTTTGATGCATTAATGAGTAGAATCTCAATTCCTTAGACAGTCGGCTCTGTTAAAAGCTGCTGATGCCTCAGTTAAAATATTGAAAAATATGATATTTAAGGACAATTCAGTTTGCATTATATATATATATATATATATATATATATATATATATATATAAGAAGCAAACAACTCCATTTAATGCATCAGTTAGGGTTGTTCCACAGCAACAAAAGTGAGAAATTGGTGTTAGGGTTGAAAGCCCCTTGGACCCCCACCCTACCAACTGGCATTGGGGTGCGCGTTGGGAGTCAGTCCCCAATCCTCACCCCATCACATGTGTAAAGAAGCTGAGGTATAGGAGAATGGGTGAGAGTTAGGACCGACCACCCCAATGCGCACTCGATGCCGGTTGGGGTGGGCTGGGGGTCCAAGGGGGCTTTCAACCCTAACTCTGACTTTCCTCACATTTGTCACTGTGGAACAACCCTAACTGATGCATTAAACAGAGTTTTTTGTCTCTAATTTCTCTTCTTTTTGAGAATGAGTATGATAAATAGTGAATGTAATGCAGTGGCGGGAGCATGGGGCCCTCCCACCACGTGATTTCTTGTCACATAGTAACAGGAACAGCAACAGAAACACAAGTGCCAACAGTTATGCACATGGTAATGCAAACGTAAATGGTAATGTAAACATTAATAGAAATGCAAGTGCAAAGTGATGCCGAAGCGAACAGAGATGCAAACGGACATGCAAGCGCATTCAAAAACACAACTGGTAATGCACACAGTGATGGCAGTGATATTTTAAAAGCAAATGTTAAGTGTTACTGCAAAAAGAACGCCAAAGGGAACAGAAAAGGAAACACTAATGCAAGCACGCATGTTAACGCAAACCGTAATGTGCATGGGCACAGTACCACAACTGTAAATGCCAATGGTAAAGTTCACATGAAGAATAATGTCAAATTAAACAGAAACAGAAACGGGAACAGAAGTGCGTATGGAAACGCAAACCGTAATGTGCATGGGCACAGTACCACAATTGTAAACACAAATGATAATGGTAACAACAACAATAACAGCAAAGGAAAGAGAAACACAAAAGGAAACACAAGCGCATATGGAAACACAAACCGTAATGTGCACAGGCACAGTAACGCAATTGCAAATGCAAATGGTAACAGTAACAGCATCGAAGACGCAAAATGAAAGACAAATGAAAACACAAACGAAAGGGCTGCCGGAAATGCAAAAGACAATGCACACGGTGATGCAAACCAAAACATAAACACAAACAGTAGTGGAAATGCAAATGGAAACATTAACGCAAACGCAAACAAGAACACAAAGGATAACGCACACAGTGATGTACACGGGAAGAGTAACACAAATGGGTACAGAAACACAAGTGGTAATGCTAAGTGTAACAGTAACATAAGCGCACACCCTGTTTTTGCCCAACAGCTGCACAGAGAAACACAGTGTGTACAAAGAATGTATGCATAATAATGGGCCTCAGAGCAGAAAATGAGCTGTTGGAAGACTAAATTGCTTACATCTCAGGAACTGTATGATGTATGAAAAAAAAATTCACATGAATCATGATTTTCCTGGCTACATTTTCACTTAATCATGACAAAAATTCTGTATCTCGCACCATTTCTGAGATACGAGCACCAAAAGGCACGGTGTATGCTACCATGTTAGTCTATGGGGAAAAAAATGCCAACTCTGGAGTACCATAACTTGGCATCTGTGCAATATTTTTTCACCAAACCACCAAAAGGCACATCTGTGAGATGTTGGCTGCCTTCCCTCCAAATTTCAGCTCAAAAGACCAAACCGTTCTTTCGCAGCAGGGTGGCAAAGAATTCCTGTCATTTTGCCATAGTCTGAAAAAGTACTTTTGCAAATTGCAACACTTTCACAAAAATTTGTGAAAGTGTCGGAGGTGCAACACTACTTTGTGACACTACTGTTTCCAGAAATTTGAAAAACATATTTCTGGGGTGTTTAACCCCAAAATAAAGACATGGCTAGCATCCTCAGGCTCCGACTAGGTGAACACAGAAAGAATTGTGTCCCTAGAGGTTTCCAATTTTAAATGCCAAGCATTTTTATGATCAGTAACTAAAAACAAAATGGCAGATTTGCGACACTACTAGTGCCATTTGCAACACTAAAAAGTGCATTTGCGACACTTTCGAACTTTTCCCATTGACTTATAATGGGAACTTGTTTTTTGAATAACTTTTAAACTGTCCAATATTTTTTCATGAATTCTTTAAAAGGCACATCAGGGACCCTGGCCACATGTTCCCTGAAGTTTTTGGACTGGTCATGCAAATCGTGCGAAATGTAGGCGAGAGCCAAGAATTTGCAAAAAAGCGTAATTGTGCTTTTGGTTGTCGCTTAATAACTCCACAGCCATACAGCTGACTGGTACAAAAGTTGGCAGGTCCCAAGATCTACCACGCCCAACCAAGTCTGCCAAATTTCAGGCAAATCTGTTGAATGGTGGCAAAGTTATTAAGGTGCAAAATTTCACTCTTTAACCTTAAAAGTGCTACTGAACCTAACTATGGTAGCACTACTATACTACTATATATATATATATATATATATATATATATATATATATATATATATATATTTATTCATTGCATTTTGTTGACCAGGTGGGCCCGCTGAGATGGCGACCCGGAATTAGTTACATATAAGAAAGCACTGGATATTGGTCATATGCAGTACAGAAATCATTGTCCACAATCATACAGAAATATTTAGATCATTACACAGACATACTTACTTATGGAGACAAAACAGATTGCAGTTATGCAGAACAGGACTGGTCATTAGTTACAGTATAACAATAGTATAATCAACAGTTTAACAAGAACCACATTAATTACCTTCGTTAGAAGTGCAATATATGTTTTGAGATACAAGTAGATATACATTGCAGCAGTACCATTATAGGAGGAATCATCCTCAAAGGCAGTTAGTAGGTTAGAGGATACCAGTTCATGGAGGATACTAGTTCAGGGGAGTTATAAACTGACTCAGGTATTTTGGGAAAATTATCAACTTTAGTGAGTGCAGGTGCAGTTGCTGTTGGTGGAGAGGTGTGCTTTTAGTGAGTGCTTGAATGCGGGGAGTGAGGGGCAGCTCTGCGTGGTGGTAGAGATCTTGTTCCAGAACTTCTTGATTCCATACACAAATAACCTTTGTCCAACAGCTGTGTATACTCTGAGTACCTCTAGAAGGGGTTGCGATGTAGAGCAGAGAGTTCTTACATACTGCCTATGCACTACTAGGTTCTGGAGATGAGGTAGGTGGTTGAGAATTTTGTATATGAGGCAGGGTGATGGGTGCTTAAGTCTGTTGTCTAGGTGGGGCCAGTTCAGTGATGCAAGTACTTTGCAATGATGTTCCTTACTGTCAGCCTGCACTGCATATCTGCATACCTTATGGTAGATCATGCAGAGTTTGCTGAGCCCAGTTTCCCTCAGGGATGTCAGTACTGGAGCTCTATAGAAGAGTGTTGGGAGCAGCATGAAATTCATCAATAAGTAGGTCGTATTGGTGAGGTACACCCTTAAAGGAAAACTACACCCTCGTATCATTAAAATTGCATGTGTTTCCATGTCAACAGACAATTCCTTCCCTGTTGCTGTTAGGGCTATATGTGTTACCTTTAGTTTGTTTTCACTGCTCATGATAGCTCCATGTGACTACCCAGGGGGTCTCCATATCATGGTTGTTGAAATCTCATTGTCCATGACAACTGCATTAGCACATAAGAATACACAAAGAAAGCCAGGTGCATCTCAAACCCCAAGGTGCAAACAACAGGGAGACTCACCCCTCGCATTCACAGTACAACAAGGATATTGCACTCCAGGGAAACCAGGCAAGTCAGGCAAGCTAAGCAAAAAGATTTTTATTTTTCCAAATATTCCACAGTAGAATGTTCCCTAGCACTTCAGCTCCAATACTGAGCCTTCATCAGGGGGACTTGCCTGGTTTACCAACCTGGAGTGCAATGTCCTTGTTGTACCATTAGCATATGAGAACATGATGTCAGATTAACCATTTATATCATGTATCTCTATGCTGAAAGAACAACTACCCTGCAAAAACTCTCTGGAAACACATAAACTGAATGGAGGTTAAAGAGAGAAACCCTGCATTACAACTCAGATAGTTTGCAAAGCTTACTGAAGGTGAAAGTGGTATTTCATACCTCCTTGCAGCTCATTTCTTTGAAGACTAATTAAGCAGACGGGCATACTGGGGAGTTAAAAGGTTGATTACGCATCATGTTCTCATATGCTAATGCAGCTCTCAGGGACAATGAGATTTCAACAACCACCAAATGGAGCCTCCCAGGACAGTTACAGGGCCTAGCATGAAGTGTGAAAACAGACTAAGGCAGTTGCATGCATCTCTAATAGCTACATGAAAAGAGTTGTCTGTTGACATGGAAACAAAATTTAGAAGATATGAGGGAATAGTTTTCCTTTAATCTGTATAACAGATCTATCTTCTGGTGTATCATTTTGGTAGTATCTTCAATATGCAATTTTAATGTGAGCTCTTGATCTAGCCACATTTCAAGGTATTTTATACTGTCCTCAGCTTCCAGCGTGCTCCCTCTGGTATCTGCAATCCTTAGGAGTTTGGCTCTTTTGGCATCTAACCTTCTAGGACCAAAGAGCATGGCCGTAGTTTTCTTGATGTTAAGCACTAGGGGATTAGATGAGAGCCATCTACCTAGTGTAGCAAAGTCCTCGGTTAGCCCTTGTTTAATGTCTGCAATGACATTGCTGTCCCTATACAGGACTGCATCATCTGCATATAGGATTGCTTTTGCTTCTCTACAGTTGGATGGTGGATCTTTGATAAAGAGGGAGAAAAATAATGGTCAGAGTATTGACCCCTGCTGGACTCCATTGGTGATTGCACGACATGCAAATAAGCAGGTGCTCCATTTAATGGTCTGACTGTGGCCTACTAGGTAGCTTCTAAACCAGGTGATGGTGTGATTACCCAGTCCAAGACTCTCTAGTTTGGACAGTAGTATCTCATGATTCACCAGGTCAAAAGCCTTGGTGAGATCAATGAAGATGGCAGCTTTGAAGATGTCTAAGGTGAGGTGCACCAGGGCTGTATTAGTTCAACGGTGTTTTCAGAATCCATGCTGGACTGCGGCTACCAGATTGTGAGCCTCTAGGTGAGCAGCCAGTTGATTATAGAAGAGACGTTCTTATACTTTAGCCAAGACAGTGAGTATCAAGACTAGATGATAGTTTTTAATTGTGTCCTTGGTTCTTCAGCTGTTAATGGAACAACCCGAGCAGTTTTCCATGATTGGGGGACTTCACCACAGAGTAGGGATATATTATACAGTCTTGTCAGGGGAGCAGCAAGAACTGGGGCTGCAATTTGGTGAACCTTGGGTTCAAGACCATCTTTCCCCACAGACTTGTCAGGTTTTATCTTAAGCAGATGTTTTAGTACTTCCTTCCTGGTTACAAGTTTGAGTTGGAATAAGGGTTGGTTGGTGGTGGGGGAATCAGATAGTGGGGAGCTGGGTTGGGAGATTTTAAAGCTATCTAAGTCAGTGAAGAACTTGTTGAACCCTTCTGCAGTGAGGTGGGGATCCTCGACCAGTGTACCGTTGATTCGTATATCCTGACTGGAGGCAATTTGATGCCCTTTTAGACAATTGTTGTTTTGCACCCAGAAATGTTTAGGGTAGTGCAGGTTTCCTATCTGCACTTTTCTGATGTAGCCGGTCTTAGATTTCTTCAGTGTGGATTTGCATCGGTTCTGTAACTTTCTGTACTCTTGCCAGTCCTGTGGTGAAACTGTTGCTTTGTATGTGCTCCAGGCCCTATCACATTGTTTCATCAGAATACATGGTTTGAGAAGAGTCACTTTGAACATAGGCCTTTATATCACCTTTGTATGAATGGGGCATTGTTGTGGTGTGGGAATAAAACAGACACTTAGGCAGGAGGAAAATTGCATTAAAAAAACACACTACTGCCTTTTTAATTTTTATTGTCCAAAAAGAAAATAACTTTAAATATTTACAGAAATCAAAGAAAATGGTGTTAGTTCAGCACACCAATACAACCAGGCAAGCTTCATTCAGACGATCCTTTAAACACTTTCTTGAATACCTTCTTTAACCAGTGTAAAAACCTGGACACCTTCTACCTGTGAGACCAGCACAAGACTGACCCACACTCTTTCTAAATTTAGCCCCTAGTGGTGGGTTTATATACTAACCTAGGGGTGACATCACCATCAGGTGACTCCTCGTTGAGTAAAATAACCTTGTATTTTACATCCACCTCACTGAGGCTCCTTTAACATTCTTCATTTTATTGCAGGTTAACCGGCTTCATACTAATATCTGCTAACATTCAGCATATTTAGCATTCTACGACCACTAGCAGCTTAATATGGTAGCCTCAGCTTAATTAGGGGCTAAGCTCTTCCTTCTGAGGAGTGACATCAGCATCTGGAATTCTTATAAAAGCATTCATTATGTGGGCTGCCAGTCCTATTTTTATTTTATTTTTTTTTATTTAGTTTTTGTTGACCAGGTAAGTGCACTAGACAAATCCTGCCTATTTTCATGCACAACCCCGGGGAGGGGGATACAGAGGAATGCCAACTGACCTTGAACCAGATTAAGCTGTTATAGTAGGACCTTCCAGAATTACAGTCTGCCATAGGTAATTACACTTTATTTTATTGTAATAACAATTTTATTAACCAGGTGTTCCTGAGTTGGCAAGGGGAAGGGGAGATTGAGGGCACACTGCTCATCTCCATTCTCCTGCCAGCTCATGAGACCTGGTAGTTTCTATTGTATCCAACAGAAATTCTCCACAACCAGTTTCTATATTCTGGCTTTTATTCTTGAATCCTTTCTCGCTCTACCAGCATTTATTACAGGGCTTTATCTAGTCCATTTTGAAAGCCCTCATCTAAATCCCTGCTAAAGAGCAAACCTTTATTTCAGAAAGCCGACTGCTGAAATATCAGCTGTCGAGTTGAATTTTATTTTGGCCTTTTTTTTTATGTATCAAGAAAGCCCCTGTTTCAACGTTCTGGGTCTGCAACAACTTTAGCTTTGTACAGTTTCATTTGTTTAGACACTACGGGGCTTATTTATCTCCCTGCCTATAGTGTCTTACATGCTGGCATTTGCTTTTTCTTCTATGCTGCCTTATGCAGCCATTCCCATGGATCAGAGCACCATGCTACTTCAATCCAGCCTCTCTACATTAAGTCACATCCTGTGGTGCTTCAGCACTTTGGAGCATTGTTTTGCTCCGAAACAGACCATGGAGCTAATCCTGCTCTGATTCAGGATTCTATTTAAGATACATCTTGCGGCTGATGGTACACTGTTCTTTGGAGCATTTCTCTGCTCTGAACATCCCGGAAGCACCAGTCCAATTTGGAGTCATATCTAGCAGCTGTGGCAGTATGACATTTGGCACTGCTGGAGTGGTGTGCCTTAAAGGAGCATTGTTTTCAACAGGGGGCATCTTTTCAGCAAAGCGCGATGTGCACTTACATTTCCTAATTCCCACTCAGGGTTAACATTTTAGATGCACATTGGAGGGGTGCGGGGGACGAAGCCCCCCCCTCATTAAACAACAATGAAAACAATCTTCTAGTGAACCACACTAAATCCCAGGCTATGCTCTTTGGAATCCCTCATCGGCTAAAGAACATAAATACCCCCTAACCATAGTCTGTGAGAATGATACCCCACTTCTTTCAAATACCTTGGGATCATGCTTGACCCCTCCCTGGATTTCTCCTTCCATGTTCACTCCATATGCAGAACTGTCAATTCCAGCATAGGCATCGCATGCCAGGCTAGTCCCAGTCTCTCTCTGTTAGAACGAATCACTATCGCCCTCAGTCTACTCCTCCTAAAATTAACCTACAGCCTACCAGTTTATGAAAGTCCTGCTTTTCCTGAGGAAGCCTTAGGGCAAAACTGGTTGAAATCAGTGGGGCCTTGCTGTTGTTCCTGGATCTTGTGCATTTTACACTTTATCAGGTTTGCCCTTTTTCTGCCTGTATACATATTTTGCCTGAATAAATTGCTTGCATCTGATGAGCTTGTGGTCTGTCTTTTTGGTGGGAGGTGCTGGAATTGTGAGTTGTGTTAAGTTTCATTTCATGTGCACACCCAGCTGGAAGGGCAGCTTTATCTAGAGTTCTAAGTAGGGTATAACAACATCTGCCGGTTCACTCTCGGATGTTATCACCTCACTCACCACTGCCTCCTATACAGTAAATTGGGATGGCCATCTCCTACAGCCCTATTCAATTTTTGATGGAGAGAAGTGTCACTAACACATTACTCAATTAGAGGCCCAACTCCTTAATCTCTCACTTAGTACCCTGCACTAATCACTAATCCCTCAGGTCTGTAGACTCTGAGCAGCTATCCATCCCAAGACATCATACTAAATTTGAAGAGTTTGACTTCTCCTCCATCACCCCTAAACAATGGAATAACATCTTCTATTTGACATTGTCAATCGGCTGACACCTTTAGAAGTTCATTCTGCTCCTTCCTGATTCAGTACTCAAAATGTGCTTGCTCCTAAATACCTACCTACCTGGACCCACTCCCCCTCCTCACTTTTATATTTAAAGGGAATCCATACGTTTCCTTATGAAATTATTGCAAAGGTTACTATGAGAATCCAATATGTAAATTGCTGGGTTATATTTAGAAAATGTTTTCAGTAAGACAGATAAATGCTTTTTAAATAGGGATGTGGAGGCATCCATTTTGTGGACAGGAAGGGTGTTGTGATGATGTCACTGCCTCACCAATGTTAACAGTGTGCAGTGCAGCAGGTGAGAAGAGTTTGACTGTGCTGTCAAGGATTCTATTATATTCTGAGGAACACCCAGGATTTTATGTTTGGCAAAGGGCAAGAAAAGAATCCAGTGCTTCTCTTCATGATAGAACAGGATCCCTGTCTATAAGAAAAGTTTTTGTTTTAACCTGCTTAATTGCAGATTATTAGAGCTGGTGAGGCAGTGACATCATCACAACACCCTTTCTGTCTACAAAATGGATGCCTCTACACCACAATTTTAAAAGTATTTTTCTGTCTTACTGAAAACATTTTTAAACAGTTCTTTCCAGCAGTTTATATACTGGATCCTCATAGTAACCTTTACAATAATTTTATAGCTAATCATATGGATTCCTTTTAAGACCGCTTGTCTACACCTCCCCCCCCGTCAACCACCCCTGCACCCCAGTATAGTGCTCATTGTAATGAGGAAATGCATAATCTGAATCCCTGTACTGCTTGTTACCTGCAACTTGTTAGATTTATTCAATCCCAAGTACTGTGTACTGTGTACTATGCATTATTCTATTCCACTGTATTGGTAAACTGTCTCTTATTGACCTTGTACTCTCCTGCTTTGTCACCTTGTGGATTGTGCCTGAAAATAGGCAACTGTCTGCCTAATGCATCCTAACCGGTCAACAAAAAACTAACTAACTAAATAAATAAATATTGGTTGGTTTTGTGGAATATTCTCTAATCTTTATGGTTGAAGCTATCTCTGTAAATTATGATTTAGTCTGTACTTTGTGGAATTTGTGTTCTGACCAAGTTCAGAGAACTGTAATGGCATCATGGTTTGCTGTAAGCAGTTATAAATAAGGCAAAACCTCAATAAAATGTAAGTTGTGAAAGAAATAAAAAAGAAAAGAGACAACTTATTTTAAGTATGTAAGTGAAAAGAGAAAGACCAGGAGAGGGACTGTAAAACTAAGAAGGGAAGAGGGGGGTTGTGTGGAGGGGGACCAAGAAAAAGCAGACATCTTGAACAAATACTTTTGTTCAGTATTCACAGAAAAAGGGGAAGGTGCTGAGCCACAGAAAAGGGACAGGAGCTTCAAAGGAAGGGATGTGGACACTAGCCTATTTACAGAGGGGAGAGTCCTGAAGGAATTCACAAATCAGCAAGTGGATAAGGCTATGAGGCCAGACGGAGGCCATCCAATGATACTGAGGAAACTCAGGGAGGTGCTGGCTGTGCCTCTGACAGTCCTGTTCAACCTCTCACTGGAGATGGCAGTGGTTCTGGGGGCACTAGGTCAGAATAACATCACTGAAAACAGCACAGTCAAGACCCACTCTGGCTAAAATGCCACCACTTCACCCCCTGACATGGGGGGGCTCAGCCCTCCGCACCCCCGGACTAATAGATTCTAATTCCAGGGGAAGCAGATCACAGGGCAAGAAGAAAATTGTGGGGCCATGGAATACTGTTTCCACAGCCCCTTGTAAAAAAATTAAATCCCAATAAAGGCAACATTTAGGGAGACCAGGATTAGAACCCTGGTCTCCACTACCACTTGGCCGAGTTGCTTCATGCCTCAGCCCTCCATGCCACAGGAGCAGCTTGGCCAGCCTCCAGAATTCTGCTGCCCTTGTCCTGTGGCAGCACCATGGACAGTGACCTGGGGAGTGCTTACTGCAATGATTGCCAATCTCCTCTTGTTGTTCGTGACAGCGCTATTCAGACTAGCACTTTTTTTATGTGCGCTATTCTGGTAGCACTATTCTGACTGGGTAGGATTCTGAGGGGAATGCAGGAGGGCAGATGTAGTCCCACTTCACAAAAGTGGTAGTAGGGAGGACGCTGACAACTACAGGTCAGTCAGCCTGACTTCAGTGGTGGGGAAACTATTGGAATCACTACTGAAGGAAAGGATAGTAGAATACACTGAATCCAGCAGTTTATATGACTCAGGACAGCACATATTCACAGGGGGGAGATCTTGTCAAATGAATCTAATAGAGTTCTTTGACTGGGTATCCAAGGAATTGAATCAGGAAGGAGCGGTGGGTGTGGCGTATCTGGATTTCAGCAAGGCCTTCAACACCATTCCATATAGGAGATTAGTAAACAAGCTGGGTATCCTAGGAGAGGGACCAAAGGTGGTAACTTGGGTATGAAATTGACTAAGGGATAGGAGACAGAGAGTGGTGGTAAATGGAGTTCACTCTGAGGAAGGGAAGGTGACCAGTGGAGTACCACAAAGATCTGTACTGGGACTGTTCCTCTTTAATGTCTTTATTAGTGACATTGCAGAGGGCTGGATGAGAAGGTCTGCCTGTTCATGGTTGACACTAAAATCTGCAACAGGGTAGTCACTCTGAGGGTGTGTGTGGAAAAAATCAGAGGGGATCTGAAAAAGTTAGAGGAGTGGTCAAGGGTATGGCAACTGGGCTTCAATGCAAAACAGTGCAAAATCATGCACTTGGGGCACAGAAGCCCGGGGCAGAATACAAATTGGGAGGGGAGGTATTGTCAACCACAAAACAGGAAAGAGACCTGGGGGTTATCATATCTGATTATCTAAAGGTGGCTGGCAGTGTGATAAGGCAGTCAGGAGAGCTAGCGGGATGCTGGGGTGCATAGGTAGAGGTATCACCAGCAGAAACAAGAGAGGTGGTGTTACCCATGTATAGATCACTGATGAGACCTCACATTGAGTGTTGTGTCAAGGTCTGGAGACCTCATCTCCAGAAGGACATAGAAAGAGTGGAACTGGTCCAGAGAAGGGTGACCAAAATGGCGCAATGTCTGCATCAAAAGTCCAATGAGGAAAGACTGAATGATCTTAATGTGCAAACCCTGGAGGAAAGGAGGGAAAGGGGAGTACGATAGAAACTTTCAAATATCTCCCAGGTATGAATACAGTTCCAGAGGGAAGCATTTTTCAGAAAAAAGATGCTCAAGGGCAAGGTGTTTTGCTATGAAGCTGGAGAGTGGTAGACTTGGAAGAGATGTGAGGAAGTGCTTCTTCACAGAGTGGGTGCTGGATACCTGGACCAGCCTCCCAGCGGAGGTGGTGAGGATTCAAACTGTAATGCGGTTCAAGAAAGCATGAGATAGACATAAAGGAACCTTAGAGATGAGATGGGGGGGGGGATAAGCTGGAAACCAAGTAGGGTCTGCAGTGATACAGTAGGTAGGGAAAATTGGGAAGTCTAGCTGGGCCAGGTGGTCCTTATCTGCCATCAAATTCTATGCTTCTATGTTTCTATGTAATAAATATTGAGGAGGAGAAATACATGACTAATGTGAAATACAAGTTGAACTGTATCTAAAGATTATGTTTTGTAAAAGGGAGTCTTGTCAAAAGTGCTACATTTCAGAATTAGAAGAAGCATACCCCCAATAAATCTCATACCAACAATTATGTTTCTACGTTACTTCATTTTAATGTTGTGAGCTATTTTGTAACCCTGATTTCACTACCTGTTCAAAAAGCCAGCTTCAGTGAACATAGAAATATAGAAACATAGAATTTGATGGCAGATAAGGACTGCTTGGCCCACCCAGTCTGCCCATTTCCCTACCTAATGAATAAGCTGCAGATCCTAGTTAACCAGCAGCCTACTTCTTTCTACCCCACCCCCTAGAATTGCCTTGTGGCTGTCCCATGCATGCTTAAATTCAATCACTGTTTTTGACTCCACAACCTCCTCCTGAAGGCCGTTCCATGCATCCACAACCCTCTCTGTGAAAAAATACGTCCTTACATTACCTCTGAGCCACCCCCCTCTATCTTCAAATTGTGCCTCCTTGTTCTTGCACACCTCTTTTTTTGAAATATACTACCCTCTTGGACTTTGTTGATTCCTTGAGGTACTTGAATAGTTTCTATCATGTTTCCCCTCTCCTCCTTTCCTCGAGGCTATACATATTAAGCTGCTTTTGTCTCTCTCTTCATGTCTTCTCCGGTGCAGACCTGCACCATTTTAGTTGCCCTCCTCTGACAGCCTTCCATCTTGTCTATGTCCTTGCAGAGATTGGGTCTCCAGAACTGCACACAGTACTCCAGATGGGTCTCACCAGCTGTCTGTACAGAGGGATAACAACTTCCTGTTTTCTGCTGGTGATGCCTCTCCCTATGCATCCCAGTATCCCCCAGCCCTCCTTACTGCCCTCTCACATTGCTTGCCCACCTTTAAGTCATCTTATATGACTACCCCCAGGTCCCTTTCCATTTTTGTTGTTGTTAGTATCTCACCCCACTAGAAGAGCCATTAATGATGTCATAACCTGAACTCACAGTCTAGTCCTCCCTGTCACCAACCTTATAAAACCTGTTTCTCCAAAGTTTAAGAAACTGTAGCTGTAGTAATCATTTAAAAACTGACATAGGGTTGACTGCAGTGCTTGAATTTTCAGAATGTTCAGATGCATAGTACTGTACTTTAGAATGCATCAGGAGGTGGTTTGGAATGCAGCATTGAACCAAGGTATACAATGTCAAGGCGGTGCACAGTTTTAAAATGTTGGAGGGGTACATGCAATCTTGGAATGTGGCAGGGACGTGCCATCTCAAAATGTGGTGGGACACTCAGTCTCAGAATGCAACAGGAATACACATTGGAGCATTTAGCAGGGACTGGTAATTTTGAAATATAGTAGGGGTGCACACTGTCAGAATGTGACAGGACACATAATGTATTCTGAAATTGCTTGTCCCTGCCACATTCCAGAATTGTACACACCCACCAAATTTCAAAATTGTGCATTATGTACCCACCACATTCCAACATTGTGCATCCCAGCCACATGCTAAAATTATGCATCCCTTCCATATTCCAAAACTGCACAACCCTGCCATATTCTGAAATTGCACTTCCCCACTAAATTTCAAAACTACACATCACCACCATATACCAAAGTTGTGTTTCAATGCCACCTTCTGAAATTGTGTCACAGCCACATTCCAAAATTGTCACTGTCACATTCCAAAATTGTGGATCACCACCACATTTCAAAATTGTGAGTCATTGCCACATTCTAAGATTGCAACTTCCTGCCACATTCTGAAATTGTACTGTATGTAAACGTCAACATTTCAAAATTGCCTGCCATTATCCCATTCTGAAAATGTGCATCTCCACCACATTCTGAAAATGAGTGTCACTGCTACATTCTGACATTGCATGTCCAAGTGACATTCTAAAACTACACATCCCTGCCTCATTCTGAAATCGTATATGACTACCACATTCTGAAACTGTGTTACCCCCACATTCTGAGAGTCTGTGTCCATGCCACATTGTGAAATTGAGTGCTGTGACCACAATCTAAAATCAAGCATCCCAACCACATTTTGAAAATGTGTCACCATCACCAGCCAAATTAATGCATCCATGATACATGACAAAATTACATATCCCTGCCATCTTCTGCAGCTCTGTGCCCCCTCATTTCAAAACTGTGTATCTCAATGCATTCTCAAAATATATGACATTATTACATTATGAATTTTAGCATCCCTACCACATTCCAAAATTATGTGTTCCAGCTACTTTTGAGATTGCGTTATTGCTGCATTCCAAAACTGCAACCTGGTGACATTTTGAAATCTCATTCCTGCGGTATTCTAAAAACTGTGCACAACTTGATCATTCTAAAGCCATGTTGGCTGTTGCATTCCAACCCTCCATCACATTCTGAAGTACTGTACCTTGCATCTATAGATAATCGAAATGCATGTGCTGACCCACCCAGTGGCAGTTTTCTTTTTTCAGATGTTTACTATAACTATATGCATTTTTATGTAACATAGGAGAAATAAGTCACATAAGGTAGCTTGCAGGGAGGACTGGGCTGTGATTTCAGATTATGACATCATCCGTAGTGCTTTTCTGAAACTGGCTTTTTTGAACAGGCAGCAGATTTAGGGTTACAGAATAACTTGTAACTTTTAAATAAAGTAACTTAAATTTCTCATTTTTGGCATGAGGCTGATTGAGGATATGCTGATCCAAATTTTGAATTAATTGATGCCAGATTTTTTGGCTGGACTCCCTCTTTAAAGTTCTCCTGATGGTGTCAGCAACTCTTTAAGTCTAAGCCTATCAGAGTACTGTTTGGCATGCTGTGCTCATTTCACTAACAGCAAATGGGCCATGTTCTCCTTCATGCTCAACATTTCAGAGTTCATCAGACAATTCAGAAATGGTTTGTGTGTTCTGTTTCCAGTTTTTGTGTCTTGTATATTTTTAATACCTGAAACCTTGAACAATTTCCAATAATTGTACACATTCTCTTTTTCATTAGAATCAGATTCATAAGGGACTGCCCATGATTTGATTCACATGTGTCTTCTGTCATTGACCTTGCAAGTCAGCCTAGTATGTTGTAGGACCCAATACTCTTTTTAAAATATCGGGGATCCATTTCAGTACACAGACTTGGACCAGGTGTGGCTAGCTTTGTACTAGAGAGGGTTGTCCTCTTCAGTTGCAAGACATTTATTTGAATTTGCTTCTGGTAGTGGAATACTTCTAGGCTGTGGCTTGTCACTTCAAAGGTATGTGCTGTTTTGTGAGCCTAATGCTACTCCAACATTTCAGTGCTGGTGAGTTCAGTAAACACTTGCAAAGCTCTTGACTGATAAAGCAAATACAAACTGGTCTCTGAAATTTTCACCCAGGCTGGTTTTCTATTCGTAGAAGGAAGCCAGCTTCTTCAAATATGCAATTTATCTTGCAATAATTTTGCCTGGTTACTCCTTTAAATCTTTCAGATATTACATTTCATGACAGTAATCTCTCAGGGTTGCGAGAAGCTACAAAAATGCAGTCTTGCCTAATTTCTTTGAAAATAAAAGTAATTTAAGCATGACAAAAGTTTGCTACCAGAAATTAGTTATATTTCTTTTCTTCATAATTTAAGACGCTCAGTCTAGTTTCACCAAAGCTCATGTCTGACTCCTTGCTTAAACTAATAATTTTCCTTCTTTTATTCTGTCCAGAATTGTTGCTAAATATTGCTGCACATGAAAAGCCATGCCCATTTTCATAAAACACGATTATTTTATTACCTTACATACATACAGTAAGTCAGTATAACTAAAGTATGTAGAGAGAACTATATCTTTGTTACACAGCTCGTCTCAAATCACTCTTTGCATAGATGCTGCTATTCTGTAACTGCAAAACAGAAAATCAGGTAGCCAGAAGGGCTGTGAAATTTTCTGTATTTCCAAAGCTTGTTTAGCTGAAGGGAATATTGAGATAAGTAATTTAAGTGACCTTTTATAACCTTTAAAACCTCTTAAAGACATAACAGCTACTGAACCATGTTTGGTGACAAGTGCCTTCAAAACTCAGATACAGGATAAGATGAAGCTCTATAAGGATATCTAGAATTTGGTGATGAATGCAACAGAAAACTGTATTCAAGGGCCCTGAGAGATAAAGCATAAGTAGTGTAAGCGCAGAACTGTGGTGAAAAAATAATTCACCCTATGGAGGGAAGCCCTGGCATACAAAAGAGAGGGATGTCCCCAGATCCTACCAAGTTCATTTGTCGTATGCTCTACAGCATAAGACAAAACTGAGCAACAGGAACAGCACAGTAGGGAAGAGTGAGAGGTTACAAAACCACAAAAGGGTGTATGCACGGTAGTTTACCCTCTCACTCTCCCAGGCAGAGGATAAGACCTCTGCTGGGAGAGGTGTCTAGTGAGCAGCTGCTGTGGCTCAAAGGGATGAACCACTGCAGCAAAGGAGGCAGGCAGTGAATTTGAGGCTGGGTTTCTATTCCCAGTCCCAGACGCATAGATTTTTCACACTTTGTGCAATTTTAACTGTTACCTCCCCACCCCCGGAGTTAGTTATTTTAGTTGGGGGTGTTCGGAGAGCACAACCCCTCATAACGAGGGGTGCAGGGGGCAGATCTCCCAGCAAAAAATAGACTTTTGCCACTGGCAATATATTGCACTGTATTGGCAGCGTGGTATATTATGACCCTGTGCCTCCCCAGACACACTGGAGGGTATGTTAGTCATTCTGGCATGTCATTACTCTTACAGACACATGACATTCCTTCCTGCCAAAGAAAATGCCATCATGCTGATGCCACTTACTCCACAGATGAGGAGACTTTCACCTGCCAAAGCATCACTGTAACAGTCAAGTGTGCACACAATTGGGGTGCAGTGCTGACTTGTGGTGAGCTACACTGTACAGTATGTTGAACTGGTGGGGAGATGAGCACAACCATTCACATAAATACAGTAAACTCATTTCTGATGTTGTCCAACAAGTGTGCCAAAACCAGTGTTACCACCAAATAAACACTCGCTAGGCTGAGAAGAAAGAAGTATCAGGTAGATGAAAAACTAGAGAAAGAAGAGAGTAAATAGTGAGGCTCTAAAGCTAATCCTGTACATAAAAAGGGTGATATGGTATGTTCCTCTGAGAGTACTATGTCCTGTGCTCCAGATTCCAGAACACTTAGAACTGTCAATGGGGACACTCCACCCAAAGACCCATTCCTATGAAGGATCCAATCAAATGTTGCCCCATGAGTAAACACACTGGACACATCAAATACACTCCACCCTGAGACTTATTCCTATGAAGGATCCAATCAAATGTGACCCCAGAGGCTGGCCCAGTGGTGTAGAGGTCTGAGGCTTCACTGTCTTACCTCCTGCCATGCTGATGACCCATGTTCACAGTGCGAGTGGGTCACCGGGGTTGGCCGAGGAGGGAGGGGATCAAGCATTTGAAGAACAACTCTCCTCTCCCGAGGAAGGGTGGGACAAGAGACAGGTGCATGCCTGGCCCCTAGCGGCAGCTGGATGCTGGCACACCAGCTCTGAAAGACAGGGGGTGGAAATAGAGCAGACGCCCTGCATGCCGCATGCGGAAGCATGCGCAGCTCAGCCATTGGCGTCATTGCATGCATACGGCTCAGCACTCAGGGATGGGAACAAATGGAGGCTGAAAATTCTTTGACTGGTGGGATGATACCGGCCCCTCACAGGCACCGCACCCAGCCAGCTGGCACGTCAAAACAACATGCCAAGAGGTAAGTACCAGTGGACACCGGGGTGATGGGGCTGGGGGGGCAGTGGAAGGTGGCCAGTCAGAGGCGGTGAGAAAGAAATGGAAAAAAAAAATGAAATAAACACACTGGACACATTGCCAGCTCTTGGCCACAGTGAATGCCCTGACCCTGACAACTAGAAACACAGCTAACAAACTTTTCTGGCACCTGTGAGGAGGGGCTGTGAGATATCAGTCCACTCCAAGAAGGCCAGGTGAACAGAATGCTGTCTCATGGCTCTGGCATTTCACGGTGATTAATTCAAAAGTTACCAGGCTAAAAGCAACTGAGGCATTGACTGCTTTAGCTTGGCTAATGCTTACCAGCTTCAAAAAAAAGACAGTATGTCCAAAACTGTCTAAAGAGTGAAAGAAATATTAGAACTGTACTTTGTGGACAAATGCCAGAAAAAAAGGAACGCCAATATCACCCTACCCTGCACCACCGCTCTCCCCGACCCTGCCAAACCTCAGGTTATGAGCTGCAGAACTACTATTCCCACTACCAGAAACACCAAAAAATAAGAAGACTGCATCACAAGGTAACATTTTGCATTTCTTAATGTAGATAAATGATAAAGAGGGAAGTAATATTAAAATAAAAGAAAAGGGTAATTCAATGGAAATGCCCCCCTCAAAAAAAACGCTAAGGGATTGGATAACTCCGATACAATGTCTGCAAGCTCTAAAAAAAAATCTACAAAAAAATTCTGAGGAAAGCAAGATAGCAAATTTTCAAGGAATGGAACCAACTTACAGCAGAGCAAATAAATGACAAAACAAATGTAAATGTAGAACATGTAATAAATACCACTCCCCAAGGTACCCATCTGGAAAATACAACACTGCACCTGAGTAGTAACTCAAACATGGCACAAAACTCTGAAAAAAGTCCAGGCAGTTAACAACTTAAATGATATGACAGAGGCTTTTGGGGGGTATTAAGAGCTCTACAAGGGGTCACAAAATCAATAGGGGAGCTTAAATCTAAAATGGAAAACCTGTCTTTATGAATGAATGAACTGGAAAGCAGAGTTTCTACAATAGAAGATACTAATGCCCTACTGGTTGAAATTCAGACAACACAATAAGCAATTGTAAGCCTTAATACAAAAAGTGACTCAGGAGGAAAACCATTCCAGAAGGAGAAACCTGCAGCTATGTAAAATTCTAGAAGGAACTGAGGGGACAGGGGATCCATTGCAATACTTTGAAAAGCTTGTCACCATAGCTATAGGCAGAAGATTTCCTGAGGAAAAGATCTCATTATATCATACACACTGAGGTGGCTCTAAATTTATGGCAAACAGTTCTGTTTTTTCTCGTACAGTTTTTATTAAGCCCCATAATTACCAGGAAAAAGAAGAAATACTACAAAAAGCAAGAATAGAAAGATGGCTGAAGTTTGAAAATGTCCAGTTTAATATGTACCCTGATCTTTCAAGTGATACAACTGCAAAGCGGAAACAGTTTAACCCTCTGGAAAAAATCAAACTATATGACAAGGGGATACAATTCTCAACGCTCTATCCAACAAAAATATAATTTGCAGTGCATGAAAAACTCATACTCATACTAAGATTCATACTAAGGGTTAAGGAGCAAGGAAGGCCAGTGCAAGCCCATGACTGCTCCTGTTCATTTACCCCATAATAGGTCAGTATGTGTCCTTCCAGGATGTACGAATCTGAGTGGTTTTTAAACTGGGCCTTATTTCTGGAGCAAATAATTTCATCTGGTAACTCATTCCACAGGGCCACAACTTTCTGTGTGAAAAAAGCCTTCCTCCTATTAGTATTGAATTTAATGTGGTATAGCTGAACTGGGTGACCCCTGGTGCCCATCTTATCATTTTTGAGTTAAAGGTTTAGCTCATTTAGTATGTGATCATCTTGCATCACATCATAACATAATAATAGGCCTCCTCTAACCTTTCATGTCTGCAATGACATCAACTGCAATTTCCTCAGATATTGTTCATAGGGTAAATTTTTTTAAGTTATGTATCATTTTAGTGGTTTGCCTCTGTACCCATTCAATCTTTGCCACTCTTCCCTTGGTAATGGATCCCCAAACTGGAGCCCCATAGTACAGCATCGATCTGAAGTATGCCCTGTTCAGTGGCGTAATCACCTTCCGACTCTGACTTCTAAAATTTCTCTTTATGTTCCACAGTACTTGTTTTGCTTTTATAATTTGCTTATTACAGTGAGACCGGTATATGAGTTTCTGATCTATTAGAATACCCATGTCTTTTTCCTCCTCAGATTTGTGTAAAGGAGATCCATTTATATAGTAGTTTGTTTCACAGTTTTGTCTGCCCAGGTGGATTACACAACATTTATCTATATTAACACTCATACCCCTAAAGGATGCCCAGTTATAGATGCTGTCTAGGTCTGCTTGTACTGTGAGAGCACCACCCAACATCAGTTACCAAGCCTGTCAGTTTAGTGTCATCTGCATATTTACTTATCCAGTTTTCTGCCCCATTACCCATTCCAGCCATAAGGGCTCTAAAGACTACAGGACCCAAGACTGATCCCTGGGTCACCCCACTAGTCACTGGTATTGTGGTAGAGTAGTATCCATTTATGCATACCCTCTGCAATCTTTCCCCCAACCAGCTGCCTATCCAGTGGACCACTCTATGATCCAAACTAATTTCTTTTAAGCTGCACATAATTTCCAAATGAGGGACTTTGTCAAATGCTTTTGCAAAATCAAGATAAATGCAATCCACAGCCTCCCCCATCCAATGCAGCTGAAATCTTTTCATAAAAAACATAACATATTAGTCACACATGACCTTCCTGCCACAAACCAGTGCTGCTCACAGTCTCCCTGGCCAGTTTTCTCTAGGTGGATGTTTATTACATCTTTTTATATAGATTCCATTAATTTCCCTGGAACCGAGGTCAGACAAATGGGTCTGTAATTAAAATGGTCAACCCTATTACCTTTCTTATGAATGGGCACCACATTTGCTGCCAACCAATCTTCTGGCCCTTCACTTTCTACTACTGATTTTTGGAATATCAGTGTTAGTGGGATAGCAATATTAGGGAAAATAGCTTAAGTATACTATTTGAGATATTATCCAGTCCTGCTGAGTTCGTATTTTTTAGAGATGTTATTTTACTAAGCACAGCATCCACTGTTATCTCTATATTATTTTATTTTTAATTTATTACAGTTTGGGATTAATACTTTTGAGTCAAGAACTAATTTTCAGAAGTTACACATCAGTGTTGAACAAACATTACAAAAATACAAGGTTTACAGTAAAAAAAGAAAAACATTGAAGCATATACACAGGCAGTAATAGTAAAAATTTTAACCTATACACATCAAATTAGTACATATTAAGAGATAGACAGATTAGATAAGAGGGAGTTGGGGGAGTCAGCCAGAGGTAGCATCATCTGAGGTGGGAGAGATGTGGAGCTTTCAACCAAGTGAGGCCATTGTTAGGTAATTGGGGGTAGGGGAGCGGGTTAAGAAAAAAGTAATATATAGCAGAAAGATGTAGGGGGGGTGGGTAAATGGAAAACTGGGGGTGAGGTACTATTACATTAGCACAGTACAGTTCATTTTAGAGCCAAGAAGAGATTTGAGCCCAGCTTTGAAGGTACTAATTTTGGTAGTATCAGTGAGGTCAGCAGGTAGTTCATTGTACCATTTCAGTCCTTGATACAGGATGGGGTTCTGGGCAAGTTTAGTCCATTTGAAGGGAATCACCATCTTATCAGCGACCGCACTATGGGTAGATTTCATTGGGATGGCCAGCTTAAAGTGTCCGCCCAGTGTGGGGGATGTCAGTCCAAGTAGTACTTTTTTAGAAGTAGGCAGGTTTGGTATTGTCTCTAAGATGAAGTGGGAGCCACCTAGTTTCAGTGTACAGAGAGCAGGTGTGGATGTCGAGAGTATCCCCCAAAGTAAGATGACAGGCCTTATTGAGGAATGTGTTGATCCTGTTAAGAGCAGTTTTTGTGCCCGTCCCATAGATAGGCAACCCATAGTCAATGGTAGACAATACTGAGCTACTGGTGGCTAGTTTGGGTGCATCCAGTGTCACTGAATGTCTGTGATGATAAAGTACACCAAGTTTTATATCTGTAGTCTTGATAACAGAGCCAATGTGGTTTGAGAAGGTGAGCATGCCATCAAAGGTAATGCCAAGATATTTGAAGTTAGATACTTGGTCTAGGATCTCACCCTTCTGGTTATGAATATGCAGGGGCAGGTATTTATTTTTGCTTTGGGTGGTGGTGAAGAGCATACTCTTTGTTTTTTTGATGTTTACTAGTAACTTGTTTTCCATAAACCAAGATTCAAGTTTATGGAAGCTGCTTTGGAGTTCAGTTGTGATGGTTTGTTGGTCTTTGCCAGCAACTGAGATCACTGCATCATCAGCATAGAGAACTGTGCTTGCTGAGCAAGCCATTGTGGTGGAGTTGATGAAAAGACTAAAGAGTAGTGAACTGAGGATTGACCCCTGTGGAACCCTGAGGTGCACCTTCTTAGCTGCGGATAGGGTATCCCCAATTTTGACTCATTGTGATCTGTTAGAGAGGTAGCTGCTAAACCATAATTCTGTATCTGGGGATAGACCTGTAGACAGAAAGCAGCTTAGAAGGAGGTTGTGATTAACAGAGTTGAAAGCCTTCATAAGGTCGATGAAGACTAATCCAACTGCCTGACCACTATCCAAGGTCTTATGTAGTTGGGATGAATAATCAACTAGAGTGGTGAGTGTTGAGAGCTTTTTATGGAAGCTGTGCTGTTGCGGGCAGAATAGGTTATGGTTGTCAAGGTATTCAGTAAGCTGCTCCAAGACCATTCTTTTGAGTACTTTCGAAAGGGTAGGAAGGATGGATATAGATCTGTAGCTGGATGTTTGGGTTTTATCCCCTGCTTTAAAAACAGGTGTTACGTTAGCTGACTTCCATGCATTTGGGAATACTCCTGATTTTAGAGAGACATTAAACACCATGGTGAGAGGACTGGCAAGTTTGTGAAGAAGTAGACCAACCAGCTTCATGTCAAGCAGATCCACCCCCATCCCAGTCTTGCCAAGTGCCCTTTTAATATGACAGTATAATAAACAACAATTTATTGATCAGCAATAAGCCGTATACAATATAAAATTTTATACAATATCACAAAGAGTACAAATCATAAAAAGTTAAAATTACTGTTATGAATCAAAGATACACACATCCATCATATAGCACCAAAGCAAAAAATGCCATGTTAAAAGCTATAAACTGTCAATTATTTTTGATCATGATTGGTGAGTTTCATAGTAATATAAGCCATGCTTACAAGTGTGTGGTTACGAGGAATTTTGCCAACAGTTCGATGATTCTCTTGTCTTTAGTTTTGTAGAGGTAATCTAACATATTAGAGGGAGGGAGACTGAGACCTCCAAGAAGTTCACCTAGACATTCCTTTCTAGATGCTTCATAGAGGGGGCATAATAGTATGACATGTTTTAAGTCATCTGTTAATTCCAGACCGCATTTACAAAATGGGGAAGATATAGCCTTTTCCTTGTATCTATACTGTATATGGTTTGCTGAATAACACTCAGTTCTAAATCTAGTATAGATCTTCCTTAATCTAGAACATGTTATCATAGAAAGGTGTATCTCAAAACTACATGAAGATTTAATTGTTTTGTAGTAATCATGAAGTTTGAGCATAGAGAGCTGAGTAAGCATAAAGTTCTCATCCAGTGCTCCCAGTCTGATTTTAACATCCTGCTTAATTTCTACTAAAGGTCTATAATATACTACATAAAGTAAATGTCCCAGGCTGGCTGGCATCATTACCTCCTTGATAAGCTGAATACAGGGATGAGTAAATTCCAAATTAGCCATTCTTATACTTTCTTCCAGGCACATTCTAGGGTATCTACTTTCAGGCAGCAAGAAAAGTTTGAGTAAGAATATAGTTTGTTGCTCCTGTATCATGGAAAGTAGGGTGCGCTGTCCTAATTTCAATGCTAAAATACATTTTGAAGTCACTTGTGGTAGCATAAGGATATGTCTGTACAGGTTATTTAAAATAGTTTGTAACCTTCCAGTCCGTGCATATCCCCATGTTTCACAAGAGTATAACATGCTTGTTCTTATTTTAGCATTCAGTACATTCATAGTTCCTTTAACTGAAGTTTTCCCCATTTTATTATTAAATATTTTTAGGGCGTTCCCTGACAATCTCATTTTGTTTTGGATTATATCCATGTGTTGATGCCAGGAGAGATTGTAGGCAAACAGACTCCTAAATAGTCATAATACTTTACCTTGTCTATGTTTACCCCATCTATCTTGAAGCTGGTGATGTTTTTACTCTGTTTTCCAAACGCCACTACTTTTGTTTTGGCATAATTAAGTTTTAGTTTATACTGTACACAAAGAGATTCAAACTTTATCAGTTTCCTTTTAAGTACCCATAAACTGGTTCATGCAATTATCCAGGCTGTGTGTGGGTGATGATGTGCGATATGGCCACCACCACACATTCAGTCACTTCACTACCAGTCTAGCATTGCTTGTAAAGTGCTTTGGAATACTGTGTATGAAAAGCACTATATAAATACTGATTCTTCTTCTTCTTCGGTGATGAAGTAGACAGCAGAACCAAATCCGCATATGCAAGACTATCAATTCAAGTGCCATCTACCTTAGAAGTGTGGAAATTGGGGTTAGAAATCTGTTCCAAAATTATGTTACTATATATATTAAATTGGATGGGTGCCAAAATGCATCCTTGTCTAACCCCTATGTTCATAAAGAATTTCTCAGTTAGATGTCCATACTGATCATATTGGACTCTAGCCCAGGTATTTTCATGTTATCTAATGATAACATCCAGCAAGGAACTCTCCAGCCATAATACCTTAAGTGTTGTCCAAAATAATTTTCCTGCTGATGTTATCAAAAACTGAAGAGAAATCCACAAAACAGCAATAGAGATTTGTTTTTCTGATTTTTGTATATTTCCAGATCAAATGATACAAGACATAACAGTGTTGTATTGTGGACCTATTCTTCCTGAAGTCATTTTGTGTCTCGTTCAGGATTGAGTTTTCTTCAACCCAATCTAATAGTCTTCCCAGAATTATCCTTGTGAAGATCTTCTGAGAAACATCTATGAGGCTAATTGGTCTGTACATTTTCGGATTATAAGGATCCTCCTTTTTGAATATGGGGAATATGTGACTGCCCTGCCAACTTGGAGGACAAGGTAGTCCTTGTACAAGTCCATTAAATAATAGAAAAAGAAGTGGACTCCACCAGTTAGAAAATTATTTGTATAGATCTCCCAAAATGCCAGTCAGGTCCTGAGGCCTTGTTAGATTTCAGAAATGATAATGCCTGGAAAATTTCTCCTTCCATAATAAAGATGGGCAGTGGATAAAACATTTCTCCCCTGGGCTGTTGGGCTGTGGTCATCTCTAGCTCAGTCTGAGAGAAGTAGAGCTCCGAGAAATAGAGAGTCCAGGCTTCAGGTGTGATGTAGGCTTCTAGTCTATTGGAATATTTGTTGTAACCCCAAGATACTAATTTCCAGAAGCCTCTACCATCTATGTTCAGTACGGACTGTCTTAGTTTTTCCCAGAGTCCATGGGAATATTTTTCCTTTGCCCTTTCTAAAGTTAACTTGTACTTTTCTCTTTCTGTCTTAAGCAGTTCAAAGTCTGTGATAGTTTTATTTCTTTTGCTTTTATGTGTTCTAAGTATTCTGCCAAAAAGTCTTTTAGCCTGTAGGCAGTCTGCATTGAACCAAGACTTTTTATATATCTGTTTACTAGAAGGTATTTTTTTCATGCACCATGGTTTCAGTATCATAGATATCCTTTCCCAGTTTTCTAGGATATTAGCTGATTCATAAAAATTTATAGTAAAATCATGTATGTTACACACTTCTCCAGTTTTTAAGATAAATTCAAAATTTGTATGGTGCAAAGGTTCCCCGATAATTCTTTTCTCATTAATAATCTCCAAATTGTCCTCCAGGTAGCCCTCTTTCCTATTTGTTCCAAGATGACAATTCAGAGTAAGAACAATGGGACAGTGGGCGGATTACAGTCTATCCTTAACCTCTAATTTCTCTACCAAATGGGTTGCCTCCAGGTTAGTCCAAATTAGGTCCGGAGTAGAAGAACTCATAAAACCTCTAACGGTAAAGGCCCCCAACGTATCACTCTGAGTTCTTCCATTTAAGAGACAGTAATTCCTGGATGCAAAAACTTCCAAGAGGACCCTGCCTCTTGGGTTAAGTACCAGATCCTGTGAGAACCTTTTATAGGTGATGTTTTCATTAGCCAAAGGAAGCAAATAAATGAAGTCAGTATAATCATCTTCCAGAAGACAGGAAGAAACTCTGGCATTGAAGCCTCCCAGAATAACTATAGGACAGTCTGCATAGCTGTCAGATAGGTCATTTAGCAGAGTTTTCATATTCTGAATAAATGTATCTTCTGTCTCAGAATATCTGTATCTGGAGGGAAACGTGTTACACAGAATAGCTTTCTCTGGGCCCTTATGGATTTGTAGAGCCAAAATTCCCTCTAGGTTTGTAGCTATTCAGGTAATTCCTAAATCTAACTGTGTTTTGATGAAAAAGGTACATCCCCCTTTAAGCCTACCAACTTTTTTTTATCTCTGGAGTCCAATAAAGTTATGGCTGTGTAACCTGCCAGTCCAGGAGTGGAATCTTCAGTGCACCATGTTTCCTGAATCCCTATTATCCCTATCCCATGTCAGTGGCTCAGTAGGTAGCACACTTGCCTCTGAGACTGGGAGATCAGAGGGTTGTGGGTTCAGTTCCCACATCTGGCACTTGGATTAATATCCCAGTACTGACACTGTAGTGCAGCATGAGAGGGGTGCTGCACTCCTGAGGTGCCGTCTTTTGGATGAGATGTTAAACCGAGGTCCCATCTGTCTGGATTGGTGGTAGTTCAGGTGGATGTTAATGATCCCATGGCACTTATCGAAAAGAGTAGGGGAATTTTCCCCGGTATCCTGACCAAATTTCACTCATTCACTGAAAATACCACCAACAGCTTAATCTGGTTCAAGGTCAGTTGGCATTCATCTGTATCTCCATCCCCAGGGCCATGCCTGAAAATAGGCAGGATTTGTCTAGTGCACTTACCCGGTCAACAAACACTAAATAAATAAAAATTATGTCAAAGGACTCAAGAAAACTCAAAACCTCAGGGTCTGTTATTTTGAGATGTATACCCTCTATATACCAAGAAAGGATAGAGAGGGCATCCATCATGTTCCTTTTTCCCTCTGTATTGACTACCATCCCAGTATTTGGCTCTTCAGATGTTAACTCACCAAGATCCTGCCGAGGTTGCCAATGTCAGGAAGAAGCCATGGTCAGCAATGGCTCATACATATTTGGGTTTTCAAAGTGTATTAATAGAGAATCCGACATTGGGGCTAGCTCCTGTAGTCCCATCACAGGGATTCACCCATGGGTGTCTGGGTCCAACTCTATCGGGTCCACTATATGAATTCCCAGAGGGTCCAATTTGCCCTCTGATGACAATATTCTGCTAAACAGATTGGGATTTTTAAAGGTAATATCAATCTGAGATGATAGACCTGTGTTGTCTTGTATGTTAATAGAATCCACCATATTCCAGTAAAAATGCTTTTCCTAGAAAATGGAGGAGGTCCCCTTTCACCTTCCGTCAAGCATCCTTACACGTAAATTTCCACCCAAACACTGTGATTGTTCTCCCTAGCCATGACTTTTTCTGGTTTTCAATGTGTTCATTAATCACTCCTAAAATTTTCCTCTGGGGTTCATGTGCTGCTTCACACATTTCATCCGGAAGGGGAGACTGCTCATAAGGACTATTTTCCTTACTGCTGGGGGGATCAGGGATAAATCTTGGGACTAACATAGGGAATGTAATACCATAGCCCTTTTCCCTTAAGAATAATGCCTTTTCTAAGATGGAATGGGCAGTCCTCAAGGATGTGCAATAGAGTAGTACAGTTTTCCAGTAGTGCGGATTCAATGATCTAAAAACTGATACTTCCTTTTCTAATTCAGGATAGGATAATTCAAGAAAGTTAAGTACCCAGGCAAGTAGTGATCTCTCTGTTTCATTCCCTAATATGGCTACATCGTGGATCTCAGTCAAAAATTCAGTGTTGCCACATTTCTGTAAAACAGGAGAGATCCCTGAAACATTTACTAGACTCTTACTAATAGAGTCATCTTTGGGGAGTGGGTTACCGAAGGTTTCAGTCTCCCTCTGGAAGGCAGTCAGTGACTCCCTGCTCACTATTGCATCATAAGAGATTTCATTATATTTGCCATTTGAGTGGAGATTTGTCTCCTGCACAGCTAATTGTTTACCCTGATTTAAGTTCTTGTGTGGGTCCTGACCCTATCTTATTTCCTGTGCAGTTGGCACTTTCAGATTTGTATGTGCCATTTGGAAGTTTTTGGTTTTACTAAAGAAAGGCTTCCCTTGTTTTGATTTTTTGTTTGTTTTTGTTCTCTTTTTTTGTTGACTCTGTGTTTGTCTATCAAATTCACCATTATCCTGTTTTTCTGAATCTAAGTTCTTTATATAGCATTCATATATTTTATTTTTATTAAAGGGGGAAGGGAGGTGTACCTGTATGCCTATGTTTGCCTTATCTATGGTCAAGGATTCAGTTCCCAAGGATTCAGACTCAGAAGGATATTTTTTACTGCTGTTCAGGATTCTGTCCAGAAGTACTCTGTTATATAATATGTCTGCTGTTATGTTTCATATCTCATTTTAAGCATGTTAATATTTTCCAATATAACTATGTCAGAAGAGTATCTGTTCTTTAAAATCTCTAGGGTCTGCTTCGAGATAGTGGAAATAGCCACCAGGTATGATTTATCAGTACACTGAATTTCATCTGTAGTGGGATATGTTTCCTGGGAGGTCTGAAACCTCTGTGACTTGTACTTTCCCTCTATTTCCTTATATATTTTATGAGTTGTATCCATCTTCTTTAATCCCTTGATAGTGACACTCAATTCTTTAATTATGGATTTTAGATCTGTGTGTTCTTCTAGCTTTCTGTTGGGATCTGAGGCTAGATTATAATAACTATGTTTAAATTGATCCTGCTCTGTCGGTTGTCCTTTGGTTCTGGAGAAAAGCCTAGGTGATGTGAGTATCTCTGGATGAATACGGTTGAATGGAGGGGATGTCTCTGAGGTTGGAGAAAATCTCAGCTCCAGATTTTCAGACCTCTCTAGCTCCTCTATGTCAGACCTATATGTATCCCATGCATATTGATCATAGGAAATGGAATCAGCAGACTGTATGGACATGCCCCAGTCTTTTCTGGAAGAGTTTTCAAAGGAAGCTTTAGATTGGTTGCCTAATCCATTTATATGGTTGGTGGGATTGGTTACTATCAAAATAGGGGTGGAGCTATGATTAGGGCCCTTCCCCTTCCCTTTATTACTCCAAAAATCAGTTATTTTAAGTTGTTTCCTGCTTTCCAAAACATTTACAAGGGGGAAGAAGGAGGAAGACCTTCATGTCTTTTCTCCAGGTTAGCATTTTCCATGTGTAGTTTCTCCTTTTGTTTATTTGGGTTATTAGAGGTATTAGAAGTATTATTTTTATTTTTATATTTATTTTTATATTTATCTTTACCCCCTCTATTTTTCTTGACACGCATGTGAGAAGTGTCTTCTATAGGATCATCCTGAGTTTCTAATATTTCAATAACTAAGCTGGAACAAAGAGCTTCTCCTGAAGCTAGGTTTAAAACACTGCCCTTTTCACTTCTAGTAACAACCATTTTAGAAGTAGGCTACAATATAAATGCAAGGATAGAAAGGAATTATTACAGATTACAGGACAATCTAAAAGTACAAAAGGCAAAAGACAATGCAGTTTCAACACTAGGGTACAAATTATAAGTCTAAAATAGTTGTTCAACTTTGCTGAATTGTTATAAAATATGTCTGTGTTCAGCCTAGAAGAAGTCAAATAAAGAACACAGATGATGTAATTCAAATATCAAGTATCAGTTATCAAACAGGTGTAAGGTCTGTAAATTTAAAGGGATAAAGCTGGAATACTTCACCACTTCACCAGTTACATTTCCAGCACTAGCAGCAAAGGCAGCACAGAATTCCTGTGATGAAATCAGCCCAGACCAAAGAAGAAGTGATCACCGGAACCAAAGCCTGTACCAATACCAATGCCAGAGCCAATTCCAGGGTCTCTCAAACGAAAACAGGAGTATCCAAGATGGTGCCCAGCAGAAAATCTGTCAACTTGAGTTTATTGCTGATGACACAAGTTATATTACTGTTATATTACTGTTCTCCATTGCCCGATTCCTGGAGGAGGCACGGACCAGTTTATTCCCTCCTTAATATAACAGTTAAATGTGTGTTATAGCGCAGGTAACATCATCGTCCAAGGGAGTGGCACTTGTTTGGTAGTTTTCCACCGCCACACTATCTGTGTCTGCTGGAAAAAAAAAAGAAATACGATGGGGAGGGATAATTAGGAGAAGCGCCCTCCCACCCCACTCCTATCTCTCTCTCTCTAGACTGCTGTTAAAACAAATTATTGCCATTAAACAGTGCTTCTAAAGGGAGAGATAACAATATTGTGGCTATCATGGCTAAAAAAGCTAGGGAAAGCTAACTTCTGACCAGTTAAGTAACTAACAGAGTAAAATGGAATAAAAAGGTGTAAATCTCATAAATCTCTTAAATCTTGTGCTTTCTGATCATACTTTAATTCAGGGAAGAAGTCTGCTCTGTAAGTCTGTAAGGTCAAAAGTCATAGGAGGAATCTTACAGAACTAGACTTTTGGATCCTAATTAAAAAGCCATTATTTTCTGTGCAAAAATTAAAAATGACGCAATGCCACAAGGCGTCAAAGCAGCAGCTGGAGAGCATTCAAATGCAGACACAGCAGGGGAGCTTAGAATTTAACAGCCGTTTCTCCACCAGTCTACACCATGACGAAGGGTGTACTGAATAATTAAAGGGAGAGCGAACAGGCTGTTAATATAAAATAAAAAAGGGTAAGTCAATTAGGTCAATTAAATCGAACAATCAGTCGGCTGGATAAACTCTCTAAGGGCTCAATTATTTAATTAGTTACAGCCCTGCAGCAGTGACAGTGATAACAAATATAATGGTATTTTAAATTTCGTTCTATTAAAACATCCAGAGCTTTTCAGAAAATGCAAACCCAACAGTCGAAGGTCAGCTAAAGTATAATATATACTATTCTGTGGGTTTGGGCTGACCAGCTTAGTTAGACAAGCAATCAAAACTTAATGGTAGACAAGGTCAATCCTATAGGTATGATAAAAGGCTAAAGCCAGCTAAAAAACAAAACCAGGAAATACATGAAGAGTAGTCTGTCATTCCAGGGTAAAAAAATTACATTCCTTGTTTAGGGGAATCGCAGGATCTTCAGCAGAACACACTTCAACCATACAGCCATCCGAAGGCTGTAGCCCTTCTCTCCGTGACTGGGGTGGGCTCTGCCACTGCCCGGACTCCAAGCCCACAGTCACCGAGCCAGGCTCCAGTGAAGTTTTCTCTGCTGTTTTTACTGTGGCAGAAGATGGACTGGGAAGGCGGTGTTGTTTAAAACCCAAGCAGTTCTTTTCTACCTGGAAAATAAAAGGCCAGGCAACAATGGCATACCTGTTCCAGGAAGAAAGCAAGCATAACAACACCCTGCTCCTTCTGTGCTTCACACAGAATAGCGTTCAGCCACACCACCGGAAGTCACGAGTCAATAGTCCACAGTAGGTGCTTCTCAATATGCTTGATGGTTTCGGCTTTGGTGACAAGTCTAAAGTAAAAGAGTGATACACCTTTGCTTGGGGGATCTTGAGGGGCAGTTGGGCATTGCTGAACATGCATATTTTTGAAGTAGTCACCAGGGAGTACACTTGAAAGATCAGTGAACATGTTGTTAAGCTCATTGGCAGTTTCAATGGGTTCCTGTAGGGGCCCCTTCGCAGTCAATAGTAGATCTGGGGAGGTTTGGGGGGCTTTGCCCATTAAGGATTTAAGACAGCACCAAAAGTCTCTTCCAGAACCCCAGAGTTTGGTTAGTAGATCCTTACAGTAGGAGGTTTTAGCCTGTCAGATGAGTCTGGTGCAGGTGTTTCTAGCTGTCTTATAGGTATTAAATGCAGCAGGTGTACCAACTGCTTTTGCTATATGCCAAAGATATTGCATTCCTTATTGGGACTAATATCTACTTGTCCTTGAAGTTTTTGAGAAGACTGTACCAAAGTATGAGTTAAAGATGTTTGCTACTTTTACTGGTTCGGTGACCACCTCATTCCCCACTTTAATGGAGCATAGGTTATTGCTTGTTTTCTTAAGGGAGTTCACATAACTATAAAATTGCTGCATGTTATTTTTCTTAGCTGATGCTGCCAGTTTTACTTCTAATCTTTGTTTATTCTTCCTTATCATATACTTGCATTTGCCTTGTATTTCCTTAAATTTGGCCCAAGTTTGTGGGTCTCCTGTGTTTCTACTTATGTTAAAAAGCCATTGTTTCTTTTTCAATAGTTTAGTTAGAGTTTTAGTCAGCCATCTTGGCTTCTTTCCTTTATTGTTATATACACACGCACTTTTTATATGCTTATTACATAGAGTAAACATTTTATTTTTGAAAATGTTCTATATTTCTGTTACTGTTTCATGTTCCAAAATTTTGTTCCAGTTTATCTCCTCCAGGTTGCCCAATATTTTAGTTTTGTCAGTAGTATTTATATTATATATTTCTCTTCATCCCTTATTAATTGGAATATGCTGTTTAAATTAGAAGGTTACCCATTATGATCATTGTTTCCTAAGGGGGCATAAGTTTGATATTCAGTATCTTATTTCCCCTAATTGAAGCAATTATGCTTTGGGTTAAGTCCAGTTCATTTATAAATTCCAGGAATGCTATACTTTGTGGTTTGGTCGCCTCTTGATTAAGCCAGCTTATGTCACTGTAATTTAAGTTGCCCACAAATAATACCTTCCCAAGTTTGCATGCTTTGCTGATTGCTAACATTTGATGATCCAGAGGATGCACAAGAGGAATTTGAAGAAACAGACATGGATTCAGATTCAAATAAGCAGAAAACCTATGGGAATAGAAAAAAGTACCAGATCGAATCCTTACTCCATAGAGATACACTCAGGCACTCAGAATACATTTAAATCAGTGCCTTAAATCAACAATATTTAAAATAAGAATGTTGCAATTGAGGCATTTACAGGAAAAAGCTTTCCTTCTACTTAAAAAAAAAAGCAGCTCGCCCACCGGCACAGTGGCAAGGTGGCCTTTTGTGGCTCTGACATCCTGGGTTTGGTGAGGGATTCATGAGTCAGAGGGCCAGCAAGGGGGAGAAGGATTGAGCATCCCAAGAACTCCTTCTTGGGGGGGAGGAGGAAGAGTGTCCAGCACCATGTGGACCTCTGGCAGAGGCCGGGGGTACAGTCATGGCTGGCGCCACATGTTTGGGGGGCAGGGCAGACTCTGGCATCATTGAGCATGAAATCATCTAAATAGTGGACCACTCTCCTGTGCCCATATCTCTATCTCAACACCCATTACACCCAAGAACTAAATGCCTCAAAGGTTGAACACGTCACTGAACATCCCATCGGCAGGGCTTTGTCGAAGTATAGCCCTCCTTTGAACTGAAACCCCAATAGATCCCAATCCTTGAGCCTCACTGGCAACAGCCTGAAAGCAGATTAATGTCCATCTTAGCTAGCCATGCCCCCTGCACTGCCCTTATCAGCACCACTGCATGGTCAAGGGACATATATAAGACTGCCCGTAAGTTGTCAGGGATCCTTTTATTTACAGATGCCCCTTCCAGATAAGAGAAGTGGTGTTTGAGTCTAAACTCACCCTCTTTCTTCTTCAGGACCACCCTCTAAGGTGGCACCCTAAAATGAGGGCAGGGACATTCATTGAAGGGGCCTTCCACCCTCCCTGCCACCACCTCCTCCTTCCAAATTTTTGCTCAGACAATGTCCACCTTACCCTTAACTGAGCCCAAATTATTTGCCCACATTGCCCTGCACCCCCCCTCAAAACCCACCCTGAAACCTTCTTTAAAACCTTTCTGCAGGAATTCTACTCTTGCTAAGTCCAGGTATTCCTGCGTTCAGGCCTCCACTACCCTCCATGATATGGGAGTGCGTACTAAGGAAAAATCCCAGAGCCCTTCCCCTCCTTCTCTGTCAGTTCCAACCATAATTGGAGTTGTAGCTGCCCCAGCCCTGTCCCCTTCACCCCTCCCTGTTCCTCCTCCCCTCCCCCCCAAAAGGACTGCTCCTGGTAATGTCCCCCTTGCGTTGCACTCCTTTTCCCACCTTTCTGGCAGCTCACCACTGGGTGTGGGCCTGTGCAGCATGAACAAATGTGCTGGAACTTGCAGTTCACCTGTGTGAATGAGGCCCTGTTGTAGCTCCAGCACGTCTTCGCCGCTGGAGCAGGGGTGCCCTTCTTATTGTGCGCCCTGCCAGAACCATCTGCCAGGCTTGATAGAGTTTAAACCCACAATTCAGACTGCGTACAGTCCCACCACAGGTCACTCTTTGCCCCCATCCATTTTCTAAACACCTTGTCATACTTCAACCAGCCATACCCAATCTTGGCCTTGTACGCGTCCCTTATAATAGCTGTGTAGGTCAAAAGGGGAATTGCCAGCTCTGGCTGTTTCACCATGAGCATCACACTGTATATGAGGAAGCCCGCTTGCCACGTGTCCATGTTTTCCCCTTTGTATTTCGCTTCCTCCTCCTTGTGCCCCACTACTGCTAGTACCACCACCATCTCAGATTTTCCCTTCAGACTCTTTCTTTTCATATTTCTTGGGCATGTCCTCATCCAACAGCCCAAAAAATTTTCATGTATTCCCCATTCCAGTTCTTTTCCTTTTATGAAGATGGCACATGGTCACCCAGCGTGAAGCCCAGGGGCCCGTCATACAGTTTCTTCTTTCCCGCTAGCTTATCTTCAGCCCTCCTCCCTCCTTCTATGCCCATGTCCCCCACATCACCTAACAGCCCTTCCAGGTACTCTTTCAAATTGTCCTCATTTGCAACATCTATATTCCCGTTACCCCTGCTAGGGCCTGTCCCCGATGGCACTGGTTCGGGCTCTGGTGGCAGAAACAAGTGAGGAGCTGGACCCCATGCCTTGAGGCCTCTTCCCTTCCCTGCCCTCCCGTCCATCCTTCTTTCTCCTTCCACTTCTTTGATGCCTCTTCCTCTTCATCCCTCCGCTGTGCTTCCTCAACCAACTCTGTCATTTTAGCCATCTGTTTAGATGCCTCTTCCATCATCTTAGCGCTAGAAGCCAGGGCCTTCATTGGTGCCATCTGTCCACTACTGTAAAGCAAAAAAACACAAACAAAAGGAAGGCATTGCCCAAACATGAGTGGGACCTGCCATCTGTCTTCCCTCCTTCTGCCACACCGGCCCTTGCCAGGCCTAAACCTCCTCTTATTGTGGCCCTTCAGCACCTGCCATGCACCTCTCTGCCAGGGTGGCCATCACCCTCTTCCACCTGCTGGCAACCTTTTGTGCAGGCTCCATTACCCTGCATCTAATGCCCTTGTGCCTTGGTTACATGCTCCTTCATTCCCTTAGGGGGGTTGGGTGGATTCACACCTCTTGTGAGTGGTCACCCTTCGGTGCCCTCCCCGCCATATGCAGCATGCCCTACATGCCCCCTTACCTCCCTGGTACCCCTTCCTTGCCCCCCTTTTCCTCTGTCCAAGCCAGTCTTGTTGGGCCCGTTAATTCCTGTGTCTCCTCCCTCCAAGCATAGTAAGCTGGTTTTTGAGGTAAAACCCTTTTAAAAAACACTGCCCCCAGAATGTCCTTCATATGCCTTGCCCTTCTTGTCCCATCCTTGTCCAGGCCCCAGGCTTGTGGGCCACTCACTCCTTGAAGTCCCTTTGGCCCTGTCTAGGCCTTCTCCTGACTCATAGACTGGCCACTCCCTTGAATTCATGTTTCGGCCCTGTTTAGGCCTACTCTCCCAGTGTGAACCACCACTCACCGCTGCCTGTCTGCAGGTGCCACATAGCCCCTCGTGGAAATCCCGTACCTTCCTCCTTCTCTCCACCAATGCCAACCCACCTGATTAAGCTGCCAGGCTTGGTTCCCTTTCCCATGCTTGCCCTGTTGGCCCCTTGGCCTGCACCTTGTAGCAAAAAACCCACCACCTTACCTCATCTACTAGGCCCACCTGTCACTTCCTCCAGCCACTTCTGTGCCTCCCCTCTGGCCTTGCAGCCCCTTCAGGTGTTTGTAACTCTATCCTAGGCTGCCTGGTCACTCCCCTTCCCTTCGTGGCCTGCACATGCTGGTGCCTCCTCAAACACACTCTCTCTCTCACCTGGATTGCCCATTTGGTCTCTGCCTTTCAATTTAGCTCAATTTCTATGAAGAGAAACTGTTTTCCAAGCACCTTCATCCCCCTGATGCACTGAGAGAAAACCTTAGCCTTTGACCAGCTCACCTCACACTGGCCGCCACTGTGCCACAGCCCTGGATGACTACAGGCTCCCCAGTCAACTTCCAGCCACCACTTTGCAAGGAAAAATGTGGAGCAATGTCTGTCTCACCCCGCTGGCCCTCTCTCACAATTGAACCACAAAAACAACTTTTTTTTTAATCTTGCCTGTGGAGTCTGATTCACCCCAATCTGAGTGCACTCAGGTTCTATGCTTTGTGGACCAGGGAGACTCAGACAGAAGCTCAGCAATGAAATGATCAGAACCCAGAAACCATGCGGTGGCTTCCCCGCCTGCATACTCACTCACAGCCCGAGTGTTACTTGCTCCACCTTACAGAGCACTTGTGCCTTAACATTTCTCTACATAGACTTAAGCCTACAATTTACACATCCAAACAAATACCCCTTCAATAGGCCATCACTCACTAAAGTCCCACCGGCCCCCAGCTACAGACTGCCTCACGATGAGAGACCAGACAGTTCTTTCCTGATTCATTCTTCAGTGACAGGCTTCAGACCCAAAGCTCTTACAATATTCAACTACAATGCATGGACAAAAAACTCTTGAAAATCAGCTGTGACTCCTTAGGGGCCCAAATGCTCCACAGAGACCACAGCCATGTGCCTTACCTGCTTATTCCCAATGAATTTGCTGAGACTTCACCAGCCAAAAAATTCCAGCAAAAGAGAGCTACTGGAGGGTTGCACAACCTTTATACCCCTCCAAGCTCTCTCAGCCAGGTTCACTCCAAACCCCTCCCCCGGCCAATGGTTCGCTTCTTACTCATTCTCTCCCCCTCCCCTCCATGCCTTTCTTCTTTCCTCAGGGGGCCATATGACAATTTGGGCTGCCTGTTATTGGCAACCCTATTTATAACAACCCACTAGCAAGAATAAAAACTAACTATAATATATCTGATAATAATAAGATTAGCAAGGGGCACCAGACAAGGATGCCCCCATCACCTTTAATATTTGCACTAGTAATGAAACCACTTGCCAAAGCAATTAGAGAAAATGCTACTATTAAAGGAATCTCAATTAATAACAATCTGCATAAAATTAGCCTCTATATATATGATGCCCTACTTTATCTTATCAACCCCACTAACTCTTTAAGGGGAATTTATTGAACTTTCAGAATGCTTTGGTAAAGCTTCAGGTTGCAAAATAAGTTGGAACAAAAACACTGTATTTCAGCTTGGCCAACATATGTTTTAAAACTGCCAGATAACTGCCCATGTCAACAAGCAGCTTCTGCACTATTTAGAGGTTAATATCACATGTCAAGTAGAACAGTTCTTCCAAACTAATAATGATATAATTTTAAATGATGTTCAGATTGATCTTAATAGGTGGCAATCTCCCCCTCTCACTTTAACAGAGAGGGTGAATGTCATAAACATGAATATTCTACCAAAATTATTATATCTGTTCCAAACATTGCCAGTTCTAATACCCCTGAAATATTTTAATAAATTGAAAAAAAAATAACAACAGCCTTTGTCTCTAAAAATAAAAGATCATGTATCACATAAAGGTGGCTTAGCTATGCCAGACTTCCAAAATTACTATTTGGTGGCTCGGATTGGCATAATTTGATCTTGGTTTAAAGAAGCTAATACAATTCCAGTTTCAGTGCTCATGGAACAAAATATGCATACATATCCAAAATTAAAAAAAAATTGTTTTCTGCTTACTATAGGCAGAAACAAAGAAAAATAATGAACTTTGCTACTAAAACTACTCGTGAGTGTTGGTATAAAGCACACCAAGTTATCAGTCATAAGATTGGTATAACTAAATACACTCCTATCTATAATAATTATTCATTCCCTCTGTCACATCTAGATGACACCTTTAAACAATGGCAAGATAAGGGTATCCAAGAAATTGGCCATCTATTTCAAAATAATATATTTAAAACATTTAATAAATTAAAAAACTAAATATGATTTGCCACACATCCATTTATTTTGATATCTGCAAGTGAAAAATTATATAACCAGAACTAATGGATCATTAACGCTAAAAGCTAATTCACCAGTCTTAAATGGGATATTGGAAAAACTGAAAATGTAAAAGTTACATCAGCTATATATGAAACCATATCTACCCATGTTGGAAAAGATTTAATAACATTAAAAAAAATGGGAACATGATCTAGGAATTAATTTATCAGAACGATCTAGGAATTAATTTATCAGAAGATATGTGGGTAGAAATGCTGAGCACACCCACAATTAAAGTCAAAACAAGTAAACTTCAACAAATACAATATAACACTCTAAACATAATTTATTATACACCCTCAGGATTACATAAAATGAATAGTATAATGACACCAACTTGTACAAAATGCTCTAATACAGCTGGTACACTAATTCAACTTATACATGCTTGTCCATATTTAACAAACAGTATATCAATGTTTGAGAAACTCGTTGGTATATCTTTAGCATCAACACCTTTATTAATGCTGTTGGCAACATCAACTACTACTGCACCGACCATGAGCACAGGCACTATCACCAGTAATCTTGACACAGCTTCTTTTATTGAGTGAAGAATGTGCTTAAAACAACAAAGCTATATAAAGTGCAAGTGCAAATAAATAAGTGATGAAAGAACTCATTCAAAAAACAAACACAACATGCCGGCACCATAATAGGTGCACCCATAGCAGTAAGCAGCATGGACATCAACATGCACAAATATGCTACGTTGACAGATCAGTGGATGTTTCGTCAAAAAAGCTTTCTCAGAGCTGATTGGTCACACCAGCTCTTACATACTTATACTCCTCATTCATGTATATTCAATGAGAAGGCTTGATCAAACACAAACATAACACACACATATACAAATACATTTAAAACAACTCATAAATAGCACTGTAAAGGAATTTCTTCATTCGGACCCATGGGAGTTAATGTGTCTAAAGTATAGATCCAGAAGCATTCAAGTTGTGACAGTTTATTTGCAAAGTCGCCCATCTCAACTTTCTCCATGCCAAAAAATCTCAAGCTGGCCAGTGATCCATGGTTCATATTTGTATAGTGCCTTGCCATTGCATTGGTCTGTGAAGAATTGTGGATAACAGATTTATGTTCACTAATGCACACCTTCAATTGGCGCTTTGTCTGACCAATGTATCCCATCCCACAAGGACAGATCAACAAATAAATAACTCCTGCTGTAGAAAAATTGATAAATGAGTTTATTTTGAATTGTTTGCCTGTTCTTGAATGTTTAAATGTATCTGTCTTTGAAGTGTTACATTGTGGACAGTGACCGCACTTGAAATTTCCACATGGGGTATCCCAGGATGCCATGACTTTTTTATCTCTGACTTTTTCTGATGTAGACTGTTGACTAATTTACCTTTTAAATTTCTACCTCTGCAATATGTAGTCCTCAGTTCTAGATTCTCAAATACAGGAGAGCTCTGCACTACATGCCCGTGCTTCCTATCAATGCCTGCCATTGCATTGCTCTGATTGTTAAAGTTTGTGACAAATGTAATTGGCTGTGCCTGCTGTGCTTTATTTTTCTTTGTCAAAAGCTGAGTGCGATCTGACTATATCACTCTGTCCAATCCTATTTTCCCTTTCTCAGGTGGATACCCATGATCAACAGATCTCTGAGCCATGATTTTAGAGTGCTTGGTAAATTCATTCTCAGTACTGCATACTCATTTGACTCTTAAAATCTGCCCCACTGGTATAAAAACTTTTAACTCAGATTGTGGACCAGCCCAAACCATTAAACAATCATCAATGAATGGTTTCAAGAAAACAACATACTTCTTGAGTAAAGAGTTCAAGTACAGGAAACTAGAGAGGTCAGTGTGGGAGAAGGACAATTTATATTGTGCCCTCATATGGTCAGGGGAGTTGCAGAGTTTAATGATGTCAGCAGAGATCCATGGATGGTGGAAGTCTGACTCTGTGTCATTGGGGATTCTATGTGATAAGGGCGAAGGTGGAATCATGAACATTGAATGGATGTAGACAGAACCCTGAAGGCTAGGACGGCACATAGGAACAATCGTGACCGTCAGAATGGTGAATGGGGTGTGTTTTTTGGAAAAAAAGATAAAAAAAATGTTGCCACCACCAGTAAACACATGATGAATGACAGGAGGCAAGGGGGGGAAGTGGAGGATAGACACCACTTGTGTATGGTGGAGTGAAGCAGTGATAAGGGGGACATGGCAGTTCTGGGTGGAGCACTGATAGGCATCACCACCATGAAAGCATGGCCAGCAAGGGTGCACAGTGCATGGCCACACACAGTGGAGAAGTGTGCATGGGAGGTGTGCAGCAGGGTGAACTATGGATGGTGCCACCGGGATGTGCACAGGCATGGGGGGGCTACAGCGCAACACACAGGCATGAGTCACAGGGGCACAGGAGCAAGTAGGTCATGGATGGGGCTGCAGGATGAACAGTGGAGTGGAGGTGGAAACATGGCTGGTGGCACACCTGACTACACCGGCAGCTGGAAGTTATAGGTGAGCCCACACAGGTAGTCAGGTGTGTTGCACTTGCTGAACTCAGCCACGATTGCCGCTTTGTCAGGTCCCAGTAGTCTTTCTTCTGGGATGCAGTCCTAAACCCAGAGATCAGCTGCTCCATGCAGACCTCTGTCAGGTGTTGCTCCTCCTCCTTGAAGCAGGCGAGGATCTGCCACAGGCACAGGTGGCTGGCACCGAGCCTGGTGCTAAATCTACAGTGCCAGCCCTCTAGCGAATTGTTTGTTCTTACCAGCCCAGTGAGACTCGGCTCATACATGTTCCAGGTGTTGACTGAGAACAGTGGTCACCTGCAAGCTGTCCTGCCCACTGCCCAACTGACCTATGTCACCTCCAGGTACTCAAGCAGTGGCCTCAGGATCTCTTCGTGAGTCCTATAAAAGGGCTGGTCCAGCAGTTCCCTGTATGACCCCTGCATGGCAGCCATGGGCACAAATGCCTGGGTGAAGAGCATCCTGATGTTGGTGCAAACTCCTCCTCCCTGGCATACCTATCATGCACCTCAGGGGTCTGCTGGATCTTCCACCAGGCAGCCTGGCAGAAGTGAAAGAAATGACCCCTAAGGGCAGTGCCATTGAAGACAGAACTGAAGGCACACCAGGATGCCTGCTCTACATTGAGCAATGCCATTTTGAGATGCATCCCACCCACAAGCTTTGCACACCTCCCCAAGCACCTGTGCATACACCCGTTCAGTCTGCACTAGCATTAGGATGTACACCACTGGCAATACCACTCCCCCATGCATCTCGTGAATGATGTACAGTTGACTGAACAGTGGCAGTGAGCAGTGGAATGTTCCATCCAGGAACCAGTTATCACACCCAGCCAAGTACTGTAGGGACCACTGGGTGGCAAACAGCAGGACACGGTCCTCTGCAGGACCGCTGCCATGCTGCAGAAATGTGCCCCCCCATAATGGTGTACTCTGGGGGCAGCCTCATGTCCAATAGCAATGTTGGTGTGACAGGGCCCCCCCCGATAGCCTACTGCACCTGCTGCATGGTCCTCTTCATCAGCAGCAGCACAGCAGCCTGCTAGACACTGCATCTGGCATACCCGTGGTACAGTGGATGAGCACCTGGGATGTGCTCTCCATACTCATGTGTGCCCACTGCCACACCTCTGCCATCACTACATGGACCCCCACCTCACCTGCATCGGGGATGTGATTGTGTGGCCACCCTGTATACATAACATGATCCACCATGGTGTGCATGCATGCAGAACAGCTGTATTTGTGGTCCTGCATGGACCTCCAGTAGACCTTCATCTTGACTTCTTTGTCACTCTGGTACATGAGGCCCCAGTGTGCAAGGAGTAGCTTCCACTTATAGCTCTAGAGATATTGGACTTCATCCGTCATCCGATTCGCTGTTCTGTAGGAACACCCGCATTTCCACAACAGGGCCCTTTAAAGGCATTGGTGAGGATCATGTGCTCGCACACCTGTGTGCATGTGTGCTGCCAACCCCTGCAGCCATGATGCATAAAAATAATGGCCATCCATGGGCAGCACACCATAGTGGTAGTTAGACTGTGTGGTGTGGTGGCCCACAGAGTGCAGCAGTGCTGAGCTGTGTGGAGCAAACGGCAAAAGGGCGGCGGATGGAACTCCATGATGAGTGCATTGTGCCCTGTGGTGCTGCACACTGTGTGCAGCATTGTGTCAGTTAATGTGCTGTCCCTCCACCTGGCTACTGCTGAGCGGCACAGTCTGTTGTACTGGTGTTGTGTTGGGTGGTTTTTGCTACACATGGGAATCGAACACCCAACACACAGCCCCACCACTGGTGACATGCGTCATTGCAATGTGCTATGATGGCAGACCCACCACCATGCTAATTCAGTGCATGGGGGGGAGCACTGGACATGGGTAGGTGCTCTGTTGTGTGGGGTGGTGGGGGTCACTGAGGGGAGTATGCTCAGGGGGGTGGTCCGAGGAGGGTGTACCTGTATTCTGCTGGTGATCCATGGTGGGTTGGGGGGGCTTCCCTCTTGTACTGCTGCTCCCCCCCCCACACATTCACTAGATTTGCACTGATTGGCTTTCACCATTTCAGCCCGCTGCCTTTTTTCCACCTTTGCCATAATTCCTGTTGCCCTATTGCCCAGCCGTGATTATGATGCTCACGGTTGTGGGTCCTGTGCCATTCCCACAATCGCCCATCTGTTGTTGCCCTTATCACATTACCTCTCCAGCAGTAGCCCTTATCACTGGAAACCATTGTTTGGGAGGGGCATGAGAGTTCCAGGCTTTATTCAGGAAGTGGCAGAAAAGGGAGAGGCTAGAGTCAATGTCAGTGGAAGAGTAGAAAAGGGAACAGTCAGAAGAAGCCTGATCATGGAGGAGGGTGGCAATGTTTAGGAAACATAATAATCTAACGTAGTGGTAGGTGGGGGTGGTGTGGGGCAGATGCAGTTTACACACACAATAAGTCAGTAATGATCACTGAAATTGTCAGGGAGTATACCAGCAGGAATGATCAGGTGAAGATGTGTAGCTAGGACCCAGTCCAGGAGGTTATGGTTATGGTTATGGGAGTGGGGGTTAGGCCTGAGGGGGTTCACTAATGAGCTGGTGGAAGTTTAGTGATTCGATTTGTTGAGTGGTGGAACTTAAGGTCAGGGGAGACCCCATTCAAATTGAAGTCCCCAAGTAAGATGAGTTCACCAGAAGTGGCAAGGGTTGTGATGGAGGAGACAGTGTCAATAAGGGAGGAGGGGGAGGATCTGGTGGAGGTGTAAAGAACTCCAGTGAAGATGGAAATAGACAAGGGGAGTTTTAGTTGAAAAAGGAGGAGCTCATGAGCCAAGGGCACTGATTCATGAGTGGTGACAGAGCAGAGAAGATTTTGCCAAGTGTAGATGGCTATGCAACCACCATGTTTGGTGTGGTCCTGCCAGAGAAGGTAGTACTTTGGTATGGAGAGTTGAGAGTCAGAGATTCTGGGAAAGAGCCATGATTTGGTAATGCAGAAGATGTCAATGGAGTGCTGGGACAGCAAAACTCTGAGGAGGTGGATTTTCGGGAGAAAGCTCCTGACATTAAGGTGGCAGAGTGAAAGGCCTTTGGAGAGAGAGGAGGTATGAGGGATGGGGCTGGGGTTAGATTGAATGTCATCAGAAAGGAGGAGGAGGAGCAGGTAGAGAAAAAAGGAGTTTGCTTGAAGCTTTGTGTAACTTTGGCTGGCTGAGGTGTTTGAGATTGGTAATTGGCATGTAGGAGGCTCAGAGTCTGAAGATGAGTTCAAGGTTGAGAGACGGGGAGGGTAAGAGGCAAGGGTGTAGACAGGGAGGAAAAGTGAGGTTGGGTAAGTTCTGGGAGGGGGAAAGGAGCTGGTTACAAAGGTGGAGGAGAGTAACACGGAGGGGTATGACAGCAGGAAGAGAAGGGGATGGGCTGCTACTCAAGGTAGAGGAAGGGAGGGATCAGGATGGGGGGATGACCAGGAGGTAGCAGAGAAGGAGGAGGAGGAGGAGGAGGAGGAGGGGGAGGCAACAGTAAATGAGGAGGGAAAGGGTAATGACAAGGGGGTGATTGAGGGCAAAACAAAAGCAAAGTGGGGGAGAGGATAGGGGTGGGTGTGTGAGAGCAGAAGTAGTGTGAGGTGATCCACTGTTAGTACTGATTGATGTGCACACTAGGGACCATGGGTCTCTCAGCTGTTATCACTGAAAGGATGTGAACACTTGGGATGAGACAGTGTATCAGATTGCTTCAAAATATGTTAAGGGATGGGGGAGTGGTGGAAAGTGAGCAATCAGCTGTTATTGCTGGGAACAGAGAATTTTAGGGACTAGGTTCTCCTATTAGGAGTGAAAGTACGTGTAGCATAAGAAGCACATTCTTCAGGAGCAGGACAACTGAATGCAGGAGGTTAGGATTGGCCGAAAGGATCCAGGTGGAAGGGGTGAAGGGGGAAAGGGTTGAACCAACTCGAGCACAGCAATGCGCGGTGAAAAATGAGGTAAGTGATTCTGAGAAGTCACAGGACCTCCTCATTTCCAATAAGACTGACAACAGTTCAGGTGGGCGGGTGATGGGTGGGAAGTGCTAGCAGAAATAGGAGGAGAGAGAGGGACAGAGAGAGTTAATGTGGAGGCTGACAAGAGAGAAAGCAGAAAAAGAGCATTTAAGCAATAATACTGCTGCAGTGACTTTCTGACTAAGTTATGGTACAATAATCATGCTACAAAGAATTTCTGACTAAGTAATGGTACAGTACATGCTGAGCAAGTCACAAGAAAGCCAAAATGATGTAGCAAACACAGGCTAAACTGCGACAGTGGCAAAGCAAACACAGGCAGCAAAATACAATAAATGCAAATCAGCCTACAGTTAAAGCACATTGAAAGGAGCTGTACATAGTATTGAGGAGCACAGGAATGCAGGTGGGAAAAAACCAATCAGATGAGGTCTGCCAACCGCCAAGATGGCACCGGACACTGCTGGAGCAGGTACCTGCGTGTTGTTGGGGGGGGCTGCTGGCATGACAGGGAGGGCTGCAGGATGGTGCCCTCTTGACCCTATTCCTTGCTGGGGTCTGAGAAGAAGCGGACCAGCTGTGTATTGCTTTGGAGACTGATGGCGTGATGGGGAGGGCTGCAGGATGGTGCACTCTGAACCTTATTCCTTACAGGGGTCTGAGCAGAAGCAGGCTAGCTGTGTCTTGCTGGGGGGTGGCTGCTTGCATGATGGGGAGGGCTGCAAGATGACGCTCTCTTGATCCTATTCCTTGCAGAGGGCTGAGGTTTTTGAAACATGGGTACATTTTTTGCAAGATATTATGAAACTTGAAAAAATACAGTATCTTAAAAGTGATGAGAAAGACTGTTTTTTGTATATAAAAAATTTTTATTGAACCATGTAACACAGTGGAGCAAAGTAACTTCCACATACAGACAAAGTCACAACTTCAAACAGAGCAATAAAGTAGCAAACACCATAACAATCAGCAAACGTATACCACCATAGGCTCTTCTGTAATACAATATGAACATGAACTACTGACATGTAAAAATCTGGGCCCCATTACATTCTGTAATACAAGAGGGATTGATACATAATAATAATAATCTTTATTTTTAATGCGCCTTTCAAAAATCAAGGCTCAGAACATGATTAAAATCAAATCTGAATAAAACTTCATAATAAAGCCAATAAGATAAATAACATCAGACATCATAATAGAAGCAATGAGATCAAACCAAGTCGGCACCGTCCCCAAACGCCTTAATCCACAAAAAGGATTTTAATGCTTGTTTAAAGCCCGTAACAGTCATGAACTGTCTAATCCAATGGGGTAGAGAATTCCAGAGGGTTGGCACCACAAACATAAAAGCCTGGGCACTGGAAGATTTTAAAACTACCCTCGGAATCTCCAGCAACCCTTCGTTGGCTGAGCAGAGCAGTCGCTCCGGGAGGTAAGGAACCAGCAGCTCTTTCAGGTAGTCAGGGGCCAAACCGTGCAGGGCTTTATAAGTCAGTAAACTGACTTTAAAGGTGATCTGCCACTGCCACTGAACCAGCAGCCAGTGCAGTTCCCGCAGCACCGGTGTAATATGGGAAGAACGAGGCGTCCCAGTTAACAATAGCAGCTTTTTTGCAATTACAGTGTGAGGAACTTGCTCTGTTCTTTGCAGATAAGGTGGATGACATCAGGGCGGAGACCCGTGCAGCACTCTCTATGGGTACTGCCATAGACCAGTCCCCGGTCACATTCCTTCTTTTTTCCTAGAGTTCCTTCAAAAGGCCGGAAATCAAGGATGTTATGAGGATTGCCAGGGTGTGCACACTACATGCTGTAGTTTAGACCTGGGTCCTACAGCCTTGATTATGGGCTGTGGGGAGATTATCATCCAGGTTCTGGCGAGGATAGTCTGGTGCTCCTTAGATTTGCAGCAGATCATTTTGAATGAAGCCCAGCCATTCCCACAGCACTTCAGCTCAATGTGCGGGGGGGATATCACTGCACCAGAGATCGCACCATGTAGGCATACAGTGGAGGGGCGTATTGCTGCATAGTGGGGGGGGATCGCTGCACTGACTGGAGACTTTGCACCACATGCAGGCACACAGTGGAGTACTTACTGTACTGATGATGACTGAAAGCCATTAGTCCCTCCCTCTCGACTCTCATGTCATCCAGTCCTCGAGCCACTGAAACAGGGGATCATGTGACTGCAGTAATGGCAGTCCAATGAGCTCTGCTATCTTTTTGGTTGTTATCACTCTGCTGCTGTGTGCCGATGTTTGATTGAAGCAGGTATGATGATGTTAAGAGGCAATATAAACCCCCTCACATCATGCAGCAGCCAGAGAGCAGCAGGATTTGAACTGGCACGTCAGTATGTGTCTGAGAGAGAGAGCAGTGTAGAGCATGTTCCTCATGGTGCTTCACTGTTTGTTTAATTCTTGAATCTACTTTTCTTCTTGATCAAAAATCATCACCAGTCACTGACTGAGTAATTCTCCTTAAGTTTGTTTTTATATCACTAGCTTAAAAAATATAAGAGAGCAGCAAATAGCAGCAGTCCCAGTTTGAAGTGGCAGGGCTAAGGAGGGTGGGGGGGGCTGGAGCCCAGGGAGGCCAAAGGCCAGCTGCCTGATCTCAGATGCAAATTAAAAAAAGAAACTTTCTGTTTTGCAGGCTAATCAGGCTATAGGCGGCACTGAGCTGTGTGCAGGCAGATTTGTGTGTGTCTGAGAGATCAGAGAGAGCAATAAGAGCAGTAGAGCACGTTGTGTTAAACTTTTTTTCATTTTCTTTTTGATCACCCATTCATTCTCCTTTTGGCCAGGCAGGAAAAGCAGCTTCCGGCTTTTTTTTTTTTTATCACTGGCTTTAAAAAATGAATAAGAAAGTTTAAGAGAACAGCAAATGGAAGCAGTCTTAGTTTTGGAGGTGCATGGCTAGAGAATGTGGGGGGCTGCCTGCTCTCAGAGGCAAATTTAAAAAAAAACTTTTTATTTTGCAGGCTATGGGTGGTGCTGTGCTCCTATTTTAGGAAAAATGAATTGTTCTCAGGATTGGATTATTTTGGATCTGTTCAGCATGACAGGGAAAGAAAACTTGATTAACCTATCAAAACTCCTAAGCACAACACACTTATAATTATGACTTGCACTGTAAAAGGCTGCTTTGACACAATTATGTTTTAGAAATGCAATATGATTTAAGATATGCATGCCATGACTATTTATTTGTAAATATATTAGATTTTATTATATGCTGTATTGAATGTGCTGTATTGTAATGACTAACTCGTCGATCAATAAACTAAGATTGGATTTGAAAAGAACAGCAAATAGAAGCAGTCTCAGTTTTGGAGTTGCAGGGTTAGGGAATGTGGGGGGGCTGCCTGATCTCAGAGGCAAATAAAAAAAAATAAACTTTTTATTTTGTGGGCTATATGTGATACTGAGCTGTAGGCCCAGCAGACAGGCAGATTTGTGTGTGTGAGAGATCAGAGAACAGTACGAGCTCATTGTGTTTTTTGTTTCCTTTTCTTCTTGATTAATTCTCCTTTTGGCCAGGCAGGAAAAGCAGCTTCAAGCTTTTATTTTTATCACCGGCTATAACAAATAAATCAGAAAGTTTAAGAGAGCAGCAAATAGAAGCAGTCTTAGTTTTGGAGGTGCAAGGCTATGGAATGTGGGGGACTGCCTGATCTCAGAGGCACATTAAAAAAACAATAACTTTTTTTGTGCAGGCTATATGATGGCAGACTTGTGTGTATCTGAGAGAGCTGAAAGATTAGAGCATGTTGGTGTACTTCTTTATTCATCTTGTAATTTTACTCTTGGTGATTCTCAAATTAAATAAGTAGTATTAGACAGGCAGCATAAACAAGCAGCAGCAGCAGCAGGCTTATTTATATATATAAAATACAAAATCACACATGCCCACACAATGCAAAGCATCATGGGCTGCATATGCAAATCACCACAGAATGTTATGTTGATCCAACTTTAAGCAGAATTGCATGGTGCCGAAAGGCCTCTCACACAGTTTACAAAGGGTGCTAACAGAAGACATAGACACGTGTTTCATCCTACCAGGACTCATCAGTATGCCTCATCTGTTGGACACCCCAATGGAATGGACCAGCTACCCTAAGACAGTGTGTCTTGGATATGTTGTGGTGAACCCATTAAAATAAAAAACTATTTTTTTTTTATTTAGTTGTTTAACCCGGTATAACACACTAAGCTGAAAGCTTTTTTACAGGAGCAACCTGGGAGCACAAGGAGGTTAAGTGACTTGCTCAGGGTCACACAGTATGCAAGTGGAAGCTGTGGGATTCAAACCCAGGTCTGGTCTGCTAGATGTTACCAAATTTGCAGCTTAGAGCCTTAGACCACTGCGCTATACTGCCTCCTCAATTTTTATTTAAAAGACAAAGAACCTCTGTGCGCAATTTATATATATATATATATATATATATATATACATACATATATATATATATTTTTTTTAAATCTCCACTAGTTAAAGAAAAAAAAAATACTGAGCAGCAAAAAATAGCACAGCACTCATCAGTTCTTGCATGGTGTAGGGAAGGAGGGTGGGGCAAAGGGCTAGCTGCCTGAATTACACTAAGGCAAATTAAAAAAAAGTGACATAAGATTTTTTTCTTCAAGTAATATAATAATACTTAATAATAATGGAGAACAGTGGACTCAAAAAAGCAAGCCAAAAATGCCTCCAGAACAATACATCTAGCTCCAAGGAAAATGACAGCACCATGTCTTCGGCTAATGTAACCCGAACAAGATCTGGTCACCCAGTTAAGTCCAAGAGGCTGTTTACACCTGTAAAAAAAATACATTATCTCAATTTAAAAGAAGAATTTATGCAAAAAGCTTAGTAGCGTCACAGGAAGGAACTACCCAAAATACTGCAGTAACAACAGAAAGAGGCAGTGATAATTCTTTGAATGATGATGATGATGATGATGAAGATGAGTCTGAGTTGATTGCAGTCGAAGATGAATCTAATGTGGAAGTGGATAATGTTACTGGTGAACCTGCAGACGTTGGTGGTAGTGAGGTGGTGATAAGGATGATGATGATGATGACAACGATGATGATATCTTCCCAGGCAATTCTTCTTTCTCTTCTGTCACTGATGTGAATGATGATGTTAATAATAACCAGACATCATCCTCCACTCCTTCAGCCTCAATAAATAAAAATACAACTGTTGTCTTGTGTAAAGCCACCAGCCCTCCATCACAGTCTGTTGTAGAGAATGCACATACTCCTGCTACAGGTGTCACTGCAAATCAACGAGCAACTTGTAGCATTCAAAAATATTTTCCAGCATTGTCTAACACTTCACAGGCATAGCCAGTATCTGATTCAGTACCAGAAAATGAGGCAGGACAAGTTCTTCTGTAGTGTGGAATCATGTCTCTATATGCCCAAATGATTCCTTTAAAGCAGTATGCATTCATCGCAAAAGTAGATTTAGCAGGGAGAAGTCAGCACGTAACCTCAGTACGACTGCACTAATTAGACATCTCCAGTGCTAGCATCCAACAATGATGAAAAAGAATATGAATCCTGATGATGACAATGATGATGGTGACTTAGATGATGAAGGTGACTTTTTTGATGATGATGATGATGATGAAGACAACAGGTGCTTATGCAGTACTCCCACATGGCTTGCAGAACCATACTAAGGTTCATACTAAGGTGAAAAGAAGGAGCTTGCAGGCTGAGGCCCATAGTGCTGCTATACTAGTCAAAATAGTAATATGACAATTTATACCCCGACATAATTAACTTATCAAGATTGTATTTAAAAGTATACTTAGTGTCATTCATAACCACATGGGCTGGAAGCTTATTCCACTGTCCTATAATGCGAGGGGTAAAGAAAAATGTAGGGTTATTGTGCTTAAATGATTTGCAAAGCAACTGAAGCAGATGGCGTCTAATATTATGTATAGAGGACCTGAATATTAGACCTAGCTTGGTTATAACATAGGAATCGTGAACAACATCATATAAAAATAAAAGATCGCCACACAGGCGTATAGTAGAGAGTGACATTAGACTTAAAGTCTTTAACCTGAGTTTATAAGGAGCCGATTCAAGACCATGTATTTTTTTGGCAAACCTTCTTTGAATTTGCTCAAGGGAACTACCATGTGATTTTTTAAAAGGGCACCATAACTGTGAGGAATACTCAAGATGTGGTCTAACATTTGACCTAAACAGAGGCATAAGCACCTCTCGATCTCTAGATCTGATGTTTCGAAGGATTGACCAGACAACTATATTGGAGGTACTAATAACAGACTGCAAATGCTTTGAATATGTAAGATCATTAGAGATTGTAATTGCCAGGTCCCTCTCTTCAGTTGTAGTAATAAGAAACACACCATCTAATGAATATGAGGTATTGGGGTTGTTGGATCCCAAGTGCATCCACTTACACTTAGAAAAATGTTGTCTCATACCACATAATTTAATCCAATCAGAGATAATATCTAAGTCATGCTGAATAATAGTTGTTTGAGCAGAATTGGAGCATGGTCCCCCAATTTTCACATCATCTGCATATTTCGTAGTAAAGGACAAACAATTATGGGTTAGGTCAGAAATGAAAGCTTGAAAGAGGCAGGGGCCAGAAACAGAGCCCTGCGGTACTCTGCTCAGGACCATACCAGTAATAGAAGAATTGCCATTAATAAGCACCCTTTGAGTACTATCACAAAGCCAGTTGGAAATCCAATCAATGATATAATTATTTATATTAAGTCTCCTAAGTTTAAAAATAAGGGCTCAGTGTGGCATGACATCAAAGGCTTTTCTAACGTCTAGAAAAGTCTATAAAAATGATGTCACAAGGTATATTACTGTCCAAAAGAATGATGGAGTGTTCATAGAAACACAGTAAGTTCATTAAACAACTCCTGCCCTTTTTAAAACCATGTTGTTCTGGATCATATTCATTATAATTGGTGCAACAATGTCCCTAATGAGACCTTCCATAACTTTACAGAGGGAAGAAGTCAAACTTATAGGTCTATGATTTTCTCAATTTTGTTTAGTACCTTTTTTGTGAATAGAAACATCATTTGCCTCTTTCCAATCATTAGGGACGTAATTGTTTACTATAAACAAATCAAACAGAAGTTTCAAAGGCAGGGCAAGTTGGTTGGCCAGTAAATATAACAAATGGCCTCCTAAGTTATCAGGACCAGGACTAAATTTGTCTATCAGTGTACACAGCTTTTTGTGGATAAGCTCTTCTGAGAAAATGATAGAGAGATCAGTAGAGTTAGTAATAGGTAGAAGTTTATCAGTACTGGATAAGGAAAAAAATCTTACAAAATTCTGCATTAAAAACATCGGCCATAGATTTTGGGTCATGGATAAGATTATTATCTAGAATAAGAAGCCTCATCTTGCATGATGTTTTCTTAAGGGAATTAATATAAGAGTAGAATTGTTTAGTATTTAATTTGTTAGCTGAAATAGCCAATTTTAATTCCCAGCTAGATTTTGTTTTTTTTAATGCTAGATTTACATTTTTATTGGTTGTAATATAGGACTCCCAGTTAGCAGAAGTCTTATTGATAAGAAGGTTACAGTATTTTTTAATTTTTATTTTAATGAGTTTTTTAATATTATAATTGAACCATTTGGGCTTACCTTGTGGATTCTTTATTTTCGATGGAATACATAAGTCACAAAGTTCGGTAATTATGGACTTAAATCTAACCCAAGATTATGCAGGTAAAGGAGAAATAATGGATATCCAATCTATTTCATCCAAAGTTTGCTTAATGGCACAAAGGTCGGCTTTGTCATACAGATATATAATAGAAGAATTCAGACTATAAATAAAGTGTTTTTGTAAGGTAAATAAGATAGAATTATGGTCACTACTGCCAACTGGGGCAGAGATTTTCACATCCCTGATGTATAACTCAGCACTACCCAAAATAAGGTCACGAATATTATTGCCTCTAGTGGCTGATGTCACCCATTGTATCAGGTTGAGTTCAAGACAAGTGGTCAGAAATGTATTGCCTTTATTACTAGTAGCTATAGATGACAGCCAATTAATATCAGAAATTTTAAAGTTACCAGTAATAATGACTTGAGCCATTTGGCAGGCTAATTCAAATTTAGATAACATAGTATCCAAAAATAGAATAGGTGAATTTGGAGGGAGATAACATGTCTCTAAAATAATGGAGTCAGAAATAGATACAAAAAGTTTAACCCAAATAGTTTCGGTAGGAATGTCGTGTATTTTAATAAGATGAGAAATATTAACAGCATTAATATAACTGTTAATGAATAAGGCACCCCACCTTTCCTGCTTGGATGATTAAGTATGAAAGAGATAGCGAATCAGTTACTGTACAGTGTACAGAGGATGGTTCACCACAGTCAACAGGAAAAAAATGCTACAAGATCCCATCATGTCCCTCAGAAAATAAATAATTGCACCCTGTGGTAGTCACAAAAAAAACTGATAACTTTAAAGGCAGTATTTACTGCAAAAACCAAATTTCAAGTCATCAAACTGCTGTAAAAATTTACCTCCTAACTGCAGAGATGATAGCACTTGATTTACAGCCATATGCCAAAGTAGAACACATTGGTTTTTGGCGAACTGTTACAGGAATTACAGCCTAGGTATCAAGTGCCTTCTCGACGTAGTTTTTCCAATCGTATCATTACAGAAATATATGATGCAGTGAGAAATGCAATTTCCAGTCAGTTGACAGAGGCAGAGGGGGATTTGTTCACTTTACGACAGACCTTTGGACAAGTTTTGCACCACATGCTTACTTATCTCTCACAGCTCACTGGGTCACGTTTAAGGAGTCTGCAGCATCATCAGCAGTACAAACCAAAAATGTCAGTCAGTCTAGTTTGCTTCTTGATGAATACAGGGGTATGGCACTACTTAGTGTGTCTGCAATGAACACTGAGCATACAGCAGTAAATATAAGGGTAGTTTTGGAGAAACTGTGGCAAGAATGGATTGTGTCCTGGGGCCTTACTATTGGTATGACTGTCACAGAAAATGGTGAAAATATTATCAAAGCTCTCCAGAACTGTGGTAATGAGCAGAGAGTTAATGTTTTTTGCTTTGCACACACTATCAATGTGGTTGTGCACCATGCCCTGCAACACCAAGTTGATGTATGCAACCTGGTTCACACTGCACGTAAAATATGTGGCCACTTTCACAGATCTGTAAAGACCACATCCATTCTTAGACAGTACCAACGTGACTACAAGGTACCATCTAACAATCATCCAAGATATAGTTACTTGGTGGAATTATTCCTATTATATGTTGGAGTGGTGTCTATTGCAGCAGAAGTTGGCAATACATACCATGGCCTTAGTCCATGACATTGGGGGCATGATCACACAATGGAAGTTGTTGGAAGAAGTTGTTAAAACATTGGCACCATTTGAAAATGCAACAAAGGTACTTAGTAGTAACAGTGCATCCATTAGTCAGGTTATACTAATGTAATGCATCCTTTTCAAAGAGATAGCTGATAGCAAGGACAATAACGGAGGTGAAGGACAATCCCAAGAGATTACATAATTTGCTACTATTTTAAATGCAGAGCTGCACAGAAGATTTGATTCTGTTCTTACAGACAAGAAGTATGTTACTTCTATATTTGCTACCATACTAGATCCTCTTTTCAAGGACATCTTTTTGGTGCAAGACAGTTTGCCAATCACAGATATCAAGGCACAACTCATTGAAGAGATTCAGGAGGTCCAAGACAGAAAGGATGGACAGCAACAACCATCACCAAGGCAGTCATGGCAGGACTCAACTACTAGTTCTCCTGCATTGTCTCAGCAAACACACTTTTCTTTTCCTTCCCCTTTTCATCCACTTCATGTTAAAGTTAACAAAGCTGATGATATTTGGAATAAACTAAATGCCCTTGACTGCTCTAGGCCAATATCAGAACAATCATGTGTGCCTAGCGCTGAAAGAGTGCTGAATACTTACCTCATGAAGCCTTGAGAGACCAACCCTAAATGTGACCCTCATATATTGGAAAAGCAAGCACTCAGTTTGGCAAGTCATGATTCAAGTTGTAGTCAAATATCTTGGATGTCCACCTACATGTGTGCCATCAGAGTGCATCGTTAGTACTGATGGTGATGTTGCATCCTCTGCTCAGAGTAGTTTGGACCCAGAGCATGCTGAACAGTTAACATTTCTGAAAATAAACCTGCCTCAACTTAATTACAAGTATAATACCTGTACATAAACCTACATTTCTAGAATCAGTGCCTTAGTGTGTGTTACAAATACATGAAATCTCCCTTCTGCCTCTCTTCATTTACTATGTGTAACTAAAGTCCTGTATATCGGATTATTTAAAAGGACAAAAAAGCCAAAACTCCAGCACTACCCACCAAAACAGATTAGGAGCAAACACCAAAGAGATGACTTCAGTGCTCTTTAATAAGGCATGTAAAACAATTCAACATAAACATACCAAAATGTGCAAAAACCCCATTCAGGAACAACACAGTGGGACCCACTGGCCTCCTACCGGTTTCGCTTCACAGTGTCAGCAGGGAGTGTTCACTTGTTGCTGTTACACCTCATTTAAGCCCCACACTTGAAGTGACCCACTAATAAAATAAAATAAAATAAAAACACAAATGTACAAGTGTAACCCACTAAAAATATGAAAAATACAACAGAAATAGAACAGAATGGCTGCACAGTGATGTTTCATATAGCATTTTTGTCTAAAACCTAATTAACTAATGTAACTGTAAATAATAACAATATTTATAGTCTAAGTGCCCAATATTCAAACCTGCAACTGGCAATGGTGCAAGTGGGTGCTCAGCCCAACTGAGTTGCACTGGAACAACAAAGGGAGATGTTCAAAAGAGATGTGCCATGGTGCATCCCTGCTGAATATGGCACATAATGCACGCTGCACAAATACAATGCACCAGCGCATCCCCCAGACAGGTCTGAATACCAGGAATGGGAAATGTGCCAGCACAGCAGAGATACTCTGTGTGCAAATTCCTGATATTCAGACACCGATATGCAAATGGGGCCGTAATGCGTGCAAGGTACAAATGGGGTCATTTGCATGTCATTACAGCCCCATTTGCATGAGTTGTGCAGGGCTGGACAGCGAAATGCACCTGGTGCCCTGCACAGTATGCAGCAGTACCCCCCCATCTCAACCCTCCAAGCACTGTAAACGATAACAGCATCCACCCTGGTGGTTCAGTGGTTCTCCCCTCCCCATCCCAACCCTCTGATCACCATAAATACAGACCAGGAAGTCCCTGGCAGTCCAATGCCCCCCCGCCCGTACCGCCGATTGCTCATAAGTCCAAGTCCTAATGCCCTGGTAGTCCAGTGGTACCCCCAAACCCTGCCGGTAACCGTGATCGCCCATAATGATAATTGAAGCAATGCCCTGGTGGCCCAGTGGTTCCCCCATCTACATCCCAACCCACTGATCGCCAAACTATATGATGTACAGAATCCTTGTGGTCTAGTGGAGACCCTCCACCCTTCCCATAGCAGTGATTGCCATGATACCTGTCAACTGAATATCTGTGGTGGTCCAGTGGTGCCCCCCTCCCCCACCCACAGGACACCCCAGCCCACCCAGCTCCTCCCCGTCATCAGCGGCAGCATACCATCCCTCATACCACTGTGGCTGCCCCAAATGACAGCTTAAAGTAGCTGCTGCAAGCTCATTGCATCTGTAAATGCACAACTTTGTGAATTAAGTCATTCATTCACAAAGTTGTGCATAGTATAGTATGCACTATACCCATTGGTCCACAGCATGGACCAATGAGCTTGCAGCAGTTACTGTAGCTGTCATTCGATGCGGCAGCTGCAGTGGTATAAGAACAGTTATGCTGCCTGCCGATGGACGGGAGTTGAAGCTGGGTGGGCTGTGGGTCCTCGTGTGGGTGGGGGGGCACCACTGAACCACCACGGATATTCAGTTGACAGGTATCACAGCGATCGCTGCTACAGGAGGGGTTGGGGGTTCCACTAGACCACCAGGGCTCTGTACACCATATAGTTTGGTGATCGGTGGGTTAAATGGGAGGGGTAGCACTGGGCCACCAGAGCATTGCCTCAGTTATCATTATGGGTGATTGCGGTTACCGGCGGGGTGGGGAGTCCACTTGACTACCAGGGCATTATGTCCCAGACTTATGAGCGCTCGGCGATATGGGCGAGGGGAACCACTGGACTACCTTTGTGTGTGGTTGTGCATGGTGTTGGGGGAGGGTTGCCACCCATGGCCGGCGGCTGCTGTGTTGCACTGTGCAATTCCCACATTTGAATATTGCCCCAGGGCACAGTTCTGGGGATGCGCTGGTGCAACTCAGTTGCACAAGGTGCAATCCCTTTGAATATCTAGCCCTAAATGTAAAACACTAGTAAACGGATAATGCGTTTTCATGTGTACATATATATATATACATATATATATACATATACATATATACATATATATATATACATATCACATGCACATGCATATATATAATATACATATACATATACATATACATATACATATGGTAAAGATGTGGCCCTATAAAGACAAACATTATGATAACCAGATATTAGAAACAGCATAGATCAAAGGATACAAAATGGTGAATAAACAGAGAATGGTGTATAGGCACCTCCAGGACAGGGATCCAAAATGCATACAAAAAGTAAAGAGCAGTGAAATCATCTCTTTGGTGTTTGCTTGTAATTTGTTTCAGTATGTAGTGCTGGAGTTTTGGCTTTTTTGTTCTGATTAGTCTCCTGTGCACACCTGGCCAGTAGGGTGGCTTTTGTTTGTGTGCATTATCTAAAAGGAGTATCAGTGTTGGTCATCATCATTCCCCCAACATCAGTGCCACCATGGGGAGCATTACCTAGGGGAGCAGGGGTGGGTGGGTTGGAACAGTGGAGGAGGAAGGTGTATGTTGCCCCTTGGTATGCTCCGCTGTCCTCCATAGCGTAGCCAGCTATGGTATGTTTTTTTCCTCAGGTTTTCTCATCTCAGTAATGCATCAGCAGCATAGCTCTCTCATGTTTCTGACTGCTGACCCCACCATCAGTGCCACCATGGGGAGTACTACTTAGGGGAGCAGGATTGGGTGGGTCAGGGTTGGAACAGTAGACGAGGAAGGTGTTTGCCTGACTTTGAGCCTCTTAGTATGGTACCCTGCCACAATCCTTATGAAGGTTCTGCTTAAAGTTATTGTTCATTGCTTTTCATGAATTTTAACATCATCTTTTAATAGTACATGAGAAGCCATTTAAAATGAAATGTATTTTGACCCTCAAAACCCTTCATTTAATTTCGGGACAAATCGGGCCAATTCAAGTTTTGCAGCCCAGCTTGAAATTGGTCTGTCAGGCCAAATTTGACGACTTGCACAGCCCTAGTTCTTAGACCCTTAGGTAGGAAAAAGGTTATGATGATGAAATGGGCTATTCATACTGCCATCCATAATCAGTTGATGAGAGTGCCTTAAAAATTTATCTGAAACAAAAAAAAAACAACTAGAAACACAGTAACAACATGTGCAATATCCTGCAGCACCCAGCTCATGTCAAAGGAAATGATCCTGGGCAGGTTTCCAGCGATCTGACCCAGACCCCTGCACCATGTCAACCTAACTGAGAACCTATGGCAGTTGTCGCCAGGTTGGATGTGAAAGAGGAAACAAACACTCCTGTCCCTAACATAGGACAGCCCCCTGTAGTCTGAAGCTGTATGACAGCAATTGCAAATCTTACCTAAATCTACCAACTACAGCAACAGACTTGAGTAGAAGGAGGAAATATTTGGAAGCCATGTCTTCATGGTAGAGGATCCTGTGCCATCCCTAATAGGGAAAGCAAGCCTGATCTCCAGACAGCCCAGGCCAAGAGAGTTCCTCTGTGAGATACAGTAATATAGAACACATTATTTTGGAGCCACATGGAATTTGTTTGAAAATATGCCTGATGTGGTTGTCTGTCTTATGTATAAGTGGAGTAACTGAAGGAGCAAATGTATTTTTCAGGGTGTCAGTGTCTGTTGACTGGGACAGGGCTATGGTCTAGCATCCCTAAACCTAGTCATCAACCTACTATGGTTATCCATATGCCAGTCATTTCAGAAGGGGGCATAGCCGCAGAATGCAACATGCATGACACCGGGGGGTACACATGTCCATTGTCCATGTAACAGACAGCTGGAAACAAGGTTTATGGGAACATTGGAGGCATTATGGTCTAGTGGTTGGAGCACTGGGTTGGGAACTGGGAGATAATGGGTTGAAACCCCAGAGTCAAGTACTTACTGACCCCTCATTGCTCCAGTCCACCCAGCTCTGAAAATGGGTAGAGGCAGGATACCACCCAAAACTGTATGTTGCAACTCATCTGGACTACCCTGGGAAAATAAGTGGTAAAAACTGGAGGGTATTTAAGTTGAAGAGGGGGAGGGACATGAGGGGGCATGGTCTCAGATTGGAGGATGGAAGATATAGGAGAGAGATTAGGAGACATTTCTTCACAGAGAGGGTGGTAGCTAAATGGAATGCTCTACCTGAAGAGGTGGTATCCTGTAGGATGGTGGGCGGTTTTAAAAGGAGATGAGACAGGATGGAGGGGTAACTATGAGGGGGGAAGGGAGGGAGGGACAGCTGTAATGTAAGGGTGCTAGCTGCACATCTGAGCATACTTGATAGACCATAGGTCCTGTTTCTGCTGGCAGATTAGTGTATTACTATATGAGGTGCATGGGTATAACCCCATTAGTTATATGGCTACAAATCTGCAGCTATGGTGCACAGCACATGGGTTACTTGCTGGATGGGCTGATGCATTGATGCCCTCTGCCTGCACTGACTGGCTTTTTTACAAGGGGTCAGGCATACAGGCAAGTAGCAATGGAAACAGGGAAAGAGAATCATATAGCAGGAGGGCCCTATCCTTGCCTTTTGTGATGCAAGGCATTGTTTAGATAAGATAGTTTTGTAGACTTAGCATCACCCTCCCACCCACATACATACAGTCTTTTAGTGCCCATAAAAGGCTGAGGCATACAGACCTAGTGAGCTGGAATGGAGGTATTTCATCAATTATTGCCTTCATACATAGATACCAAAGGCAAATAAATAGTATAAGATTTTCCAGTATATGAAGAATCTTATATGATACCTCGCACGGGATCCGGAGTTAGATCAGTCTGTTCGCAGATGATATGAAGATGGGAGCTGAGGTAGATGACATCGAAGGATGGAAGGGGCTGCAGGAGGACCTAACCAAACTACAGGAGTGATTGGAAACTTGGCAGTTGGGGTTCAACACCAAGAAGTGCAAGGTACTGCACTTTGGAGCTAGGAACCAGGGGAGGAGCTATCAGCTGGGAGGGGTACAGCTGGAAACCACAGAGGAGGAATAGGATCTGGGGGTGCTTGTAACGGGCAGCTTGAACAACTCAGCTCAGTGTAGGAGGGCAGCAGCAAAATTGTACAGGATGCTGGGGTGTATAGCGAGAGGAATCTCCTCCAGAAATAGAGAGGTGATCCTCCCCTTGTACAGATCTCTGGTCAGGCCACACCTGGAGTACTGCATTTTTTTTTTTTTTTAGTTGTTTAACCAGGAATTGCACATTAAGCTGAAAGTTTTTTTATAGGAGTGACCTGAGAGCACAAGGAAGTTAAATGACTTGCTTAGGGTCACAAAGTATGCAAGTGGAAGCTGTGGGATTCAAACCCAGGTCTGGTTTGCTGAATGTCACCAAATTTGCAGCTCAAAGCCTTAGACCACTGTGCTATACTGCATGCAGTACTGGTGTCCATTCCTGAAGAATGACATAAAGTTGTTGGAAGGGGTACAATGGAGGGTCACAAAGATGATCTAGGGATTGGAAGGAAAATTCTATGAGGTTAGGCTGGGCGAGCTGAACATGTACTCCCTGGAGGAGAGGAAGGAAAAGGTGGGATATGACTGAAACCTTTAAATCCCTAAAGGGGCTAAACAAGACTAATACAGAAGGGATTTTGCAGATTAGAAGAGGGAGGGATATGAGAGGGCATCAGCTGAGGTTGGGGGAGAAGATTCATGAGGGAAATCAGAAGACAATTTTTCACACAATGGGTGGTGGTCAGGTGGAACATTCTGCCAGAGGTGGTGGCATCCTGTGGGACAGTGGGCAGTTTTAGGAGGGGTTGGGACAGAGTGAGGTGTGGGGGGATAATGAAGAGGAGGGAGGGAGGGTGGGGCAGCTGCACAAGGGGCTAGCTACACAATCGAGCAGACTCAATAGACTGTGAGGCCTGTTTCTGCTGGTATTTTCATATGTTCATATTACTGTATATTATTCAACTCAACAAGATTATTTAAACAAGTGCAACATTACCACCTTGGAATCTGGTCTCATTGGATCTCAGAAGCTAAGCAGGATTGGGAAGGTCAGTAGTAGGTTGGGATACCTCCAATGAACACCAAGTGCTGCAGGGAGTGGTGTTGCTTACTCTGCAGGGGACAGTCTCCCCTTGGTTAAATGTAACTTTAATGATGCCCTAGTATGCCATTTAGGGAACACTATGCTGTTGGAGGTGATGTCTTTTGGATGAATTGTTAAACTGAAGTCCGAGCTGTCTGTTCTGCTGGCTGTTCAAGTGTATGGTAAAGATCCCATTGCACATCTCGAATACAGTAGGGGAATTTCCCAAGTGTGCTGGTGAAATTTACACTTTTCACTAAAACCGCCAAATGCTTACTGAGGTTCAGTATCAGTTTGTTTCTTTCTATATCCCCCACCTCCACGATGAGGTTGAAAACAGAAAGTACTTCCTAGCACTGCTTTCCTGGTCAACAAATAATAGATAGATAGATAGACAGATAGATAGCTAGATAGATACATAGATAGATAGAGAGAGAGATAGATAGATAGACAGACAGACAGATAGACAAACAGACACACAGACACACAGTCATCAAGCATTTTGTATTATAATTTTCTCCTACTCCAAGCAGTAGCACAAATAAATCTACTGTAAAACAAACCCTCTTCATAATCCTTCAAAGCAGTTATCCAGCACCTCAACTTAGGGCCTGATTATCAAGCTGTCCAAGAGGTCTGTGCAGCTACATACTGAAAGTGCACAGGCACTTCCATGCAAAACTTGTAGAAGTTGGTCCGATTTATGTTTGAAGTTCACAGTGCATTGTTTATGAAAGAGCTCTGCATAAATGTCTACACATTGTACTTATGGAGTGGTACCTAGGATGTCCCTGGACATATGCATGATTCATGCATATGAACACTGACCTGCAGCACTTGATAGGCATTTGAATGTATGGATATTGGGTACTGAAAGTTTACCACTGAAGGGGCTACAGTAATGATGGCACATCCCCTCAACAAAAGTGTGTTACACAGAAACTGTGTAAATTATGCCATGCGAATTGTAGGCAAATGCACAATACTGTACAGACATGAAGTAGTAAGCACAGCCAAACATATGCACAGACTACACACACCACAGTATGTACTCTTGTGCACATCACAACACTTAACCCCTCCCCCACATTGCATCCATGCATGTTTGTCCTGGTAACTGGGATTAATCCCACCTGGGCCTGAAGTACATGGCACCCTGAGCTACTTATCAGCAGCATGGTTAGAGGACCAACTCCAGTGCTGACATCCCTACAGTAGCAGGACCTCCAACTGGTGGTTCACCCTGCAGCTTCCTCTATTCCTTAGGCCCTAGTTCCTCCTGGACAGGTCAGTCCCTCTGGTCTCAGTCCATCATGGGATTATATAAGAGGTCTGTTCAGGATCCTTCTGATGCAACCACATCAGAAGCATCAGTGCCCCAATGGAATGGATTGCACATTCAACAATAGGATTCCGCAGGCATCAGTACATATTACACAGCTATAACACAGCCATCCAAACAATGTGATGAATTGTTTACTCACATGATGGGCTCCACCGCACTCCAGTACGCCCCATCTTGATCTTTAAACCATTTAGAATTCAGGGTAAAGGTAATGGGGAGGTAGAACTCATAGGGAACAGGCCTGGTCTTGAGTTTAATTCTCTAGTGATCCCTATGTTTGCCAATGCAGTGTAGGCAGGTAGTATGTGTGGTGAACAAAACACAGGGTAACGTTAATGGACTCCAACACCACATGCTAATCATTCCTTGGTTGAGGCCAGGACATAGTCCCATAGTCCTACTCTAACCAAAGGGTTGCAAACAGATGCATTATACCCACTGTGGGCCCTGTGTGCATTGTACAGTCATCATAACACAGTTATGAGGTAATGTGCTATTAGTAGCACCCACAGCTAGCATGTGTCCTGGTATCCACTTGAATGTACTCCTTGCTGAGATGAAACTGGAACTGGAGGAGAAGGAAACACTGGCAAAGGTACCCACAAGCGTATAGGACCAAACTGGATCCTGAAATGATAACAGAACTGCAGTGCATTGGGCAGTTCTGGTTCATCCTTGGGACCATAGACAAGCTCTGCACTCATTTGGGTCTACGTCTACAAACTAAGATCAGATGTAGCCACATCCTGGATGCATGCACCAGGATTCTAACTGCCTTGAGATACTAAGCCATGTAACCTTCCAACACATCATGGGAAATTTCACTGGGATAAAACATTTATCTGTGTCCAGATGCCTATGGCATGTTACTGAAGCAATAATGAAGCACATATTGAACTACTTAAAATTCACCATGACATGAAATGTGCTGAGAGACAAACAAAAGCATTATACAGTATGAGTTGCCAGAAGGCCCAATGTGATTTCAAGTGACTTACAAACATACAAACATGCCAGCAGATAAAGGCCTTATGGTCTATCTAGACTGCTCAAGTGTGCAGTTGCCAATGTGTTTACAGAACGAACTGATCCTCTGTCCATTTCCCTCTTGATCTCCCTAAACTACCCCTTTTCTCCCATCACTCACCCCACCCTTCTACCTGCAACTTTACTCTTCTTCCTGTCCCACCCCCCTCTTGAAATTGTCTACCATTTTTAGGGATGCTACCTCTTCTGACACCTCATTCCAGTTGGCCACCACTCACTCCGTGAAAAAGTGCCTCTGCATCTCCTTCCTGAACCCCGCCCCCCCATCAGCTTTATGCTGTGCCCCCTATTGGTCATTTTCTTACTAAGGTTGAAGATGCCCTCAGTGCTCACCCTATTTATACCTTTAAGGTACTTGAAGATCTTAGCCATGTCCCCCCTTCTTTCCTCAAGAGAATACATGTTGAGCCCCCTGTTGTTCTCTTCATAGGTTTTGCCCTACTGTCTCTGGATCCTCTAGGTTGCCCTTCTCTGCACCGTCTTCAGCAAGTTGATATCCTTAAGATATGGACATCAATATTGCACACTGTCCTCCAGGTGTAGTCTTAAAAGTGACTTGTACATAAGCGGAATGACTTCAGCCTTCCTGGTGGTAATTCCCTGGTTATGCAACCAAGCATTTGATTTGCTTTGGCAGGTGCTCTCCTGCAGTGTTCTGAGTTTTTTCAGGTCACTTGTGATGATTACTCTGAGGTTGTTTTCTTTCTCTGACCTGGTTACCTGCACACCACCCAACCAGTAATTGGTCCCTGGATAATTCACCCCCAAGTCCATAACTCTACGCCTTTTAGTGTTAAACTCCAGCTGCCAAATGCCAGACTACATTTCTAGCCTAGCTATTTCTTCCCTGAGTTTCTGTCTCTCGTTCCATGTCCATTTTTCCACAGAGCTCAGTGTCATCTGATAACAGGCATATTTTACCCTTGATCACATCCACAATGTCACTTATGAAGATATTAAACAACACTGGACCAAGCACCAAGCCCTATAAGACCCCACTGGTTGCAGGCCTAGCTTTTGAGATTCCCCCCAACTATCACCTTTTGGCTTCTGTTCTACAACCACCTCCTGACCCATAACACAAGCTTAGCCTCTACCCCCCAGGTCTTCCAGCTTCATGACCAGTCTTCTATGAAGCATTAAGTTGAAGGCCTTGCTGAAGTCGACATAAAGCACATCAACCCCCTGACCCTTGTCCACTGTTCTAGTGACCCATTCCAAGAAGTCAATTAGATTAGTTTGGCAGGACCTCCCTGACACAAACCATGCTGCCTCACCTCCTGAAGTCCATTTTCCTCCAGAATGCCTACCAGTCTGTCTTTCAGGATGGTCTCCATCAGCTTGTCCACTATTGAGGTCAGGCTGACAGCCCTATAGTTCCCTGGTTCATTCCTCAATTCACTTTTGTTGAAAGGCACCACATGTGCAGTTCTTCAGTCCTGGGGCACATTTTACAGCTCCAGAGAGGTGTTGAACTGGTCTTCCAGAAGACCTGCCAGAACCTCTGCTAGTTTACTTATAACCGTTGTGTGCATGCCAACTTGCCTTAGTGATTTGACAACCTTTAGAACCCTTTGGCCCTTAAGCACCCTGTGTGGCATCCATGGAGATTGAAGGGCCATACCACTGTAGGAAGAAGGCATTTCCCAGCATGAATATGCAAGTAGTATGATTCCACTGGACCCATCACACAGGTATGTATCAAGTTCCTGATGTGCACACATTTTTTTTCTTTATTTGCTATTTATAATTTGTTAACCAGCTAGAACCCAAAAGCGTTAGATGTCCATTTTCAAGGGGGACCTGGAGATGTAAACAAAGAGCAACAATACAGAATAAATATGCAATACAGAATAAATATGCAAAACATCTGTGTACACTAATCAAGTGATGTAACACTTGCAGATAGATAAGTTGAAACAGTATTTTTTAATACCACTTTAAATGTATTCTGCAAATACATACAGTGTAATGAAACAGGTAAATTATTACAGAGCCTAATGGCTTTATAAATAAAATAACATTAGCTTGGGGAGGAACAGAAGAGTGGGAGTCTTATGAAATGAGTATGAGCTGATCTAGTACTTAGGGAGTCATTGTTGGGGCTAGCATCAGCTAAAAACAAAAATCTAATCAGCTCTTATAGGAACATCTAAAACTGATGAGGGTAAAATAAGCAAAGCATGAGTCAAAAAAAGGCCAGCCAAGGTGTTTATAAAGAGTGCAGTGATGAAAAAATCTGGGTCTGGAGGTATTAAATTTGCATACAGAATTGTACAGAATTTTAACTCTTTGCAAGTGAGTGCCATTAGCAGTGGCATACACCGGAAACCCACAGTCCACAAATGACTGGAGTAGGGACTGAGCCAAGACTATCTCAGAGGGAGTGAACAAACAGTTTTTAGCCTTAAGAGCTGATTGAGGTGAGCGTCAGCAGTTTATTTCCAGATTTTCAATTTCCTAATTTTCTTATAAAGTGAGACATTAACCAGATCTGACTGTAGAGTGAAATGATCATGACAGAAGTTAGCATACCATTTGGCAGTGTTTTGCACACTCATTTGCTCCCTGCAGATGGGAGGATTAACTGTCTTTTCAGGGCAATATTTTGGTTGTTCAGCTAAGATGTTGCTCCATCTAAGCTTGTCTTCCATGTTGGCTTTTCAGTAGCTACGGATATTTCAGCATTTCAAAGACATAATCGCACAGCTGTTAAGGCCTGCATGGGAAAGGAGCTGCACATCTGTTGCTCTAACTGAATGGTTAGTATAAATGGCAGAAACCTTTTCTTCTGGCCATCATCACCAACAAATACTTAAGCCCCACCGGCTCTATATGCCATATTGGTATTTCATCAAGGACACTTTGTGGCTGGTGCTTCTAGTGTACACTGGGCAGGAACATCAGGGGCAATGTTTGCTAGTATTTCTTGAAACTTGCTGCCTGACATAGAGTTCCACCTGGTAGTAAACACATATAGTCCCTCTACAGTTTTTATTTACTTCTACTGGGTGAGTATGATTTTTGGTGTGCTCATTAAGTATATGGTGATAATCTCATGCCAGTTTTTATCATTTTGGATTTTAAAACTTGAAGAATTCAGCTGATGGAGACTTTCTGTCTATTGTCCCATGCCATGAAATGCTGGATATCAAGACCTTACAGAACAGGGCAGGTGCAGTATCGGGTGAGAGGATTGGTGAGCTCCTCAAGTTATTTGGGTCACTACCTAAGATGGGGTTATGATGCTTACTAGTGTCTTTTGGGGCCCTACAGTACTTGTTCATTTTATGTACAAAATCAATGCTGCTGTCCTTGAAACTGGAGTTCATTCTTCTGTTTATGATGTAGCCCACATAAGCTGACTTAAGGAGATGGTTAATAACTGTTCACAGCCCACGGTAGCTGCTTATTGAATACATGGCTTCCATAGCAGTTCATGACATAAAACTGTTGCAAAGTTTTGTTCTGTTGTTCAACTGGTGGTATTTTCCATTTCAAAGTCTGCTTGCCATTAGCCCACCAATTGAATACTGATAAAGCCCAGGTAGTATTTTTTACAGTAGTCAACTAGTTGCCTCATTCCATTCATCGTCAATGTTGTCAGTATCAGCATACAGCAGCTGGATGCAATAAATGTTTGCACTCACTGTCTCCACTTTAATTTTTTTACAGAACATCAACAGCAACCCACAGACTCCACCCACTCCACCCCACCCAAAAAAAGCTGCTCAAGCAGGAGTCTGCAATCATATACTTTTTGTAACTTTTCTCTCATGCTATGATTTTCAAAGTAGGTTCCTTGTTAACAGACGTCAGCTGAGATAAAGCGGCAGTCATGAAAGAGTTAACTTCTGTTGCAGTATAAAGCACCTGCCATAGTCACCTTACAGTATTATTACCTACCCTAACCCCTTACCCTCCTATGGTCTATCTTCTTTAATTTAGATTTACTCTTGCTAAGTTTCCTTTTAATAATTCATTCTCCCTTATTCTTAAGCTTAGATTGTTTTTTCTTCCATAAATTCCTCAATGGGACCCCAGACCTTTTTATATGAATTCATTTGAATTATCCCAATATAGAGTAATTTTTCCAGTTTCATACAGTTTAAGAAGAAATTTCTCCATATTATATAATCTGGAGTTTCTCTGTTTTTACCAGAATCTAGCGATATGTCTTCTTACATTTACCAAAGCTATATTAAACAGTTTCCTTGTATGACACCCTCCCAAGCAAATATGTTTGGGCTCTGCCTAATATGCATCATTCTATTTCAAATTTGATATTTATGTTTGGAGTATTGTTTAAAGTAGTACACATTTGGTTCCATAAGAGAATTATATATGTGCAATATGCTATAACGTGTGTCAAAGTACCTCTTTGTTACCACCTTTATTACACAGATGATACAGGCTGGTTCATTTTGTTTGGTAGATGTGGTGTGGTATATAGTATATCCTATGAAAGATATTAAACTGAATCTGATTAGTCTATTATTAATCCTTAGAAGATCATGGTATATATATGTGTGTGTATATATATATATATATATATATATATATATATATATATATATATATATATATATATATATATATATATATATATATCCAGAATCTACATACAGTATATACAACATACAGTTCTCAAAGGGTTAAATGGCAATCCAGTTATGCTTACCATCGCATCTCATTTTTCTTCTGGTATTGTTATGCCAAGTCCTTTGTGCCAACTTGCTGTTAACTTGGTTGTAGATGTGGGATCATTATGTATTAAGTTTTCATATACCGTTGCAACCATAGATACATTCAGATATTTCCAGATATTTTGTGATATAGCTAAAGAGATCCTCTATGGTGGCCCACAGATATCACAGAAATTTTCATGAAATGTGATCCCTATTCTGATATACCGTACGGAAGTATGAATATTAATTCTGAGGTTTCTCAGCAGAAACATGTGCACTGGGTGGTGGTGCTCTCGAAAAGTAATCAGACACAGTCACAAAAGCACTCAGACACCTACCAGCATTAGAAATGAATCCATCAGTTCAGATAAGATTAACTCATTTATTAAAAAATTAAAAAGACTGGCCAAAAGGTCTGGGTAAATGGTTGATGCATTTCGGATCCCTTTGGACCCTTTGTCAAAAGTCTTTATTTAGTATATCTATGACAGTACTGCCATGCTTTCTGTGTTTTTGAAAATATCTTATAATTCTGAGGTTTTCATTTAGTATACCTATGACTGTATTGCCATGCTTTCTGTGTTGCAAGTAAAAAGTGATTTGATGTTAATATATATCCTTTTGCATTAAATTATCATATAGTAAGTGATAGTATTTGTTTTGATCTGCTTCAATTGTTTCTAATTGCACCCACCATTCTGGGTCTTGTCTGTATATTTCTGTTATCTAATTTATTGAAATCAATGGTAGGACCAGGGTTTTGGCAGTTTCATGCCTGCTTGTGTACTGTATATGTTGCCTTTAATTTGTCTATTGTTAGTCTTGCTCTTTTATTCTTACATACAAATTTACTTATTGTTTTATCAAGATTAAGAAGAATATTTGTTAATATTAGTAGCGGAATAACTTGTTGGGTAGACAAATGTCGAGGAAGCACATTCATTTTAACTATTTAGATTCTGCCACTTAAGGTTAGTGGAAGTTACACCCATTTATATACTGTAGGTCTTGTTTCATCTTTGTTATTAGTTTCCTTATGTTTGCTTCCATTAACATAGAAACATAGACTTTGACGGCAGATAAGGGCCACTTGGCCCACCCAGTCTGCCCATTTCCCTACCTACTGGATAAGCTGCAGATTCTAGTTAACCAACAGCCTATTTCCTGCAACCCCCCACTATAATTGCCTTATGTCTGTCCCACTCATGTTTGAATTCCTCCACTGTTTTAGACCCCACAACCTCTCCAGGAAGGTGGTTCCATGCTTCCACCACTCTCTCCGTGAAAAAGAATTTCCTCACATTACCCCTGAGCCGTCCCCCCTCTAACTTTAAATTGTGCCCCCTTGTTCTTACACATCTCTTTTTCTGAAAGATGCTACCCTCCTGGACTTTGTTGATTCCCTTGAGGTACTTAAAAGTTTCTATCATGTCCCCCCTGTCCCTCCTTTCATCAAGGGTATACATATTAAGCTCTCTCAGTGTCTCTTCATACGGTTTCTGATGTAGACCCTGCACCATTTTAGTTGCCCTCCTCTGGACTGCTTCCATCCTGTCTATGTCCTTGCATAGATGAGGTCTCCAAACTGCACGTACTCCAGATAGGGTCTCACCAACTGTCTGTATAGAGGGATAACCACTTCCTTTTCTACTTGTGATGCCCTCCCTATGCATCCCAGTATCCCCTGGCTTCCCTACTGACTTCTCACATTGCATACCCACCTTAGGTCATCTGATATGACTACAGCCAGATCCTTTCCATTATTGTTGTTGTTAGTACCTCCCTGCTATTGTGTACTCTTCTCCTGGATTTTTATTTCCCAGGTGCATTACTTTGCACTTCTTTGCATTGAATCTAAGTTGCCATATGTCTGACCATTCCTCCAACCTTGCCAAGTCCCTTCTCATCCTTTCTACCCTGTCTTGTGTATCAACTCTGTTACAGATCTTTGTGTCATCCGTAAAGAGGCATACCTTTCCTTCCAGACCCTCTGCAATGTCACCTATAAAGATGTTAAAGAGGACTGGACCCAGTACTGAGCCCTGAGGTACTCCACTAGTAACCCCCCTTTCTTCAGACTGTGTTCCATTTACTATTACCTTCTGTGTCCTGTTGTGCAGCCAGTTTTCTACCCAGGCCACCACCCTGGGACCCACTCCCAGGCTGGCTAACTTGATTATTAATCTTTTGTGCAAGACTGTGTCAAATGCCTTGCTAAAGTCTAGGTAGACCATATCCACAGCCCCTTCCTGGTCTATTACTTTGGTCACTCAGTCAAAGAAATCGATTAGGTTTGTCTGACATGACCTTCCTGCTGTGAATCCATGCTGCTTTGGGTCCAGTGCCCTGCTGGCCTCTAGATACTCAACAATTCTTTCTTTCAGAAGTGATTCCATCATTTTCCCCACAACTGAGGTCAAACTAACAGGTCTGTAGTTTCTTGCTTCTAGCCTTGCTCCCACTTTTGTGAAGGGGAATCACATCTGCCCTCCTCCAGTCCTCAGGTACCACCCCATCTTCCCATGATTTGTTAAAAAGTGTGGTTAGTGGTGTCACTAGGTCCTCCCTTAGCTCTTTTTAGGATTCTAGGGTGAATCCCGTCAGGCCCCATTGCTTTGTCCACCTTGAGTTTTGTAGTTCTTTCAGTACTCTTTCTTCTTTAAATGGACTGGTATCAACCCCACTATCCAGAGTGCTTCTACTGTTTGGTTTAGGTAACTCCTCCTCTTCTTCTTTTGTGAATACTGAACAAAAGTATTCATTCATTATCTCTGCCTTTTCACTGTCTCCCTCTGCCCACCTCCCTCTCCTTTATTAATCTTCCCTATCCCTTCCTTAACCTTTCTATGTTCCCTAATGTACCTATAAAAGGTTTTATCCCCCTTCTTAACTGAGTTGGCTATCCTTTCCTCGGTTTGGGCCTTTGCTTTTCTGACTGCCTTCCCCACTTCTTTCTGCTTTAATTGATACAGTTCCCTGTCGTGCTCCGTCTGTGATTCGTTATACTTTTTGAATGCAGCCTTTTTCTCCATAACCTTCCCTGACACTTCTTTTGAGAGCCATAGTGTTTTTTATTCTGCTTTGATTTCTTTATTTGTTTCACACAAAGGCTTGTTGCCTCCATGATGGTAGTTTTGATTTTTCTCCATTGTTCTTTCACCCCTCCTTTCTGGCCATTTGCCAATGCATTCCTCAGGTATTCACCCATCATGCCAAAGTCAGCCCTTCTAAAGTCCAGTATCCTTGTATTTGTATGGCTTGTCTCCATGGTTGTGTTTATTGTGAAGCACACTATGCAGTGGTCGCTTGTTCCCAGGTGTCTACTGACTTCTAAGTTTCTGATCCTCTCTCCATTTGAGAGTACCAGGTCTAATATTGCTCCCTCCCTAGTGGGTTCCACCACTAGCTGTCTAAGGCATGCTCCCTGCAGGGCATCGAGAATGACCCTGCTCTTGGATGTGGCTGCTGTCCATGTTGCCCAGTTAACATCTGGCATATTCAGGTCCCATCAACAGTATCTCCCCTTTTTCAGCCATTTTGAGAATGCCCTCTATCATTTTCTTGTCCATTTCCTCCCCTTGAGACAGGGGTCTGTATACAATCCCTGTGTGGATTGTGATGCCATTCCCTGTCTCCAATGTGCCCCAGAGTTCCTCTTGTCCTCCCCTTTTACTTTTTAGTTCTGTTACTTTGATCCCTTCCCTTATGTAGAGAGCTACTCCACCTCCTCTTTTACCCTCCCTGTCCCTTCTGTAGATTGTGTACCTTGGTATGTTGACATCCCAGTGATGGTTCTCTGTGTACCATGTTTCTGTGACTACCACAATATCCAAGTGTTCCACTTCCATCAGGGCTACTAGCTCTGGAAGCTTGTTTCCCAGACTACGGGCATTGGTACTCATTGCCCTCCATTTAATGTTGGCTTTATCCTTTTTTACCCCATCCCTGCTCTTATTGCCCTTGTCCATTTTCCATTTACCCCTGTCCTGCCCTCTGTCAAGCTCTGTACCTCAGTGTTTACCCTACTACCCCATGCTTTGGGGGAGGCTTGAACTCCTGTTTCCTAGCAGCACCTCCCCTTGGCTAGTTTAAAAGCTTGCCAAGGAAGCTTTAAACCTGTCACCTAGGGCGTGTTCTTCCTGGACAGATGCAAACCATCACACCAGTATAGACCTTCATCTCTCCAGGTGGACCCCAGTCCCCAATGAAGCTAAAGCCCTGTGCTCTGCACCAGTTTCATAACCATTCATTAAACTCGTGGTGTGCAGTACTTAGCCTCACCCCTGCCATAGACTGGCAGCACCTCTGAGAAGGTTACCGTGCTTGCTACCTGTCTAAGGCCCTCCCCAACTCCACAGATTCATCCTGCACTGCACTGATCTCATGCCTAGCTGAGTCATTTGTCCCAAGGTGGACAATGATATCTAGTTTTCTCTCCTGTGATGCTGCTTCTGCAATCCTGAGATTCACTTCCTGTCCCTTCAAGCCATAGCACCAGGCAGGCACCTTACTTCCCTCTCCTCTCCCTTTCCCAGGTCTACACCCCTAACAGTTGAGTCCCCTATCAGAAGCTGTTTCTTTCCCTTGTGTTGTCCCTTGCCACTCTTTTGTGGGTCTCTCTTGTGGATGTTCCCAGCATTCTTCTTGGTCTCCAATGAGGGTGTCATCATAGAGGAACCTTGATTTGCCAGACCAACATATGATTTGTGTAGAGGTTCAACTCGGGGGCTACGCCTCTGTTCCACCACCCTCACCCTCCCAGAACCTACTGTGGTCCATCTGCTCTTCACACATGGCAACCTCTGAGGCAGTGATTGTGGAACTGGTGCTCTTTGGGTGGGAGAGTCCTCCTTAGTCCTTGCCAGTTCAGCCTGGAGGTGGGCAACCTCCTCCCTCAGAGCTGACAGTTGCCTGCAAATAGGGCATCAACGCAGGTTCCAGAATGTTTCCCAGAAAATTGCTGCCCCACAGCCAGTGCATTGCACCACTCTTCACATGTCCCTCTTCCTTATAATATACAATGAGTAATATACAATTTTTTTTGTGTGTGTGTGTGTGTATACTTCGCTTTATGCACTGTGCTGGGTAATTAAGAATATGACAGTTCTGCTCCAAGACCTGTTGAGGAAGTGATGTCAGAACCTTGGCTATAAAGGAAATGCCATGCCTGGGGTGGGTGGGGTGAGGGGTAGGGTGGTGGGTGAGCCACAACCACTGGTGACTGTTAGAAACAATCAAATACACCACTGCTCCACCACCCTGGTGAGTACTGCCTTTATAGTAAGTCAACCAACACCACAATGTACTAGACCACTGCTCCTACACAAACCACTCTACTGAGTCCAGGGATAAAAATGAACTCACTGTTCAGCCAGCAGGACACTTCCAAAATATTGCACAAATATCCTTCTAAATCCTATGTGTCTAGCACAGAAATCAAGCAACTTCAGAGGTATTACAACCCCTCTGGTTATAAAATTACTACACTTTAATGGAATCTTGCAATTCTTAATGCCAATAAGAAAATAATGAAACTTTCTGTAGAAAGTGTAGCTTACCTTCCTAGTCCCCTACAATATTATGTTTTACAAAGTTACCAGTTCCTCAAATGCGTTCTAGTTTGTTCTCTGCAGTATAGCCTGTTTCTCAGCTTCCAAAAGAAACAGGCAAGTCTTCTGACTGACTTTACTCTGTGTAGTATGCCTTCTTAGTCCCCTACAATATTATGTTTTACCAAGTTACCAGTTCCTCAAATGCGCTCTAGTTTGTTCTCTGCAGTATAGCCAGTTTCTCAGCTTCCAAAAGGAACAGGCAAGTCTTTTAGTGTGTTCCAGTTTTATTCCTAGCTAGATCAGGTTATCATTAACTTATTTAAAGGTGTGGTTAGTTTCTTTCCACAAGATTTGAATTTAAATGTACAATCAAAGCTTCCAATTTAGGACTATTGATTTTATAACCAGATTTTGATCAATAGCCTACTAATACTTCCATTACAGTCTCCCACGATTTATTTTTTCAGTTCTGACCAATACAAAAGTTATCACCTGCATACAATGACATTTTCAATTGTTTATTTCCTGCAGAGATGCCCTTGATGTCTGGTTGGTTCCTAATTATTACTGCAATGGGTTCTACCACCAGAACAAATAAAAGGGGGGGGCATAGAGCATTCCTGCCTGATACATTTGCACAGTTTAATCATTATAGAGATATCCTGGTTTGTCATCATTTAAGTGGTTGGATTTTATATATAAGGTCTGTCCATTTAATGAAATTCTCCTCCAGTTCTGTTTTATGGATAGCTATAAAAAGGTAGTGTCATGCCACCCTGTGAAATGCTTTTTCAGCATCTAGCAAAAATATCATTGTGACATCCAAGGTTTTTGATGTGCCTATATTAAGTGCATGTCTAATGTCATTTAAGGTTTAGCTGCCTTTAACAATGCCTGTTTGGTCACTGTGTCCTAATTTTGGAAGTACTGATTTTTGTCTGAGAGCTAGAATTTTTGAAAAGATCTTATAATCTGCATTAAACAGAGACATTATTCTGTCAGATGTGGTTAATTCTTGATTATTATCTTCTTTGGACAGTACAATTATTGGGGCTCCTTGAAAACCTTTAGGAACTGAGTCTTGCACTATAAAACAGCTAAACAACTTACAACAGTTTGAAACAGGATCAATATTGCTTTAAATATTAGCTAAAACTTAATTGGGAGGTTGTCTGTTCCTCGTCATTTCCCTTTTTTTGATAGCATTCTCTTCCTCTTGCTGTGCTATTGGTGGGTTCATTCTAATTCTATCTCACTCTTCAGTTCTTGGTATTTCTACCTCATGTTCAAGTGCCTGGAGTCTTTTAATATAGGTTTTCATAGTCTTTGTAAACTGTAAATTGATTGCTTCTGGTTCTGCTATCACTCTCCATTCAATTTCTATGTCTTGGATTGCCCACTCCATTTTTTTACATTTGATGCACATGCAACAAACATTTTGTGATCAGTGCAAGGGGATTTGGAGGGGTGTCACTGCTGACCCCATTGCAGTTCACAATAGCGGGGCTTGGCAGTCTAGACTAATGGCCATGCATTGTGGTTGTGATGCAATTCTCTGCTTGGTGGGCTGAAATTGTGTGTACTTCAAAGGACCAAAACCACTCCAATCAGAGAGGACTTTAGTCCTTTGATTTGCATGAAGCAGCATCATCAAACAGCTGAGCGGCATGCAACATCTGCCATCCTTGGAACTGTAACTCCGGCTTGAGCATTAGCATTGATGCTAATGCACATGCCCGAAGTCATGGAAATTCATAACATTCCCCTGTCCATAACCTTGTTTTTCCTCATGTCCCTATTTTTCCCTGGTGTCTAGTGGTACCCCCTGAACCTCCCTCTCAACACCAACCACCCCACAATCCCCCCTCCCCACAAACATAACACTGACACTAGGGGTACCCAATTCTCCAGTGCCACCATCTCATAGTTTTTTTAATAGCCTGCAACCCATTTTTCCCTGGTGTCTAGGGGCAGCCCACTCCTGACCCTCCCTCTCAGCAACTACACTCCCCTCTCCACAAACATGACACTGACACTGGGGGTGTCCAATCCCCCATGCCTTCAGCTGATACATTAAAAACATCCCTAATTGTTTTTTTTGGGGGGACCAGAAAAGAAAACTGTCCATCGATCTCTCTTGCACCATTATTTCCCTCCACCAGTTCCTTCCACTTAAAACCCAAAACTCTACACACACCCAGCCCTTACTTACCCACCAGGGGTTCATTTAATTTAATTTAATTTCTTTCATTTTTATTAAATGGGTTAGACCATTGAGTAACACTTATTTAAAATGGTGACCCATAGAATTTACAATACAGTTATCAACAGTTACTTAACATGCAAAAACATAACATAAACACATACATCTAATGCTGTAATCCTTTGTCGGCCACAGACATGTCTTCACTCTTCAATGCTGGTCTGTGAACTAAGGAAATCAGGTATGTGAGCCAGTGTATTTCATTGGGGATTTGAACTTAGTGGCATAACTTGGCCCCTTTTTTTTTTTGCCCCAAATTTTCAACATGCCTATTTTGGGACCCCACCTCATGAACAATTAAAATGTCATTAGGAAAATCTGTCCCAAAAGGTGATTATGCAGTCACCACATGAAATCACCTTTTGGGCAGGAGTTGAAAGTTTTCTCTGCCCTTGTTTATGAGGTGGGGTAATAAGAAGGCTATGTTGAACATTTGGCATAAAAATATTGAAAAACAACAAAGTTATGCTCCTACAATGAAATTTGTGAATGCCGGCTCATCACTTTGGTAGTTTTCAATATTTTCACCCCAAATTTTCAACATAGCCATTTCTTCACAGCACCTCATGAATGTGACCACTGTCATTTTTTCAAATTTTGGCCAAAATGTGCTTTTGTGTCCCGAAAGGTGATTTTGCAGTCACTGCACAAAGTCACCTTTCTTACAGGAGTTGAACATTTTCTCTGCATTTGTTCATGAGGTGGGGTCATGAGAAGGCTGTGCTGAAAATGTGGTGCAAAAATATTAGAAAACAACAAAGTTATGAGCCTACCTTGAAATTTGCAAACACAGGCTCATAACTGTGGTCATTTTCAATAATTTGACCCCATATTTTCAACATAGTCATTTTTTCACAGTACTTCATGAATGTGACAGTGGTAATTTTTCAAATCCAGGCCAAAATGTGTTTTTGTACCTGTGGCAAGTAATGACATTTTGGTGGGGATATGAAAATGTTCACCTTCCGGGTCCATTAGGTGGGGTAAAAAGAAGGCTATGCTGAAAATTTGATGTACAAATACAGTAAAATGCCCAGGTTATGACTGAACATTACACTGTTTCAGTGTTCACTCATAATTTTGCTAATTTTCAATATTTTGACTCCAAACTTTTAACATAGCCATTATTCCACACCACCTCATAAATGTGACAAGTGTCATTTTTGAAATCCTGGACAATACGTGTTTTTGCACCTCTAGTGAGAAATGACATTTCAGCCAATAAGCTATAAATGGCACACGTCATGTCCATGAGGTGAATTCTAAAACAAGTAACTTCAGAAGTTAGGGTCAAAATTAACAAAAACAACTTGTTTACCAAGCATCAAATGTTCAGCATTGACAAATGCTTGTTTCTATTTGAAATTGGTATGCTACTATTCTACCTGTATGGGCTGCCTGAGCAAAATATATTGCTTTTGTTAATAATACTAGCCTTATATTGTTATATTGTGTTTTAAAACTAAGATTTTGTAAGACTGCTTCTTGTCCAAGTGTGCTTACACCTACGTTCTGTCCTTTTAATATTATTTTCTAACATTGTAAGTGTTGCTGTTCTCGCTTTATTACATTTAAATATGTGTCATACTATCCTTTTCTCTATTGACTGCTTTGCTTGTACCCCCAAATGCTGTTTTTAGAGATTTCTTCATTCATATTATGTTCCAGGAATATACAGTATATCTATCTCCAGCTTTAAGTATTTTTAATGCCTTCATCTTTGACTAGTAAGGGTTCATTACCCACCTATTTATATTCCTTATTTAATTCATGCTAATGTTACATTAGAATAGAGAGTTATCCAAAATGAGGATTCCTATATCATTTACCATGCTCACTGAGCCAAATATCCTGTCTATTCTAGAACTTACTTGATGTTTACTAAAGTAAAAGTAAAACTCATGTGAGTTCCTATTCCTACAGTATGTCTCCATAAATCTGTAAAGCCCACTACTTCCAAATAATCTATGATTAATTTTGTTGCCACTAGCAGGGTACAATAGTGGATCGTAGTAGTAACCCATACAGTGCTGTAGGCTTCTATAAACATCCTAAATTCTTATACTGCATGTTTTAAATCTTCTGGCAGCCTAAGGGTTAATATTAAACATATCACTGTACATATGTCTGTTACTATGGTGCAAGTGTACAAAACATTCTGAAGAAAAAAAAACCTTGGGAGTCCTCATTAAGTCCATAAATGCTGGTCTGTGTTATTTTAGTATTGTTAATATTGCCCTGGAAAGAGAAAAATTTTTCAGCAGTGTCCATCACAGTTTGAAAGTCTATGACAAGATCTTATAAATGGAGCACCGGACTCCTCTGTAACTGGCAGCAGTCCAGAGATATCAATGATTCTCTGTCTTCTGAAGAAGCAATCAATTGTTTTTTTTACAAAATGTATGATTTTTTTTTCTTTTAATTAGGTTATTGATCTCATTTACGTTCCAACATAAAATATTTAACCTCCTCATATTTTTTCTTTTTTTTTTCCACTTAATAAGCTTTATTAGACATATCCAGTACAACACATACATTAAAAAAAAAGTTGCATGGAGCTTTTCAATGACAATGCAAGAATAAATAAAAATAATTATATATAATACTAAAAAAAAAACAAGCAAAAAGAGAAGAAAAGGAAAGAAAAAAAAAAACAAAAGAAAATAAACAACATCCCAAAATCAACCCTAATCCCCTCCCTCTCCCTCCCCTCTACCCCTCCTTCCCCTCCTTCCTCCCACCCCACCCTCCCTCCTTTCAAACAACCCACCCTTCAGGACTTCATATCTTGAAAAATGTCAATATTATTATCAATGAATGCATTTCACTTGATTTTGCATATTTGCATGCATTTTTTCGGTAACATCAAGAGGAGTTGGAGCCATGACTCTTCCATACCTTCTCCCAACTCTCAGCTACGTAGGTTGTGAGTTGCTCCCACTTCTCACTGAATGATCCTAAGGAATGGTACCCATCACTCTTTCCACATTAATAGCATTGTACATTTCTGTAATCCATTCTCCCAAAGAGGGTAAATTCTCTTTTATCCAGTACCTCATTATAAGGAGCAATGCCACAGCCGATATTAAAGTCAAATAATATTTGAATTTACTTGGCATATCCACTGAGAGGTGGCCCAATACACATATCTCAATGGTAAAATAACTGTTTTCCCCAAACAATGGGCTATAAAACTCTTTAATTTCTGACCAAAAGGCTTGGATGTTGGAACAAGTCCAGCTCATGTGACTAAGCGTGCCCGGCTCCTGGGTACATTTTGGGCATACTGAAGAGTGTTGTCTCCCTATCAAATTTCTTTTAACTGGAGTGACATACAAATTATGTAATATGTTGAATCTTATCAATCAGAGCCTGTCCTGTTTGATAAACTTATAATTATTGGACCATATTGATTCCCATTGCACTGAGTCATAAGACAGATTCATGGCCATCTGCCAATATGGGGCTATAGATCTTACATTCTTATCAACCATAGACCTCATTGCTCTATATAATCTGGCTATTGGCCTAGATTGAATGGTTATTTCTGCCATTTCTGTGAAAACTCTATCTGCCTGTGAGAACCAGGGGGGTTTATTTAATGCCTTCAGTATACATTGTTTAATCTGGAGAAATTTAAATATTGGCAGTGTCTGAAGTTGAAAGGTCTGCTTAAACTGTGAGGGTGACATAAAACTTCTTTCTGTCATTATCTCTGATAGCTTTGTTGCACCCCATTCTCTCCAAAAATTTTGAGTGATAACTCTGCCATCTATTGTCAAATTTAAATTATTAAAGATGGGTTGCCCCAAGTCAGAGGTGTGGCTGAAGTTCAGGTTACTGCATAGTTGATTGTGGGCTCTCACGGACCATACTATTGGCATATTCCTCAAATTCTGTGGAATTTTCTTGCTCTGTATGAAAAGCAGGGATGCTACTGCTATCTTATATTTACTTGTTAAATGTCTCTCTATTTGTAACCAGGCCAGCTTAGAGCTCTTGTTACTTTGTGGATTTATCCATTGAAAATATTTACTACCCTGGAAGGCCAAATAATGAAGGGATAAGTTGGAGATACTAAGACCCCCCCTGCTCCTTTGGTCTTTTTAATTTTTGAATGGTTCTTCTTGGTTTCTTTCCCTGCCATAAAAAGTCAGACCATATCCCATCCACCCTTTTAAACCAACTCAGTGGAAGAGCCAAGTTCAACACTGATAATGGGTACATCAGCAGAGGGAAAATAGCCATTTTGAGTATATTTACCCTTCCCCAAAGAGACAGAGATAGGTTTTGCCATCTCTTGAGATCTTGTTGCATTTTCAAAACTACCGGATCTAAATTTAAAGATTTTAATTGCCCTAAGTCCTTGGGGATTTCTATACCTAAAAAGGAAATTGACTTGGGAGCCCAGCATAATCCTAATTCCTCTATCATGGCCTTAGTACAGGTAGGGGTTAATGCTAATACAGCTGTTTTAGTTAAATTCAATTTATAACCTGATAACTCACTAAACTTTTGTATAATATCCAAGGCCGATTGTAGTGACGGATGCCAACACGATAAGTGTAGGAGAAGATCATCAGCGAACATAGATACTTTATATTCTTCTCTTCCTAGCCTTGTTCCCCTGACTGAATTTGAAGTTTTTATTTTCAGGGCTAATGGCTCAATATATAAATTAAATAACATTGGGGACAGAGGACACCCCTGTCTTGTACCTCTAGTCAACCGACAGATGTCAGAAATGGCTCCGTTACACAGCACCCTCGCTGAAGGAGAATGATAAAGTATATCAACCCATCAAATGAAATCAGTAGGAATACCATAGCTAGGCAATAGATCAAATAAAAACTCCCAATTGACTCTGTCAAAAGCTTTTTCCATGTTCAGGGACACCAACACCATATCAGTGTCAGAATCCCTGGACGCGGACACCAAGAGACAGATTTTCCTAAAGAGGTCACTCGAATATCTCCCTGCAACAAACCCTGCCTGCTCTGGCCCTATCAACGCATCCCAGACCTGTTTTAGCCTATGTGTCAAAACACTTGCCAACAATTTAACTTCCATGTTAAGTAAAGAAATAGGTCTGTAATTACTAGGACTTGAGGGATCTTTTCCCGGCTTCGGTAATACTACTATTCTGGCTTCAAATATAGCAGATTCTTTTAAAGGATCCTCAAATAACTAATTAAATAATTCCTGCAGATAAGGAGCTAACTCCTTTTTAAAAGTTTTGTAAAAGGCCAGAGGGAAGCCGTCAGGACCTGGGGCATTGCCCTCCGGTAATCTATCAATTGCACCTAATATTTCTTTTAATTTTATGTTACCTACCAGGTAGTTCTGTTGTTCTATATTTAACTTTGGTAATGTCAAGTCTTTTAGAAATTCCTCCAATTTATTTTTGTGGTCTCACTGGCTTTCTGAAGCTGTATATAAGTCCTGGTAATAGTCCCTGAATATCCTAGCAATTGCCGATGGGTCCGAAGTGAGTTGTCCTGTGTCTTTATCTTTTAATGACGATACCCACCTTGCCTCCCTCTGTTGCTTGAGTCTGTTTGCTAATAATCTTCATGCCTTCTCCCCATACCCTGTATAATTGAATTTCCACTTTGCATTGGTCCTTGTATTAACATTTACTATATGAGAGGCATATTTCGCCCTAAGTGCTTGAAGTTCTCCCCATACCTGTTCCTCTGAATCCGTTCCAAGCAATTTTTCCAAATTATATATACGCTCCAACCACCCCTCTACTTCCTGGATCCTTTGACATTTCCTGACTGTGGCCATTCTTATCAATTCCCCCCTCCACGTCACTTTTAGGGCACCCCATAGAACATCTATTTTTTGGATAGAGGTATAATTGTTTTTCCAAGTAATTTCTATAAAATCTCTTATCCTTTCTACTCAGTTCTCCTCCAACAATAATTGAGTGTTTAATGACCATGATTTAGATGTTTTCCTATATTGGGAAAATCTCACCTTCAGCCAAATCAGAGAATGGTCCGACAAAACTCTTGGGTATACCCCCACATCCTCTACACCTGTTAGAGCAAAGGTGCTAATAAGAAAAAAATCTATTCTTGAAAGCACCTTATGTGGTGCTGAGTAGAAAGTGTACTCATGTACCTTTGGATTTCTAAGCCTCCAAGGGTCTGTGAGACCTGAATTTAACATCAGTTCTCTGAGCGCCCTCTGTGCTGGCATAAGGCCCACTCATTTACTATACGATCTGTCACCTCATATTTTTTCTTTTGTGCAATTATTTCCCAAAATCATCCAGGTATAACTCATCTTCCTTGATGGTAAATCTGAACTCCCATGGAATCTGCTTCTAAGTGATGCATATTTCCATAGTGGATGTTTTTTCAAGACAAACAGGTAGCTCAGGAGGTGCTGTAGGGGCTGTTGTGTACCTTCAGACTGTAGTAATACAATTTCAGCTCACTAGCAAGATGTATCCAATAACTGGAGTTCAGTTGTACAATGAAAATAAAACAGATTTTAGTTTTAAAAATATTTAACAGAGTAAGAGGAGCAGTAGGAGGCATTAGGCCAAAGGGGTTACGTCCTGGGATCTGAAAAGGTCCAAGGAACACATGGGCAGACTAGAAGGACCCTTGGTCTCCTTCTGCCATCTTTTTTTTCTATGTTTTTATGTTTCAGCATACTACCCACACTAGACAGTCTACATTTCACACTGTATGTTTTATCAGGGTTGAATCAGTACCATTTGTATGCATATTTAATACCCTTTCTCATTAGTGTTACTTAAATAATTAAAATCACCTAACATTGACATAAGGAAGGCATTCTGCCCCAAGCATACAGTTTCATGATTACTTTCAAAGTGCAGTCATACAGAATTAGTTGAGTTGCTGTATTGGTCCTTGTAAGAACAGATCCAGAAGCAAATGGTTTGATACCTTTTATTGGACCAACATAGATGTTACATAAAGAAAACAGTGCTTAAGCTTTTGGACCTACCAAGTCCTTCCTCAGAAACTTACCACAGTTGTTTAGAGAATCACATTCTATTAACACCCAGATCATATACAAAAAACAGAAAGTATTCTCATTGTTTTAAAATACTTTTTTAAAAAACAGCAGTGATTGAAATGAAGTAACCAATTCTACCAGTCTGAGAAACCTTTCAAGGTCAAATTTCAACAGAAGCAGATAACATGAATACTTGAGCAGGCAGTCCCACTAACTTAAATGATGAATGATGGTAGAATGTTACTAGAATGTGATTCCCTGTTACTGGGTTCTTATTTATTAAGCTACCCAGATATTTTTTGTTTCATAACATAATTACATATTCAAAGTTAATCCCATTTCTAAAACATGGAGTCAGTACAAATGAGCAATTTATTCATAAATAATTACAATTTAATTACTTATATATACTATTCTGTTTTCCCTGCAACAAACAACAATCTCTACAAAACTCTAACATAGCTAAGGGAGCTGAGACCAGTTTCTATTTGTTCAAAAATGGTGTCAGTTGGAAGCTGGATGTCTTTCTTGACAGATGGGTATAACCTTGCCTATTTATTTATTAAATTATAATTAAAGATAACAGATATTCATGAATAATCAAATACTGTATTGCTGTTTGAACAATGACACTGGCATTGTTTGTGTCAATGAAATGTTTGAATACCTACACTTTGAATGTAATCATGAAACTGTATGCTTGTGGCATGAGGCCCTACTTATACAGATGTCAGGTAATTTAATTAAGCAACAATATGCTCCAGGGTTTGTGTCATGCTTGGACAACATCACGCCTCAGGTGGTTGGATATATGGCCAAAGGTCAAGTGTGTTCAGTACCCAACAAGCGATGTTATCCAAGCGTGACATACACCCAGGTGTGCATTATTGTTATTATACAATGGCTCACTTCTATATAAAAAATTGCAGCTGCTCCCACCCTCCTCCCCGTCTCATAACCACCCCCCACTTTGTCCCACCTTCTCTTAAATCCTCCCACCATTCTACACAATGCCACTTCCTCAGGCAGAGAGTTTCACTTATTTATTACCCTTTCCGTGAAAAAATGTCTCCTGATTTCCGTCCTGAATCCCCCCTCTAATCTCAGCCGATGCCCTCTTGTGTCCCTCCTCCTTCTGATCTGAAGAATTCCTTCTGTATTAATCCTGTTACTACCCTTTAGGTACTTAAAGGTTTCAATCATATCCCCCATCCCTTATCTGTTCCAGGGAATACATTTGCAGTTCTCCAAGCCTCTCCTCATAGGTTTTCCCTCAAGTCTCTGTATCATCTTCATTGCCCTACACTGCACCCCCTTCAGCAGTCTGATGTCCCTCTTCAGGAATGGATGCCAGTACTGCATGCAATATTCCAGGTGTGGCCTGACCAATGACCTGTATGGGGCAGGATCACTTCTCTGTGTCTGGAGGAGATTTCCTTCACTATGCACCCCAGCATCTTGTTTGCCTTTGCAGCCACCTTTCTGCACTGAGCTGAATGGTTTATACTCACCGTTATTAGTACCCCAGATCCTTTTCCTCCACTGTGCTTTCCAACTGTACCCCTCCCAACTGATATTTCCTCCCCTGGTTCCTTACTCTGAAGTGCAGTACCTTGCACTTCTTGGCGTTGAACCCCAACTGCTATGTCTCTGACAATTTCTGTAGTTTGGTCAGGTCCTCTTGCAGTCCCCTCCACCCTTCTATGTCATTTACCACAGCACCGATCTTCGTATCATCTGAGAACAGACTGATCCTACTCCAGATCCCATTTGAGATATTGACTATGAACATCCCAAACAACACCGGTCCCAGTACTGAACTCTGGGGAACCCCACTCCTAACATTCCTTGGTGATGAGAGTTCCCCCACCACCACCACCCTTTGCTGCTTACCCCTCAGCCAGTTGGTGATCCAGTTGACCATTTTTGTTCCCACACCAATGTGTTCCAGTTTCCCCCCCAGCCTCCCATGTGGCACCGAGTCAGAGGCCTTGCTGAGTCCAAATATAGGACATCCACTGCATGGCCCCTGTTCAGTTCCCTGGTAACCCAGTCATAGTACTCAACTAGGTTTGTCTGGCAGGATCTTCCCGACACAAAACCATGCTGATGGCTGTCTTGGAGCCCATTGTCTTCCAGAAAGGTCACTAGCCTCTCTTTTAGGATTGACCTCATGGGTGTCCCCACAATTGAAGTGAGACTCACCGGTCTGTAGTTGCCTGGATCATCCATCAGGCCAGTTTTATGAATGGGCACCACATGGGCCATCCTCCAGTCCTGTGACATGCATCCTGTGTCCAGTGATGTACTGAACAGGTCTGCCAGTGGTCCTGCCAGGATATCTGCTAGCTCCCTAAGTGCCCTAGGGTGAATGCCATCCAGCCCCGGTGCCTTGTCCACCCTCAGTGCCCTTAGTCCCTCTAGTACCCTGTCCTCTGTGATTCTGATATCAGTCGCCCCTCCCCCCTGCCCACTTAACCCTTCCCATGGGGTATCTGACCCCATGTTTCCTTCTTGAAGTACTCATTCAGTGCCTCTGCATGGTCCTCCCCCTTCTCCACCCACCTCCCATCATTCTTAATCCTCACAATCTGGTTTTTGTTTCTTCTTCTCTTACCAATGTATCTGTAGAAGTCCTTTCCCCTTCCTTGAATCCCTGTGTCAGTCTCAGCTCCCTGGAATCCTTGGCCCCTCAGACTAGCCTGGTAACCTCCCTGGACTTCTTCATGTACTCATCTTTGTCCCCTTTCACTCCTCATTTCCTAAGCCTCTGGAATGCTTTTCTCTTGGTCCTCACCCCTTTCATTACCTCCTGAGTCTGCCAGTTCAGCTTCTTTGCTCTCCTCTTCTTGCTCTGTGTCCTGGTGCAGGTCTCAGTAGCCTCTGCCAGACCTTTCTTATTGATATTTCATTTTTGGCTGGCACTCATGCATGTTTGAATTCCCACCAGATGCTCAACCCAAATTTCCCCCATCCTTTTAAAGTCTGCTCCCTTAAGATGGATCACCCTGGTATCTGTTCCTCCTGCTACCCTTCCCATATTGAGAATGAAACACACCATATGATGGTCACTCCCAGCCAGGGAGTCCTCCACTCACAGATCCCTTACAGCCTCCCCATTTGTTAATACTAGGTCCAGAATCCTGCGGTCCCTAGTCGGCTTGTTTAGTTTAGTTTATTGTTCTAGGAATTATTACCTTTGAGCCAATGGCTCTTTTACAATGGTTCCACGTCATCAATGTACAAACAAACAAGACATGTTACATAGACTTGTGGATCAATTGCACCAGGAAGCAGTCCTGAAGTGCATCTAGTAATCTCTGTGCCTTTGCACATGTGGTGGTTGGGGTGTTCCAGTCCACCACAGGGAGGTTGAAGTCCCCCACAACTATGGTGTCCCCTTCCTACAGACTCTTCTAATCTGCTCAGCCAACTCCCTATCCAGGTCATCCCCCTGAGATGGTGGCCTGTACACTACCCCTCCCTCAGTGTCTTTCTTTTAGAGTCTTGAAAATGCATCCATAGGGCCTCTGTCATGTCCTCCACTCCCTCCTCTCTCATACACCTTATTCCCTCCCTCATGTAGTTTTCCATGCCCCCTCCTTTCACCCTAGTCCTGTCCTTCCTGAATATTCTATACCCTGGGATCATCATATCCCAGTCCTGGTTCTGGGTGGCCCATGTCTCTGTTATGGCCGCAATGTCCACCCTCCCCACAGCCATGAGAGCCTGTAGTTCAGCTGATTTGTTACCTAAGCTTTTTGCATTCAGCAAGACCACCCTCCAACCTGTGTCTTTCTCCCCCCCACCCTGGTTCCCCCCTCCTAATCCCTCCTTGTGTCCCCACCTCAAATACCTCTCTGATAGCTTGGAGGGTAGGCACGCTTGGTTCCCCCCTCTGGGATCCCTGCCTAGTAGCTGTCCTCCCACCACCCCACCTAGTTTAAATCAATGCTTGATGCTATGTACCCCTCAAACCTCTGCTTTAATACCCCTTTCCCCTCCCTGCTCAGGTGCAGCCTATCCCCTGCATAGAGATCATTATTTTCCCAGGTACTGCCCCAGTCCACCACTACTCCATACCCCTTAGACTGACACCATTCTCCCAGCCATTTGTTGAACTCCTTGATCCTCCATTTCCTTCCCGTACTCACGCAGGGTACCAGGAGCACCTCTGAAAAGGCCACTGATTCCCCCACTTCCTCACATAGCCCTCCTAATTCCTCAAACCTCCTCCTCACTACTTCCACCATCTCCTCTGCCAGGTCATTAGTGCCCATATGCACCACTACATGCAGTTTCTTCCTGTCCCTTATTGTGCACTAAAGAACTGCCTGCCCCACCCTGTCTGCCATTAGCCCAGGTATAGACTCCACCCAGATTCTACTATGCCTCTCCCCCCACTGCCCCATCTGATCCCTTTAAGTATGAAATCACTCAGCACTAGTACACCCCCTTTCTCATTCCTTGTTCCTGCCCCATCCCTTTCCCAGGGTATCCAATCTTAGAACATGCCAGCTCACTAACTTCACCCTTCCTCCCTACTGCTCCCTCCCCCTTCTACCCTGTCCTGTCCCAGCTCCCTTCACTGCCCCCTCCCTATCCCCTACATCCCTCCCCTCTGCCCTGGCCCCTCTCCTCTTCTCTGCCCTTGTTGTCCACCCCACCAGCAGTGCTTCTCTCCCCTTCAGCCCTGTCGGCCTCCTCTGACTGACTCCTGCCCCTTGTGGATTTCCCTGTTCCTCCCTTTCCTGCTCTCCCCTGGAGATCATGCCCCCCCACCAGTGTTGCCAGTGCAGCAAACCTATTTCTTGCCCATCCTGCCTGGCTGTGCTTCTGCTCCCTCCCCCGACTCTAGCCTTCCCACTAATGCTAGGCCCTTTGTTTGTTCCTCTCCTGCACTTCCTCCCTCCCCATCATATCCCTTGAGCCACTCTTCCTCCCCTGCAGTGTCCCCATGTTATTTTCTGGATGTGACCATCCTTCCTCCAGGCCCCTTCCCCCTCTCCTCATCCACTCCAGCTCTCTACCAAGCCACAGTACTTCCTCCTCCATCCTCTTCAACCGGATACACATGCTGTTCTAATGCTGCCAACAAACAGCTGGAAGTGATGGCTTGAGTTTTCTTCTCAGAGCAAATAAAAATGGGAGGAAAGGAAACTTTGTTTTGTGGGGACTGAGAGTTGATTTCTTGGGGAGAAAACTGGGGGAGTGTCACAGGAAATGTATTTGACAGTACGGTTGGGGGGTTGTGTAGCATGTAGTGATATGACAAGTGCAGATGAACATGTAAACAGGTCATGAGTGTGCCTTGGACTTAATACAGTGATGTTATGCTCAGATAACATTGCCATACCAGGAACAACACATGGACTGATTGCAGTGGAGGACATTTTCTACCCATTGTATAATTATATAATTAATACCCTAATGAATAAGGGTATTACACTTGCACACAAATGGTATTTATTCAGCCTTGATAAAGCACACAGTGTGAAATGTTGGCTGGCTAGAGTGGATAGTGGACTGCCATGTTAAATCTTTTATGAATTAAAATCTGTTTTGTTTCCATCCTATGACTGAGCTTCAGTTATTGGATGTCTTGCTAGTGAGACAAACTTTTATTATTTCTACCACTGTGGATGTTGCTTTTACCTTTTGTGTCACAGGTAGCAGCACTGTATGATCCCCTTTTCCTCTTTCATGGACTGTCTGGAAGAGGAATCATATTAGTACAATACAATTAAAAGTTATCCACTCTATGTGTTTTATATATGCTTAAGTTTCTAGATCTATATCTAAAATTGAGTGGCATTTGACTTCTAAGTCCCTCTATCACTCTACGGCTCCCTCCCTCCCCCTCCCCATCCTGTACACTGATCTTAAAAACATATAGACCCCTATCCCTGCTGTAAACACAAACTGATGCCTCTTCTCCTGGCTGGCTTCTCCTTGCTGTTTCTCCCTCCACCATGTTTCTATATATTGTTGCATATATGTACATATATGTATCCCCCAAGTTTATTTATGTACAGTATATGAACCCCCTTCCAGTTTTCACTCTTTTGCCTTTGTCTCTTCTCTATTTTCCTCCCTTTTCCTTCTTCTCTCTTTATCTATCCTTCCCCTCAGTTTTTCTTTCTTTGTCTATTATTATTTGTTGTATTGGGCCTAAATCATTGAGCAATATCTCAGATTTCAAATTCCTCTATAGTCCATAAGTTATTTATTTATTTATTTATTTATTTGTGAAATCAGTTTACAACCTTTGAGCCAGAGGCTCGTTTCCAAAGGTACCTTGTCACATTAAAGACATACATAGAGTTTTAGGTTACATAGCACAGGTTTGCTAAAAATAGGCGTTCATCAGAGGCGCCACGTCACACTGAGGTCAGACAAAATACATTTAGGTTACAGGGTACAAGTAATTGAGAACAGGTGTTACACAAGTTGGTATCAAAATTGAGCAATCTAATAGGCATACCATGAAACAGCTGGCACTGGCCAGGTTAGACATAGAGTGCGATGTGCAGAGAGGTGGTGGGAGGGCCAAGTGGAGAGCCCGGTGGGCGTTGTCATGAGAAGTCGAGGTGGAGGCTGCCTTGAGAGACAGGAGCAGCCACAGTGTTGAAGAGTTGGTTTCAAGGGTGGTTTTGAACTTGGAGATGGTGGTGGCATTGGTGATGGGGGCAGGGAGAGAGTTAAACCAGGATGGGGCTCTAGCAGAAGGACCTCTGGCCACTGCTGGTTCTTGATCTGGGGACCATTGAGTGGGTCTTGTTGGATGACCGTGTTGCAATAGTGGGTGCGATCCGTGATGGATGCCATACACCCAGGAGGGAGAGCCTGAGTAGGGTTTTTTTGTGAGGAGGCAGGTTTGATATTGGAGCCGCTCATCCAGGGTAAGGAGTTTAGCCTCGTCACACAGCTGACAGGTGTGTGTGAGCCTGGGGCACCAGTAATAAATCTGCAGGCTTTATTCAGGTTAAGTGAATTTTTTGAGTGCAGTCATGTCGGCAGCACCATAGACTGGTAGACCATAGTCTACAAGGAACAATACAGAAGACGTAACAGCGAGCCGGAGCGCATTTGGGGGAAGGCAGGTTCTATGGCGGAAGAGGATGCCAAGCCGTGTGTTAGTGGCGGATGTTAGGGCATCAATGTGGTTGTGAAATGTGAGGGCTGAGTCGAAGGTAACCCCAAGGTATTTGTAGGAGAAGACTTGTTCCAGTGGCTGTTTGGTACTAGGAAGGATATAGAGTGGGTGGTTGCTAGCTTTGTTTTGGGGGTGGGAATAGAGCATAGCTTTGGTTTTTTTAAGATTGATGATGAGTCTGCACTCCTTAAACCAGGCTTCAGCATTATTGAAAGACTGCTGTAGGGTGTCCTGAAGGGAGACGGGATTGCTGTGGGTGGCAAAAAGGACAGCATCATCTGCATACAGGAGAATTTTGCCAGGGCATGCACTGGGCAAGATGTTCAGATAGAGTGAGAAGAGAAGGGGGCTCAGGATGGAGCCTTGGGGGACCCCAGAGTGAATGGGATGGGTATCAGAGAGTATCCCATTGATTTTAACACACTGTGATCGAGTGGCTAGATAGCTCATGCACCATGCTAGGGGGCCAGCCAAGAGACCAGTGTGGCAGAGAGCATTCAGCAGAAGAGGTTGGGAGACAGTGTCGAAAGCCTTTGAGAGGTCGATGAACACTGCACCAGCTAGGGAGCTGGTATCCAGGGAGGAGTGTAGGAAGTTGGAGAATTCAATTAGTGCAGTGCTGGTACTGTGACCAGCACGGAAGCCATGTTGCTCTGGGCATAAAATGTTATGCTTAGCCAGATATTCAGTGATTTGAATGGCCACCACTTTCTCCAGGGCTTTGGGGGGGGAGGATGGAGATTGGCTGGTAGTTGTTGACCGATGACCTGTCGCCCCCTTTATGAATGGGCGTGATTATGACTGTTTTCCAAGCCATGGGAAATTGTCCCAGGCAGAGCGATCGGTTAATTAGGCTGGTGAGTGGGGCAAGGACTTCATCTAGCACCAGCCTGAGGATACTGGGGTCCAGTGAGTCACTGCCGGGACTGTTGCTATTCAAAGCTTTGATTAGGATGGGTCTGGCTTCCCGGGCAGAAATCTTGCACAGGTGGAAGCTAGGGTGCTGGAGGACAGGGGGAGGATGGTTGGGGGAAGGTCAAAGAAATTACTAGGGAGGACTGAGCTAAGGTCAGTGAAAGCGGTGCTGAGCCAGTTAGCTATGGTGGCAGGCTCGGTGGAGGTAGTGCCATTGCTAGTGAGCTGGGATTGGGCAGGGGAGCGTGATTTTCCATTTAGGTGTTTAATATTATCCCAGAAAGTCCAGGCCGAACCCCAGGAGGAGGTAAGGGTGGCCTGGTAATGGTCGGCCTTGGCTTTCCGGACGGCCCAAGAGCACTTATTCCTGGCTGCATTGTAAGCCTGCCTATCAGACAGCTGACCCGTTTCAGTGGCAAGGTGCCAGAGGTTATCCCGATTTCTTAGTAATTGTAGAAGGGCAGGGCTAACCCAGGGTGCATTCGGCTTTTTGGATCGGATTTTGGTGAAGGGTGCAAAGAGATCACAGGCCATGTTGAAGGTGTGTGAGAAGAAGGTGAGGGCAGTGTCAATGTCGGTTGCACGATGAATGGGGGACCAGTTTATCTGGGTGAGGAATAGTTTAAGGTTTTGCAGCCCACCAGGGCGGAGGCACCTGCGGAGGGTGGTCTGGGCTTTGGGTTTGGGATCGGGGACTGCCCAATGAAATAGGATAGGGGAGTGGTCACTTAGGGAATCTGGTAGGACCTGGATGTTTTGGATTTTTTGGGGTCGGTTGGTGATAATTACATCCAGAAGGGAGCTGGTTCCTCTCTTAGGGTTTATTCTAGTGGGCTGGGTGATGAGTTGCGTCAGGTCTTGGGCGGCAAATGAGTCTCTGATCGTGGAAGAGGAGGTGCTGAGCCAATTTACATTAAGGTCCCCAACTAGGATTTGTTCTGCCTTATGGTGGAGGGAGGCCAGATAGTCAGTTAAAGATACCAGGGCCGGGTGCTGGTTCTTTGGGGAACGTAGGCAGTGGTGAGATAGAGAGGGCCCCTAGAGGGGTCTGGGGTGAGTTTGAGGGTAAGTCTGGGCCCCATTTACAAGGGCAGGGGTGGGGAGCGTGGTCCAAATATTGTGTCCCTAGTGTAGATTGCACAGCCTCCCTCGTTTATCACTCGGTCCTCCCGGTATAAGGTATAGCCTGGGAGGGAGACAAATGAGTTAGGGGTGGATTTGGACAGCCAGGTTTCAACCAGGGCTATGATGTCTGGTTGATGAGCCATGGCCCAGCACTGTAGGGCATCAAATTTTTTCAGCAGGCTGCATAAGTTCATGGAGGCTATTTGGAGACCAGTGGGCCGAGTAGGTGGGTGGGAGGGGGCAGGGTCTGGGTTGGGATGTATGTTCCCCGTCAGGAGCAGAAGGAGGAGAACTGCTCTGGTCAGAGGGTGGCAGAAGGAGAGTTTACGCCGGGAGTGATAGGAAGAGAAAGGGGGTTTCGAAGCACAGGGATGGGTAGGGCAGCACAGGCAGAGAAGGCTTGAGTGATCAGATGCCCAAGGGAGCAGAGGGGAGGAAAGGTAATGTCTGGATGGGGGGTGAGGTGGAGAGGAGCATATGGGGTGTGTGGAGGAGGAGGGAGGGGGAGGAGCAGTGGTATAGGAGGAGGGAAGGGCAGGAGGGTAAGTAGGAGCACTAGAGTAGTGAGGCTGAGGGTTAACAGGGACAATAGGGTTGGTGGAAGGCAAAAGGAGGAGGAGGAGGAGAAGAGAGAGGCAGGTGGGCAGGAGGTGCACATGCATAATTGGTAAGGGTGAGAGAGCTGAAGTGAAGAAAGATGGGGGAATTAGGATGATAGAGGGGGAGATAGTAGTGAGAGGTCACCTCTAAGTGTAGTTGCCATTTTGGTACAGTGGCAGAGCTGGTGCCTGAGGTGCACAGGGCACTAGGTTCAAGACTTGCCCAGGGTAGCAGGAAGAACCCCAAACAGTGGCTGTAGCAGCAGGGAGCTGGGCTCAAGGTCTGCAGAAACAATCAGACAACAATTTAGCAGTGACTGAGGGTTAGAGGGTTTTTTTAGAGTTTGAAATCCTGCACAAATAATAGACAGGTGTGCTAGCTGAGTGGTGGATCTGCTGACTAAAACAGTGAGGGTGCAGGGTTCAAAGGCAGCAAGAGAGAAGTGGTAAAACTTTATATTTTGGCAGGTTGGGGGGGGGGATAAGAGACTAAAAGTCCTAGAAAGTAGGAATAAAATAGCTAGACAAAGTGGTTAAGAGTTAGAGCTGTTGATTTTGATAGCAATGGTACTGGGTTTGAGTACAGCTTAGGGACAGAGTGTAGAAAGTTTTTTAATTCAGAGAGGGAGGGAGGAAGGGTTAAGAGTTTGAAAGTAGAAGAAGATGTTGGCCTGGTTCACAATTAGCTTATCCATGGCGGGAGGGGTGACTTTTCCAGTTCCCAATGTTCAAGTTGCATTTGAAATTAGATTCAGTTTTAACTCCTTAGATGCATATTCCACAGCTGTCTGAAGAGGATCCAGAGTGCTTTGCTGACCCATGTAGAATATCCTGTGGATAGCTGGTGTTGGATGTGAAAGCAGATTACAGAGGCTGCAACAGTTAGCAGCAGCTCTAGCTTATCTGGGGCCATACTCACCTGGACCTGGGAAGGAGGATTGAAGGGGGATGATAGAGGTGGTCCCGAGGGACTTTGGGTAAGCCAGGGATTGGACATGGGACCACCAGGTGCCTCCCACTTGGGAGGGGGTCACATCCTGCAGGGGTGGGGAGAAAGAAGAATTTATTGGGACAGAGAGAGCTGTCCATCCTCTTTCTCCTCTTACCCTTCAGGGATCAGGATGTCCAGCCAGACAGGATAACAAGGTAAAGGTCTAGTAGGCCTAAGGGATTGCTCAGGTCAGCTAACATCTGTGCCCAGGGGCATCACGGCAGATCCTCTTGCAGGCTGGTTTCGAGATGTTTGATTCAACTGAGAGGTTCAGGCTGAGGACACAGTGGGTCACATGCTACGATTATTTAAAAAAAAAGTGACTAAGAACCTCCAGAAAACTTGTTCAGAAAGCTGTAATTGTATTGCCCACCTGGCTGCGGTGTGGCAGTTTTTAGGTAACAGCCTAATTTCTAACTTATCACAGGGTGCTGTGGTGATCACTGAGAGGTGCATGCTGATCTCCTTAGAGCCATTTAGGTCAGATGCTAAGCTCCCAGCACATCTTTGCACCTTGGGTACAAGTGTCTGCTAGAGCGGGAATACAACTCCCCCCCCAAAGGTACCCTCATGGGGCTACTCTCAAGGAAACAGTGACTTCTTCCTGGTCCTCAGTCTGTGATTCTGGGCTCCATTGAGTCATGCGGCGACTGGCTGGTCATGTTCCTCCACAGCTCCTCATTAGCTGGGGGGGTGCTGCCCTCCAAAAATGCAGGCCGCAGGTGACCAAGTAACTTCATTCGGTGATCCAGGTGGGGGGGGGAATAAACTCTTAAGTTGCCCACAGAGTCGGGGCGGCAGGCCCGGAGGAGTGAGTGGGGGTCGGGGGTGCATTACCAACCATGGGTCAGGAAGTATTTTTTCCTGGCCAGATGTCCTTTTCTCCTGCACTGCTATCTAAGGAGGGGCATTGGCTGAGGGGTTCAGCTGAGGGGAGAGTAGTCTGACCCAGGAGATTGGAGGCTTTATCCGTGGCACATAGCACTGGAGCTTGAGTGCGGGAAGGGGTGTTGTCCCTCTCAACTATCTAGATTCTTTATCATGGGCTTCTACAAGAGCCAGGGGGCAAGCAGTTTGGCTGCTGAGATCCCACGAGACTCTCGATGGCTATCTTATGAATGGCACAAGACACCTTTGGGGATCGGGGCAAGTGCACCTGGTTATCCAATGGTGCTGCACATCAGTAGTAGGGGCAGTGTTGGATCCCATTGGGTTCAATATTTGCCACTGGCCTTGTGGTTCATGAGGGGGACTATGAGCTTATATCTATAAAAAAATGTTATATGCCAGCATACAACTGTACGAACCATAGATCAGGGCAAACCAAGGTGATAGGCTAGGATAAGTACAATAACAATGAAATGAAGTGCTGAAGGGGGGGGCCTGGGCTTCAAGGACAGGCAGGGGCCTAGGAGCTGACCCCTGAGGGAGTGGTGGCCTCTAGTTTACAGCACTGCAGCAATGGAGAATTAAAAAAAAAAGGAAAAAAGTATATATACTTATGGGGGCATGGTATTTAGCATATGTAAGACAAATTAATAACATAATTTTATTATCAATAAATAACCTGGAGGTGCACCCTAGCTCAGAGTGGTAGCCCTGCCTGCAGACAGAGAGGATAGGGGTGCGAATCTGGTCCAGCTCTCAACAGCCACCAGGTCTCGGAGCACTTTCTGTGGCCTTTTTTAATGGATTTCTGGGGAGGGGGTTTTTAGTGTGTTTCAGATAACATGGCAGCCCATCAGAGAATGCCGCCTATGAAGGCCACAAAAGGGCTGGAGACTCAGTTGTGAGAGATGTACCGGAGGAAGGGGGCAGCTTGGTTGGAAGCCTGCCTGGAGGGCCTGGAAGGCTCATCGACATCAGCAGCATCAGAAGCGCCATCCAAGAAGTGGCCGGTGAGAGGTCAAGTGGCACCTCCTGCCAAGGTAGCAAGAACGCCTAGTGGAGGCAGGCAAGGTGAGGAAGTAAGACAAATAAGTGACCGTGAGACACTCCAGGTGCTTGACACAGCCCTGGGGCCTGGGGAGTGGGACCTAGGGGAGCATGAGGAGGGGGACAGGGGGGTGTCGGCCATGCAGGCTAAGGCAGCACCTCTCAGGTGGCAAGCTGCATCTGGAGTTGATGATACACAGAGGGACACCTCCAAGGCAGGTCTGGAAACATTGAGGTTGGGAGCAAAACTAGACAAGCTACTAGATCTGATAGCAGCAGTGGTTGAGAAGGTGGGAGGACAGGAGGCAGCAGCAGGGCAGGTAGGTGCCGCGGGCCCAGCCTCTACTGAGACCCTGCCTCCTCAGCCAAGCTCTTATGTGGGAATAAATAAACTGTTGGATTCCCACCTCAGGGAGAAAGTTCAGATGCAAATTAGGAACAGGGAGTACGTGGACATGTTCACCTTTTTGAACAGACCAATGGAGAGGGAGGAGAAAAAGAAGAAGGGCGAGATTTCATATAAGAAACCCCCAAAGGTGCCCCACACCTTTGAAAACTGGATCGCAGCCCTTCCCATCTTTGCAGGTACCATCCTGCAGGTGGAAAAAGACCAGGGGCTTGGGTTATTTACCTACCAGTACAAGATCACACTCATGCACCAGAGGAAGGGTGGCATGGCATGGCTGAAGTACGATGAGGAGTTCAGGAGGAGGCACCAGGAGGACAGCACCCTGGGCTGGGATACAGTGGACATGACCCTCCTCATGGTCATCATGCACGGGGGGGTGGTACACATGGACAGCAGTTTACCATTGTGTCTGACCCTGCCACAAAAGACTGAGCGGGGGACACATCCCAAGCACAAGCATGCTATGTTTATAATCAATCTAAGTGCAATTGGGGGATGTGCCATGTTTGGCACATCTGCCTAGTCTCAGACTGCAGCACCCCTTCATTCTCTGCACCTCCCCTCGCTCCCCAGGAGGAGTCTTCATAGACACAAACAGGAAGCTGGGGAAGCTGCATGTGAACAAGCCTGATCACCCCAGTAAAGGGAGACAGGATTAGCCAGGGGAGGAGGCAATGCCTGGACAATGGACAGCTAATCTGCTATTTGGAGGGGTCTCGGGTGGATTTCAGGAGCCAGTGTGAGGGAACAATAGGGGAGTTAGGTAGATGGGAACCTGAGGTCCAATGCGAGATCATCTGCAGGTGGTCCGGGAGTAACTGGAGGAGAAAAGGTGGCAGGGGAGGATTAGCGGGTCTACCTGTCCCTTAGGGTAGCTTCTATTGGGGGGGAATGTTTTTGCCATGGAACATCATGTTTAACACCACACTCATTCCAGGGGTTGACAATAGAATTGCTGATGCTTTGTCTCCTTCACAGTGGCAACATTTTCTGGATTGAGCTCCAGCAGCGAGGCAACAGCCATGGACGTTGCTCCCATTCTTATGGGGGGTGGTGACAGCTCAACTTGGAAATGCATAGGTAATTCCATTGTGCCAAAGACAAGGGTAATATATCAGAAAGAGGTGGAACACTACCTGGGGGTGCGCACTCAGCTAGATTTACTGGAGGATTGGCCCATTCCAGTCAAGCAGTTGTGCATGTATAGTGCGCTGGCTAGGGGAAACGGGGACACACCAGGGGTGGTGGACAGGCACCTTGCTGGCCTATATCGGTTCACCAGGGCTCTGTGAGTTACCAACAACACAAAGGTTTTCAGCGTACGGAAGGTGTCAGAAGGGTGGAGGAAGTCATTGGCTTCTCACTAAGACCTGAGGTGCCCCATCACCCCGGCGATTCTGGGGAGACTATGGAGGGCTCACCCCATAGTCTGCTGGACCCCTTTTGAGGCACAGTTGTTCAACATCATGTTCCTGTTGGCTTTTAGTGGGGCCATCAGTGTGTCAGCCCTAATACAGCTCAAATACTATTCGAAGGTCATTGGGTTGGGGCTAGGGGACATCATACCAACTGAGGAGGGTGCATGGGTACAGCTCAACAGGAGTAAAACCGACCAGTGTCAGAAGAGCCACTGGTGTCTGGTACAGCCCCTCCAGGGGCACCCTGGAGGATCCAGGATAGAGTGCAGGCTTACATAACTGAGAACCCCAAGAAAGGCAGGGCATTCTTCCAACATGAGGATGGCAGGCCCATCACGGCCTACCAGTTTAGAGAAGTCCTGACTCAGGCGGTGCAGGAGGTGGGGCTGAATCCCAAGGAGTTTGGTACACGCTCTTTCAAAATAGGGCCAGCCACGAATGCTAGCAGACTTGGGTGGGCAGATGGGCAGATACAGGAGCTGAGGTGCTGGAGGTCCCAGGCATTCTTGAGGTATGTGCACCCACATTTGCAATAATGACTTATTATTTCTTCCTGGGTCTCCCAGAATCAATAGTTTGATTTGGATTTGTGGCTAGGCCTTCATACAACAAGTGGCAGCTAGAGTGGCAAATGGGGCAGAGAGGCTACTCCACAATAAGGGTCTTCCAGCTGTCCAGTTACAATGGCTGGGGGTGTAGCGCATGCCCTGGGATGAGCTGATCCCCCTGCTATGAGCGGAGGAGTGGACCTAGCATATCCCAGAGGTATTGGTGGTGCACCTTGGAGGGGATGACCTGGGAAGTTGAAAGACAGTGAATTTGCTGCTGGCCATGAATGACTGTTGAACCATTAGGACTTGGTGGCCTCAGACCATCCTCATTTGGTCCCAGCTGATCCAGAGGTCAAAATGGCCAAATTGGGAGGTGGTGGCCTCTCTCAACAAGGCCTGTATCCAGGTCAATTGGGAGATGAGGGTGGTAATGCAAGCAGTAGGGGGGACCATGGTGAAACATAGTCAGATTCAGGCCACTGGTCAAATCATGGTAACCGAGATGGGGTACTTGACTGAGCGGGAGTTACAGTGGTGGCTAGGGGCACTGGAGAAAGTCTTGGAGGAAGTGATGAGCAGGTGGCTTGTGGGGTCGGACGTTGTCTGTCCTGTGGCTTCTTGAGAAGATTGCTAAGAGATGGCATAGTGAAAAGGGGGAGGTGATGAGCCAAGTTCTTCTGAAGGGAACGTGACACCCTCTGGTTGGCACGGAGTGGACCTGAACACTTGGACCCAGGGTAGGGGTCATGATCCGCCTGCAGCAGGTATATCCATACTGCAAGGAAATGGGGCCAGATGGGGGGGCGGCCGTACAGCCTTTGGCCCAGTACGACCACAGGGGAGTTGATCTTCCTGGATGTGCTCGCTGCTGTTAAGCAACGATATTATTCAGCAAACCCATGACTGTGGCCATTTCCTCCAAGACATGTGTCAGTGTGTTTCTTTCCAGGGAAGGGGGTATGGAAGACTACCAGATAATATGTCTTCCCCACAAAAAACAACTTTCTGATCTCCTTGTATGAGTTTTTTTGCTTCTGTATTTCCAGAACAAAATCATAAAATATAAGTACTTGATTATTCTGGAAAGTACAAAAGTGTTTTTCTTTTCCTTACTTCTAAGAGTATTTTATTTCTGTCCTGAAATATAACAAATACTGCACTACCCTCTCTTCAGGGTATTTTCTACCTATAAGTCCTGTTAGGGATTTCTCACAGAATTTTAAGGTTTTGTATCTCCATTATCTACAGCTTCTGGAAGGCCCCAAAATCATTAAATTTTCCTTCCTTGCTCACCACTCAAGATCCTCCAATGTATTATTAGTACATTTAACACCAAAAGGTTTGTGTTTCTGTTTTTTTTCTTTTATTTCTGGGACTTCATAACCCAAATTTCAGAGTCCCTCCTTAAATGCTGTCATGTGTAGTGCTGTGCAGAATACATAATTCTGCCCATGGAATTAGCATAGCATGATCATTCTGCTGGTGGAATTCCTGTCCAAATTTCACTGGTCATTCTGCAGAATTCCACCTGCTGTGATTCGTCGAACATCACTCCACAATAATTTCTAAAGAATATGTTAAGATCTGTAGAATTTAATTCCATGGTAATGGAGCAAAAAGTCCATTCCACATTATTCTGCTGTGAAAATCTACCATTCTGCTTCTGATGAAATCTCGCAGAATTTCATCAGATTTTTACAAAATTATATGCAATACGATTCTGCCAGAATTTGAAAATTCTGTACTTGTAGTCATTTTCCCATTTAGTTCATTAATATTGTTTTTTTATCCCTTGGTCTTCTCCCTTCTGTGCTTTGTAGTTTGTTTTCTAGTTTTATAAACCCCTAATTTCTTTTAGATGAACAGATTAGGTGATATAAAGTGATTTGCCCCATTAAAGGGGCAGACTCCATTGTCAGCAGGCCCAGGCTAATGTATGGGGAGGCTCAAGACTCAGAGGCAGGAATAAGGGGAAGGGGTTAGACAGGAGGAGTGGGGCCAGGTGAGGTCACAAAAAGTGTGGGGGCTATGAAGTCATAGAACATGAGGGAACGATTTGGGGATCAGACCCTGGGTTGAAATTTTTTTCCAGATAAAGGAGTACTTAAATAAGATTCAGGAGTGGTGGCCGGAGGTTGCTCTGGTGTGGTAAGGAAAGATACTCAGTAGAGTATGGAGACATGATCATGGCCATAAGGCAGTAGAGAAGGCCAGAAGGCACATGAACACCAGGGTGGGCAAGTTATTTACAGCCTATGGGGGACAAACAATACCAAGGGGTATAGAGGAGCATGTGGATAAATATTATAGGGGGGATGGAGTACACCTCTCAGGGTTGGGTCTGGCCCTCTTTAATTTAGAGATAACAGATCTGATTGAGCCCTAGATATGGAAAAAATTGGCTTAAAGAGGGGGAAGGCCACCGTCCGTTGCAAGTGGGAGGTGGCCTAGTTGAAAATAACGGAGGGAGGAGGTTAAGAAGGGTGGGGGTGGGGATAAAAGAAATAAGAAAAGTTCCTGGACATCCCAAGAAGTTGGAGGAGTATGAGTGTACACTCGGACCCCAGCAGAGAATGAAGAGAAAAGTAGCCTCCAGATGTACATCTGGGTGGAGAAGTAGAAAAGTTTCATGGTCTTAAAAAGTGAAAGTGATATAATGTAAATAGAATACAATGAGTGTTGAATATGCATGTAGGGTATATGGTGTGGTTATCAATATGTAAATATTGGCAATATGGATTGATTTGAATTGTGGAAATGATTTGAAGTAAATTAATTGCCAAACTGGGCACCCACACATCTTTGTCTGAGTTTTCATTGACTGGGATTTGGGGACAATACATTTTTATTGAGCCATCAAGAAATTTTCAAAACACAAGCATTCAGACTACTGTACATGTAGTCCTTCTTTGGGTAATGCCATTGCCCGAAGAAGGGCTCTGGGAAATTTTGTGTTCTCAAAATTGCTTTTTGGTCCAACAAAAGGTATCAAACCACCTGCTTTGTTCATTTATACAAGGACCAATATGGATGCAAACAACTCTGCTTCATTTCTTTTACTATCTCATTTAAGACGTTTTTCACTGTGTTCATACTGTATCTTCTCCCTTGTTTTGATGCTCTGGGACATTTCTTTATTTGAATTTTTATCTCTTGAGTTTTCCCCACCCTCTGGGCCTTTTTGTATCTTTATTTCTGTTAGCTTGTATGTTTTAAAGTATGCTCTGTAACTGTGGCTAATTTTGTTTATTAGCTTCTGACACTAATTCCCTGTTCATTGGTTGCTGGGGGCTGTTTAATACAGCTTTCATGTTTTGCTTGATAGCACTTTCTCTCCCATTTCCCTAATTCTGCTTTTATCGTGCTTTTCTGTGTGTCTGGATATACCCTTGGGTTACCTTGTGCTTGTGATGCAATACTTTGTACTGTCTCCCTCGAACTCTCCCATGAGCTTATTAGTTCAGGTACTCTCTCTGGTCTCTCCCTGGTTCTCTCTCCAGCCTTGTCCTTCAGTGCTCAGGAGCCTGCTACATTTCCACTTGCTATGCTGTGTCCTCTCCACTCCAGGCTGATTGTCTACTTTTTTCATTGCTGTTAGATGCACTGTGCACTGTCATAGTCATTCAGGACACCACCGGTTGCTTCCTCTGGCTATTGTTCCCCATCTATGGATACCAGTGAGTTGCAGGATATGAGCAGTGGCAGTTCTACTACTATTGCTGGATTTTGCTTTTTAAAGGCTTTCTTGAAGAGCTTTACCTGGGCAGTAGAGATCTCTGTATTTGTTCTGCTCCATGTTCTCCAGGCAGCTTAAATCAAAGGCAGTTGACATTCTGCCTTTTTTAGCTTCTGTTCATCTTGATAAAATATTTTCATATTTCTTTTACATTCTTTGGTCGGGTAGCCATCCTAATACATGACACAATATTTCCATTGTATTTTGGCACCGTTAGAAACTATTCATTTATGTTGTTTCTGGTTTGGACATGGTTCTTCACTAGGAACTCAGACAAGAGCAAAGTCTGCCTCTCCCTTATGTCACAATCTTGTTCTACCATACGCCTTCACTGTTTGACATTGCTGCACCATTTCAAGGCACTGTAAATATGTGAGTAGCACTGTAAGAATTTAGCCCAACCACCAATGACAATGTGAACACTATATTTGAATATTCCACTGTAGTAGTACAATGGATTCTGTTCATGTTCTGAATTGATATAAACTACACACAAGTAGCATCCCAAGAAAAAATAGGAACTTAAAAGTAATGTGATTGAAACTTGCTGAATGGGGAGGGGGAGTTTGAGCTTGCTACAACCCGATCTGCTTAATGACTGGGAGAAGAGTTGCCCTCTCCATTTGCAAGCTAACCACTGACCACCTATGAAAATATGTATCTGCTTTAATTAGCAATAATGACCTCAAGGCTGGTCATTTCCTGGGGATTAACGACTGGCTGAGGAGTAGTGTGGTCCGAGGCACAGCTGAGGGACAAACTCTACCGGGCAGTCATTAATCCCAGGAAATGACTGACTGTGAGATCATTATTGCAATTATAAGTCTTATCGCAATAATGACACTTTTTAATAGGCTTCTGTATATGGGTTTTTTGTGTGGCAGTGCACGCTGAGAGTAGTGCATCTCCTAACGTCTCTCAGCGATGGTGATGTGCTGGTGTATCAGAATGGTGCTGTGTTTTCATAGTTCCATCACATTTTTCTGGTATGCTTTGCCGATCACTACCGCACCAAGTCCATTACAGACAGTGTACACTGACAGCAGCGGCAAAAACATTTCTTGTTTTGCTGCCACTACTGTCAGCGTTCAGTGTGTGATCAGATCTATGGTTTCCTGCCGGTCATTTCTAAGAGATTTCAGACTGGCAGGGCAGTAAATCAATGAGCTAGTTCAGCTCATGAATAATTAATTAGACTTATAATACAAAATTAAATATTGTGAACCTTGAAAGAAGGCTCAATTAAAAAAACCAAAAGAGAAACAAAAAATACCAGTGAAGATTACAGCACAGATATAAGAGTCAAAATGTTAGAATAAGTTGCCAGCCATGGGATTGAAGTTGTCATTGGTGGTTGGGCTTAAATTATTTCAGCTGACATCTGATACCAAGAAACCCTTTTAAAATTCATGGAGAGAGAATAGTGTGAGTAGAATGTGAGAAAAATTAAATGATTACATGCTCTCTTGAGCTGCTATGGAGGGGTGTTCACTGCATTCTGTTGATGTTCTGATATAATCCACACTCCAGTAGAACTCCTAGAAAACATAAGAACTTAAAACTAATGTGAATAAAAGTTGCTTAATGAGCTGGGGAACAGCATGTCACATTTTGATTTGCTGAAGTATTTTTTCTGTGCCTGGTAAGGCAGAGCTAAAGTAAGAACATTGCCAATGCTGTGTCAAGTGATCATTAACATTCCAGTAAACACCATGCCACAGATTAACCAAGTCACAGATGACTTTTTAGGGCTGTAGTGGGCAGAGCCTTGCAGACCCCCTGCAATCAAAAAAGGAGTCTTTCCAGACTGAACAACAGTTAGTTGCATCACAGTCACCTCCGTGTCTGTAAAGCACACTGCACTGTCCATTAGCAGTCCAACTGCACTATTTTTCATCAGTTGATGGTCATGGTAGAACACGACAATGTCCTCCATGTCCAAGGTGGCTGCTGAACTCTACTGTGCATGTGCAAGTAGTTGCACATGCGCAATACAGGTTGGCAGCCATCTTGGACACATTAGACTTTGCAGTGTTCTGCCTTGACTGCTGTGGACAAGACTGCCTTGTTTTTTTTTCCTTTTCATACATACAGTATACTTTTCCCTCCCATCCACCTGTCCCTGCCTCTCAACACCTGCCACCCCACTCCCAGAAACATAACAGTGACACTGGGGGTGCCCAGTTCCCCAGTGTCACAATCACCAATACTCCTTTTGTTGTGATCCCCCTTGTCTACTACCGTGCATGCATGGTTATATGTACTTTTAAAATTTCTTTATATATACTGTATATATATACATATATATTTTTTCCTACCCCTACCTGACCCTCCCTCACACTCATCACACCACAACCCATAGAAACATAACAGTGACACTGGGGTGCCCAATCCCCAGTGTTGTGATCACCAGTCATCATTTTTGTTGTAACCCCCCATCCACTACCACACATGGGCAGTTATATGTGTTTTTCTTATATATATATATATATATATATATATATATATATATATATATATTTTTTCCTCTCCCACCCAACCCTTCCTCTCAGCACCCCGCCCCAAAAAACATAACAGTGACATTGGGGGTGCCCAATCCCCCAGTGTCATGATCAGGAATCCTCAATCCATTTTTTTCCTTTTTATTAATTAACCCTGTAAAAAGGAAACTGCCCATCAATGTCTTTTGTGGCCATTACTGACCCCCACCTGACCCTCCCACTCAGCAACCATCACTCCACCCCCAAGCCCTTACTTACTCATCAGAAGTCCAATACCATAATCCTCTCTGGACCACAGACATGTCTTCACTCTTCAAAACCAGACTGCGAACTAAAGAAACAGGGACTGTATGTGATTCAATGTATTTCAATCATATTTTGAACTGGGTGGCATAACATGGCCATTTTTGTATATTTTTGGCCCAAATTTTCAACATGTCTTTCTTGGTATCCTGCCTCATAAATAGTTGCACTGACATTAGGCAAATCTGTCCATCCTGAAAAGTGATTTTGTGGTGCCTGCGAGAAGTCACCTTTTGGGCAAGAGTTTAACATTTTCTCTGCCCTTGTTTGTGTGGTGGGGTCATAAGAAGGCTATGTTGAAAATTTAGTGCAAAAATATTTAAAAAAAAGTTATAAACTTACATTGAATTTTGCAAACACAGTAACTTTGATAATTTTCAATATTTTTGGCCCTATTTACAACATAGCCATATCTTTACAGCACCTCATGAATGTGACAGCTGTTATTTTTCAAATCCTGGCCAAACTAGGAATTGTTTTACATCCTGAAAAGTGATTTTGTGGTCCCTGCACAAAATCACAAATAGGACAGGAGTTGAACATATTCTCTGCTCTTGATCATGAGGTGAGGTCATAAGAAGGTTACATTTTAAATTTGGTGCAAACGTATTAAATAAAAAAAGTTATGAGGCTATGTTGAATTTTGCAAATGCAGGCTCATAAGTTTGGTAATATTCAATATTTTTACCACAAATTTTCAACATAGCCCTTTCTTTACAGCACCTCATGAATGTGACAGCTGTCATTTTTTAGCTCCTGCCCAAAATGTGGTTTTGTGTCCTGAAAGTTGATTTCATAGACCCTGCACAAAATCACCTTTAGGCTATAAGCTGAACATTTTCTCTGGCCTTCCTCTTGAGGCAGGGTGATAACAAGGCTATGTTGAAAATGTGGTATAAAAATATTACAAAACAGCAAATGTATGAGCCTATGTTACATTTTGCAAATGCAGGCTCATAACTTTGGTAATTTTCAATATTTTACCCCAAATTCCTCAGCTGCAGCCCTATCGGCTCTGGCCAGAATTTCTTTTACCTTACCATTGCATTTTGTTTTTGTCATGTTAAGATTTAACCCTAACTGATGCTTTAACATAGATTTTTGCAATTAATCTCTAGTAAATGTGTTTGTAAAATATATTGATTTGGTTTAAGGGACCTTAAAGATAACTCCAAGAATCTACCAGCAAATGCCCTGAAAAGTTTATGGAAAAAGGAATGTCCCTACCAGCATTCTGTTCAAGCCTTAAAACTCTCACTATCTTCAGGGCAACATGAAACAACACAGAAAAGTACATGTGTAATGTTGTTTTTAAAAGGGGAGCTATTTAGCAATGAGAGAGGCAGTAAAATCACAGTTATGTAATTGTCTGCTAAAACAATTTTGCACTTCTGAAGTGTTCATATAATTGCAGTTTTCAGCTTATTGAGCAATGAATCTAGATCAAAAGGGGGTTAAGTGCCAAAAATCTGTATTACACTACAGAGCCTAAGCAACTGAAAATTTAATATTTTGAAGAAAGGTCTAATTGCATTCTAGCTTATACTAATGTGCTTTGCTTAAGGTGACTTGGTGATGCTTACAAATGAGAGTTGAAATGTTTTCCTGGAATGGAGTCAATACAAAGTCAACTCTAAGGAAATTATTTGCAAAGTTATTCTTAACAGAATACTTGTGCATGCTTGCTTACAAGATGGAAACACAACAGTTTAAACAATGCAAAAACTGAAGCTTTGAACAAGAAATGTTCTAATCAGGATTTAGCCCTGAGGCAAAGTGGAACTTCCCTTTCATGAATTTTAACTGGAACGAGTCATAAGTGTTCAGCAAGATTCTTCATCAGTTTATAAAAGTTTTCATGAACCATTCATTTGTAATGCAATGCAATGCAAATACTGTTCAGAATAATATTGAACTCTTCTTACTCAAGTAACGTTTTATACTGTATGTAATTTATAAATGTATTGTTCCATATTTCATGTTTTCACAAAACAATTGTTAATTATCCTTGTCTCAATTAGTCATATAACACCTTGTTCTCTTGTTTTTAAATAAATAAGGAAAATAAAATGAAAATCTTCCCTCTACTGCCAAAGAATCTGCCTAGCGTCATCAATGATGCAGAAAACTCCTCATGCTGAAAGTCAGCAAGCTGATAAACCTTTTCACCATAAGGCCTGAGAGGCCCTTCGGCACCATGCATTTTTGCTTAAAGTTGAACTAGCATAATATTCTGTGGTGATTTGCATATACAGCCCATGATGCTTTGCATTATATGGGGTACGTGTGATTCTGTATTTCTTTCCCCATAACACCATTAATGTAATATCAGCTTTTTAAACAAATTGGTATATTATTGCTCAGAAAGCCAAGAATAATGGGACTACTTTTTCTAGAGAAATACATTTCTTATGTTCCCATACAGCATGTTGCATTTTGCTGGTCCTCATATCACAGGGAATTCTTGAAAGTCATATTGGTTGGTGACACTTTCTGTGTAGGGTGCCAGTCTGATGCCAATAGTTAATGTCTGTTACAAACTTTACAAGTAGATGTCCCTTGCTGCCACTGAATGACATGTTTGTTCAGCTGCGTGCATGCATCTTGTCAGATTTTGTAGCATTGTATCTCTCAGCCTTTTGTCACTGAATTATAAGACATTGACACTCAAAATGTTGGACACTGTGGGACACTGGCCCTTATAATTTGGGACACAGCATCAAACATGGAGATTCTGTACATGTTCTGAACACTGCAGAAAACTGTAGCCTCATTTTGTATGCCATATATCTTTGAATAGCAGCCACCTTCTAATAAAAGCTGCCCTCATACATAAGTTGCTCCCGCTTTTCAGTTTTTAAAATAAAAGCCGCCCTCGATGAATAGCCGTGGCTTACATTAGGTGAAAGATGATACATGTGGTAGGGCATGCTACTAGGTTATGGGAATAAGAAGAGAACATACAGTATTATTGGTGCAGTGTAAACCTCTGCAGCAGTTGGAATACACTGATTGAAGAGTGACAGAAATGAAGTCCTTCACGCTAGGTAGAACATTTTCCCCACATGTTTACTGTTCTTCAAGAAACCCCATACAACAAGATATACTGGCAAGCAGCTGCTTGCATTCTGCTTCTCTGGTGGTTTTAGCAGTGTTGGTGCCAGTACTGGATATATACAGTATGCTCATGTAGTCAACTTTTCAAATGCATGTCCATGTGTCCACATGTCCATGTTTCACTGCAACATGTCTGTGTTAGATATGAATATACCCATTCACAGAAAATGCAAGAGCTTCTTGCATTTCATTATACATGGTATCACACAGGTGTTTTGGGTGTGACAGACTTTTCACTGGGGGGTGTGCTGTGGCAGCAGACAAAATTGGGACCAGCCCACTAGCCATTACCCCAGTATTTGTCAAAAAGTTTTACAAGCAACCCTCAAACATAAGCCGCCCTCCATCATAAGTCATGGCTGAAACAGCATTATCAGTAATATAAGTCATGGCTTTTAATCGAAGATATATGGTAGTTTAATTTTAATTTAGCATCTTACAATATTATGAAATTTGTCTACAAAGCCTGCATTTACAGCAACATCTCTGTGTGGGCAGCATGTTTTTTCTATGTGGGATGGCTGTGGTACAGAACAATTTTAAGGGATAAAATGAGGGCTGTCCCTCATAAAATGGGGCAGTTTACAGGTAGGGGTGTTGGCATTCTCTGGAATCAATTCTGTTGGCACAGAAGTTGGAGTTTGAGACATTCCTTTTCTGACTGATTCTGTTCCACATCTGATTGACACATAAGAAGCGATTCAGAGACTGACCCAGGAATTCTGAAACAAAGCAAACTGTGTAAAACACATATACACACACACACACACACACACACACACACACACACACACACACACACTCTTAGTTTGCCTTTCCTCTCACCCAGTGTTCCCTCAATCTCCCTCCCAGCTTAGTCCTTTCCTACATCTAGTACTATTACCACCTCATGACCATACCTAAGTAATGCTGCTGCAGGCTGCAAGGAAAACCTGGGGTCCTCCAGCTCCATCTGTGATCATATCTGTCTATCTGCTGATCTGGAGGTCTTTACAGTGCAAGGTGCAACCACTGAAGGTCTTTGCTGCTCTGTTGGTGAGGGAGATGGCAAGAGAGAGAGAGAGAAAGAAAGAAAATCCAGTGCTACTGGGTACACAGACAAAATGGATTTGGTGGTCCTCCACAGACTGTTCTCTCTCTCTCTCTCTCTGTCTCTGTCTCTGTCTCTCTCTTTCTCTCCTCACCCTGACCTGACCTGTTAGTGGTTGTGTCAGCACCTATGTGACCTGTCCCACTCTCAAATACATATCCTCCCATCCTGACCCAGTCACCATGACCCTCGCCCATGATCCAGGCTAGACTGCAGTGCCAAGGGCTAAGTTATTATGGCCAATACTGGCTGGCATGCTTCTCCATGCTGTTGAATCCATACTTAATAGTTGATGTGAATGTGAGCTGAAGAGGTCCACCTGTGCCAAACCCTTGTATAAGCCTCCACACACCTACAGTATATTAATTAAACATCTGGTAGCTAAAAATCTCAGGGTTTGCTGCAAGTAGGCTGCCTCCTTCCCAGATGATACAGCAGTAAATAATGTGAGAGACAGAGTAAAGGCAGGACCAGTGTGGTGGCCAGAAAGGTCTTTGGTTCAGTGGCTGGCTGCTGTGCCTGGCTGGTGTTACCAGCTAGCAGGTCAGGTTGTTGGGTTGGGGCTGTGGTAGGATGAAAGGAGACTCCCTCCATCCCTGGACTACTAGATGGGCAAATGGACTTGGAGGAATTGTGTCTAGTTGATGACATAGCCACGAACAGTGGACTGGATGGGGCAACACTCATGAACACAATCAGAGGAGCACAGCAGTCGCAGTCACCTTGGCCAAAAGACTGATGGACAACAACACATTATCAGACCAGATGGCAGATAAGAGGTAGGTAGGAAGGAAGAGAGGACTGAAAAGGGCTGAGTCACATTGAATGAGTGAAGTTTTTTTCACAGGTGTACACAGTTAAAAACAAGTAATACTAGTACTTATACTTACTACTAGTGCTGGGTAACATAGAAACATAGAATTTGATGGCAGAGAAGGACCGCTTGGCCCACCTAGTCTGCCCATTTCCCTACCTAATAGATAGGCTGCAGATCCTAGTTAACCAACAGCTTACTTCCTCCTACCCCCTCACTAGAATTCCCTTATATCTGTTCCATGCAGGGTAGGATGTTTCACAAGGAGTAGAATTGGAATCAGAATCAGAAACAGATTCCAATTCTGATTTTTTTTTAAGAAATTGAATTTTTGGCTCTCAATACCAAAATTCTGAATTCCAAAACAATTTGTGGAATACGATCAATCTGATTTCATTCAGTGGATTCAGACAACCCCATTTAGAAGTCCTGTATAGAATTCCAGGTTTTGGTTTATGATTTTTGGTCCACTTTAACCATTTCCACTCCTCTTATTTCTGTAAGCACTTTGTAAAGTTACAGAAATTACTAAGACAGCAGTAGGAGTGAAAAAAATTGTTTTATTTTAATTTTTTCCACTATTGTGTTTCATTTTACTTCAGCCCCTATCCAATTGATCACACAGTCTTCCCCAAGATACCACTCTCTGTCTTCATGGTCAGTGGTGATGATGGAGCAGGTGGTGCCACTGTGGCTTTGCCTTTGTCCTCCTCCTCTTCCCCCCAGGAATAGCAGAAGCTCCCAGATGTCTATAGGCAGAGTCTGGGAAAAATAGAGGCAGAATGTAGGTAAGTACTGTGTGAACTTAAAACTGCTGCAATATTAAGTCCAGGTGTGTAGAGTACTATGCTCTCCCTTGTATAGACTGAAAAAACAATGATTGAATGCATTTAAAAATAGTATTACCAAGATACTAATATTCAACAAAGGAAACTACTGTATTGTAATATGCAGTAAAGTCCAGTATAAGTACCATAGAGTACTATTCATTCATTTCTGACTGCATATTTAGACACCAGCGGTTTTCAGAATACAATAGTTAAGCAACAAGTTATGACAGGGTATGTGTTGTGCTGGAATAATGTCGCACCTCAGGTGGGTTGATGCACAAGGCCAAAAACTAAGTGCTTCCATCACCGTGAGGTGCTCTTTGTCCCAGTACAACATACACCCTGGAGTGCCTTATTGCAATTATGAAATAGGTAATAAAACTGTGTGATGAGATATATTTTTTTAATAAAATATCATTTTAGACATTAAATTAGTAATAAAGATAACATAAATGACATCTATTCTGAAAATGTTAATTTATCCCAATTGATACAGTTTGTGTTGCCACTGGGCCAATGGGTGGCAGCAATGTCCAGTACAAGAAGCTATGTTTCTAAGAGTCCAGTAAGCACAACAGGGAGAGCAAGCATGGAAAGCATTGACTTTAATTGAGAAAGCATTGCTTCAGTTGAGAACATGCTGTTGCTGGTCAGGAGAAAGTTGCATGTTCTGAATGGGCTGAGTGACTGTTTAAGGGTGGTGTCATCATCCACTACAGCAGGATTATGGAGGAGCATCAGCAGCAGCCTTGGTTCATCAGCATGATGGGAAGGAGTGAACAGCCTGAGGAGCATTGATAGCAACTTTACTTTCGACATCATGGGCAGCAAGAGCGGGCAGCCTGAGGAGCATTGATAGCAACTCTACTTTCGACATCATGGGCAGCAAGAGCGGGCAGCTTGACGAGCATTGATAGCAACTTTACTTTCGACATCATGGACAGCAAGAGTGGGCAACTTCAGGAGCATTGATAGCAACTTTACTTTCGACATCATGGACAGCAAGAGCGGGCATCTTCAGGAGCATTGATAGCAACTTTACTTTCGACATCATGGACAGCAAGAGCGGGCAGCTTCAGGAGCATTGAGAGCGGGCAGCTTGAGGAGCATTGATAGCAACTTTACTTTCGACATCATGGACAGCAAGAGCGGGCAGCCTGAGGAGCATTGATAGCAGCTTTACTTTCGACATCATGGACAGCAAGAGCGGGCAGCCTGAGGAGCATTGCTAGCAACTTTACTTTTGACATCATGGACAGCAAGAGCGGGCAGCTTCAGGAGCATTGATAGCAACTTTACTTTCGACATCATGGACAGCAAGAGTAGGCAGCTTGAGGAGTATGAGGGGCGACTTTCATTTTGGCAGCATGGTGGGTGGGAGCAATAATTTTTAGGAATGTCAGGAGTGGCTTTCATTTCAACAGTGACTAGCATGGTAGGCAGGAGTAGGCTGCTTAATGCTGCATAACCTGCAGCCCAGTTGGGAGCCAAGAAACATCTTAGGATCTGAATGTCAGAGCAGAGTGAGAAAGCGAGGAACAAACTTCCCGAGATCCATGGTTTAAGATATGTGGTGATAAAAAAGACAGGCTGGGGCAGGGTTGAGGTTGAGGTTTTTTTTATACTGTTTGATGGGGGTGGGGTGGGAGTTTTAAAATGTTACTACATTTTTCTTTCAGTTTTAAATAATAAATGGACTGATGAGAGGGTGGCCATGTTTGTTGTGGCATTTTCTGCCAACTGAGCAGTGCAGTGATTCTGTGGGTGACTCTGTTTGTAAAGAGGTCATAGATGGCCATGGATCTTTATCTTGTGCTGTTGTGCTAAGATAATGGATTCTGAGCTACTCAATCAACCAATTTCTGGATTTTTCACACCAATTTCATAATTATTATTATGAACTAGATGAAAAGGATACAGGAATTTGATTGCCTGAGAGATCTTTGGAGTCATGATTAAATCCTACAACATAAGCATGGCTTCTGAAAACCTCCATCCACCAGCTTTATCACTATGAACAACTTCCTCTACTTGCTGTCTGATGGATTCCGCACACAAATACCCCTCTGGCCCTGCTCATTCTCAAGTTATTTTTTTGATCCCATATTTCATCAGCTTCAGTTAGACTGCCTAAATAAACTGATCACAACCAAAACAACAGTTTGTTCTTGGAAGTGCCACTGTGTGCAGCTTCATAGCCTCCCTTCCTCTCTTTTTTGCAGAGGCACTCACTCTGCCACCCATTACACTGCAAAACTGCATGTAGCAGTTTTTTCAAAGACCAAATTTCTAATGTTTTTAAAGTACTATATTCACATCTAACATTGTGCTCACATATTTATCACTCCCATTCGGTAAATAGTGGGACCAGGCGACTTACTGATCACTTCCGAAGTACCAGATGTCTCGATCCCCACTGCTCAGTTGGTTCCTTTTCAAATCACAGTTTCCACTCCTCACTTGGCTAAATTCAAAATACAAATCCTGCTCCGTTTTAGGCATATGATTCCATTGGAAAACTTCTCATCCTCTGAACAGGCCACAGTTTAAAGAAAAAAAGTCACTCCAGTACAGTCAGCCAAGTTCCCAATCACACTATGCTGGCATTACAGCAGTGCCACCTGCTGCAAATGTCAAAAGGTAAAATGACTATCTTGTATCACTGTATCACTACACATTATAAAATAAATTAAAACATTCTGGTATTTTTTTTTATATTTTTAGTGATACAAATATGGCTCTAGTTCATAATAGCAATAACTCACAACCCACGTAGATGCCATCACTTTGAAGCTCCACCTGAAGCTTGGTCTTCTTTACAGAAACTGTTACTCCCTCCCACTACCTGTTAGATGCACACTGCTAACATAGATACATAGATACATAGATACATAGACAGTGTCGGCAGATAAGGGCCTATGGCCCACCCAGTCTGCCCATTTGAGCTTGTAAGTTCAGTTTGTTTTCCTAGAAGTCTGTTGCCCCTTACCCCTGACCTCCAGAATTTCTTTATGTCTATCCCATGCATTCTTAAATCCCGTGATTGTTTCAGCCCCACCACTTCCTCTGGCAGGGTGTTCACTTATCCACCACCCGTTCTGTGAAGAAATTCTTTCTCATGTTTCCTCTGAATCGTCCCCCTCCAACTTCATCCCATGCCTCTTGTCCTGGAACATCTTTTTCGCTTAAAAATAGTGTTTTCCTGTACCCTGTTCCTCTCTGTAAGATACTTGTATGTCTCTATCATATCCCCTGTCTCCCTCCTCTCCTCCAGGGAGTACATGTTCAGTTCCTTCAGCCTGTCTTCATAGGACTTGTGATGCAATCCATGCACCATCTAACAAAAATGATCACACCCATCTTTGATTATGCAGACATTGTGTATAACACTGCCCACTCTAACTTGCTATCCAAGCTGTACTCCTTATTCCACACTTTTTACCATTTTGCAACAAATTCCCCTTTCCGAGCACACCACTGCATGCTCCTTTCCTCCCTCGAGTTAGTGCCACTCCCTCATTGCCATTTTTGACACTCCATTTCTTTTATTTCCAAATTTTGGTTCAGCCTACTGCCCCCCTACCTGGCCAAGAAACTAACCTCTGCAGCCTTTTCTCCTTACTTGCTGTGCTCTAGGGACTCCCGCTCCTTCTCCCTCCCCAAACCATCCTCATCAGCTGCCAAATCTGCCTTCTCCTATCGTCTCCCCTACCTATGGAACCAGCTTCTGCAGTCCCTCATAAACTCACCATCACACAACTCCATTAAATCTCAACTTCATCAACCCCCTTTCCCAACCTGTAACTGCAACTCGTCTGCCTTTTTTTAATTCAATATACTTTATTAAAATTTTACAATTACACAAACATCACAATAAAATCTACAACACAAACAAAGCACAAACAAAGTACAGTCATAGGTTGGAAAGTCTGAAGTGAAACACCATGGAGACAAAAACACCCCATAGCAGCCCATAACCCTCACCTGCCCACCCCATTCCCTCATATGTGATGCTACTACCTTCAAGCAGCCCAGGGAGGACAGAAGTAGTAAACAGCTCACCAACTACAGGGGCAGAAAAATCTAGATATGACCACAAAGAGCCATTGGAGCCTCTGAGGGTCAAAAGGGTATAAAGGGACTCCCAGGTTTGGGAAAAATGCAGAAGTCTCTTCCGCATTGAGGCTATATGTTTTTCCAACATAAGGGCCAGTAAAATCTCCTGGTGTTATTCCACATGGGATGGAGGGGTAACCTCCTTCCAGTGTCAAAGAATAACAAGCTTGGCCACAGCAGAAACAAGAGACAGGTGAGGTTTTCGAATGGCAGGTGTGCCAGATGGGAAAATGCCTAATAGGCTACTCAAGGGATTGAACAGCTCGTCCAGACCCAAAAGAGGATCTAAGGCTTACTTGAAGGAGCCCCAAAAGGGCTGAATCCAATGACACTCCCATAACATGTGATGGAGGAAGCCAACATCCTCTAGGCAACTGGAACAAAGTGGAGAGGGTAATTTGCTAATCCTGTTCAATTTCTGAAGTGTGAAGTATAGATTGCGCAGAATATTAAATTGGGTGAGCCTCAGCCGGTCTTGCTTTATAAACTTATATAGATTGAGCCAGGGAGCCTTCCAGTGAACCTTGTTCTCTGACAACTGGAGCGTGTGAACCCGGTAATAACATATCCCAGTGGGTAAGTGTGGCTCTATGGACTGGAAAAGCCAGTAGAGTGCTGACGCTGCATGAGGCTGTGCAGCTAGTTGAAGAAAGGAGCCCACCCCCTCCAGTTGTGTTAAATGCCAGAGTTTAGGGCCCATAAATCCTTCCACTGTGCCTTTAACCTGCAAGAACTTAAAGAAGTCCTTACCAGTTAAATGAAAACAGGCCTGCAGGATTTGGAAAGGGAGGATTCTGTTGTCCTGAAGTATATCTGTTAATTTACAAGTACTCAAAAGAGGTCAGAAGGCAGTCGGGAATGGGATGATTGCCTGTTTTGAAATGTGGATTGTTAAACACGGGTTGTGAGGCAGCCAGTGTCCATGATAAGGATAAGTATGTCTGCAACTGGTTCCAAACTTTAAGAGACCACTCTAATGGAGTGGAACGGAAGGCCCGGGGGAGCTGGGAGGGCCTAAAATAAAGGAGGCAGTGGAGAGAACAGCCCAATGAAAGAGCTAGGGCTCATTCAATATCCAGCCATAGGGGAGTGTAAACCGAGGATCGGTTTGAGCCTTCTGAGCTCCCCAATGAAAAAACTTACTTGCATGTTGGGCACCATAATATAGGAAAACCATGGGGAGGGACAAACCACCATTTAACTTAGGTACAGCTAACTTAGTGTATGCCCTGTGGATGGAAGATGACTTCCACAGGAAAGAATTAAAAATTTGCTGTAATCTGATAAATCATAGCTTAGGGAGGTGGAAGCCCAACATCCCAAATGGGTAGAGTAGTCAGGCAAGACATTAATTTTTATTATGCTAACTCTCCCCCATAGGGATATTGGAAGAGATGACCACCTCTCCAAGTCAGACTTAACCAGATTGAGCATCCTGGTCAGATTATATTTAATCATACTGGGAACTGAATGTGTGAGTTTAATTCCCAAATATGTTAAAACCCGGGGTTCCCAAGAGAGAGACCCATTTCCAAGATATCCCTCTGACTCACCAGGTTATTCAAGGAGAAAACCTTTGTTTTGGAGACATTTAGTTTATAAAAAGAGACTTCAGAGAAATTAGAGATGTCTTTAAGTAAAGACAGAATAGAGACGACTGGTCCTCCAAATGCAACAGTAAGTCATTGGTGTATGATGACAAAACATACCGCTGACCTGCAACTGGGATCCCTTTTAGGTCACCCAAATTGCATAGTTGATGGATCAGGGGCTCCAAATAGTAGTTGAATAAAAGGGGGGCAGGGGGCAACCCTGCCAGGTACCCCACTTTAAAGGATAAGGGGATGAAAGGTGGCCATTGCACCAAATTCAGGCTGATGGGGCATCATATAAAATTTGAACTCATTTATTAAAAGTGTAGGGGATGCCAAATCTGTGCAGAGTGGCAAACAGATATTTCCAAGAAACACAATCGAAAGATTTTTCTGTGTCCAGGGAGACCAAAACCACATAGGATTTACTCTCTCTGGACATGGAAATTAAATCCCGGAGCTTTCTGAGATGGTCACCAGAAAATCTACTGGATATGAAAATTACTTGCTCAAGTACTATCACAGAATCCATTGCAGGGGTGAGCCACATAGCTAGAATTGTGGAAATGATTTTGATGTCTGAATTTAACAAGGATATGCTGATAACTATCCATCAAAAAGGGGTCTCTACCAGGCTTACGTATGTGTTATCAGAGCTCCCAAAAAAGATTGGTCACTAATGCCATATTCAAGCCAGAAGTTATAAACTTCTACTAGTTAGGAGGAACCTCCAAAATACAGGCTGTGTAAAAATTGTTGGTCAGCCCAACCAGACCAGGTACCTTATCCTGTGGCAGTTGCCGAATGACACTCTTGACCTCAGCCATGCTAATAGGGGCTCCCAATGAAGTCACCCATGCTGGTAGCAAGGAGAAGAGGGGAAATAGAGTCTAAGAATACCATAATAGCTTCATGGGAGGGGAAAGAGGCTGGGTCCATGGAGTATAAGGACATATAATAATGACAAAAAATGAGGGCCATCTCTTTTGGATCAGTAACGACATGGGCACCTGGATGAGGCAATATTCCAGGAATGAACTTACACATTTTGACTTGTTGCAGCTGAAGAGCTAAGAGCTTCCCGGCCTTCTCCCCCACATCTAAATATTGCATATTTGTGCAGTGGAGAGCCAGTTCAGCTTTCTGGGCCAGTACCTCTACATATTGAGCTCTAAGGGAATTTAATTTGAGCCATTCCTCCACTGGTGAGGTACGAGACAGAGAGCCCTCAACCAGATCAATATCTCAAACAAGGAGGTCTAATTTAGCTTTATCGGCCTTAGCCCAAACCAAGGAGAACCTAATTAACTCTCCCTGGAGTGAGCATTTAAGTTCCACCCATAAAATATATATCTGGCCCACTGAGCCCTTGTTTTGCTCCAAACAGAGAGAGATAAACTTTTGAATATGGAAAAGGGAATCAGGGGTCTGCAAAATTTGCACACTGAGGTACCATAGAGCATCTTGATGAAAGCCAGCACTCAAACAGTAGTAGAAACCCACAGGGGAGTAGTCACAGAGGACCATTGGATAAATATCTGTAGCCAGTACTGGGCAAGCAGAACAAGCAGTCCAAGAAAAAAAATCAGTCATTGAAAAGTCTTGTGGGGAGGGGAATAAAAAGAAAACTGTCAGGCTGAGGGGTTAAGGACCTGTCAAACATCTACCAGACCAACCCCATCCATAAGCTCATGGAGTGCTCGTTGAGCGGGGGAGAGACCTACGGATCTAGCATCCATGCGGTCTAGGTCAGGCTGGTACACAAAATTCCAATCGCCCCTAACAGTATCAGAAAGGAAGAACAGGAGGTGAGCAGTGGGATGAACTAGGTAAAGAAGTGGGAAGTAGAGATGCAGTGAATTTTAAATCCGCTGACAAAGTGGTCACGATGTGGCCACTTCGCTTTGGCGGAGCACAATGCGAAGTGGGCACCACAAAGTGCTCACTTCACATTCTCATTATTATTTCATGTTGTCATTATGCCTTAACATGAAGTAAGGCAAAGTGACAAGTAAATAGGTAGTCCCCCACACACCACATGGCACATGGCTTACAGTACTATAAGTCACATGCTTTAGCCAGGCAGGAAGGAAGTGCGTCAGAGAAGCAGTTTCACTTTCTCCTTTGTAGTTGTAGAGGGAGAATGCTTTTTGGAGAGGAGAGCAGTTTGTGTGTCAGTGTCAGAATGTGCTTTATTGCCTGAAAAAAATAGCTTTTTTAAAAGCTACTTCTTTATTTAGTTTTGGTATTGTGTTTGTGATTTTTTTTTTGTTGGTAGTGAATTTTTTTATAAGTTTTGTTTTGTGTTTGTGTGTGACTGTGTGTGTGTCTGGGAGCGTGAGAGTAAGTGTGGCTACCGGGTGAAGGCTAGGCGTTGACTCTGGTTGGACTTGTTTATAGTCAGGTCGGGGACTTGTGTTGGAAGGATGGATCCTGGAGAAGGACAGTTGCTGGCCCGTGGGCAGGGGCAGAGGAGGAAACTGCACACACATGGGGGTGGTCATGTGTTGCTGGACCGCTCCCGTCTCTTGGGTGTGGCTTCCCCTCCTGTGGAAGCAGCAGCAGCAGCAGCATCAGTGCCACCAGTGGCTGCTGCACATCCACCTACTCCGCCACTATCACCATCACCGGTAGCAGCTGTAAGGGCTCCAGCAGCACCCACTCCACCACCTCCACAGCCACAGGAGGTGCTCCAGGAAAATGTAGGTGGTGCTAGGACTGTATCTGGTCCCCCCGCAGCTCCCCAATGTGGGATTTTTAACTCTGTGGGGGGAGACAGCACAGTTGTGGTGTGCCATCTGTGCAGTGTGCTGGCATGCCGTGGCCCCCAGGGAAAACATTTGGGGACTGGTGGCCAGTGCACCCACATGTTGAACCACCACAAGGCAGAGTGGCAGGCTGCCACCTGCTGGCCATTCTGTGGCGGTGGCTGAGGGTACTGCTGGGGTTGAAGTTGTGCCTCGCCACCACAGCAGGAGGAGGGCCAGTGCAGCAGCTGCTCCACCACCACCACCACAGCCACCAGCACCACCCTCTCCACCACCACCACCACTACCTGGGTTTACACCTGCAGTGGACCCCGCCGCAGTCCCTGCAACAGAAGCCGACATTGCTCTGATGTGGGCGGCCCTGGAGGAGAATAATGAGAGGGTAGGTGCTGTGCAGCAACAGGTAGATGCAATCCAACAACAGCAGCTGCAAATACTCACAATGCTGCACCTGCTGCTGGACCACCATGGCATCCCACGGCCACATTAAGGGATTGTTTTCTGGAACCCCCCACTCCACTACTGTGCTGTATTGTTTTTGTGTCTTTTTTTTTTGTTGTTGTTTAATAATACACATTTTCCCTTCTGTGGTTGCAGTGCCTCCGTAATGTTTACTTTTTGTTTTGGAGTGTTTGTGGACAAGCTGTTGTGAGCAGTGCAAGTATGATGTCTAAGACTGCATGTGTGCACCCAGAGGGAAGTGGAGTGCACACTTCCATCTTGAGTCTCATTTCAGTGTTATTTCAGTCCAGACTGACAAAGCACTGCTTTTCATCAGTGTACTGTTAATACACTGCATTGACTTTCTGCTACACTGTTGTACCACTGCTCAGTCTTTCTTATTTTTTGATGCAGACTGTAAGAGCACTGCAAATAATTATTAGATTTTCATGCACACTTCTTTAGCACTGTATTTCCTTCACTAATTTTTGCTGCACACTGTAGTAGTACTGGCAACACTTTATAATTGTTATCACACTTCTTTAGCACTGCACTGTCTCAGTAATCTGGTTACCCTTACTGAATTTGCCACAGTGGCATTGCAGTGGTATAGCAATGGCAATACTGTGGTCAGCTGAAAAATCCACAATGGTTCTACCCAGTGATACTCTGGTATCACAGTGGTAGGTGATACTGTATATAGATTTTCCTCTGTGCATTGGTAGTGCACTGGCAGAATGGTATCCCTATGGCATTTTTTACCATTTTCTCTGTCTCTCACACATACACAGGTAATACAATGGTATCACAAAATTTTGAGATTTTTGTCAGTTCCCATAAATACTGGTACTCTGGTAGCACAATGGTACTGCATTATTTTGACATTTCGGTATTTGGTACCTCTCACAGCAACCCTAGACTCATGTGGTAGCACAATGGTACCAGTATTAATCTCATCATACTCTGTACTCTAACGCATTATTAAGATAAACTGCATTATCAACCTCATGGAGAACAGCTCTCCATTCCATATTTTTATTTGTTCACTTGTCTTTATCTTACTGGTAATGGACTGTTATTGTTCACATAGAACAGAACATTCAAAGAGCATTTGTGATCGCTAAATGAGTAAGTGACTCTAAAACAACACTTTGCATTCCCAAAACAGGATAGGATCACAAAATGATATCTTGAATAGCATAATTAGTGAGTTTCTGACCAGTTGGTGAATGGCTCTAAAAGATGTTGCCGCCCTAAACCAGGTATTATCACCTCTGCCTCCTACCCCTGCCCATTTGAGCTCCCACCATCAGTAATATCACACTTCGCCTGGTGTTCAGTGGTGCTGCTGTCCATTCCGTACATCGAAAACTGCCAATACCTACCTGCCTACCCAGTCCCATTGCTTCCACCATTCATGCCCCCCACCATATGTTTACACACTCTCCCCACAGTGGCAATTGACAGAGACACTCTGCTAACCTCTGTGACCAGCTGAGGACGTAATGCCAGTTTTGAACTCATGTGCCTACTGTATAAATAGCTGTGTACTGTTAGCACATGATTGTGAACTATCATCCATTTTGTACCCAATCAAGGAGCTGAGAGGATGGTCTGTGCCAAATGTGGAAGGGTGTCAAATATATAGTAAGCCTGCGGACCGGGGGTAGTATTTGCTGTAAGAACTAACTGGGTCATGGTGGGGACTTTGGATATACAGGGGGCAAGGGCTTTCACTCAACACACCACTGCTCACTCTATCAGGCCCTGGGCTGGCTTCCCCTATCAGCCCAACAGACCTATCTCCTGGCCAGCACAGTCAATAAGGCCATCCAAAACTGAGCTACCTCTCTGCAATCCCACCTCCTTTGGCCAAAAGTGTTTGTTTGAGAGCTCTGCCTCATTTATTTATTTATTTGTTTTTGTTAACCAGGTAAGCACACTAGACAACGAGTGCCTATTTTCAGGAGCGACCCGGTTGCTGGCCCCATGCTTGTGTGCCCCCTAGTCGCCACCTGTATGGGTAAATGTGCATTCTCATCTGCAGCCCCTTTCCTTTGGAACAACCTGCCCACTCCACTTAGCACCAGTGACTCTCCAGGAATCTTCCACTCTCACCTTGGATCTCACCTTCTGTCCTCCACTCCTTGCTCCTGCCCTCCCAACTTATTATCATGCCTCTACTTCCATTCCCTCCTTTTCCTTCTTGGTCCATACCTACACTGCCATGATGCACTTTTTCCTTTACTCATGTCAGATCATGCCTAATGTGTATTACAACTTGGCTACTACTGTACCTGCTATTGTCATAAATGTTATTTATCCATTGTGCTGCAAGTTTATATATATCTTCATATAAATATCCTGTATATTTTTATTACTGTCTATTGTATGCCTTGTCCCAGCCTCCTTTGTACTTGCTTGTATTCCTGTGTCATGCTCAATGGCACAGGTCATGCCTGAAAATGGTTCTCAGACCAGTGCACCTACTTGGTAAACAAATGAATGAATAAATAAATAAATGGGAACCACTTGACATCAGGGATAGTAACAATCTACTGTATATCTGTGGGGTGATTGTAGGATGGGGTAGGACTGGAGAACAGGTAAATTAAGAACCTGGACCTGTGGGATAATTAGAGGAGGGGGCCCAATGGAGACTGTTTCCAGGAGGGTGCTTTGGTGGTGTAACTCCCAGGATACATTATGCCTGGTGCAGTAATGTGGCCTGTGCTGTATCGCATCAGCAACATGACTGTCACACCAGCATGGGTGAAACCCTTTCTCCACACCCTCCTGAGTGTCCACCTATAACGGGTTTTGGTGACATCTGCAAAAGACATACCTTCCCATTCAGTTCTTCTGCAATTTCACTTATGAAGACATTGAAGTGGCCCACTCCTATTACTGAGACCCACCCGCACTATGCCTTTAACCAACTGTTGAAAGCTGGTGTGGAGAGTACTGTCTTCCCAGGATGTATATAGGCAACCTTTGGCAAAGCCACCATGCATGCTTGAGGACCCTCCCCATCCCTGAAATTTCCTGCACTACCCCTACCCGTCCCTTGCTAGGTCATTTGTCCAGGTGGACAATGTCATCTAGCTCCTCTCATCTCCTGCTGCTAATGATCCACTGTATCTGCTCTCATCCTCCAAGCCAAAGTACCTCTCAGGTATTTCACCTCTCCTTTACCCCACCCTGCTGCTAAGTCTATCCCCCTAATTAAGTCCCCCACCAGCAGTTGCTTCCTACTCAGCTGGAGGCCTCTTCCTCCCTCCTTGTAACTGTGGAATGGTCCATGGACAGTGCTTTCCATGGGGAAGGTTTCTCCAGGGGCTGAAAGGGTGGTTCAGCTGCAGGGAGAGTGGTTGGCTGGGCAGGGCCCATTTCAGATGCAGGGAGAGTGGTTAGTAAACTAAGCAGGTGAACTGGAACTCTGACAAAAAAAATGTCACTGGGGCAGAAAATGCAAGCCCCATAGGAAAGAGCACAGTGAGGGCTACAATAGGTAATTTACCACAGAAGTCACAGGTCAGGGAACTATAGCTGAAGAGAACATGGAGAACAGGCAGGCATCAGAAAATGATGCATGGGGCAGCGGACGGACGTGCACTCATGACAGCATGCATGGGAACTACAGATGCTGGGATGCCAATGCTGGGGGGGTGCAAAGGCCATCTTAGGTAGGTGGACACTGACCTGTAGGTACAATGCACAACACACAGGGACCCCTGCATGCTGTAGAGCAGGGAAGTGTACCATGGAACATAGCCCCACTGAAGCACAGTAGCTGATGGGGGCCCAGGACACTGTGGACACAGAACTTGAATGTGACCATGGTGCACAGCACAGCCATGAAGCACTGGGACTGTGGGCAGACAGTGACACTACAGTACCAGTACAAACCACCCACAGACAAGTAGCAGCTGCCACAGGTGTGGCCCATGGAGTGTGATGTGCAAATGAAGTGCAATCACACCTGCATGCCTGAGCTGGAACCAAAGCTGGACAGTGTAGCACAGTCCTCTGGCACAATGGAGGACAGCGGGGAAGCCATGGAGGGGCCAGGGTGCTCAACTGCAACCCCAACAACAGGGACAATCTGTGAGGTGGTACCATCCAGGAAGGGAAAGTCCAAGCTGAATGTGAATGGCTACCTCCTCATCCATGAATGGACATGCAATGAGACTCTGTACTGTTTTTTTATCATATCAGATTTTTCACCTGCTGAGGCACACACTTCGGCTTGGGGCATCCAGCAGCCAGCTCCACCCACCTGGAGAGCTGGGTTGCTCAAACTGCACCCAGGAGAATCAGGAACGGCCATCATGCCATCCTGCTAGAGGGCTCCCCCTCTGCCTCTACCAGCCAGGACAGTCCTGGACCCTCCTCAACAGGACTCCACCAAAGTCCTCTGGGTGGCTCGGAGAACAGCCATCAAGCTGCAAGGTCGTGCTCAGCCATTTTCCTTCAATTGGCCCCAGTAGCATGGACGTGCAATGATGTCCAGGCAGAACGTGCCAACATCTGCTGTGCTCACCCATCTAGTGTCACCGACACTAGTAGTCCCCCTAGGCATCCCTAGGGAGCTGCTACAGCACATTGAAATTCCCCAGCCCACCCCAGGGCGGGGACAGAAGTCTATGGATGTTTGATCCCAGTCCTCCCCTGCTGACCCCCGACAGCCCAGGCTCAATCCTGAACCTGGGTCACTGGCATGGCACAAGGTGTGGCATATAGCACCTCAACCTTCAGCACCACTGGGCCAGCCTGACACAGTGTAATGGTGCTGCCAGCACCATAAGTCCAAGTACTGCCTCAGCCAGGCCATCACACTGCTCCTGGATGGTCTGCACCACCTAAAGAAAAAGAATGAGGACAATCATGCTCTGGAGGTGACAGATGCTCTACCAGCACAGGCGCTGGCTGGCATCAAGTAGAAGGCACACAGCACCATGGTTAGCCCTGCATAGCTACTGCAGAGTGAGGCAACTGTGATGACCACTGAGCTGTGGCAACAGTTGCCAAGCAAGAAGATTCTGCTGCAGATTGTGAACTGGACCCGCTGCAAGGACCTCTCACCAGAACCAGTGACACTGGCTGACCTCACTATCCCCAAGCAGCAACAGACGGTGACTGGATGGCCATGGTACAGCAGGATCACCGGCAGCACCACCCACCAATTCCTTCTACTCACCACAGAGGACAACATCAAGGACCTGGCTCAGGCACCCTTCTGGGTGATGGATGGTATGTTCAAGACTGTGCCACACCTGTTCACTCATTGTACACCATCCATGCACCCATGGGGACAGGCCCTAACAACCTCATCATGTCATTGGTGTATACACTGATGATGATAAAGAGCTTGCAGTGTTACTGCACCTTGTTCCAGAAGCTGAATAAATATGCCAGTATACAGTCCTGCACCCTCAAACCACCAACTGTCATCACTGACTTTGAGCTGGCTGTGATCAGTGCCTGTAAGATGGAATTTCCACAAGCCATAAACAAGGGTTGCCTGTTCCACTTTGGGCAAATTGTGTGGCAGAAAGTCCAGAGCTTTGGCCTTGCACCACAATACAAAAGTGACCCAGACTTCAGCCTGAAGATCCATGAACTCGTGGCTGTCGCCCATCTCCTGGCACAGGACATTCCAGCAGCATTCAGCCTCCTGCAGCCAACCATTCCACCCAATGCCACCACACTCCTCTATTGTTTCAAGCAGACACATGTGCTGGGCAGGATATAGCTGTACAGCAGGGTGGCCAAGGTGCCCACGATATACAACCCCGTGTTCCCACCTCAGCTGTGGTTGGTTGCGGATCTCAATGAGCGAGGTATACTGTGGACCCAAAGCAATGTCTTGACCTGGCACTGCCATCTCCATGCCCTGCTCGGGAAGGTGCATGTAGGGGTCATGACAATGCTAGCAGAGCTCCACAGGGAACAGCAATGGACCTATGTCACCAGGGAAGGCATTTGTTGTGGACTGCCATGGACACCATCAAAGAAGAGCTATGAGAAGTGGATAAGATGGTACTGGCATCCAAGTACAAGAGCAAGTTGCTGAAGTTCCTCTGGCATGGCACACAACACCACCCTGTAGGGTTTCCATGGTGACATGGCACCTGACAGTTACACACTCAGCAGTACACATCATGCACAGCCACCCAGGTTGCCACTGTGGCCTCCTACTGTTGAATAAAGTTTCACCCCCACATTTCACATGCACCCCAACCTGGTGGCGATGTCTCATCACAACACTGCTGGTATCACCAAGCAGCCCACTGCACACTGCCATGTCTGCACTGTGTGTCACATGTTGCACAGGCCTGACTCTATGTGAGTCCCCCCAAAATCCTTTCAGCTGTTCATGTGTGCAACACGTTGCACAGGCCTGAAGCTATGTGAGTGCCATCCAATCCTTCCAGCTGTGAAACTGTGTGGCAACAGTATTCCCACAATGGGCCCTTGTGGAACCCCCCACAACACATCTGGCAGCCTTCATGCCACAATGGGCTTCTGTGGCACAGCCCCCCCAAACACCTCCAGACTATTTTCTGTGTGCTTACTGCAAGCCCATAGTGGGCTAGCATGACACGGCCACATGCACACATTGCATGGTTGGTGCGATGGCATGCTGCTCTGCATCCTGGCATCCACATATGGTGTTGCTGTGAACCATTTCCTGGTGCAGCTATCCATGCTCTCGCTGTGCTGCTCTGCTGTGTGCCTGCAGTGTCATGCATGCACTGACCAACAGGCATGGTACTCCAATTCCTTCATGCATGCCCGGCTGGCTGGCTGTCAGCTGACATCATCATGCATGCAAGGATGCATGGACAGTCCACCATGCTGCCTGGGATGGCTGGTCAATGCACTGGGCATGCATAGCTATTTGTTTCATCCCTGTCCCACGGTTGGTGAGACAGTCATCCTTACCGGGGGTCGGTGATCAGGTCAGTGTTTCCTCAGAGGGTGCACCACATAGGGGGTGGGTGTTTTCACATCATCTGTGCTGTTCAGTAGTGGCTCAGGTCCTGGGATGGGTGGCGTAGGTCAGGATCAGGTGCTTCATGTGTTTGTGGAAAATCCACTCAACAGCAGCACAGCATCCTGACCTCCTCTGGTCTGACAGTGTGTCAGGCATTGTCCTGGGTCAGGCCACTGTGTGTTGGGCTGCTGGGGCTGTTGGGTTGTTGTGTGTGGGATGCAGCATGTCAGACTAGTAACCATTGGGATTATAAAAGGTGCACTAGCAGGGCAGGGTTTTCTATGTGCAAGGAGAGTGGTCAGTGGTGGGATGGGCAACTGGTATCTGGGCAAGATGGGTAGTCTGGGTGGGTCCAGCTGCAGAAAGAGTTGTTATCTAGGGGGTGCTGGTCCAGCTGTAAGTAGGATGCTTTGTTTGGTGAGGCTGGGAGGTTGGTCCAGCTACAGGGAAGGTGGACTACTGAGGTGGGGCGGCAGGTCTGGGGGGTTCCATCTGCAGGGGGATCTTGTCTGAGGGTAGAAAGGATGGCCTGGAGCAGCCAGCTACAGGGAGGGTGATAGTTGATGGGGAGAGGCTGGTTTGGGGCTTATAGAGTGGACTAGCTGCAGGCAAGGTACACAGGCAGGAGAGACTCTATTGGGATGTTGGTTTGGTTGTCCAGCTGGGTGGTCATCTGGGCAGGGTGTTCAAGATGTGAGTGGTCATGGGGGTGCAGGCCCAAAGGGCTGATTTTGGGAACCTCACTGAAGTCAAATACTAAATTTAGTATAAGCATTCTATTAATTTGCCTTCAAAGACTAATTTTAGTCATTTTAATAATATTTAATCATCATTCAAAAATACAGCCATTAAGAATACTAAATTCTAAGAAGTATTTCAGCAGACTAGTTGTTCAAGAGTAAGTTATTGCTAAATGAAGATTAGAAATAGATCTGCAATGCTCTTAAAAGTACAATTTTTTTTTTTTAATGCAACTGAATCATAAATGAAGATTACAGCCAGCTGAGTAGTTTTAGGATTTAAATTAGCCAATCAAGGCTGGGTACATTACCGTGCATTTCAGTTCTACTAAGCAAGGAGACAGATAAAACAACCAGCAACACTAATGAATTTTAGAGAAGGTAAGCAATCATAAAATGTGGGTTTTTACCCTGAAATAATATGGTGCAAAAAAAGTTGGCAATGTCCCTTTAAAAGTCTATTCTAAACTACTTTTCCCATAAGTCTACTCAGTCAGAGGCCTACATGTCCCAGCTCATGTCCTGTCTGTGTCCAGCCTGATGAAACTGCATGAGCACTCTGGGGTCTCCATTTTTGAACAACTGGGGTTACCTACAGCTAAGATTTACATGTTAAGGTAAGAGCTTATGTTTAAAAAGTACATCTTTTTAACTCCCTGAAATGTTAAATATAGTAAGGGAATTATCACTCAGGTGTTTCTTTTCTAAATGAAATGCTGTGCAGGTTTCACAGTCAATGTTTTGTCTTGAAAACATTTTCTCTTCTCTGAATTCGTGGCTAAACTTTGAAATACACGGTTTATTTTCAATCAACCCCCCTCCCCCCTTAAAGTGTCTAGGATGCATTGTGCCTCTAGATTACTTGTTATTTGTGGAATTTTTGCTGATTTAGTTACTTTAAAGTAGTGGGGGTGGGGGCAGGAGAATGAACAGCAGGAAGATTGTATAATTGAGCAAATTCAGAATGCATTTTCTGTGTGTATCCATTTAGTAACCTATTTAACTATATTTACAGAGAAAAGATTACAACTTTTTTTAATTTGAGAACATCTAGAGTTACCTGCAGATAAAGGAAGAATTATTTACTGCAAATATTTGAGTGTATTTGTGGGGGAACTTTTTTTTGCATTTAATATTTGTATTTAACAGTATGTGTTAATCAATTTTGTAATCTGGGGATCTGCATTTTTTTTTCTTTTGCTGAGGACTGCATTCATTTATATTTTATGTTTATTTTGTTTTTGTTGACCGGCTAAATGCACTAGACAGATTCTTGCCTATTTTCAGGCATGACCCAGAGGGAGGGGGATACAGATGAAAGCCAACTGACCTTGAACCAGATTAAGCTGTTGGTGGTATTTTTAGTGAATTGGGGGGAAATGTGGCCAGAGCACTGGAGAAAATTGCCCTGCTTTTTTCGAAAAGTGCCATGGGATCTTTAACATACACCTGAACTACCACCAGAACAGGCAGATGTGACCTCGGTTTAATGTCTCATCTGAAAGACAGTGCCTCAGGAGTGCAGCCATCCCATTCATGCTGCACTACAGCATCAGTATTGGGATATTAACATAAGTGCCTGGTATGGGAATAGAACCCACTGCCTTCTGATCTCCCAGCCTTGGAGGTGAGTGTGCTACCTGCTGAGCCACTGACTCTGCAAATGTAATATGTTAGTATTACATATTTATTTTTGTTAATACTACGTCGAGAAGTATGGGATCCATGGTTGAGGAAGGGTGATTGGGGGGTCTAGGTGTAGAGAGGTTCTGCGCTGGATGGAAGGGTGTGTCCAGCTTTTGGAAAGGGTGTTCAGCTCTGGGGAGGTTACTCAACCTGCAGAGGGGAGGGGGACTGGTCTGTGGGTGGGAATGAACACAGGGGTCCAGCTGCAGGGAGGATTGTCTGCTGGGTGAGGCTAGTCCAGGGCATGAAAGAGTGAGCCATCAGCAGGGAGGGTGGCTGGTGGTGGTGGGGCTAGTTCAAGGTTGGAACTGAGATCCAGCTGTAGGGTGGGTGGTTGGATGGTGAGGCTGGTATGGGACTTCTGGTGGATCTAGCTGTAGGTTGAGTGGTTGGGTGGGGGACTGCTGGTGCAGGGGCTTGGAGGGACAACTTCAGATATGTAGTCTGTTAGAGTGGAGGTTTGGGGTGATGCTCCAGCTACATGGAGGTTGTATAGAATGTAGTTGGAGGCTGGTCTAGGTGTAGGGAGGTGGCTGGCTTGGTAAGCAGCCGGCCTGGAGCCTGTCAGTGGTGCTCTAGCTCCAGTGCCTTAGTCATGACAGGTGCCGAAGAAGGGTCCTCCAGCAGCATGGAGGATAGTCTGGTGCCTGGAAGGTGATCTAGCAGAGAGGAGGGTGGTTGACTATCTTTGGGGGGGTGGGCAAGGCTAAAGAGATTGATCAGCCTAGGAGGGATCCAAATTGGTGAAATTAATTAGAAGCTGGTTAACATGTGTGCCCTTCAGCTTAACAGTAGCACTATGACCTGTGGCAGAGGTGACCTTAGTTCAGGAATGAGCTCGCGTCAGGGGCTCTCTGGGGAGAAGAGGAGGATCAACTGTTATACAAGAGGCTCTCTTCTGGGAAAGGAGGACAGCCAGCTCAGCTGTAGTACTGCCAAATGAGTACCACAAGTGGCAGTGCAGGTGGAGCAGTCCATGGGTGGAAGACATTGATGTGCTGCTGTGCCACTTATGTCTGTGTAAGTAACGTGCTTGTGCACCCTTGCTGCTTATGTCCTAGGGGGGATGAAGAACATGTAAACATATCCTGACTACTCTAGGCAGCTGCTCCACATATTGGATCATTCTATGGTGGAGCAAGTCCTGGCAGATGCCAGAGTGATGGTGTTGTGGTAGCTGAACAGAAGGGGGGGACCAGAAATGCAGGTTGGAAAACAGAGTTGTAGCTGGGGTGGGGGTTAAGGTGTCAGAGAGTATGGTTAATGGCACTCATTACAGTGATGGGACAGTGAACAGCTCAGCTCAGTACTGGCGCAGATCCTCTGCAGTGTCTTCATAAGTGACATTGCAGAAAAACTGTCAAAGAAGGGAATGCCTTTTTGTAGACAATACTAAAATTAGTAGGGTGGGCACTAAGAAAGGGGCAGAGAGAATGCACATGCCTCTTGGAGAAACTCGAAAAGTGGTCAAGATTGGGGCAGTTGGGGTTCAATGACAAAGTGAAGAATCGCAGACCTAGGGAATAGGAAACCAGGAGCTGCTTTTATAGGGTTGGGGTGGTGCTGAGTAGTCACTAAGCCAGGGGTGACCTTAGAGTTATTATGTTCTTAAGAGAGACTCACCGAAGATATTGCCTGCACCATACCCATCAGTGCCCGTGCATAGAAGATCTCATGGAAGTTAATATGTCCCTCAATTTATAAGCAGTTAAAAGTTCTATCCACATAAAAAATATGCAAACTGGGTCCCAAGGACTTCCTGTTTTTTTTTTTTTTTCAGTTGCACTTACGCCACTGCCTCACTAGCAGGATAGATGATGCTGTAGTATGGCGTGGGGGCGCACTCCATTATATGTACTGGGTGGCAGATTTCTATTTGATTTTGAATGATCTAGGCTACCTGGCAATAAAATGTGGGCACCGTTCAACTAACAAGGGCCTTGTTACTTGACCAATGCCATTTCATTGCCAGGTGGCCACTAGATCATTTAAAATCAAAAGAAAAGCTGCCGCCCATTCCTGATGAAGAAGAGCGCCCTCTCGCTCTCACTGGCATCTCGTCATCCTGCTAGTAAGCATGGGAGCAGAGCTGGGGTGGCAGCAAGCAATTCAGAAGTCCTTGGGACCTGGTTTGTATATTTTTATGAGGGACAGAACTTTTTAATGGCTTAAAAATTTGGGGACATATTAACTTCCTTGGGGTCCTCTGGCAGCAAGGCACTGATGGGTATGATGCAGGGGCCGACTCAGTGAGGAGACTGGGATCTCAACATATAAAATCTGAAAAAGAGGGGACATGATGGAGACCCACAAGTACCTTAAAAGGATGAACAGGGTGCTGGGGGGGGCTCCTTCAAATAGGAAAAAGGACCATGGGGCATGTGATGAAGCTTATGGTGGGGTAAGATGGATGTGAGGAATTACTACTTCACTGAAGGGTAGTAGACACCTGGAACAGACTGACAGCATTATAGTGTTGGAGGTCAGGAGTGAAAAATGGTAGGAGGGGCTTAAAACATGTGTGGTATATAGACATAGGGAAATATCAGTAAATAAGCAGGGAAGAGGGAGTTGCCATAAGAGACCATTTAGAGTTTGCAGAGAAGGACTTCATAGGAGCCTATGGTTGCAGTTGTAGTGAGGTCTGGAAACCAGAGCAGAAGTGTGACCTAGAGTGTGGGCTCATCAGCAGTGGGGTTTGTGAGCAAGCAGTTTAAGGGAAAAAAATATCTGACAGTTTCTAAGTGCTGGGGGAGCTCTGGTGACAGTGGTAGCAAGTTTAGGAAACCAGAGTGGAAGAGTAAGAGAAGAGTGACAGCTTATCAGTTTTGAGGCAGTAACAAAAAAAAAAAAAGTGTGGCGAGGCACACGGCAGCAGCATGCAGAGGAGAGTGGACAGCTGGAGTGCAGCATGGAGCAGCCAGTTGAAAAAGGTTTGGTAAAAAAGCAAAAAACTAATCTGAAAAGAGGGGACATGATGGAGACCCACAAGTACCTTAAAAGGATGAACAGGGTGTTGGGGCTCCTTCCAATAGGGAAAAGGACCATGGGGCATGTGATGAAGGCTTTATGGTGGGCAAGATGGATGTGGAATTACTACTTCACTGAAGGGTAGTAGACACCTGGAATTAGACTGACAGCATTATAGTGTTGGAGGTCAGGTGGAAAATGGTAGGAGGGGCTAAAACATGTGTGTTATATAGACATAGGGAAATATCAGTAAATAAGCAGGGCCATAAGAGACCATTTAGAGTTTGCAGAGAAGGACTTCATAGGAGCCTATGGTTGCAGTTGTAGTGAGGTCTGGAAACCAGAGCAGAAGTGTGACCGAGAGTGTGGGCTCATCAGCAGTGGGGTTTGTGAGCAAGCAGTTTAAGGGAAAAAAATATCTGACAGTTTCTAAGTGCTGGGGGAGCTCTGGTGACAGTGGTAGCAAGTTTGGGAAACCAGAGTGGAAGAGTAAGAGTAAGAGTGACAGCTTATCAGTTTTTGAGGAAGCAGTAACAAAAAAAAAAAGTGTGGCGAGGACACGGCAGCAGCATGCAGAGGAGTGTGACAGCTGGAGTGCAGCATGGAGCAGCCAGTTGAAAAAGGTTTGGTAAAAAAGCAAAAAACTAAAACTTTTAAACAGAAACAAATGATCGCTGTATGATAGTGGGAAGAACGGGGAGAAGTACGACTAAATGGCAGGTGGCGTGGCTGAGGGACGGTCAACCTGGAAGAAACAAAACTAAAAGCAAGATACCAGTAAGCAGTGTCAAACAACAGGAGTGAGGGATGGGGATGTGTGACGCAGACCATATGCACATTAATCGAGGATGACGTAATAAATATATGTGTAAATGTAAGATTCTGCATGTATACACGTACATGCTCAGATCAAATGGATTTATCACACCCATTTATGTCACCCCATTGCATAAATTACTTAATATTTATAACCATCAGGGCTCTTCTCTTACTGTCTGTGTTTTTAATTGTGAGCTGTCCTGACCTTATGCTGTTTCTTTCCTCCTCCAAATCCTTTTGTTACCCTGGTATTTTGGCATTAGCTGCTGTGCAGCTCTGGTTGCATGCAGTGCTTTGCTACTCATGGTCCTCTTAGGGAGCCCACTGATTTCCCCTGTTTGCCTCCCACCCACAGCTACTTTTAAGTCAATTTCAGGCATTGCCCTTCAGCTGCACTGTGGAGTTTTCTTTCTACCAGGCCCCCTCAGGGCATCTACAGTCTGCAACCATGTGGCTTAGCTAAAGGGTCCTGCCACCTACTGCTGGCTGTCCACCCTCCAGAACCTCTTAACCTGCCCCATGGGGGCTTTTCACATGCCACTTTATGGCTGATGGGTAGAGGGAGGCATATTTGCTCTAGCCTCCTCCCCCCTCCCAAAACTATCCCATCTTCATTCCCACACACATGGAGCAGGCTACAGCCTGAGCTCTGTGGGCTGAATCATAGACATAGACCTTGATGGCAGATAGGACTGCTTGGTCCACTCTAGTTGGCCCATTTCCTACCTAGTGGATAAGCTGCAGATCCTAGTTATCCAACAGCTGACTTCCTCCTACCCACCAATAGAATTGGTTCATGTCTGTCCCATGTATTCTGAAGTCCCCACTATTTTTGGACCCACAACCCCTCAGGAAGGCCATTCCATGCTCACCACCTCTTTGTGAAAAAATATTCTCATGTTGCCCTGAGCCATCCTCATCTCTCAAATTTGCTCTCTGTTTTTAGCATTTCTTTTATGAAAAGATGCTACTGTCTTGGACTTGTTGATTCCCTTGGAGGTGCTTGAAATTTTCTATCCTGTTCTCTCCCTTTTCTCCAGGCACATATATCAGCTCATTCTCTTTTGTGTGGCTTTGGTGCAGACTCCTCTTCACTATTTTTAGTTGTCTCCTCTGGGCTGGCAGTTGAAACTGCCTGCCATTACTGTGTCTGTAGTTCAGTCATTAAACTGGCTGGCCTAGGCAACAGCTGCACTTCTGGTTAGCAGTTTTCTGAACAGCCTCCTGCCTACTAGTCTACAGTCTGTGCATGACACTTCCCCACACACCCCCCACTAGGTTCCAGGAAAGGTAATATAAAGAAAACAAATTGCCACTGTCCATGAGGGATGACCCTTTATATATCACCAGCATACCTTTAAAACCACTGGCCCTCCGACAACTCTGTAAACTCCTGAACCACCAGTGTCCCTTCTTAAATAATATAGGGCCACTAGCCCAAATTAATTCACCCGCCCATCTGGACTACTACTTAAATTTGTTGGCTACCTGCAGGTCACCTAGGGCACTGAGGGGGTTTTGCTTGAGTCCTAACTACCACTTTATTCTCTGTTCTTAGCTGTGTTTACATTTTTTATTTCATCTCTAGTTTCCTTACTTGACCTAGTTTGTCTTTTCTCCTCAAACTCCTCTTCCTTTACTCCTGTGCTATATACCTTTTGTATCTCTACTCTTGCTACTATAACTCTCTATACTGATTATTTTTCCTTTATTTTACAGGTCTGGCCAAACATACCAATCAGATAAGTATCTTTTGTTTAATTCTAACACTCTAATCTCTCCTCTAGCACCTTCGACCCTTTGTCCCTTCAGCCTTCTCTGTTCTTCCTTTCAGGTCCTACCTAGAATACCCCTGACCCATGACACCCTCAACTCTGGACTCCCTACTCTGATGGAGCAGGTAAGTCCTAATTACTTAACTGCCTTAGAATCATAGAACTCTTGGTGACAGAAAATGGACCATTTTGTCCAATTGAGTCTGACCTTATCCCCCCAGCGTCATCATTTTGCTCGGGCAGGCACCCCTCTGCCCACTGGTTCCGCCCTGTGTCTGTCCCATGCCCCTTGAATTTTTCACCATTTTTTGCGCATACCACTCTTCCGTAGTCTGTTCCAGGACTCCACCACCTTCATGTGATGTAATGCCCTTACATTACCCTGTAAATTTTCCTTCTTCAATCTTTGGTTTATGATCCTTAGTTCTAGCACTTATTTTCCTGCAATAAGCTTTCCCACTCTTCACCTTTTACTAGTCTCCAGTGGGTACAGATCTGATTCCTCCACCTCTCCTCACAGGGCTTCCTATGCATAGTATGCACTATCTTGGTTGCCCTTGTCTGAACCCTTTAAAACCTGTCTTATGTCCTTGTGTAGGTGAGGCCTCCAGAACTAATCCATATTCCAGGTGAGGTCTCACCTATAGATTTATCAAGGTGCATCAGACCTCCCTTTTCTGTTTTATAACCCTCCCTTGCCCACCACTGTGCTGCACTGGTTCTCCTACTTCATGATATCTGAAATTATAATCCCAGATTCTCTCTTTCTGGGTTTTCTTACCCCTACCCCTGGTGTGTAAATGGTGTGTGGGTTATTGCACCCATGTGCATTACTGTACACTTTTTGGCATTAAATTTCAGCTGCCAAGTTTCCACCACCTCCAGAATCTTTAGGCCCTCCTCACTGCCTCCACCTCCCTACCTGTGTCTGACCCTATTGCAGATTTTCATATCTCTACAAATAGGCACCTTCCCTGCAGTTCTTCCATATATCTCAACATACTAAAAGCCAGCAGAATAGGTCTATGGTCTGTTTGTTGTCTGCTCGGTAGCCAGCCTCTAATGGGTGTTTCTTTTCCCACCCAGCCTGAGAGGTCATCCTGCTTCAATTTGCCCTTGTACCTGTCCCACTCCTCTTGAAGCCCTCCACTGTGCCATCCTCCACCAGACTCCTGACAGTGCATTCCAGGGCTCTGCCACCCTCTCAATGAAGTATGCTACTGCATTCCCCCTGTAATTTCTAGCTTCCAGTCATGTCACCTGGTTGTTCCCACCTTCTTTAGTCTGAACATCTTTTTACATATTTGAAGACCCGTGATGTGTCCTCCTGTCTCGCCCTCCTCCAACGAGTACAGCCAAGTCTTCCAGCCTTTCTCTAGGGCCTTCCTCCTGCCTGAAGCATCCTTATGCCTCCTCTCTGACACTTTCCAGCAGTGTTATGTCCTTTGAAGTGAGGTCTCCAGAACTGCATGCAGTACTAGAGATGGTCTGACCAAGGCATTATACAGAGAAAGGATCTCCCTCCTCCTGAACGTAATCCCCCTGGCTATGTAGTATTCAGTTTGCTTTGGCCGGCGTTCTTCTGCAATTTTCAGTGTTATTCATTTTGACGTCTAGCACCACCCCTAGATCCCGCTCACTCATTGTGGCTTGCAGTATGTATCCTCCAGGTGTATACATGGCTTCAGGTTTCTGACCCTCTGGTGCAGCCCCTTACATTTCCTGCATTCAACCTCAGTCTCCACCTCCTGACCACCCCCAGGGTATCCAGGTCCCTCTGGACATCTCTCTCACTTAGGTCCTTGTCTGCCAGTGCTCTGTTTTAAGTCATGCTAAAGAGTCTTCATCCTACTCTTAACCACCCCCTCCTCATGTCCAGACATAGGCATTGAACAGGAGTGGCCCCAGGTCAACCCAAAGCCTACTGTGACTGGGGGAGGAGACCACCACCATTACCCTCTGTATTCGCCCTGTTAGCCACTCTTTACCCATCTGAGCAACTGTTCTCTCACCCCACCCCCACTTTATTAGCAGCCCATTTTGGGGTAGCCGATCAAACGCCTTACTGAAATCCAGGTATGGGGCGTCCTCCTGTCTATGCCGTTCAGTCCCAGTCTTAAAATCTATGGGCTGGTCTAACATGATTTCTGGGATGAAACCATACTGTTTTGCTATTCAGTTACCCAACCTTCCAGCTGCTTCTGAGCCTTATCCTTGAGTAATGCCCTCCATTACTTTGCCCACCACAGACGTTAGGCTGACAGGCCTATAATTCCCTATCTCCTCTCTAGACCCCCCATTTGTGGATAGGCATCACATGAGCCACCCTCCAGTCTTGAAGCACCCATCCTGTCAACAGATAGGTGTTAAAGAGTGCTGCTAGCTCATCCGTGAATTCCTTCATAACACTCAGATGCAGCCTATCTGGCCTGGGACCTTATCAGTTTTTAGTGTCCGGAGGGTCCCTCACCCTTTCACTGTACTTCTCCCTCCCAGCCCACCCCTCATTTAACCACCCATTCCTTCTAGACTTGACCCAGCCTGAACTCCAACTTCTTTCAGTCCTCTGACTCATCTGACCTCTTGACTCTGCTGGCCTCCTTCTCACCCATTGGGCTGGAGGGATCCCTGCTTCCCTGTAAATATCAAGGCAGTACTCATTTAACACCTCTGCCTATTCCCCACCTCCTGAGTCCATCCCTCTCAGTCCTAATCATGCTGATCTGTGCCTCCCTTTTTCTCTTCTCCCTTGTGTATCTATAAGTCCCTTTCCCCCCTCCAGATATCCCTAGCCAGGTTTTGCTCCTCTCCTTGGTTCCCCTCACCACTGTGGTGACCCTTCTACAACCATCAACTCATACCCCTCTCCCTATCCCCCTTAGAGCGCTTAAAACATGCCTAGGCAGCCTTTTATCCTCACCACCTCCTGCACCTCCCTGGTCCACCAGCACGGCTTGTTGGCTCTACCATGCTTTAAGCTCTTCTTTGTGCGGAGTTAGGTCTCCTGCCCCCTTTCTTAATGGCCTCCCACAAGCTGCCAGCATCCATGTCCAGCCTAATCTTGTCCAAGCTCTCCTGTAGAATCCTGCCCATGTCCACGTGAGTCTGTCTCCTGAGAGTCCACTACTACTGTATTAGAATGGTTATCCTCCCCTCCCTCCCAGATACAGCAGAAAAGCAGACCCCGTGGTGTGGTCACCACCTGCAGTGGACACACCTCCAGGCCTTATCTGATGGTGTCTTAGGACAACATCCATCCGCTTCTCTGAGTAGGGTTTTCCCACCTGCTGGACCGGGAAGGCATCCTGGAACACATCCATCAGTCTCTGTTCCCTGGCCACAGAGGATGCCATAGTGTCCCAGTCTGTCCCCGGCATATTAAGGTCACCCTTGATCACCACCATACCCATTCCATGGTCACAGTGCCCCTTGATGTTCTCAACTAGTTAGTCCTCCAGGGCCTCTTCCATCACTGGGGGTCTGTACACCACCCCTACTTTCAATCTTTTACCTCCCCTCATTTCTAGGGTTACCCAGATCTCCTCCATCCCCCTACAGCCTCCTCACTCCACTAACCACTATGTCATTTTTGACTATCAGTGCTACACCCTCCTCTCTCTCTCTCCTCTCTCCTTCCTGAATATTTTGTAGCCCACCAAATAGGGTCCCAATCTTTTTTGAGTGCCCATGTCTCAATAATTGCTGCCACATCCACTGATCCTCAAACAACATCACCTGGAGCTTGGGCATTTGTTGTCTATGCTCTCAGTACTGATCAGGGCCGTCCTCCCACCCTGTCCCTCCTCTCCAGTCACCTTGGCCCTGAGCAGTCCCTTACATGCCCTTTCTTGCACAGCTCTGGATGGATTTGCATCGCAGTCACCTGCCTTCTTTCTTTCGCTGGGCCTGGACCTCGCTTGCCTTCCTGAGCCGCTCTTTTGCCAACCCCCACCTTTACACATTTAAACTCCACCTCAACTATGAATCCAGCAAGTTTTAATTTCAAGATCTCCGTCCCCTACAAATTGAGGTGTAGCCTATCCCTGGCATATAACCCCTTGTCCTCCAATGTATTCCCCAGTTCCCCCACCAGCCCATACCTTTCTGCCCTGCGCCAGTCCCTGAGCCACTGGTTCACACCTCTAAGTTTATGTTTGGTCTCCCCGGATGACCTAGGTACTGGCAGAATTTCAAAGAAGGAGATTATGCTTCTTATAGAGTGGTAAACCCTGACGAGTTCCCGGAATCTCACCCGGATTTCTAGTTCACTGTTTTCCTCTAAGTCAGTTGTTCCCAGATGTTTTAGGAAGTCTGGGAATTTCCCACATTCCAATGCTATCGGTATAGCTGAATTTGGTCCGTGTTGAGGATGAGGCCTGAACACATTTAACCTTGACTGGGCTGCTTTTCCTCCCTGCCCTCTCCCTCTGGATGCCCCAGATCTTGGAGTCTGCCCGCAGATCACCTCCCCCCTTCTTTACTGGCCGATTTGATTCCATCCAGGCCTCCTTCTGTCATCTTCCCCAGCTTGTCTTGCCCCCTCAGCCTGGGGATCACTAAGCCTGTGGTTGCCCTACCATGCTCTATTCTTCTACTAGCCTTCTAGCCACTCCTCACCCCAACCTCCTGGAAGGTACAGATTGCCCCCAATCTCCTGGGACTCTCTTTCTGGGCTGGTATCCTCAGATCTCCCCACCGGCTCCCTTCTACTGCTTCCCTCCTTTCCTCCCTCCCCACGTTCTAAATCCTATCTGCTGTGTTTCTCCCCACCCCCCATCATTCCCCTCCTCTCCACCTCATCTGATTTCTCCCACCCTGAGGCTGCCTATCTAGAGTATTCCTTATCCTTGAGCTGACTTCCCTAACCTGGATGCTTGCCCGACCCTAGTCCTCCCTCCTCCCACCCTGGCTTCCTCTGCTCCCCTTCCCTCCCCACCTCCCTCTCACCTAGGCTAATGTCTCTTCCCCCCTCCCTTCTGTGGATCTGGCTCTTTCTCCTGCCCCATCCCCCCAGCTTGCATGACTCAAACCCTCTCTGTCTGCCTGCTCCCCTCCTCCCGGCAGCCTCTCTACCTCATCTCCCGGATGTAGCAGGGTGAATCAATTAGTAAGTGTGATACTGCCCCTGACTTGCTCTCTCTCCTGTCTCTCCTCCTTCTGGTCAGCCACCTCCTATGAAGTGATTTCTGTACATTGCTTGTTTCGGTGCTGACCCTCCTGAGTAACCATATGATCCTTGTCCACCTGTTCCCTGGGTTATGCCATATTATTTCGTGTACTCTCATGAGGTCCTTTCCACACACCTTTCCCCTCCCCTCCCTCCTTCCAGCGCCTCCTGATCCCCTCTACTTCCTCCTAAGACCTGCCAACTGAAAACACACTGGGCACCCTGAACCTCCATGCCCAATTTGATTTTATTGCCTCACGCACCCTCTACACCCAATCACTCTTCATCGAAGGGTGCCCACTTTGGCTACTCCCCAAGTCTACCCTCATTTTGGGTGACGTAATGCGGCCTCTAAGAGAAATAATTCAGTCAGTGTCACACTAAAACCTAAGCAGTTTGGCTCTCCTCTAATTACAGCAATTTTCCCTCCTTCTTTCTTGGACAGTAACCAGTTTTCTAACCCTAGCAGTAGACAGTTCACTAGCTAAATTAGCACACCACAACACTAGCCAGCTCAGAGCCCTAGCAGTAATCAAATCACACGTTTACCTGCTCCCACAGATGTAGTTGGCATACAGTCATTTATACAGTCTGCTCATTATGCCCCTTCCTGGTAGCGTCAAATGTTGCCTAAGCAGCACAGTGTACAGGACCTTTTCCCCAATCAATAACAATCCAGCTTCTAGTGTTCCAGTTCACCCAATCTCGACTTGCCCTCCTCCAAGGCTCCACCCTCACCAACCATTTAATAGAGGTTGGGGCCAAAGTGGGTGGTGTGGAACAAAGAACAGCTCTCCTCATTTGATTGCGACTGGACTATTTGCCTTTTATGGCCCAGTCACACAGTCAAAGGTTCGCGCCCTATTTGCTGTTTGGATGCTCCTCCCTGAGTTGCCAGCTTGCAAAGTTGTGGCCGGTGTGGCCCCAGTATGCATGGCCTGTCCCCCGCCAATAAGAGCTTCCTTATTGATCACCGATGTGATCCCATCTTCCCCCACCGCAGATGCAGCCCCTGAATGCCTGCCCTGAACCCTTCCAGTGACAAGCCCTGGTCTGGAAAGAACAGCTCTCCTCCCCTGATTGTAACTGGGCTAATCATTGCTATATATATTAAAAAAGGATGGGTCCCAGCACCGACCCTGGAGCACACCACTCCCACCCTGGAATACACCCCATTTGCCTTACCACCACCCCCTCTAGTTTCAGTCTTTCAACCAGTTCTCCACCCACCTTGTTTTCTGTCCCACCCCTAAGCCTTCCAGCTCATTTACCAGCCTTCTATGTGGCAAAGTGTCAAATGTCTTGCTGAAATCTGGGTAGGCCACATCCTCCCCCATCCACCTTCCTTGTTAGCCTGTCAAAAAACTCAGTTATGTTTGTCGAGCACAACCTCTCTCCCATAAAACCAAACTGCCTTGGGTCCTGGAGGCAGTATGGCACATTGGTTAAAGGCTCTGAGCTACAGATCTGGAGACCTGGGTTTGAATCCAGCAGCTGTCTAAATGTATGCTGTGGGATCCTGAGCAAGTTACTTAATTTCCTTGTGCACCAGGTTGCATCTGGAAACAAGCTTCAGCTTAGTGTGCTACTCCTGGTTAAACAGTGTTCCTTCCCACTTCCCTGTAGACCATTGACAACCAGGTGTTCACTATTCTTTCCTTTAGCAGTATTTCCATTACTTTTCCCACTGTTGTGGTCAGACTGCCAGTATGTGGTTCCTCCATCCTCCCTGTTCCCACTTTTGTATGAGTGGGACCACATCAGCTCTCCTCCAATCCCTGGGCATGTCACCAGTTTACAAAAGACAGGTGAACAGGTAGTCGGAGGCCTACTAACACCTCCTTAGCTCTCTCAGTGTCCAGGGGTGCATCTATCTGGCCCATAGCCTTATTGCTGCCAGTTCCATGAGGATCCTTTCTTTTGCAAAGGAACCTGTGTAATTTTCTGTGATCTCTCCATCCTTATTACTTAATGCTGGCCCATTTCCTGCCCCCTCCTTTGTAAAAACCGAACAGAAGTATTTGTTCAGTATTTCTGCTTTTTGGTGGTCATCTTTTACCCTCCCTGCATGCACTCTTTTCAGACACTCAGTATCTCCCCTTGTCTTCCTTTTCTCCCTGATGTACCTGCATGTAAAAGGTTTTGTCCCTCCTTACCACAGTACCCACTGGCTGGCTTGTGTCAAGGTCCACATGGCGTGGGCCTGGTGCCAATGTGCACTTGCATGTGGAGCCATTTTGGTTTGCCTGCTGTGCTGCTGTGTGTAGTGGATTATGATGAACTGGTTTGTTTGATTCTGTGACTGCCACTTCATTTGGAAGCAGATCCTGGAGTCCTTTGTTGTGGAGATTGTCCTACAGTACATGTTAGAGTTTATATAGGCTCTCATCTTTTGTTTACTGGCCCCACTGTACTCTCTGGGCTAAGTTCTGTCATGGACTGACTTATGCCCTGGAGAAGCAAGAAGTGGAAAGCTTGTATCTGATCAAGATTGTGGAAGCTCAAATGTGCACTGCAGGCTATTAAAACTTCTGTTGCCTGTTGCTCTGGTTGCCAGCACGGGAGTTCTGGGACTGGTTGTGGCTGCAGATATGCATAGAGATGGTCACAGTTGGCCTGCTGTGGTGTGCTGGTACTGCAATGGGTGGTGGTGGAAATTCCAAATTGTTTGGGAGGTATTTAGAGGAAGGATTAGGACGTACTTACTGAGAGGGTGGTGGACAACTGGAATGGGCTGCTGAGGGAATTGGTGGGAGGGTTCACAAGGGCATGGGATAAGCACAGAGGGCAACTGGCACGGTGGGGGGAGGACTACAGAAAAGGCCTAGTGGATATCTAGGCAAACCGGGCAGACTAGGTGGGCTTGCGGTCCCTTTCTGCCTTCACATGTCTATGTTCCTATGTAATCTACAGGCAAATTGGGAAAAGGGGGGGATCCACTACACCACCAGGGAAGCATTCATTGTGCCTTGAATATCTGTCCCGTGGTGTCTTTATCCTGCCCTGTGTTGGTTGATGTGTGGAGCAACATGACCTCCTACCCCAAAAAAAGATTAGTTCTAGGGGCACTGGGGCAAGGAGTCTTCCTCCCGCCTCCAACCATAACATCCCCTGAGTGACCGATTCCATTCTAAAAGCCAGGTTGATGGTGTGGTACATATCTGGTATCCCTCCCCCCAACCCACGTTTTTTATTTTAACCTCTACAGAGCCTTCCCAACTGACCTAGCTGATCAGTATTTTTATTTTTCATACTGACCTATTTTACCTTTTATATCTACAGGTCTGGCAGGACCATTGACCAGGAGTAAGAGGACACTGACCATATGTATCAGACAAGTATTGTTTTTTTGTTTACCCTACATTGTTTGTCATATAGTAGTTCATAACAAGCTGCACATCTTTGGAGCCATTGCTGTTCTTGTTTTACAAGTCATGAGATGGCTGCTGTGGAAGACACTGGGTTGGAGCTGTACCTTGTGCTTAGAAAGGAGGCTATGGGCTGGGGTTGTGGGATGGGCATTAGGTTGAGGCTCCAGGAACACCACACACCAATTTGCCAAGACTCATGAGGTTTAAACCCTGTTTTCATTCTTGCTTTGTGCGCTCTGCATTCTAATGCCTGCTTTAATGTAGTGTTTTGTTTTGCAACAAGTACTGTCTCATAGTTTTTTGTGTTGTATGTGTAATAGATAAATCACTGTAGGGTGTGTGGTCACACTCTGATATACGCATGCCTCGGTGTGCGTTATTACACATGACGCTGCAGGCCGAGTACATCAACCACCCAAGCCGTGCGTATATCATTGTATGACCGCACACCCCACAGTGGGTTATCTGTCTTATAAAATGGCAAAATTGTTTGGGAGGAAGTAAAAGAGGTGCAGGTGTGTGGTGGCACTCCTACGGCTCCATACCTGCGATCACCTAATGGTGTTTGTCTAATAAGATTGATAATCCCATTATAGATATAATACACACACACACACACATACACACACGTCACTCGGAACAGCCCCTTGATACCGAAAATCATTTTCCTCATCTTGCATGTGCTCCCAATCCGAAGAGGCTCTCTTCTCCTTTTGAAGATAAACCTGGAAATACTGGTGAGGCCCTGCATATCAGGGAGGCTTCCATACCATTTTCTGTAGATCAGAACCATCCATTTTTCACAAATCCATTTTCTACAAACCAGAACCATTGGTAGTCATTCCATTAACTAAATGTCCACCCCCTTCCTTGTGATTTTGAGTCAAACATGGAGTAACAAACTTTAGTACCTCCTATAGACATAGCCTCCAAGATCTCCATCTTCTTTGGAATTCACAGATGACTTTCTCACTCAGGAACCCTTAAGCAAAGCTTCCTCTGCTGAGGTTGTAGATACTTGCAGATGAATACTTGTGTTTTTGTTGAATTTTGTGTGGCACCATCTTTAATGCAGCCTAATACACTGAAACAGAACTGCAGCACTGCTGACAGGAGTGCTGTTAAAATCACACTGCACACTGAAGTGCGGTACAGGTGTTGATGCAGTGCTAATTAACATAATTCGCACACACTGAAAAAGCAATGCAACACTGCTTCAGCCAGTATTGCTACACCAACACTGCTTCAGGCAGCATTGTTGACAAAATACTGCTACTTGCAGTAATTTTACAGTGAGATTGCAGTGTTAATTAACATAATTCGCACACACTGAATAAGCAGTGCAAAACTGCTTAAGGCAGTGTTGCTGACATAACACTGCTTCAGCCAGTATTGCTGCACCAACACTGTTTCAGGCAGTGTTGATGACAAAACACTAATTGCAGTACTTTTGCAGTGTAATTGCAGTGCTAATTAACATAATTCACACACACTGTGTCAGCACTGCATGTACACCAACAGAGACCTGAAGATGCACTGATTAAACACTGATGGACTGCATTATGAAATGCAGTGTGGAAGAAGTGTACACTGCTACTGTAACACTGAAATAACACCATATAGTGACTATTTGAACATTTCACTTCCCTCTGGGCAGACAGTGTTTCCTGTGTGGGTGTGTGTGTGTGTGTGTGTGTGTTTGTGTGTGTGTGTGTGTGTGTGTGTGTGTGTGAGACATCAGACATTGTGCAGCATGTTGCAAACATATATTGCTGTTGCTGACTTGTTGCAGGCAGTGTTTATGCTATAAAGGATAGCAAGCAGACTACGGTATATTTTAGTGTCACCATCATCATTAGTGGACTAAGTGACATGATACTTTTTCAGAGGTGTCTGGGCGGAGTGCACCTTAGTCCCATTATATACTATACTGCACACATGACTTTTAGGAGAGCATGTGTTTTGAGCTATGATCTCCAAAGCCAAGGTGATGTTCTGTGAGTGACTGAGGCACAGCAACCAATACCTGAAAAATATCATATCTTAGTCCGCTGGCACTGATGGTACCAATAAAATATACATCAGGTATTCTTTGATATCTTTATTCTTGATAATGCAACAAGTCTTATCATATATATGTTTGCATGAAGCTGGACAAAGTATGCACACAGGAAAGAACAGTGATGGCACACATGCAGTTTAGTGCAACATACTCGCATTGCTCAGTCTTCATGCTGTTTGCAAAACACTTAAAATCTGATTCATGAGTCCCGACACAAAGTAAACATTACTGAGGCTCTATAACTATTTTGCTTGTGAAATAGACATGAAAGAGATTCACCAAGTTACAGCATTGCACCCAATATATGGGCGTCTTACTTGCAGGGGAATCTTTCTTGCTCCACATAGTGCAATACATTTCTGTGAAAACTACCCATAATTTCATTACAGTGTGTCACATCACTGAGTAATTCTCATTCATAAAAGCTATCCAAATTCTGCCCCCCTTTCTCAGCAGTTAGGACGTGATGCCAGGGAGAGCGGGGATTCGTTCTCCATTTAAAGTGAATGTCCGATTGTCCGGCAGCTTTCTGAATGATTCTTTATGTTATTATGGTCAGTTTGTGGTGAAACGTGTGGGCACGTTTCCAGTAAAAAGAGCTTTGTTAGTGGAAACGTTCCCACATTTCACCACAAAGTGAACCTTATAACATAACGAGACATGTGGGTAGCTGCCGACATTCACTGTAGTGGAGCACACACCTACTCTCCTCCTGGCATCAAGTTCTAACGTTGCTGAGAAAGTGGGGCAGAATGTGGGTGGCTTTTCTGAATTGGAATTCCTCCATCACGTGACACACTGTAATGAAATTGCAGGCAGTTTTCACAGAAATGCATTGCACTATGTGGAGCAAGAAAGATTCCCCTGGAAGTATGGCAACCACATACTGTATTAGGTTATGTGCATCACCATAACTATGTAATGTGATGAATCTCTGTAAAGCAGCAGCGTAACAATGTGTTGAGAACTCTGACCTATATTTTTTCATGCTATGTTACAACTTCCTTTACTTACATCCTGACTGGAATGATACAAGAATTTCCAGTAGTTGAGTTGCTGTACACCCTTTTTTTTATGTGTGAAATAATGAAAGAAGCATTCCTTTTAAATTGGTGCTGACCAGGTCTTTGTCATTGTTTTCCTCTGCTTTTCTCCATCACATCAGTTAGTTGTTATATATCACTTCCATTGTAAATTCACAGTTATGCAGCAGGCAGTGTTTTATGACACCACAGAACAATATTTATTGAAAATCAGCTGCAAATAAATACGAACCTGGTCAGAACAATATTGAAAGGTGTGCTCATTTTTTTTTCATACATGAAAAAAGTAGTCAACTAAGTAAAGCAGACAGAAATTGTGAAAAGAAGCATATCATTCAAGTCATGACTCGGAGGTAACTAATGGCTGTGGCAATATAAAGTAGCATAAAAAAGTACAGTTCAAATTGTCACGACATTCTTGCAATGCTGCTTTAATTGATAATGTCAGTATGACATCATAAGCTCAAAATCACACAACACACAAAATGCATCCCCAGAATTAATGGCACACTCAGTCATGCTCGCAGTGGTGGCTCAGAGTCCCCAGATTTTTCTCTACATACCCAAAATGCATCTGCCTTGTATCCAGAACATTGGCAAGTGGTAACACAGTGAAATGGAAGTGTTTCAGCACATACGAAGTCCCCCAGAATGAATGGCGCACTCAGTCTTGCTTGCAGTGGTGGCACAGAGTCCCCAGATTTTTCCTGCATGCCCAAAATGCATCCTTCTTGTGTGCAGAAAATTGACAAGCGGTAACACAGTGGAATGAGAGTGTTTCAGCACATACAAAGTCCCCCAGAATTTATGACGCACTCATTCATGCGTGCAGAGGTGGCACAGAGTCCCCAGATTTTTTCTGCATGCCCAAAATTCATCCGCCTTGTGTCCAGAAAATTGACAAGTGGTGAAAAAGTGAAATGGGAACATTTCAGCACATTCAAAGTCCCCCAGAATAAAATGATGACCATGAGCATACTGTTGCTGGTCCAATGTGTTCTGTGAGGCGATTCGAGCAAATACAAAGTGGTCATCTCAACTAGATGGAAGGGTGCCCTTTGTCTGTACACTAATAGTAGCCTTGGTGAGTTGACATATATAGATATATGTTTGTGTATTTTGTAGGTGAGGAGGAAGGTTGACGTGGGCATGTACTCATGGTATTGTTCTATATCACAGGTCACAGAAACTGTTGGTGTACACATTCCAGTGCTCAATGAGAATTTTTTTGCAATGAAATTGGAAATGGATAACTCTCAAGTACATGAAGGTAAGTATTTTTTTGGGGGGTGGGGGGAACATATTTGCAGGTTTGTCTGTAATGGTTTCTTATTTTGTTACTTCTTCACAGATTTCATCTGCATCCTTCTGGAGTCCGGTTGTCAATGATGGTCATGGTCATCTAATGATACTACTTCTGCATGTTGCATGTGTGCCCAAGCCCGGGGAAGGGGGGTGCCTGATGTTGAACAACTTTTTGGATCAGGCCTCTTTGACAGAACAATAAAGCATCTGGAAGTTTCCTTAAAAAAGAAATGAATGACTTCTTACAACTTAATTGTAATTTGTCCCTCCCTGGTTCTCAATCTCAAGTCAAGTTACATTTCAAACCCACATCTTTTCAAGTAACACAATCTGTGTGCAACTTTTTCAACACTGCCATAGTCAGGGCTGCACAGCTGCAAGTTCAGAATACAGTGCATGAATGATATCTTACAGAAATAGTTTTGGTGACGTACACATCACTTAGTTTATGAATCATAGTTAGTCTCATTTGCAGTAGTTTTTCCAAAACAATGAAATGGATGAAATAAAATCTGCATACTTACAAGAATGGATTTCACATGGATATTCCATAGGTTCCTCTGTACGGTACAGCTGCAGTGCCATTCCCATTGAGTTTTAGCAAAGGAGACTATTTTTGTTAACCTGTAAAAAAAATAAAATAAGTGTACCATATGTGTTTGACCATTGTGGGTCTGAAAAGCTACAGAAAACAAAACATACAACTAAATGAAGTGAAACAGCATAACAAACATGAGTACACATACTCACTTTATGGTTTAACTATTAAGAAGTGTGGTGTCTGTGGCTGATAAATGTGGTGGTTCGGACAGACTCATGCTTAGTGGTGGCAGTGGCTAACATCAGTCCTGGTGGTGGTGGTGGTCCAGGGAGTGGAAAGACTCATGTTCAGTGGTGGCAGTGGCTAACATCAGTCCTGGTGGTGGTGATCCGGGGGGGTGGACAGACTCATGCTCAGTGGTGGCAGTGGCTAACATCAGACCCAGTGGTGGTGGTGGTCCGGGGGCAGACAGACTCATGCTCAGTGGTGGCAGTGGCTAACATCAGTCCCAGTGGTGGTGGTGGTCCAGGTGGTGGATAGACTTATGCTCAGTTATGGCAGTGGCTAACAACAGTCCTGATGGTGGTGGTCCAGGGTGGCATACCACCTTTTAACAACTTCAGTTAAAACCTGCCAACATTAACCACATCATTGTCCTCATAAAGCTTCCCTCACAGTTATCTATATCTGAAGTCTGATCACTGGGAAATTCTTTCTCCACTGTGTCATCATCTACGTCAGTGGTGGGCCGTTTAAGGTAGCCACTGCCAGTGCCACGAGGATGGTCCATTTCCACATCACCAAAACCACCATGACTAGGCCGGGGTATGAATACTGAGGTTGCAGTCTGTGCTGGTATGTGCTTCTTATTCATTTTAATGAATGTTAGCGAACTAACATTTGCAGGAGACAGGTTTGTCCGACAATCCCTGATTATTGCACCTGCTGAGCTGAATACCCTCTCAACTCTTACACTGGAGGGTGGGCATGTGAGGTACTTTAGTTCCACTTCAGTCAGCTCTGGCCATTCACTGACCTTACCACTCCAGTACAAAAGAGGATCTTCAGTTATTGTCAGATGCCTGTTTTCAGACAAATATGACTCAGCCATTCCTTGAGCCACACTAAGTCCAGTTGTTGATGCATCATCCTGTTCTCCCGAATCATTTATTTGACAAATACCCACTTGGGACAAAGTCTCCCAAAGTGAGTTGACGCCAGCTACTTTGGATGACAGACCACCTGGAACTGCTGTCCCCTTCCCCTTGCAGGATATGCTTGATACTCCTTCAGGTACACCTTCAGCCAGATTATGCTGCTGGGGTTTGCTGACCTTGACACTTGACTTCTGTGTCCCATGAACTAAGTGCACCAATTGACCACTGATATTTTTTACCTGTTCAGGCCCTCCCTCCAGTACTGATGCAATTCCATGTTTGTATCTTGGGTCCAGCATTGTTGCTATGGCAAAGTTGTCACTATGCTGAATGCTCACAATGTGATGATTCTGGTTGAATACTATCAGCATGTGTTGCAGCAACATACTGCTACCACCATCTGCGGCAACATCAAGGTCATGCTGTACATTCACCAATGTCTGCCTCAGCACCCGCAGCAGTGGAATTGATTGGCTAATGGAGGCAGACTCGCCACTCACTGCATGGAGGCCCCGGGACTATCAATGCTAGCGTGCATCACAAGGTATTCTGAGATGGCCTTGTATTGTTCATATGACCTCTCTGCCATGTATAAAGTGGAGTTCCATTGGGTGACAACTTTCAGCTTCAAGCAGTGCTGAGGCAGGCTGTTTTGTATCTGCAACTGCCACAGTTGGTCACAGGCCTTTCCAGATTGTGAAAAGTGAGAGCAGATACATTGTGCAATGGTCAGCATTTCCTTTACATCAGGGTGCTACAGAAACTCCTGCACCACAAGATTTAAACAATGGGCCATGCATGGAACAAAAAAAAAAAACATCATTCGTGATGCATTTCACCACATTTGACCCATTGTCACTTGCTATGAACCCAGCTCTCAGGGACAGGGGGTTTAGCCATTTGTCAGTTTCAGTCAGTACCACATCCAACATGTTCTCACCAGTGTGTGAACAGGTCACATTGCACATAGCAATCGTTGCATGCTGTTGAATTCCTGGAAGATTGCTACCGCAACAATCCACCTTACTGCACTGATTATTCACACTACCAACATCACAAACAACCCCTGGCACCTGCGCCCAGTGTGTAGTTATACACAGATATGAACTTCCCGCTATTTTGCCACTTGTTCACATATCCATACTTAAGTGGATGAATGGAGAGGAGGAATGTTGAAGGGCATGTCTTACTAAGTCGGACACAGTGCAGAACAACTCGGGGACAGCACGGGTAGAAAAGTATTCCCTGGATGGGACTTTCCATTTTGGACAGGCATGTGCAGCAAACTGCCGGAACCCAGAATTCTTCACAAAGGAGAAGGGCAAAAGATCATTTGCCAGCATTTCCTCTACAGCAGCATTAATTTCACTTGACACTGTATGATTGGGGGGGTACTTCAGCTTATGCACAAAAACACTCTGTAACGTGGGCTGACTTAAACATTTTTATTTATTTATTGTGTATAATCAGAATTACAATCCTTTGAGTCACAGACTCTTTTGCAAAGGCTCCACATCAGGTTACGGGGGGGAGGGAAGACAAAGTACAAAGATGACAGACGGAACAGGTAATTATACAGATTTCAGTACAGACAATCTTTTATACAAAGGTTCCATGTTGGTTACAGGGGGTGGAGGGAAACAAAACAGTATATGACAAATTTTGACATGCATTATTTACAGTTACAGCACTGACATGGTAATCAAGAAGCTTATTTATTGTGTTAGAAAATTAGGGGGCATGCCTGCGATCCCTAGACAGAGCTTTGAAGGATGCCATTTGTGAGGGTCTAGGGAGCCCTGTGTCAGGAGAGGAGGTGGAGGGAGGGTGGGCAGGTCTATTTGCATTCACATTTAGCAATTTCCATGAGTTGGGTTTTAAGACCTGATTTGAAGAGTGTGATGCTATGGGACTGGGAGAGAGTAGGAGCTAGTGTGTTGAGCCATAGGGGGGCACGGTAGCGGAAGAATCTCTGCCCAAGGGATGTTCGACAGGGGGGGGAACCATGAAAGATGATGTAGCTGAGAGTCTTGTATTATGCCTGATGGGGGCTGGACTGATGATGGGGAGTAGACAGGCGGGTGTGAGCTGGTGGTGGATCTTTTTTGCTAGAATGCAGGTGTGGTATTTGAGTCTTTGTTGGAAATTAAGCCAACCAATCAGTGTGTACAGATCGCAGGTATGGGTGAGTCTGTCACAACCTGTTACTAGGCGGAAGGCTTTATTAAGTGCAGTGATTATGCTGATTAGGGTGGAGTTGTCAGCTGTGCCATAAATAACAATCCCATAATTGATTAGGGAGAGGATGGAGGAGGTGACTGCTATCTGCATGGCTTGAGCAGGCAGGTTGTTTTTGAGCCTGTAGAGGGTACCCACTCTGGAGTTGACTGCAGACGAGAGGAGACGTACATGTCTGTGGTAGGAGAGGGAGGTATCCAAGGTGAGACCCAGGTATTTAAAGTGGGTAACGTGTTCCAGTTGGAAAATAAATGTGAGTTGGTAATTTGGAGTGCCGTCTGCCTGTGTGGGTTTTGGTGATGAGCAAAGGTCATGGACTTAGTTTTGCAGTAGTTAATGATCAGGCAGTGATCAGTGAACCAATTCTCCAACTCCCCGAGAAAACCCTGAAGGGCAAGTTGGAGGGTGTTCAGTAGAGGGTGTTTCCAGTACAGAACCGCATCATCAGCGTAGAGTAAGAGATGACTGCTGCATGCTTTGGGGAGTGAGTTAAGGAAGAGGGTGAAGAGCAGCGGGCCCAGGATAGACCCCTGCGGAACCCCTGAGCAAACAGTTTTGGGGGTGGAGATGGTGGAGTTTATCCTTACTTGCTGTGACTGTACTGTGAGGTAGTCCTTGAACCAGGCTGAGGCCTCGGGGTCCACATTGAGTTGTGGAAGGACATGGAGGAGTAGTTCATGACTGACTGTGGGTGACCATTTTACGAAGGGTGTGATCACAAATGGCTGTGCTCTGTGATGAATGGCATTGGCAGGGGTTGGGGTGTGGACATTTGATGAAGACGGTTGCACAGGTGATGATGACAAACCCAGAAATGCAGTTATTTTTTCAGATTTGCCAACCGGGGGTTGATGTACCACTTGCAGTAGACATACTGCATTCACCACCACCACCACCACCACCAAAACTGCTACTCTCACCAGCACTGGACAACATTTCAAAGTCATTATACTCCTCCACCTCATCAAGCCTGTAGTAATCCTCTGCTCTTATTACCTCACTACTGCACATGTTTAATTTACTACTGAACTTAACAGTCATGGAAGGGGGATAACATGCTCGCTATGGTTGCTGGTGATGAGGGTGAACACCCCACTGTGGTATTAGCTGCCAGCTTGCGCTGGGTCCACAGTGCCATGTGCCTATTCTTAAGATGCGTATGCTGTCGTCCTGTGCCCAGATGGCTCTCCTTTTCACCTTGACTCACACGCACATGGCAAACCTGGCAGATTGCTACTGACTCATCATTTGCATATTGAACAAAAAAATCCCAAACAAGGGATTGTGATGCTCTGCCTTTAACATGTCCATGATGTTACTTATTTAAGTCCATTATTTTAACCACTGAAGTGGGGAAGGGGCATGTGATATTTTGGGCACTGCACACCTGGACTGCAACTGACCACCACGACTACCTATCATTATTACTGGGTCATCATCATCATCAACTAAAACTGGTAAATTGCAAGTTTTTATGGGGGGGAGGATTCCTGCAAACAGACTCAGACACAGCCACTTTGAATTTATTTTAATCCGGTTCCCAACTCGGGTCAATTACATTATCGTCATATTCATCAATGTCATACACATCCACATCTTCTGTTTGGATGCTAGCATGTGTACTGCATGTTGCAACAACAGCAACATCATCATCATCATCTACACCACCATCACCTGATATTTTTTCACCACACTGTGAATCACTGCATGGAAAATGCATGACATTAACCGCCACGGTGGACAGAATATCACATTGTATGCTATCGTTAACATGATTATCAGAATCCTCAGGTTCAGTTACTGGTATGTTACTGGGAAGTATGACATCATCTACACTGCCACTCACTTGCACTGCTTCACACTCAGTATTTTTGGATATGGTACACTGGTCAGAATTCAAACTTGACACACCAATACTAATACTACCACCACCACTAACAGCAGTAACACTAACACCACTGGCTGGGAAAACATCATCTCCTCCAAGTATGAGTGAAGCTACTGATTGGGCTGTAAAAAACATTGTGGGAGAAATACCTTTCCTCACATCAGCAGTGCACTTCTGCATCTGTGTTCTACCATGCCCACAGACTATCTTACTGCCAGCATTGCCATGATGAGAACCAGCTTTGCTTGCACGTCTCTTTGCAGGCATTTTGGGGGATCAACAACAATAATATAACCAAATTTAGATTTTGGTACGTTCACTCTCTGATTGGGGGGATGCTGGATCTGAAGCCAAAAAAACAACCGTAGCTTCAGCAACAGATAGAGACAGTCACATAATGAAAACAACTTCAGTAACTAGTGGTGCTGATGAGGTCACAAAAACAATCCAACCTGGTAAAAAATTCCTTTTGCCGGTGGGGGTGGAGGTGAGCACTGACTGCAGATTTTTACAGCAGTGCAAGAAGCAAAACAAAGAACAGATACTACGATCACAGTACAAAATCAGGCAGCTGCAGTGGCTAGCAGGTTCACGCTGCAGCGCCTGCCCTGCAATTACACTAGTCTGTGGCACAATAAAAGGTGTATTATTTGATGTCACGCAACACCACTCACGTTCATACAGAACAGTTTCTCTACAATGGTGAATGAGTAATGTGTACCAGATTGAAAAGTTCAGTAATATGCAACGTATTGTAATGTAAACAACCCAAAATTATGAACTGCTGCTCCAGATCCACACAACACACAATCAGCAAGAACATTTCACTAATTACTGACAATAATACTGTGTGTACATTAACACAGTCAGTTATATAACAAAAATATAACCAAAAACCAAAAAAATCACTATTTCTCCAACTTAAATCTACCTACACCACAGATACGTCCCTCCCAAAGCATGCTTACACTGTCTTTCACTACACACACTCAATGTTGTACATTCACATTCAAAAGCCACACAAAACCAAAAATGTTTGATTTGAGTGCAGGAGGGTTTCCTGCAATCGATGAACTAAAGGTGGAGCCTCCCAAAAAAGCAAAATTGCTTTTTAACAACTTTTAGAAGGTTTCAATCACAGGCAGCTCTCAGAATACACTGTCTCCTACTGCTTCCTACACACACTACCCCGAACTGAGGCTGTGCAAATCAATATAGAGTTCATGTGACCTAAAATCCCATGAATCACTGCAAAATTCACCTTCAGAACTCAAAAACAAGGTGGAGTGAGGCAAAGTGCATTGATCCTAATGCATTTTGCTTAAGATTTTGGTGGAGTAGTGGTCTGGGAAGGCAGAGTAACGCGAAGTCAGTGTTTTCTATGAACTTCGAGTTACCCATTATAACGTGAATTACTCCGCTTTGCATTGTGGAGCACTCTCCGCGAATCCACCTTTGCTATGCAAATCACTTCACAGAGCAGATTGAGCCCACTTCGCCCACCACTAGTGGGAAGAATCAGTGTTCAGACCATATATGGATCTGATCACTGTGAGGTGTATACCAATCATGCCCCAGATAATAATGTAATGCCCCGCAGAGTCCCATAGCTCCTGAGTGAGCTGAGATGGTATGGATCTTACAATCAGGATTATGACCCCCTCCTCATTTGGAAGAGACCTCCGCCCCGAAAAAGTTGACCTACCCACTCTCTTAAAAAATGACTAACCTCCTTGCGATGGAGGAGAGATTCTTGTAGGAACAGCAGGCACTTCCAAAAGGTGCTAAGAGACCTCACTTAAACAGATCAGAGAACAGTATTCTAAGGTCAGTAGCAGCTTGTTTCGGGGGTTTCCATGGTGTGCCATTTACCTTCGTGCTTCACCTGCAGCGCTGTGGGGTATTGAATCCTGAAAGGTTTCCCAAACAGCAATGAGCTTAGAAACCAGCAGGTGCAGTGTGATCTGTTTGGCTTGAACCGTTGGAGACAGGTCTTGAACAATGTGTAAATGGTGGCTTCCCATAACAATTCTTTGAGCTCCCTGGTTTTGGGCAAAATATGCTGTTTGTCCAAAACATTTATCACACAGAAAATAAATGGCCTGGTGGGGATCCTGGGTAGGAGGGAGGAGTATAGCAATGAGCCTGATCCACAATATAGATTGGCCCTTTAGGAGAGGGGCTCACCACCCAGTCACAACATTTCTGCACAAATAAGACTGCTGTTTGGTATGCTTCAATGTCGTCTCCCTTTTGGGCATCAGGGGTGGCGTGTGGTGCGAAAGTGGAGTTTTCATCTCCGCATCCATCATTCAGTTGATAAATTTCACCACTGGCAACAGCAGAGGTTCTGCTATCCAGCAGAGGTAAGAGTTGGCTGAGAAAAATGGCCAAAAGATAAATATAATGCAGAAGTAAATCGCAGCAGCGGAGAGGAAGCAGGCAGGAGATGCACTCTCTTAGGCAGCCATCACATGATCCAACTACTCTGCCTTTAGCCAAATGAAACAAATGAAACATGGAAACATAGAAACATAGAATTTAATGGCAGATAAAGACCACTTGGCCCACCTGGTCTGCCCATTTCCCTACCTAACGGATAAGCTGCAGATCCTAGTTAACCAATTGCCTACTTCCTCCTACCCACCACTAGAATTGCCTTATGTCTGTCCCATGCATTCCTGAATTCCCCCACTGTTTTTGACTCTATGAACTCCTCAGGAAGGCTGTTCCATGCATCTACAAACCTGTCCATGAAGAAATACTTCCTCACATTACCTCTGAGCCATCCCCCCTCTATCTTCAAATTGTGTCCCCTTGTTCTTGCACACCTCTTTTTTTGAAAGATGCTATCCTCTTGGACTTTGTTGATTTCCTTGAGGTATTTGAAAGTTTCTATCATGTCCTCCCTCTCCCTTCTTTCCTTAATGCTATACATCTTAAGCTCCTTCAGCCTTTCTTCACATGTCTTCTGGTGCAGACCCTGCACCATTTTGGTTGCCCTCCTCTGGACAGGGTCCACTCTGTCTATGTCTTTGTGGAGATCAATCAATCAATCAATCAAATCTTTATTTATGCAGGCAGACATCATTGAGCAATGCTCATTTGCAAGATGGGCCTGGTTAGGTCAGCGACAATTACATAGCATGGTGCAATGCAAGGAACAAGATACACTATACATAGTGTTGCTTTATACAATATACATAGTTGGAATTATCAGTGAAATATTGTAATTCTTACCTATTTACATACATACATAATTCTAGAGTCATAGACTGGAAATTAAAATGTGGCATGGAGGAAGTTTGTTGATGACTTGCATACAAGGTAAGTGGCTGGGCTGGATAGTGTGCAAGGAAATAGTCAAAGGTGAATCAGGTGATGGTTTGTGATGGGCTTCAGGGAGCGAAGGGAGGAGGGAGTGAGGTGGGTATCCGGGAGGGAAGGAGAGGGAAAGGATCAGTTAGTAAAGGGGTGAAAGGATGAGTGGAAAGGATGTGCAAAATAGAAATGCCATAGTAGCAGTAAGGAGAGATTGCAGACATATGGAAGTTGGTAGGAAAGAGAAGAGATACAGAATCAAAGGGGGTATGATTCACGTTTGTACTATCAAAAGCATTGGCATTGCTCCTTGATAAACTTTGAGTAAATGGTTTTGAAGGACGTATATGATATGGGTATACTCAGCTTTAGGACTTTCTGCAATTTGTTCCATAGGGAGGGCAGGATGAAGCTGATGGTTGATCTGTCAAAGCAGGTATTGACTTTGGGTACTTTGAGCAGGATGGAAAAGTAGCTTCACAGAGCATATTTGCTTATAGGAGTTTGGCTGAAGCAGTCTGAGATGTATTGCGGTAGTTGCTTGGATATAGCTCTGAATGTCCAAAATGCTGCATTTCTGTCCCTTCTAAAATGGAGTGAAGTCCATCCAACTGCTGCGTATAGAGAGCAATGATGGGTATCATATGGTAATCCTGTAACAAACCTCAATGCCCTATGATAGACCGTATCCAACTTACCCAGATAGGAGGCAGGGCAATGACTATATAAGAAGTCAGCATTGTCATATACCAAGCTTAGCTTAGCACTGCTTGTGAGGAACTGCTTGATTCTATAATAGAGGCCAAGTCTCTGACGGAGTTTTTTTAATAGATCTTCCATATGTTCGATGAAGGAGAGTCTGTTGTCAAGCCAGACTCCCAGGAACTTGAACTTGGATACAAATTCAAGATTTTCACCGAGAATCATGGATAAGTGTGGGAGCATGTGTACTCCTGTATGTCCTTGCTTATATGGAGAGATGAACATTGCTTTTGACTTCTTTGCATTAAGCAAAAGTTTTTACTTAGAAGTTGGTGCTGGAGTAGGTTGAAGTTGGCTTGTAGATCTTTACAGGCTGTCTCTGGGGAGGGGTGACTGACGTAGAGTACCGTGTCATCAGCGAATAGGTGTACAGTGGCCTTGATGATATTAATATCGATGTTGACATAGATAGTGAATAGGATTGGACTGAGGATAGATCCCTGTGGTATACCTCTTTGTAAAGGCTTAAGGGGGGACAGATCACCTTCGGCCTTAACCTGCTGGAGCTGTCCAGAGAGGTAGTTATTGAACCAATGCAGGGAAATAGAATCCAGTCCTATGGATTTCAGGGATGTAAGGAGTAGGTCATGGTCAACTGTGTCAAATACCTTACTTGAATCCAGGAACAAAGCGCAGATACAGTTTCTGTTATCCAATTCCAATTGCCAATCATTGGTTAGTTTTGCTAGGGCCTTGATTGTGCAGTGCTTGGCCCTGAAGCCAGATTGTACAGGGTTTAAGAGATTATTAGATTCTAAGTAGGCTTTTAGTTGAGAACTAACAATCTTTTCCAGCAGTTTAGATAATACAGGGAGGATAGAGATTGGCTGGTAATTGTTGAGGTCATAAGGGTCTCCTGATTTAAATAGCGGAATGACCTGTGCAGTTTTCCAGATAGAAGGGATGGTCCCTTGTAGAAATGAGAGGTTGAACAGATGTGTTATCGGTACAGCTAGCACATGGATGTCAACCTTCAGAAAATAGGGGTCAAGGTAGTCCGCACCTGCACTTTTCTTGGTGTCAAGCTGCCAAATCAAGTCTTCTACTTGTTTCAGTGTAGCAGGTTATAGTGGGAAGCTATAGACTGTCACCGTGGTTTCTGAGGGTTGTATTGCTAACTGGGAATGCAGTAAGTTAGCTTGTGAGTTGTCAAATGCAAAGCCTGCAGTCGTGAAGTGATTGTTGCATTTCAGCAATTAGATTTCATCATTAGATTTCAGCAAAGCGTTTGATACAGTCCCACACAAAAGATTAATACACAAGATAGCCAGCCTTGGAGTGGGTCCCAAAGTGGTAGCCTGGATAAAAAAATTGGCTAGACAACAGGACGCAAAGGGTAGTAGTAAATGGAGTACACAGTGAAGAAAGGAGGGTTGCTAGCGGGGTACCGCAGGGTTCAGTACTGGGACCGGTCCTTTTTAATGTCTTTGTAAGTGACATTGCAGAGGAACTGGAAGGAAAAGTATGTCTCTTTGCAGATGACTCAAAGATCTGCAACAGGGTTGATACACAAGATGGAGTGGAAAGGATGAGAAGGGACTTGGCAAGGTTGGAGGAATGGTCAAATGTATGGCAGCTCAGATTCAATGCAAAGAAGTGCAATGTAATGCACATGGGAAACAAAAACTCAGGGGAAGCGTACACAATGGGGGGTGAGATACTGACAACAGTAAAAATAGAAAGGGACCTGGGGGTAATTATATCAGATGACATAAAGGTGGGCAAGCAATGTGAGAAGGCAGTAAGGAAGGCTGGGGGGATACTGGGATGCATAGGAAGAGGCATCAATAGTAGAAAACAGGAATTTGTTATACCTCTGTACAGACAGTTGGTGAGACCCCATCTGGAGTACTGTGTGCAGTTCTGGAGACCCCATCTCCGCAAAGACATAGACAGAGTGGAGGCTGTCCAGAAGAAGGCAACCAAAATGGTGCAGAGTCTGCACCAGAAGACATACGAAGAAAGACTAAAGGAGCTTAATATGTATACCCTTGAGGAAAGAAGGGAGAGAGGGGACATGATAGAAACTTTCAAGTACCTCAACGGAATCAACAAAGTCCATGAGGGTAGCATCTTCCAGAAAAAGAGATGTGCAAGAACAAGGGGGCACAATTTGAAGATAGAGGGGAACGGCTCAGAGGTAATGTGAGGAAGTATTTTTTCACAGAGAGGGTTGTGGATGCATGGAACAGCCTCCCTGTGGAGGTCGTGGAGTCAAGAACAGTGGGGGAATTCAAGAATGCATGGGACAGGCATAAGGCAGTCCTAGTGGGGGGTAGGAAGAAGTAAGCTGTTGGTTAACTAGGATCTGCAGCTTATCTGTTAGGTAGGAGAATGAGCAGACTAGGTGGGCCAAGCAGTCCTTATCTGCCGTCAAATTCTATGTTTCTATGTTTCTATGTTGAAGGAATCTAGGATTTCTAATCTGTTGTTAATAATGGTTGTCCTGGACAGGATCTTGGCTGGAAGTGAATTACTAGGTGTGTATCCAGAGATGTCCTTAATGGTATTCCAGAATTTAGCAGGGTTCTGGAAGGAAGAGTCCAGCTCGGTACAATAAAACGTTGCCTTTGCATCTCTGATCTTTCTGGTACATACAGTCCTAGCTTTTCTAAACTGATCCCTATCTGACTGATTCTTTGTTTTCCGTACTTTTTTCCATAGGTAGTCTCTGTCTAGGAGTGCAATTTTAAGGTCTGTGGTAAACCATCGGAAGTGTTTGTTTCTTGTTCGCACTTTAGATAGGGGTGCATATTTGTTTGGGGCTCCTGTGATTATATCATTGAGGACGTTATAGGATGCATCTACCATTTTTGCAATGTAGAATTCTTGCCATCGAGTCGAGTGCTTCATATCTTCCAAATATGCCTGTATGTTAAAATTCTGTTTTGATCTACGAACTGAGAATCTAGAGAGGGAGATAGGTTTGTTTGAAGACTTTATTTATGCCGGCTATAAAGCAGTGGTCACTGAGATCATTGAAGAAAATGCCAGCATGTGTGCATAAGTGGGGCTTGCTCACCAGTATAATGTCCAGGAGTGAACTATTACTTGGTGTCTTTTTATTAATTCTGGTTGGCTCACTAATTAGTTGTGTTAAACCATGAGTGTTGCAGAAGGATAGGAGTGGGGTAGCAGCTTTGGAGAGCCAATTTAGATTAAAGTCTCCTAGGATAACAGTTTCTGGAGGTCCTTTTTCAATTATGTTCCCCAAGTGGGATAGCAACTTGAGCCTGGTATTAGGGGGTCTATAGCAGCCTACTACCTGTAGTGTAGTGTAGTGGAATGACATAATACCACTTTAAGAGATGGGGTCTCCAGAACTGTAAACAGTACTCCAGATGGGGTCTCACCAACTGTCTGTACAGAGGGATAACAACTTCTTATTTTCTACTGGTGATGCCTCTCCCTATGCATTCCAGTATCCCCCCAGCCCTCCTTATTGCCTTCTCACATTGCTGGCCCACTTTTAGGTCATCTGATATGACTACCCCCAGGTCCTTTTCCATTTTTGTTGTTGTCAGTATCTCACCCCCCATTGTGTACTCTTGCCCTGGGTTTTTGTTTCCCAGGTGCATTACTTTGCACTTCTTTGCATTTGAACATGGTTTAAACCTCAAAACCTCTGCACTGTATATTACAGTATTCATGTAACTAACTGTAAACTGTATATATGCAACTGAATGTAAATAACTCCTTTGTACAAACTTATGCGATTGTGTGTAATATTCTCATGTATGTATACTGTTTGAACTCCCTCCCCCTCACCCCCAGGTCGCACCTGGAAATAAGCCTCTGCTCAGTGTGCTTTTCCCGGTTATCAAATGTTTAGATAAAAATAAAATAAATAAAAAAACACACTCCAGGATGTGGTATTTCATGGCATGGCCTCACTCCTTGGATGCATTTGGTGCTTGGCCTTCAGCCTCTTTCCTTACAGAGCACCCGAGGTGTGATTATATCATATGATATATCACACCCTCTTGTGTATTATTGCTTAATTATAACATGAGGCTTGTGTTCATTCACTGAATTAAAGAGGTACTGCACAACTGCTCAACACCGGTACATTACATATTTCAAAGTAATGTGAGGAGCTTTGGTGGTACTCAGACTCTTGCATTTCTATATTTGCTTCTCAGTCCTTTGATCTTCTGAGGGAGTAGGCGGATGGAAGAGAAGGGAAGAACTGTATCCTCCTTAGGTGGTGGCTGAAATGCACAAGACAGTGAACATATTGTAAGTGTGTGCAACATTGTGCTTTGATTTGACACATCAATACAGTATTACTTATTTTATTTAGTGTTTGTTTACCAGGTGTGTGCACTAAACAGAAGACTCTGAGGGTTACAATAACAGCATCGGAAAACAGGCAATAAGGCAATAAAAAACCAGGTAGCGAATACACAGTGCGTATCAGAATATGAAACAAAGTATAGATGATTAGGAATAATTAGGGATTATTTCATTCTATTTTAGGGTATATATTAGTGTCTATGGGCAGACAGGATGGGCCTAGTGGTCCTTATCTGCCGACAATTCCTATGTTTCTATGTTACTATGTATAATAGTCACTCAGGGGGGCACTGTAAAGTACCATTTGCTCCCCTGGTACTCCTATAGCATTGATGTTTGTGGGTCATGATCCAGTAACAGTGACTGGTAGCATTCCAGCTGAATCCTAGTGTCCATGAGGTAGGACTTCAGCCTCTTGCAGCCACAAAAGGATGGTGATCACCCAACCCATGCAGCCCTGGGAATTATATATAAATAGTAACATATGTCAGAGTTATGCCCCTGCGGGCATCTTCATTGCACTGCATGTACAGCAGTGTTAAAGGCATTATAGTGTACTGTAGTAGAGTAAATCTCAGGAAAATGTCTCTGCTAATCCATGATGGGTTACAAACGTTCCCAACCTACCCCTTCAGGTCCCTGTATTCACCATTATCATCCTGTCAGAAACCAGATGACAGAGGATACTGCTGGCACAAATCACTGAGCAAACATTCTTAGTTCAATCTATTTTGAATTTGCACATTTAGTGTGTGACCTTTCACTGCATTCCTCTCTCGAATTTATGTTATAATGGCGAAAGCCTAAAGACAATCAGTGTTATCGCGAAGGAGTGCCAAAAATCAATTTTGGCACTCTAACTCCCTGGTGCACAGTAAAATGGCACTGTGGACTTATATTTTAAAAATTTTATGCAGGGGGCTGTGCCCCCCACAGCTGCCCAGGGGGGGCTTTGCTCTCCGTACCCCCCCACTTAAGGATTCTCAACTCCAAGGGGTTGCATGTTGGGATGTGTGCAAAAATGTAAAAAAAATAATTCAGGCTGGGCTCAACCAAAGCACACCAGCACCCAAACCCAGCACCCTGCCCACTGAAGCTGCCAATCCACCCACCACACCATGGGGCCAGCTCGGCAACCCATCATGGCACCACCCCTCACAATCCCTCCCATCCCTTGCTGTGCGTGCTCGCTCCCCCCCACATGCATACGTATAGCAACATCCTTCCACTGTATTCGCCAACCCCCAATCTGGTCACCCTATCCTGTCCGTAGCCCCAATGACATGCGCCAGGACTGAGTCGCCATTATTATAGGTGTTCAATCGCCGATGTCCATGTCATGGGCTACCCCACTCTCAGACTGCCAATAAACAGCATTTTTATACCCTGTTTTACAAATGTCTATATACTGTATTTGGGCATGTACATTCACAGTTGAACAATATTTAAAAAGTATGTTGAATTATTTATTGGATTATACAGTAAGTATTTAGAACTTGTTTTTCTGACAGTGACCTCTGGCCACTTACACATTGTCCCAGCTATGGCCTGTGTGTGTGACAATGGTTTTTGCTTGTGAAACAGATACCAAATGCAGCACAGTTCTGTTATTCCTGGTTAGTCTAGTACTGTAAACTGTGCTGCTACTGGCTCAGACACCACCACCCTCACCCTCTAAGCAGCCCACATTTTTCCTTGTTCAGAATGCCCTTCCCATAATGCATCCCACATTCTTCTCCTGTCTAAAGGACCTGATTGACCTCCCCATGACTCCATTCTCCTGTGTGCAGGACCAGGTCTCCTTGTTCCCATCCTAGATGACTATCCTTGACCTGATTGGATGGTTCACCTCTAACCCCATCCTCTGTTCTCCTGTGTGCAGGACCAGCCCCAACCAGTCCTGCAGTCCTGGACAGCACCTCCCCATCCCCAGACAGTCACATTTGTTCTTGTTCAGCTTGCTCCCATCCCAGTTAAACATACCACCCTGATGGATCTCACTGTACCTCCATTCTTCTTTGTGTGGAACCAGGTCACATTGCTCAGCCATACAGTATTTTGCCTGTGCAGTACTATAGTAATAGCATTCGACAATAGATTAAAATAAATCAACATTTATTATAAGAACTGCACACAACACTTGTGCTCTAAGTAACTGACTTGTTATGTGTATTATTACATGCATTATGTATGACTGTGAACTGCATGTATTTTTTATTAACTGTATTAATTTTTTTATATCTTATTGTGTTGATTTTAAGACAAGGACCTCATTGAAAATAAGTTATGCTCAACTGAGATCTCCTGTTCATATTTGTAACATGATTAGAATATTATCTACTTACTTACAGCAATGCAATGTATAAATTGTGACTTGCTGTTTTCCTTTGGTATTTACAGTATAGTGTATCATTGTGTTGTTTTATTTACAGACACATAAAAATAATTTAATTTATGAATTTGTCATTTTTATACTTTTTTAGGTGTTCTCAGTTGTTCATTGTTTCTTCCTGATCAACCTCAACTGATGGTGTCCCACTTCAAAATGGTACCGGACGATGTGCATTATTTTGTTTCTAATGTTCTGTGAGATTTCTTTCCTCTGCTGCCATCCCAGTTTACCTGCTTCCTGGTGCTAGATATTGCTGCTAAGGTACCAGACAGTGGAACATGAGTGCAACCAGATGATCTGGTCACACAGCTGCCTTTGTTACCAGTTCATGCTCCCTTTGCTCATTGAGCCATATAAAGTTACAGTCAGGCAGGTTTCAGTAGTTACTGACTCATTCGTTAGAGATGAAGTGAGCCCATTTACTATATCTTGTGCTCTTTTAGTCAGTTCATCTTGGACAATATCATGGGAAAAATGGGAATTATAGGGTTCTATTGGCATAACACTGGGGTTAGTGAGGCACTTGCCAATGTGTTTTGGCTGCTGAAGATCAACTTGCATGAGTTTGTAGAAAGTCTCTGTGTTAAAGAACCTGCACAGTTCATCACTGCTGTTGCTACTGTGGAGTCTGTGACACAAGAGCCAACTTCTGCTTGAATTGCTTGTGGCTTTGCTCTTTACTTTCTTACTGACCATGCTTGGCTACTTTATGCAGCTTTTCAAAGGTTGTTTGGGGCATTCAGACAAAGGCTTTGCCTTCCTCCTGGTCTTCACCAGTCATACTTTGCTGTAGACCATGGCTCGCATGATCAGGTGTCATCTCATGAATAGAGCTGGGCCTGGTTTGCTCCTACTGCATCACCTCATCACCAGAAACACTTTCACTCTTACCCTTATTGGAATACGCGTAGGGCTTATAGATCTCAAGAAGCTTACACTAGAAAGAAAAATATACACATTAAGAGGCTATTTTAGTAGGGCACTTACACGTGCATCTCAGACCCCCCAGGCATTCTGTGGTATGCAGCATATCTCCTTACTCAACCACGTTTAACTCTGCTGCTGCCCCAGAGAAACCCCACCCCAGCTCAAACTGTCATACCTTATAGCCTCCCATCTCATCATGACCCCAGATGTGTTTATTTATAACAAAATCATAAAATCATGTTTGTCAGTTCATGTAGAAAACTTGTTTCTTTTGTTTTGTAGTACACATTTCTGCAACACTGATTCTAAGCATGTAAATGTCATTTTGAGTAAGTCATGCAATGGATGATGTATAAGTTTAATTACCTGTATTATCTTTGCTTTAGGCTCTTTTGGTTTTGGAGGTGCATTGAGAGATCTATGTTTTGGAGCAACAGGGTATCTTCTAACTGCTGTGCCATTGTTCTACTTTCTAGCAGCTCTTGACTGAGTCCTCCCAACAAGTGTTTGATTCAGCAGGCCTAGACTTCTCCAAAAGTTAACATCTCTGTTCACAGTTCTTCTCCCATAGAACATTGTCTTGTCCAATGCAGTATGGAAGATAAGCCACTGCGAAGAACAGTACTACAACTATGGAAAACCTTTAATCTTAGGTGTTCATACTGCTGAGCTCAGGTTAGATATGACAGAGATGTGAGTGATGCACAGCCAAGATGAGGGGCACTACAATGTTGATCCAGTTTGGTAGTGACATGAAAGTCTTCAGCTTAGAGTCTGTAATCTTGGCACCAGTAACCCCCACCACCAATGCTCTAACCATCATTTAATAATAATAAACAAACTTGGTTAGGACACTGGGGGAGGAAGGAGGTGGGTGCTACAAGGGTGGGGGTAACATGATATTTCAATTGGTAGGGTGAGAGGGGGTATTATATTATGATGCATATTGGTGGGGATGTTTCTTTACTGAAAGAAGTATCAGTAGTAGCACTTCACCAACGATGGTGCCACTATGAGTAGTTTTTACTGTCAGGTACCATGAAAAGTGGTACCTTAGCTGGTGAAGTGCTACTACGTGTAGTCTTGGGAAAGAAGTATATGAAGTGGCACTTCACACTATTCAAAGTCAGGTTACTTCATGTAGTCCTATACATAGTAAAGTTAAAAAATTTGCACACACCTACTGAACAACTGGTAGGCTGTGGTTCTTGATTGCATTCCCAGAGTCAACAGTAAAGCAACTTTTTTGTTTCTGTATGTGACATAGATAAGACAGCTATTACAATGTTGAACATGATGGAAAAATTACCTTTAGCCTGTTTCTTTAAGGAGATTCAAAACTATTTCTATAAGCATGCTTGGATCTGAGGGTTAGGTTATATAGCTTTGTAAAGGGAGAGAGAAACTACTGCAGTTTCAAAAAGTAAAAAAGTTATTTGTGCTTTTAGACAATCAAAGGTGTTTGGAAAGCATAGCCAGAATGTTAAAGTGAAAGCTTAAGGTTCTGTAACTGGATTGTTTACCAAATGTTTGCTTTAAACTATCTAGTTTGATGTCTAATTTAGAAGTATGTAAAACCTTTCTATTCAAGGGTGTGCTGTTTAAGGCTCAGTGCTCTACAAAACAGGTCTGGATACAAAATTGATAGCACCTGTGAAGAACTGAGGTGTTGGCCTGTTAATTGGGATAGCTATAGTTACAAGTCTAATTACACTTTGTAATTTAGTTTTTGGTTTAGACATTTCTTCATGACCATACAGAAAGTCACGTATGCTGCATGTTGGGTATAGGCTCAAGGCTGATTTGTTCTCTTGATCATGGGCTCTGCAAAACCATCTTTCAACACAGTAATGTGTTAAGTAATTTTTATAACAATTTATTTACCTGGAGTAGCCCAGCTCAGCTGCACTGTCCCATGTTATGTGGTACTCTGAGTCTACCCATTTTTACAAATAAATTACTTGAGGCAGCCCAGCTAGGCTGCAATGTCTGATTTGTATGGGGTCCTGCATATAGCCATTTTTACTGTTTATTTACTTGGTACAACCCAGCTAAGATGCAATAGTTTATTTTCTGTAGAGTCTTGAGTCTTTCCGTTTTACAGCTTTTTCAACTGGGACAGTCAAACTTAGATGCAATATCTTATTTTCTGTTGTTTCCTGCTTCTAATCATTTAATACAATTTATTTACCAGGGCAGCCTAGCTGAGATCCGATATTTAATTTTCTGCCTGGGCCTGCTTCTGCTCATTTTTACAATTAATTTACCTGGAATTGCCTAGCTGAATTCAATATCTTGTTTTTTATGAGGTTCTGCTTTTACCTATTTCTAGTGGGCTGCTGTTGCAGACTATCTCTTGTAATCACTCTGACTTTTCCCAAAAAAGAGAGGCACTCTGAGAAGCTATTCAATGCAGGCCCAGTATTAACATGGACACGACTTACTGGCAGAACCACACATGACTTTTGCCATCCATTGAACCTATCTTAAGTTTCCTGAGTGAAGCCATCAGTTAGTGTGCAGGAATCCTGCCTGTCGACCATCCAGACTGCATGGGAAATGTAGGAGCCTGCCATTTCACTTAGGACTGCCTGATCAATCCCTTCCTGGATGCTTTGCATGTAGTAAAGCAACCCCAGCCTACCTCCCAACTTACCCCTGGTCCCCAGCTGTATAAACAGCTCCCAACTACTGCAGAACTCCTACCCATCTTACTTATGTATTTATTTATTCAAGTCTCGGATTACAACCTTTGAGTTAGTAGCTCATTTGCAAAGGTTCCACGTCATGAAGGATGAAATACATAAAGGATACATACAGTCAAGGTAAAGATATATAGGTAAACCATTGCTAGATACATTAAAGATCATACAATCAGTTTAACAAGCATCCAGGGCTAACTTATCAGGATACAGACATGGGTAAATATTAATTTCAAATAGAGCAGGGGTAGGTCAACTCACAGAGCTGTAGTATATACAGCATAGGTCGAAAATTAAGTGCTAGTTCCCATTAACCCTCTGACCCCTGGCTACAGAAACAACTTCTACCCATTGCAGAACTCCTGCCCCTTTCTGCGAACCTTCTGATCCCAGGCTACAGAAACAACTCCCACTCACTGCCGAACTTCTATCCACCTTGAGCCTAATCCTCCAGTCCCCAGCTACCAAAACAACATCCAACCACTGATGAACTTCCTCCCACCTCCCTACTAAGCTTCCACTATGCCGGACAAATATAACTCTCAGTCTCTACTGCACTCCCACCCATCTCCCAATTAACTCCCATCCCTGGCTACAAAAACATTTCCCACCTGCTGCTGAACCCCCATCTGTATCCAAAATAACCCTCCTGCCCTGGCTACAAAAAAACGTCTCCCACCTGCCCTCAAAATCCTGCCTACCTGCTTTCTGATTTGAGATTTGTGAAGTCAGGAAATTTCACTTCCCATAATTCTTCTCAGTTTTGTATTTCATGCAGCTTAAAGCCACTCTTTGGGATATAGCAGTTTTTTGCCCAGCAAAGTGCCCACTTCACCAGAGAAGACTATGCACAGAGCAACTTTGCTGATGAAGGTGCCACCACATGTAGTTCTTCTTGACTTCAGTAGGTTAATGAGCACTTCCCCAGGTGAAGACTACACATACTGTAGTGACACTTTAACCAGAGAAGTGCCACTATGTATATTTCTTTTTTTAATCTGAATCCAGACAAATACCATCACCCATGTAAATCAATTATCTTGCCCCCCACTACACGTTTATAAAAAATATGTGTCACCACCCTCATAGCACCCACCTCTTCCTGGTTCCATGGCATCACAGCAACATGTGTACGGCACTGTGTCAGTACAGTGCCAGATTTTGGTGACTGTCATATTCAGTGACCTCTCTGTTTGCTGGGGGCTGTGCCCCTACACCCCATCCTTGTTGGGGTCTGTGACCCCCCACATTCCTCTTACTAATTGCTGTTGTGATTGACAAGCCTCCCTGTTCACCAACTGTTATATGAACGAACCAGTTTTCAGGAGACAAGAAAACTGAAAAGTATAACTGGCTCTAAGCATGCCACATGTGTGCAGATGAATTCAGATTTGAATTGAAGTACAAGCAAGGCATATGTGTGCAGGTAGTATGGCTTAGTGGCTAAAGGCACTGAACTGCAAACCAGTAGATCTAGAGACATGAGTTTGAATCTCATCAACCTCCACTTGTACAGTATATGGTGTGATCCTGAGCAAGTCACTTAACTTTAATGTGTGCAGTTATCAGTGACCACTTGCTTTTTGCATGCATGCCACATACATGCAGTCTGTTCCAGTTTAACATAAAAAGCATGTTTTCCACACTTCTTTGCTGCACACATGCCACATGCATGCAATCTGTTCCAATTTGACATTTAAATCATGCTTGCAGCATGCATATCACATAGGTAGTTTTATGTGTGCAGCACAAAAACATTTTGTATAATTATTTCTGTAAGGGTGAGCTGGAACATAAACTCTATCATTCAGTTCTGAGATGATCCGTATCACTAGTGTGTAACTTAGAAGTATCCATTGAATTTCCTAAAAGGTTGATATGAATTGAACAATAAAGGAATATACAAAATCACACATGCCCACACAATGTAAAGCATCATGGACTGCATATGCAAATATGCTGAACTGGTATTTGAATAAGACCATCTACAAAAAATCTTGATTTTCATACACCAAAATGGGGTATAAGTATGGTAGTTTATAACAAAGGGTGGATTGGCCCCAGAAAAGCTACCAACACAATTTCCTGCAGCACCTAGTATTCAGTTGAGGTCTCCGATCTGACTACTGATAATGCCTGTCCCTGCATAACTTCAGATAGCTGAAGAAATAAGACTTCAAGGTGCTAAGTATGTAGTCTTTAGGTGGTAGAGCTCTAGATGACTATACTGCACAATATGGAAAGCCATGCCATGGGTTGGGAACACTTTAAGCTAGCCTGGAGTTTCATGTCTATTGTAGCTTTAAATCATGGATTGGACTCAGGAGGAGTAGTAAACAGTTAATATTGCATACTGGCTTTATTGCATGGATCAGTGAGGGACCACTTTGGCTTGCTGACAACCTGTGTTCATGCCCAAGCCCTTGACTTCAAGAGTGGAGGCTAGCAATGAAGGCAAAAGAGAATCCACACAGATGCTGTCCTCCTGGAGAAGGGAGACATCATGCACCCCCAGAGAGAAATTCCTGGAGGTACCATGGGGCAATCGCTGGTATGAGTGGTCACGTGCCAAAGGGTCCCACCCCCAGGGCACAGAAATGTGTGTAATCTGCATGGGAGATCTGCATGGGAGGCGGTATTGTGTGGTGAGGACAGAGGAAAATGCCTGGCTGAGGCAGTCTTGGGTGATGCCAAAATAGACAAGTACACCCCACTGCTGGGTGTGCTGGTTTAAAAATAATAATGCAGTACCAAAAAAAATCACTACCCTATCAAAGCTGAATTAATACCAATAAAGGAAAAAAAACTGGCTAAACAGTTAGAAAAGTGCATTATATAGAACTCTTGACTGTTTTGTGATTTTTGTGGACAATGTCAGCTTTGGATTTGATGAGTAACAGGCATAAAAAATAATGTCCCAAGGGAAATCATGAAATTCATGTTGTGGTTTTTGGTTGAGCTTGCCTAACAATCTGGAAATTCCAAAACGCAAAACAGTTGTGGGCCACTCTAGCTCAAGAACGCTAATATACACCATACATGATCTTATGAAGATAATTTATTTAAGTAGACCCCAACATTTTGCTGTGTTTGACTTCTTCTGGGGGACCGTAAATAAAACATAAATAATGTTTATTTTTTTTAATTTATACATTGATGATTTATGTACAAAATGAACCATGCACTTAGTTGGGCAACTACTATCAGTTGTTACATACCAGCATGAAATCAATTTAAACCATTTTATCTCTTCATTTCTAAAATTGTTATATTTCTAAAAACAGAAATAATGATAGTAAGTGTTCATATTATTTTATATAATCACTTCAATCATATAAACCAGCAACTTTTTATTAAACAGTGCACATAAACATGCTACTTACTCATTACCCAGCCTTCTGGCTTCTCCTGGCTACTGTCATATTTGTCACAAATGTAATTTTGTGCCTTTTTTAAAAAGAAAAAAAACTTTATATCAGTTCCAAATCATGCTTAAAAATGTTAATACCACTAGGCATTCAAACTTTCTTTATGTAATGTTTACTATTTTATATTATTTAAAAGTTTACTGCACCAAGATGTGTTATGCAGTTACCTGATTCAGGCTTGTCTGGGCTCACTAGCCATCCGTACTGAGTGTTGCACTATTTGTATCCAATTACTATGAACATGCAAAACATTAACACACACCAAGTCTTGATAAAAACTCCAGATTAATTTCCATTGTTCTTATTTCTAGGTCCCACTTATGAACTGCTGCTAAACCATTCAGCTACATGTAGTTTTGTATGCAGGTTTAATGCAGTTCCATAAAATTCTAACCCTACTTTTACTTTGCAAGTTCTGCTTTCAAGGTTTCCTAATGAATACTTGAGATAACCACATATAGCACAATGTTTGAAAGTTTTGGATAGCACTCAAATAAATTTAATAACGCTTTAAACAGTGACAAGTAAGTTTCACCTAAGTCTTAGAGGTGTCTGGATCAGGCAGCAGGAAACTCCATTTGGTTTGACCTTTTGTACCTACGGGAGCCCATGGGCCAGCAAAATGAGCATCGGTAAGCATGACCAAGGTGATACATTTGCTATGTAACCATGACTTTCATGTGGGTACAGAAGCCAGCTTGGCTATAGTTGTGAGCACTTTTGGAGAATCATGACAGTAATTGTAAGACTAAATTGTAAACAGCCATGCTGCAAGATTGAAATCATGCTAGTGAGGAATATAATGTATAAACAACTTCTATCATATGATTTTTATTCTGTATAACCGTGAAACACAAGATATTCATATAACAGCTTATTCAGTGCTGTCAAGTTGTGTTCTGTGCCCCTTAACATTGACATATTTTGGGTCGCAGAGATGCAACATTCTTTTTAATTTTTTTAAATTTTGTACCTGCAGAACAATTAAACTACTCCCTCTGTTGACAGATGAACAGCCATTTAACTAAAATATTTCATGGAAAACAAAGTAACCAGGAAATTATATAGCTGTGTGGAATATAAAATACCTTCCATGAAATGTCTGTGGAATGACCATTCTTCTTCTGTGAAATTTGCCTGAAAATTCCTCAGAATTTTGCCAAATTTTAAATTTCAGTTATTTTGCTTATGTCGATAGTGCACATCCAACTGACACCAAATGTGGTATGTTGATAGTCTCTAATGGCTTACAAATGTGTACTGAATATCTGAGTCATAGGTAGAAAGGGGGTAGAGTTATGGGTGGCCAAACATTTAATCAAAAATAAATTTTCTGTTATTTCAATCTAATTTTAAAAAACATTAGCCAAATTTCTCCAAAGTTTCAGGATATAGAGAAACATATAGCACTGGTATGTCCACCACATTTTATGTCTCAAGTTTTAAGGGGGCTAAGTTATAGGTAGCCAAACATTTTGCCAAAATTTAGATTTCTGTTATTTCAGTATACTTTTGATAGTATTCATCGAAATGTTATAACATTTTACAGGTATACAGGATAGAACTACATTTATATATGTGCATACAAAAGTTTCATACAGTATTTTTAGCTTCAATGGGACTGAGTTATACCTATCAAACATGTTGCCAGAATTTTAATTTACATAATTTCCCTCTTAATTTAAAACAACCTATCAAAATGTTACCAGATTTGAAACATGTAAACTACTATACCACATAGTAATTTCTGACAAAGTTCATTTTTACGGCTTTAAATGGGACTGAATTAAAAGTAGTTACACTTTTACAACATTTTAAAATTAAATTTTGCAGGAATGTAAAGTACAAAGTTATAAACCCCTAAATTGCCCCTATTGCTAAGCTTAATGGAGAAAAGGGAGCATGTGAGGAGGAGGACCCTGTAAAGGCATCTATCCTAAATAGATACTTTTGCTCAGTATTTACTGAAGAGAAGGTAGGGCAGGGCCCACAGCTCAGCATCATGGACACAGGGGGGAGGGAGGTGAGCACTACTCCCTTCACAAAAGAAAGGGTCCTACAAGAGCTTGCTAAGCTCAGGGTGGATAAGGCAATGGGACCTGATGGCATAAATCCCAGGGTACATAAGGAGCTAAAGGAGGAACTAGAAGAGCCATTAGCAGAATTGTTTAGTGAGTCTCTGAGCACAGGAGAGGTCCCAGAAGACTGGAGAAGGGCTCATGTGATCCCACTCCACAAGAGTGGTACCAGGGAGGAGGCGGGGAACTACAGACCGGTCAGTCTTACCTCAGTAGTGGGCAAGATTATGGAGGCACTCCTTAAGGAAAGGATAGTGCAACACCTGGAATCCATAGGGGCACAGGATCCAAGACACCATGGGTTTACAAAAGGAAGGTCCTGTCAAACTAATCTCATAGATTTCTTTGACTGGGTAACCAGAGTGGTGGACCAAAGGGGAGCAGTTGATGTCACCTACCTTGACTTCAGCAAAGCTTTTGACACTGTTCCATGCAGAAGATTGATAAATAAGCTGGGTAGGCTCGGGGTGGGTCAGAAGTTGGTCAACTGGGTGGCAAACTGGTTGACAGGCAGAAAACAGAGAGTGGTGGTAAATGGTATACAGTAAGAGAGATGCAAGTCACAAGTGGGGTACCTCGAGGATCAGTCCTGGGGCCAGTCCTCTTCAACATCTTCATTAGTGACCTTGCAGATGGACTAGAGGGTAAGGCTTGTCTGTTTGCAGATGACACCAAGATCTGCAACAAAGTAGATGATCCAGATGGGGTGGGAAGAATGAGAAGAGATCTGGATAAACTTGCAGAATGGTCAGAAGAGTGGCAACTGGGATTTAATGCAAAGAAGTGCAAAATCATGCACATAGGGAAGAGAACCCTGAAGCCACCTATAGGCTGGGAGAGGAGTTGCTAGCAGTCACAAAGGAAGAAAGAGACTTGGGCATCATCATCACTGATGACCTAAAATCATCCAAGCAGACCTCTAAAGCAGTAGGTAAGGCTAGGGGGTGTTAGGGTGTATTAGTAGGGGTATCACAAGTCGTAAGAGGAGGTAATAATCCCTCTTTACAAGACACTGGTTAGGCCCCATCTGGAGTACTGCATGCAGTATTGGAGGCCACACCTTCACAAGGACATTAACCAAATTGAGGCAGTCCAGAGAAGGGCAACCAAAATGGTGCAGGGACTGCATCAGAAGACATATGAGGACAGATTAACAGAGCTCAATATGTATACCCTTGAGCAAAGGAGGGAGAGAGGTGATATGATCGAGGCATTCAAACACCTTAAGGGCATAAACAAGGTGAAAGAGTCTAACATATTTAAATATAAGAAAAATAGCAGGACAAGAGGACACAGCATGAGATTAGAGGGAGGCCAATTAAGGGGGAATGTGAGGAAATTCTTTTTCACAGAAAGGGTGGTGGATGCATGGAATGGCTTACCACAAGAAGTGGTGGCTATGAATACAGTGCAGGGCTTCAAACAGGCATGGGATAGGCATAAGGGAGCAATACAAATGACTATGAATAGATAGACCACTGACAGAGCAAAGGCCAATGGCACATTTATAAGGTAGAAAAAGAAATGGGCAGACTGGATGGGCCTTGCGGTCCTTATCTTCCGTCAACTTCTATGTTTCTATGTTTCTGTGTAAACCTTTACAACTGGACAATGCAATGCCAGTAAATCTGGCAGGTTTTCAGACCTTACAAGGAGATTGTGTGTGTGAGTTTTTTTAACTGTTTGCTGCCAGAAATTACAAAATAACATCTGTACCTAAAGTCAAATTCCACATGTCTTTATGAAAATAATGGAATTTCATGAAAATTCCATAAAATTGGATTTATTTTTCACTCAGCCTTATCTTAGGGATTCCAATTAATGGATAGGGGTATGAGAAGCAAGTAGTGCAGGGGGTCACCAGGTTCAGAAATTAGATACATAGTTTCACACAGAAATGGACAGCTGAGCTGGGTAGCACACCAGTGGTAGACCCCCCCCAGGTGGATCAAGGAGGCACAGAGTGTCAATAATTCCAAGCTGAATGTAGGATATACAAGGATCACACCCAGTAAATTGATGTTCCAGGGAGCTGATATATGTATGAGTCTGGGACTTGGGAGTATTCAAAAAGATGTAGTGGGTGAAGACAATGTCTGAGGCAACAAGAAGGAAAAAATTTTACCATTCCAACAGGATAGATTGATAAGAAAAGAAGTAGATGACTCATGTTTTAAGGGATTTTGTCACTGTAAAGAGCAAATAGAATATCAGTGGGATCAATAGTTCTACTGGCTATGCCAAGACAGAAGGGGGGGGCAAAATAATCACCCAGAGTGCAACAGCAGGATTGCATAAAGTTCTGTCCAGGGTATCAAATTAAGTAGTAATACATGCATTGTGAATGTTAAATTCCATAAAAAGAATTCTGGATGCTTCATCTATATGCTACCAAATCATCTGATAAGATGTTATCAATAATTTTGTTTTTTGTCTTTTTCACTGTAAATTTTAAACTGCTAAACCAATATATCCAATGTGTTAGACACCAGGACTCTCTGACATTGAATATGCATGTCAAATGTTATACATATTCCTGCAAGAGCAGATAAGTTACAAACATCCACATGTTTGAGAGTTTTCACAAAGGTTTTTAAAATAGTTACATAGCAGTAGTAGTAATAGTAGTAATAGATCTTTTTTATTCATCAGAATAAGGGAAATACATTCAGTTGAGCATAGCTCATTTTTGATGAAGTCCCAAGTATTAGAACAAAAAACATCAGTGACAAAATTACAAACAATACACAAGTCAAACATTATAAATAAGACAATTCAAAATGTCTAACACACAGTAGTCTAAAATTAGTAAACATCACATTGACTACAGTGAGAAAGACTATTAGACCAGGTCAGGCACCACTTATTCAAATCAGAGAGATGAATCAGTTGACCAGATTCCCATAAAAGGGATTTTATTCCACAGGGCAGCTCCTCTGTCAGGAACAGAAGACCTGCCCATGTTCAAATTGCATTTAACAGTGTAATATTGTAAACCCTGGGCTGATCTTACATTGTCTTTCACACTTTTTATTGGGAATAGCTCAAAAATATAAGTGGGGACCCAATTTTTCCAAATTTTAAACATAAGTTTAAGAAGACAAATTCCTGTGAACAAAGGGTTTTGGCCAATTTAGATTGTTATACAATATGCACCTATGAGTTCTATAGGGCACCTCCAGAACAAAGTGTGCCATTCTGTGATACATAAGGTCCACTTTGTTCAACAGGGAGCTGAAGGCTCCACCATTAAGGATGTCCCCATAGTCTAAGACATGCATTAGTAAGGAATTAACTACATTTAGGCAACTATCCCTGGACATGTATTTTTTTTTTAAATCTGTAGAGAGCCCCCAACTTCCTGTTTAATCCCACTAACATATTGTTTATATGTAGGGTCCTAGTCAGATTGCAATCTAACCAAAGACCTAAATATTTTATGTCATGTCAGTACCATCTAAGGTTCTAATAATCAGACATAAATTATGTTCTTTGGACTGTTTTTTCCTAAATAAGAGGGCCTGGGTTTTCTTTGAATTTAATGTTAAAAGATGCCTACTGAAAAATTCTTGAACATGGTTAAATGCTAACTGAAGTTTATTTATTTAATTTATTTAGATTTTGGTAACCGGGTAAACCCACTGAGACCAGAGGTCCCTTTTTCTGGGGTGACCCAGAATTAGTTACAGTGAGTACATACACAGGTGACATTAAACAGTAGTTTTAGCTAATACATATATAGTTACAGTGAATACATACATAGGAATTTATATACAGTGATATTAGGTGTTACATAATAGGGAGTAGGATACATAGGTGCCACAGTAGAGTAACTTTAGCTGAATACTTATTTAGTTACAGAGAATACATACATAGGTATTAATATACAGAAGTTTTGGGTGATACATGTTAGGGAGAAGGTATCAAACGCTTGGCACAGAGACAGAAGGTATCACAAGGCTCACAGGTATTAAGACAGATACGCAGTACCTTTAACATTTTTCAGAAGAGATTCTTAGGGAGAGCAGAAGTGGTTAAACTGGAGGTAGCAAGGGAGTAGGCCCAAGCGGGGGATAATGATTGCATCCACAGAGACTAAGTTCCAGGAGATACACTTCGAGGCTGATTTAAACCCTGGGAGTGAAGGCTTGTTGACTAGACTTGCTGGGAGGGCATTCCATAAGTAGGGAGCAGCGTAATGGAAGGAGCGCTTGCCTTGGTTGGTGCGAACATGGGGGATGTCAAGGGGACAACTAGCTGAGGATCGAAGGGTTCAGCGCTTGACTTTTGGGGTGAGCAGGTCACACAGGTGTGGAGGAGGGCTGAAGGAGGTGAATTTGAAAGCCAGACAGGCAGAGGAGTACGCCAGCTTGTGCCATAGGGTGGGCCAGTTTAGGTCTGCAAGGGCCTCACTGTGGTGCCCTCTTGCGGGGGGGGGGAGTTTGTTGCAAAATGAGCCACTCTGTGGTAGAGCATAGAGAGCTTGTTGAGCTCCATCTCTCAGAGAAACTGAAGTAAGGGGGCCCCGTATAGGATTGTGGGAAGGAGGTTGCAGTTGGCTATGGCTCGTCACGCCTCACCAGAGAGGGAGTTTCCCAGATGGTAGAGGAGACTAAGCCTCTGGTGAATGGATTGGGTTAAGGAGAGGATGTGAGATTTATAGGTCAGCTCCTGGTCAAGGAGGACCCCAAGGTATTTGAACTTGTCAATGACCTCTACTCTCCTCCCTAGGGCTGTGGTGAGCTGAAGTAACTCGCTTCTGTCAGTGTCCCGGTGTCTGGTCCTGAACAGGACAGCCCTTAGTTCTGTCTTCATTCGGCTTTAGAGAATTAGAGGTGAACCAGACCTCAAGAGCTGAGAGACAGGCCTACATTTTGGGGGAGATAACACTGGGGTGCGGGTCACTGAAGTAGACGACAGTGTCGTCTGCATAAAGGATGAGGTTGCTAAGCACGCAGTCTCCTTCAATGTCATTGAGAAAGAGTGAGAATAGTAGGGGACCCAGAATCAAGCCCTGGGGTACCCCAGAGACTATGGGTCTTGTGCCTGATTGTGTTCCTCTCCAGTGGACTTTTGGGGTTCTATTGGTCAGGTAGCTCTCGAACCAGGAGAGCGAGTGTTCATCCAGTCCCAGTCAATGGAGTTTAGAAAGGAGAAGTTCATGGCTGACCAGGTCAAAGGCCTTGGACAGGTCAAGGAATAGTGCACCCGATGGGGAGCCTCAGCCCATGGCCTTGAGGATGTCAGATGTCAGCCGAATGAGGGTAGTGTCAGTGCCATGGCCTTTTCTGAAGCCATGTTGTACATCAGCAAGGAGTAGGTGCTGCTCAAGGTAATCCTGCAGTTGATTGTATACGAGCCTCTCCTGCACTTTCCCAAGAGATCTGAGTAGGGAGATTGGCCTATAGTTACCCACTATGTCCTGGGGACCTTTTTGTGGACAGGGACAATAGTCGAAACCTTCCACTTACTTGGGACTGTTCCTTCGAGGAGTGACCTGTTGATGAGTAGGGTGACAGGGTAGATGATAGATGTGGCAGTGGGTCTCAGCAGCTGAGGTTCTGGCAGATCATGTCCCAGGGAAGAGTTAGGGTTTATTTTGAGCAATAGAGGAAGTACAGTGAACGGTTTGACCAGTTTCAGGTGGAATTGGGGCCAAGGAAGTGCCCAGTCCATGTTGGTGTGTGAGGAAGTCCTGGGGGGCTGGAGGGAAGGGTTCGATTGGATTGGAGAAGGAGGCACAGAAGGCTTTGGCAACTGTGGAGGGGTCATTGATCAAAGTATCCCCAACCAGGAGTGAGTCATCTTGTGCATTTGTGGTACCCTTGAGAAGGGAGTTAATGTGACCCCAGAATTTCTTAGGGTTGCATAGGTGGCTAGTTTGAAGGTCTCTTAGGTACTTCGACTTAGCCTGTTTGGAGGTTTTTTTGCAAAGGTTCCTCAGTTCCTTGTACTTCTCCCAGTCAGGAGTGCTGCTGGAGGATTTGTAGAGTCCCCAAGCCCTGTCACGGAGTAGCATTGTTTTCTTAAGGCTAGGGTTCAGCCATTTGTGGCACTTTCCCTGTACTCTGAGCTTCTTTCACAGGGTGTGCAGGTTGGCCAAGGACAAGAGTGAGTTGGTGAAGTAATCAAGTGCCTCATCGAGTGAGGGGAGGGAGACAATAGGGTCAATTGTCCCTAAGTCAGAGCAGAGGTCTGCTGGTACAAACTTGCTAAAATTCCTGGCTTCTATGACCCGAGCAGAAGTTTTGGGGGGTTTGTTGGACCAGGTGCAGAAAATTGGTGAGTGGTCACTCAGAGAGTCAGACATGATCCTGGCAGTGAGTATGCAGTCAGGGCAAGAGACTACTGCCCAGTCGAGCAAGGAATGGTTGCCAGACTTGGCGTTGTGCCTGGTAGGCAGGTCAATGATTTGGGTAAGTGAGGAGTCGAGTATTATATTCTTGGTTGTGGGAGACCCTAGGGCAAGCCAGTTTAGGTTGAAGTCCCCGAGGAGGATGATCTCCCCCAAGGGATGCTCCACGAGGGCATTGGTTAGGGGTTCTAAGGAGGAGGCGGCCGATTAAGTTTAGATCCAATCAAATCCGGGGTTTGGCCCTCTACATATATTATTGTGTCATCTGCATATAGATGGTATTTAATATCTGGAAGGTCACATTTGAGCTCATTAATGTAGATGTTAAACAATAAAGACCCTAAAATTGACCCCTACAGGACACCAGAAGACATGCTCACTAATTTTGATGTAAAGGAGCCGATTTCCACAAATTGCCTTCTCTCATTTAAATAGGAGAACCAATTAACAACCTGGGTGGACAAACTGATCCAGCTGAGTCTTGGCAACTAGTAACTTTTGGAACCCCTGTAACTTTAAAATTTCCAATCCAATTCTCTCCATATTTAGAAGATTCGACAACCATTACTAAAAGGTTATTTGTGCTAATATACACATGTATAGCTCCAAAGGTACCTGAATTATGTGCAGATACAATTTTTCATGAACTTTCCCACTAAAAAATAAAATGACAGACTCTGAGCACTATAATTTTGAGACAATGCATCATAATGTCATGAAATTTGGAATATTGTTAGACCGCTTAAGATCATGTAATCACGCCAAATGTAAGATTTCTGGCCCAATAGATGACTGAGTAATATGTAGATAAACATTTCCTGAAATTTCCCTCAAAAAATAGAAATGACAGCTTTTGAGCACCTATAATTTGGAGACAATCCATTCTAAGTTCCTAATATTTGGTAGATGATTGGAACTCCCCCCCTCCCGAGAGTAACCATGACACATTTTAGAGCTCTAGCTCCAAAGATGTCCAAGGTATGAGTAAAGGTATAGCTTAAAATTCCACAAAATTCTGTGACATTTCGTGAAATTTCATCACAAGTTCATGAATTCAGAATTTCCTCATTCCACACTGCTCTAATAAATTACATACATACAAAAATACACAGGGGTGAGAACTCAAATGAAGGGAATTATATTGAGACCATCCTCCTGAACAAGGAATGCAAAAATGCATCCAAATTATATATTTATGATATGAAGTGGTTAGTAACAAGCCTAACAGTTGGTTTCCTCATTTAAACCCTATGAAGCATTCAGTGTCCCCAGTTCAAACATCCACCACATTTCCCTTGTTTCCACCATTTTATTATAATTTCCTCCCCTAGTGGGCTTCGGTACATGTTCTAATCCCCAAAACTGTAGTCACACTATTGTGTGCCCCCTGTCTTTATAGTGTTGTGCTAAAGGTGAGTTTTCAACTTGAGGCCTTATTTTACTTTTATGCTTAGATTTCTTTATTTTTTTTAGTTCCCTTACAGTTTTCCATACATATAAATGATCACAGGGACATTGACTCACATACATTACTCATGTAGTGTTACAATTAATATGAGCATTAATCTTATATTCTTTCCCTTTATTGGGATGTTTAAAAGTTTCTTTGTGAGAGGTGTGTCCACATACCACACATCTCCCACGTGGATTCATTTTAATAGTCCTACCAAGAGTTTTCCTGTTTTTAATTTTTTTGCATTAAATGCTGTGTGAAAAAGTTTATCCCTGATGTTTGGAGTTTTCTTAGATGTAGCAAATAGTTTTGAGGGAAAAATATGCACAGTTGTAGGATATGATTGTAGAATTTTTCAGTTGCCCAGTAATATCTTATGAATTTTAGGCATTTGAATTCAATGTGTTGTACTAAATGTTAACCTCCTATCTTTGTTGTTCAACCTAGGTTTCAGTGTTAGAGCCCATTTTCTAGAATTGTCATTCACTCTTCCTTTTGATTCCTCCAGTACTGACTTGTTGTACAGTTTGTCTAAATCTGACAATTATAACTGATTGTTCCTTTGGAAAATCTCATGTTTGGCTATAGTTCCTTCACGCTGTTAAAAGCTGAGATGAAAATGTTTTGAGTGCAAGGTTGTGTTCTTATCTGTAGATTTTCTGGAAAGTTTTGTATCTAATTTAGAGTCATTTTTTATTATATTGATATCTTAAAAGTCCACCTGGTCCCTACTGATATAAGCTGTAAATCATACATTTGGATCATTTGTATTTAAATAAGAAAGAAAATGTTCTAATGTAGTTTCATTACCTTGCCACAATGACAGAGCATCACCAATAAAGCAGTGCCAAAATAAAATTTTGTGTTATACATGTTGCTTTCTTGTATAGATATTAAAATGTGATTTTGTTCAAAGTCATACGTAAAGCAGTTGACATAACTAGGGGCCATGGTACTGCCCATGGCCATTCCCTTTATTTGAGCGTAAAACTGTTTTTCAGATTTGAAGTAATTATGATATAAGACAAGCCTAGCCATGTCTTGCAGAAGTCTAGTTTTTGTTTTGGAATCCTCTGGTCTGGTATCTAAAATCTTACCCATGGCTGATATGCCGCTGTCATGGGGAATGGAAGTATACAGTTCTTTAATATCTATGATTACCGGAATTACATCTTGCATATCCATAGTGTTGTTAAGTTCTTGTATGAGGTGAAGTACATAAGTAGTGTCCCGTATATATGTGGGGATATTCTCAATTAGGGGCAGCAGGTAGAAATTCACACACAATGACAGTGGCTCTAGGATGATATTAATCCCTAAAATTATCAGAATTCCTGGTGGGTTTTGTTGATTTTATGAATTTTTGGTATTGCATAGGAAAAAACAGGGTAAGTGTGTATTTTTTTGTGAGTATTGAGCTCTCCCTGTCCTTTAACCAGCCTATATTAGCCATCCCTTCTAAGAATGCTGCGATAACATTTCTGATATGTAACAAGGGGTCTGACTCCAATTTTTTGTAGTTTTCTTCTACTGTACTTGAAGAAGTTCAAGACACATGTTTCTATACTGTTCTACATTTTGAATAACTATAGAGACCCATTTGTCAGCTGGCTTAATTATTAAAGAGACATTATTTGCTAACTCTTGTAAGGCTTCCTTTTGTGCTTCTGTTAAATTGTATCTTTTTTCTTGAGGTTCTTTCAATATTTATGTTGTTTCTTTTTGGACTATATTATATATAGAGGATAGTGCCTGATGTACAGGTGATAACCATGGTATAATCACCTTGAGTGGTTGCTAGGGCATCAGTAATCCTCAAGAACACAGCACAAGAGGTTTACAATTGCCCTAGCAACCACCAGAGATGATTACACCATGGTTATCACCTGTACATCAGGCATTGTCCCCTGAATCCCCCCAGGAATGATGGATGCCACACCATTTTTACTTGTTGGTTGCTCATTGACAAATTTAATCAAGGCACAAAGACTATATTTACAACTCACATGTTTCAGTATTCACAATTCAAAATTTACATCCAAATTTAATTTCCAATTTTTATGGTTCCGGCCTCTGTCCTTCTTCTGGTCACTTCTTCCATCTTGCTTTCAGGGCCCAGACACTGTGTATCCAGTCCCCTCTTCCACACCAGATCCTGGCCTGTTCCCTTAACCCGGGCTTTTGCCCTCCTAGTCTGGACACTTCTGAATCCGGCGCCTGGAACTATCCCCCTCCCCGCTTTTACCACCATGTCTGAGTTCTTTGTCCCCAGCCTGTGTATCCTTCCCCTTCCCCTTTTCTCCCCCCCACTCCCCCCTTTTTCTTTCTTCTCCCCTCTGGGCATACTTGCCCCTCCCTGCCAGAGGACTTTGCCCTAGCCCCTGGCCCTCTGCTGCCGCCCTGCAGCCATATATGCCACCTGGCCCTATGCCCAGGGCCCCTAGGGCACTCAGTCTGCCCTCCATAGTCTTTCATTGTGTCATTCCAGTCCCCCATCACCTTCCTTAATAAAGGTTGGAGGGTGGGAACAAATTCCCAGCAAAAGAGGCCGTCCTGCCTGAGATCTGGCCTAATATACCCCTATAGGCCCCCGGTCAGGACAGCCCCCCCTTTGGACTCCGCCCCTCAGCCAATCCCTGAGGCGCTGGCTCGACCATATCATTTTACCCTTTCCTGCCTGGTGATGTCACAAGGCCCCTCCCCCTCTAATCCCTCCCTCTCCCCCCCACCACCCTCCCCCTTCTATTCACATCTTCCTGGTGGGGATCACTGGACAACCTGGTTTGCCTTTTGTTGGCAATCCCCATTGTCCCCTGAATCCCCCACAAGGAATGATGAATGCCACACCATTTTTACTTGTTGGGTGCTCATTGGCAAATTTATTCAAGGCACAAAGACTATATTTGCAACTCATATGTTTCAGTATTCAAAATTCAAAATTTACATCCACATTTCATTTCCAATTTTTCTGGTTCTGGCCTCTGTCCTTCTTCTGGTCACTTCTTCCATCTTGCTTTCAGGGCCCGGACACTGTGAATCCGGCCCCCTCTTCCACACCAGAACCAGGCTGGTCCACCTTACCCAGACTTTCGCCCTCCAAGCCCGGACACTTCTGAATCCGGCGCCTGAACCTATCACTCCCTGCTTTTACCACCACATCTGGGTTCTTTGTCCCCAGCCCATGTATCCTACTCCCTCCCCCCTTTTCTCCCACCCACTCCCCCCTTTTTCTTTCTTCCAGTGCCCCTCATCCAGCTAGCTCCGGACAGAGGGGCTCCCCCCCTTGTGAGCTAGTATCTAAGTCCCTTTTTGGCTATCAGGGTCATTAGCTCCCCAATAGGCCGTAGGAACAGACACATCCCAAATTCTGACAGGTGGACACCATCGGACCTGTACATTGCCGGCTGGTCATAAGAGATGTCTCTGTGCTGCAGATGCACTCCCCCATCTCTATTATCCCCCTGGCCACCCTCCTGTTTAAATGATTTCTAACTTTCTCGATCAGTCTAATATCTCTTGCCCCCCTTCATACCCTCCAGGAAGTGATTTTGGACCAGCCGATATACACTCTTGGCCACCACCCTCTTATCTTTTCTAAGTCTCCCAAAATGTTCTGCCCTAATGCCCCCCCATGGCAGGCTCCCTAAATCGTTGCCCCTCAAGTGTACAATGATGCAATCAGGGGTGCCCCACCGTAGTTTTAACTGCTCCATTAGAGGCATGAACTGTGACCATTTCATCCCCCTGATGCCCTTCCATAGCACCCTGGTGTGCTCTGTGTTGTACTCAGCTCCACTCCTCTGGAGGTGGCAACTGCAAACCTTTCAGCCCACTATATGAAAGAATGCCCCACTATCCAGATCCTTCTCTTGGAACCTGCCATGGAAACAAAAATAAACAGTGTGAGTTGTTTGCTGTTATTTTCTCACACACCTCTTGTAGCAGCTGGATCTCCAGTGCACCACCTTTCGTACGTCTGCCACTGCAGCCCCTTTTTCCGCTGCCTCCATGGCTGCCCCAATCCAAAATAAATGCGGGGCAAACTTGTTGGGATCCTCACCCAGGAATGCCAGTGCCTTTTTCAGGACTGCCCCCACCTGAAAACCTGTGACCGGGGAACCATCCCCATGCTGGAACAGTACCCCCCCGCTCACCCCTAAAACCTCCTATAGTCTTCTAATGCACCCACTGAACAGCTGGCCAACTGGGATCTGGCCAGCGACACCTGGGCCCTCCTCCCCCCTTGATCCAGTTTGGACCTGACCAAAATGATGATTACCTTGTCCTGCCCTCACTGGAACTCCTTCTGTTGCAATGCCTGTCCGGCAGCTGCCCTTCTCTGGGTCACCACTTCCCCCACTTGGAATGCACCTGCTGCCATGACTGCAAACATGGCGTGGAACAGCACCCCTTCTTGTGCTGATGTGCATACTTTCTGGGTGACCCCTAAGACCCTGTTCAGCAACTTCCTCCTTATGGGTTGTCTCCCATCCACCCTGGCCAGTTGGCCCCGCTGCCAACCTGTCACCATGTGCTTTATTGTCCTGTCGGCCCCTACATCAGGCCATCCTTTTTCCTGGCATACCCAACTGATGCTAGCCAAGTGCACCACCATCGTGTCATGGGCCATCCCTTCCTTCCACATTGTCACCACAAATCTCTTTACCTGTTCTCCCAGTGCCGGTTCGGCCCCATCCCACCTATGTTTCCTTCTGAATTCTTGAAACCTTGCCAAACCTGCCTCGTATTCCCTCAATGTGTTGGCTGTCCAGGCCCCCCAATACAGTGCCCTGGCCATGGCCCTCCAATTTTCCACATCCAGTTGGGTGTCCTGGTCCTGTGTGGCGTGGCCTGAAGCATTAGTTCCCAAAACCTGTCAAGCTGAAAATGGGAAAGACTGTCAGCCACCTCATTCTTCAAACCCTCAATGTGCTGCACTTTGAAAGATATGTTCAAATGTAGCCCCAACAGGACCAGTCATCTGAGTAGCCTTTCCACCATCTCCGTCTTCCCCCCTTATCAATTAATGACTTCTACTACTACCCCTTTATTATTGCACCAGAACAAAATGTGCTTACCCTGCATCCTATGCCCCCTTACCTCCAGAGCCACCCATATTGGGAAAATCTCTAAGAATGTGATATCTTTCACCCACCCCATTTTGTCCCATGATGCTGGCCAAGGCTCTAACATCCAATCCCTTTGAAAATATGCCCCCATTCCTAGGGCCTCTGACACATCTGTGAATAGCTCCAGATCCATGCTCCTTTCCCATTCCTCCTGCCAGAATGTCACCCCATTGTAGCCATCGAGAAACTCCTCCCATACCTGAAGGTTCTCCCACACTCCCCTCGGCACATCCACCCAATGTTGCGGCAGCTGGGCCTTCCCCATTGCCTTCCCCAGCCTTATTGTGAAAGCCTTGCCTGGGCTGATAGCCTTGCAGGCAAAATTAAGGTGTTCCAGCAGTTGCTGTACCTGTACCAGTGGCACCCTCTGTGGCCCCTCCATCTGGTTGAGCAGGCCCTTCAGGCGCTCCACCTTGGCCCCTGGTAGCTTGAAACAGCCCTCTTCCATATCCACTTCTATGCCCAAAAATACCAATTTTTGGGTGTGGCCCTCGGTCTTGCCCTGTGCCAGCGGTATCCCCACCTGCCAGCACATAGTCTCAAAATCCCTTAACATCCCTTGTGCCTCAGCCTCAGATTCCCCGATGAGAAGGAAATCATCCAGGTAGTGCACCACCCTCCTATGCCCCTAACGGGCCCCAAATACCCATTGAACCCAGGTGCTAAATGTTTCAAAAGTGGAACACACCACCAAGCACCCCATGGGCATGGCCTTGTCAAAATATGTGCCCCCCGGAACTGAATACCCAACAGGTCCCAATCCTCGGGCCGGACTGGTAACAGCTGAAAGGTTGCTTCTGTGTCTGTCTTGACCAGCCATGCCCCTTCAATCACCCTGATCAGCCCTACCGCCTGCTCCAGTGAAGCATACGATACCACCTTAAGGTGGTCAGGTGTGCCCTCACCAACGGAGTAGCCCTCCGGGTAAGATAAGTGATGTATCAAGTGGAATTCCCCCCCATCTTTTTGGGCACAATCCCCAGTGGGGACACCTGGAAATGCTCACATGGTGGGCCCCCCAGTGGGCCTTCCACTCTGCCCACTCTTATTTCCTTCTCAATCCTGGCCCCCACTATTCCCTCTTTCCCTTGCACTGACCCTAGGTTTTTGGCCCATATCTGAATTCTCTCTCCTTTAAAACCCAAAGGGAAACCCCCTTTGAAACCTGCCCTGAGCAGTTCCACTGCTGCCCTGTTCGGGTAGTCCACAGTCCATTCCTCCACCACCGCCCAGACGATGGGAGCCAGTGCGTAGACCCATCACCCCTCTTTGCGTTCTTCTTTAGCATCATCCTTGGGGGCATAGTGCTATCCTCGCTGCCCACCCCCTGGCCCCTGCCCTGCCCCTTAGACACCCCAAAAGAATTGATTGTGGTACTACCTCCCCATGCTTTCCCCCTCTGTCTGCTTCTTGTCGGCAGCTGGAGACCGAGCGCAACCCCCCACACTTGGAGCAGACATGTTTAAATTTACAATTGGCCCACAGGCATGTGGCCTTATTGTATCCCCAACATGCCCTGACTGGTGAGGTGACTGTGGCCTTCTTTGCTTGCTCCCCGGGTCCGCTCCCCTCCCCATATAGCATCCTCACCCATAATTCCGAATGGGTGCAGTCCCACCTCAAATCCCCTTTTACTGCCATTCTCTTCTGGAAGGCTTCATCATACTTTAACCACCCATACCTGACTTTTGCCTTATACACGTCCCTGATAATGGACATCTATGTCAACAGGGAAATGGTGAGCTCTGGCTGTTTTTCCAGCATCAGCGCGCTGTAGATGATGAAACTCCCTTGCCAGCTGTCAATGGTCTTCCCTTTGTATTTTGCCTCTTCCGTCTTGTGGCCCACCACTGCTAGGGCTATTGCCATTTCTGACTTCCCCACCAACTCCTTCTGCTCTTACCTCATGGCCGTGTCCTCGTCCACTAGCCCAAAGATGTCCACATATTCCCCTTTCCAAATCTTTTCTTTTATAAACAAAGTGACGTGGTCCCCGATTGAGCATTCTGGGGCCCATCGTACAATTTTTTTGTTGCCCCCTGACCCTCCTTGGCCCCTGCCCTCTTGCTCGTCAAGGCCTGCCTGGCCCGTTCCATTCTCTCCAAACCTGCATCACCCATATCCCCCAGGAGCCCCTCCAAATACTCCATCAGCCCATTCTTGTCTGAGAGATCCCTGCTATTCTTACCACCATCCGTGTTCCCACCATCCAGCTCCTGTGCAGCCAGCAGCACCAGGATTGGTGTGTGCTGTGGCACCTCCTGTCTGGATCTTTGGCCCCCTGTTCCCCTGCCTGGGTGCTCCTCACTCCTTCCATTTTCTCAGGGTCTCTTCCTCTGCTTCCCGCTGCTTCACCGCTGCCACCAGCTCTGATAATTTTCCCATCAGCTTCGATGCCTCCTGCATTATTCTCTGGCTGGAGAGTTGAGCTTTCTTAGGTGCCATGCTGTTTTCTATATCACTGTGTTCAGGGAGGGGGAAAAAACACTTGTTCAAAATCTTTGCATGTGTAACCCCTCACCCCTGCCTTTTTGCCAAAATGACAGGTGGCATGCTGTTGAAGCTGACAGCAGTACCTGGTGGGGACCTGGGTTCGGGGAGGATGAGGTTACTCGGCACAGGGGGACCTAGGTTTGGCTACTCTGGACAGGGGCATCCAAGTAAATCTGGACACGGGAAGCAATAACTGTAATGTCCAGAACCAGGAATGGGATTCTTCAGTGTGGCTTTTATTCACATACTAGCTGAACAAACCAAAGCATAGACGGACCCCCATGGGGCTACATTTCCTGGTAATGCAGATTAGAGACTACAGAATACTTTATCACCATTTTCAGTCCTCAGGCTCTGAACTCACCAGGCACACAGCCCGGACTTGCACACAGCTTTGGGTACACAGCCCAACTTGTACACTCTTGGGTTTTCCCCACTGGCCCGGCTCCCCTGCTGGCCACTGGATCCGCGGTCCATTGGAAGAATGAACCAATTATTCTGTCATGGCTCCCCACACCACCTAGAGTGTACGACTCCTAGAGAGAATTTTCCCTTGCAATCCCACGTCTGGGTACTTCCCCCATCACTGGCCAAGTGCATGACTCAAAGTAGCAACCACAGAAGAAATCCATAGAGGTGGACTTGGTCACTAAAGATGGGGGATCCGCCCACCTCCAGCTCCCACAGCCCATACCCAGCCATTTCCCTGGGAAAACTGAACCATTCCTTTGCTGAACTTCTAAATGTAGATTAAAGGGTAGATGTATGTCGCATCTCCTCTACATATTATTTGAATCACACAACACTCTAGGATTTGACACTACTTTACTTGTTTGGCCCATTTCTCTAGGCTTCCCAAAATGTAGCTCAATCCCTAGATTTTCACACAAGTCCCAGGGTGAAGAAAACAATTTGCCTTTTTAGCCAGAGCAGACACTCACCCTTTAGTTGCAGGTGCCCCACAGGCGACTCACAAATCTTCCATCTTCCAAAATAAATCCTGGATTAAAACAGGCAGCTTTTCTTCCACTAAGCAGAATTAAGGGGATTGCCCCAGGAATCTGCTGGGAATCCTTACATCCCCCCCCCCGGAAGGAGGGGGCACTGAGACCTGAACAGCAGTCTCCACCACTTGAGTACAACTTCACTCCTCAAGCCAAACTGCAGACTCTCTCTTCACTTACTGAAGACAAACTGAACACTCTCCTTTGAAAACTCCCAACGTTCTATCTAACTCCCTTTGTTGCAGATTCCAATGTGGCTTATGCAGCTGCGAAAGTTCTATTGGTGATGTCATCCCTTAGTCTCAGCTGAGACTGAGAACAGAGTGAGACTGTGTGAAACCCATTTAACTGGAGTTTCACAAGCTGCCTTCCCTGCCTACCACTAGGTCTTACTGGGATTCTAGTAACCCCAGGTAACAAGGGGGTTACACATGTACCTTCAACCACATGGAAAAAATACACATCATCATTGTACTACCTGGAGACCAGGGGCGCGAAACATGGTCCTGGATCTCTATGTACCAAAGCCCTAGCAACTCCCCATGGGGGTGGCTTGCAAAGAAAAACTGTCCATCGGGTCACTCCTGATGCTGACTCTTGCTCTGGTTGTACCTGAGGGCTTTGAGGCCCCTCTCCCCTGGAGGTATACTCCCCTCAGCTTGAAAAAATGCTGCCAGCCCCACCAGGGTCCATCATCACCCACACGTGGCCCTCTTAAGCCTGGGCCTGGCCTGAATTTCTTACGCGCATCCTCTGCACTCCAATGCTCCTACCCTTGCATGTAAGCGGGCCTCCTCTTATGCCCTGAGGGGTCTGGAGGCCCCTTCTGTCCTGTGTGTAGGCCCAAAAATCTAGCCAATAGGCAGGCCTCATGCAAATGGGAAAAAACTTTTCCCAAGCTCCACCTTGGCAAGCGTCAAACAAGGCCCTCAAAGCCAGACTGCCATTGTGGCCTTGGGCTCCATTTGTCCCAGCAATAACCATCCGTGAGAAAAAATCCTTGTCCCTATAAGCCACGCCAGGCCAAGTGGCCTTCTGGCCTCCTCTCCCATTTGCACTAAATCACACCACTCTGGCGAAACCGCTTGTTATCCCCCATGGCTTGTCACGCTGCGGAGGAAGCACTCCAGTCACCTGAAAACACGTGGCCTCCTGGGCCTTGCCAAAATATCCACCCATTAGTCAGTGGCCTCCCTGTGTCCCTGTGGCCTTCAAAGACTGCTGCCATAAGGCAGAAACACCCACTCCCTTTGATATATTATTTTTTTTGGACCCCCATGGCGATAACCACGTACTGTGATATTACAGCAACCTTTCTAGGCAATGTTCTGTAACTCCGGCATTTCACAATAAACTGGGTAATGTTGAAAAGAGGCATTGATTTTGGAGCACTTCATGCAGACTCCCCTGTGTTGCTGCTTGGGCCTGCCCTCACCTGCCAGCCCAAGCGCATTCATATCCCGTCCCCCCGTTTGATTCCAAAAACTTCTCCTTGTCCCCCAGAGCACTCCCACAAGCTCACATAACCCCAGAAAAAATGCCTCGGAAAACAAGCAAGGGCTTCCTGCTGCACAAAACCAAAACTGCAATCATGTCGAGCAGTGGCAAAGGCAACCACCCCCACCAGATTCCAGGGCATTATACCAACCAGGCCCCACATGGTATCCTGCCCTGTAGTGTTGCACTGCCCTGCACCAACCAATCCCCCAGCCTACCAGTAATGCACTTTCTTTACAAGCGTCTCGCAAACCTTGCCATGACCAAAAGGGGGTGTTCTCAAAACTGCCCAGCTTTCCATGCTGCCACTCTTCAATTTGTAACAAAAACCTTGGCCTCTAACCACCAATGCTATCTTTGTCCTGGGAGCCCCTTCTCTGCATTCTCCTTCCCAGCTTGCGATCCCCCTAACAAATGCCCAACTTTCCACACGGCTGGTACCACTCTATCCTCAAAACACCATCTGGCTTGCAGCACATCTGTTTCTCTCTTTTTCTTCTTTTTATTTAAAATCTTTGCTTCCTGTCCCTCTCCATGCCCCCAAAGCTCTGCCAACCCACTCTGCCCTTTTAAGCTGCCTCGAGCCCCCGCTTAACCGGGGTAGGCTCTAACATTTTGCGAATGGCTGCAAACCAGATTCCATCTTAAACTGTCTACAGTGGATGGCCACCAGGCCTTACGTTCTTGTAGCTGCCTTAGTGAGCATGTGGCTTACAAATAAATCTAACAATATAAACCCGACAAACAAAATACTGCAGCTAATCTCTTGCAGCCTGAACCAGGCAACAGTTCTTTTCATTCTTGCTTATATTCTTTACAAACATCCAAACAAAAAACCTTCGCCCTCCGACCATGTGGCCAAATGGACCAACTGGACAAAACAGAAAGTTTATTCTCTCTCAACTTGCTCAAAACATACTGCAAACTAAACCATAATGCCCTTTCATTAATTTTATCTTCATTTTTAACTGCTCACTGTAAAGTGAGAGAGTATCAAAGTCAACCTGAGACAGTTGTTTGGGCCACATGGCTACATGCCTAGTAGTTCTTTGTGCCTTACCTGACTTGCCAAATGATGTGCTGAGTTCTGCTTCAAGACAAAAAATTCAGAGCAAAAGATGCCATCCTTCCTGAGACCTGGCCTAATATATCCCTATAGGACCCCCACCCCGGCAGGGTCACCCCCCCTTTGGATTCTGCTCCTCAGCCAATCCCTGAGGCTGTGGCTGACCTTATCATTTGATCCTTTCCTGTCTGGTGATGTCACCAGGCCCCTCCCCCTCTAACCCCTCCCCAATCCCCCACCCTCCCCTTCTATTCACATCTTCCTGGTGGGGATCACTGGACAACATGGCTTGCCTTTTATTGGCAATCCCCATTGTCATTTATAGTGTATGGGACTTGACATAAGAAGTTGCCCCCCCGAACACAAGTAATTTATCCTTGCCTTATTAATGAATCTGCACTACAGCCACATGATTGTGTAGTATTAGGATACACAGACTGAATGACAGCGGGCCAAAATAGCACCAGAGTTAAAATCTCCATCAGACATAGACATTGCTAGACTCAGTAACAGTAAACTGAGACAACTGGAATGTTATTTGAATACTGTACTGAGGCTAACAATCACATTCTGGGTGTGCAGAATACTGAATAACACTGTCATTCCGTTTTGCAAACCCACTGCTAAGACATAGATGAGATAGGTTTATAAGGTTCCGACATCACAACAGTGGGATTACAAGGTTGTAATCTGTTTGATTTCAGTGGGTAATAAGGGCTACCCATACATGATATAGTGGATAATGGCTGGGGATCAGGTGATAACCGCACTGTAATCACCTCAAGTGGTTGCTAGGACAACATGGTAAACCTCGAGAGCGCAGCTCGAGAGGTTTACTGTATCCCTAGCAACCACGAGAGGTGATTTCAGCGTGGTTGTCACCCGATCACCAGCCATCATCTTTTATAGTGTATGGTAAAAAAAACACTGTTTGCATTCTATGTTTGAGAATTATGGAACTCTGGTGCATTCTTTTTTGTTATGCCACTGTTTGGAAGTTCCAAAGTGTGGTTAACAACTTTTAAAATTCTAAACAGTGCATAACAAAGCTGTGTAACTGCTGATTATGGTGATTAATAGGCACTTACCATACATTATATATATTGTTTCCACTGCATTGTTAAAGCCTATATGTGGCATACAGACTGATATACTTCCTAGTGCTAGCCTCAAATCTGTGTTTTTCTTTTTCTTGTTGTTCTGTATGAGCAAACTGCACTTGTAATCTCATGTTTCTGTAAAACCTTTGTAAATCAGGATCAACCTGAAATTTGTTGGTAGTTTGAAAAATTTAAAATGATAGCCCCAAAAATATCAGATCTAATCTATTTTTGTGAGTGCTCTTGTGCTTAAGTTAAAAATTGGTCTCTGGCTCTGTTGCCCCTAGCAGTTCCTTTTTGACCTTGTCCGTTGCTTCCTCTACCTGCTCCTTCTGCTTCTCCTCCTGGCCCATTCTATTGCAAAGATAATGCCTCCCTGAGGTTCCCAGTGCTGGTATCCTGCATTCTGTATTCTTGTCCTTGGGTTTTTGTCCTCTGTTCCTCTTGCCTGTGTAAAACAGTTTTGTTTTAATTTTTTGCTTTTTCAGGTCTGTGGGTACTTCTGGTATAGCTATCCAAACTATCTGACCCACAGGACTCTATTCTTAAAGGGTTTAGATTGTCACAAGCCCCCATTGCACCCAACACACTGTGCAGGGGACTTGCAGCAATCCATGGGCTGCGATTGGGATTCTCAAACCCCTAGCCCTCCATGCACCTAACGCAACGAGTTGGACCAGCTTTTGATGGTCTACCATCACCAGCCTTTTTATTGGGTTTGCACCAGTTATTTGATGCAAGCCACCATAAAGAGGGTGTAGTGTCACAAAAGTGCGTGACTTGCAAGAATCGGGTGCACTGTGCACCAAAGTGTACAGGGCAACTGCGCCATTGGCACAGGGCTTGTGTATGCCCTGTGCCAAGCTTTGAGAATAGAACCCACAATCTACTTGAGCACCTCTTCTTACTTTTTTATCCTTATAGCCAACATTGTCCTTTTTGAATTTTTTTACCTCAATCTGTTGAACAGATTTTTTATATTCTTTCAGTATTTCTTTTGTGATTTCTAACCATTTATTGAATTCTTCCAGTTTCAATTTAGCTTTCAAAGATTCCTCATTTTGTTGAATCTCTTCTGCTATTTTTTCTCTCACTTTTATTATTGCATCTATAAAGGCATACATAAAATCTACGCTGCATTTAGTTTCTATATCATCCAATTTTTTTGTAAATGTATCATCATTGATACCTAAGTTCAGCTCAGCTGTTACCCTAAGTCCCTGCAGTATCCTTTTATATTCTAAATATTTAGCTAAAGTTAATCCATGCCATTCAAGGAGCAGATCCTTAGATTTTAAGTCTTCTGTCTTTTGTTTGATGCTTTCTGCATTATCTACATCTGTGATTGTAAGGTCCCTAGTACCCTTCATGGTTTTAAGCAAGAAGTCTTTTTCCAAATCTGTGAAAGTACTAAATGTGTAGCTACTATCTGCACTATTACCTATGTCAGCAAAGCCATCCATAATGTGCCCCTCAACTAATTACAAACTGATGAAAATGGTAAAAAAATCCATGATTCTTTGATGAAACAGTACAAAACTTTATATATATATATATATATATATATATATATATATATGTATATATATATATATATATATATATATATATACTAATATATATGTACACACTGGCCGGATATTCAGAGTACGTCTGGCAGTGGCACAAGCATGGGTGCAGCGCAACAGATGTACGCTGGGGCCAGGACCAGGTGATATTCAATGGTTATGCGCCATGGTGCAGCATTGTTGAATTTGGCAAGGACCTCACATGGTGCAGTGGCACTGCGCACAGCACAGTTGGACTGCATCGATGCAAGCCACAGCTAGGGAGCACAGGGATGCACCAGAGCAAATGCAGTTGCACTGGGTGCATCACCCATGATATTCAGCTGAGGGCATGCAAATGAGGCCATAATATATGCAAGGTGCAAATGGGGCAATTGGCATGTCATTATGGCCCCATTTGCATGCCTTGCACAGGGCAGCTTGGCAAATTGTGCCTGGCGCCCTGCACAGCATGACGTGTGCACAGTGGGGGTCCCAGGACAACCCCCCACCCCATAGCCATGATCACTGGTAAATCCCTTTAAATGAATTCCCTGGTAGTCTAGTGGTACCCCCTCCCTCCTGTGTCCTGGATCACTGGTAAATCCCTGTAAATTAAAGCCCTGGTGGACTTGTTGTAGCCCCCCCACCTGTTGCTGCAATCATGGTAGAACTCCGTAAGATGATTCCCTGGTGATCCAGTGGCACCCCCCACCCCTCCCACCCAGAACACCCTTGCCCAACCCACTCCCCCTGTCATTGGTGGGTGGCTGCAACCCTCTCGCATACCACCTGGCCACCCACCAAATGACAGGTACAGTATGGGCTGTAAGCTCATTGATTCAAAGTGTGGACCAATGGGCTTGCAGGGCATACTGTACTAGACAGTCCCAAATATGTGAAAGAAGTCATTCGCATATTTGGGACTATCTAAAGGCTGTGTCTCTCGGCCATTTGGTCTACTGTGTGGAGCTTACAGCCATCTGTCTGCTGGTGGCGGGCAGTATGAAGGTGGGTTGCAGCTGCCCGCCATTGATGGGGTGGGAGTGGGGTGGGCAAGGGGTTCTGTGTGGGTGGGAGGGTGGGAGATGCCACTGATCACCAACGAATTACCTTACAGAGTTCTACCGTGATCATGGCAATGGGCAGGGGGTACCACTAATCCACCAGGGCTTTAATTTACAGGGATTTACCAGTGGTTGGGGACATGGGAGGGAGGGAGGTACCACTAGACTACTAGGGAGCCATTGGTGCTTGTGGATGATGTTCTGAGTGAGCGGATGGCAACCCACGGCTGGCGGCTGCTGTGCTGTACCCTGCAATACAGCAGCCCACCTGTGGGTGCCAGGATTTGTTCCCACTTTTCATGGGCTCAACTCTGAGCCCCCCTATGCAGTAAGAACAAGATGGGTAGACAGAAAGCACTGGAAGTTTCAAGAGGATAGGAGATCAGAAGGCAACAGGAGGAGGGAGCAATTAAAGACGCATCAGAGGGTAGAAGGACATATGGGGGATAGAGGGCATTTATGGGAGCAGCCAGTGGGCCTTGTCATTGGTAGATGGAGGTGTAAGGGGTGGAGGAGAGAATCAGATAGAGATAGATGAGGCCTGGGGACAGGGTTACTGAGCAGGGAAATGAAGAGATCAAGGAATGGGTATAAGGATAGGGAAGTAGGTGGAAAGTGAGAGGGGCATGGAGAGGGAGTAAGGGAACAGAGGTTAAGGGATAAGTGCTAAAGTTGTGCATGAATGTGTGTGACACTGACCTTAAAGAAATATAGGTGTGCTGTGTACATGCAGAGTGCATGCCACATGCTTAACTGTGCAATGTTTGCATGCAGTTCACATACACAAAGTGAACCTATGTGAACCAGGTCTAAAAAGCAAATCAGGTTTGCATGCTGCAAGCTTGACATGTGCACAACAGGTAAGTTGGTGTAAACATCTTCTGAAAATTACATCAGGTTCACGTGTTGCACGCTTGACATGAGTGCAGCAGTTAAGCTGGTGTGAACATCATTTAAACACCACATCAGGTTCACATGCTGCACACTTGCTGTGTGTGTAGCAGCAAAGCTGGTACAAATCTCATCTAAAAACAAGCATTTGTCAATGCCGAACGTTCGCTTGCAGGTATTTGCAGTGGTGTTTGGCACGTATGGTGCTTTACCCTAATGCCCTGTGCGATTGTTGGTATTTGCACTATAAATTTTCAGCATGACCTTTTTGTTACCCCCACCTCATAAAAGCATTCGAGACCTCTGCTTATGAACAGTCCCACTGTTATTTTGTTAATCTGTCCTGAGCATTGATTTCCCACAGCGACCACACCATTGTGCTCCACATGTGCAAAAACACAGTTCGGGCAGGAAGTGAAAAATGACAGCTGTAGTATTCATAGGGAGGTGTGAAGGGATGGCAATGTTGAACATCTGGAGTGAAAAAACAACAATTTCTCGAACTTACGAGCATACATGGAAACTGCGCAATGAATGCTCATGACACAGTCATTTTGTGGACTTTTGTCACCAAATTTTCAACATAGGCATTGTGGACCTCTGCTCATGAACAGTGTCACTGTGATTTTCATAATCTGTCCTGAGCATTGATTTCTCACTGTGACCACACCATTGTGCGCTGGATGTGCAAAAACACATTTCAGCCAGGATGTGAAAAAATGTCGGCTGTACTGTTCATAAGGAGGTGTGAAAAAATGCCAGTGTTGAAAATCTGGAGTGAAAATATTTCAAATTCTCGAAGTTATGAGTGTGCATGGAAACTGCGCAATGCACGCTCATAACACAGTCATTTTATGAAATTTTTTCACCAAATTTGCAACATAGGATTTTGGGGGCCCACCTCATCAACAGTGACACTGTTGTTTAGTTAATCAATCCCAAAAGGTGATTTTGTGCAGTGACCATGAAATCACCTTTGGGGACCGAATAACTCACATGACAGTAACTGAATTCATGAGGTGGTGTCCCAAGAACCCCCTGTTGAAAATGTGGTGCCAAAATTTGCAAAAATGCCCAAGATAGCCACCTAAGTTGGAAAAAAAAAACATTTATGCCATTATACAGCTTACCGTCATTTCTTCAACTTGCGTTCGGCTTTCAAGAGTGCAGACGTGCTCCCACTCCACTGAAGATCATTGCGCCAGGCTCCGGAGGTAAGTATGGGGTGAGGGGGAGGTGGGGTATGCAGAGGGTGGGTGTGGGTTAGGGGAGGGGGCACAAGACACAGCGAGGGACGGTTTTCTGTTTTCACAGGTTTTAAAAAAACAAAAGATGTTGCAGGACAGTTTTCCCATTTACAGGGACAATGGGCATGCTGGGGTGGGCTCCCAGCATGTCACCTGGGTGTTTTTTGGGGGGGGCCTGGAGACAATGGGGACTGTGCACTCCGTCTGCACATACAATGTGTTTGGTGGGGGCAATAACAAGTGAGCAGGGTAGACGGCAGCAGAGGGAGGAAGTGGGAAGGATTTTATTAGCAGCCAGAGGGAAAAGGGTGACATCAATATGCTAAATACACACACGTTACCACTGCTAATTGCAGTGGTGCTTTTCTTTTAACTGAAGACCACTGCAGCCAAACTGCCATCATAGACAGCTCATGCATCCATTGGTGCAGTAGGGTTGCACACGTTACACTGAGCACTGCATTGGACAGGAGGGTCACACATCTTCAAAAAGTTGTACTGTCCCAAAATGTTCCTTGCACATGCATGCAAGCGAATGAAAAAATAAACAAGCATTTGTCAATGCTGAATGTTGCTTGCTTCTATGTGCTGTTTAGGTATTTGGAAGTCATTGGAGTGCAAATATTGAAAATTTGCAAACTTACGCATGCTCGTAAAACAGTCATTCTTAGGAACTTTTTCACCAAATTTTCAACATAGCCATTTTAAGACCTCTGCTCATGAACAGTGTCACTGTGATTTTCTTAATGTGTCCCATACCTTGAGTTAGCACACCGACTGCACCATTGTGTGCTACATGGGTAGAAACACGTTTTGGGCAGGATGTGAAAAATGACAGCTGTACTGCTCATAAGGAGGTGTGGTAAATGGCAATGTTGAAAATCTGGAGTAGAAATATTGAAAATTTGCAAACCTATGAGTGCGTGGGAACTGCATAGCATGCCTTCCAATAAAAACAGTAATTTTAGAATTTTTCACCAAATTTTCAACATTGCCATTTTAAAACCTCTGCTAATGAACAGTGTCACTGTGATTTTCTTACTGTGTCCCATACATTGATTTCGCACACTGACTGCGCCATTGTGCACTACATGGGCGGAAACACATTTTGGGCAAGATGTGAAAAATGACAGCTGTATTGCTCATAAGGAGGTGTGGTAAAATGGCAATGTTGAAAATCTGGAGTGAAAATATTGAAAATCCACAAACTTTTGAGCGTGTGTAGGAACTGCACAATGCACGCTCGTAAAACAGTTATTTTAAGGAATTTTTTCACCAAATTTTCAACATAGCCATTTTAAGATCTCTGCTCATGAACAGTGACACTGTGATTTTCTTAATGTGTCCCATACACTGAGTTAGCACACCGACTGTGCCATTGTGTACTACATGGGCGGAAACACGTTTTGGGCAAGATGTGAAAAATGACATCTGCACTGCTCATAAGGAGGTGTGGTAAAATGGCAATGTTGAAAATCTGGAGTGAAAATATTGAAAATTTGCTAACTTACGAGTGTGCGTAGGAACTGCGCAATGCACGCTCATAAAACAGTCATTTTAAGGAATTTTTTCACCAAATTTTCAACATAGCCATTTTAAGACTTCTGCTAATGAACAGTGTCACTGTGATTTTCTTAATGTGTCCCATACATTGATTGCACACTGACTGCGCCATTGTGCGCTACATGGGCGGAAACATGTTTTGGGTGAGATGTGAAAAATGACAGCTGTACTACTCATAAGAAGGTGTGGTAAAATGGCAATGTTGAGAAACCTGGGTGAAAATAATATTGAAAATTCACGAACTTACGGCCTGCATAAGAACTACGCAATACGCGCCTAGTAAAGCAGGTCATTTTTAGGAATTTTTCCACCAAATTTTCAAAATAGGCTTTCTGAGAGCCCACCTTATGAACACTGGCAGTGTCATTTCATTAATCAGGTCCAAAAGGTGATTTCGTGCAGTGACTGAGAAATCACCCTTCAGGCCCAAATAACGCCATGACAGTGACATCATTCATGAGAAGGGGTCCCAAAAACCCAATGTTGAAAATTTGGTGCAAAAATTCCAAAAAATGCCTGAGATATGCAACAAAGTTGAAAAAACCCCATCTAGCCCATTATACAGCTTTCTGGCATTTCCTCAGTTCACGGTCGGCTTTGAAGAGTGCAGACGTCTTCCTGGTCCAGCGATGATCATCGCGCTGAGCTCCGGAGGTAAGTATGGGGTGTGGGGAGGCAGGGTGCACAGTGGGTGGGTGCGGGTTGTGGGATGGGTTCAGGGAGAAGCGCTGTGGGACCGTTTTATTTCTAAGTAAAAAAAGACGACGTGGGACATTTGCCACGCTGGGGTGGGCTCAGCATGGCACCAAAGCTTGGGGGCATTGGGGGCGTGGAGCTGACGGGCGATTGGGCACCCCATTGGCAGACGATGCAGGACGTTTGCCACTCTGGGGTGGGCTCCAGTGTGGCACCAAAGCTGGGGGCCTTTGGGGACGTGGAGCCAACGGGATTGGGCACCCCATTGGCAGAGGACGCAGGATGTTTCACGCTGGGGTGGGCTCCCAGCGTGGCACCAATTTTCGGGGAGTGCGTGAGGCTCCAGCGCTGTGTGATGACAGCGGTGGTTTTCTTTGAAGAGAAGACCACCACTGTCATACACAGCTCCCACACCCATTGGTGCAGGACCACCACGCCTGCTCAATGGAGCAGTGGATTGAACAGGAGAGGCACACCTCCAAAGTGTGCTACTCTCGCTAAACGTTCCTTGCGCATGCACGCAAGCAAACGTAAAAACACATCAGTTCTATTTCTTGTACTACTGTTAGCAATTCGAGTCATTAAAATACATTTGTATTTGAAGTCCCATAAAAATTAGATAAACTCATGAATTCTGATCCTTTTGCAAGTTGTTTAACGGATTTTGATTTTGGTCATTAAATCGCCATTAATTTGTAAAATATTGTTTTCTTACTGCATTAAATGCCTAGGATATCATCCCCCATTCCAGATGTATGAAGAACAGCCTCTGTGTTGTGAAGATTATCCTTTTTGTTTTAAACCATGCAAATCCCTTATGCATATTTAGTGTTACAAATGTGTTTCTCCCTGACTGTTATGGCTCACTTACTTTCCCTTTGTCATTCTGCATGGAGCACATACACTATGGCCATGCTCAGCACTGTCTGCTGAGTAGGGTCTTGGAAGAATGCACCATACCTCACATTTCATTACTGAAATGAGGGACATGGGCACTCAAAATGAGGGACAATGAGCCACTTGATCAGAACACATCATGAAACATGGAGATACAGTACCTCAGAACACAGTGGAAACCAATGCATTAGCACCTGAGAATTAATTTCTACCATTAAGCAGGGGTGCAATTTAGGTAGGGCAGAGAGGGCAGTCCCCCGCCATATTTGTGCCTAGGCTGTTCTTATGGTGTGGCAATAATGGCATTAAATTTGTATTTAAATTTTTGCACAATAAGTGCCCACCTGTCCAGTGTGTGCTCCTGCGGCAGGTACTCTCCAGATTTGACTGTGTCTGTATTGTGTTGTCCACTCTCTCCGCCTAGTAGTGGTGGCACAATCACATGTGATGTGGATGAGCTCCAGCCAAGGAAGAGCACATAGGTTTCGCAAGTGCAACACTTGTCTTTCCCACCACAGAGTATACAGACTGCACACTACAGCTTGGAGCAGTTGATAAGCACTGAACTCTCAATAGCAGTGCTGTGGCAGCATATTTTTGTTGATCTACTCTTAGTGAGTCTCCATCTCCTCTGGTGGTTGAAGGGGCAGATTGTGAGCTAGAAGCTTACTCAAGACTAGGCTACCTATTTACTCTAATAGACTAATCTTGCGAAAAAATCAGCACAGACACCAAGGGCAGCAAGCTAGGCTTAGCAGCAGTGGTGACAGCAGTGTGGGTGGCCTTCAGATGCATTGATCAGTGCAGTGCAGCAGCAGCCACAGCAGCAACCAAGCAAGAAGAAACAACCCAGGTTGGGTGGGTTCGGTAACTTGGTCATGGACCATGTTGGGGACCTGTGATGGTTGGTTCTAGCATCCAGCTTCTGGAGGAAGGAGAGGTGGGAGTGGACTGAGAACTGAGCTGGTAGCACACTGTTCCAGGCTACAGGTTCAGACCATATGGTCTGGTAAGTAAAAGTAAATATTTTTTTTACGGGGATTGAGGAAGGAGGAAGGACTGAAATATTGATGTGTTTTTCATGTTGCTTCACCTTTGGGTGGCTTCATGACCCATAGGGAATGGGTATTGAATGGAATGGAATCAGGGAGAAAAATTGGGACAAAGTTCTTTTTTTTGGGGGGGGGACCTTCAGCCAGGAAAAAAATTGATTAGTAATTGGCTGGTTTAAGCCCAAATCTGATAAAATGTTCCAGGGTAAGTACTGATGAATCTTATACATTTGAATTTTTCCTGATTTGCATATCACTTTTCAGTCAAAACAAATAAGTTGTACCTTTTAGAGATGTTACAAACATTCTAGAGCTCTCACTTACATTGACGGACACTTGAACGGTATGGTATGCACAGACTATTGGAGCCCTCTATAGTCAGGCTTATGCCCCTCCCTCAGTGAAGCTGACGTCCACAGCCCCATGTTCAGGCACATTATGAAAAAGGGCAAAGCTAGGAGACTGCAGCGGTGTGCACCACTGAAATTAATGGGATTATTTTTGTATTACTATTTTATACATTATTGATGGAGAATTGGAGATTAATGAAGGCCATTGCTTAACTAACAAGGCCCTTGCTAGTAGAAGGGTGGCCTTCATTATTCTCCAACTCACCATCATAACATATAAAATAGTAATAAAAATAACTCCATTCATTTCAAAGTGGTACACCCCAGCACTCTGACCTATGAACATCATCTCTTAAAGACTCCTGCCTCTGGCTCCCTAGTACTCAATAAGATACTTTTTACTTATATCTGTACTTGGCAGGTTGTCTGTAGCAACATGGCCATACCTGCTACAGTGTGTGTGCATGGGAGGGGGGGGATTGGCCCTGTGGGTATGTGTCAAGTTATTGCTACTTTTGTGTTTGCACCTTAAAGTCTGTTTGCATGGAAGCATTCAAAACTATGGAGAGAAAATAGTAGGAGTACAGGCCAGACAGAAGTAATTAAGTGGTTTGTGGATAAGTTTGTGTCTTGGGGTGGGAAAAAACACATGTATTTCCATTGGTATGTGTGCTACAGTTCAACTGTGAAACTGAGATGAGTAAGAGAAGAAAACTGAAAAGCATTACAGTGGCTACAAGCATGCCACATGCATGGAGATGTACTCAGATACAGTATGTATTGAAGTACAAGAAAGCCATATGCGTGCAGACAGAACAGCTTAGTGGTTAAAGGCACTGAACTTCAAGTTTGGAGACTTGGAGGCATAAAGACCTGGGTTTGAATCTCATCAACCCTCACTTGTGTATGGTGTGATCCTAAGCAAGTCACTTTTGTGTGCAGTTATCAGTGACCACTTGCTTTTTGCGCACATGCCACATGAATGCAGTCTTTCCCAATTTAACATAAAAATCATGGTTTCCACACTTGCTTGCTGCATGCATGCCATATCCATGCAGTCAGTTCCAATTTAACATTTAAATCATACTTGCAGCACGCATATCACTTCAGTAGTTTTTTATGTGCAGCATGAAACATTTCAGATAATTATTTCTGTTAGGGTGGAGGAGATTAGGAGATATGTACTGTATAGAGAACCTTTTACATTACCTGGTATTTCACCACATAATTTTCTTTGTTCCAAATAGTGTCCCAGGGTGCAAAGCACCTATTACAAAAAATCTCTATTGATGAACATCCTTAGGAAATGGTTGCTTCCTGAAACCTGAAGTCTTCAAAACCTGCATTGTTTAAATAACAGTTGTTTGTTTATATGATGGAAGTGACAATATAAAACAGCATAAACATTTATTATCTTTTTTTTCTGTTTTTAGAAAATATCTTAAAAATTTTATAAATGAGGAGGTAAAATAATTTAAAATGATTTCATGCTGGTATGTAATAGCTGATATGTGTTGCCCAACTAAGTATATTGCTCATTTTGTTCTTAAATAATGGCAATATTAAAAAAAAAACAATATTTAAACATATGTTGCATTTATAGTCCCCCAGAAGAAGTCAAACATGGCAAAACATTGGGGTCTACTTAAATTAATAATCTTCATAAGAACATTTATGGTATATTGCTTTTTTTCTTTTAGCTTGAGTCATCCATGACTGTTTTGCATAATTAGTAACATACATTTTGGGGTTCTTAAGCTAGTATTAATTCATAACTTAGTATAATTTATTGTAACAGTAGCATTACTTTACTAAGTGCCCATTTTATGTCATTTCTTTGTCTTTTTGTGAGACTGCCTAACATAATGGAACTGTCTTTGTACATGGCATTGGTCCCCACCTTTTTTATATCACTGTGCCTCTGTCCTTATTAACTTTTTCTGACTGTTGTCCATTTTTTTCTAAATTTAAAAAGAGCAACATTTTGTATATGACATTGTCTTTCTATCTGAGGTAATTTTGCTGGTTTTTATTTCATTCCTTCCTTTTCTTCTCCCATTACCCCCCCCCATTCTCTATACCAGTCTGTCCTTTAAAGGCATTCTTTTAGTGAAATGTGCTCCTTATTGCTGTGATATTTTATCACTTCTTTAGAAGCATATTACTCTTATTGCTCTTGCCTTGTGAAAGATACATACATACATACATGGTTGGGTATATGTACATTGTTGTGATTTGATTTTTGCATATTTTTGTGATCCTTTTTACAAACATTTATTATGCACGATAACCTTACCTTTGTCCTAACAAAATGGGACATTTTTGGACACAGCATTGCCCCCCCCCCTTTTTATATTACTGTACCTGTGCACTTATTAATTATTTTGGACTGTTGTCTGTTTTTTCTAAATTTGTAAAACAAGGAGCACCTTTTTTTTTAATTTTATACTTTCTTTTTATCCCTCCTTACTGTCCATTAGCCCCCACTCCTTCGGACCTGACCATTCCCAGTGGACCATGCCCACAGAGTCTGGCCCTAGAGTGTCAGGTACACTTCTGTATCTGCCTTACCTTCCTCTTCCTCCTAGAGTGCCTGCACACATTGGAGTCTGCCCCTGGGAGGTGAACTGGGAGATTAGGTCGGTCGTCATCTAGGCGGCTTGTGGGGTATTGCCACATTTACTCCCCTGTTACATCCCACTACTCCTGAGGACGTCAGCATGCAGGACTTGATGTCCAGGCAAGAGGTATGCTGGCTCACGTCACTGCCAAGTGCCCACAACATCCTCCCTTCCCCAATTCTGAAGAACTGCCTTGTGCCCCGATGTCTGTGCTTCCACAGACACTGGTGGGTTGGGTGCAGAAAGCACTCCTAGGAACCCACCCCTGGAGAAGGAGAGCATACGTAGGGACACTCAATCCTCCTCTGCCCCTCTGACCCCTGGCAGCCCGAGTCCGTTCCCGAACCTGGGTCACTGGTTTGGTGCGAGGTGTGGCATCCCAGCACCTCAACCCTCAGTGCCACTGGGCCGGCCCAGAGCATTTTTTTATGTTGCATGGGTTGTGCTTCTATTTGAGATCATTTTGACATTTTTTATTTTCATTCCTTCCTTTTCTGCTCCCTCTTACTCCCCAATTCTCTACACCAGTCTGTCATTCATAGGCATTATTCTAGTGAATTGTGTTCCTTATTGTAGTGCTATTTTATCACTCCTTTAGAAGCATATTATTTTGAATGCTTTTGCCTTGGGACTGATACATGATTTGGTATCTGTGCAGTGTTGCAATTTGATTTTTGCATTTTTTTGCAATTCTTTTCACAAATATGTATTATGATTGATGTCCTCATCATTGTCTGGTTGGGATAGTACTCTTTTTGGGCAACCAATATATGGAGTGAGGCTAGTTACATGTTATTGTATAAAGTACATATATTTTCCTCACTGCAAGTGTATGTTTTTAATGTTATGCCAGTATTGTTTAATAAGCACAGTCTGCACGTCCTTTGTAATGCAATTGGTTTGAATTGTTTCACAATATAAATGTTGAATATTTGTTATGCACTGTCACTTTAAAAATTTAAACTTAAATATGGGTGAATCTGTGCTAGCCTTTCCTTCCCCGATGATGCCTTAGTGAAACTTGTCAAAGTTTTGTTGTCCTGCATTGCATTTCCATGAGGGGCTGACCAGTTTATGAAATAAACAATTTTTTTCCCACTTTTCTAACTACTTAGTCAGTTTGCTTTCCTTTGTTGACTCTAATTGGACTTGGACAGAGTAGTGCTGTTTTACTGGAACTGCAGTTTTGGGCAGTGGCCTCTCTATATACTCCTTTTTGCTACCAGACTCTCATCAGTGACACTTCCACTACTTAAGTCCTGGTACTGGGCCCTAGGCTTCAGCAACATGTACAGTACTCCTTATTGTCCTCTTCATTGGGGGGCCCAGGGAGGGCATAATGCTGACCCAGACAGGCAGTGCAACACACTGGAATCTATTGGTGAATGATGCCAACATGGGTGTGTCTGGCACATGTAGAAGTGACTTGATGAAAGGGCATGAAAGAGTGAGGTGTCTGAGGGCATGGAAGGTGGCAAAAATGTAAATATTGGATGGGACATGAGCAACATTAACAAGTGATCCTAAATAAGGAACACAATAAAGCTATTGTAAAACAAACACATGAAAAAATACACTGGAATATTGAACAGATGCATCACATGCCCACCTTTCTAATTATGTTTACAAATTTAAAAAGAATGGCTGTTATTTCCTTAAATTATTTTGGCTTCTGAATTTGTCCAGCCCTGCTTTCTACTGCAAACCAATGAAACACAAGGAATCCTACCACTGCCCTTTCATAGAAAATGGTTTATGCCACCTCACCCCAATGCAATAAAAATGTGCATCATGTGATATATTTGCAAAAAAAATTAAACAAGATACTCACACTCAACTGAAAAGTAAAATTCCAAACTACTACTACTGCAGTACAATTGCATCACTATTTACAGAGACATCTGGTTTAAGAAAGAAAGTAACAGAAGATGGACATTTTAAGTTTCTGAGTATCTTCAGCTGAAAAATCCTAATTCTCCAGACTGTATATTTCCTGATTTGTTGTTTTTCCATTGTTGTGATATCGCTCACGCATCCTCATTGTAATATTGGAAAGAAATAGTTTTAATCATGATTTTCTATTCGGTATGTAAATCATTATCCAGTAATGCTTGGCATTATAAAGTAAGTTGAAATGAAACCTCTGATCCAATATGGTGACAGGGAGGGCGCCACATCAAGCTGACAAACATATCAATGTAAAGTCAGAAGTGACTGAAGGCCCATCATGTCCATTCTCCTGCTCCATAAGAAGGGAATTAGAAAAAGGGTGTATTCCATGCAGACATGTACACATAGAAATTCATAGGGATTCCTTACCTCTCTACCATGCAGGGTACTCATTGATTCACTTGGTAGGCAGGAATTCATCCAGGTTTACCTTGAAGGCATGTGCTGTCTTCACAACCATTTGTAACCACTGTTGGTCTGTTCTACAGGTTCACCACTCTCTGGGAGAAAAAGTGCCTCTTGATGTTATCCCATAATTCCCTATCTCTGAGCTTCTGGACATGTATGCAAATCTTGTAGGAGGTCACTAGATCAAACATCTGTATGTTCAACATAGTCAATATGCCTCAGTATAAAGAAGGCTAAGATCATGTCCTCTTAGCCTCCTTTTCTCCACGGGGAGCATGTTGAGGGCCTCAGTTTAGTCTCATAATCTAGTATTTATGTTTTGAACATATAAAATAATGCATTGGGGAGCATGCATAATGAGAATTTAATGCACACCCAAGGGGTGGGATGCTACATAAACCCTGAGGGCGAAGCCTGAGGGGTTTCAAACATCCACCCTGAGAATATACATGAAATCGATTTACACTCTCCCCATGTAATATTTTATATACTTGCTGGGGAGTGTTTTCTCACCTTGAAAACACTGCACTGCAATTATATAAAACAGTATGGCCAGTAGATGGTGCTGCAGGTTAGAGCACTACATCGGTAATGGTGCTATAGTTTGAAGCCCTCCAGACAAGATTTTCTTTTGTTAGTTTTTTGTTTGTTTTCTACTCTATTTGTTGCACCCCTGTCTCTGTCAGGTGTCATCTGTTGTTTCATTGGATGAAGACTGTTCCCATGACGAGACATGGTCACGGCAACTGCTGTTTTCAGTTTCAGTTTTATTTTAATTTTTTTTTTCAGTCATGGCAAACTGTAAGAAGGATACTCTACAGCCTATGGGGTAGTAATATGACAAAATATTATGTATGAGGTAAGAAGGAAATGAGCTGAGAGAGATTAGCTGTATTACCCACAAGAGATGAGCCATGGCTCTTGGTTTACAGCAATGGGAAGATTGCAGGTGGTGCATGAGTTGAGCAAGAGAAACCCAGCATGTGTCCGCCATTATAACCCACAGATTATAACAGTGAATAATAGCCGGGTTCTCTATGGGAGAAAATGCTCCCCAGTTATTGTAAAACAATTATGGTGGCTTCAACACAATTGAGAAGACCAAGGAAAAGGATTGGAAAAGAAACTTATTCTACAGATTATGACACACCTCTGAAGAAAGCCCTGTTGATAATTCTGTCCAGTTAAACTTGCTTTGGGCAATGCTGATTTGGTAATGACAGCTGCTATGGCATCACAGGTGTACCATCCAGAGCTCTGAAGGTTCTCTATGATACAACCAATTGGTGGACTCAGGAAACCTACACGTGCAAGACAATAAAGAAAGAAACCTAGTAGGATCGACCTCAATAAAGGCACTGAAGGAAAATATAGAAATTAAAAACATTGTTGATGTTAATTTAGATGCCTTTTTTTTTAGTTTCTGAAAGGGTTCAATAAGAAAATGTTTCTTTGATTATTTATTTGATTGACCTGATGGCGAAGATTGAGGGGGAAACTGTAAACTCATAATAAGAGGTGAAGGAGCTAAATCTGAAAACAATAGAAACTGAGAAGTCTGTAGATGAAATGGAAGCAAAAATTATTACTGTGGACACATTATTGATCAAAGACACTTGACGTTTACTCACTGTGCAGAGAAAGATCAAACATTGTGTAAGTGCAATGAAATATCACAACCTAAGGATGATAGGGTTTCCAAACACTTTAGATGCAAAATTTGGATCCATAAGAAAATTAGTTAAGGTCCTTCCCGTAGAAGAATTAGGCCTTCCCGCGGAAAGTCTACATTTAATTTAAAAAAAAATGCCTATAGGATCCTGTTTAAAGGCCAAAACAAAAATAAAAAAACAGTTCCTGCAAATCAGTCTTAAAATCTAGCATTAGCATCTGAGGGATCCGATTATATTTTATTTATTTAACAAGTTGGAAAGACCTTTGAGCCAAGGGCTCTTTTACAAAGGTTCCCTGTCAAGTCACAATAATAAAAAATTACAATGGTTTCATGAGGAAAGTAATTACAAAAACAAATGAACAATGTGGCAAGATAAATATTGTGTCAAGTGCAGCCAGTGGCCTTGTTTGAAGAGGGGTCAAAGGGATTACAAGGAGAGAAGGATAGGGCTGGGGCCTAATATCAAGCTATTTGAACTTCTTCTGTCAGGCCTTGCTCTCAGCCAGATCATCATGGGGCCCACTAGGACCTCTTCTCAGGGGGACAAAGGCTCACTTATTGACTGGGTTCTATGCAACAAATTGGACAGAATTGTCCACTCGGGAACTCTCCCCGACATCATCTCAGATCACTCTCCAACCTACTTCATATGTGGCACCTCCACGCCCAAAGTCCGCTGCAGAGTGATCCATATGAGGGACTTCTCCAAGCTCATCCTAAATGATTACCTCAATGACCTACGCTGTGCCGACTGGTCTAGGGTCACGGCTACCAATTACCCTGTTGCAGCCCTTGATCAGTTCCTAGCCATATTTGCCTCCTCGCAAAATAGGCATGCACCCCTCACTAAAAGAAGGCTGAGGGGCATGGTCACAAAGTGGCTCCATGGGGGACTATTATCCCTCATGAAGCTGAGAGACAAATGCTTGGTGAAACACAAAATCTCCCACAACAATAACGAACTCCTTGAATACTGGTGGCTCAGAATCTCCTGCAAGAGAGCCATACGCACTGCTAAGAGTGAGTACTGCAAATCCATCCTGCTAGCCTCGGCCTACAACCCCCAGCATTTCTGGCAAAACATCAAAAACCTGGTCGGTGGGTCTGCCAAGGAAATGACCGCTGACATGAATATCGGGGGGTCCAACTGCAATAACCCCCATACTATTCCACTGCATTCAACTGCATGTTCACTGACCTGCCCGCTCCTTGGTCTTCCCAACTTGCCACACCTATACAGCATGATGGCACCCCCCCCGGCCGCCATTCTACCTCAAAAGGATCTCAGTTGGGGGGACCCAGGTACTCCTAGCCGGGATCTCCCATCACACGGGTTCTGGTCACGACAGCCTCAAATCAAAGCTCCTGAGCTTGGGGGCTCCTACCTCCTCGCCAGGCTGATCGCTCATATATTTAACTCTTCACTTATCTCGGGGATCATACCTGACATTTGGAAAGCTGCCAAGGCTGTCCCTGTTTACAAGCAAGGAGATCCCACGGATATGAAAAATTACCGCCCCATCGCCATACTCTCGGCAGCCTGTAAGCTCCTTGAAAAGGCAGTTGCCTCTCAACTCTCCCACTACCTTCAGGGTTATGCAGTTCTCTCCCCAGCCCAGCATGGCTTTAGGAAGAGACACAGAACATCGACTGCGCCTGCCGTAGTTACCTCTGAGATCCAGTCAGCCACCAACCAAGGCAAACTGACCAGAGCCATCTTCGTTGACCTCTCTAAGACCTTTAATTGGGCTGACCATTCTCTCCTCCATTCCACTCTTCAGTCCATCGAATTCTCCCACTGAGCCCTGGCCTGGTTCTCCAACTACCTTGGGGGAAGGTAGCAATACTCCTGCTTCAACCGCTCCCTTTCTGCCCTCTCCCTCATCAACGTCAGGGTTCCCCAGGAATCCATCCTTGGACCCATTCTGTTTTCCCTGTTCATCAATGGGCTGCCCTCCGTTGCTACCCACGGGCACACAACTCTATACCCGGATGACCTTGTCATACTGTACAGTTCTCAGGACATTTATAGCATCAACTCGTGCCCGAACTCAGACTTCACTCACATCCAGAACTGGCTGGAGGGACACAAATTCACCATCAACCTGGATAAGACCCAGGCCACGCTTTTTGGTTCAGTGGCCGAAACCACTTCCCACCCCACTCCCCTAATGATATATGGAGCTAATGGCTCCCTTCTGCCAGTCACTGATGCCGTTAAGTACCTAGGCATTACCCTCGATCCACAACTGGATCTTACAGCACACCTTAGGAATGTCTGTAAAGCCACAAATGGGAAGCTTGGACTTGCCTACAGGGCTAAGGATTGCCTCACCCCAGTTGCTCGCTTCGCCATAGCCAGGGGGATACTCCTTCCCACACTTTGCTATGGGCTCATTGCCTTTGCCTCAGTCCCAAATTCTAGCCTAGCTAAGTGGGATACTGCATATAGCAGCATCTGCCGCTTCACCCTCTCTGCTCCTCGCCTTGCGCATCACTGTGAGCTCTACTCCTGGCTGGAGTGGCTCCCCCCTGAAAAACACCACGTGCTCATCCTTGGCAACTTTGTTGATAACATACTGTAGTCAGAATGATCACTCCTCCTGCACTAGCTCTCCCCTTCAAATATGATAACCCTGCCTACCACCTACGATCTAGTGTACACAGGTCCGCCTGGTTCCTAAGACCCACACCATCACAGGTGACTGGGCCTTCTCCATCTATGCACCTAGGCTGTGGAACTCCCTTCCTGCCCTTGTACTTGCATCCCCCTCCCATTCCTGCATCAAAACCTCCCTCTGGAACTTCCTCAAAACCGCAGCTGCCTGTCTTTGTGCTACATAGTTCCAGAATAGTCTCCCCCTTCCCCGGATACACTTGGGAGACTGTGGGTTGATTCACTGACCGCTGCTAATCTATGCTGGATAACTGCATAAATGCATTTAAGTCCTCCTGGTGGGGTGGCGCCCCAGCTTAGCACTTTCTGTATCTAGCTGTACAAGGTGTGTAACGATTCTCTCTAATGTTAAGTGCTCAAGTAATCTCATGTATTTTGTTGTACTCTCTGTCATGGTGTTTACCTGGTGCTAACCTACCTCCCTACTGCTGATTTATATCCTGCTTGCTGTATACCTTACCTTACCATGTAATGACAGTTGTACCATGTTGCTGTTAAACCCATGTGTTCGTGGGCCTGAATGTACCCTGACCCTGTATTGTTGTTTCGTATGTACTCTGTAACCTCCCGGGTCACACCTGAAAATAGGCACTTGCTGTCTAGTGTGCTAACCTGGTTAACAAAAGCAAATAAATAAATAAATTGGGGATTGGAAGGAGCAAAATAAGAGCAAGGAGGGAGATGCCACAATGAAGCTTATGCAGGAAAGGAGAGAACAAGGTGAGGAAACAGAAGAGGGAAGTGGTAGTGGAGGGTTAAAGGAAGGGGAGATGAGGTAGGATGAAAAGAGGGCAGGAATGGGGATGGGAAAGGGATGAAGGAAGTGCTGTAAGTGGAATAGTGCAGCAACAGGGTAGGGCTATAGAGGAGTGAATGGTAAAAGAGGGAGGTTCCAGTGCATTTAGCTGTCAGCAAAGATTAGGTATAGCAGTCACAAGATGCTCTGGAAACTAGGAACGTATGCAGCTTCCATTTAAATGGTCCCAAGGTTGCAGTCATTGCAATCTCAGGAGGAAAGGAATTAAATAAATTAGCAGCTCTAACTGCAATGGATCACTGTCAGAGTGAGGTTCGACAGCAAGGGACAGTAAAAGTTTGGCTCACAGAACTTTGTGTGTTACGAGTGCCCCAGAAGGGACTGAAAAGCTGAAGGGAACCTGGTAGCAGGAGACCAAGGTCTGCTTTCTTAGCCAGAAGGCAGACTTGATATTCAATGCGAGCCTGGAGTTGAAGCCAGTTTACTTGTCCGTATAGGTCACAAGTATGAGTACAATACGCTGCACCAGTTAGTAGACGGCATGCCTTATTGAGAGCTGTGGCAAGCCGACGTAGGGTTGTGTCTGTGGTGGAACCATAAATGACCAAACCATAGTCAATAATAGACATAAATGAACTTTGGATAGCCAATCTGAGGGCTTCGGTAGTAAGGCAGTGTTTATGCCTGTCTAGAAGGACTAGGCGAATGTTAACTGCCTTGGCAACATTCTCAACATGGTTGGAGAAGGGGAGAGTACTATCCAGAGTAACTCCTAGATATTTAAAAGATTGAGTCTGATCAAGGACTATACGTGCACTGTTTTTAATCACCAATTGTTTCACTTTGTGCTTGCTGTGGGTACCATGGAAGAGCATGACCTTTGTTGTTTTTTGCAATTAAGCACCAACTTATGAGAGGTGAACCAGGACTCAGCTTCAGTAAAACTTTTCTGAAGTTGGGCCTGAAGGAGGGTAGGGTCAGCAGCCTTTGAGAAAATGATGGCATCATCCACGTAGAGGAGTACCGGTTCAGAACAGGATGCTGGAAGATTATTGAGGAAGGTGCTAAATAGAAGGTGTCCCAGTATCAGTCCTTGAGGAATCCCAGAGCAGACAGGTGGTTTAGCAGAAAGGGTAGACCCTATTCTAACCTATTGTGTGTGGTTTGCTAGATAGTGGGTGAACCACTTTAGGGCTTCTGAAGATATATCAAGCCCAGCAAGTTGATGTGTCAGCAAATGGTGATTGACCATGTCAAATGCTTTAGACAGGTCAGTAAAGGTTGCGCCAACAAGTTGACCTTGATCAACAGTATGGTGAATGAAACCTGTGAATTCCAGTAGGGCCGTAGATGTGCTGTGCCCTTTCCGAAAGCCATGTTGTTGGACACATTTGTAGGTTGTATTTTTCTAGCTACTCCACAAACTGATCAGCAACATTCCTTTCAAGTGCTTTGGACAACAGGGGAAGAATAGATACTGGCCTATAATTCCCAGGTAGTAATTTGTCCTCACTGTTAAAAACTGGTAAAAACCAGAGTGGATTTCCAGATTTGGGGGAATTGTGAAAGTATGAGGGAATGATTTAGAAGCTTGGTGAAGAGGAGATAGGACTTCATCTAGGGTTAGGGTAAGAAGTTTTAGATCGAAGGAATCACTTCTTGTCCTAGTTCCTCCTAGAACTTTATGTAGGAATGTCTTGGCCTCACTTTCTGAGATAACTTTGAAGTAGAAACATGGGTGGGTCAAGGCCTCTTCTGATTTAGTGGACGTAGGAGCTGTGCTGGGTGGTTCTAAGAAATTTGGGGCAGAGTTTGGCTAAGGTCTGTGAAGGATGAATTAAATGTGTTGGCAATTAACACAGGATCATAGGTGACAGACCCATCAACATTTAACTCCTTCAGTCCTATAGCTGCCATGTGGCGTGGGAACCATCCATTGCTGAGCCCGACCCAAAAAGGCCACCGGGAAATAATGAGTTAACATAGTTGGAGCCTGCTTGGATACTTTCCCAGTGATTTCCAAATAGTTTTCCCAGGGTTTATTCCCATCCACCCAGGTCTTGGCAAGGATGCCCTTATAGTAATGCACTTTGTGCTCGCTGATAGCCTTAGTACATGCATTCCTGGCCATCTTATAGGCCTGTATGTCAGGTTGACTGCCAGAGGTCCTGGCCCTATGCCAGAGGTGGTCACAAGCCTTCATTTGAGCCACAAGGTTAAAAAAGATCCAGGGATTATCAAGTCCCATGATCCTATGCATCCTAAAGGGGCCTGGATGTCACAGGCCACACTGAAGCGTTCAATGAAGTATTGTACAGCTGAATCAATATCATGGGCAGTTTCGATGTAAGACCAGTCTTGTTGTCAGAGGAGAGACTTTAGTGGCTGCAGGGCCACGGGAGAGCACCTCTACTTGTGATTGTTCTGGCAGGGAGCTTGATAAATTTGTTAGACCAATAACACTTGGTAGGAGAGTGATCACTGATAGTGTCAGCGATACTTCAGAATGGGAGATATGTGCTGGACGATTCATTAGGACCCAGTCCAGGAGTGTGCTAGTCCCAGTCTTGTAGTTTATCCTGGTTGGAGTTGTTATTAACTGGGTAAAGTTCAGGTCTGTTAACTCATCCCTGTGCCTTGTGGCACCTGTGAAACCAGTTGACATTAAAGTCACCTAACAGGATAGTCTCTAGGTCTTGTTTAGACTCATGACACAGTTCATTAGGGGTTTTAAGCCCTATTCAGCGAGGTCAGAGAGAATATAAGCTGAGCCAATGTTGAGCACCTTGTTGTGTGCACGGAACATAACCTTAACAGCAAGGATCTGAATATCCATAGCTGGTTCAGGAAGGGAAAGTGGATAGGCCAACAATGACTCCTTTAGATATATGTCTTATTCAATTGCTTCCTTGGCAGAACAGCAGGGAGACCAACAAAAAAATTGTAGGTTGTTCCACAATAATGATCAGTGCCTTTTTTTGAAACATATGAAGAGATAATTATGTGGTTAGCCAGTAGAAAATGAGCACTGTTCATTAAATTGATCAAATTTTATTTATTTCAGATGTTTTCAGCAATGCAGGTTGGTACCTTTACAACTCAGTACCATTCAAGGACCCCATTTTCAAAGATTTGGGTGGTACAACTCGAGTTGCACTGTGCAAACCCAAAGATGCGCCGGCTGTCAGGGGCATGCCTATTTTCAAAAGGCAGAGATGCGCAGTGAACCCCTGACAGCGCGGATGCACACAATATTGTGCTGCACGTATGCAAATGAGAGGTCCCCCATACATATGCTGCACAGCACATTATTTAAACAGTTCAGAAGCACAAATCAGCCACCTGCAGCAGTGTAGATTTACACTTATGAAGCCAAGCCCTAAACTGTGTGCGAACCCGTCTGCACGCTGTTTAGAACCAGGACACCAATGGTCTAGTGTCCCGCCGGCCCGAGTGTTGTTTACATAGAACAATATCCTGATTACTTCCTGGTAGTCTAGTGGTCCTGCCTCCTGCCATGATCTCTGTTTAATATACAATAATTCCCAATCCCTGTTTCCATAGTGTAGTGCCCCCCCAGCCCCAATCACTGTTAAATAATAATTCCCCAAGCCTTGTTTCCATAGTGTAGTGTCCCACCACCCTGATCACTGTTAAATAACAATAATTCCCCCAGACCCATTTCCGTAGTGTAGTGTCCCCCCCGGCCTTGATCACTGTTAAATGACAATAATTCCCTGAGCCCTGTTTCCATAGTGTAGTGTCCCCCCAGCCCCAATCACTATTAAATGGCAATAATTCCCTGAGCCCCATTTCCATTGTGTAGAGTCCCCCCCAGCCCCAGTCACTGTTAAATAACAATAATTCCCCAAGCCCCATTTTCATAGTGTAGTGTTCCCCATCCCCGATCATTGTTAAATAAAAATAATTCCCTGAGCCCCATTTCCATAGTGCACTGCCCCACCCAGCCCCAATCACTGGTACAACAGTCAAAACCCCAATCCCCATTCCCTGGTGACTAGTGGTCCCCCCACCTCCCAACCCAGTAGCCAGTAACCCACCACCCCTCACCCCACCACCCAAACCAATGCCAGTGACTGGCACAGCCCTCCTCACCCTGCCATGGCCAGCCACCAACAGAACCATACCTGAGCATGTACAGGTATATAATACGCACTCAGTGGTCACACCTCACCAATGAGCATGTATTATTTATTATGCGTGTTCAGGTATGGTTCAGTTAGTGGATGGCCATGGAAAGGTGAGGAAGGCTGTGATGGTTGCTGTCATGGGTCAGGATGAAGGGTGGTGGGTTACTGGGCTTACGGGGGGACCACTAACCACCAGGGAATGGGGATTCATGCTTTGACTGTTGTACCAGTGGATTGGGGCCTGGGGACACTACACTATGGAAAATGGAGTCAGGGAATTTTTATTAAACAGTGATCAGGGTGGGGAACTATACTATGAAACGGGCTCAGGGAATTATTTTATTTAATAAGTGATAGGTGCTGAGGGACACTACACTACAGGAATGGGGTCTGGGAATTATTGTTATTTAACAGTGATCTGCGTGGGGACACTACACTACACTCATGTAAATGGGGTCCGGAATTATTTTTATTTAACAGTGATCAGGACGGGGGTACACTACACTATGGAAATGGCTTGGGAATTATTGTTATTTAACAGTGATCAGAGTTGGGGAGCACTACACTATGGAAATGGGGCTCAGGGAATTATTTTATTTAACAGTTATTAAGGCTGGGAGGACACTAACTATGGGAATAGGGCTCGGGAATTATTGTTATTTTCAGGGGCAAGAGGCCATGTTCAATAAGTTACTCTACTCTACAGATACACCTGCTGAATCTGCTCTCAAGGTGGCTGCATCTCACACCCTAACTCTCTCTTTTATCTGTAACATAACAAAAGGCTTGATCCGGTTCCACCACACCAAGTCTAAAATGTATCAAAAGTATCAAATGTATGATAACTACTGTAGGTCTCTGCTTGCAGTTGTGTCTAAACTTCTGCACTCTTTGGCCTATATCTTATTTTACCTGTGTATACACTAACATATGACCCTTTTTCTATATCAAGTGTCATTATTCACCCCTCTATATATTAAGTTATTGCCCTTTTTCATGTATCTTTTAATTTATGTTAGCTGTTCGAAAACTGGAAATGGGCAATTTTACTCACATACCTTTCCAGTATAAAATAAATAAACTTGAAAACCTAACCTTAACAGTGATCTGGGCTGGGAGGACACTAAACTACAGAAACGGGCTTGGGGAATTGTTGTTATTTAACAGTGACTGGGACTGGGGGGGGCACTACAATATGGAAATGGGGCTCAGGAAATACTGTATGTTTTACAGTGATCAGGGCTGGAGGACATTAAAATATGGCAATGGGAATAGGAATATTTCTATATTTAATAGTGATCGAGCATGGGGAGGGACACTACAGAGAAATGGGGCTTGGGGAGTATTTATATTTTAAAGTGATCAGAGCAGGGGAGGTGGGAATCACTAGGCTACCAGGGTTACAGAGCTCGGGGGGGGATGAATCAGTTTTACAGTGATCAGGGCATGGGGGGACTGGCCTGCTGCACAACACAGCTGGGCAGCCATGCAGATGAGTCCATATTGGGCATGCAAATTGCCCCATTGTGCTGTGCCTGGCCAATGGGCGCATCTGCATATTTGTGCTGAATATTACCTTTGGGTGCCGTGATGCATGCCAGTGTGCGCCAAGCAGTTCTTCTTTGGGTGGTATTCAGCCCTGCATCCTGGTTGCACTGCATGGCACATGGCAACTCCCTGCTGTGCACTGCACAACTAGGGTCCAATATTCAAACAGATTGTGCAGTCTGTTCTGATTGCACAGTCTGTTTGAATATCACACCAGAGCCGGCTGGACCAACTTATTTGTGTGGGGCACCGTTATGCGTTCGCATACAGATGTCTCTGAATACGTTCCCCCAAAAGTTTAATCATGCTGAGGTCAGTTAAGTACTGTATCTTTTGGACAGAGCAGACCATTTAAAAGACTCTATCCTGTGACAGAGGATGAAAAAGGAGAGGAGTAAAGTGGAACAAACTGTTGAAATGGAGGATTTTAGGGTCCACCATGCCTCAGCGACACAAATTGTGTCGAACAGCATTACAGTGATGGCACAATTCTGACAGTCAGCATTGTGCCATCTGGGAAAGCAAGTGATTTTTGATGGGAGCTTTGTACCCCACAACCCCTGTACTATAGATCATTTTGTGTTTTGCCATTTTTTAGAAAAGAAGACCATTTCACCTGCAAAGATGTGACAGTGGCCATGGTGAGTTTCCCCTGCCAGACAAAATAAAGTACAGCATTGGATTATAAATTGTGAGCAACCATTTTTAGCCAAAGAAATACTGCAAAAGTTGGAAAGCAGCCCTGTAGCTGAGAAGGAAAAGAAAGAGTTAAGGCACACATTAATTTGTAAGCAGAAAGTTAAGTGTGTCTCCTCTTGTACCTCAAGGATAAAGCAAGAGGCATGTTCTGAACCCTTTACTGTGGTACCTTCATCTTGTGCAGCCCTGTGAGGGTAAAGTGGTAGTCTAGGGCTTGGTTCAGCTTCACTCCCCCAGCAGAAGCCACAACACCCATAAGCACATGAATCTGCTCGTAGTGTCCCAGTATGCTCACTCAGAAGTAGCTGGTTATCCAGAGACTGAAGGCTGGAAGTCTACAGCATGGAAGATATTTGGATAACTACCTCCAGAGCCACCACTTAATTGAGAGTTGGACCCTTTAGGGTCTTTTTTTTTCCCTATTATTTCTTTATGCTGCTTGGGAGCCTGGCAGGCAGCTCCATTCCCTCTCTCTGGCTCTCCATTCCCCACCTGACTTTTCATGCAATCCCCCACAGGCCCCTTCCCCCATCGTGACAAGGCTGAGGCAAAGGGGCACTGGCTTTCCACCACCCCCAGAGCAAAATCCAGATACCCGGGGAACTGGGACAGGCACTGGAGAGCCATCATGGAGCCTGCCAGCTCCTTTTTACTCAATGTTTTCCCCACCTCCACCCCACTGCCAACAATGTACCTCCCAATTCGCATCTCCTCCAGCCACCCCCAGAGAGAGATCAACAAGCGGGACAGCAATCCCATCTTCCTGAGAGAGGAGAGCAGTCCTCCAGATGCTCAATCTCTCTCTCCTGCCAACCCCAGCAGCCTGGGCTCCTCTCAAACCCAGGTCACTGGTGTGGTGCAAGGTGTGCATCCAGTGCCTCAACCCTCAGCACCTCGGGCCAGCTTGTAGGGTCTTTTTGAATACAGTTTCACTCCTGTGCTAGGGACATGCTCATGCTGATAGAGGAAAAGAAATCCCTGAGTTAAAAGTCAATTGGTTTAGTACTCAGAGTAGAGATAAAGAGTGCAAGAGAAAGAGAGATACTGGAGAAATGAAAGACAGTAAGCTGAAATGACTGGAAATGGTATCTCCACAGGTGTCTGTAATGAAATAGCTATGCTTGTTCATATCTGTTGAAGGAATCCTCACTGGTGTTTCAGTAATAGTGTAAACTGAATCAGTTTTAGGGCTGGGGGAAATGAAGGTGTCAGTGGCTCGGCAGGATGGACACTCATCTCTGAGGCTGGAAGATCAGAAGGCTGTGGGTTCTGTCCCACACCAGACACTGGTTATATCCCAATACTGACACTCTGGTGCTGCATGAGAGAGTGCTGCACTCCTCATGTGCTATCTTGTAGATGAGATGTTAAACCAAGGTCCCACCTGCTGTTTTGGTATTAGTTCAGGTGTATTAAAGATCCCATGTTACTTCTCAAAAAGAGTAGGGGGGATTTTTATTAAATCTTCAAAAACAAGTATTTCCAACATATCTATTTCATATCATAACAATGTTTAAAAAAGAAAAATTAAATAAGACTGTCTTCCCTATCCCCTTCAGTGTGTATCACATTGCATAAACACAAAATCCAAAATAACACATCATAAAAATGAACAAACCAATTCCGTATTATCTTCATACTTAATAAAATGAGTATGTAAAAAGAAATAAAGAAAAATAAAGCTAAAGTAATTGCCAATTCTTAGTATTATCTTACAATCAAAAGCACTGATAAAGTTCTTTTGGGATACCAAATGCCTGTGTACCTATAGGTTACTCCTACCGACCTTATCCATTGAAAGGTGTCCCACCTTGAGTGCCACAAAGCTGTGTTAACTAGGGAACGTTCTGTTATTTTAATACTCGTTAATTCATTTTGAACAAGATACACCAATTCGAGCGGTGTAACACGCTGCTGCTGTAATACCAGCCTACATCTGGATTGCCAGATCCAAAATAATATACAAGCCATCATTACACTCACACTACCAGCCTCATAACTGGACCAATCATCAGGAATAGTGCCCCTGTATAACATAGTTGGTGCTAATTTTCGAAATTTATCCATTTCCCATTTTTCCGTCAATAAGTCCCAAAAGGCTATTATATAAGGATATTGGAAATATAAATGGTCTGCCGTTTCTAATTCTGTAGGGCATGAATCTCTTGAACAATGTCTTAACATTTATCTTGCCACGCCTCTTAACCATACTATATCCCACATTTTGTCTGGAATATGAACTTCTGTCAGTAACATACCAATGGATTCCTGCTCATTAATAGGGTAAGTCTCAAATGGTTGTACTGTGTAGTGAGTTCCAATAATAGCTTTGCGTACAATCTTCCTGGGGGTATTTAAGATTTCAGGAATAGTCACCTGCCATTTCTTCATATAATCAAAACAGTTTGACCAAATCAAATTTAATTTCTGAACTCTCTTATTTGCATGTCTAAAAGCATTGGCTTGCCAATCCTGTAAAATTTCCTCTAAAAAGGGCACTGCCCATGAAATCCATTGTGCCCCTGTATGTCATAGTATTGGCAACAAATGTGCATACATAAAAATGATCCAAAAGAACACCAGTGGACTCAACATTCCTACCACACCCTCTTTCCTCTCTAAATACATAACCACCTTTATTACTGGATTTAACCTACTACCCCACGAGGAGGAAAATAGAGAATAATGGTTATGAAACTGTGTATTATGGTATTTTTTTACACACCTGAGAGCGTATAAAAAAATTCCAATAACACCACAGTTGCATAAACTTTATTTTTTATAATTGCTGGTGCTGACTGTCTCTCCACTACATAGACACACACACACACACACACACACACACACACACACACACACACACACACACACACACACACACACACACTCACACACACACACACACACACACACACACACTCTTTTTCCCTGTTCTCCCGTTAGTAACTGACCTCTTATGTGAGCTGCGATCTGTTCAGGTGCAGAGTCGGTGTCTGCTGATTTGCAGACACGGCAGGAAGCAGAATCAACCAGATAATTAAAAAATAGTGAGGGCAGCAAAGAAAAATGGCTCATCTGTGAGCGAGAATCCAAGGCAACATTTTTTAGACAATGCTGAGGCTGTCCACATGCAGAGAGTGAGCCAATGAAGAGGCACAATAGAAACTGTGTGCTAGGATACTGGTGCCGACTTTCGAAAATGCAGTAATAAGTGGTTATTACAGCATTTCCCAGTGTCTGACATTTGAAAATCACAGTTCAGCCATATATTAAAGGGGTCACCAGTAATTATAAAACAATAATACAGTGCTATTTCTGCCTGTTTCAGAATTAGATATACATAATTTAAATACAAAAATACTGGTAACAAAAAGTTTTATCACATAAACCAGCTTCTGCTCACTCTTGTGCCAGAGATTCCAACTGCTCACCAACTTCTGTCCTTTTTTATTTGTATATCCCAGTTAAATTGTGACATATTTCCTGGCCAAAATAAATACCTAACATTTTGCGTGGCTGGGTTCTATAATAATGTCCCCTATAGCTCCTTCAGTATGTCCCATTTCATGTATAGATATGCAGTGATTGTTCTGAGTATTCACTTCTGCTCCAGACACTGTTGATAGTGTTTGTACCAACTTACTAGCTAATATACCTTATCTTTCACCAGAAGCATCAAATTGTCTGCATAAGCAATCACTTTTATATGGTCCCACTCTATGTTTTGCAAACCTTTAATATTGGGGAAGGAGAGAGAATTCTGATCAAGGGAGCTAAGGTTAGTATATATAACAATGGGCTCAGGGATAGCCTGTCTGACCCCATCCTAATTTTACATTTTGACCCACCACTTGTTGTCATAGAGTCTTACATAAGTTTTAATATAACAGAGTTGGATCCACTTTATAAAACAGTTAGGAAAACCATATGACTACAGATTGTCCCACAGAAATTCATGTGATACTTCATTGAAATCCTTGATCTGGTCCAGGTTAATTATAAATCCAGTTATTCCTCTACTTACCCCACTATCCATAATCTCCCTAATCAATAATAGTACATCGATTATTCTTCTACCAGGAACCGAACAATACTGGGAACTGGGATTGATGCACTATTGTTTTTAACACCAGAGATAACCGTGCACGTAACAATTTACAACAAATGTTAAAATCTGTATTAAGAAGAATTATCCATCTCCAATTATTAAGATTAGTTCTATCCTCTGTTTTATCTAAAAATGTTAATTAACCTTAATACATTAATTTGATAATTTAACTGGAAATCAGACATACAAGTCTGAAAAACCTGTAACAATTCCTGACTGTGACATTAAGGTTAGTAATGTTTTATATAGTTCTCCCAGCTACCCATCAGATTCTGGTGCTATCCCCGACTTCAGGTAAGATATTATTGCTGCCAGCTTTTGTAACAACTGCCTGCTTTGTGCGTTTGTAAGCTGTGGTACATCTGCTACTTGTAACAGTTGTGAAAAATATGTACTATATTGAACTGGTTCAGCTTGCTGACTCCTTACTTGTGTTTCCATTTCTCTCAGTATACCCTGATTATCAGCAATTAGGTTACCATGTTTGTCCTTAATACTCGCCATCTTCCTCTTACTTACCCTGATACAGCAATCATCAAATGGATTTGTCTGGTATCTAGACCCCTTGGTTCCAAATTTCTGTTCTACAATTAAGGACTTCTGCCTGCCATATTGAAACAGAAACATTTTTTCCTTTTCTTTTATCTCTGTTTATCTCCCCCTACACCCCTCAGCTCCAGTTCCTTGGGAGCCCCATGGAGTCTACCCCTGCTATCCACCTTACCTGGTCCATCCTGATCCCCATGGAGCTATGGTTTACCACCTGGACAAGGACGAGGTGGGGCCCCGTACACCCTGAACACTTCTTGTCTCATCAGTTCAGGTGGCCAGGCAGGTGGAAGCACATTAGGGTTCGCTCCGGAGCTCCATCTCCTCAGAGTTGGAAGGCTTTTTTCTCTGTTTTCCTTTGTGGGCATCACGAGTGCCCTGATGTCAGGGTGCATAGCGTTGACATCCACAATGTCCTCCCCACTGCATCTACCTCAGTGCTTGCTGTGCCCCAGACCTCTGCCTGGAGCTAGTCAAGTGCCAAGATGCTTTCCCCCCCTCCCTCACTCCCTGGAGAAGATGAGCTATACCTGGGATGCTCAAGCCTCCACCCCAGGCTGGCCCTCCAGATCCCCAGGCTTGTTCCCAAACCCAGGTCGCTGGCTCCACGAGCAGAAATCCAACTGCTGTGCCGACGGGCCAGCTGAAACATTTTTTTCTTGACTGCCTCTGTTTGCACTGAATAATCCCCTCCCTAATCTGACTGCAATGATATCAATTCAAACTAATGTGTCCTTAACTGAGAATAATTGTTATGTTGTTGTATTCATTTTTGCAGGGCTACTTCTTTAAAAAAAGGCTATAAGACAAATAAGGTTGCCAGTAACAAGCAACAACAATTGTCAAATGCCCCCCACCCGCAAGGAAAAAGGAAGGACGGGGGGGAGGGGAGGGAAGGAGAAGAGGGAGGGGGAGGAATGAGGTCACCAGGACCAGGGAGGAGGATGATGAGGTCACCGAGTGACTCATCTGACACAGAGGAGGAAGCGCCCACTGGCCATGGGGATGGGCTTGTGGGTGATGGGAAGTGGGGCCTAGAGGGGTATAAGAGCTGGGGTAACCCTCCAATAGTCCTCTTTTGCTGAAAATTTCCCTATGAGGATTTTCATTACATTCATGGCAACACAAGGAAAGGCAAACTGTAGGTCTCCCTAGGGCCTTTGGGCCACATGGAACCACTGTGGGTTTTATTGGACATTTATTCGTATGCGTGTACCTGGTTTTCGGTGGCTATAGTATTGGTGCATTGAGGTAATAGGAAGTCTCAAGAATGATACTGGACTTAGGGCTCAGCATTTGCCAAAATAGAAAGAATTTGGTGCTGCTGAAAAGCAAGAAAGAAAGAAGAAATGCTATTATTTGTATAGCTGCTGTTAGTGCAGAGAGTCAGTTGGTTCTTGCCCAGGATTGTGACAGGAGCTAGGCAGAATGTAGCTCGCGCGATGTATGCCTGGGCCTAGCCACATGGCACCATGCTTCTGTGTGAGGAGCCCACGGCATTTTTTGTTTTGCAGTGGTTGTTGTCGGCGATGGGGCAGGCCCCCAAGGAAAGAGTATCCACGTGAGTGGGAGGTGAGTCACGGAAGAAGCAAGTCAGGCCACTGGAGCACTGCTAAAATGTGGCGCGTGGTGGGCTCAAGATGGAAGAAGAGCGTGGGCCATGAGGAGTGGCGTTGCTTGTGACAGCAGGGAGGCCTGGCAGTGTAGAGGAAGTATGTTGGCCTGTAAAGGCAACTGGAGAGTAGGACGTGAGGCATAGATCACATGGGATTGCATGTCAGGGGGACAGATTGACAGAGTGAGGGGGCTAGGAGAGGCCTTGGGGGGCTTGGTCAGGTGGGTGCAGACTGCAGAGTGGGCATGGAAGTGCACATTGCTGGAGCATGTTTTTAAAAAAAAAATGCAGAAGAGAGTGTGGAGCAGGCAAAATGAGCAAATAGAAGGGGCTGGCTGCGAGACCTAGTCGCTAGGGGGCAGCAGTGGGGAAGCTGGAGAGCAAGAGGGACAAGCAGACCTAGGAGGCCACGAGGTTGGGACACCGGGGAGAGGGAGGGTGAACGCTACTCTGGTATGTAGGGAGGTTCAGGTTTTCCATATGGAGCATTGGAGCAGCGGGACAGAAAAGAAATAAAAGGGAAGGGCAGGGCGATGAGCCAAGGAGGCGGCCAAGGGACTGGTGGCGAGGGCCGAGCAGGCCGCAGCACTCCTGCAATACAGAACGGACCACGTTCAACTGGGCAGCCCCAATGTAGAGCCATTGAAGGCCTGGAGGGGTGGTGAACATGTGGGAAGGGGTGTGCATATTGGCTACAAACAGTGAGCTCCAGATTCTGGTTTGCAGGAGGAGTGCTGCACTGGGTGGTGAGACCACAACAAAGGGCAGCAGAAGGAGCGGAGGCAAGGCTTGGATTGCAATCCTGGCTCTGGGGCTGGGGGGGTGCTGTATTTAAAAAAAAAAGGAAAGGAAAGGCACAGAGGGGAATGAGGGTGGGTATCTGGCCACTACAATGGAGCAGCACTGGGCAGGCTGGGTTTTTCAGCCAAGGGTTTTTCCCACCCCACCAGACAATGGGGGGGGGAGCCCAGCAAGATGGAACTCGGAGCCTGGGGATGTATTGGTAATGTGGAGGAGGCCTGGTTTGTGCATGCTCAGGGTAATTACAGGGCGCTAAGCATGGTGCAGACAGCCCCATTGAGGGAGGCTGGCTGGCAGGCGTAAGGGGGGAGGGTTCCCCCCAGTGGTTAGGAGCTTTGGAGGGTGCCAAAAGGGGGCACTTTAAGAGAGTATGGGCCAGGAGCAGTGCGACAAAAGGAGAAGGCATAGACAGTTGGTTAGCAATTTTCCAATAACAATGTTTTTCCCCCGATACTGTATTTTGGCAAAGGGAAGATGGCACCGAAGAAGGCCCCGGTCTCCAGTGCCAAGATGATGGAGGAGGCATCCAAATTAATGAGCAAAATATCAGAGCTTGTGGAAGCCACAAAGTGAAGAGAGGAAGAGTAAGAAGCAACCAGAAAGAGGAAGGAGAAGGAAGACCGGGCAGAGGGGGGAAGAGGCCAAGGGGAACTGGGACTGGCCCTTCCCCAGCCCTGCCACCAGAGCCCGCACCAGAGACTACGGGACCAGGCCCAAATGGGGGTAAGGGCAATGTGGATGTCATGAAAAAGGGCAACCTGAAGGAATATTTGGAAGGGCTGATAGGAGATATGCGAGAGAAAGGGATAGAAAAAATGGAATGGACAATATAGGCAATTAAGGGAGTTAATAAGGATGGGGGGGGGGCCACAGAGAATCCCCGGGCGAAGAAGAAATTATATGACAGATCCCCGGGTTTTACTCTGGGTAACCATGTACCATCTTCTCTTAAAGAAAATATGTGGAAAAGTGAATACGTGGATATTTCTGGCCGGTGGATGAGGACATGGCAAAATGGGATCCACGACAGAGCTCAATAAATTTTTGTCGAGCCCTCAACAGCGACTACCGGCAGGTCGACCGCATTCTCTGTAGTCAGCCAGATTCGCACTGTCTGTCCTTGTTTTCTTCAGGAGGCTTTGCCCCCAAACCCACCACATGGGGCTGCGCCTGCACCCCCCATTTAAAGATTATCAACCCAAGTTGAGCTGATAGTGGGGTGCAGACCCCGACAGACAGCGCTTGGTTCCAGCGGGTTTCCACAGCAGCATGGTGCTGTAGTCGCTGTGGAGGACCTCACTGGTGAAATGTCACTGTCGGGTGGGTAACCAGCCAAACTGTATGAGCAGAAGTATTCGGTAGAGAAATCTGAGATGACGTGGCGCTGGAAGTGGTGGGACACAAGGAGTAAGAGGCAAAGTATAAGGGGAAGAATATAGACACATGGCAAGTGGGTTTCCTCATCTACAGTGCACTGATCTTGGAGAAACAGCCAGAGCTGGCGATTCCCCTGTTGTCCTATATGGCAATCATCACGAATGCATATAAGGCCAAGCTGGGATACGGAGGCTGAAGTATGACAAGGCATTTAGAAAGCAGATGGCAGCAAAGAGCGACCTGAGGTGGGATTGTATACACTCAGAGCTGTGGATGAGAACTCTCCTGTCAACTTTCTTTTTTTTTTAATGCACTCCTAATGCAACTTGAGGTAAACTTAACCCTATCAGGCGATGTACGCTGATGCTCAACTGATCCAGGTGGAGCCAGCCTCCGCCTACAACTGCCGAGCGAGGAGGAATGGTCGCTTTCCCCCACAGTGGAGCCTCTCCCAGTGAAGGGAGAGAACCGGAGAGGAGTCCGTGATCACCCAAGCCCCGTCCCCAACTGTCTGGCTTTGTTTGGCCCCGGATCAGGTCATCGGTCAGTGCCTTCATTCTGCTGCCAGGAGGATTTTCTTCATAGTTACCCCTGGAGCTGGACGTGCAATGGCGAACATGGAAAGCTGTAGGTGTCCGCTGTGCTCTTCCCATTACCATGGCTGGCCGATACAATACACCTGGTCACCACCAGGCGTCACTACTGCACCAAGGGAAACCCAAGCCCACCCATGGGAGAGGAAAGCCATCCTCCGGATGCTCAATCCTCTCCCTCCCCTGCCAACCCCTGGCGACCCAGGCTTGTTCCCGAACCCGGGTCACCGGTGTGGTGCGAGGTGTGGTGTCCAGCGCCTCAACCCTCAGCGCCACCAGGCCGGCTGATGAGAACTCTCTTGGGCCCGGCAAGTGAGCTGGAGGGGGGAGCACAGTAAGAGAAGGACCTCCCCCCAGTGGTGAAGACATGCTGAGGTTTTAACAAGGCCTCGTGCACATGGGCAAACTACAAATTTCAGTATGTTTGTTCACTTTGCTCGGGCCGCCCACCAGTGGTGAACTGTTGGCAAGGGGGGAGGATCAGGCAATGGGGAGTACCAGGAACAGTCCTTTCAGGGGAGGGAGGGAGCAGGCCAAGGCAGGGGGGAACATCGGGGATACAACTCAAATTATGGTGGAACTGATGGGCAGAGCAGGAGTGGGCGAGGTTTTCCTCTTAGTGAACACCCCATAGCGGGAGCATGGTGGACGATGGACACAGGAGTACCCAGACACAGCAAAGCAGAGTTTCCGTGGGTGGGTTTCAAGGGGAGTTCATTTGGGCTTTGAGGGGAATGCAGGGCAATGAGGGTGCAGAATTTGGGGTCAGTAAAGGGAAGGATGACAACGCTCAGGCAAAATTCAGAAGGAGGCTTTAGCAGGAGGTGGAAGGACCCCTTACCAAACCTCCGTGCCCACAATTCAGAGTGTCTCCTTTGGGGGTGGTACCAAAGAAGAAGGAGGATGAGTTTTGGCTCATACACCACCTCTCCTACCCAGAAAGGGCTTCGGTGAATGAAGGGATTCCAGAGGACCCACAGGCAGTCTCGTATCCATCCCTGGACCACGCGGTGGTTTTGATAAGGGCAATATTGGAGGCATGGCTGGCTAAGACTTATATTGAATCCACTTTCTAGCTGCTACCAGTGAGGCCAGAGAACGGAGATTTATTGGCCTTTTTATTTGAGAGTGGGCTATATTTCGACAAGGCTATGCCAATGGGTTGCTCGGTGGCTTGTTCCATTTTTGAGACATTTAGTTCATGGGTGCAATGGGTATTTAGTTGGTGGTATGGGCACAGAAGGGTGGTCCACTACTTGGATGACTTCCTTCTCATAGGTGGCAGCCACGCAGAGGCGGAGAGGATGCTGGCGGACTTTAAGGAAATGTGTGGGTACATAGGGATCCCACTAGCAGAGGGAAAGATAGAGGGTCTGGGCTGGCATTTGGAGTTCTTGGGGATTGAAGTGGACATGGTGCATGGGTGCTTCTGGCTGCCCAGGGACAAAGTGGCACTGGCTGAGGGGTTTGCTAGTGCAAGTAAAAGGGAGGAGGAGGGTGCCGCTGGTATTAGCGCAACAGCTGCTGGGGCACCTCAATTTCACTCGTAAGGCCATCAGCCCAGGCAGGGCCTTCACTAGGAGACTGGCATGGGCTACAGGGAAGGCAAGATGCCTCATCACTGAGTGGACATTACAAAAGGGGTAAGAGAGGATTTAGGAATGTGGAAAAGTTCCTGGAGAGGTATAATGGGTTACATTCTGGCAGGATGAATGGAGATACAACACAGAGTTGGAACTATGGGGCCCTGGGTATGAGGGCCTACTTCAAAGGACTGGATCACAAAGGCTTGGCCAGATGCTTGGAGGAAGCAGGTTTGCTGAAGGACCTACCTTCCTGGAAATCTTCCCCATACTGATAGCTCTGGTAGTTTGGGGACGGGGTGAGGGAAATGGATACTCTTCTGGTGTGATAATAAGGAATAGTTGAAGTGATAGACAGGGGGGAGTTACCGACTCGGTGGGAGGAGTTATGCATCGATTGGTCCTGCTTGGTTTACAGTTAAGTGTCATTTAGAGAGCAACATATTGAAGGGATTCGGAATGATGTGGCTATCAGTCTTTCCTGTTTTCAGCTGGACAGGTTCAGTGAGTTGACACCAAATGCAGCGGTACACCGGACCAGGGTTCCGGACCATCTGTGGAGGAATTGGAGGGAGAAAGCCAGATGGTTGTACCAGAGATCCTGGGCACCCAACATGCTGAGGGCATATGAGGGTGAGTGGGTGACATTCCAGGATTTCCAGGTGAGGGCAGGATGGGACATGGAGGAACAGGTGACGGGGGACCAGGTGCAGCAGTATGTAGTGGAGAAATGGGATGAAGGTCTCGCTCATACCATGATGGGGGTGCAGCTAGCAGGCATGAGCTGGGCATGTAAAGACCGGGATTGGCCAGATGCTGTGGCTGGGAGGCACGTGAAGTGGATGGTTGCAGGTTGGCAGAGAGGGCATGGGGTGAGGAAGGCTAGAAGGAGGCCTATCAGGGGACAGCTTCATAAGAGAGTAATGGGCACCCTACAGCATGTATGCATCAAGGTGAAGGAAGCATGCTAATTTAGGGCAGTGTTTGCAGTCATGGCGAAAGGGACTTTCAGGGTAGGGGAAGTAGTAGCCCTGAAGAAGTCAGGGACAGGACAAGGGCTGCAGGTAGGTGACATTGAAGTGGGCCAGGATAACATAGTAATTTGTTTGTCATGATCAAAGACAGATCAGGGAGGCAGGGGCACAACAGTGGTATTGGTTAGGGAGGGGGCCACGCGAGATATGTGCAGTCAAGGAACTGCAGGAATATGGGAGGGTGCGGGGCACAGGGAGGGGATATGGTTCCACCACGGGGACGGAACCCAGTTACAGGTTTTCAGGTTGGAAGTTTCTTAAGAAGGAACTGCAGTTAATAGGCAAAGACCTGTGGTCTTTGCTCCATCTCTTTCCGCACAGGGCGGACTCAGACGTGGCTGCCAAGGCGGGGGTCGGAAGCGGAGGTGAAGCAGGGGAAAGATGGAGGTCCAGCTGCTACAAGAAATATGTGAGATAACAACATGTTTGGTTTTCTCACCCTAGTGTCTTTTCTTTTCCTGCAGGAAAAAAGTGACAAGTCTGGTTGGTTGAGTACTCATTTATCTGCTGGACCAAGAGGTTTACAGCATCAAGGAGTGGTGGGACGCAGCTGTGGATGGACATGCAGCACACGAGGGTAGAATGGAAAGGTGTGGGGGGAATGAGATGGGTGCAGTTGATGCTTCTATTGGAGGAGCTCCGGATCTGGTAGAGCAGGCTGGATCTGCTCATTTTCCACCTAGTGGGGAATGACCTGGACAGCACACCATGGGAGTTTCAGCACAGGACATGACAGCAGACAGAGAGGGTAAAGGCATGGTGGCCAAGGTGGTCATCAGCTGGTCTGAGATCACTTCCTGCAGGGTATGGAGAGGAGCAAAGAAGTGAAAGCAGTTGAGAAGGGGAGGAAAAGGCTCAACAGGAAGGTGGCTAGAGCAGTAATTCAAATGACAGGGAGGGCATATACAGCACAGGGACATTTCCTGCAAGAGGGCAGAGTTGCATGCACCTGACAGAGTTTGGCATGTGTCTCTTTCTAAGACCCATGATTGACCTGGTGGGAGAATTGATAAGAAGGGTCCTAGATACTAGTCCACAATGGGGGGAGCCCCATCTTCCATCATGAGCAGGAGATGGGGCAGTGGAAAAGGGGGCAGCTGGGGGAAATGGAAGGGGCAGGCAGATGGGAGGTGAGGCAGGCCAACACATGCTGGGGTACAGGTAGCACAGGCACATCTGCGATAAAGGGGTGGGGGAAGGAGTAGCGATTAGGGGCGGATCATAGTGTCCGGACCTAAAGGGATGGAGGTCCTGGCAGCATGGTACCTGGTACCGGTGATGGTGTGGAGAGTCGGATCAGAGTGTCCGGACCCTGAAGGTGAAGCAAACAAGAAGAAGATGCCAGGAAGGAAGAAAGTGATGGACGAATAGTGGACGCTGTTGTTGTTATTGTTTGAAATCATAATAACTGGCTGGGGAAAGAACTAGAATGTAAATAATAAACAGTGCCTTAATAAATTGTTGCCAACGAGCATCCAAGCCAGCAGTAGCAGAGTGAATATTATTACCAAGGGGGGGGGGATCAGATGACAAATAAGGTTGCCAATAACAGGCAGCCACAATTGTCAGATGGCCCCCACCCCAATGAAAGAGGAAGTACAGGGGGAGGAGGAGAGGGAGGAAGGGGGGAGTGAGGTCACGAGGAGAAGTGGGAGGGGGATGATGACATCACCAGGCGAATCAACTGACACAGAGGGCAAGGAAGTTGCCCATTGGCCGTGGGGAGGGGCTTGTGGCTGACAGGGGGTAGGGCCTAGAGGAGTATAAGAGCTGGGGTAACCCTCCAGCAGCCCTCTTTTGCTGATGGTTTTACACACCAACCCGCCCCAATGGATACAGGCTCGAGGGAGCAGAACAGGGGCAGGCCTGGTAGTCAGAGGGTGAGAACACCTAGGGCAGTTTTTTTGTGGTGGCAACATTTGGGGTCCCAGGGGACCAGAGTAAATGCAGAAGGGCAGCCGGCTATATGGTGGGCTGACAGAGCCCAGTTGGTTGGCAGCAATTGCCTGGTTTTGTGAGAGAGCAAAAGTAAGGAGGAGGGAGAAAAGGAGGAAGGGGGAGGAAAGGGGAGGGTGAGCGAGAGGGGGGATGTGGAGGGCAGGCAGATGGGGAAGGGGGCAGGTCAACATGTGCTGGGGGGGCAAGGTAGCACCCAGGTGTGGGATAAAAGTGGGGTGGGGGAAGGAGTAGAGATTAGGCGTCGGATCATAGTGTTCGGACCTAAAGGGGTGGATGTCCTGGCAGGACAGTACCTGGTACTGGTGATGATGTGGGGGTCAGATCAGAGTGTCTTGACCCTGAAGGTGAAGTAAACAAGAAGAAGATGCCAGGAAGGAATAAAGTGGCAGAAGAATAGTGGACACTGTTGTTATTGTTTGAAATTGTAATAACTGACTGGGGAAAGAACTGGACTGTAAATACTAAATAGTGCCTTACTAAATTGTTGCCGAGTATCCAAGCCAGCAGTAGCAGAGTGAGTTTTATTTCCGGGGGTGGGGGCTCAGATGACAAAGCTTAGTGTCCGACCACCATTGACCTGGTGAATCATATAAAAAAAGACTGTCTGTCTTAAATGAGAATTCTCAAATCCTATACAACTTTACAGTCTTGGAAGTGGCTGACATTCAATCTCCAGACACCACTACCCTCCACACGAGGAGGAGAGTGAAACACAGATGCCTATTAAGGCATGATCTGAAGTCTCTACTAGAATCGTTTCTGTATGTGAAGGGGAATTAATTTTGTAAGGAACCAAAATCTATGTGGGTGGACAAAGACCCTTAAAAAATGTGTGTTCTGATTTACGCTTTTAGGGATGTCTGAGCATCTTTTAATCCAGATTGTTGTGCTACAGACTTAAGAAATTTGGTATCACTATACACTTTAGCAGTTGTGGCTTTTTATCAGTGTTCACCAAACTAGTATTAAAATCCCCTGAACAACGCCTGTTTAATGGTACATAAAATGGCTGCACCAATTTCAAAAGATCCACTCTATGCATTTGTTTGAGGTGCATACAAGTTAATTACCCTATATGCTTGATCTCTGTACCCTATATCCAATATCAGTGCCCTACCTGAAAAATATCTATTAATTAGTAAACCTTAATCTCAGGGTTGGTAATACATACTCCTAAACCACTGCATAAGTCTTCAACAATAGACCAGTGTGAATCACCTTACACCATTCATTTTGTGCATTTGTAATAGCCATCAGTGTTCTAAACCTAATATCCTGTAACAAAAAATGTCATATGTCATACACTACAAATGTGCAAAAGTCGTGACCCTCTTGACCTCCAACTTTATATTGCTTTACACTGAGGCTTCTAGCCTCAGAGTCTGTATTGGTTCATGTTTAAGAATGACCCATCTTCTTCAGTGTAGCTCTGATAACTCTGTTCTGTTTAGTTGGTTTGGTTTTTTCACAGAGAACTGCTCAGATGCCTCATTAGATAAGTCACTGTGAAGATTGAAAAGAAACATCTGAGTCAGCCCATTCCTTCTGTTTGCTCCAACTTTGTAACACTTCATATTGGTTGACCAATGGCATCGGGTCCAATGTCTGAGATGTTAATTTTGATGAACTCTTCTTTTTTGAAACTTTCTTAACTGTTTGGAATAGTTCTGGGTCTGTCACACTGTGACCTGTGTCTGAGGGGAGGAGGTGGTGGTGGCGTGCTTGTAGCTGGGTCAGAAAGTACTTCTTGGCCCTGCTTGGATTGATTTGTACTCTCCACAGTTTTGCTCTGCTTAGACAATGAGCTTCTCTGTCTCATAGTGGATCCTTGGGGTCTGTTTTCTGGTGTGTCTCTTGTCATTTAGTATAAGGAGGTAGTGATCTTGTAGACCCTGTTCGTCTGTGTGGTGACAGCCTTATGCAAATAAAAATCTTGTTCTTCAGATTCATATAAATTGTGTGCTGCCCATGGGCAGGTTCTGAAAGAATGCTCATCATTCCCACACAAATTACAGATCAGAGGTGCTGTACACATACCAGCTGTATGAACCAGAGTACCACATTGAAATCATCGCATTTGGTTACAGTCAGTGTTCAAATGATTTAATGATCCACACTTATAACAGCTCTTTGGTTGTCCAGGGTAAAATAAAATACCCCGAGCACTGCCAAGAAAAAAACAATTATGGAGATGACGAATCTCTTGTTCTATATGTTTCAGCTGTACCCGGAAGATCTATCCCCCAGTCCAAAAACCATTGTCATTCATTATAGGGTTTGGCATTCCGTGACTATCACATCTCTTTTCTAGCCAGAATATGATATCATTCACACTTATTCCTTTGTTCCTGAATAGAACTGTCTGTTTTAACAGTGGGCTTGGTGATCAGAATGGCCACAAAGGGTTGCAATATCGGGATATCCTTACAGAATAATATAACCTCCAAAATTTGTCTAATAAAGCTGCAGCACAAAAGCTGACATCAAAGTTTGTGTCCCCCAGAGCATGTATAAAAGAATACACCTCCCTAGGGGTAAAGCCCAAGGAATCTTTAATGAGGGTTTTCCCCATCTGGAACCTGCCCAACAAGACCTTTGAATTGCAGCCTCACCACAAACCTCCTTTTAGCTGCCTTGACAAGCTGTCGAAACAAACTTGCATAACTTGCTGTAGGGTTACCTTTTTGACCTGAGTCATGGCCTGAGTTTGGTTCGCCCCCATGCTCCCACCTCTTCAGTTATTAACATATCCTCATCAGTACCTGTATTCGCTGGTGTAGGAGCCTCCGTGGTTCCTTCTGTATCTGGTATTGGTTCTTCATCTATCGGTTCTACTATTTTTGAGTCCGCTTCCTTGCCCTGTTGAGTGTCTGTGGTCTTGGCATCTGGCACAGCTGCTATCTTCTCTGGTACTCCTGTCAAGTGCGCAGCTGCATCTACTACCACAGCTGGTGGCATTCCTGTGGGGGCCCCCTTGGAAACAGACTCAGTCATTTCTCCTGTGCCAAAATCTGACTGTTGTTTTGATGTATCTGGAATCAGAATACTGGTATCTGTAATCCACTGGCCATTTACGAATATCCAACCTGCATTACATAGTGTTTCTTCTGGAGTCCACTCTGCTGAGGACAGAAAATCGCATGACAATGATGTCTGGCTACCTTCTACAGTTGTTGCAGGTTGTGTTGATACAGCTGAGACATTCAGGTAATTTTGAAGATTCTAAGGTGATTCTTTGCCAGTCAGTCCCATTAGACTAACTGCAGACCTTTTCTGTTATATGCCCTCTTCAAGTTTTGTTTATGACTGGAAAACTTTTTTCTGCTTCAGACATCATCTCCAACAATTGTTTCTTTTTCTTTTCTAAATTCATTTGTAATGTCCTTTCCTCCTCTGAAAAATCCTCTGTAGTGTCCATTTGTCTGCCTGGGAATGAAATTCCTCTTCTGCCAACTCTGTATTGCCTGCAGAAACCATTTCATCATCGGTGTCCATATCCATAGCTTCTTCAGGTCCATAAATTCAGGCTCCATAGGTCTCTGCCTCCCCTGGAACACAACCTTCTTCCTCCTCTACTGCTTGTCCTGCACAGGGATCCTCCATCCTCCCACAGAGAGACAGTGCCCTCTGCAGAAAGAGTAGGGGAATTTCCTTGGTGTCCTGGCCAAATTTCCCCCATTCACTCAAAATACCACTAACAGCTTAATCTGGTTCAATGTCACTTGGTATCCATCTGTATCCCCCGGGACGAAACTGAAAATAGGAAGAATTGTCTAGTCCTCCTTTCCTATTCAACAAAAACTAAATAAATAAATGTATCTTCTGCCAGCAAAATTCTTGTGAAATTCCAATTCTGCTTCCGTAAAGTTTCACAAAATTTCTGCAAACATTTCATGACACTTTTTCAAAGTTGTGATTTTACTTATCAACATATCATGTAAAAAGTATTTGTCCCAATTGCACAGTTTGTACGACAACTTTGCCATGGTCCATACAGAAGCTTACTAAGTTTCAGATCTTTATCTTTAAAGGTGATTGAGTTATAAGCCTCCAAAACTTCTGAAAATTTAAAATTACATTTGTCTTTGTCAAAATTGCATGACATTTGGCAAGATGACTTTACCAAGGTCCATACAGAAGTGTATCAAGTTTCTTATCTCTGTCTTTAGAGATGACTGGGTTACACGACTCCACACTTTAAAAAATGTTAAACTTACTGTACATTTTGCAGTTAAGTAAACTGCAGATTTTTAAGCCCCTATAACTTTAAAAGTAGAAACCAGAATATCAGTTTTGTTAGGTTTGTTGACCCTAAATATTAGGCTTTGAGGGTCTCCAATGGCCGAGCAGCAGAGGGTTGGAAGTGAGCCCAGAAAGTCACATCTGGTGGCAGGCCATGGCCATGGCAGATGACGCTCATCAGGTCATCTTGGTCGGGGAAGATCGGCGACAGGTTCCACCAAAACAGCAACCCCTGTGGCTGGCCCAGGGAGCATGCTCTTGCTGCAGGGAAAGCTGTGCTATGCAAGGCTGACAGAGGCCCTGCCTCACCAGGGAAGATGGAAGGGAAAAATGTTGGAGAAAAACCTGGTAGTTAATGGAATGATTTCTGAGTTTAATCTGATCAGGGTATGACAGATTAGCTACTGGATGGGAGAAAATACAAAATGAAAAAAAAAGAGGCCGTGTGTCACCTCTTTAATCTCTTGCTCAGGGGTGGCCATGTTATAAGCAGCCAAGTATTCCAAAATAACATCAGTAATTAAAGTTGAATTTCATGAGCTTTTGTGAAATTGTGGAATGTTGTGATACTTTTGTTGAAGTCATGCCCATACATTTTGCCCAGTCATATGCTTGAGATGTGATTGCAGAGGACAGCAAAGGCTCGATAAAGTGGCAACAATCGGTAGCATTCAGGAGGCTCACAGTAAAGGTATAGTAATGCCAAGTGTCAGTTCATTGTCTTGAGTGATGAACCATGAAGAATAGTCATGAACATCACTGTACACTAGTCTGAATTCTGCAATATGTCAGATAACCAGTAGTGCTCACTGATTGAATGACTTGTGGTAGCACATGCACACACACCATTGTTTCTGTACAATGCCACCTGCTGATTCTTTAACAACTCTGTAGATAACATGTATTTTTACTATTTAAAAACAGTGACACCAAGCCTCAAGCATTACAACTAGTTGCTACTTAGGCCATTGTGACAGAGGTATCTGGATATCTTTAGTCATGATGGAGCATGATGCTGGGAGAGGTATTGCAGGCCATGACTCTAGTACAGGTAAGGTGATTCAATGGTGATAAGTACTTTGTTAAAGTTAAATTCCTCAAGTGAAATTCTAGTGGCATTACTATTATATGTCCATACATTTTTGAGCAAATTTGTCAACTAGTAATTTTAAAGTATCCACAATAAATTTTAACTTCCTAAAATGCATTTATCCAGCTTAATAAGATTCCAGGACATATTTCTTTGGTATGCATGCCAAATCTTGAATGCATACCTGCAAAAGCACTGGAGCTATAAGCATCCAAATATTTGGAAAATTGTTCACACAATTTTAATAGATAATTGTGAAATTCTGAACTCCGTAACTAATAATTTACACAACCAATTATCTCTTTATTTAGCAGTTTCTATGATTCATTCAAAAAAGTGTGCATATAAATTTTCAATTATCTAGCTCCAAAGGTGGCTAAGTTATAAGTAGTAGTGTAAGAAACTGGAAAATTTCTCCCGGCAAAATATTTTGCGGAATTTGTACATTTCACACAATATTTCACTGGGCGAAATGCAAAATTCTGCCCTTGGGGGTGGATAACATTTTGCCCTCCCACCAGCAAAATTTGCCATGGTTGGTGAAATTTCGACATCCATGGGTGAAATTTCTCAGTTTCGCCACCAGCCCCAATCATTTAAAAAACCCAAAACAATCCCCTCCCTGTCACTGGTGTCTCATGGTCCCACTCCCTGGCCGATCACCAGCTGAATTCAAGAACCCTCCCCACCAGTCAACCCAAGTTATCCTCCTGCCCCAGTCCTTGAAAAAAACCTAATCCCCACCCCTGTTCCTGGTGTCTAATGGACCCCCATGGCCGATGATTTATCTGTGCTTATTTGTATACTTTATATAAAAGAAAGCACCATCCAGCCCCCAACCCCCATCACCTGCTCTCTAGTAGCAATACATTACTGACTTTATTGAAATAGAAAGAAAACACTTCAGTCTTTACGTTCATTTTCTTATTTTGTTTGTCTGGCAGTTCTCACCCACCTACCTGCTTTCTATTTTGGAAATCCAAACTGCAAACTGCTGGCTACAGGAGCGGCATAACTAGGAAGTGACACCAAGGCTGCCAGGACACTTTGCTGCCCCACCCTACTCTACACTACAAATTGCTGACCAGGGAAGCAGCATTATTTACTGACACAGACCGCCAGCACTCTGTACTGCCCAGCCCTACACTACAACTCCCTTCCATTATTAAAACTCCATCATTTAACCTTTTTTTACACTAAAATGAGGGACACAGACACTTATCTGAGGCTACAACCACTGACTCTGCCACATATATCCAGCTCACTCTTTCAACAGCCTTCATTTTTCTCTGCTGGTACTCACTCATTCTTAATAGTATTCTGATGGGGCTATGTCATAAAACTCTCACTGCTGTAGACAAAACAGGTACAGTTACATGCCTTGTGGGCTCAAACAAGGTTGAGGCACCTGGGTTCTGATTTTCCTAATTGGGAGGTTTGAATCCAGATCTTTAAAGTTTAACATGGTGCCACCATCCAGAGTAAAATTTAAGTGGGCCTGGTGTCAGAGTGGTACAACCTCTTGGGATGCAGTACCCAACCACCTCCCTAAAATGCACCCCTACACATGAAAAGTCACAGTGCAACCTTAAATTCAATAAAAATGCAATTAGTGACTTACCACTAATAATAGAATCACGAGACAAAATGTAAAATATCAGTAAAATATTTACTGGGGAATATTCACAGGGAATGAGGGGATGCAAAGCAAAACCGTTTTTAGCAAAAACTCATCAGTTCTTGTTGCAGGACAGAAATTAGTTGCCTGACTAGGCCTGGACACTAAAACACTTTAAAACAGCAGTAACATTAACAGTGACAGTAACAGTGACAGTGCCCACTCCCCATCAGGCAAGACAGCGACAGAATAAATACTGAAACTTTTCATATTACCAGCCCTTCTGTGCTGAGGGCACTACCTACTGGTACAAGTTTAAACCCTTAAACCTTAAAGGGAGCTCCCTGAGTTTCACTGGGTAGACTGCCGCAGGAATGGTGCAGGCCCGGTAATGTTGCAGCTGGATGGCCAGTAGTAGTGGTGCACTTTAAAAGAACCAAAACAGTTAAACCCAACCCCACAAGCCATGCAGTTGTGTAAATAACACACCTCCAAATAAGATATTTGTAGCTCCTGGCCAGTTGGACAAACCTGTAAATTTGATGGCACAAGTTTGTACAAACATTCCCAGTTGCAGGGCAAGCCCTGAGAGTACTCACAGTTCTGATATACCAGTTTTCTCTGTCAACTTGGCTCCACTTCCTCCATCCTGCAGTTACAGATCCTCTCAGGCTGATTGTTCAGTTGTGCAGATGGGGGCAGCTAAAGGATGCAGGTCTCAAGGTACCTCTGTGTGTAGATCAGGATCTTGGCGTCCCAGTCATCAGGACCTCTCTGGCACTTCCTTCTTCCTCCTCCACAGGACAGATCAGACTAAGGAACAGGGGCCACATGCCACACACTCATATGTCTAGGCTTCTGACCCTTGTGTGGAGCATAAACTAGTATCTGACAGTAAAACTCTGCAGGACTGATGCAGGCTTTCACAAAGCAGTACTCACATACAGTATCAGGTCCATACTGCATGCTGGTAGCTAGGACACAATTACTGGATCAACAAGCTATTGCCTCCTTTCACAGGACAAAGAGAAACAGTATCTTTCTTTAAAAGGTGTTGTTCTAACACATCAGCAAACATACAGTTCAGGTTCTGTACCTTAAAGGTTGTAAAAACCTTAGACATCTTCCTGACCAAGTGGCTGAGAAGCTCCAGAAGGCTTCCTCTGATAGCTTGGGTCAGAAGCCCCAAGCTCTCCTGACTTTGTGAGCGCTAATGCCTGACACCTTCTCTCAATGCCTTCCAGTTTGATCAGGGCTTAGCCGCTTAGCTTTGTTGCATCATCTTAACGCTTCCCTAAAGTACTAAAGCATAAGGTCACAGAGCATGATGTCATACTGCATAAAGAGTAGTGAAAACATGAAATTCTTCTTTGAGATAGTAAAAACACCTCTGTGTTTTCCCAGGCTGAGTGTCAGTTTATCTCCGACTTTGGTGCCAGCTAGAGAAGAGGGACATAATTCATTAAGGGTCTAGATTGCTTACAGGGCCTAAACGTCTTGTGTTACACATGCTTAATAGTGTGATTGAAATGGCTCTGGGACCTTAATTCAATAATGTACTGGTTTGAGTCTCCACTGTACATATCAGATCAGTCTAGGGCATACCTCTCAAGTGTTCTACATTATAAGGAAAAGTTCCTCATTTGACCTCACAAACGGTCCCTGTCCCACATTGAGAGAGTGTGTCCCACATTCAAGGTTTGGATTTTAGATAAAAAACATAGCAAACTATGTGAAAATGAATTGTCTAATTAACAGGAAACTTTGTGAACAAGAAGGCACACATTTCTAAAAATTTCTGAACTTCTACATTAAAGATCTGGTGAAGTGTTCACATTTTACCTTTTGTACCACATTTTGAGGGGTAATGTTCCACATGTGGGGGACAGAAGCTTCAGAGATATGGTCTAGATCAAAGAGAAAATGGGTTTTACTATCTCACTGCAACAGCTACATCGCCGACATCCCCGACAGCAGCAAACACAATGCCGAGTATCAGCATTGTACTGTCGGGGATGCTGGTGTGTTTTTTCAGGGGGCTACTCCCCCGAACACCCCATGTGGGGACTCCACCCCCATCCCCCCGGTATCTAAATATACAACTCTGAGCCAGAGTTGTCTCGACGAGGGGAAGAAACAGCGGGAGAAGCAGAGCCGGTGCCAGTGGAGACCATCACAGTGACCAGATGCTTTCTGTCGAATTCTGTCGCTGTGATGGTCTTCTCTGTGGCAGTTTCACTGTGCAGTCAGTACACTGAGAAAAAGCCAGGTACTATTTTGTGGGGGTTACATGTTCATGCATGTAAACTAAACAGCCCAATTTTGTAAGTACAATAACATACTCTGGGCATGTATATTAGACATTTCTAATGGAGGGACATGGGCTGAAGACTGAGGCTTCGTGCCTCACAACACCCCTGGCTGTGCCTCAGAATTGTCTAATGTACACCCTCACATCTTATTGCTTACCTGTACTCCAGTTTTCCCAGGTGTAAAATGGGAAAAAGCAGGGCCCTACTGAAAAATCCAGAGCCCCTTACACAGGCGAAAGAAACTGTCAGCTTGTGGTCATAATGACCACTTGTCGCCTATCCCTTTACTTGTGCCCCATTGTGCTATGCACAACAGGGAACAAAACACTTTCCTGTGTGGTCACTAATGCATTGTGACCATATGGGGATGAGAGAAGAGGAGTGCCCCTCTACCCCATGAGAATGTTGTAAAGTCTGATGCCGTCCATAGAAAGCATAATTTATATGCTGATCTCTGAGGGTATAAAATTGAAACCCAAGAGGGTATAAACCTAATTTGGGGATTTAAGGAGTTAAGGTAAATTTCTGAGTTTAATTTACAGTAAGTGACAAATAAAGGACCACATCCTTGAAAAAGTGACACTTGGAGTTACAAAACATCAGTGTTTATTTTTGAATAGCCTGAAAAATGATTGTATGGAATAAAAAATGTTTGTATTAATTATCATGTGAGAAAAGTGCCCTACTTCCTCTTTTTAGTATGAAGCCATTGTGGCATTATCTTCACAATGAATTTTTGAAGATAGTCAATACCTCACAGTTTACCTATGCCAGCTCGACAACATCCTTGTCGGCGTTCGGCATAGCGAAATCCCCAATGCTGACAGGTGAAATTTCATTTGTCCAACATTGGAGTGTTTCACTCAGGGAGCTGTACCCCAAAACCCCCCATGATGAGGGGGGCTGTGCCTCCAAATGATTATCAACTCTGAGTCAGAATTCATTTGAAAGGGAAGCACACATGGCAAAAGGGTTAAATTTCACCCTCCGGTACCCCACAGTGACAGTTTCAAAACCTGTCAAAATTGTGGCTGTGTGAGATTACGCCATGGGGGTTTTGATGTTCGGTCACTACACCTACCTCACCAAGGTTTCATTTCCTTCTGTCTCTGCCCAGGAAACCCTGCTTTCCCTTTCCTTACTCAATTTGTCCAAATCTAGCCCCAATGTCCTGGACCTCAAACTCCTCCATCTCCCAGCTTTTGCCATCAGCTCCCCCTTCACACACATCCTGAACCTCTCCCTCACCCTCTGAGCTGTCCCTCAGTCTTAAAAGATTGCCAAAATGTTTCCCTCCATAAAGGGGTTGATCCCTCCTCCTGTGGCAACTTCCATCTAAGCTCCCTCCTCCACTCTTTTGCAAAGCTGAAGAGAAACTGGTCTAACCCAGACTTCCTAACTTCCTCCACTCCTCAGACTTCCTCTCCTCCTTCCAATCTGCTTTTCAGAAGCACCATTCCACCATCTCCTCCCTGCTGTGTGTCACTGATTCCATCCTCTCTGGGATGAATCAGGTACACATCACGTGGCCATTTTCATCTATTTGGCCAAAACCTTTGATTTGGTGGCCCATCAGCTCCTCCTGGACAAGTTGTGTTCTGTTGACCTCTCAGAACCCTCTACTGAATGGTTCCATTCCTACCTTTCAGGCCATCAGCAGTTGGTAGAGGTGTCCTGTTCCCTTGACTCCCAGTTCAGCCTGGTGTCCCACAGAACTCCATCCTGGGTCCAATCCTCTGTTCCATTTTTCTCAAGGACCTCCTGTCTGCCAGTGTCAACATACATATTCACATGATGCAGATGACACAGTTCTCTATACCTCAAGCCCCTCAATTGTGCCTGTGGAAGTCTTGTTCTAACAAGACTTTCACAATGCCCTGCACTTGTTCCAGTACAACCAACTCTGTGTCAGCACCAAAGGAGCAGTGCCCATGACCTTTGGAATGACCTAGAAACTGGCCAGGCTTATCACCTCCTCCTTCATTCCTTCACAACCCTGGATGGTTTCCCCTTGAAGTGGCTCACTCCTTCATCTCAGTGTGTGGCTTGGCAGCAGGCTTAACTACTCTCCCCACATTGATGCCATCCATGCCAAGGTCTGCCCCAAGCTTGGTGCCCTCTACTGTAACAAAGACTGCCTGTATCTATAAATCTGCTGGGAGTTTTCTACCGAAATGGTGTTCCCATTTTCTAACTATGTGGATTTGGTCTATGGTACTGCCTACTCCTCTTTTCTTTCCAGACTGGACACCCTCTGCAATGCCTTCTGTCATTTTACTACCAACTCCCCCCACTCATACTCACCAGTAATCCCTCTACTTCTCCGTCTCCATCCTCCCCCTTCCCTCCTATCGCCAGTACCACTGCATGTCCACATGACAGAAAAAGAAATCTCCTTGTCCACTTGTTCACCTTTACCCACTATTGGGCTCAGGTATTGCTTGTTAACACGATCCTTCCCCTTGAGGGATAGCCAACAAGTGGAGCATGCAGTGCAGTGAGGTCAAAAAGGGCCTACTTTAAAGCAAGAAAGGCTTGGCAGAAATCCCATCCTAGCCCCTGTCAAAACCTGTTTTGCCTGTGTTGCAGGGTTGTGAAAGGATTTACAGGTGAATGGAGTGTGATAGACATACACTCCATCACATACCCTGTCCCTCAGAGTTGTGCCCACAGCATGCTCTGTGTTGGCCACTACAGACCCACCTTCCCAAGTGAAAAAATTGGCATTACCATGCTGGATACCTACTCAGTGGTGCACATCAAACAAAAAAGGCTGCAGCACCAAATACCATTTGGTGACACACACATAGGCATTGGTACTGCACATATCATGTGATCACTTGAGGGGATGTGTTCAGTAATGAGAGTGAACTTCCATCCCAACAGGTAGTAGCATAGGATGGCCACCACCCAGTTTACTGTCACACACTCTTTTTCAGCATGGCATATGCTGCTCCCATGGAACGATTTACAATATAGATATAGGATGGTGAAACCATCATCAAAGTCCTGTAATAGCACCCGCACCAGCCCCACATCAGAGTCATTTGTGTACAAAATGAAAGGATGATTGAAATCTGACCTCGTATGACCGCCCCTCACATGGCACAATCATCTATAGCAATTGGCCCTCTCAAGATAAACAATAAGGAGATAAATACTCACAAGGCAATGGCCAATGAATTTAAGTCATATTTCTGTTCAGTGTTTAACCCAAAAGTTAACACTAACAGATCCCAAATGAACAAAATTACGGCTGAACAAATGGTATTTTCCAAAGAGGACATTATGGCTAAATTAGACGCTATAAACATAAACAAATCGCCTGGTCCTGACAAATTACACCCTAGATTACTAAAATTAATAAAAGATTGGTTGGTTGAACCTCTACACATGATCTTTAGTATGTCCCCATCTAAACATATAATACCAGATGATTGGAAAACAGCTATAGTGATACCGATTTTTAAAAGGGGAAACCATGCTGAGATCTCAAATTACAGGCCAATTAGTATAACTAGTGTCCTGGGTAAGATATTCAAATCACTATTAAAAGATAAACTGGAAATAGGCCTAGAAATAAAAGGACAAATAGACAACACCCAACATGGATTTAAAAAAATAGATCATGTTTAACTGGGAATCTAGTTTTTTATGAACATGTCAGCAAACTTTTGGAAAACAACATCCTCTTAGATGTAATTTTTTTGTATTTCTGTAAAGCGTTTGGCAAGGTACCTCACAACATCTTAATAGATAAAATGAAAAAATTAAGTATAAATGATATTATTATTAACTGGGTAGAAGAATGGTTACACAAAGAGTTTGTATCAGGGGACACTTTTCAGAATTTAGTCCAGTTAACAGTGGCGTCCCACAGGGGTCTGTACTAAGACCAGCTTTGTTCTCTATTTACATCTCAGATCTAACGAGACCCTACATAGTACTGTAGTAAAATTTGCTGATGATACCAAATTGATAGCTCAAGTAGAAACAGATGAGGAGAGACAAATGTTTGCTAACGACTTAAGGAAATTAAAAGATTGGACACACAATAACAAAATGCCTTTAACATTAATAAATGCGTTATCATGCATTTTGGAGCAAACAATACCCACAATCAATAGGGATACAGGTCTCACATGATCTTATCTTCCAGAATCGTTGCAACTCTATTATAAATAAAGCAAAGAGAGTATTGGGTTGTATAAAAAGGAGCTTTAGTTCAAGAGACAGGGATTGCAAATTACCTTTGTATAAAGCCTATGTGAGACCATATTTGGACTACTGCTCTCCCCTGTGGCGTCCATATCATAAGAGGGATGTTGATAGACCGGAGGGTGTCCAGAAGAGAGCAACTAAATTGATCAATAGTATGCACAGTTTAACATATGAAGATAGATTGGAGAAGTTGAATCTGTATTCCTTGGAACAAAGGAGGATTAGAGGAGATCTCCTCATAATGCAGAAACTGAGCAATGACAGCGAAATGCTCTCACAGCTAGGAATGACTTTTAACAATCAGTAATGTAATCTCTGTAGTCATAAACATCAACTGTCACTAACATATCAAAAATAATAAAAGGTGCTCCTTTTCACCTAACGAATAATCCTTTGTGGAACACCCTACCCGAATCTGTGGTGGGTAGCACTAATAATATAGAATTTAAAAACAAATTGGACCGACATTTGTTAGCCATGGGAAGATGATTCAGCTTGCTGGAGGTGCACTTATATGGGCTTCGGCCTTCTGTGTATCTATCTCCTTTCGGTATGACCTTTAGTATGAAATACCATCTGATGTTCAGGTGACTAACAAACCTTATTCATGGTGGTTTTCTTGGTCAGCTCAGCAAGTGAGGTAGCAAAGGTGAAGAACTCCAGAATGAACTGGTGGTAATACCCTGTAAGTCCAAGAAAGGACCTAATCTGCTTCTTAGTGGTTGGGATGAGGCAGTCAGCTAGGGTCTTCACTTTGTCAGCAACTGGTGAATGTGGCTATTCCCAACCATATATTCCAAGTATTTCATCTCCTGCCACCCTATGGTGCATTTCATGGTACTGGCCATGACACTAGCCTCCCTGAGCAACTGAAGTTCTGTGGCCACATCCTCTGAGTGACTGTTCTAGTCAGGCTAAATATGGCATCAACCTTATATGCTGCTCTGTACTGCCTGTGGGGATAGAGGATGCAATCCATCAATCTGTGAAATTTGGCTGGGGTTCCACATAATATGAAGGGAAGCATGGTATATTGATAGGGGCCAAATGAGATGACAAAGGAATTTTCTTATGAGACTCAAAATTAACAAGATCTGCCAATACCCCTTCATCAGGTCTAATACTGATGTAATGGGCGTTCTCAGTCAGTCCAAAAGTTCACCTACCCATGCCATAGGGTATGAATAAAACTTGGATGCAGCGTTAACTTTCTGGAAATCTATACAAAACTGGGTGGTCTCTCCTGGTTTTGGGACTAGCACAACAGAGCAAGACCATTCACTCTGGGATTCCTAAATGATTCCCAACTCCAGCAAAGATTAAGTTTCCTCCCATACTGTCTCTTAGATTCTTTCTGGTAGTCTGTATTGTTGTTGGCAGATCAGACCCCTTGGTCTGTATCTATGTGGTGCTGGACCACATGTGTTCATCGTAGCTTTAGGGATAATATATCCAATAAATTGTCTACCAGCCTCTGGGCTTCCTGCTTTTGGGTCTGGTTGAGCCAGTTATCCTCTAGAACAGTGCTCGGTTCCTTTACAATTTTACATTCTAAGTCCAGGGTTCTGTCCTCAATGTCTTTATCTATCACCTGGCTAGGGGACCCTTTAGGATCTTCTGGGTTAGTGAGCAATACCTCCCTGTCTTTCCAGGGTTTCAACAAATTAATATGGTAAATTTGTTTGTTCTTTGTTTTGCCCAGTTATAAGACTTCATATTCAACCAGACCCAGCTTTTTGAGGACTTCATATAGTCTGTGCCATTTAGCTATGAGTTTACTCTCAGAGTTAGGTAACAGTAAAAGAACTGTGTTGCTGGGTTTGAACTCCCTTAGCTTGATCCCTTGGTTATAGTGCCCTGCTTGGGTTTGCTGTGCTTTTATTAAATTTTCTTTGGCCAACCATGTCTAATCTTTCTCTCAGTTGTAATACATATTTCAGCATGTTAGGTGGGCTATGAACCTATTCTTTCCACATCTCTTGTATGAGATACAACGTCCCTCAAGGTTATTGCCTGTAAAATCTTTTTTAATGGTGAGAACCCAGTGGATGACTGTGGCACCTCCCAAATGGCAAACATTAAATAGTGTAACAACTCATACCAGTTTTTTCTAAATGTACTTTTATGCTTTTTCCCCATTTTTCCCCCCAAGAGTACCAGAACCCTGGCAGACATGGCAGTGCAAGCATGTGGAGGTGCACACACACTCCAGGTACCAGCACAGCCCCTTCCATCCCACCCCTGGCTATCGCTGGGCCCCCCATAGCCCAAACTGCCATCCATCCTCCAAGGGCCAGGGAAACTCCTCATCCCTCCCCAGGAGAGGAGAGCTGCCTCAAGGCAACTCAGTCCTGCTCCTTGCCCCCCCCCACTGACCTCCAACAACCCGGGCTCATTCCCGAACCTGGGTTGCCAGCGTGGTGCAAGGTATGGCATCCAGCGCCTCAACCCTCAGTGCCACTGGGACAGCCCATTCATACCAGTTTTTACCTCACTTGATAATTTAGACGGTAATCATTTTAATAATTTATTAAACCATTTAACTAAGTCATCGGTCTGAGGGGAATACACTGATGTCCAGATGGACTTAACCTTCAGTAAAGTACACACCTTCTTCTTAAGGTTTTACATAAAGTTGGTGGTGCCTAGATCAGCTAGGATCTCATTCAGAAGTACAACTCAGAAAAACACTTTAAACAACTCCTTTGCCTCTGACCAGGCTGTGGTGGAATGTAGGGGAGTAGCCTTGAGATAACAAGTAACAAAATATATTGTAACCATTATATACTGATACCCAGATGTGCTTATTTATCAAGGGTCCTACCACATGAACCCTAATGCTTTCAAATGGGGTGCCTTCTATGGGCATAAGGATTAACATGACCTTTTATATACCTCTGGGGGCCACTAACTGACAGAACAGTCATAGGAAGCACTAATATCTGTTACTTTCTTTCATATACCTGGCCAGAACAATTTGGCAAGTATGCACGTCAGTTTTCTACCTGCACAAATGACCCACAAAATGTACAGAAAAGGTCAGCCTCAGTACCTCTGGAAACCATTAACTGATAATGTAATGTCCCCATTTGTTTTTTGGGTTCTACCCTGTATAATATATCAATGTTTAGTTGTAATCGCTAGCCCCCTGCCTAGGCCTCTTGTCATGCTGTCACTAATTTTGCCATTTCTATTTCTCCCATGAAACTCTTATGCAAAATTGTTAAATGTACTTTGTGAGCCTTGTGAAGCCTGCTGTCTCTGTGTTAGGAGTTTGATACCAATTCTTGTATGTATCAGCTGCAAATACTGTATATTGATACCAATGTATGTAATCTACTGTAACTAATTCCAAGTAGCCGTGAAAAATGGACCTCTGGTCTCAGTGGACTTACCCGTTACCAAAATCTAAATAAATAAATAAATAGTTCAAGCCTTGAAAGCATTGTGCTTTTGTTCACTAACATGTTACCATTTACCACAGATGCGTTCTGGGAGGCATTCCTGAGACTCTTATCAGCCCTTTCTTCAAAAATGATGTTAGCTGAGTTTTATAAAAACATCTGGCCAGACCACATCTGGATCACCTTGGATCTACATAGATACATACACAGAATTTGATGGCAGATAAGGACTGCCAGACCCACCTAGTCTGCTCACTTTCCCTACCTCCTACAAAAACCAAAGATCCTACTTGATTTCTCGCTTTGTTCTCCTACCAATCACTAGGGTATCCCTATGCAAATCCCATGCATTTTTGAATTCCGCTACCATATTTGCCCCCACCAGCTCCACTAGCAGGCTGTTCCATGCATCCACCACCCTTTCTGTGAAGAAATTCTTCCTCACATTACCCCTTAGTTTATCCCCTTCCAGCCACATGTCATGACCCCTTGTTCTAGAACAGCCTATTTTCTGACAGATGCTGTCCTGCTGTACTTTATTTAAGCCCTTGACATATTGGAAAGTCTCTATCATATCTCCCCTCTCTCTCTTTCTCTCCTTTTGTCTCCTCTACTCCAGGGTGTACAAATTGAGGTCCCCCAATCTCTACTTATATGAGTTTCGGTGCAGGCCCTGCACCATTTCTGTTGCCCTTCTCTGAACTGCCTCCACCATATCTATGTCTCCTCTACCCTGCCTGTGTCTTTACGTAGATGTGGCTTCCAGAAATGGACACAACACTTCAGATTAGGTCTTACTTATTATTTATATAGAGGCAGCACCATCTATTTTCTTTTACTGGTGATGCCTCTCCCTATGCACCACAGTACCCCACTGGCTTTCCCCACAGCATTGGCACATTGCCTGACCACCCTTAAACCCAAGTCCTCGTGATCCCCAGTTGCTACAACCTCATATAGATGGGCCCCTTCCTGTTTCTTTTTCTGTTTCTGACAATGGGACTGCTTAGGATTCCCTCCTGTGCCAAATAGCTCAGAGTCAGTGAAGGGAAATCCATGTTCTAGACCCTCTGTCTGTGTGGCCTCCTGTGGGCATGCACTTTTAGTACTAGTAAGTAAATAGTGTATTTGTTCGACTTAAAAGCCTTTACAATTTGTACTGTAACCCCCCTGCAAATGGGGGTTCCCAAAAAGTCTTCCATGAGCTTGTTTGAATGCTCCAAGCCTGAATGGTGTTTGGCGTTTAAGCCGTTTATCTGTGAGTGCTTTTAGAGCCTCTGGTACTGTCTCTTTAAGAGCTGTCTGCTTGCAGACATAATTAGTTTGCATGGGGGGGACTGTGTGTTTTCCTGCTTGAGTTCCGCTCGAGCTACTGCCAAATCACTCTGTTTCTGCCATTGCTAAGTGGGCAGAAGGAGCACTCTTCAAAGATGTAATTGTTTGCTTGTAATCTGTTAGAGTAATAATGAAAATGCAGTTTGATTTAACCTGCTTTCTTGTAGCAAGGACAGTGCAGAGTAGCTCCCTCATGTTGGTTCTGAACTGCTGAATTGGACCAATCATGGTGGGGATCTTTTAAAATGGAGCCTGCTCTGGGCGAATCAGAACTTGGACTCTCCTCTAGAGCCAGCCACAATGGGACTGTATGGCAGATGCCTCTAGGAATTGTAGTTTGGACTTAGGCGCCTTTTTGACCAACAGGGGGAGTCTGATTGTGAGTGACAGCCAAACCAGCCAACTGAACTGGGAGGAACTCAAAGGAAATGCCAGCTCTGTCTACTGGAAAGTCAGATCAGTTTGGGCAGTGAAGAGACAAGAAAGCTTCTTCAGTGTGTAGTTTTAGCGTGGGAATCGCATGTAAGACCCTAAGTTTTGGTCTGCAGCTTGTAAGCACCTGTTCAGACTGAATCCGACCCAGAAGAGAATCAAGGAGATCTGAAGAGTAGAAACCAGGCTCACCCTGTAGAAGACTGGAGAAATTGCTGAATCGGGCTCTGTCTGTCAGGAACTGAATCTGCTGTGTGTTCTCCCGGGTATTGTGCAGTAACTGCGATTGGGATAAAGAAGCAGCCTGCCTGGTATAGTACTTTCCTTTTACATATAAATGTGTGTAGTGCTTGCGGGAAAGCGCATTTCAAATCCCCTGTACTGTGAATTGAGTGCATGAAGCTGGAAGTAAACCCCAGCTTAATCCAGACTACATCCATGTGCTCTAAACTGCAGTGGGGTCCAGTCACAAGGACCTTGTCCACATGGTCTGTTCCTCCTGGTGATCCAGGACAATTTGCCTTCCATCCAGTTCCCAGCATTGAGTTTGTGAGTACAAAGCAGGGTAGCTCCCTGCCATCTGTTTATCGAATTGCAGGTGTGTCAACTAATTGTTTTTTTTTCATTTCTTCATGAACTGAACCAACCGGCTCTGGATTACAATTTGGGTATTGTGCCAGTGTAGTTACATCACAGGGCCCCAACCAGCTGCACCGATCCTGGCTAGCCCTCCCCCCATTCTGGGTACCCAGTGAAAGTGACAATTTGTGACTCTGAATATGTGCACAGTACTGTGATTATTAATGTGTTTAACCTAATTAACCTGATTCCCCTGTCCTTGTTACAGCTCCTTAAATAAATCAGATCTGTTTGTTTCAGCAAAGTTACACTGACTGAGGTATTCGTTTATGTTAAAGTAGTGTACTGTGGTTTTTGCATTGTGTCATTTTGTTTTACAGGGGGTCTCCAGAGTCCAGTCAACAGAGCCAGTCCTGGGGGTAAGTGTACATTGTGAAGATATTCCTGATGCATTGTGTGGGCCACTAGTGGGAAGAAAGAGGGGTTACATTGTCCCAGAGGGCTGTGATCAAGCTAGTTTAACTACTGCAAATCCTGACCTCTGGGTGGAGGCACTCGCCATTGGACCTAGGCCCCTCACCCTGTTAGTAGGTAAACAGGCAGGGGTAGTAGCCCTTGGGATAGTGCCATCTAGGGGTTACAGTACAAAAAAGAACATGTACAAAAGTTAAAAATTTCACAGATTGCACATAGTCTTACAATTATACTTACAGGTGAATGGGTGCTGGGAGTGGGGCAGCAAGATGGCTGCAGGGCTGCTCTGCTCCCAGTAACTCGCTCTCTGGATAACGATTTTTGAAAGGCTTTTTTGAGTGTTTTATGAAAAAAAATAAATGTTTCAGCTAATGGTCTTGAGAAATATACCTTTTTGAAGTTCAGAAGCTGCAAAAACTGTGATTTTATGCTCTCGCATTTGAATGGCGGCTTGGCTGTTGGTTCTCGGTGTTCTGCCGGTCATTGCTGGAATGGCGAGAGGAAAGTATATGCATGCTATGATGGTGTTTTCCATTCCAGATCTGTTTGGAGCATAATGATAAAAGTAAGTGCTTTTGTGTTGCAGGTGCAAATGCTGACAGCTCTGATAGCTCTAAAAATAAGGTTATTAGCTCTTATGAACTGCCTTTGAGGAGCCTTGTGAGGAGCAGTATGCTTTCCACAGATTGTCTGAAACTTTTAGAAAGCATTGAGCAAAATGAGAGAAATGTGAATCTGAAAGGTTGACAGAACTGAATAGAAAATTTGGGCTCATGAAAAGAAAGTGCATGGAATTTCTGCAGTAACTTGCACATTTGGAGGCGCTGATAGTGGCTGAAAGGCTGTCTCTAAATTTGAATGAGGTATGATACCTTTGCTAAGGGACTATTGAGAGTTTGTTTGCTTATGTATCAAGTTATTAAGCTCAGAGGAGCCTTTTCTCTGTTTTTTCTCTCCCCCAGGTAATGCTGTTCAGGTGAAGAGAAAGCATCTTCTGATTACCCACTTAAGAATGAGGAGAAGGACAGCTTACTATAATTAATCACAAGTCTTTGCCAGCAATGAACTCCAATATACTGTGGAGACCTTGCTGCATAGCTGATAAATTACTGAATTTTGGATTTTGAAATAAAATAGGTAAGCCTGATAATCTGGAAAGGGAAGCTAGTAAATGCTCCGAAACTTGACTTGCTGATTTACCAAAAGACATATGGAAAATGGGATTTCTCCTCTCTCTAAGAAGTGAGTGTACTACTCACTTCTAGTATTTGTACTCAGATGGCTGCTGTTTCTCTGAGTGCTGATTTTTGCAATTCAGCTTGTCCATGGTGGAAGTTAAATGTGTGTATTGATCCTTTCAGGCTCTTTATTATACTCTCATTAACTGGTCACGCTAACTAATTCAAATACACGGGTGTTTTCTTCTTGTTTTTAAAATGCTTAGGGAGCAAAAAAGGCCAGCCAAGCTGTTTGCCTTGCTATATGAACTGAACCTAGGATTTTATATTTTCTTGTTGCATACTGCCCACAATGACTTTGAAAGTTGATGTTTTTAAATTTGTGGTCATTCTGGTAGCTCTATTTAAAATAGAACCCTTGAGTGAGACTCTTTTGATCTGAGTTGCTGAAAGCTAGAATTTTGACACAGTTTACTGAGCATTGTGAACAAAATGCATAAAAAGGTTGGACAGTATCCCAGACGATCTCTCTGTGGGGTTTGATGGACTCCTTGATAGAAGCTGCCTCTGGAACATTTGCCTTTATAGTACTGGGAAAGTATTTTGAACTTTGGTCTTTTGGCAGGCACTGCTTTAGTATTCTAATATGTAAATGGTGGCTGTGGACTTGCAATCAGTGGACTCCAGAATAGGAATGGAGCCTTTGGTTCACAATGGATGGACTCTAATTAAATGGAGCCTGAAAGTTTAACTAAAAACAGATGGACTCCAGAGCCCAATGAAGCTACAAGTCTGTGACAGTCATATTTTATTTTAATATTTTAAGCCACATTCATGACCTCACGTTTGAACAACATTTTATAAATAATTACAGTACTTGCATATCTTTATACTAAGATTGTGCCTGGAAAAATTATTCACACTTGTGGTTTGGATTCTAGTACCACTGACTGACATGCTGAGGTCTGAGCCTATCCCATCCAATAGCAAATTCTTTCCTTCTGTGCAGTTTTATGTCAAGATGGCCAATTTGGGTCTCTCATATAGCAGATGTGTACTGGTGCACGATAATGACTATTTAATTTCCTGCTTTAGAAAGTTTAAATAGCAGGATTTCCTATTAAGGAATGCTGTTGTTTTAACGGTATGTTTGATACCAAGTTGAAGTAATAAGATCTTTTACAGAGTACCCTTTGACTATTAACAGCTGGTCCTCCTTATACTAAAGTGGTGCCGCTGCCTTCTTTTAGTCTAGAAACATAAAAAAACAACATAGTAATCTGTTTTAATATGCAGCTCTTAGATCTGACATACTTGCAGTACTTGTCTTTTCTGAAGGTGAATGCATTTTATTTATTCCTTTTTCTTCAGACATTATAACCAAAAGAGTTTTATAAATATTTTGGTTTATTTAGGAACGTATAACTGATAAGTATAGGTTTCTATATTCTGATTAGCTAAATTATTCTTTCAAAGGATTCACATGATTAATACTCAATACTGAAATCTGCTGGAAAGTGCTGGTGGAATTTTATTTTCTCCGGAAAATGGATGGACAATCTTTTTAATGGAAATAGAGTTGTTGTATCAATCAATCAATCAAGTCTTTATTTAACAAGGCGTTCATCATTGAGCAGAAGCTCATTTGCAAGATGGACCTGGGTGGAACATGAACAATTGTATATCACAGTACAGGTATTACAAGACAATACAGATAATACTGTTTACAGAGAGGAAGAAAAAGAAGTTCATATGTACATAGAATTATACATATATTGTACAGATTACAGGGTATTTACATACATAGAAGTGTCTATAGGAAGACAAAGCAGGTTATCTAAGGTTGCAGGAGGAAGTAACGGAGGAAAAAAAAAATATACACCAGGTAGAGGTGAAGGTAGGGGGGAAGGGAGGGAGGTAGGGAGAGAAAGGCTAGGAGGGCACGGTGCACAGAGAAGAGTTGGTAAAACAGGGTGTAGAGAAGGTGGATGGAGAAAAGGAGTATGTGTGAGCCCTGGAATTGAATGCATAAAGTAAAGGCATGGTAGGATGTCACAACCCAGGGTAGTGAGCTCCTATCCGAGGCTGGGAAAGGAAGGAAAGGGGATGGACGTACTAGTGTTGATAAGACAGGGGATAAGAGAACAAATTAGGCTTGTGAGGAGCAAGCTGGGGGGTGAGTACTTAAAATTTGTTGTATAAGTATGGCATTTTAGAATGTATACTGTTGTCTGTTTTTTTAGGGTATTGTAATGGCATTTAGCCAAACAATAACATTAACTTTGACTTTAACTACAATTACACTTCTTAAGTACATTATAATTTCACATGCTTTAACATTAATAGCTCAAGAATATACTTGGATTAAAGAGGTTCTGAATAACATGTAAGTAAACAGATTGCTATTCACAACAAATATGAAAGGTATATATTCATTTACAAAGCTTTTCTTATTTCTAATTTTGGATATGGCACAACATCATTCACTAATCTTTTAATTGTATCCTCATCCTCTTTTGAAAATAAGATATTAGTCAAGGACAGCATGTCTAAGTTACAACAGTCATTTTCCAAAAAGGGAGCAAGCCAGTAAGACCAGCTTTTAGTGTACCAAGAACAGTACCATAATACATGCAGGAAATCTTCTATGCCTCCCTGTGTACAGAGACAGTTTTTATTAAAGGGCAATGCTTTCCATGTTTAACTAGGAGGGCATTGCTCAGGAAGGTTTCAAATTTGTAATGTGAGTATACAGCATCTTCCTCAGGGCTGGATCTTTTAAGACAACTAGATAATATCCAAGTCCAAACGAACAGTTGTTCTTCGAATACTAAGGGGAGAATTTTGGATTTTCTATCAAGTGAATCAAGTGAAGATCACTCTTAACCCAGTATTTTTTTATTTTGTGTTTTATGTATTTCTTGTATTATAAACTCAAAGTGATGCCTTTTTCTATATTCCTAGGATGTACTGACAATTTATATTTCTCAATTACGGATGTGATGGTATTTAACCATTTAGATTTTTTGTATCCTAATTTGACCAAATTTCCTTTTTCATCCAGACATTTTTTTGCCAGTCTACCTGAGTCTAGTCTTGTCAGATATAGCCAGAGATTACGTTTCCTTGAGCCAATAAAAACTGATGTGCTGTATGCCTAACTCAGCCCGTAAGTATACCAGGACATGAATGTGCAAGCACCAACGTTTTCTTAATGATTTCTGCATTGGGATCATTAGTTTTCTCTTTGTTTGCAGTCCCATATTTTTCCCCCAATTGTTTAACCAGATGAGACACACTAAGCTGAAAGCTTGTTTACAGGTGCGATCTGGGAGCACAGGGAAGTTAAGTGACTTGCTCAGGGTCACACAGTATGCAAGTGGGGGCTGTGGAATTCAAACCCATGTTTCCAGATTTGCAGCTCAGAGCCTTAAACCACTGTGCTATACTGCCTCCCAACACCATATAGAGTTTGAGATAGGCATTTGGTTCTAATGGCCTCTAAAAGTGGTTTAATCGTGAGATCGCCATAGAGATAGTTTAATCTCTCCAATGCTTGGGATGGGTTTTTTTTTCAGTAATAATTGATTTATTTGTGTATTGTCCACTTTCCCACAGATTCATAGCACAAACCTAAATATGTATATACATTAGTATTAGGTATACTCGTGGAACTGATGTTCCATTTTCCTTTGGTTTTCCCTTTTCCAAAAAACACTATTTGTGTCTTGGATGAACTGATTTTCAATTTTAACTTATTTGTAATATATTCTAAAATAGCTAGTTTGTCCTGAATGTCTTTTCTTGTTAAGGACATTAGAATAATGTCATCTGCATAGGCTAAAATAGGAAAAATCAAGTCCAATATTTTTGGAGAATCACTTTTGATGTTGATTACTTTCTTTATCAGTTCTTCTATGTATAAACAGAATAATGTAGGTACCAGTACACAACTCTGATGAACACCTTCATTGATAGGTATAATTTTAGATAGAAAGCCACAAAATCCATATCTGACTTTTGCCCAAGTTCCTCTATATAATGTGCTTATAATCAGGGGTGTCGGCAGACATACGCACTGTACTCAGCAGAGTACAGTAAAAAAAAAAATCAGACAGGGGCAACAAATTAGGCAGGGGCAACACAAAGAGGAAAACAAGGACATTGTGAGTCACTTATGCGTGTGTCATGTTGTGCCCTTTTGCTTTTGTTGTTTACTGTGGGGCACTGATGCCACTAGCCAAATATACAAACAAGAGCAACTTACCAGGTAGGTAGAAAAATGAAGGAGGATTACAGGAAGAAACTGATTACTTGAACTCAGACAAAGCAAATGAGGGTGGGGTGGGGGTTATTGTTCTTGTGGAGTGGCAGCATATATTTTGGTTTATGTTTACATAATGGGGGCAACAGTGCATCAGTTTTGAGTACAAGTTTAAAATTCCTGGCTACACCCCTGCTTATAATACTTACTAGGTTTGCATCTGCACCCTGTGTTACCATTGATTGCCAAATAATTTTTTTCTAACTACCATGTCTAATGTTGATGTTAAGTCTATAAAGGACACACACAGTTTATGCTCTTAGAATAATATAGTTTTCTATTAAATGATGTAATATGTAACAGTTATCCATTGTCCTGTACCCTGTTCTGAATCCAGCTTAATGTAAGATTAATCCACCAGTTTTATTGATTTGTTGTCTCAGTTCCTCCAGGATTACTCTGGTAAATATATTAGAACTTATATCTAAGAGACTTATGGGTCTATACATTGTTGGATCAGCAAAATTTCATTTTTTATGTATTGGTGCTATTACGGTACCTGACCATGAATCAGTGATAGAATTCTGTTTGATACAATTATTAGAGACAGCAACAAATAGCTTGGCCCATAGTGAAGCTTTACATAAATATTTACTTTTAGTACTGCTCTGCATGAGGGTATGAAATCCTTTACAGTCTTGGCACAAAACTACTGACCAGAGTAAAGTTTTGGAAATTCCCACCTTTATTTTTCCTGCCCAGTTGCTTACTTACAGTCATTCTTTTAGGTATATTGGTGTCTACAGTATTTATAGGTAGCCCCATGTGTGCATGTAATATTTGTGACATCTTCCCACTAACATGGATTGAGTCACACTACTGATTCTTTAATGAATGTCTGCCCATAGCTTGAATCCACCTGAGCCATAACAATTTGTTACCTCCCTCCTTGCAGGCCTGGGAACCAGTCTCCGCTGTCTCCATATAACATAAAATAAACCTCTTTTTCTCCATGTATTGTATATGTGTTTTTGGCTTAAGATTCATGCGTGTGCATGTGTGTGAGCTATAGCTACGCATTCTGGAAAGTCGCAGTCAATGCAGTCACACAATGTACTGATATGTCCACATTATTACAATGAAAACACACAATATTACTATCAGCTCTGTAACCTAAGCCCTCCTTGGGTCACTGGAGAGCTAAGACTGGGACTGGAGGAATTACACAAGGCCCTGTGGTTATACCTTTTTAAAGTGGAGAGTTTAGCAATATTTCACTTCTTGACCACTTATCCATACCAATACATTTGTTCCCATCTCTTCAAAGTCCTTTCTCAGTTCTTTAGCATGGACCTTTTCCTCAGGTGCCCACGTGAGGTTCATTGTGGGTTCCACTCTTCTTAGCTGCCTCTGGTCTTTCAGCCTCCAGGTATTGTTCAGAAATTTTTCACTAATGTAGCCAGTGTGGCTTGTTCACATCGCTTTACCCAGTCACTGACTTGATCTGGCAAAATGCTCCAGGAGTGCTCCAGTACAATAAAATCCATAATCTCCCCTTTAGTGCATACCTCTAGTTTTAACCTCCAGTTAAACAAGTCTTATAATTTTCTTTCCAACATTCTAGGTCCTGTTCCAACCTTGAAACCCAAGATGCAAAAGTTCCATTGGTAATTATCTTCAGTTATTCCTACTCAATCTAAGATAGCTGCCTTTACCTGATCATAATCTCTGGTAGTGGCATCAGTTCGTCTTCTGTAGGCAGCTTGGTCATCTCCAATTAGATATTGTGTAATGCAAGTGGTCCAACTATCTTGTTGCAAGACAGTAATACAGACAACTCTTCTAAAAGTCATAATGTAGGCCTCAGGGCCATCATCAGGACTCATTTTTGTTAGCATGGTGGGGTCTTACAGTGATAGGATTCTCTGTGGTCTGGAACAGGGGCAGAGTTTCTTTCTGCACTGGAAGCACCTGATTCATAAACTTTGCTGTTGCTGGTCTCTCTGTACCTGTGCTTAATAGAGATATATAAACATAGAATTTGATGGCAGATAAGGACCACTTGGCCCACCTGGTCTGCCCATTTCCCTACCTAATGGATAAGCCGCTGATCCTAGTTAACCAACAGCCTACTTCCTCCTACCCCCCACTAGATTTGCCTTATGTCGGTCCCATGCATTCCTGAATTTCCCCACAGTTTTTTACTCCATGACCTCCTCAGGAAGGCTGTTTCTTGCATCCACAACCCTCTCCATGAAAAAATACTTCTTCACATTACCCCTGAGCCATCCCCCCTCTATCTTCAAATTGTGCCCCCTTGTTTTTGCGCATCTCTTTTTCTGAAAGATGCTACCCTCTTGGACTTTGTGGATTCCCTTGAGGTACTTGAACATTTCTATCATGTCTCCCCTCTCCTTTCTTTCCTCAAGGGGTATACACCTTAGCTCGCTAGTCTCCTTGTATGTCTTCTGGTGCAGACCCTGCTGTTTAGTGCCCTCTTTTGGACAGCCTCCACCCTGTCTATGTTTTTTTATGGAGACGGGGTCTCCAGAACTGCATGCAGTACTGAGATGGGGTCTAATCAACTGTCTGTACAGAGGGACAACAACTTCCTGTTTTCAACTGGTGATGCCTCTCCCTATGCATCCTAGTATCCCCCAGTCCACTTTACTGCTTTCTCACATTGCTTGCCCACCTTTAGGTCATCTGGTATAACTACCCCCAGGTCCCTTTCCATTTTTGTTGTTGTCAGTATCTCACCCCCTATTGTGTACTCTTCCCTTGGGTTTTTGTTTCCCAGGTGCATTACTTTGCACTTATTTGCATTGAATCTTAGCTGCCATACATTTGACCATTCCTCCAACCTTGACAAGTCCCTTCTTATCCTTTCCATCCCACCTTGTGTATTAACCCTGCTGCAGATCTTTGTGATGTCTGCAAAGAGATATACTTTTCCTTCCAGTCCCTCTACAATGTCACTTATAAAGACATTAAAAAGGACCGTTCCTAGTACCGAACCCTGCGGTACCCCACTAGTAACCCCCCTTTCTTCATTGTGGGCTCTGTTTACTATTAACACCTGCATCTGTTTTCCAGCCAATGTTTCACCCAGGCTACCACCCTGGGACCCACTTCCAGGCTAGCTAATTTGTTAATTAATCTTTTGTGTGGTACTGTGTCAAATGCCTTGCTAAAGTCTAGGTAGTCATCCAGTCTCTTTGCACCTGGGCCTGCTGCACTTGAATCTGGGACTGTTGCATTTGCTGTTCTGCCAGCCATTTCAGTTCTTTGTCTGAGCTCATCTTATCCCTATTTAGACAAGGGGAAGTTTGGTCCCACTGCTGAAGCCAGTTATGTGTGACAGGGTAGTGAACTGGGTAGCTTCTTGGGGAACACAAAAAGAGAAGAGATTGGACACCAGCATCAAATAAATGAAAACTGCTTGAAATTCAGTAACACACATAAAACAAAGAGCTTGCATAAAAGGTCCTTGCAGTTCAGTTTCTGACTGTCTCCACATAACAGAAAAAGAAACCTCCTTTTCCCCTTGTTCATCTTCCCTTTTACTGAGCTCAGTTATTGCTTGTTAACACTACCCTTCCCCTTGAGGGATAGCCAACATGTGGAGCATGTTGTGCAGTGAGGTCTCAAATGGCCAGCTTTAAAGCAAGAGTGACTTGATACAAATCCCCTCCCAGCACCTGTCAAAATCTGTGTTGTCTGTGTTGCAGGACTGTGAAGGAAGATAGAAGCATTTACCAGCACAAGAGTACAAGCTTTCTTTTGTAATCCTGTATGTGTACTGTTGTTTTCATGTATAAATAGAGTGAATAGCTGAATGTTACTGCTGTATTTGGACAACCAGTGTTTATTAATGAAGTAGTTATTTTTCTAAAGACTTGAATAACTGGTTGATCATGACTGCATCTCTGCCTGGATAAAGGGGTGCATAGTAAAAGTCTCTGAGAGAGAGTGAGCTTGTCCTACCTAGAACTTAGCAGGCTAGAAGGTGGCAAAAAAGGGTTAGCAGACCATTGGAGTCTGTGCTCTTGCTAAAGAGAGGACCTTGATGGTGCCAGCACTGGTTTAGATGCTGTCAGTGGCAAAGGCCTGAGAAAGAAAGAGGCCTGCTGGGAACTGTGGGATGCTCTGAACATCACAGCTCTCTTAACTGATATCAGTGGTGTTAAATGCATCATGATCACAACTGCTCTACATAGTAAAAATCATCAAGGTGGTTTAAATGACACCCAAGCTGTAACAGATGTCAGGATATATGAGCAACCAGAATTTGCCAACTGCCTTGTCAAAGGTTTTCTGCTGTACATTTCTAAGCTTCATTTAGAATAGCCTACATTTTTTCAGCTTCCTAAGAAAACTATAGATCCCACTACCAGATGATATGGTAAAAATCTCCTTGTGGAATGCTACTTTTGTGGCTTGATAAAAAAATTTGTCTGAGCTAGCTGGACAATCGTGCATCTGCACCAGCCACTACATAAGGGCAACATGCTGCAAGTGCTCAGGGCTGCCAGCATTAAGGGATGCCATATGACTGCTAGCTCAGGCTATACATCCAAACTTGGTATCAAGCATGATTATGCAAAATAGTTGGATGACTTTCAAAAAACATGGTTTAATACTCTCCTGCAAAGCCTCCTATCACATCAGGATAATCAGCCACATTCGTCTAGGCTGAGCATGTCTGCATTTCAACATCATTGTCCCGGATTCCCCCCATTTCCCTCACAAAAGACAAAGACCATTGTATGTTGTTGTGCTCAGATTGGCAATTAATTTATTATATATCATAGTTCCATTTCCATCTCATCATCTCTTATTATTATATCTTTCACAATTGCATTTTATTGCATCCATATATCAATCTCTGCTCATCCCTCTTTCTTCCTCTTCTCGCTTCCCCAGGTGAAAACCTGGGTACCTTCTTCATCTCTTTTCCTGTTAGGTAACGGTGATAACCGATACCGCTTTTCCTCCTTCAACTTCTTCTTTTCATCTTATTCCTTTTTTCTTTCCCCCCTCCCCTCCTTCCCCACCCTTTTTACCTCACTCTGCCATCCACTTTTGGCAATCCAATAACTGTCCTACCGGACCATTCTGTCATCCACCTTTGACAGGTTTTCACACAGCCCCTTTGTGACTGTCTTCCCCACATGCTCATATAATTCAAGGGTAGGTGGGAGGGATCAAAACTTCAGCAAAAGTGGCTGAACAACTCCTGTGCTGCCCATTATATACCTCCTTTAGCCCCTCCCCTTCCTGTTTCCTACCTGTTGTTCCTTCTCCCTGTCCCTTCCATTCCCTTCCCTCCTCCACTCTGAGCACACCATCTCCAGGTAAAGGAAGGGTGCACCAGACTAACTTGGTCTACTTGTAAAGGGCAAGCTAGTATCCCGGATTCCCCATTCCCTCACAAAGACAAAGACCATTGTATGTTGTTGTGCTCAGATTGGCAATTAATTTATTATATATCATAGTTTCATTTCCATCTCATCATCTCTTATTATTATATCTTTCACAATTGCATTTTATTGCATCCATATATCAATCTCTGTTCATCTCTATTTCTTCCTCTTCTTGCTCCCCCAGGTGAAAACCTGGGTGCCTTCTTTTCATTTCCTGTTAGGTAATGGTGAGAACTGAGACCGCTTTTCCTCCTTCAGTTTCTTCTTCTTTTCATCTTATTCCTTTTTTCTTCCCCCCCTTTTTACCCATTAGCCAGTCTCCAGCTTGCATTGGATGACTGGGCGTACCCCTCAATTTAGGGTCTTATTCTCCACCGCCTAGGACCTCTTCCCTTTCCTCCTCTCCTGCTTTTTTTTTTGTAAATTCCAATTTTTGAATGTCTTCTACATGCTTCTATAAAACCCATTGTTTCCGTATTGAACATATATATGGCTAGATCTGACAGGTACATTCCATCTGAACTGTAGAAATCCTCTACCCATTCTTCCACACCCCGCAGTATCACATGTCCTCCCATTTTCCTTATCAGCAGTCCTACCCTTCTATTCATCTTCCTCCTGACCCTGTCCACCGCTCTATGACTGTGTTCATGTCTCCAAACCCTTCTTGGGATCATATCTGACCAGGCAAGGCTAACCCCCGGCCATCACTGCTGTATTTTTCTAAGTCCCTCTTCAGCTGCATATATATGTCCACCCATGGCTTACCCCCAATGTCGTTACCCCTAGGTATATAATAATTAGATCTGGAACAGGTCGCCGCTCCTTCATTTCTTTCAGGGTAGGAAGCAGCTGTGCCCATCTCATCCCACTGATGCCGCGCTAAACCAACCTACATTTTCTCACATCCTGGTACAGCTGTTTCCCCCCAGCCTTTCTCTCAGCTCTCTTCTCCACCCAATAAATGTAGGAGAGACCGCAGACCCATACTTCTGTGATCCTCCCTCTACCTATAGGGTTTAAGCATAATAAACATCTTATATCTTATTCTTAGCTCCCTGTTTTATATCACACTGCTATGCCACTCCCTCCAAGAGTACCTCTGCATCTGCAAAACAAAACACAGGTGATATATTAGACTCCATACTGTAATGCATGAATGTATCTCTTGTAACTGGTAGACCACCAGTGCCCCTTTTCCAGCATACTAGCCACTGTCTCACCTGCTGCTGCTCACTGTGAGGCAGTCCCTATCCATAGTGAGTGGGATAAGTAATTGTCTGGATCCTCCCCCAGGAACTGCATGCCTTTTTTGAGCATGGCCACGACTTGATAACTTGTGACCTTCTTCCCATCTGCATGTACAAATAATCTCCTTGTCATAGTCCCACGCTCTGCGGCGTAAGCCACAGAGCCTTTACTGGGCACACTGTGTCATCTTCGTGACTCTTCAGGGTTACCGTAGAACCCTGCCCCCCTTGATCCATTTTTGACTTCTTAATCATGATTTTTATCTCTTTCATCCCTCAGTTTAGATCTTTCCAATCTAATGCCCTTTCTTCATTCTTGCTACCCTGTTCCACAGCCTCGCTCACTCTCAAGGCCCCTGCAAACATTACCATATAAATCGTGTGAAATAGCTGGGCCTTGGTTTTTGATCTGCAGATTGCTGGTAAAACCCTTTGTAGTTTTGCAAGCCATTCCTCCCCTATTGGTCTTCTACTATCCATAGCTCTCTGTTTCAACCTACCCGATCCTTGCATCATCCTTCGAATCAACATAGACTTCACTGGGTCTCTCCAACCCTTGAGGCTGCAAACTAAACTGATCCCTGCCAAATAGACTCCCATCATGGTGTGGGACGTTCCTTTCTGCCATTGCTCTACTGTGAATTTCCTAACAGTTCCTCCATAAGTGGCCTACTTACCTCCATGTGGTGTGTTGCCCTGAATGTCTGAAACACCTGCTAGGCCCCCTTATAGGCCCTCAGAGTCCGTGGTGCCCATGAACTGTGAAACAACAGTTCTGCTCCCTCTTGCCAATGTCCCAGATGTTCATTGGTATGGGTGTCTTCCGCTCCTCTGCCGTAGGTGCCAGCCCCCAAAAACGATCCAGCTGCAGACGGGAAAGGCTATCAGCCAGGATATTGTGTACCCCCTCTATGTGTTTTGCCCTGAAAGACATGTTCAGTTTTAAGGCCCTTAACACTAACTGTCTCAACACCCCCATGACTGTTTCTGACCTGGCTCTTCTGTTGTCCAAAACCTCTAACACTGCCTTGTTGTCACACCAGAATGTCACCTTCTGATTCCGCAACTCTTTCCACCGCACCAGGTGCAGGCCCAAATGGGCATGATCTCCAACAGCGTGATGTCTTTCACTTTCCCATCCCTCATCCAATCTGCAAGCCATGGTTCCATGAATCATTTTCCCCCAGATAACCCCCCATGCCTAAGCCCCCTGCTGCATCTGTGTAGAGATCGAGGTCCATGTTGTAGACCCACTCCTCTTGTAACTTCAATTGCACTCTTCTTCTACTTGTGTGTAACTGGATCAGTTCCCTCAGCTTCAATACTTTTTTGTCTGGCAATCTAAAGACCTCTCTCAGGGAGCCTATTTCAATACCCAGAAATTCTAAAACTTTACTTGGTCCTTCTGTTTTTTCAGCTGCCAATGGAACCCCTAATTCCCTGCATAAATCTTGGAAGGTGGACAGCATTCTTTCTGTCTCTCTCCTCCCACTTCCTGTTAAAAGGAAATCATCCAGATAGTGAATAACCATCTTGTACCCAGTTTTTTCTTGAATTATCCACTGTAAGCAGGTGCTGAATGCCTCAAACATCACACATGCTATGGAACATCCCATGGGTATTGTTTTGTCAAAATAATACTGTCCCCCCAATTTTAAATCCCAACAGGTCCCAGTCTTCCCTTCTAACCAGGAGCAATCTGAAAGCAGACTGTATGTCCATTTTTGCCATCCAAGCATCCGAAGTTGCTCAGATGATCTGGACCGCTCCCTCTAATGTGACATCAGTCACTTTACTATGTTTCTCACTTATGAAATCATTCACAGAGTCCCCTTCCGGAAATGATAGGTGGTGAATCACCCTGTATACTCCTTGCTGTTTTTTGGGAACCAACCCCAGTGGGGAAATTCTCATATTCTGAAATGGACGGGTGTTGTATGGCCCTTCCACCCTACCAGCTGCCCTTTCTTTCTCTATTTTCTGTCATAAGATTTCTTCTTTCCATTTTACTGAGCCCAGATTGTTCGCCTCTCTTCCTTGTCTCTGGCCTTCATACTGTAATGAAAAACCTGCCCAAAAACCTGTACTGAGCATCCCTGCCACCTGTTTATCTAGGTATCTATCTAACCAGTCCTCCCATGAGTCTGTCTTGATGGGCGTTCTTGCTTCCCGGAATCGATCCCTTGCCCCCTACTTTTGCTTTCTGTCAAGAGCCCCCACCATGCCTTTGTCTTGGCCCCCCCGGTCAGTAAGTCTGACCATCCTACCTGTATGCCCTCTGCCTCTCCCCACTCTGTTCCACACCTGCCCTCTAAACCCTTGCCCTTCCTGAAAAAACTGATGAGTTGGTCCTTGCCCCCCGCCCCTTGGGCCCCATGTGCCCATGTCATTCTGCATCTGCTCGCTGGGTGCGTTCCCCCACATTTAGAGCATGCATGCCAAAATCAACATTGTGGCCAGGTACAAACAGCCCTATTATAAGCCCAACAACACCTCTGGAGTATAACGCCCCTCCTCCCCATCTCTTCTTCTGGCGTGGACTGGTTGGTTACATAGTCAGTCCACAAATCTAATTGTTTCATGTCCCATCTTACATCCCTGTACGTTGCCATCCTTTGTCTGAAGAATTCATCATAATATATCCACCCCACCCTTCCCTTTGCCTTTGCCCTCCTTATTATTAGGGAGTATGTGATGAGTGAAATGCCCAACTCCGGCTTGTTCTCCTGTACTATTGCTGAATACATGGCAAACCCTACAAACCATCCATCCCAGGTCTTCCCCTTAGTAAATTTGTCCTCCTCTTTCTTACCCAATAAAACCACCGCTGCTGCCATCTCACTCTTCCCTATATTTTCTGTTTGCTTGTATTTTGCTGCCACTTCTTGGCTTACCAAAGCAAAAACATCAACATATTCCCCTTTCCATATTTTCTCCTTTGTGGCTAGCAGTACATGTTCCCCTATCCTCATCCCTGGCTTTCCCATCTCTCTGGTTCCTCTTCCCATGCCCTCTATCCCTTTCTCTCCTTCTTTCATTGTCTCTTTATCTGACCTAATCTCTGCCAGTGCTGATTCCATCTGGCCCAACCCTCCTGACCCGAGTGCCAAAATAATTTGGCTGATATAGTCTTTGATGCTTTCCCCTACTGAACCGGGTACATTACCTGCAGCCTTGTCAGCTCCTTGCAGTCTGCTGTCCTCCTGTATGGCTGGATGTGAGGATAATGGCTGCAGAGGCACCACTGAGCTCAGAGGATCTGGCCTGGGTTCTACTGGGGGAACCCCCATCTTCTCTTGAGAAGGTACTGGCGGTACAGGGTCATTAGGCTGTGGCGGTACTGGGCTGGCTGCTCTGGGAGGTACCACCAGAAGTGGTTGTCCCCTGGTAGGGCTGCAAGGCCTCCCTGCCAGCCGCTTCCCTTCATCCCCTTTCCCTTTTTCTGCTTTCCGCTTCTCCCCAGTTCTCCCCGAGTCCCCGGTTCCTCCCCTTCCACCATCTGTCACATTCTGTCGGCCTTCTCCACCAGCTCCACAATAGCCCTGGAAGCATCTTTTTAGATGGCTTGCTCTTTTTTGGTGCCATGTTCCTTTACGCTTCTTATACAAGTATCCTTCCTTCTTGCAAACGAACTATAAAGACACTGAAAAATGGTCTCTTATTAAAACTTTTGTTGTACATGTCCATTTGTATGGGTAGGCCCGTTTCCTTTAATTTGCCCTGTCCCTGCAAGCCAGAAACCAGTCAGTCCTGGCTCCAGGCTCCCACTAATCCTCTGCTTTTTTTTGCATCCCCCCCTGAGGCCCCTGTGCATGCTTCTGCAGGTCCTGATATCCCTCCACCCTCGTAATTACCTGGCCTGGCTGGCCCCCATGCTCTGTGGCCTTCATGCCTTGGCCCCCATTGCCAATCCTCCCTCTTTATTCCATCCCCCCACCCCGGAGTCGCCATCCCCATCTGCTGTTGCACCCTCTTAGAGTTTTTTTTTATAACTGTCTTTTCTTTTTATATGTCCCCCTTGCTAGTATCCATTGTACCCAAACCCTCTCGTTCCACTGTCTGCTCTGTTTTTTCGGTGTGTGATGTCACACCTCGTGGCTGGGCCTCATTCTGCCATGTATTGCTGGCTGGCACCCTTTTAAATGCAAAACTGTGTTAAATTTAAAAATTCCCCCTTTGAAGCTGCCCTTAATGCTTACACTCTTCTTGGCAGTCGACCAGCCACTGTCCCGCCAGTCGCTCACCCTTTCATTCTTAAAACTTTTGGCCTGCCCTCTTTGGTGTGTGACGTCAAGCCACATGGCCACTCGCATTCCTCCCAGCCAGCCTTCCCCATGGGCCTCTCACTGCCAGGTCTTCCTCCATTGTTCTGTCTATGACACCCCTGGCCTAAATTCCCCTCTTACTTTCCTTCCCCATCTGATGGGATTCCCTTCGATGAGATTTCCCATTCAGCTCAAACTTTAGTCCAAACAAATGAGCGCCCCTCCGGTGGCCTCCTCAGTAAGCCTCCTGCTATCCCTTCTGTCTTGTGCTTTTCAAACCACCCGCCCGTTCTGTCCCACCTTACAGACAAAAGAGCCCAGTGCCAAGTCAATGGCTTCTCGCTCCTCTATGCTTCTCCCGACTTTGCCTTTTTAATTTTTGATTCGCCCTCCCATATCCTGGCTTTCCAGGCAGTCCTCTTGTGCCTGCTCTGCCTCCTCACTCCCCTAGGTCTCCACCTGCCAAACCCCTCGCCTGTTACTTGCGCCTCTTTACTCATTCATTCGATCTCTAGCTCTCCCCCCAACAAGCGCTCTGTCTCCTCACTCCCCTGGGCCACCGCCGGCCCAAAAATACCCCCGCGTGCTGCTCGTATCTTTGCTCCTGCAATTCTCCGTTCACCCTTATGCTCTGCCAGGCTAAACCATAACAATCACAGTGAACTCCTAATTAAAAGAAAATGCACCTCCTTACTTGGTTTACTTGCAAAACCGTCAAGACTCATTAAAGTGCACCTCCACCTCTTATTTACTCATAAAGCCTTCATAATAAAAAACACCAATTTCTTGCACCACAATGCTCTGAAACAAAACTCTGTAATTCTGTCTCCTTGTAGCAATCTCACCAAGGTTTCAGGTGCTTCCAGAAACAGGTTCACTGAGCATTGTAGTAAAAATAAGCCCTGTCTAATGAGAAATATACACCCAGAATTTCCCAAAACATTCCCATACAGGTTACAGGGACCTAAATGTAGTAACATATATATAGATATATATATATATCTATATATATATATTTTTAAAAGGGAAATATAGCTACTAGCTTCCCCCTTTCCCCTGGTTTCCTTACCTGCTGTATGCTAGTGCTCAGACCTTCCACTCCAATGCCAATCTGATATGCTGTAGTTTTCCATAGATGAAAACTTCAGCAAAAGTGGCTAAACCACTCCTGTGCTGCCCACTATTTATTTATTTATTTTATTTAGTTTTTGTTGCCCGGGTAACTGCACTAGACAAATCCTGCCTATTTTCGGGCACGACCTGGGTTGGGGGATACAGATGAATGCCAACTGACCTTGAACCAGATTAAGCTGTTGATGGTATCTTTAGTGAATATATACCACCGCAACAATGATTACATACCTCCTTTAGCCCCTCTCCTTCCTGTTTCCTATCTATTGTTCCGTCTCCCTGTCCCTCCCCTTCCCCCCTCCCCTCTGAGCACACCATCTCCAGGTAAAGGGAAGTGGTGCACCAGGACAATTTGGTCTGCCCTTTAAAGGGCAAACTCCATTATCCAGCACTACAGAATGAAAACTTTACCCAAAACAATGAGCCTACATGGTCAGAATCACACAATCCATGTTTTCCTCCTCCACTCTGCAATCAAATAAATATATTTGTGTCAAGTGAAAGCGGTAACTATTCTAATGCACCCAGATTGGATTTTTCCACTTGCAGTTTCATCTTTAACAACAAATGAACTAAAAACAGTGTTGTTCCTTGCCAAGTGTGCCAAAAGTGCTTTACCAAATGCAGTACCTGCTGCAAACCAGTTATCACTTATAAAACAGCAAACATTTTAAAAGAATAGCAAACACTTCTCTGCAAATTTAAACACTCACAAGTAAATATTTTATATTGTTCACTCCCTTTAACAAATGTTTTTACCTCTTTTAATATAGTACAATATCATGCACACTCTGTTTAAATACCCTTACAGTGCTCAGAATGCCAACATTACAGCACTGGGCAATCAAGGCACCAAATACAGGATTCACCACCCCTTCCCAAGGTTCACCCCCTCTGAAGTAGGAATCTTTAAGTAGGGTGTGTGTGGGAGTGCAGCCCCCACAAAAAGTGATGCGACATTGGCATGTACCCTAATTGCCCAGTGCCAGAATGCTGGCACGTTTTGAAAGTGGAACCAAGTAAATATCAAGGGCCCGATGTTAAAATGTGCAAGTGGAGCCCAGATTTGCACTCCTCCTTGCAATAGCCCAACTGCCTAAAGATGTTATATTCAGTTGAATAGCACACTGGATCTATTTGACTGAATATAGGGCCACATCAGCCTAGTGCTAAGCCACTTAGCCCAGTGCTAAGCCACTAAGCACTGCCCCAACTGACATGGCGCCTGAAATATGGCACCACTATGGATAGTACCCAGGTGCAATTTCAAATATTATAACAGCCCCATGCAAATGAGCCTGTTGGGCATGCAAGGTGCTAAAGGGTCATTTGCATGCCCATTAGGGGCTCATTTGCATGGGAAGCAAGGCTGGTTTACAAGGTGTGCCTCCCAACTGCCCGGTCCCAGAGGAACTGTCCTTGGTGCTAGTGGTCCCCCTCCCCACCTGCATCTATGCCCGATAATAAATATCAATGTCCCTCATGTCCAGTGCCCCCCACCCAATGCTGTGCCTGATATTATATATCAATGTCCCTGGTTTCCTTTGGTCCCCTACCCCACCCAATGCCATGACTGATAGTTAATATCAATTTCCCTGGTGTCCAGTGGTCCCTCCTTCACCCGATGCTGCACCTGATATTAAATAGTAATTTTCCTGGTGTTCAGTGGTCCCTCCCCCCACCCTATTCCCATCCCTGTCCCAGGTAAACATCCCCTGGCTTGTTAGTTATACCTCCCCATGGTAATCGCCAGCCCACCACTGCCATGCAGCATGCAATTTGCAAGTAAATCTCCCCCACAACAAAGCCCTGGCCCCATTCCTGAACAGTGTGATCCAGGTCCCCCTCACAGCCTGTCCCTTGGTGGTGGTGGTTAGTGCCCCTGCCAATGCATGGCACTAACAACCCATCCCCCATCCCCCATACCTGCCTATTGGTGCTGAGATCAGTGGACGTCAATCGACACAGCCCTCCACACACCACCTCAGCCACCTTCCATTTGACAGGTGCAGGGAATGTGCAGCTTATTTATAGGGCAACAATAAAGAAGCTGTACACTCCCTGCTCCTGTGAGATAACAGGTGTCCAGGTGGTGTGGAGGGTTGTTTTGTTTGCTGTCCACTGATCCCAGCACTGATAGGCAGGTATGAGGGACTGGGGAGGTTTTGTGCCATGGGTGGAGGGGTACACTAACCACCACCAAGGGAGGGGTTGTGGGGAGCTCAGATCACTGTTTGGGGAATGGAGCTGGGGCTTTGTTATGTGTGGGGACTTACTTGCAAATGGCATGCTGTATGGCAGTGGCAGATCAGCAATTATCGTGGGGTAGAACTGACAAGCCATGGGGGCTTTGCTAGTACAGGGATAGGGTGGGGAGGGACCACTGAACACCAGGAATTACTATTTAATACTGGGCACAGTATTGTGGGGGCAACTGGACACCAGGGACACGAATTTTTCATATCTGCCATGAGTGTGGGTGGGGATGGGACCACTGGACACCAGAGACATTGATAATTATTATTGGGCACAGCACTTGGCAGGGTAGCGACCACTAAACAGCAGAGACAACTGTGTTAGGGGTCAGGGGTGCTAAACTCCTCTGCCAACCACTAGGGATGCATAGGAACACGTCATGGTTTAGATTGGCAGTATTTACGCTGTGCAAGGGGACCATGCAAAATGCATTTGCACAGCGCAAATATTCTGAATACTAGACTGTGCCAATATTCAGGTCCTCTCCTCTCCATTTGCATTGCACCTTCCACAGTTTGCCCAGGCACAAACCCTTTTTGCCCACACTAACAGAGCTTTTGAATATAGGATAATTCATGCAAACCCATTTTGCAAGGGCAAACTGGGATTTTGTGCACGGTTAAACTTGTATATCTGGCTCCAAGTGCTTTGGCAAGCTTTAAATAGTTACACACACATGCATTTTCATGTTTTTCACATCTAATAATAAATATTATTTACCGCTTTAAAATGATAAGGAATTGGTTTTAAAAATGTTGTTCCATATTTTATTTCTTGTTGATTCATAAAATAAAATTTACCTTTTTTCTTGTAGCAGCATCAGTTTTACACAAATAAAAATTGTAGCATTTTCAGAGCTAGTCTCTAATCCCTTTTCTGGCATGTTTTGCCTGTTGCTCGCTCCAGCATCAAACGCAAATAGAACAGACTGCGCTTTCAGTGTAAACCTAATGTATGGACCAAACCCACTGCAGTCCTAACTACTGGGTGGTATAATGTGGAGGACACAGTTTGTATTTTTTAATAATGCTGTTCGAATAAATTTTTAATACTCCATTATTCTGTTGAAAAAATACAAATGATTTATAATATATTCATGTGTACACTTGTGGGTTTCACTTACTGAATAAGGTTATCTTGTGCTGGTTGGGCTGACAGAACCAGTTTACTTTATGGTCCTTTCACCCAAACAGCAGGATATAACCTTTTTATTCAGTAAGAAACAGCAACAAGTATGCAAGTACTGTAAGTGTATCACAAGACTGCTATTCAGAATTCAAATGGCTGGCCATGCACACCTCTTATTGACCCTCATGGCTTTCAAATCATGGAGTCAAGGGGTGAGTTATTTTTTTTTACTTTACTACTCTTAAATTGAGGATAATGTATATTCCTCTATCTGTAACAAGTTTGTAAACTCTTCAAGAGGTCGTCATGGCAACATGTGGAACCTCGAGAGCGAAGCTCGAGAGGTTCAGTCGCCATGACGACCTCGAGAAGGGGTTTTCAAACTTGTCACAGATAGATGAATATACATTATTTTTTTTATAGTGTATGGTCACCTATCTGTGTTGACAAATTAGGAAATTGTTACTCCGTCCCCCAGAATAAGACAGAAACACGAAGACGGCAACATTTCTATTGATTTTTACTTACATTTTATATGGCTTACATCGGATGGCAAGAGCGATTGTAGTAGATAAAAAAAAAAAAATGACCAGAAAGACCCCAGGAGAAAATAGAGTCTGACATACTTTGATCTGGTGCCTGCATTTTTAAAATTGCCACTCACAACTGTGTACAGTTATGCCAGCTGTTTAAAAGGGTATGCAGCTCACGTCTACAGCATTTCGTGAAAAGGTTCCAAGTTGTTATGCTACAGTAGCTACCTACCTGGTGCAGCATAACAACAAGCTACTGCAGCATAACAACTTTTTAGCTGGTATGGATTTTTATGAGTAACAGCATTCTACCATACATTGTAAGTTATTTATAGTTGGGCCGGCCCAGTGGCATGGAGGGATGAAGCGCTAAACACCTTATCTCCACCGCCAGTGACAGGTTCAGAAACAGACCAAGTTACCAGACTGTGAGTCCTGCCACCTGCCTGCTACCCAGTGAAGTCTGGATGATAGAACCAGTGAGAGCAGCATGTGGGTGGGAAAGTGAGCTGATGCAACATGCATGTTCATCAATACGCATGTGCACCATTGCATCACATTGAGGTTCCAAGGGGTGAAAACAGAGGAAAATACCCTATGTGGCAGGCAAACCACCAAACAATGGCTCTGGGTAAGTGGTGGTTAATCAGCAAGTCCAGGAGATGGGTCAGTGATAGGGCTGGGTGGATGCGGCCGAGACTGGGAACAGCCGGCAAAATGAAGGAAAAATACACATGTTAAAAATATTATTTATAGTATATGGTTAGGAGTCTGTTGTGTATGGAAACCCACACATTCAAAAATGCTGTTGCACCATAGTAGTGATGGCAGAAAGTCACTGTACCACATCAGCAACATCACTACTATTTACAAAAACTTGCAACAATTGTGTGCAACATTTTCCTCCATTGTCCCCAGCATGCCCAACCACCTGCCCCACCATGCAACGTTTATCTTCTATTTATTCTAGAGTTAAAAAAACACCCTAGCTACACCCAACTCAGTTACTCACCAATCTGCCACACTGTCATGGCCAAAAATAGAGATACAGTATATTGATTTCTTTTACTTTTGAACTTGCCTGTCGGTGATTCCAGTTCCTAGGTACTTCCTTGTTTTACTTTTCAATGTGTACTTCTGGCACAGTACTTTATACTGGAAAAGTGTTTAGGAAATAAAGCCCAGGGAGTTGTAAGGCACAGCAGTCATTGATGGACAAGTTTAAAAAGTAAAATAAATAAATATAGTGAATCTTTATTGTTGGCCATAGTGATGTGGCTTCTGTGTGAGTAGTCATCAGCCGGTTGTGGGGTGAAAAAAAACAGCCCAGCAATTGATGAGTGGTGGGCAGCATGAAGGCAGGGGAGAGGGAACTACAAGAAAAGCACAAAGCAAAATGAAAGAGAGAGACCATATACTATACAAAATAATGTAAGGTCTGCCATACCTTCCATACACACACATTTTGTTTCCATCTTGGGGTTGTTAATGACATTTAACAGTGTATTGAAAATAAAGCCCATGAACTTGTAAGCGGATGCAGTCGCTGAAGGGTAAGTTTTATAAGTAAAAAAAATATCAATATACTACCTCTTTATTTTTGCCCATAGTGGGGTGGCTACTGTGCAGGTAGTCATCAGCTGGTTGTGGGGTAACACGAAAAAGCAGCCTAGAAATTGAGGTGTGGTGGGCAGCGAAGAGGTGGGAGAGGGGGAAATACAACAAAACCAAAAAAAAAATTGCAAGAAACCATATGCTATACAAATAATGCATAATCTACCATACAAAGACAAGATTGTGCTTCCATCTCGGGGTTGTTAACAATACCATAAACTAGCTTCACTGTCAATGCTTATGATGTCATCACATCCCCGTGATAGAAATATACTGTAGCCTTGTTATCTATCGCAGCCCATACATTACTCCATATATTGTACAACTACAGAAGGTGTAAACTAAATACCACAAATCCATTTTTCTTAATGTTTTTGGTTCATTTTTTTTTTTTTGTCTTTTAAAACTTTTATTTTTATTTTATAATTTTTGGCCAGGAAAGACACAGTAAGTTGATACTTTTTTCCAGGTGCATCCCTGGGGCACAGGGGAGATTAAGTGACTTGCTCATGGTCACGCATTATGCAAGTGGTGGCTGTGGGATTCAAGCCCAGTTCTCCAGGTTTGCAGCTCAGTGCTGTTAACCACGATGCTATACTATCTCCCCTTTTATCAGTAACCTGCTATTAATAATAACCTGTATTATTAAACTTTTACTCACTTTGTCAATACAGAAAAATATGCCTCATAACATGGCTAAAAGTGATCTAGTAGCTAAATATGTAAGAAAATACATTTGTCAAGTAGGTTTATACAAAAATAATACTACATGGCATCGAACAGGAAAGAACAGTTTACTAAGTGAGAGTAATACTAATACCCAGAAACCTAAAAGGCTGTTACATTTAAGGGGAACAAGAAATGTGTTCTAGCTGGCAGAAGTTTGTAATGTTACTAGTATAAGAAATTAAATCCATACTTCCAAATGATCTGTATTTAGATGTACCTGAATAAACACTGATTTGAAAAACTGTGTTTTCAATTATTTTCTTTTATAGACAACATTCTGCACAGTTCTCTTAGTGGGACCAGTAATTGGGAGTTTTCACTGTGCCACAGCTTGTGTGCAGAATGCTAAGCATGAGCTGTTGACCTATCAGACCCATGCTCAGAGTGCCCAGATAGAGACAGTTTCCAATCCCAACCAAAGAAAGACACCAAACTCATACTATGGGAAAAGACCAATGTTTGCTCAACAATAAATCACATTACATACATGATCATTCCTTTATCATCATGGTTATATACAAAGCTCACATTAGTCAAGCACCTTACAAATTGCATGACACTGTAGGGTATTCTCCAGGGCAGCTGATGAATTCAGGCTTAATACATCCAAACCACACTAACACCAGTCAACCATAGCCAAGAGAACCTGGAATCTGCCCACTGGGCCTGCTCACCCTGTGCTTGACTTAATGATGGATTCTGGAATCGCTAGAACATAGCAGTGCAGTGCCGCTCTCATAGGGCCTCATCTGCCCTGCCCATTACCTCCTGGGGTCTCTCGCTCTGCCCTGCATTACCAATGCAATAGTGACCCATTACTGGGTGTACCCTCACAGGGCCAACCCCCACCATTATGTTCTACCTTTGTATTTGCTCTACTGGCCTGAATAATTTGCCAGAGGATGTGTCAGCCCCATTACGGGGTCTCCCAAGCAGTGACCCTGGGTGAATACCCTATATCCAACCCACCACAACCTCCTGGATGCAGTTATTGAACACATCATACCCCACATCTGACAGATGAACCCCATCCTTATGATACCAGCCTCCACAATCTGGTGTAACATAATGCTGATAAACCACTTGGATCCCCACAAAAAGACAGAATCGAGACTCATCTCCATTCACCTCCCTGCAGATCATGTGCAATGGCCTCCCAGCCTTGCCCATCTTCTAGTTAATCTGAGGCATTATTCTGGACCCTGCCAGTGGCATGTTTGTCATCTGTTGCCTGAGTCACCCCAGATCCGCTGTAATCATCCAGATCACATCTATGGAGGACCTATGGCCCAAGTCATTACCGCCTAAGTGGATAACCAGACCATCAGGGGGAGAGTTGAGCAGACCCAGCTTCTTCACCTGGGGAATTAAGTCCCGCTACTGCATGCCTTCTTTTCTAGATCAATGTACCACCACCTTTGGCAAGGGTATTCCCAGCTGTGTTTCTCATACCTGACATGTTGCCCATTCGTGAGCTCTTCTGACATATGATTTTCCCAGCACTCATATCATTTTGACTGTGGTAAACAGACCTGAAATGATAATCAGCATTAGTTAGCATCTGTCACTCCCCTGGCCACCTGCCCAGAGCTGCCACCCTCATGCACAGGCCTAATGTACCCCTTGTATGCCCATGACATCCACTTGCCAATGTCCTTTATCTTTTGCTCCTGGCAACCAACTGTGCCACCTTTGTGGTGGACTCAATCCTGAATGAGTGCATGTTATATTCCCAGGGGTCCATGCCTCTAGCCTGAATCACTTTCCTCAGTACTGCTGAAAAATGATACCTCGTTACTGGCCCCCCATTACTATGAATGAAAAATTCCCCCCCCCGCTCATGTGGCCTGTGTGCCAACCAAACCCTATGGGCACAGCATGTGCCCTGGTGCCCTATACAGTGTCACCAGATGCACGGGTTCCAGTTGGGTTGTCTTTGATTGCTGCAGTGTTATCACCAAGTGGTCCTTGAGCAGTCTCACATCCCCAAACTGGATGTTATGCCCTGCCATAACAGTAGAATCTGTCACTAACTCTGACACCCAAAAAGGCACAGACAAAAAGTGCCTTGAACAGCCATGCCTTGTCCATGAACGAGCATACATGACCCAAGCAGCCCAGAATCTCCCCCAGCAATGAGCTATCCACTGGTTTCCTAGCATCTGTGTGATTACCTTTCAATCATACCCAGCTGTCTACCATTCTCCAAAAGATAAACGAGCCTGTAGTATCCCTGAGTCCCTCCATCTTGGCAAAGAAACTTATCGCTGACAGATGAGTGTGTGTAAGCCAGCAATCTGCTGCCCTCTACAAGCGAATGGACAATCTGTTGCACCAACCTTGGGCTCTGTAGCATGTCCAGCCACTGCTCATGCTCCCTCCCAAAGTTCTGAAACATCCTCACATGTGCCTTATAATTACGCCATGTTCCTGGGGCCAAATCATGCTGTACCAGTGCAGCTGTTCAAAGATCACTGCCTGCCATAAGCATGAAGGAACTGGGTCTGGTTTCACATCCATGTAGTGCCCCAAAATATGGGGCCCAACAGAAAATCAAAGAAGACAAAGTGCCTCCCTCTGTAGTGTGGGTAGCAGGGGTGGCAAAGGGAGCAGAGGGACTCTATCGTTAATGTGCCCCCCCCCCATCGCAGGGCAAGGCAGTCAGATATAAAAAAAAGAAAGTTTTCTTTTCTGGGCTACCTGCTCCTTCTCTGACCCCTCCCCCCAAGCAGGCAGCACAAGCTGAGGCTGACCAGATGCTGGGACTGCTGTCCCTGCCCAGCGCGTGGTGCTTGTTTTTATAGAGAGTGACTGTTGGGAGTGAGCTCAAGGTTCACTAGGTGGAACGCTGAGCATTAAAAAGAGAAAAACAGTTTTATAAGCAGTTGGAAATGGGTCTAAAAGAGGACAGGACAGGAGTGTAGCAGTGACTGAGATGGCTTACCTGAAGTGGTTGAAGCTGGTCTGCTGACTCCATTCCCTCTCTTCAGTCAGTTTGGTCAGTGGTCAATGTGTTCAGTGCCATGTCGTCTGCTGTAAACTGTCCTTCTCTTGTGGTTGGTAGTTGTGGTGTGGGCTCAGTTTGGCCAGTTTGATTTTTGTACTTAAAAAAGAAGTTTCTGCAGTCCCACACTGGCGGCAATGCCCAACAGCGGTATCAGGAGGAGTGTTGGGTGGGATGGAACACTCGGAAGCAGCAAGACCGCCAGAAGGTCCTGCCTTTAGTTCCTCCCTCTGCCAGCAGAACTTCCACCCTCCCTTTACCTCTGTTTTCACCCCAGGATGTGGCAGTGAGTCAGCACCAGTACCAACAGCCAGGTGCTGACCACCTAAAGTTTAAAATAAAAATAATAAAAACTGTTTAAGGCACCAAGGGTGTGGAATAGCTGAGAGCCGAAAGGGGTTGGGCAGTGGGCCTTGTTTTAAATAAATTAAAATATTCATTCACACAAGCTGCATCCAGGTGGAATTAAGGGTAATTGGTCCTATTGTAAAGAAAAAAGAAATATTTATGAGGGAGCTCCCGGAGGCAGAGCAGGGGTGGAGTTAAGGGCTACAGGCCACATTGAGATTAATAAATATTGATAGCAGCAGCTTCCCAGGGGCAAATCAAAGGGGCAAGACAAGCCCAATTCATTAAAAGGGGGCTAGTTTAACAATGTTTCTACTTTTATTTAATCTGCTTGAATAAACTGGGCACAGGGCACTATGGCAGTAACTGAGGTCACATTGGGTAAGGGGGTTTATAAGCAGTCCCCATCTTTGGACCACACATAGAGGCTGCTGAGCACTAGAGTGGGCAAACAAGTCCAGCAAGAAGGATAGTAAAAGGTAGAGTGTTAAACAGGGCTCCCAGGGCTGGTGTCAGGGGAATTTAGAGTGACAATGCTACTGATACTGTAAATGAACTGCTGAACTATGTTGAACTGTGACATCCACCCCTGAACTGTGCTATTAGCCCTTACTGTGCTATTCACCCCTGAGCTATGCCATTTGCCCCAGGACTATGCTATTTATCCCAAACTGTGTTAATTGTCTCCAGAAATTGCTAATTGCTCTAGGATTGCCTTAATTACTCCTGGAACCTGGTATTTGCCCCAAACTACACCAATTACCTTTAGAAACTGCTATTTGCCCCATACAGTGTTAATTGCCTGCAGAAACTGGTATTTACCCTGAACTGCACTAATTGCCCTCCACCACTGGTAGTTGCCTCAAACTGTTAATTACCGTCTGCTACTGGGAGCTGCCCCTGAACTGTGTCAAGTACCCTCAGCTGCTAGCATTTGCCCTGAACTGTACTAAATTCACCTGTAAACTGGGTGTAAGTCCTGAACTGTCAGCAGCTGTTACAGAGAATCCTCAAGTTGCCTTGGCACCTGGTACCGAATCCTTTCACCACTGAGATTCCGATTCTGCTGCAAGTGCATCTTTCCTGCTTGGCCCCCTCATCAATGCATAACAACATACTTGTCTCCCCTAGTTAACATGGCTATCATCTAGGAGAGGATCACCTGCTATCCTGCTTCAACTACATCCCTTTCCTGTTAAGGTGCTCAGTAAGCATAGGAGCTGCACCAGGTCGCTAATAAGGGACCATCTCATCCAGCTTCCAGAAGATTCATTGCCCCATTTGTTATTTTAGTTTTTTTTCAGGTACCACTAGGCATTACCATCTGAAGACCAGCATCTTATACTGGTATCTGAAAACCTTCAGCGTGGATCCCCATCCAAAGACCTGCATTGTTCTGGTTTAATCTTCAGTTCTGCTCCTTGCATCTTTTCACTTTGTCTCATCCTTGCAGCACATTGGAGGGCTTGTGCCAGAGCCTTTTTCTTCAGTGTTCCTTGTCCTGGCAGCCCATGGGGAGGGTTTGTGTCGAAGCATCCTCTCTTCAGTTTTCCTAATTCCAGCAGCCCATTGGAGGGCTCTTGCCTAACAATCTTCTGTTGTGCTTCTCATTATGGCAGCCCAAGGAAGGGGCTCACATCAAGGGATCCCCTTTGTTGTTTTCATTCTGTTTTCCTGTTCCAGCAGCCCAAGAGAGGGTGTTTTTGTCAATGAACACATGGCCCATTTACAAACCTCTCTTAAAGCCCAGTGGCCTTACGTAGGCTTCTCACTGAACCATCAGTTCAGTACTGCAGCAAAGTGCCTCATTTCTCCAAGTATCTTACTTTTTCTCCACCTGAAGTCATTGTGACTGAGTCAGTCATGCCAAAAGTGGACTCTAAAGCAGACTAGACTCTTATGCCCATTGTAGCACTGTAGTGTTCTACAGTTACTTAAGAGCTCTTAGTACTAGTGGTTGATCAGGTATTTAGACTTAGAGTACTCGGCTTAATAGAGAAATACAAGAGTTTAAGCCAAGGTGTACCTTTTAGACTTAAGGGTTAATTGCTCATACTAACATACTAATTGCCAGCAGAATAGGCCTCACAGTCTATGGGGTCTGCTCGTGCCTCAGATCCCTATTTGGGTACCAAGGCCTCCCCTCCCTTGTCATTCTGAAACCCATATCTGACATCCCATCCCCCCTGGGCCAGGCCATCCCCTTTCTTTCCCTTTTTATACCTGTCCCACCCCCTCTTGAAGTCCTCCACCATAGAAGTCTGAACCAGCTCGCCAGGCAGCGCATTACAAGGTTCCACCACACTCTCAGTGAAAAATCTCCTCCTCCTCTTCCCCTCCCTCATTCTCCCACCTTCCAACTTCAAACCATGCCCTCTGGTGATACCTTCCTCCTTAAAGGGGCACTGTCAGCCTTGTCCCTCATTTTATTGCCACAAAACATCAGTGTGCCTCTGTGGACTCAGTGATCACATACGGTCCACAGAATACCCCTATCAGTGATCAGTCATTCATCAGTGTGGCTGGCTGTTTGTGTTTTTCTGTCAGTAGTTTAGTTTTTGTGTTTTTTCATGTGTTTCTTCTTGTGGGAACTAGACCATTCTTGGACATAACATCTGAACATTTCCTGGACTAAAAAACTACAAAACAACACCACCAGGTATTGGCATTCTCATCGTAAATCAGCTTTTTTGGAAGACATCAAAAAGCAAAAGTGAGGTCAGTAAATCTTTTATACAAGCTTCTGGGTTGTGGAGTGCTGCATTTAATCCACATTTCCATCTGACTTTCTTAAAGGATGTGTGCTTGTCTTTAAGGTCTATCCACAACTGTTTTGGAGAACAAAGGGAAGATTCTAACAAAGGATTTTTACATCCTGCATATGCCCTAGGCCAATGTTCATCACCTTCAGGAATTTAACACATTCTGGGTCTTTGATTTACAGTAACAATCAGTTTTCTGGTCCCCAGTAGCTCACCATGAGTCACTCAGGAACACTCACCCTTGCTACAGTAAACATTTGCAGTCTCCTGCCAAAACTGGCAACTCATAGATTGGGAGGCTGAATCCTGCTTCTGATACTGCTATTGTGCTTACATGGGATATCTACTTCTGTTCCAATCAACAACCACCATGGAGAGAATACCTCACAACACAATGACTTTACTTTCTCCAACCAAATTGCCGAAACACAACATGTGTGTGCCTACACCACACTTATCCTTCTGAAGGGTTGTACCTACAACTCATTTCATATGCTCAGAAAATACAAAATGACACAACTGGTTCATCTCCCATTCCACACTATTAGTGTGGTTTCTCCTACTCCTCGTCATCCTATTGTCAGGGGACATAGAACTTAACCCTGGCCCCTCTGTCCACCACTCTCCCACTGACCTATCGGCTGTCTCAGGAAAAGGACTTCTCATTGCCCATATGAATATTAGGAGCATTACCAGGCACTTTGCTGATCTTGAGGCATGGATGAAAGTGTACAATCCTACCTACTCTGCCTATCTGAAACATGGCTCAAGCCTCACATTCCAGACTCCTTATGTTCCTTGCCCAATTACTACTTGATATGGAGAGATAAGCCTTCCCCAAAACATGGAGGGGGGTTCGCTTTCCTCTATAAAAAACATCTTGATGTTATGGTCTACCCACTCACTGGCTCACCCTCAATCTGTGAGTCCCTACACACAATCTTTGCCCTTAGTGCAAAAAAACTCCACATTATCTGCGCCTACAACCCACACACTGGAGGAATCACAGGTCTTCAGGATTTACTTAATGAAACCGTCACAAACGCCATGCAAAACGAGGTCATAATCTTAGGTGACTTTAACCTAAACTGGCTGGGACCAACTCACAGTACACTGCTGACACTAACGCAGAGCTATAACCTGCACCAGATCTTAACTGAACCCACTAGAACCACCCCATCTCTAACTACCTCCACCCTCATAGACTGGGTACTGGTGAATCACCTTGACCATGTGCAAACTGCAGGCATTTTGGCAGATGCTATCACAGACCACTCCCCCACTTTCTGTGTATGGATCCTGGAGACTGCTCTCCAACCCCCTCCGTGCTACATCACAATTACCAACTTTGCCAAACTGGACGTGGAAGCTTTCCTCTATGATGTCTCCTGTATCATCTGGTCTGACATCTATCACTCCTATGATGTTCAAATAGCCCTTGATATCTTCATTGATAATTTCACAGCACTTCAGGATAAACATACCCCGAAGGTCACTAGAAGGGTCGGGGTAAACAAACAAGATGACTACACAAGGACCTGCTGGCTAACCTGCGCACACGGGACCAACTCTGGAAGAAGTATCAAGTGTCCAGACTACTGGAGGATTACAGTACCTACAGGGCCTCTCGGAGCACCTGTACAAAACAAATCAGAACAGCAAACAGCATCTACTGCAAGGAACTGCTCACAAACCGCTGGTGACCCTAGAAAATTCTGGACACACATCAAGACCTTTCTTGGGGCTACCCAGTCATTGACCCCAGGGGATATGATCCTAAATGGTGTGGATTGCAATGACTTGAACACTGTAGTGAATGCCTTTAACAGATTATTCACGGACCTGTCTCAGTACACCTCATCCTTCGCTTCACCTCCCACAGCATCTCAGCCTTATTGCACCCCCCAGAGATCTGCATCTGGTGCTGACCACTGTCAACTAACTACTACCCCCCTTTCCACTTTAAAGCTATATCTAGAGCTGAGGTCCAAAGGCTATTGCAAAACATATCCGACAACACTAGCCCCAGCTCAGATTCACTCTAGCCAAGATTTCTGAAGCTAGAGGCACCATTGATTGCCTTGCCACCTGACAAGATTTTTACTATGTCTCTCTCTCTGTCTCTCTTGGCATTGTCCCAGATCTCTGGAAGATTGCCCGAGTTATGCCTATCCTTAAAAAAAGAGACCCAAAGGATATCAACAACTACAGGCCCATAGCCATCCTCTCTGTGCTAGGCAAGCTACTGGAGAAGCTTGTTGCAACCAAAACCGTTGACTATCTAACAAAGAACAACCTACTCTCAGACACTCAACATGGTTTCAGAAAAGGGCACAGTACCTCAACCGCTCTTCTCAAATTCTCCACCGATGTACTTTGCAACATGGACAAATGCCTACTCACTGAAGCAGTATTTATCGACCTTACCAAAGCTTTCGATCTTGTTGATCATCCCCTGCTTCTCTTGACCCTGCATAGCCTTAACTTCTCATCCTCAGTAGTTGACTGGTTTAACAACTACCTATCAAACAGATTACAACTTGTTAAATTCAACACAGCTCTCTTGGATGTGACCAGCACTAACATCGGAGTACCCCAGGGCTCCATCCTGGGACCCCTTATTTTCTCGCCATACATCAACAACATAGATTATGCCATACTCTCCTGCTCAGCTATCCTATATGCTGATGATCTTGTCCTCTACTCCAGTGCTGACAAATTTAACATCATTAACAAAAGTCTCTCCTCGGATTTCAGGAATGTGCAACATGGCTAAATGCTAATAAGCTCATCCTCAACACAAAAAAGACCCAAGCCATGCTATTTGGCACTGCCCCCGAACTCATGCTGTACTAGAGCTGCCATTTTTTAACTGAAACCTAATGCTGGTAAAGATGACAAATGCATTTCAAAGAAGTCACCGAAATCTCGTGCATGCACAAAAGCGGGACGCTACTGCGCATGTGTGGGATTTGTGCATCGTCCCGCTTTCGCGCATGCATGAGATTTTGGTGACTCCTTTCAAATACATTTTTCGTCTTTCCCAGTGCTCAGTTTCAGTTAAAAAATGGCAACTCTAGTACAGCGTTTGAAAATACATGCTGCATGTAACTTTTCAGTATGGCCATGTGCAAAATTGATGTTTGTGCTGGCGCACAGTGTCCGATGCGCGCTCTCATCTTGCTTATGCTTCTGGTGCACAGTGTACTTATGGGGAACCTGAGGGAAAGTAAAAGATCATGAAAACTACAAAAATTGGTAAGAATTCTCAATTATCATATATATAGGGGTATTCTGTGGACCATATGCGATCACTGTGTCCACAGAGGCACATTGATGTTTTGTGGCAATAAAATGAAGGACAAGGCTGACAGTGCCCCTTTAAGTCTAAAGATCCCCCTCTTTGTTTACCTTATTTATTCACTTGAGGTACTTGAAGACCTCAATCATGTCCCCCCGTCTCTCCTCTCCTCCAATGAAAACAGGCTGAGCTACTCCAATCTCTTCTCATACGTCAAATCTCCTAAACCTCGTATCATCTTAGTTGCCCTCCTCTGAGCCCTCTCCAGGAGCTGTTTGTCCTTCTTTAGGTGCAATCTCCAGTACTGCACACAGTACTCAAGGTGTGGTCTAACCGGTCCATTGTACAGTGGCAGAATCACTTCCCTGCACTGCGAGGTGATCCCCTTGCAATGCATCCCAACTTCATGTTTGCTTTGACTGCCGCCCTTCTGCACTGCTCAGAGTTATTCACCTTGCATCCACCAGGATCCCAAGGTCTTTTTCCCCTACTGAGGTCTCCGGCACCACTCCTCCCAAGGTGTACTCATCTTTGGGGTTCATCCTCCCTAGGTGTAATATCTTGCACATGGGGGAAATGAAATTTAATTTCCAGGTGCAAGCCCACCTAACCAGGGTCTCCAGGTCCCCCTGAAGGCTCAACCTCCCCCCCTTCCCCTCTACTATTGCTCCTAACTTGGAGTCATCAGCAAAGAGACTCATTTCACACCCTATGCCCTCCCTGATATCAGATATGTATGCATTAAACAGGATTGGACCCAGGACCGAGCCTTGTGGTACCCCACTACTGACCCCTCTAGGGTTGGAGAGCTCCCCACTGACCACAACTCTCTGAGTACAGCCAGCCAGCTAACTTCCTATCCATCTGACCATCAATGGGCCCACTCCCATCCCTGTCAGTTTTTCCACCAAGCCATTTTGGGGGACTGAGTCAAACGCCTTGTTGAAGTCTAAGAAAAGGACACCCACAGGCTTCCCCTATCCAGTTCCAATGTTACCGAGTCGTAAAAATCCACAAGGTTAGTTTGACACAATCTTCCTGGCACAAACCCATGTTGCTGACTATCCAGACCTCCCACTTCCTCCAAGAACACCCCCAAATGTTCCTTCAGTATACTCTCCATTATTTTGACCACCATGGAAGTCAAACCGACAGGTCTATAATTACCTGGTACTTCCCTCAACCCACCTTTATGAATTGGCACCACATGTGCCTCTTTCCAATCCTTAGGTATTCTCCCTGTCTCAAATGATCTGTTGAAGAGATCCACCAGGGGTGCAGCCAGTACATCTGCCAATTCCCATAGTACTCTCAGATGAAAGCCATCCGGCCCTGGAGATTTTTCCTTCTTAAGGGCCTTAAGGGCTTTCCACACCCATTCAGTGGTGATAGCTTCCTCCTCCCCCCACTATACTGGCCGATTTATCCAGGTGTGACACCTCTCTTCTTTCTGATCTGTTCCTGCTGATACCCGTTCCCATCCACTGACCCTTCTATCACCCTTCTGTCCTGCTTTGTAAATATCCTGTCTCCCATCCCTAGTGAACATTGTGGCAAAGTACTCATTTAATACCTCTGCCTGGCCCCTCGCCTCCTCCACCCACCCTTCTTCTAGTTACTGCATAGATAGTTATTAACCTGTAAATTTCTCCTGTTGATATTGCTGATAAAATTCGACTCTGTGACCATGTCATCTTCATCTGTTGAGTAAAAGTCTTTGCTTCATCGGACCTCTGTGTAGGACTCCTGCCTCTCCTTGACAGGTGCCTCCATCCACCCACCTAGGAACCTATCACCATAACACCTGCTAGGGGTGACACATGTGCTGGTGAAGAAGACAAAATTCCCTTTTCTCCTCATCTGAACAACAACAGTAAGCAAAGCATCACACCACATCCTCACCTGGGTCCACCTGGTGAAACTGTTCAAACTGTAGGCTAGACAACACATCCACAGTGATATTATTTTTTCCTGGTACAAGCTTAGCCCTGTATGTGATGTTAAGCCACAGGAAGTGCAGCACAAACATGCACAGCAGCCTCATCAACTCTATGGAGTCTGATGACTAAGCACTCAAAATTCCCACCACCGTCATGTAATCTGGCTGAAGTAACGCCCTGCAGTTAGTCAACCTGTCACTCCATACAAAAACAGAAGCCACTATGGGAAATAACTCCAATGTCATGTTTTTTGTAAGGCCCACCTTGTCCCAACAGTCATCCCATGGACCAGCAAACCAGGATCCCTGAAAATATGCCCTATAACCAACTCCCCCCCCACAGCATCAGTCACCATCTGACAAATCCTGCATGAATGTGAGCCCTACCTGCCACACTGACCTCATTAAAGGGCTTCAAAAACATATCTCATACCTCCAAATCTGCCATCATGTCTGTGGTCACTCTGATGTGGTGATGTGGTTGGAGTGTACCCCTCATCACCCATGCCAGCTGTCTGATAAATGGCCTCACTGGGGACACTGCCTTGTAGGCACAATTTAAATGTCCAGTCACTGACTGCAGTGTCCTTATTGTTAAAAACTCCTCTATCAACTTCCTTAGTCATTCCACTTTCTCAACTGGCAATCTGGAGACCTCCTCTGTTGTGTCCAGTTCTATCCCCAAATATGTGAGCTGGGTTGTTGGCCGCTCAGTCTATTCCCCCACCAGCAGCACTCCTAACCAATCCATCAGCTGAGTGAATGTCCTCAGTGTGTCTCCGCATTCCCCTGTACCTGTATACCAATGAAGAGGAAATCATCCAGGTAGAAACATAGAATTTGACATCAGATAAGGGCGCTTGACCCAGCCAGTCTGCCCATTCCCCTACCTAATGGATAAACTGCAGATCCTAGTTAACCAGCAGCCTACTTCTTTCTGCCCCCACCCCCTAGAATTGCCTTATGACTGTCCCATGCATGCTTGAATTCCACCACTGTTTTTGACTCCACAATCTCCTCCCGAAGGCTGTTCCATGCATCCACAACCCTCTCTGTGAAAAAATACTTCCTTAAATTACCTCTGAGCCGACCCCTCTATCTTCAAATTGTTTCCCCTTTTTTCTTGCACCTCTTGTTTTGAAAGATGCTGCCCTCTTGGACTTTGTTGATTCCCTTGAGGTGCCAGAGGTTTCTATCTTGTCCCCCTCTCCCTCCTTTCCTCGAGGCTATACATATTAAGCTCCTTAAGTCTCTGTTCATATGTCTTCCGGTGCAGACCCTGCACCATTTTAATGCCCTCCTCTGGACAGCTTCCATCCTGTCTATGTCTTTGCGAGATTGGGTCTCCAGAACTGCCATAATACTCCAGATGGGGTCTGACCAGCTGTCTGTACAGAGGATAATAACTTCCTGTTTTCTACTGGTGATGCCTCTCCCTATGCATCCCAGTATCCCCCCAGCCCTCCTTGCTGCCCTCTCACATTGCTTGCCCACCTTTAGGTCATCTGATATGATACTATGTTTCTATGTTTCTATGGCCCCCACCCATTCCCATGCCCCTGCTGCCGACCTTCCCTGGTGTCTGCCCCTGCCTGTCTGTCAGCTGTGTCCTTGCCCCTGGTGCTTGGCTAAATGGCTAAATGCTTCAAAAGCTGCACATGAGATGGCACAAGCCATCAGCATGGCCATGTCATAATAAAACTGGTCCTCAAAAGAACATCACAATAGATCAAAATCTCTGGGCCTGACAGGCACTAAGTGAAAAGTTGACTTTATGTCACTGTTGGCCAGCATGGTACCCCTTCCCGCCTGCTGAGTAAGTCTGACTGCTACATCAAAAGATAAATAGTTGAGTGCACTGTCCTCTACACTGATATGGTCATTCACAAGGTGCCGTTGGGGTATGACAGGTGATGTATCTGCCTGTTCTCACCCAGTGCCTTTTTGGAGGCAAAATCCTGAGCAGATCCATGGGTGGATTGCTAAAAGGTTCAACCACCCTTCCGGACTCCACTTCTTTTTTTTTAGCTGCATGGGCAGAGCTCTGAAGTCATTTTGGAATCATAGCACTGTAGGAAAAAAGCAGAACTGATCGCCATCTTCTCCTACAGTGATGCGGTCTGCTGTTCACAGTGCTGAAGTCACTGTTTGTCTGTGGTGTCTTCTCCTCCCATCACCTCCACGGATGGAGCTCCCCTCTGCAGCACTCACCCTCCCTGGTGCACTACTTTCTGCAACTGAGGAAGTGACGTTCCGACTACAACTGTGCATGTGCTAGTATCTCACATGTGCAGGTCTGTCGGAGCTGCCATCTTGCACATGGCAGGTGGCTCCAACTCAAACTTTGCATGCACGAGTACCACGCATGCATAGGTCTATCAGAGGTTGTGCAAGGATTGGCATGGCAGGCTCTGGTGTGGCAAGCACTACAACAATGCTTTTACTCGCTCTTGCCACACAATATGACCAACGCTGCTTTCAGCAGTCATGTGGGCTCTGATTAGAGTTTGTTATTTTTACTGCGACTTCATGCCTCAAAGGGTACACTGATTTTAGGTTGCAGGCTGTGGTAGACACCCTTCAACAACAGTAAGGCATTTTAAATGGAAAATCCCCCATCAAGGAGCTGTTCTGGGAGACTGTGGCCCCTGGGCCATCCGCTGCTAGCATGGGGGGCCAAACATGCGGTCACTGTTGTGTGGTCCCACCAATACCAACTGACCAGTTGGACTGCCCAACTTATGGACACCATGGGTACCACTCACTCCATAGCACCAGGCTTCCTACCACACCTATGGAGGATCATCACCCCCGAGGACTTCAGGACTAACCAAGACTAACCTGGTAGGTCTCTGTCACTTGTTACTGCATTATGTGGCTGGTTTCCTTGCTTTGACCTCTACTTGTCCAGACAGAAAGAGGCTGACCCTCTTCTGTTTGGAACTTAGATATGCCCCCGGACCCCACCAATCTGTGACAATTCCTAGGCTACCTGTGGGTACAGTCAAAAGCCATTGGACTGACTTTCCTGTGCCATTTCACCTTGGAAAGTCAGGCTCTAGGACTGGACCACTGGCCACTAGGCAAACAACCTCCCAGTGATAGCCGGGAGGGGCAGTTCTTTACACAAACCATGACATAGCTAAAACTCCATGTCACTGGTTCTGTGAAGAGAACTGTAGCAGAATGGTGCCCGTAATAAAAAAACAATGCAAATACTGTTTTTGGTTAACTTTTTATTCGAGTATGTTACATATGGATCATTTAGGATTATGGAGATACTTTTTGTAAATGGGAATATTATAAGCAGCTGCCATTTAGAAGTAATTTCCTGTCCTCTTTAATAACTTTTTCCATAAGAAATTACAGCTCCCCTTGATTTATCAAAATTTGCAGTGATTTCTAGATATTATCATATAAATGACATAAGCCCTGACTTAATATATTGCAAATTTGTGACCTTCTGCAGTCTATCATCAAACTTTTCCAAAGTGAAGTTTACTGTCCACTTTCTTTTCTATTTTTATTTCTTTTTAATGCAGTCAGTTAGAATTTCTCCCACTACTTTTTTAACCCTTTTTACTGACATACTATGAATTGCAGAAACCACTCATAGAGAAGGAATGTAGCCGGCTGGCTATAGCACAGAGCTGCAAACTTGTATAACCAGACTTGAATTCCACCACCGCCACTTGCTGAGTGACATTTATCAAATTCCCATGCCCTGCTTCCCTCTGTATTTACTGTTCTCAATTCATGAAATACTTTTTATTATGTTACTTTGACTTTTTGTACTTCTATTCTTTTACTTCACTCCCAATGGGCACTGTTGCTTTTTGTACTTCTGTTCTTTTACTTCACTCCCAGTGGGTACTGCTGAATTGGGAGTGCATGAAGGAAAACCACGGGAAGACTGTAACATAAAATAAAATAGGAAAAATCCTTCATGACTAGTTGAGAAAAATAATACTCTTAACCCTTGGGCTGCCAACAGAATTAAAATGTATAGGAATTTTGGACTGATATGTTAGACCATGACAAATCAAGGGTTAATAACTTGAAAACTGTTTCATGAAGGTAGACCTATTTTAAAAGGTACTAACAATTCTTAATTCCTTTTCTTAGCACCAGTTTGCTGACAACTTTTGCATTTCAAGCCAGACTTGCTCTGTCTCTACTGTGGTCCTTGTGTTAGGAGGAGTGGGATATGATGTTATATACAGTACTGTATTTAGGGATCAAACAAATATTTGCACAAATAAAAACATGAGGCAAAATGTTAACTGCACAACATGACAATATAAATCATTATTTTGCAGTCATCAGCCTTTCTTAACATTTACACCTAACTAAATAAACTGAAGCAATCCAATCTGGAGGAAAAAAAAAGCTTCACACAGCTGGTTTCAGCTCTGGCTAATAAGAAAATAAGCAATCTTACTTGAAAAAACAATGTATATCACAGGGTTCTGCTGAAGGGTAATGATTCTGATGCTATTCAGAACCAGATTAATGTGAGAAATCACCACACTATCCATTTTAGGAATTATACTGTTGTAAGGCCCTGTTCTGAAAATGAACCGTTTCACAGGGATATTCAAGCCTAGATGGGGAAGTGGTTGTAGCTTCCAACCACACTCAAGGCCCCTGGCATCCTTGGCGGGAGGCCCCACCACAGTCTTTCTTAGGCTTCCCCAAGGGGCTTCCAGTTGTTTGACTGTCTTAAGGCTTGCAAAGTCCAACCAAATCCCATAGGATTAAAAGATGCTTCCACCCTCGCTCGCCCCTTGTTGAACCTGTTTGTGTTGGGTAAGAATTTTGGGTCAGTCAGCATGCTAAATGAATTGGGGCATTCAGAATTGGTGGGTGCTGGCTCTGTGCGGGCCGCAGGAGCAAAGTTGGTGATTCCCTTTGGCAGCAGCTGCGAGCCATGGGAGCACAGTGGGTGGCTCTAGCCGAAGCTCCTTAGCCAGCAGTGGTCAGAATGGGTGACTGTATGAAAGTGCAACTTAGGATAAAGGTGTGTCAAAGCCTAGAGGGAGCCTTCATCTCAAGGAGAGGTCAGTCAAGATAAGTTACAAGAGGGAAGATAGGGGTGTTCTCCTTTAGTCAGAAGCTGGACTGCCAGTAACAGTCAGCAGGGAGCTCACAGCTCAGTTAGGCCTGCCACAGGGATGTAGGAGAGGAGGCTTGGCATGCATGAGTGAACCTGAGCCTAGTGCCTTTCCCCATGGTCTACCCCTGTTTTGTCTGGTGAGGACTATTGTGGTGACCTTCAAGCACACACCAAAGTCAGGACCTGCCTGTCTCACCTTTCCATGCCCACCTTCTTCTCTATATGTGAGTCCATTGGGTACACAGTTGCAGATCCTTGTGGTAGTTAGGGTGGACTTGTGCATCAGTATAAGCCCAGAAGGAAATGAAGCAGTGAGAAGACACTCCAGCCTACAGTTACAGTCTGGGATGCTGTAACAGTTCAAGGATGGCCTCACTGGAGGGAGTAACTGGACGGCTGTCAGTGGCAAACTAACCAGACAACTGAGAGCAGCAAAGCAACCACCAGCCAAAAAACTATAAGTGACAAATTGCATCAATGGCTGGCTGTGGCAAAGCCACTGATTAGTACAGACCAATTGGTGGCAGCAGGATAGAGGAGGACACTGCAGCTGCAGAGCAAGGGTCATTTTGGTAAAGTACACTAGACTGTTGCAGCCCCCTCCTGCTAAATTGTTGTTTTGAACTACTTTCTACCAATGTTGTTGGGTTTGGGGTTAGTGTGAGACTCTGGACTCTGTATTATTCCCCCCTCTGAAGACCCAACCAACTTAAAGAGACATTTCTTGCACTCTTGAGTTTAATCCTAACTGAACTTCCATCTTTTGCATTGTACACTGATTTTTGTATAATTATTTCTGCCTGGGGTGTGTCTATTGCTTCCCAAGACTCTAAGCAACCATCTTCTTTTACTATGGATTGCTCATTAACAGACTTGTATTTTTTTGTGTCTGCTATACAACTGTGTTTGGAGGATACAAGGCCATGACAAAGGGTGCCATCACAGGTTCCTTTTCTCTAGTTTACGTGGAGGTGGGCAAACAATAATTTGTGAGCTGCAGAAGAGTCAAGTCAAAACTGAGCCAAAGGTCTGGCTTTGCTCATCAAGCCAAAATTCAAGCTAGCTGAGCCAGACAGACAGTGGGTGATCTGGGTCTTTGTCTTCCTGTCTTTATCAGTTTTTAACCATTACACACTGGAGCAGTCAGATCCATGAATTTGGAAAACAGGGTGCAGGGTACCTACAGTAGAGGATGTCTATGGGTGGCACACTCCTGTGATAATATTTTTTGAGACAGATTAATACAAGTGGTGTAATCTGAAAAGAACTCCAAACACCTTTGGGCCCCATTCACAGCAGCAATCAGTGGTGGTGGGAAAATGAGAGCAGGAAAGGCATTCTGCTGTACCACCACCAGCTGTTCCTGTGCACAAACACGAGACATAGTCCAGTGGGTGATTCAGAATTTGTAAAAGGATGGAACACATAGCCACTTGGGTGAGGAGCCTCTGCTGTGACTATGTCACAATACAAATGCCGCCACCTGATGTTAGTGGCTGCAAAGAGTGTTTGCTCTCATTAGTGGGCTGGATAGCAACACCTACGTAGTGCTGTGCATGATGTAGTACCAGTCACATGACGCTATGCCATGAACAGAATCCTTGTGGACCAGCACTACTCATTGTAGTTTCCCCACCACCACCCACCACTTACCTTTAGGTATGCTTCTGGGCCATTACTGCAAGGAATTATGTACTACCTTTCTGACATTCACTTCTGTAGTCCTGTGGCCTCCCCCTCAGCCACTTACTTTCCCCGAAGTGTTTCCTGGAGTCCAGTGTAATCCCCCAGTCCAGATTTGCCATGCGGCCCCTTGCCAAGCATATATACCTCTCTTCTCTAATGTAAATAAGGGACAGTATGGTGATATGATCAGAAATCCATGCCTACAGTATGGGACCACACCAATTGCCCCATTTAGAGCCATGGTAGTCATTATAACTAAATTAGAAAAACGTTACTGAAGGCATTACCACAGTGACTATATACAGGACTGAAGTTGTTGGGAAAAGAATAGAAACATAGTATTTGTTGGCAGAAAAGGGCCACTTGGCCCACTTAGTCTGCCTGGATGTTCTCTGCCTATTCTGTCTCTGCAGACCCTAACTGGTCTCTGGCTACCTCCCCCTCCCTGCTTATTTACCAGTATTCCCCTATATGCCTATCCCATGCATGTTTGCAGCCACCCACTGTTTTCTCCCCCACTTCCTCTGGTGTCAAGTTATTCCAAGCATGTACCACTCTTCCAGTGAAGTAGTATTTCCTCACATCCCTCCTAAATGTCCCCTTCTAGCTTTGTTGCATGCTCTCTTTTTCTGGTGCACTTCCTCATTTGAAACAGGTTCTCCACCTGTACTCTGTTCACCCCCCAGGAGGTACTTGTAGGTCTCTATTATGTCTCGCTCTCACTTCTCTCCTCTGGGGTGTACATGATGAGGTCCCTCTGTCTCTCCATGTATGGTTCCTCATGTGACCATTGCAACACTTGCACTATTTTAAATGCTATCCTCAGGACTGCCTCCACCCTGTCTATGTCCTTTCTGAGATGCAACCTCCAGAACAGGACACAGTTCCCTAGGTGTGATCTCACCAATGATCTATACAGTGGTAATACCACCTCCCTCCTCCTGCTGGTGATACCTTTCTCTATGCACCCCAAGCATCCCACTGGCCCTGCCCACTGCCTTGTCACATTACCCTGCTATCTTGAGGTCATCAGGTAACATAACCCCAAGGTCCCTTCCTGCTTAGAGACCAACAGTACCCACCCCCCATTATATACTCATCTCGTGGGTTTCTTTGCCATGTGTGAATGATTTTGTACTTTTTGGCATTGATCCCCAGTTGCCATACTCTTGACCATGATTCAGTTTTCCAAGGTCCCGTCTCATTCTCCCCACCCTCTCCTGAGTATTCTCCCTAATACAGATCTTGGTATCATCTGCCAAAAGACAGGCTTTCCCAGCTACTTCCACTTCTGCGATGTCACTTATGAAAACATTGAAAAGGACTGGTACAAGTACTGAGATCTGGGATACCCCACTGGTCGCTCTTCCCCCATTATAGTGAGTGCCATTTACCACCACCTTCTGTGGCCTATCCATTAACAAGTTTTATACTCAGTTTACCACTTGGGATCCTACCCCTAGGCTCTCTGGTATATTTATCAGTGTCCTATGTGGCAGTGTCGAAGGCCTTGCTGAAGTCCAGGTATGCCACGTCCACTGCCTTTCCCTGACCTATTTCCCTGGTCACCCAGTTAAAGAAATCCATGAGATTCATTTGGCATCACCTTCCCGTGTGAATTCATACTGCCTTCCTGCATCAAGTTTAAAAAGACAGCCACTGAATGAGAGCACTGAACTGCTGATTCCTGCTTGCTTGACTACTTCCGAACTTATGTCAAGAGCCCCTCACAACAGCTGTTCTGGTCCCAGTCTGCCAGCGATAAGTGGGTGGGGTGTGGTGTCCAAGTTTAAAAGGAGAGGCTCTGAATAAGATAGTTGAACTGCTGATTCCTGCTTGCTTGACTGACTCTTCACTTGTGTCAGTGGCACCCCAACCTGTTATACACTCCCATCTGGCTGAACAACCCTCAGTACCAGACTGATGGCAGTTGTTTGGATCCAGTCTGCTGGTGGTAAGGGGGATGGTGTCAAAGTTTAAAAGGAGAGGCGCTGAATGAGAGAACTGAAGTGCTCATTCCTGCTTTGTTGGAAGCCTCCTGACACTGGTCATCAGCCCCCCAACCTGCAAACCACCCCTGCCTGACAGAATATCCCTCAGTACTGGACTGGGGGCAGCTGTTCAGATCCCAGTCTGCTAGTGGTAAGGTGAAGGGCATCCAAGTTTAAATTAAGAGCCAATGCAAGTGGCACTCCATGGAGTGGCACTCCATGGCCCCTATGAACTAATGGGGAGGATTGATTACACGTGCATAAATGAGGCATGCAACCACTCCGCACCCTATGTGCCCCCATGCGGGATGCACTAAGGGGGGCATGTAGCACATATGTGCCTGATCCCCTGGCCATGCGAAGAGCATTGCGCTGGGGGTGGCCATGGGGCATGCCAGCACTACATGCCATGCACCAGGTCATGTAGTGCTGGCTGAGGGGGTGTGGTTGGATGCGCAGGCTACGTCAGGGAGAACCCTGCCATAAGCCTAATATGTGCCCACAGGTACTGCACCATCCATCACTGGGGGATTGGGAATGGGCCCCCCTGCTGCCACAGCCCAATAGCCAACAGGGAGAGCTGGGACAACCGAACAGGTGAGTGCCGGGAAAGCCATGGCTGTGGCCCCTATGTGCTCCCTCTGCCCCACATCACAGCCCCATACCCAGTGTGACTCATGCAACACCCCCCCAACCACCCACTGGTACACTGGTCCCGGTGACTGAGAACCCCCCACCACACATCATGGTGTATGCCCCCCACCCCGAACCCAGCACCCCTGCACCACATTGGTGTTCATTGGTCCCCAGCACCATCACCCCATCTTCCATACCTTTGCAGCAGTGCTGCCCCAGAGGACAGCAGCAAAGCCCTCCTCTCACTGCCATGGCCACTGGCCATCTGATATCACGTAGGGACAGTAGCAGATGTGCACCTCACGTATGTCAGATGGCTGGTGGCTCCCGCGTGGAGAGGAGGGCTCAGCCATTGGTTGTCTCCGGGTGGCACCACGCAGAGATATTGGGATATGGGTGATGGTGCAGTTGGTGCCAGTAGGAGGTTACTGCCTAGCTGGCCTGCTGTTTGGGGAGCCTGCGGGTAAGTGCATTTACTGAAATTTGTAAATGTTACCATAGCTTCTAGTGGCTCTGTTAGTGGCCTCATCTCTAAATCTACCTCTCACAGTCTTGAACCCTACCCTGCTAATCCCTCCCTAACCTGTTAAGTAGCCAACTGCCTTGTTTGGCCCTCGGAACCTTTGGCACCTTTCTTTACCTAATCCTACATGCCACTTTAATAGTTGTTCTGCTGGAATTTTTAGGCCCTTTCTAAGCCATGGCCACCTTCCAAGCCAGTGACCACCGTCTAAGCTAGAATTAGTTACTGAGGAGTGAAATGGTTATGATCTGCATTCCTTCGGCTGAGACCAGTATAAAGTGTCACCTTCACGTATGTATGAGAAAGAATGCACATACCACAATAATGTCTTGTGTTGTTGTTTACCTGTTCCCCACAAGTGCAATGGAATGTATATACTGTACCGTTCAAATGTAAATCTGTATTCTTACTTCTACATTTTGTATGTATTCTATGTATGTATATCTATCCTTGACAAACAGCAGGTCCACCTTGTAAATGAGCTTGCTCAATGGTGATCACCTGGATAAATAAAGATTTGATTGATTGATTGATTGAAGTGCAGTCACCAGCGGCAGTGGTACCAGCATGGGGTTGGCCCACTGTGGGTAGGGGCATGGGAGAGGGGTTTTGACTGCCATCCCCAATGGTGGCCCTGCAGTGTGGTGGGGCCACCAGCCCCAGCCTGTCATGGGGGCATGTGCGCATGGGTCAGGGTGCCTGCGGACAGCATTCACACACCCAGAGCAGCATCTCTCAGCGGAAAGGATCCACTTTCGGAACATGACAGGCATCCGATTGGATGCCCGCCTGGGACCGCAGCCCTGCCCCCAGCCACCCTGCGGAGTTCTGTGCACCGGGGGGACAGGGCCATGGACAGGTGTGCTTTTGTGGTGCATACCTCGGGTGCACACCTGACCATGGGTGCTGTTCTATGCAGGCGGGATACATACCTCTGGTGTGCATTTCCCACCCATTCATGCATAAGACCCCATGTGAGTAACTCCCGAAGGGGTGGTGGGAGTCACTTTCATGAGTCCACTGTAGAGGATGCTGAGGAAACCAGAATCTCTGCTGGTTTTAAACCTGAACTGGGTTTCCAGTATGGAAAAAGAAAACATCTTGTGTACTACGTAACTGAAAACAGTTGTAGCATTAATGGTGTTTTAAGCCAAGTGAGTGGTAATACTTTCTAAATCTGTTGCATGGATTGAGACATCAAAAGAAAAACAAACTCTGGCCACAGCCGATATGGCTGTGGAGAGCTTTTAGGAGTGGCAAGAGCGTGGAAAAGAATATGTGGTGCTTTTTCTGCAGCCATAAGTAATACTGCAGCGATTACAGTACTGCGCATGTGTGATACTCACACATGTGCAGTTTGCCCAATAGTCAGCCTGTAAACATGTGGCGGTGCTGACATAACTATGTATACACGATAGTCATGCATGCTGAGTTTAAGTCAATGTCACCATGTTGCACACGGTGGCCGTCAGACTATCACTACTACGGTTGTGGAGCGAATGTAGTGCACTGAAAGTCGTTATTTATGCAGCCCATGGAGGGGAAGGGTGGCATAAACAGAATCAGTGGAAAGTATGTCAGAGCATTGTGGCAGCACATCAGACAGCAGTCTGATTACGTGCTTCCATGGTGCTCTTATACAAATCTGATGATGACATAACATCTGTGGAGCTTGGCCCACCCAGCCATACAAGTCAGACTCAGGAGGAGTCTATTAACAAACTAGAGATCTGGTCCGGGACTTGTTCATCATCACAGTCACTTTCTCATTCTTTTCTAAGCAGTAATTTCTGGCAAATGTGCCTTAATCATATTGATCTCAGTGCTGGTAGACTATTTCTGGTTTTCTCCTGATTGCATTAGGTGGGGGTAGTAGCAGTTTTGAAGTGGTAGCTGCCGGTGATGGCATGCTCTGGAAAAAAGTGGTCCCTATGCTTATCTGCATAATTTAGAAATGACCCCTTTCCTTGTTTTTGCTGTAAAGAAACTGACCCCTTTAACACAAAAACAAGGAGTTAGTTATGGCCTCTATCCCCGCCCCCATTTCACTTCAAGTGAGGAACGTGATTATGGGTTTGCATCAGATGTACAGTTGCAGCTATAGATGCATAATATTGTTAAACAGTAATCAACTGCGTGCAAAAGCTCTTATTTTTTTAATGTGTCGTTTCTTAATGTTGTCAGTACCACTCCACCCATTTGTACTCTGCCACTGGATTTCTGTGCTCCAAGTGCATTATTTTACATTTTTGTGTTTAGGACAAAAAGGCCTTTCAAATGAGGGTAGTCACTAATCTAAATTCTTCATAGTTTTGTATGTTTCCTTGCTCATGCACAAGAAACATCTTTTGGTAGAATGACATTTCAGAGGTGTGTCAGGCATGAGTCCAATGCACAGTAATCTACAAAGGGCTTGTCTCTGACAGACCAATGAGCATGCAACCAGACTGTGACACTAGTCACAGTTTCATAGCTGGAAGTCATTCTCTAGTTGAAAGAAATAATGCCCTCCAATGAGAGTGCTTCATTCCTTTCATTTATGCCCTTACTGATCTTACTGTTTGTCTCCCCACCCACCATGCAGGTGGCAGGGTACCCAGCCATACACTGCATCCGCCTCTCTCTCTGTACCATAAGTAGTAAACAGTCCCAGCAGTAAAGAACAAATAAATATAATTTATCCTTCCCCCGACAGACATCGACGTTAAACCTGTTTGAGTCTCTGTGTGAATGAGAGTGCGTGTTCTTGTCCCTGAGCTCCTCTCTCTCTCTGGTGCTTTATCTGTGCCACAATGCCCATCCTGAGCATTGCTCTTTGTGATGGAACCCAATGACCTGCCCTGCAGATTGGAGAGAGAGTGCTGAGAAGTGAGGCAGCATTTCCTGCAGAGATGTAGCTTAACCCTGGACTGTGGAAAGAGAGACATGGGCTGCAGTGACAAACACTGAGAAGGAGAAGGTGAAGCAGCAGCACCCCTCCCCCAAAAGAGAGTGCAGGATCAAAAGAGGTGGTGAGTGGCACCAGTGCCAGGGACAAAGCAGAGAGAGAGAGCCCCCAAACAGTGAAAGCAACATGATGAGATGTGGCGAGTAAGTGGAATGAGAGTGATCACCAGGTGACAGGCTCTCACTATTGCAGCACCACCTTGGCAATGTAAAATTGGGGGCAGTGCAATGTAGTGACCATAACCACAATGACCGGTCACTCCCAGACCTGCAACTGAGCAAATGTTCATTTCAATGAGTAGCCCTTCCCCTAGCAGTGTCTGCTCCCCCACCCACCCACCCCAAGACGGGCACAGCAACAGCGAGAGTGACTTCCAGTGCGGCATATGTGAGCAGGTCCAATCCATTCCAGTCAGATACATTGCCAACCCCCTCTTAAACAGAGAAGTGGAGTACAGTATGCACCCAAGCTCAGTTGCCATCCATTTTATTGCCACTCACTCTTCCAGCGCCTTGCTATTGGTCTGACTTTCTGTTTGTCTTTCTGAAGCCCAGTGGAAGTGAACAGCACATACAGAGAGGCAAAGAAAGTAGCAGCAAGAGTGCCATGACTGGGACAGAGAGCAGTGCTGCAGAATTTTCCTTTCGCCGTGTGGGAACGGAGGTCAGAGAGAGAGAGAGAGAGAGAGAGATCAGGAAAGACACAGTGTAAAACAAACTTGGTGCATCTATTCCACCACTGCACAAGAGGAGCACCCAGACAGAGACAGAGACAAACACATGGGTCACATATTTGCCCCTTCACATTGACTAGCACAGTATAGAGTGGGCACTGGATGGGCACCCCTGGGCAGTTGCTGCCCCTTACATGTCCAGCTCACATCAGCACATATGAAACAATCTGCAGTAGCCAGAGACTGATGTAGGTTACTCATCTTCCCCTCAACACCCATCCCACTCCACACAGGTTGGCACAGTGACAAGGTGACCTCCAGGTGGGTAGCCCATTGCACACAGTGCACTGTGGCCTGGCAGAAGTTGATGATTGGTTACCGTTCTACAACCGTCCCACCACTGCGCATTGGCTGCCCCAGTCAGAGACAGAAATGTGAGTTGTACATTTGCCAAATCACACATGTTTCTACCTAGCATGGTACGCTCCAGATGAGTAAAATTGGGGCTGCGGTCCAGATCCACTAAGTCTCAATCCTTGTTGAATTCAGCATTGTAAATATTCGGCCAGGGGAGGCCTCCTTGGAGTTCCCAGGGTTAGGTTGCGGCATTCTGTGGACAGAGGGTTCTTGGTGGCTGCGCCTACCCTGTGGATCTCCTTTCCTGTCTATTTAAAGAGGATCCCTTGGTAGAAGCCTGTAAGAAGGGCCTAAAAACTTACCTGTTCCAGCAAACTTTTATTGATTAATTGTTTGATGTTAGTGGGATAGATAGATGCATTTTAATTCTGCTCCTAGTTGAATTTTACATACATTTTTGATGTATGATTTTATATTGTTGTTTGCTGTTTGCATTGTACAGTGCCCAGGAAATGGGCACTTTTATAAATACAATATCTATCTATCTATCTATCTATCTATCTATCTATCTATCTATCTATCTATCTATCTATCTATCTATCTATCTCCATTTCTCTCTCTGTCTCTGTCTCTGTCTCTGTCTCTCTCTCTCTCTATCTCTCGTCTGTCTATCTATTGTATATATTAATGTAAAGAAAACTGCTTTATTTTTATGGGAGGGGTTTGAAGCCTGTGGTTCGCTGGACGTAGCAACAACATCACTCCCCCATCGAGTTTAAAAGGTCACAAACATCCTGGGTCTTGCCAGGATTCTTTCTTATTGCAGCCAGAGGCGCTGATTTCCTGAACCTCTCTAGCTTTCTACTGCAAATCCCCTTGTCTGTGCTGCACCTCTGACTGCCCAATTGTTCCTCCTTGCCTTCTTTAGCTCATTTTCTGTATATCTCTCTCTCTCTCTTCCTGCAGCTACCAATGCCTTCTTCTAGCCCCTTCTCGGCCGGCGCTTTCAAGCGCTCCTTTCATCCAGCTCGTGCCTCCCCGCCAACTCCTGTTCCTATACTGCCCTCACTTCTATCGTTTGCCCTCCTGGCTCCTTATACATCGAAGGTGGGGGCAGGGTTCTGCTGGCTGTCTGCGGTTCTGGATACCCTGAGCAGTGGAATGCATATATCCTACCACACAATGATCCCTTTCTCACTATTACTTGGGTTCCCGTTTTCATTTCAGTTTTCAAACCGTTGCTTGGCATTTTTCTTGTTTACCTCTTGAGCCCTCCAAGCTTTTTGCCAACTCCTGCGCTGGTTGCCTCTTTTTGCTTAATGATTTTGCACTTTTGTACCATGCTGGCTCAGCCGGCCCTTCCCCTTTTTAGGGCTTCTCTCCCTTGTCCCGCTTTTCTTGCTGGAGCTGGTGTCTGTCCCTCCCCTTACCATGCTGCACCTGTTGTCTTTGTGTGGCTGTCTTACCTTCCCCCTCCTTTCACCTGCCCATAACCCCTCTATAGTTTACTACTACTTTGGTCACCCAGCCTTCAAGTATTGTGCTCACCATGTGCCATGGCTCCTCTCAGCTCATGGCTTTTGCTCTGTTCTCTCTCTTTCTTTCTCAGCTCTCGGTACTCCTTCTCCTTGCATATTGCTCTGCTACCAGCCATCACTCACTCAGCTTTTTGGCTGGTCTCCATGCTGCGATGTTCTGGCTTCCATTGCTGCACAGGTAATAACAAAATAAATAAATGTTTCCTTTTACTTGGGAATGATGCTTCCTCCCCTGCTATCTGTATGGACTGCTGCCATTTTTGCTGCAGTGCTTGATGTTGGGGGTTGTCTGCAGAGAATACCTCTATCATTGAGTCCTTAGTCGTGTCTGTTGCGGTATCCCTCACTATTGCATTTTCTACCTATATGGTCTGCAGACCGACTGCATTGTCTTGCACATCAGTGGCCCCTAATGGAGTTGTTATGGGTAGGGGGGCATGGTTCCACATACCCTGAGTTGCTGCTGCTCCATCATCCTCCAGTTCTGATCTCTTGGCTGGATGGCCAATGTTGCATCTTACTGCAAAAGAAGGGGCATTTCCCAGGTTTCCTGCCCGAATTTCCCCTTCTCCAGAATTGGGTTTCTGCATTTGTCCACTGTTCTGTGTGAGTTTGCTTTGTAAACTGGCTGCCACTTTCTGTTCAGTCACTTCCCTACCAGTCTAGCATTGCCAAAAACGTACAAAAAAAAACTTCCCTGGCTACCTCCCTTGGCCGACAATCGACATTCTTTTGGCCTGCCTGTTCGAATGTTCTGCCCCTTGTCCATGCTACTTTGACTGGTCTTGCTCTCTGTGGGTCCTTTGCTAACCCCTCGCCCTCCCCCTCTAGTTTTCATACCCTCTGGTTCTGGACTTGCCTTCTTAGATTCAAAGTATGCCTCTTTCCGAGGAGCCTTATTGCTTGTATCATTATTGCATCCTGTGCTACTTCATCGACCTTGACATCAGGGTCTCTTTCCCATCGTGTCCTACATTTGATATATTTTTTTGAGACATGCCTATCATGGCTGCTATGCCACCTCATCTCTGTGCTACCTCAGATCGATTCGACATCCAGTCGAGGACATGCTGGTCCACGATACCTTCCCTTGATCTGTTCGTATGCTTCAACTGCTCAATTTCTATGCTTCGGCTGTCTCCTTCTGGCCTGCCATCGATACTTCCTTGGGCCTCCTCCCATTAGGTCCCATGCTACCTCCTCTACCTACTGTGTCCTGTAGAGCTCCTCATCATCTGTATTCATCTTCCTCAGCCACTTTAATTCTGCTCTATCTCCGCTCCTAGCAGCATTCCATTCATAACTCCAATTGTTCACTCATCCTCCCTTTAATGTTTCTCTACTTATTGCTACCATCTGCATCTTTCTGTGTCCTCCTTAGCACTAGTCTCCTTGGGATTGTCTAATTCTGCACTGAATGTCTAACCCTTGCTAGTTTCCAAACTCTCACATAGTGGACTGCTCGACATGCTGGTTGTTGCCCTCTGTGTATCTTAGTGCTTCTGATGTTTAGGCTTATCCCCCCTACTTGAGGATCTGCCCTGTAGTTCTGCTTGCATTCTCCAGCTTCCACAGGTATGTATGCTTCGCCTATCTATTCTTCGTAGTATTTGGACCTTTTTGATCATGCTTCTATTCACCTTTCTCTTTACTGGGCTTAATCATTTGTCTTCTCCAGTATTTTTCATATGGCTCTTGTTCCCTAAGCAGCCAATCAGCTTGGCCATCCCATGCTCATCTATTTCTATTGCATCTGACCTTTGTTCTTTCCTACCTCAATTTCGCCATTGACCACTCCTGCTTCAGCATGCCCTCGTGCTGCTCCCTCTCCTCAGCACTCTCGACAAACTCAGCTGTCCAGGACTCATTCCAGTCATGGCATCTATCTCCTCATGCCACTATTTCTCTGTTTGTTTGCTCTGCAATTCATATCCTTGGGCCATCCATGGCTGACTCCCTCTGACTTTCCTTCACAACAGGCCACGTGCCACCTCATCTAGCTTGCCCTCCTACCTCCTTGTGGAGCCATCCTCCTTCATAGTGTCTACTTGCTCCTTGTTGTCCATCATCAGTCCCTTCATCGGAGATCCTTCAACTCCTTTAGCCCCTCAGCTCTGTGATATCTGGCCTTGACCTGCTCATCTAATTCAATCCCTCTCTCAGTATTCCTTGGCATGGTTCACTGCCCCATCAGTGCTATTCCCTTGCTCCATCTAGCCTCACCTATCCCGAATCACATACCACCTAATCTGTCTCACCCCCGTGCAGTTCTCATCCCGTACCGGCTGGGTCCTATGCTACTCTATTGACCTCCCTACGATCCTTCATCCTTTTCCACCTCACTTTCCAGTACCTGCCTACCTAGCGTCAATCCCTCATTGTACCTCATCCGTTCCTGTTACCTTCCTCAGCCTATCATTTTTTTTCTAGTTCTGTCCATCTTGGATTCTCTCAGCTCCTGGCTTCCCTCCTCATCGTTCATCATCTGATTTGTCTCCCCTTGATCACCGTCCTGTGCTCACCTTCTGATTCGCCTACCCTCTTGTTCATGTCACACCTTCTTGGCCTTGGAGTATGCCTCCTTTCGAGGAGCATCATGGTTCGTGTCGCTCCATGGAGCACGGTACCTTAGTTCCAGTGATATTCTCGTTCAATTCCATCTCCTCTTATTTTAATTCTGTGTAGGCTCTTCAAGATTCACTCCATTCATGGCCTTCTGTCGATATTTCTTTTGAGCATCCCTACCATAACCCCTATGCTGCCTATCTACCACAGACATACTTCTGTCTGCATAGAGTTCCTGATTCCAGTCATAACAAGTTCATACATCCAGTCTTCATTCCTTCAGCATTACCTCACAGCTTGTCTATTTACATCACTTATTCTGCCATTCCTATCATTGAATTACATACTACCTTATTGACTTCAACCTCAGGGCTTCATCTTTCGGGGTTTAATCGTTTACATCGCATACTCAAACATGCCTCTTCAACCTCAGTTTCTGCTCCCTCGCATTACTCAATCAAGCGCATTGCTCCTCCAAGCTGGTCTGTAGTATTCTTTGTCTCCTCATCAGCAACTCTGGAATATCCTCATACACGCATCTGGATGCCTCTTATTCCTCTGACTCCTACATGGATTTCCTCCCTCCCATCCTTGCTTCTCTTATCTTCTCTACTATCTCTCCTCAACTCCTCAAGCATGCCCTCCTTGGGTCCCTGCTACCTCTCAATCCTTATTTACTTTGTCCTTCTTTGGAATTCTTTCCCTCTCCCATCATCCAACCTCCATATGAGTCTTCTCCTTCACATAGAATGCTCGATCTGTGTCCTTCCCTTCACCTCCTCAGCTACGCCTGTGCTTTTCTTTTGGGGGTTCCCTTATCCTACCATGCCTCGGTTGACTCTGCTTATCAGCTTCCATAGCATTATGCTCTGGCGACTCTGTCTGACCTCCTCCGACTTGCCCTATTGCAGTTTTCTTTCTACCGGTGGGGTCCTTTTGCTAACCCATTGCATCCTTGCCGCCCTTCGGCCGTCCATTCTTCGCTTTTCTGCTCCAGCCTCCATGGCTTCAATCCATCTGTATACCTCATCCATTCCTATTTTACTTTCCTAAGCATAGCAAGTTCCAGGAATGTCTTTTCTAGTGCCAGTCATCAGGGATTCACTCCACTTATGGCCTCATTCCTCATCCATCACTGTTACCTTGATTTGACTCTGCCTCCACTCAAGAGCCATACCTTCCTGTCCATCGCTCCTTGTTAAGGACAGGATCAAGGCTCTCCATCATCATTCAAGTTCCTTTCTCATTCCCTTCCAAATCTACCTCCTTTCGAGAAGCCTCCCTATTCACATCTCTCTATTCATCCTGAGTCTACCTCCTTCAAGGAGTCTACTTAGTCACATTGCTCTATCAAGCATCTCACCCACATAGTCCACATACTCTGTAGTTCCAGATATGCCTTATTGGCCTCAGAGTATGTCTCCTTTTGAGGAGCCTCATTATTGCATCAATCTATTGAATCCCATGATATTTATTGCCCACAACATTAGAGTTTAATTGATCATATTGCATGTTCAGACCTCATCAGCCTCTGTGTCTACATCCTCACCTTGCTCAATCAGGCGTACCGCTCAATCAGGCACAACTCTCATTTGACCTCATGCTTCCGCATCGTCCTGCCACCCTCTTGTGGCAATCATTATCATCCATAGTCATCCTTGCCTCCATTCCTTCGAGACATGCGCAGCCTCATGTTCCATATTTTATTGTGCTTTCTTTCAGGGAATTTCCCTATTTTCATCATCTTCCCTACTCATGTCTATTTCATTACTTTTCACTACTTAGATCCCTCATCTATGAACCATTCTCTTTACCCTCTTATGTCCTCGAATCAAACATCATCAGCCTGGAGGGACGGCAACCTGGGCCTTGGATCCCCAGAGGTTTCCTCCTCAAAGGGGGGTTTTCCTCTCCTCTGTGCCAATGGTCATAATATTAGTTAGATTAAGTCCTTTTTTTCATGTTAGTTAGTTAGGTTCTGCTGTTGGATGGAGGCGGACGGTGGCCTCGGCTTTCCCCTCTCTCCTTAGGAAGTTAGCCTTTCTCTTCACAGAATTCTTTCATCATCTTCAAAGCTTGACATCTTAGGTATTCTTTTTGGGCTTCTTCCTAACCTACTTTTAGCTGATGCATTCATTCCAGGCACCTGTGGGGGTGAACCCTCCTTTAGGGTTCCTCGCGTTGTACCCCATAGGGTGGTATATCCCATGTATAGAGCGGTGGAAAGCCACAAAGCAAATCAAGTTACACAAGCATTATCTAATATTATCTCATCCAGTTGCATAATCACATTGAATGGGAGGGTTTTAAGCCCGTGGTTCGATGGTCGGAGCAACAATGTCACTCCCACATCGAGTTTAAAAGGTCACAAACATCCTGGGCCTTGTCAGGATTCTTTCTTGTTGCCCACCATCCACCCCTCCTCCTCCATTGGCTCATCTCTCTTCAAGTTCAAGTTCAAGTTTATTTCAGGAAAACTCCACTGAGCAAGCTCATTCACAAGGAGGTCCTGTGACATGTAGACTTACACAACATACATACATAAATAGTTAATAGACAATATATACATAAATACAAGCTCACATAATTCAGACATGATATACATACATGGTCGCCACATAGGATGACCGTAGGTGGTAATCAGCTAATATAACACAGTGAAGCAACTTGTAGATAGCATACCGATAATTGAAAAATGGAACTGGTGTTTGCAATATATACACTTTGGCAGATGGGACAGACAGCTGAAAAGACAGATAAAGAAGGTAGGAATGGTTTGATAGTGTGATCAGTGAGGTGTATACATAGATAAGGCAAGGAGTAGGAGGGAAAGGGGTAGCAGTAATTAGGTTGCTTCAGCAAGGTAGCAGATGTAAGTCAGGTGCCAGAACATGGAATAGTATCTTGTTATAAATGAAAGTGCAAGCAATAAGTAGTTAATATGAACAAAGCAATTATGTCTTACCAATGGATGCACATGGCACACATAGGGAAAGAAGAGCCTTAATGACAGTTACAGGTATCTTTTATTTTAGCTGAGCTTAGCAATTTATGGCGTTAATTGAAACTTATGCTGGAATAGTTTCAGTACGGTTGTAATTGGTTCCAAATAGAGGAAGGGCATGTGCAATATACGTTTACCAAAGGAGGTCCCGTCCCTATATATTGAGCATAATAAGTCAGATTTTCTTAGTGAGTATACACTATGTGAAATACTAATGAGAGATGAGAGATAGCTTGGAAGTTTCTGCAGGAGCAGTTTGAGAGTCCATAACCCAGCATGGAGCAGGCGTCTAGTAGTGAGGGATGTCCAAACAACAGCTGCATATAAGTCACAATTATGTGAACGGTAAGGGGAGTTGGTAATGATCTGTAACGCACGGTGATAAAGGATGTCCAATTTACTTAGATTTGCAAGAGTGGTAGAGGAGTAGATTACATCGCCATAGTCGAGAAGAGGGAGAAAAGTGGCCTGGAAGAGCTTATTTTGAGTTTCAAGGGGGAAGAGGGGCCTATTTCTAAAGAAGAAACCTAGCCTGGCTTTTAGCCTTCTAGAGAGGTCATCGACATGGACATTGAAAGAGAGTTTGTTGTCAATCCAGATACCCAGGTATTTAAATTTGGAGACAACTTCCAGAGGCTCATTTAGTGTGGTAACAATAAAATCTTGGGGCAGGGTATTGGGGGTACATGTGGCAGCACTACCGGAGAATATTATCACTTTGGTCTTCTTGGCATTTAGCAGGAGCTTTGCCTTTATTAAATTATGCTCTAGTTGTGCAAAGTCCACTTGAAGCACGCCCTTAACTTCAGATAGCGATGAGCCAGAGGTATACAGCACAGTATCATCTGCAAAAAAGTGCAGATTGGATGTAGATATGTTGGAATCAAGCCCCGTGGGCTTCTTCTTAACCTACCATTAGCCAACGCTTTCATTCCAGGCACCTGTGGGGGGGAACCCTCCTCTAGGGTTCCTCACGTCGTACCCCTTCAGGGTGGTATATTCCATGGATAGAGAGGTGGAAAGCCAAAAAGCAAATCAAGTTACACAAGCATTATCTCATATTATCTCATCCAGTTGTGTAAGCACATCAAATTTATATTATGTGTCCTTACTTTTTATACCACACACCATGTATTGTCTTTATCATTGCTTATACAAGGGACCTCATTGAAAATGACCTTGCTGAATGGATATTATCCCTTCATAATAAGCTTGAACATGGAGACCACTCTTCCCTCCATTTCATCTTCACACATAGGTATCATTGCTCTACCTCCATCCCACCTCCATACATTGTGAGCACTGATCCCATGACCCCTCCAGTATTTCTCCCACTACATTTCACCTCCCCCACATGGAGATCACTTCTCCCACTGCATCCCACCTCCAGCACATAGGGGGCACTCCTCCCCCTCCAGTCAACCTCCACTCATGGGGAGCTTTCCTCCCACTTCATATCTGCTCTGTACATGGGGAGCAATCCACCCCTTCATCCCACTGCCCATACATGGGGAACATTGCTCCTTATATATCCCACTTCTACACATGGGGACATCTCCACACATTTTCATCACTCCTCCTCTACCACTATCCGGCCTCTTCATATAGAAAGTACTCCTAGCCCCATTCCACCTTTGCATATGGGAGCACTCTGCAACAGCCAGAGACAAAGATGTCAGTCAGGCATCTGCCTTTCCACATCTAGTCCCACTCCACATGATAAGCTTCAAGTTGGGCAGAACATCGGTGGGGTTGAGATGTAATGAGTGGGTTGCCCTTGGAGATTGTGCCTATACCCCTTACCACCTCTCTGAATGAGAGAAATCCCTTCCCCTGAATCAATCATTATTCTTTTCTCCACTCACCACTCTTCTGATTACCCTCCTGCTGGCTTGCCTTAACAGTCACTCACCTCCCAAGATGGGACTACAGGCCACTAGGCCAGGGCAGATTTTTCCTTGACCTCTACTGTCTTCTCTTCAGACCACATACCAGTCCAGCCAGTGTCCAGCAAAGTCAAGAAGACATGCTGCATGTTACTCACAGCTCAACCCCGGATAGGTCTGTTCTTTCTTTAGTAGACCATACTTCAAGTTCTCCCACAGTGTAACTGAGGCTAGAGACAGCAGCACACAGTCCTACTCTACCACCATGACAGTCAATGGGACACAACAACTTGATCGGTGCAGTACAGATGATGCAGCACAGCAGTATGCTCACTAGTCTGCCTCACCAGGCTTCTCCTGCTCTCTCTGTTGATGATGTCTGTATCTCCCCTAGCCATCAATGGTCCTATGCATGCACATTGTGTTGCAGCTAGCTCCAGCTGCTATGGAGACTGCTGAGACAGTGACTGTTTTAGCAGCTGAGCCTGATCCAACCCAAAAATAAAATACAGGAATTTGAACATTTCTGAGATCATTTGGGGGGGGTGAATACCCTGAGCACCCCCTGCCTATGCCCATGCAATCCACAACAGTTCATACATATGTAATCCTTACACTTAAAGGCACTCCTGCAGCCCAGCTAGCCCTCCTGCCTGCCTCAGAACAAATAAACTCCAACTGCTACCCCTACCACTTCCTTTGCAAGCAGTGAGGATCCCTTACTCTCAAGCGGTCAGTCCTGTACAAGTAGCAGAGTTAGGGGTCCGGGGCTGCTGTCAGACTTGTTGCCTTAATGGAGCTCAAGCCTGCCTGAATACAACAGGACAGCTAAACTGAGTCCCGTTAATCTTTACAGATGGAGGGCTGCTGCACAGTTGATTGCTACAGCCACTCAGGCACCACCAGGGATTTAAAATAAGAGCTGGACTATGGCAGGCAGCCTGCCATCCACCTCCTCCTCCTCCACTGACTGCTTGCAGAACTTGCCCAGTTCCTCTTCTGCTGCCAGTGCCCACCAGCAGTCAGCAGTGTCTGTGGGTGGCCCCAGTTGGAGTGGTCAAGTTAGCTCCTCGACTTGTTACTAGCCCATGCAATCGATATTCTCTTTTGACTTCCTCTGTGTCTGGTTGCATTTGCCTGTTTCCAAACACTCAATAAACTTTTTTCTAGTGTCTACATAGATACAGAATATTAAATATATCAACATAAAATATAATTGCTTTGAAGAAGATAGAAGCCTTTATTATAGCTCAGCTTCAATGTATGGTTGGAGAATGCTGAAATCTCATCTTGATTGTTTTACTTCCTTATTGCTATTTTGTATATTTTTAGGTTAAATTAAATATAATAAAATATAATAGTTTTTTGAGAAGATAGAAGCTTTTATTATAGCTCTTTTCATTTGATCCATGCACACAAGCGTTGAAGCAGCAAGATCACCATGATTCTAGCAGCCTTGCACCATTCTTCTGATCCTAAAAATATGTATCACAATTGTTGTATAATCGTAGGTCTATATTCAAATGTCTTTAATTCATTATAATTAGACACTAAGAAGAATGGTCTTAATGGGTGCACTTAAGGTTTCATAATATGACCTTTTGCAATTTTAATGATCTCCCAATCCTGGAGTCATCAATTTTTTTTTTATCTAAACATTTTTTTGCTCAGTTCATCAATAGTCCAATAAGATTGAGAATACAATTAGTTCTGAAAAAAAACTGTATAAACTTTGGGTTTGATTTTTCGCAGATATTAACTTCTGTCCGAGTTGAAAATGCATAAGAGATTAGCTGTACCTACTTTTTATTTCTCCAATCTTTTACTTTGGAAATTTGTAAAAAAAAATATATATATATATATATATATATATATATATATATATATGAAAAAATAACACTCAATAGTCCAATAAGGTTTAGAATAAAATACATTTAGAACAAAACAGTATAAACTTTGGATTTGATTTAGGGCAAATATTAACTTCGCTCTGAGCTAAAAATGCATAGGAGATTAGTCATACATACTTTTCTATTTCTCCAAACTTTTACTTTGGAAATTTGCAAAAAAATATGAAAAAATAACACTTGACCTTTTGCACAGATCTTGACCTCCCATAAAGAGAATGGCTTAAAACTTATTTAGGAGTCATTCAAGAGTTATTCCAAGGTCAAGATTTAGTAAACTATTCATTTAATGCATTTTAATAGTATAAGTTGCCAAAGAAGACATAATAAAAGAAAACAAATCAGTGGTGCATCATAGATGCCTAAAAGGTATAACACCATTTGCTTCTAAAAGTTCCACAGACAGCCAAGTCTTCTTTATGTGTGTAAGCATTGTTTTCTTCTGTTTCTTTCTTCTTCCCCCTATCTGGTCAGTGTCAGCATCACATATAGATATTGCAGGCTAATAATTACTACAATTAATCTGCTGCTTTTTCCTGAAAAGATTTAACATGATTCCATCCTGAAAAGGTCTACTGTGCCCACAATATACAGATAATTTTGTTTCAAGCTGTTTTTTTTTCCTTCATATTAAGAACAAAAGAATTCAATTGAAGTATTCTGTATTGCTAGAATAACTTCAGGATCTACTGTTTAAATTAGGCATAACAAGATACTGTATAAACATGTTCTGGTCTCAGCCTAGTGGTTTCAGAAATCAGGATGTCAGAAATGCAATAGGACTCATGCCAAACAAATGTATCTCTAAAAGTATATGAGTTACTCATAACCCATCAGTATGAATGTTGTTCAGGGCAAAAATACATTTCAAATGAGCCTATTCATTAAGCTGCACTAATTATATTTTTTTTAAACTATGGCCATCTGATTACCTGAATTTTCAGTTTTCTTCACAATTTTCACCTTTCGGATGGCTATATTTAAAAAAAATCTAATGAATTCAGATTAGTGACTCTCCTCATTTGAAACGTCATTTTGTCCTGAACAACTTTCATGTAGGTTGCATATTGGTAACTTGTACATGTTTCAAGATATTTACATTTGTTTGGCATGACTCCTACTATGTTCACTCAGAGAGAAAAAAAGGAGGTTGTTTGGAAGACCATATTTTACAAAATATAAAGAATTCAGATTAGTGACACCCCTCATTTGAAAGGACTTTTTACCCTGAACAACTTTCATGCTGATTGTTTTTGCACTTCTTGAACAGTTTTAAAGATATTTAGATTTATTAGGAAGGTGTGCACATTTGCTCCCAGAGAAAAGCAGCTTTGAGTTCTGAGTCCATCATTCTAAACAGAAAGAAGGGAGTATTTTTAACTGCCATAGGGATTTGCGGTGTTATGGAAGGATACACTGAAAACTACTAAAAAATGTGTTCCATTGAAACCCCTTTTCAAGCTAAAGTGATATGGCTGTCAGCTCTGCCCACAGCCATAATGAATACATTATCAGTAGTTCCTGTATTAGAAAGTCACTCTAGAATTAGAACTAATAAAGGGGGTGCAAATTTGGGAAATTTGTGAGCTATTAAGTGCACAAATGTGGCTGGAGGGGATTTGGAAACAGCATCCAAAATACATGTCTTGGTTACAGATAGAGGAAAAGAGTGTAGTCAGCTTCATGAAAACTTGAGAACAAGAGAAATAGCCAACTCAGTCAGAGTAGAGACAGTAAACACATGGGTCCCCACTGCTATGAACACAAATGTGAAGGCATTAGTTACAAAAATTTATGATCTTAATGATGTGTTAAAACAAAACCAGGCACAAGTTGCTATCATTACAAAAGCATGGTGTAGTTCCCATACACCTGGAGATGCAGTTGCAATAAATAGGCATGACACTGAAAGAAAAGCTCACATGGGGAAAAAAAGGTGGAAGGATTGCTTGTTATTTTCATAAAAGCATAAATTATCAAAGAATGGTTCAGCTTGAACAAGACTGTTTGGAAACATTATGGATGGAAATAAAAATGTTTAAGTTACCTAGAAATTGTAGGCATTTGTTTGTGGAAGGGTTCAACTACCTCCCCCAAATAATAATTATAGTATGGTAAAACATCTGACCCGGTGCATCAACAGGATCTTGGAAAAGTATTCTGTCTGTGAACTAATTCTGATGAGAGATTCAAATAAATTATAGATGACAAGAATATTGCAAGGGATAAATTTATAGCAATAGTATAAGAGGGGGGACAAGAGGGAAAATATTTTGGATGAAATTGTGACAAATCATAGTGAGTGGTATAAAAACCCCAGTTATTTTACCCTATATAGGGTTATTTGATCACAAGACGGTATTAATGTTGTCTAGTCTGGAGGGGGACAGAGAACAAAGTGATTTCTGGTTTGGCAGAGAATTTTCAGAAGTGACAAATTTATACAGTATATCTTTATAGGTGACATTGCAAAGGAACTGGATGGGAAAATATGCCTCTTTGCAGATGACACAAAGATCTGCAACATGATTGATACACAACGGGGGTGGAAAGGATGAGAAGGGACTTGGCAAGATTGGAGAAAAGGTCAAAAGTATGGAAGCTTAGATTCAATGCAAAGAAGTGCAAAGTAATGCAAACAAAAACCTAGGAGGAGAGTACACAATGTGGGGAGAGGTACAAACAACAACAAAAATGGAAAGTGACCTAGGGGTAATCATATCAGATGACCTAAAGGTAAGCAAGCAATGCGAGTAGGCAATAAGGAGGGCTGGGGGGATACTGGGATGAATAGGGAGAGGCATCACCAGTAGAAAACAGGAAGTTGTTATCCCTCTGTACAGACAGTTGGTGAGACCCCCATCTGGAATACTGCATGCAGTTCTGGAGACCACATCTCAGCAAGGACACAGACAGGATGGAGACAGTCCAGAGGAGGGCATCTGAAATGGTGCAGAGTCTGTACCAGAAGCCATACGACAAGAGACTAAGGGAACTAAATATGTATACCCTTGAGGAAAGGAGAGAGAGAGGGGGGACATGATAGAAACATATAAGTACCTCAAGGGAATCAACAAAGTCCAAGAGGGTAGCATCTTTCAGAAAAAGAGATGTGCAAGTGTGCCAGAATGAGGATATAAAACAGGCACTCCCCTTATGTGTTCTATTTCACTCTGTCATTTCTTCTCTTTTTTCTGACTATCCTTTCTTTTCCCTATCAAGGTGGCCAACCTGATATCTTATTTTCTTTTCTTTTCTATCCCCCGTTGTGAAGCATGCCTGTGTGCCCAGTTAAAAAGCAGATCCTGTGTCTAGAAATGTGCCATAAAGAAAGAGACCTGGTTTCCCTGTTGTTTCAAGCTGTATGAGTCTGAGCTGTACGATCGTGTGGTGAATGTCTGCACATTCGCACGATCGCACAATCGTGCAGACACACATGCACACGTTTGTGCAGAAATAACCAAAAGAAGTAGACAAATTGTTAGTTAACCACTGGGTGTAGTTTTTCAGTGACTAGGATGACTCTGCAAAGTAAAAAGAGATGCAGAGCCCCAGTAAATGCATGAGAAGTGTCCTGAGTGTTTCAGTGCTTCTGTGAACTGTAGTGAGTGTTGCCAGTGCCCCACATTGTAAAAGTAAAATAAAGAAATATTCTCCCTAAAGAGAGAATGCAGGGAGTTAAAGCATGTCTGAGCCCTATGATGCCCAAATAAGGAACTGCTGCAAGTTTTTGGTACAGCAAAGAAGTGTCTTTGCTAGCAAAACAAACGAGGGCCGAAACTGAAATATTAGCTGATGGCTGCAAAGATTTCAGCCGACAGCTGTTTTTCAAGGCTGTATTATGCAGCACAAGTTGGTTGCTGAATGGGAAAGAATATATCTAAAGTTACAAACAGTATTATGGAAGCCTGTAATTAATGTCTGCCCCTGGAAAATTAAGTATTATTATATTGTTGGTAAAAATGATTATGTTCTCTAAATAAGAGCAATAGGATCCTAGTTCTTGCAAGAGTAAATAGATAAGGAGCACGCCCTTATCTATTTACATTTTCCATGACTAGTGATACCTACTCTCCTCTGAGAATAAAGGTTTAAAATGCTACAAAAAGTCAGAAATAAAATGTATGAAAAATACCAGGTGATGTTCTCAGAGGTCCTACTATAGGGCTGGCAGCCCCTGAACTGACTGTATTTATGGGACAGGCAGTCAGTGACATCACAGTAGGGGAGGAACCAGCTCTCAAGTGTGATGTCATGCCCCTGTAATTAAGGTTTTTAGCTTTCTTTCTTTCTTTCTTTCTTTCTTTCTTTCTTTCTTTCTTTCTTTCTTTCTTTCTTTCTTTCTTTCTTTCTTTCTTCCTTCCTTCCTTACTTCCTTTCTTTCTTTCTCTCAGAATAGAAACTCCTTAAGAGCCTGTATGGTGGACATAGAGGATAGCATTAAGCCAGGAATGCTAGGTCATGATTATATGAAATGTAAAGGTTGAATAAACTGTTTTTCTGTTAATGATGGTATTACATGACCTTTGATGTCACATCAGGCTCATATATAAGGTAGGCCACCAGAGGGCTAGAGAGATAGAGATAGAGATAGAGATAGTTTTTGAGATACAGTGAGTGAGATGGTCAGTTGCTTTCTGACCTCAGACTGAATAAGAGCTGAGAAGAGCTAAGTGTGGAAAGTTTACACACTGGAAGGAAGGAAGATTACTGGAATTCTTTTATTGCTATTTTTGTTGGAGAATTATATTCTGATGATTTGTGTTGGTGTGAAGGACTAACCCCCACTTATTTTCCTTTCTGTTAAGTTTCTTTATTTTCTCTATATTGGACAATAAAATGATAAACGCATACCATGCATTTTTTTATGCACGATACTAAACTGTCTGTTTGATCTGTTATAAAGAATCCTCGCTAACACAACTGGTGTTAGAAGTGGGATTATCTTACCCTGTTATGTTGAGGCTGCCTGGGAGGCATTTCCAGGGGAATGTTGCTACAAAAATACCCTAACAGATGAGTAAGAGCGAGCAAACAGACATTAGTACATTTCATCTGACACAGTCCATAAGTCAGAGAACTGGTATACAACCATTACCAAGTTTGAATCCTGTAACCCAACCTAAGATGATGAGAACTGAGGATGAGGACAATGTGGAAGGAGCCACAGCAGCAGCTGGCAATCCTAAAAAGAAGAAGAGGGAAGAAGGCCAGACAATCCCAGCACCAGATGACCCTAGTGAGTTGTTAAAATGGCTTTGTCTACGCCAACAAGAGAAGGACCAGAGACAGAGGGATGAGGATCGGAGAATACAGACTGAGGATAGGTGGAGACAGGACAAGAAGTGGACAGCGACCTTAAAAGCGATCCAGGATATGACACAGGGACAACCAGATAGACTTGCCCCTAGAGACATAACACTGACTAAATTAACAGAGGTTGATGACATCAAGGCATACTTGACAACCTTTGAGAGGGTGGCCCAAACCTGAAACTTGCCCAGAGACCAATGGGTGATCCCATTGGTTCCATACCTCTCAGGAAGGGCACAGCTGGTATACAGTGAGCTAAGTGGAGCGGACAGTACAAACTATGATCGAGTCAAAGAAGAAATCTTACGCCAGTACAATATAAGTACAGAGACATACAGGCAGCTTTTTCGCTCCCAGAAAATGGCCAGCCTAGATACTCCCAGGGAAATGTATGCTCATGTAAGAGACTATTGTGGCAAGTGGCTGCAGCCCACTACCAAGACAATGGATCAGATCATGGAGCTAATAGTGATCGAGCAGTTCATTCAAGTGTTACCAGTGGATGTACAATTGTGGGTAAAAGAACACAAGCCCGAGACAGCCGAGGACACCATCAAGCTTGCAGAGGACTACTTTGCAGCACGAACCACCAGAGCCAGGGATACCCAAGGTAACGCAGGACAATCCAGCACTCTGGTAAGGAACCAATTTTCTGATTCTAATCACCAGAGACAGATCTATAGAAGGGAGAGAGGTGGTAGGATCTCTTACTCTGAGTTTATTTGCCATGGTTGCCTAGGGAAAGGGCATATCATGAGAAACTGCCCCAATAAACTATGTGACCTAACCCACATGGCCCTAGCTAATTTTGGATATGTGACATCTGTAGGAATTGGGGAATAGCAAACCTTGGGCCTACTCGACTCAGGGAGTCATCAGACACTGATCAGAGCAGATTTGGCCCTGGATGTACACAAACGTGACTGTGCTACAACTGTTTGTTGTGTTCATGGAGACATCCATCAATATCATACTGCTTGTTTAGACAACACTGTGAACAACAAGAGTCATAATATGTTGGTGGGATTAGTCCCACATCTACCAGTGCCTGTTATTGTTGGTCAGGATTTCCCTCACTTTGATCTCCTGATGAAAACCCATAATACCTTACAAGAACCTGTACATGTGGTTACCAGGTCCCAGGCTAAAACACAGCTATTGCATGACATTTTTCCTTTTGATACAGACTATTTTGAGACTGGCAGCAAGACCAGAAAGTCACAAAAAGCTAGGAAAAAGGAAAAAGAAGCCTAGAAGGACCTGTATCAGGTTGGAAGCCAGCCTTATATACCAGGTGCTCCAGTACAGAACATTGCACAGGAACAGAAACAGGATGTGGCTTTACAAACATTGTTTTGACAGGTGAACAAGGATGTACTGCCAGGACAATCACGCGTTATCCTTAAAAATAAAATACTGTACCGCATTATTGTTGATCCAGTAACTGCTGAAGAAACTGAACTGTTGGTAGTACCAGTAAAGTACAGGGATAAAGTGATGTATTTAGCACGTGACATCCCCATGGCTGGACATGAGAGAAGAGATAGAACAATGCAGCCCATTCTGTCTTAATTCTGTTGGCCAGGGGTTCAACAAGATGTAGCTGCATACTGTCGGGCTTGCCCGGAAAGCCAACTAGTGACCCAAAAAGGGAAAAAAGACTCAGTACCCCTGCAGCCTATACCTCATGTTACTACCCCATTTGACAGAGTGGCTATGGATGTGGTTGGTCCACTCCTGAAGACCTCTAAGGGTAACCAGTATATCTTAGTGATATGTGATTACGCCACTTGGTATTCTGAAGCCATTCCAATGAGGACTGTCACCGCTCCTCGCATTGCTGAGGAATTATCCAAGGTGTTCAGTCAGATGGGAATTCCAAAAGTCATTCTAACAGACAGAGGTAGCAACTTCACATCTGTACTGTTGCAGGAGTTATATAAACTGTTTGGAGTACCAGCTATAAGAACTTCTCCCTATCATCCTCAAACTTATGGTCTTGTAGAGCACTTTAATAAGACTCTGAAAAGCATGCTACAGTAGTTTGTGCATGATGAAGGCAGGGATTGGGATAATTTCCTTCCCTATTTACTATTTACCTACAGGGAGGTACCCCAATCCACCACAGGATTCTCTCCTTTTACCATATTATATGGACGGAATCCCTGAGGTCCGCTTGATGTGGTAAAAGAGCATTGGGAGGCAGGAACCAATGTGGGGTGTAATAACATTTTAGAGTATATGACCTCTTTAAGGGAGCGTTTGGTGAAATATGTGACAACAGCACATCAGAATGTAGACCAGTCTCAGTGTAAGCAAAAACAGTGGTATGATGTGGGGTTAAAAACTAAAATGTTTGAACCAGGTGAAAAAGTGCTATTGTTACTGCCATCTTCTGAAAATAAATTGCTGATGCAATGGCAAGGGCATTATGCGGTACTACGCCAGAATGGTGTAGTCAATTATGAAATAGAAATGCCTGGACACAGACCCTTGAAGAAAATCTACAATGCCAATTTGCTATGAAAATGGGTAGAAAAGCCACAAGCCCCAACACTGTTCATTAACCCTGAACAGGGAGGAACTGAGATAGACGTAGCCTATGACAGGTTAGAGATAACAAGAAATAAGGATGGCATACAGATAAACCCTGAGTTAGACAGGACACAGAGGCAAGAGATTGATCATCTCTTAGCATATTTTTCAGACACCTTTACTAAAACCCCAGGTAGAGCAAAGGGAGTGGTACATGACATAAGAGTTACACAAACTAAGCCTATTCACCAGAAACTACAGGCTTCCAGAAAAAATCAGGTCTGAAGTCATTTCAGAGGTAATGAAAATGGAGAAAGCAGAGGTGATAGTTCTTTCCCGCAGTCCCGGGGCTTCACCTTTGGTAGTAGTACATAGCAAGCATTTGTCAATGCCGAATGTTGCTTGCTTCTATGTGCTGTTTAGGTATCTGGAAGTCATTGGAGTGCAAATATTGAAAATTCGCGAACTTACGAGCGTGCACAGGAACTTCGCAATGCACGCTCGTAAAACAGTCATTTTTAGGAATTTTTTTACCAAATTTTCAACATAGCCATTTTAAGACGTCTGCTAATGAACAGTGTCACTGTGATTTTCTTAATGTGTCCCATACATTGATTTCGCACACCGACTGCGCTATTGTGCGCTACGTGGGCGGAAACACATTTTGAGCAGGATGTGAAAAATGACAGCTGTAGGGAGGTGTGGCAAAATGGCAATGTTGAAAATCTGGAGTGAAAATATTGAAAATTCGCAAACTTACGAGCATGCGTAGGAACTGCACAACGCACGCTCATAAACCAGTCATTTTTAGGAATTTTTTTACCAAATTTTCAACATAGCCATTTTAAGATCTCTGCTAATGAACAGTGTCACTGTGATTTTCTTAATGTGTCCCATACATTGATTTCGCACACCGACTGCGACCATTGTGCGCTACATGGCCGGAAACACATTTTGGGCAGGATGTGAAAAATGACAGCTGTACTGCTCATAAGGAGGTGTGTTAAAATCACAATGTTGAAATCTGGAGTGAAAATATTGAAATTCCAAACTTCGAGCATGCGTAGGAACTGCGCAACACACGCTCGTAAAATGGTCATTTTTAGGAATTTTTCCACCAAATTTTCAAAATAGGCTTTTTGAGAACCCACCTTATGAACACTGGCAGTGTCATTTTGTTAATCATTCTGGAAAGGTGATTTCATGCAGTGACTGCAAAATCACCCTTCGGGCCCGAATAACGCCATGCAAGTGACAGCGTTCATGAGAAGGGGTCCCAAAAACCCCATGTTGAAAATTTGGTGCAAAAATTCCAAAAAATACCTGAGATATGCAACAAAGTTGAAAAAACCCTATCTATCCCATTATACAGCTTACCGGCATTTCCTCAGTTCGCGGTCGGCTTTGAAGAGTGCAGACGTGTTCCCAGTCCACCAATGATCGTTGCGCCAAGCTCCGGAGGTAAGTATGGGGTGAGGGTGTGTGGGGAGGCAGGGTGCACAGTGGGTGGGTGCGGGTTGTGAGGGAGTGGGGAGACAGCTATGGAACGTTTTCTTATTTACAGTTTTTTTTGTTGTTTTTCTTTTATTCAGATGCCGGGACATTTGCCACGCTGGGGTGGCTCCCAGCATGGCAGGGAAAGCTGTTTGGGGGCGTGGAGCCGACGGGGATTGGGCACCCCATTGGCCAAAATAAGATTTGCCACGCTGGGGTGGGCTCCCAGCGTGGCACGAAAGCTTTGGGGGCAGCAGCCTTGGAGCCGACGGAGGATTGGACACCCCGTCTGCCATACAGTGTGTGTGCATGGGCGCATCAGCACGCAACGCGTGCTTGTGCATGTGTGTGCGTGGGGGGGAGAGCTCTGCTCGCTGAAGCAGAGCTCTCCCTTTGAATTGTATGCCACTGCATTTTCAGCTTGTCATAGATAGCTACAGCAGTGATTGGTTAACTGGGGCCACGCCTGCAAACATACTGAATGCATTGGAAGACAGGCTGACACACCTCCGAAAACTCGGATGATGGCACTATGTTTCTTGCACATGTGCAAGCAACATAAAAAGAAAGGAGGACTTAGATTATGTTTGGATTTCTGAAGGATAAATAAAGTGTCAGAATCCAATGGCCATCCAATGCCTCAAATTGATGATTTACTAGACCAGATCAGTTCTGCCAAGTAAATCAGTACCCTAAATTTGACAAAGGGGTACCTGGCAGATACCGTTAGCATCCCGAGCCCAAGACCTAACTGCTTTCTGTACTCCGATTGGACTGTACCATTTTACCACCATGCTGTTTGGCTTGCACAGAGCTCCGGCTACCTTTCAATGGTACATGGACCATGTCTTAAGATCACATAAACAGTACAGTGCAGCGTACCTAGATGATGTTGTCATCTACAGCCCAGACTGGCATACACATTTGATACACCTCAGTGCAGTCATTCAGAGCATTAATGATGCAGGCCTTACCATTAATCCATCAAAATGTGCCATATCCAAAACCAAGACCCACTATTTAGGTTATATTATTGGTCATGGGATGGTGCAACCCGAAATAAGTAAAGTTGAAGTTGTAGCAAATAGCCCCGTGCCAACCACAAAACATCACGTCCAGTCCTTTCTAGGTCTGGCAAGTTACCACCGACATTTTATTCCTGACTACTCTACAATTGCTACTCCCCTGACTGACTTAATGAAAAACAAAAAACAAAATAAAGTAAAATGGAGTTCAGTATGTGAGGGGGCATTCATGAAAATAAAAGCCATTTTGTGTTTTGCCCCAGTTTTACATAGCCCTGATTTCACCAAGCCCTTTGAACTTCAAACAGATGCCTCTGATACCGGCATTGGGGCTATTCTAAGTCAACATGACCACCAAGGAGACCATCCTATCCTGTTTATCAGTAGAAAGCTCCATTAGAGAGAAAGAAAATATTCTACTGTAGAGAAAGAATGTTTGGCCATTAAATGGGCAATGGAGGCCCTCAAATATTACATGTGGGGCAATGAATTTGTTGTTGTTACTGATCACAGCACCCTATGTTGATTGAACCTGATGAAAGACAAGAATTCACACATTTTAAGACGGTATTTGTCGTTCCAGCCATACAAATTTTCTGTTTAGCATAGGGCTGGAATGCAACATCAAAACATTGATTTCTTGTCAAGGTTTGGAGCAGACCAGGTTCCTAATGGTACTGCTCAGTCAGTGGAAACTTTGACTGTGCATAATGCATGTAGTATACACCTCAGGGAAATGAAAGTATGAAAAATGGTATTTGTTATAGTGTATTTATAAACTGAATGCTTTATACCATTTAGTTGTTTAAGGGTCCCTGATGGGAACTTCTAGAGATGGGTGGGCAGAAGTTTCAACCCTTCCTAGGGTGGAGGGGTTTACGGCAAACATCTGTACGGTTGCCTTCTTGTGTGGGAGGGAGTGTGCCAGAATGAGGATTTAAAACAGGCAATCCCCTTATGTGTTCTATTCCCCTCTGCTTTTTCTTCTCTTTTTTCTGACTATCCTTTCTTTTCCCTATCAGGGTGGCTAACCTGATATCTTATTTTCTTTCCTTTTCTATCCTCTGTTGTGAAACATGCCTGTGTGTCCAGTTAAAAAGCAGCTCCTGTGTCTAGAAATGTGCCATAAAGAAAGAGACCTGGTTTCCCTGTTGTTTCAAGCTGTATGAGTCTGAGCTGTATGATCGCACGGTGAATGTGCGCACATTTGCACAATTGCATGATCGCACATTCGCATGATTGCACAATCGCACGGTTGTACTATCATGCAGGCACTCATGCTCATGGTCATGCAGGAATAACGAAAAGAAGTAGAAAAATGATTAGTTAACTGATGGCTGTGGTTTTTCAGTGAATAGGATGACTCTGCAAAGTAAAAAGAGATGCAGAGCCCCAGTAAATGCATGAGAAGTGCCCTGTGTGTTTCAGTGCTTCTGTACACTGTAGTGAGTGTTGCCAGTGCCCCACATTGTAAAAATAAAATAAAGAAATGTTCTCCCTAAAGAGAGAATGCAGGGAGTTAAAGCATGTCTGAGCCTTATGATGCCCAAATAAGGAATTGCTGCATGTTTTGGTACAGCAAAGAAGTGTCTTTGCTAGCAACACAAATGAGGGCTGAAACTGAAATATTAGCCAACGGCTGCAAAGATTTCAGCCAAGAGCTGTTTTTCAAGGCTGTATTATGCAGCGCAAGTTGGTTGTTGAATAGGAAAGAATATATCTAAAGTTACAAACAGTATTATGGAAGCCTGTAATTAATGTCTGCCCCTGGAAAATTAAGTATTATTATATTGTTGGTAAAAATGATTATTTTCTCTAAATAAGAGCAATAGGATCCTAGTTCTTGCAAGAGTAAATAGATAAGGAGCACACCCTTATCTATTTACATTTTCCATGACTAGTGATACCTACTTTACTCTGAGAATAAAGGTTTAAAATGCTACAACAAGCCAGAAATAAAATGCATGAAAGTAAATACCAGGTGATGTCCTCAGAGGTCCTGCAGCCCTGAACTGACTGTATTTATGGGCGAAGCAGTCAGTGATGTCACAGTAGAGGAGAAGCCAGCTCCCAAGTGTGATGTCATGCCCCTGTAATTAAGGTATTTATTTTTCTTTCTCTCAGAATAGATACTGTTTAAGAGCCTGTATGGTGGACATAGCAGATAGCATTAAGCCAGGAATGCTAGGTCATGATGATTGTATGAAATATAAAGGTTGAATAAACTGTTTTTCTGTTAATGATGGTATCACACGACCTCTGATGCCACATCAGACTGATATATAAGGTAGACCATGAGAGGGCTAGATAGATAGAGATAGTTTTTGAGATATAGTGAGTGAGATGGCCAGTTGCTTTCTGACCTCAGACTGAATAAGAGCTGAAAAGAGCTAAGTGTGGAAAGTTTACACACTGGAAGGAAGGAAGATTACAGGAATTCTTTATTGCTATTTTTGTTGGAGAAGAATTATATCCTGATGATTTGCATCAGTGTGAATGACTATCACCCACTTATTTTCCTTTCTGTTAAGTTTCTTTATTTTCTTTATATTGGACAATAAAATGATAAATGCATACCATGCTTTTTTTTATGCACTATACTAAACTATCTGTTTGATCTGTTATATAAAATCCTCACTACCACAGCAAGAACAAGGAGACACAATTTGAAGGTGGGGGGGATGGCTCAGGGGCAATGTAAGGAAGTATTTTTTTCACGGAGAGGGTTAAGGATGCATGGAACAGCCTTCATGAGGAGGTTGTGGGGTCAAAAACAGTGGGTGAATTCAAGAATGCAAGAGACAGACATAAAGCAATTCTAGTGGGGGGTAGGAGGAAGTAGGCTGTTGGTTAACTAGGATCTGCAGCTTATCCAATAGGTAGGGAAATTGGAAGACTGGGTGGGCCAAGCAGTCCTTATATGCCATCAAAGTCTATGTTTCTATATATTGTGCTTGGCAGTTGTGTGTACCAAAGTGCTTGACAACGAAAAAAATCTGAGAGGGCAACTTAAACAGCATAGTAGCAGCGGCAGCAGCCGTAGTTTATTACTAGCATTACTGATTTATGGTTTGGGGAGAATTTCCAGGATTAAGAAATTTATATATTGTGCCTGGCAGTTGTGTGAACTAAAGTGTCTGACAACACAGACTCTCCAAGAGGGTGACTAAAACCGCATAGTAGCAGCGGCAGCAGCAGCAGCAATTTATTACTAGCATTACTAATTTTTGGTTTGAGGGAGAATTTCCAAAAGAGAGAAATGTATGTATTGTGCTTGTGAATTGTGTGTACTAAAGTGCTTGATAACACAGACTGTCCAAGAGGGTGATTTAAACAGTACATAGTAACGGCAGCAGCAGCAGCAGCAGCAGTTTATTATCAGCATTACTGATTTCTTGTTTGGGGGAGAATTTCCAGAAATGAGAAATTTATACATTGTGCTTGGCAGATGTGTGTACTAAAGTGCTTGTACTGAAACTCTGCCTACTTTATTTTTCTGAAAGTTTTGCATGACTCCTGTGCAGTGAATTACAGGAAGGACAGCCTGTGGTAGTGGGGGGAGGAGAGTGAAACATACAGTGCAGCACCATGTAGCATCAGTAGTTGAGAACACTTTTAATAATAGTGCAAAGACTGTGCAGTCGGGCAAGAAAGACAACAATAAAGTTTAAATCAGACTTTTTCTTTGGAATAGATGAGAACAAAAGAATTTCAACAGATATAACAAAGTGGTAGTTGAAATCAAGAAATACAGACAGATATAAATAAAGATGGATGAACAAATGAACAAACAGTTTTTAATTTTTTTTCATTGTCAAGGTTTAACAGCTCATCAGTAACAGAAATAAAAACATACAGGATTTAACAGCATGACAGTAACAGAAATAAAGAAATATAGACAGGAAGAGAGAAATAAGGATAGATGAACAGTTTTTTAAAGTTTTTTAATTGATGTATTTTTTTTAATTTTAGGGTTTAATAGAGGGTAAAGGAGAGAGATAAAAGAAAATATCAGGGTTGAAGGGCTATGGATTATGGACAGAGGGTGCACCTCCACTTCTCAGTTTGACCAAACCCTCCAGAAAGGTTTGCTGATTTTGTAGCACCACCTCCAAAAGCTCCTTCATCCCTACAACTTGCATGGAGAGCTACCCAGCCTCCCTGCAGAGCTGTTCTATTTCCACATGGGTGGATGTGGGAGGAAGATTTCAGGCTGGTTTTTCAGGTGCACCCTGGTGCAGCACCCGAGTAGGGACTGCAGGTCCCTCTCCCAGTCCTCTCTATCTCCACTCCTGTACCTGCGCACCACATTTCTTTCTCTTGCTGTTGCCCAAAGAACCAGTAGGGGTGCACCACCTCTACCCCTCTCATTATCTTTACTTCTCAGATGCTCTTCCCACTTCTTGTGATGGCCCTCTCTAAGGTGTGTGTTGCCCACCTGTCCTAAAATGCCCTCCCATTTCCCACACTGAACAACAGTGTGGCATAGTTTGCAGGTAACTACAATGTTGTTGGTGGGGTCACTATCAAAAAAGTCCCAGACAAGGGACTTTGGCTGATGATGATGAGGGGAGGAGCAAGATGGTCTTGTCTGCTTCTCCTCCTTCTTGTCTTATGCAGGTGGTGGTGGTGGTGATAGTGATGGTAGTGGTGGTACAACAGCTGGCTGAGCTGGAGCTTCCTTTACAGTTGTTGTTGGTGGTGCCCTTGCCTGATCTTGTTTCTGGGGGTGGTGTGCTGTGGGGAGGGGTTGGGTGCTGCTTTCTCCTCCTGCTGCCACTGCCATGAGCCAGGCTGTCTTGATGTGTAAAGCACAGTGTCTCCCATCTGCTGCCTGCCCCCCTCCTCATGACTACTCCCACTCATTTTAAACCCTCCCCAACAAAAATACAGAGTAAAAAGAGTAAAGAAAAAAATGCTAAAAGGAATGAAGAATAGCACAAATAAAAGTGATCAATATAAAGAAAATAACAGCTAAAGAACAACTAAGCAAAGGCTCACAAACTGTACAGTAAAAATGAAATGAAGAACAAACAAAAGAAAGCTGAATTTATTTTTTTTATATTATTATTATTTATACTCCTCCCCCGAACGGCCCCCGTCTGACCAGCTTCCCCAGCTCCATCCCCCGGAATTACCGGGGCTTACCTTATGCCCAGTCTGGGAGTGGTGCCTGCGGAGAGTCGGTCACCATCCTGCCGCTGATTTTGTTTTTCCTCCATTTTCTCCCCATTATTACCCAAGGGCCCCAGGAGAAGTTCGCATGCGTGTGGAGGTGTGCATGCACCTTACAGCCCCGGTAATGACCCTCCTCCACCCACCCCATTGGCCTATCATTGGCACCCTGCTTATGCAGCCCCCCTTGGCCTCCACCAGAGGGCAGCCATGAGCAAGGGATGCCATCCCACCTCCCCAGAGAGGAGAGCTGCCTGTTGGCTGCTCCATCCAGCTCCACCTTCCCCCGTGCCAACCTCTGATGACCCAGGCTCACTCCCGAACCCGGGTTGTCAGTGTGCCATGAGGTGAGATGTTCAGTGCCTCAGTCCTCTGTGCCACCAGGCCAGCAAGCTGAATTTATTTTATTTTATTTTTTGCCTAGGGTTTTCTATCAAAAGTCTATAGATTTATCCCCATCCACACACTAGCTCAGACTGCAAATTAAAAATAAGGATGAGTCACTACTGTACATAGAACATTAGCATGTGACCTGCAGGAGTTGTTTCTGTGTGACCTGAAGCACTAGCTGTTTAACAGTGGCCTTATTTTCAACAGACTTCCCATAACTGTCTTAATGGTGAAGTCACTGACAAAGTTAATAGGTGAATTTACAAGATAATGGAAAGACTTTGTGGATTGCTCCATGGAGACAGTGTCAGTAACTTAGCTGGAAATCTAATGGTGAATTAAAATTTTGCAGCACCTTTAATTAAGAGTTGAATCGATGTGTATGGAAGACTGGATGTAGAGACATAAACAATGCACATTAAATATTATCTTGAGTTAAGTATATTTTTTATAAATGTTGCTCATGTAAAACATTGAGTTAGATTTCATCAGGTTTATAACCAGTCATAGGTACACTTATAGAAACATAGAAACATAGACTTTGATGGCAGATAAGGACCACTTGGCCCACCCAGTCTGCCCATTTCCCTACCTACTGGATAAGCTGCAGATTCTAGTTAACCAACAGCGTACTTCCTGTCACCCCCCACTACAATTGCCTTGTGTCTGTCCCATGCATGTTTGAATTCCCTCACTGTTTTAGCCCCAACAACCTCCCCAGGAAGGCAGTTCCACACATCCACCACTCTCTCCGTGAAAAATAAAATTCCTCAAATTACCCCTGAGCCATCCCCCCTCTATCTTTAAATTGTGTCCCCTTGTTCTTACACATCTCTTTTTCTGAAAGATGCTACCCTCCTGGACTTTGTTGATTCCCTTGAGGTACTTGAATGTTTCTATCATGTCCCCCCGTCCCTCCTTTCATCAAGGGTATACATATTAAGCTCTCTCAGTCTCTCTTCATATGGTTTCTGATGCAGACCCTGCACCATTTTAGTTGCCCTCCTCTGGACTGCTTCCATCCTGTCTATGTCCTTGCATAGATGAGGTCTCCAAAACTGCACACAGTACTCCAGATGGGGTCTCACCAACTGTCTGTACAGAGGGATAACCACTTCCCTTTTTCTACTTGTGATGCCCCTTCCTATGCATCCCAGTATCCCTCTGGCTCTCCTTACTGACTTCTCACATTGCTTACCAACCTTTAGATCATCTGATATGACTACCCCAAGTCCCATTCCATTTGTTGTTGTTAGTACTTCCCTGCTATTGTGTACTTTCTCCTGGGTTTTGTTTCCCTGGTGCATTACTTTGCATTTCTTTGCATTGAATCTAAGTTGCCATATGTCTGACCATTCCTCCAACCTTGCCAAGTCCCATCTCATCCTTTCTACGCCCCTTGTGTATCAACTCTGTTACAGATCTTTGTATCATCTGCAAAGAGGCATACCTTTCCCTCCAGACCCTCTGCAATGTCACCTGTAAAGATGTTAAATATATAGCACATATATAGCACTGAATCCAAGGTTAATAAGGCTGCCAGTCCTTCATTTCTTCATTTAGATAACAATCAGCTGAAAATCTATTCCAAATAATATGCAAATAAGTACACAACATTTGGCTATAAAGCTAATCCTAATACATGCAGCACCTTTATAATATAATTATGTAGATCTTGAGTATTTGGGAGGACTAAAATGTCTTCCAGTCCAGTCCATTCCAATACCATAAAAATGTTTTCCAAAATAATGGGTCAAAAAAGGGGAAATCATTTTTCAGATGGAGGTTACTAGGAAAATTACCACTATCAGGTGGAGAACACTTTTCAGACCCCCTTAAGAGGAGATCTCAGTCATAACATTATTTGCACTACTTGAGGGCTCCACCATATTAGGCCATCAGTTTTAGATTAGCTAAATCACTGAATATCAGTCTCCTGAATTCTGACTAGTGGCAAGATGAAACTCTCGGATTAGCTCCCTATAAAAAGGGAAACGTTACTTTTGGGCCAATATAGGCCAACTGGGTCCCGAGCCACTATGGAGTTACATGGGTAAACTAAATCAGTGCTTAGTTGCTATCTTGATGATAATTAGCATATGGTCCTCTCCTGATTTGCACTCAAACATCAGTCACTGTAAGACTCCTCCAAAATTATATCATACTTAGTATTCAGTACCCTAGACCTGTAATACTTAAACCTAAATCCCCTTTCTACTTGTAGCTAATACGCAAAGAAGCTGTCATCATATGTTATTCATTTCTAAAGTTAAAGAGCCATGAACTCCTCAAGAAGAACTTTGAAAAACACACTATTTGAACACAACACAGCTTTAAATTTCTCATTGACTTTTTATTTCTTATCCTTAATATTTATTATGGAGGTCATAAGCATGAAAACAGGATTATTATTCCTTGATGGTTCATCAGTTGCTATTGCTTATTCCCAACCTGATATCACAATACTCTATTTGTGACATCACAGTTATTTCTATGGCAACAGACTGTGATGTCACAACTGAACATTATAATTTTATCTATGGACTAAATAGAGGCAGATGAACTCTAAGGGATACAGATCTTGTTTTTGCTGGAATTTACTTAGTAGTAAAATATGATCAAGAGAAATCTATAGAAATACATAGAATATACTGTATATGAACTAACAATTGAACTGTGTCTGAATATTGTGTTTTTTTTTTTAAGTTTTCCCAAAGGTGTCAGCTTAATTTTAAGGTTCTTTAAATTAGCTGTGGCTTCCTAGAAGTATGAGGCTGAAATCTCTAAACAATCTTTTGCCTATGCACCATGCATTTAACTGGCTGATTTCCCAAGGCCCTCTGATATCCATATAAGAATTAGTTTACCAAAGTAAATTAGATCTTATTTCAGCTGACAGATGTATGGCAATTTTTAAATATTGTAAAAATCTGTCTCTCAGAATAATAAATAACAGGACTAGGAATAAAAACAAGGCATACATCATCATCCAAACACATTAAGCAGCTAAAATAATCTAGAACTATAATTTAACCATTCCATTTTCATTATTAAACCATTTTTACGGTTGCATGGGTGGAGCCATGCTGACATGTTGCTATGATGTAGGAGAGAGAAGGGACTGTAGAAGCATGTGATTAGATACACAGAGTGTCTTCTTTCATGGTAGTGCTTTGACAGGAAATGAGTCCCGTATCTTCAAGTTCTCTCTATTTATGACAGTGGTGTATTTGTGTCTGGCCCCAGTGACCCCTGCTGCCTGCACTATATTGCACTATTTCATTGCTCATTCATCTCTTTCTCACACACACGCACACACGCACACACAAAAACACACACACACACCTCTTCTGTTTTAGCCTGCCAGAGTGTGAATATTACCAACATTAAAACACCCTGCCTTCTTTCAAACTAATGCCTCTGCCCAACTGCATTGAAACAGATTAGTCATTGTGAGCTCAAATTATAGTAGCTTGCATTCCTACACAGAGCTCAGTTCTGTGTCTCTGTCTCTCTCTTTCTCACACAGACACACACACACACACACACACACACACACACCCACCTCTTCTGTTCCGCTGGTTTCAGCCTGTCACCTCTAGCTGCTACGGGATTGATTTGTTGGAAAATGTGTCTTTCAAACAAGATAATTTTATAAATTATTTAAGTTAAAGAAGCTGTGAGCCTCATACTTTCCTTTTTAGGGTTGAAATTCCTGGCTGATTTGTGTGCTTTTGCCATGTAGCCCAGCTCCCCGCCCTCAATTTACACAGGGAGAGAACTTAGTTTTAACCTTTGATTATCCTGGTAGTTTATCTTCAGCCTTCTTGCAGCTTGCAATGGCCAGCTCTTTGCTGCATTTCTCTGTTCAAATGAGACCCATAAAGGCATCAAAGGTTAAAACTAAGTTCTCTCCCTGTGTAAATTGGGGAAGGGGAGCTGGGCTACATGGCAAAAGCACACGAATCAGCCAGGAATTTCAACCCTAAAAAGGAAAGTATGAGGCTCACAGCTTCTTTAACTTAAATAATTTATAAAATTATCTTGTTTGAAAGACACATTTTCCAACAAATCAATCCCGTAGCAGCTAGAGGTGGCAGGCTGAAACCAGCGGAACAGAAGAGGGGTGTGTGTGTGTGTGTGAGAAAGAGAGAGACAGAGACAGAGAACTGAGCTCTGTGTAGGAATGCAAGCTACTATAATTTGAGCTCACAATGACTAATCTGTTTCAATGCAGTTGGGCAGAGGCATTAGTTTGAAAACTGGTAGTTTATCTTCAACCTTCTTGCAGCTTGCAATGGCCAGCTCTTTGCTGCATTTCTCTGTTCAAATAAGACCCATAAAGGCATTGTATGCACCTATATATATATATATATATATATAGAGAGAGAGAGAGAGAGAGAGAGAGTAGATATTATTTCTAGTTGATCAACCTTAACAGATGGATCTTTATATTGCAATGTACATTATGTAACTCATTCAATTGCCATGTTATATGTATCTGCAGCAGCCTGTATATTCAGGGCCAAACCTTCAAATGGTTTGCTGCCCCTCCATATGTGCAGAGGTTCTGGGAAAGCCATGGAATGTCCCCTATGCACCACATGCACACCATCTGGGTACTACACGGCATCCAGAGTACTGGTGTGTCCCCCGTGTACTATATGCCTGACCAGCATGCCTCTCTATGCACCTAGATGGGACAGTGGTTGCCAGGAGCATAGGCCAGTATCCAACTGATCCTGGACACAAACTCCTCAAGGCATAGGGCCAGTGGAGGGGGACATTAGCTATACATGCCTATGGATAGCAGTAGCAGCTATGTAGACCCCTCTGCCTGGCCACAAACCACATATCCTACCCTGTTTGGCCCTATCCTTTCCAGTCCCTCAGCCCTTGGAGCCTCTGCAATGTGCTGGGGGTCATCACTGACAACAAATGGTGTTCAATGAAATTCTGTTTAATTTTCTGTGGGGACATGGTAGTCCAGGAGGACTGCACCCTCCTCATCCTCCTGCTACCAATGAAATGTTATGTAAACACTATGTAAATGGTGAGCACCCATTGCTAGTTTAACTTCCTATTTATGCTCCTTCCAATCTCAAGTGCAGCTCTTCTTTGGGCTACTCAAAAGTACCAGAGCTCTATCATCTCTGACTGCAATATACCACTTCCATCAAGCCATGGCACTGCACCACAGACAGGGACAGGAGAGGGCAACAACATCCCCAAATCTCTAATGCTGCATCAGACAGCATGGCAGGAGTGGTGTGGAGCCCATATATACTGGGGGATCATCTCTGACTGCAGCTGGTGCAATTTTTTGCTGTTTTCTCCCTATCCCTGGGACATCTACACACAGGATACAGAGCAGCAGTATGTGAATCTGCATGCCTGCTGTGAGCCCAGCAGATGTCCCCCACCATGCCTCTGTTCTGTTTCTACCTGTGGTCACCCAGGTAGCAGCACTGTGGTGGCGAAAGAGACCCTCCCACTGTGGAGGAGGGTAGTGTCCTGTGAGACACTTAAGGTGCTTTTACACATGAATTTTTAAATGGAATGAGCATTACCTGTGTGGTGCTGTTGTGCTCTGGTGTGTTCTGGTTCCTTTTTACACCCTGCGAGTATTCCGGCAACCTCCACCTCCATTTGTTTCAGCTCCCCCAGAGTTTGCTGCTCTATATGACTGTTTCTGCAGTGCTACCAGAATGGCTGTTTTACACAGCCAGACGAAACGGAATCCATCAGTGCAAACCGTGAAAAGCAGAGATTGTGGTTTGGACGAACGTTCACCAAGGGAGCAAAACAGATGCACTTTGCACACAGGGCTATAACAGAATACTGTTTCTGTAACAGTCATTACATTACAGAAACCTGTGTGTAAAAGTGCCTAAAGTCCCTCACTTCCTGTCCAGCCTTGAATGACTCTGGTCTGTTCCAGAACTCAGGTTGCTGGCCCTATGAATGGTAGCTCTACTACTGTGCTGATGCCAGCCTTTGGCCATTTTTTCCTTGCAAAAGAGGGAACACAATAGGAACTTAATTTGCTATGTGCTGTACTGTGTGGGAAAAGCAATGTGTTTTATTAACGGACTGGGATGAAAAAATGTAAGGAGCAAAGCCACCAGAATGTTTTGGTGGCTGCACTATGTTGCCCTCCAGATATGTGACTTGAAAACCATCAGTTTAGTGTAGTATGCCTGTGTGTATCATATTAGTATGCTCAGTAGCCTCTGTATGTGCACTGCACAGAACTCCTTGTTACCTGTATGTAACTTGGTGCTTTGTAGAGCACTGAGGGTCACAGAGAAAGGGACTATATTATATCCTTATGGTCTGTTCTGCATGATTTTCCATCCAAACTGAAAAGCTTTGGTATCACAGGTCAAAGGTCATAGAATGCTGTTGCACTTGTCTGTAGTTCAATAACTTTTTAACAAGAATGGAAATTCAGCTCCACCTGTTCTCTGTTCTTCTCATAATTGTTGTCTCCCCTCACCACACAGGCACACATAGACCCAAACACAGAAACTTTCTTTTTTTTTTTAATTAATGTTAACTAATAAACCAACCCTGCAACCAGCTGCTAGTTCCCCATCCAATGCCACTGACAGTGTTTTGCTTTTAAGACCATTTAAAAAGAATCTTACTTACAAAAATGAAAGGCACTGGGAATCATTCATGAGCACCATCTGCACTATAACGTATTTGTTTGAATCCAAGTTGATTTAAATGGAAGCACATAAGTGCAGATCTTGCTCTCACTCATTACTAGGTCTTCCTTTTTTATGAAGTAAGCTTTTCTCAAATGATTTTAAAAGTACATAAACTGTTAGTTGCATGGCAAGGAGTATTACCAGTTGGCTGTAGGATGGGTTTATTTGTTTTAACATTTTCCAACATTATGTGCCTTTTGTGTATGTGAGTGTGTGAGTGGGGGCAACAATGTATTTTTTTAAGATAAAAAAATGCACTGTATAAAACAACGGATGCCTAGTCACATGCACAACAAACCTGCATTGCCTACAGGGTTCTGACTGCTTTTGAGGTCGGTGACACCACAGGCTTGGTTTGCATGGCTGGCCATTCACTATCCTTTATACACAAAAATATAAATTGTGACATTATTCTTGGCTAATCAGGATTGTTTATTTCCAAACATTTAAAGTACTATTTTTCATGCAAAACATCTCATGAAAGGGATAAACAATTTGGCCTGATCTAAGATGGCAGCTTAACCTGATAGCTCATTGCACCAGGGATATTCAAAGCACCCGAACAGAAGAGAGCAGAGTGCTTTCAGAGAATTGTGTGTCAGTAAAGGAAAGAGCTTACCTCACAGAATATTAATATCCAAAAAATGTCAAGGCACAGTTCATCTCAGACCAAAGGAGAAGGTGTACCAGCTTACAAACTCAGCTGACGCATGGCAGAGCCTCCACAAGACAGCATGGATCCTCACACGATCAGAGAAATGTTTGATGCCTTACTAAAACAAAAGACTGAGGTCACAATTGCTTTGAACAATACTATGCTAGCTCTCCATCAAATGGATGTACGTGTCCTTCACTCGGAGCAGAAGCTAGTGGGGCATGATGCTGTGATTGCAGATCTTTCAGACACAGTTAAAAGACAAGACCAGGTCCTCCAAATGTTGAGATCCAAAGAGGATGATTTAGAAAATAGGAGCTGCCACAACAATTTGTGGCTCCTAGGAGTGCCGGAAGGGGCAGAGCAGGGCAACACAATCCACTTCCTCCTGCAAGAACTACCCCGAATGCTGAAACTGCCACCAGACACTCAGCTCACTATAGAAAGGGCCCATCAATTTCTGCAGCCCAGGTCCAAGCAAGGAGAGAGGCAGTGACTGATATTGTCCTGATTCCTGAACTTTGCCCATAAAAAACAGATTCAGGCAAGGGCAAGGGAATTGGGTTCCCTGGTCTGGCAATCACACCAAATCTTAGTTTTCCTGGATTACTCCAAGGATTTATCAGATCGGAAAAGAGAGTACACAGAAGTGATACACTTGCTGCATGGCTGGGGGTGCCTTTCTCTCTTAGGTACCCTGCCATGACATGAATCATCTACAACGGGAGCCCAGTGATGTGTGACTCCTCGGAGTCAGCTATGGACTTCATACTCTGAACGTGGCCCCAAGCAGCCAGAAACATATGGCTGGCAACCACAAGACATATGGAGACAGGGATTGTAGAAGAAAATCGAGCATGGGGACAAGGGCTTGCCAGAGCAGAGGTGAGGAATGATCCAACAGCCACGGAGGAACACCAGCAAGAAGAGTGGGCCCTACCTGGATGCCATAACAAAAAACGGCAGCAGGCTTCCATGCATAACTAGTGAGCACACTCGCTTGAGTGAGACAAAATGGAGCAACAGAATCAGTATGTACAGTAGCAGCCACAGACACTGCCAGCTATTTCCCCAAATTTCTGTGATATTTCTAGATATATCTAATGCTTTCTCCATTTCTACAGTAGGGGCAGTAGAGAGAAACTCTTTATCATGAAATATCTGGAAATAGCTGGCAATGTCTGTGGCTACTGTTGTAAGAGCCCTTGTCGCCGATGAAGAACAGGTGAAGGTGAGCCCTTACTTCTCAAACAACAGGTACTCTCCACTGGCCACCCCACCTAATGATCTGCCAGTCGAAATGGAGACCAGCTATGACATGGGTGAAGCTGTCAACCATGGAGCAAAGATTCTGGATTCCAGGGCCTGCAGGATGAAAGCAGGCCTCATGGCGCAGCAAGACCTAACAGCCAGCACTAGTGAGATGGCAGGTCTTCCATCGAGTAGCACAGAATCCCCAATCAAACAGAGACTCCATGAACAGGCCACACTTTCTCTGGGTACCCTGGGTTGAGCTTTCACTACAGGAACTCAGATAAGTGTAAAGCTTTTGTTTTTTGGGGAGGTGGGACGGAGGGGTCCAAGTTGGGGTGGGGGTATAGCATGATGGCTAAGTTGCAGCAATGCAAACTGCAATGAGTGCCAGGACCTGGCAATATCATTTCTCCCTACCTCCATCACAATTAAGGGCTATGGTTGTGTATTCTAACCTCCTCTCTGTTAACACCCCAATTAAAGAAAAGTGAAAAATATGCCTACCCACAGAGTGCTGACTTTTCCATTAGCAGATTATATCTTTTAGTCATTAGAGGGCCCAGTTATAAGCACACTTACCCAATCCAACACAATACAGTTCCTGTCTCATTTCTCTTATTGTGTGGTCAGTCTATCACTATTCATCAGTCTTTTCCCCCTCCCTCTTCTACTGATTGATACTGATTTTTCCCCATTTGCAGCTTATACTCTTCACCCACTAGAGGGGTTTTCCCCCAACCGTGCCAAAGCTACTCTACATCTCCTTACTCTCTACTACTTCCTGGACACTCTTCCTCTACTACTCAGCTGCTCTGTCCCCCTGCCTGTAAACCTCACTGCACCTCCCTTCCACCCTACTCTACTGAATACTTAACCTCCCTACCCAATCCCCAGATGACAACACCCCCACACCTACCCCCAACCTGCTATCTTTGTGACCACTCGGAATCACTATTTCCACCCCTTTTTTCACCACTACTCTAGTACTCCCCAGCCTTCTCGGCAACCCGACAACTTCCCCGCTAGGTTCCAAGACACCCCCCTGGGGTATTCGAACCTGGTACCTTCTGCACCAAAGTCAGCAGCACTACCGCTACTCCATAGTGGCAGTCACCCTCCCTGAAGGTCAGCCTGCATCCTTATTGTCTACTATAGGAATAAAACTATGGGTACCTACGCTCCATTACTAAGTCTGCTCTCCTTCACCCTCTTGGTACAGACCTCACACCGACTGGATCACCTGTTCTCCACACTAGACACCTCATCCCCAGACTACCCCACAGTGACTCGGCCCTCCCCCACCCTCAACACACCTGTGACCCCCCAACACCCCCACCCTGCCAACACCCCCACCCCTCTGCCCTCCAAGGCCCAACCTGGACCCAGCTCTCCCCTGCCATTCCCACCCTTCGCACTTTATCTATCCCATGCACCCTGATTGTAAAGTCCTTAGCTGGGTGTTGACTCAAGGGTCTCCATCACCACCGGTCACTAACCAGAATAATCACACTGCTATTATTATTATCTGGTAATGTTCATCCAAACCCAGGACCTATGGCTTCCAGCCCTTCCAAACCCTGTACTGCAACTGGCCTCTGCTTTGCGTCCTTAAACAATTGCAGTCTCCTAAAGAAATCTGCTACCCTACAGTGCTGGGTCATTCAACATCAACCTTACATAATTGCACTGGTACAGACTTGGCTCTCCAAATCCACCCTGGACTCCGCTATCACCCTCCCTGGATATACAATCTACAGGGAAGATTGAGTAGGCAAACACAGTGGTGGTTGTGCACTACTCATATGGGACTCCTTTATAGGTCAGGCACTCCCAGCTCCCAAACTTGATTATGGAGCCCAAGCTCTCACCTTAAAAATCACACCTGACTCTGCCTGAGGCCCTCTCTTTCTCATGGTTTCCTACGTACCTCCAAGGAATCAAAACCAAGTGGTCCAGTCCCTCATTGACTACCAAACATCTCTCCCTCACAAAGTGGAGCAAGTCATCCTAGATGATCTCAATGTTAACTGGCTTGCCTCCACTGCCTCCCATATAAGGGACTCCTTTGCTGCCCTGGATATGTCCCAGTTAGTCACCCAGCCCACCAGATTCAACCACTCTACTGGCACCAACACTCTCCTAGATGTTGTTATATCTAACCGCCCCTACAAAATCTGGGATGTCACTGTCCTCCCTGACTCTCTTAGTGATCACTCCCCAGTCCTCTGTCTCTGGTCATCCTCCACTCTGAAGCCAGTGTCCCAGGCCGCCCTACACCACTGTTTATGCTCCAGTGGCCTCAGAAAATTAAAACAATACCTAGCCCAGCTAGACTGGTCCCCTATCCAGCACGCCCCTGACATTGACTCAGCTCTTGACCACTTCAAAAAATGCCTTCTGTAAGGCTTGTGACCTTTGTGCCCCCCTCACCAGGATCCGCTCCAAAAAATGCAGTGCCCCATGGATCACCCCACCCCTCCTCCAGAGACTCAAAACCAGAGATAATCTCTGGCACGTTACTGTAGAATCTGGAAAGGCATCTGATAGACAGGCCTACAAAGCAGAATGCAATAGGTGCACTTGGGCCATTAGGGGGGCCAAGGCAGAGCCATCCCAGACCACCCTCGATTCCACTTGGGGTTCAGCCTGGACCCTCTGGGATAATATGAAAGAACTAAATGGGAAGTCCTGCTCCCCCCCACCATACCAGCTCTCGATCAATGGCACCCCCACCACAGATCTGCTCCTTATAGCCGATTGTTTTAACACCGCCTTCTCTGACCTAAGCTCAGTCCTCCCCAGCAGCTACTTTGACCCAATCCCCGCCTCTCTCTCCCTCCAGTCCTGCATCACCCACCATTCTACCTGTGCACCCTGTCCCCCAAGAAGCCAGGCCACACCTTCTAAAAGACTTAGGCAGCAACAACCCAGAAGTGACCCCCTCGACTCCACGATGCTCCATATGGTCTTGGACAAAGTCCTAGTCCCCCTGACTGACCTTTTAAACTGGTCTCTATGCCTGGGTCAGTTCCCAAGTGCTTGGAAAACTGCTGAAATCATACCCGTACATATGAGTGGGGACCAGTCCACCCCCAACAATTACTGGCCAATCTCCATCCTCTCCCCACCCTCTAAAGCCCTTGAAAAAGTGGTGTCTATCCAGCTCTCTGAATACCTAACCAAGTACAACATTATGTGTCCAGAGCAGCACAGTTTCCACCCAGGACACAGTACAACTACAGCTCTCCTGGAATTCTTGACTCTGGCAGCCTTGCAGGAGCAGTGTTCACTGACCTCTCCAAGGCTTTTGACACTGTCTGTCATCCCCTTCTACTCGACTCTCTCCACAACTTGGCTTCTCTGGTGGTACCATTTCCTGGTTCTCTAGCTACCTCTCTGCTAGATCCCAGCATGTCAAGATCAGCGGCTCCCTCTCCAGTACTCTTCCTGTTCACTCTGGGCTCCATCCTGGGTCCAGTACTTTTTAGTCTCTACCTCAACACCCTCCCCAGCTCATATACTGGTAAAATGCTCCTCTATGCCGATGATGCATTCCTCATTGCCTCACATTCCAATCCCACCTCCCTTCAATTATCCCTCCAGCAAGCTTACAACCAAGCCAATGGTGATTCGGTGACCGCAGACTAGTCACTAACCTAAAGAAAGCCAAATCAATGCTCTTCTCCCACCACTAAAATAAAGCTAAAAATGCCCCCCTTGATTATCCCCAACACTCTGCACCCACTAAGAACAAGTGACCACATACAAGTACCTAGGCATCATGTTCAATACTGCCCTCTCCATCCACACCCATATTAAAGCCCTATCTGCCACCATAAACTTTTGCATTGGCCTGCTATACCAGCACAGGGACTGACTGCCTCAGGATGCCCTCAGGCTGGCCATCACCTCCTCCTTCTTGTCCCTTGTGGACTATGGCTTGCCCATCTACACCGCAGCTGACAACACTGCCCTCTCCAAAATCCAACTTTCCATCAATAATGCCTGTAGGCTCCTGACTGGGGCCCCCAGCTGCACTCACACCTGCCTTCTCTATACTACCACCAATCTGCTCAACTTTGAGGAGCAACTGCTCTACCAGACCTGCCTTCTCGCTAAGAAATCACTGCTAGGACTCTCCTCCTGGGGGTCTCCACCTCCTTATAGCAGTCATCATCATCCCTCACCACCTATAGCTCTGTTAAGGCCACCTGCCAGGTGCCCAGAACCAGGACCTCTCTTGCCCAGAGATCCTTCCTCTACTGAGCCCCCACCTGGTTCAACTTCCTCCCTAGCTGCATCTCTAACTTGGCAAAAATTAGCTCCTTCAAAACAGCCCTTTGGAACCATATCTTTAATACCCACTGTTTTAGGTTCAACTAACCCCCTGTGGTAACCTGTGGTACCCGCCCGCCTTGCCCCCTGGTTTGACAATGTCCACTGGACAGCCTCTTACTCCTTCAGACCCACTCCTTCCCTTCTAGGTCCAAATAGGGATGTAACCCACTGTCTTCTCTGAGGAACTACTATATCCATTATTGTAACTCACAATTTTGTAACATTATGTAACCGAAGTAACATGCAAACTACTATATTACGTAACCTAAGTGCATCTATGTTAAATGTTCCTTTTACTGCACCTGTAATGTTATCCTCTGTTTTAATCTGCACTGTAATAACTGTCTTAATGTCTGCCCTCCCTGCATTGAGGTGCCTTCATAAATGAGTCTCTGACTCAAAGGGTGTAACCCGATTTGTAATGAATAAAGAATAGTATGCCTAACACTTAGCAGGGTATCTGGGGTTCCCCCCCCCCAGTGTTAGGTGGCTGTGGATTTTAAACAACACCCTATACTTTGAACAAGTGGCAGCGGGGACTTGAATATGCTGCCCACCAAGTGTATGGCTTACTCCTGGTCCAAGCTTACAGTCAGCAATGTTTTAATCACCTAAGTATAGTAAGGTACAATGTAGCTGCTTACCTGGGACCTATTGTGGTGCAAAAACATATAAACTATGCACAAAGGGGATCAAGCAGTAGCAATAAGCAGTAAAAAGGAACAACACTGGTCCTGGGGAGAAAGTCCACATGATATGATGTATGCTGATACTGGGTAAGGGGATAGCAGGTATGCTGCAAGGGCAGACATACCTGATTGAAGGATCTCCCTAACATCTACTCACACACCCTCCCACATAAGAAAAGGGATACCGTCTTCCCCTCTCTCATCCCCCTTCCACCCCAGCGCAGGCTTCTTTTCACTTGTGGACCATCCTCCCCCCCTCCATGGGCCAACCCGGGAGTAGCACTGAGCTGTTGAATACCACACAGTTCCACTCTCCTTCATCCCCCACCTTGGGGGGTGGAAGGCCCTTCTTGAGGCAATTTGCACTCTCCCAAGGTATTTTACATAACCACACCCCACCCCGTTGGAGCTGAGCATGGATAAAGGAGTGTGTTTCAGTTGCTGATTAAGGAATCCATATACTACAAGTACCCAGTTCTGGGTTACTATCTCCCAGACCCCCTGGGTTGTCAGGTCAATCCCCATGACCCACCAAGCCAGGAGCAAAGGACAAGACATGACCCTAAAAAGGAATTCCAGAGGATTTGTAAATAGTTCACCTCATATAGGCAGAACACATTGGACATACTGTTTGATACTGTTTGTGTTAATCCATTATGAGGTTATTAGCATAGAAATTAGGCTTTTTATTGATCTTTGTGCTCAGTGCTGTGAAATGGTTCTTCGGAAGGGTATGTTGACTATAGTAGGGCTGATGTCTCTTTTAGATAGGAAGGGAACACTAAAGAAGGCGTATGACCCCTCATTCTACTTTCTGATGCACCTTATGCCGGTCCCCATTAGCATCCCCCCAAATAACCATAGTTGAATTAATCTCTCACACATGGAATGTCAGGGGGCTTAATACCTCTGTCAAAAGGAAAAAAAGTACTGTCGTACCTAAAAAGAATGAGGCCTCAAATTGCCTTCCTACAGGAAACTAAGTTGGTCAAATTGACCATGCTTACGTAGTTAAAGATTGGGTTGGACAGGAGGCTCACTCTTGCACCCCTTCAAGGAAATGTGGTGTAGCGATCCTACTTCATAAGAATCTTAAATGGTCTCTAGTCACCTCATGGGCTTATCAGACAGGTAGATGGATACTAGCAGTTTACTCCATCCCAACAGACCCAGTTCAGCTAGGGAATTTATACGCCCTGAACCAGGATGACACACTCTTCTTCCATGAGATAGTTAATGCAATTACTGCCCTTGTCCCTCCTCAATGCCCCTTATTGTTAGAAGGAGATTTCAATTTAACCAGGGACCCACTAATGGACAAAAGTTTGAAGGGAAAGGAAACACATACTAGGAACCAGCTAGCCCTTGAACAACTAGAGGCGGATTTGGGCCTAACAGATGTTCGGAGGCTATTCCACCTGAAGGAGAAAGACTTTACATTTCACTCCGAAGTGCACAGTTTTTTTAGCAGGTTGGACTTTTGGCTCACTTCCCATCCACTAACCCAAGCAACTTTACAAGCGTCTATTCTCCCTACAGTTATTTCAGATCACACCTCGGTACAATTATATTTCACATGGGGACCTATTGCTACAACTTCAACAGCCTGGACACTAGGTCCCCTACTGTTGAGGTTACCAACTTTATCCGGTGGGCATTGGAGGAATCCTCCCTGTTCTTCCAGGAAAACACTATAGCTGACACCTCAGCCGAGACTATCTGGGACGCATATAAGACTACTATGAGGGGCACAATCATGGCCTATGCAGGTAGGAGAAGCAGGGAAAGGGAACAACATCTCCTGAACCTGGAAACACAACTAAAACAGGCAGAAACTCAGAGGAAGGCCATGCACTCCCCTCTTCCGGGATCACTCCTAAGTCATAAGGTTCTGAACTTTCACCTGGAGATTAACACCCTACTAAACAGAAAAGTGGAGAATGTTATTCTCCGATTACATCATAAGCACTGGGAGAGAGGGGATAAAGGGGGCAAAGTTCTGGCATACCAACTGCAGAAACAACAGGCAGATAGGCACATAGCTGGGTTACAGAACCAACAGGGGAAGGTGGAGGCTGCTAATCAGGAAGTTAATCATATTATGGAAACCTTCTACTCCACTCTATACACATCTATGCACCAAACAACTCTGGAAGGTGTCCATCCATTCTTAGCCCATCTCTCTCTCCCCAAATTATCACCCCAACAGTCATTATTATTAGACACCCCAATAACTGCAGATGAGATCAGGGAAGCTCTAATGTTCCTTCAGGCAGGGAAATCCCCTGGGAGGATGGATTCCCAGTTGACTTCCTACAAGCACTGGCACCCCAGGTTGTTCCTGATCTCTCCCAGGTCTTCGCAGCAGTGGAAAGAATAGGTAGTCTACTCCCTACATCAAGAGAGGCCATAATTATGCTCCTGCCTAAAAAAGGAAAAGACCACACCCTTCCCGCAAGCTATAGGCCAATCTCATAGATTAATGTGGACAGTAAAATATATGCAAAGATACTAGCAAACAGGCTATCTCCCCTAATTATCTCCCTCATACACCCCTTACAGGTGGGCTTCATGTCAGGGAGCTGCAGTGCCGACCACATCTGAACACTAGTAAATCTGATCCACGAGGTCCATGCAAGTCATTCTCCTGCTGCCACCATAGCAGTTGATTTTGAAAAGGCATTCGACTCCCTGGAATGGGATTTCCTTACTATAGTGCTGTTGCACTTGGGATTTGGTGCCACATTCTTAGCAATGGTACAGACACTGTATGTTGGCCCTTCTGCGAGTATCTCCACCAATCAAACTTTCTCAGCCCCTTCCAGTTCGCTAGAGGAACACATCAGGGCTGTCTGCTTTCACCAGCTCTCTTTATACTCTCTGTAGAGCTTCTAGCTGTAGCTATAAGACAGAACCCACAAATCCAAGGCATACAGACAGGGGAATGCAGTGATTCTACCTTAATGTATGCAGATGATTTACTAATCACCTCTGCGGATCTCCGCAAATCCAAGAAACCTCTGCTTTCCCTATTAACGCTGTTTGCAGAGCTATCAGGCCTTTAGATAAATCAGGCAACAACAGAAATCATGCCCCTAACTCAGGTATGCCACCACAGTATAGCAGCAGACACTGGCCTGAGGTGGGCACATGATGGTATTACCTACTTGGGTATTTCAATAATCCCTTAGCTAGACAAAATCTGGGAACTGAACCTCCTTCCATTAATCCATATCTGTAAAGCTGAGTTTGATAGCTGGAAGCAGCTGAAACTAACTCCATCCTGGAAAATAGCAACCATTAAGATGGTCACTGCCCCCAAAATGTTCTATCTACTAACCCACATTCTTTTAACTATAAAGCAAAGCTGGTTTCAGAGGATTGGTAGGCTGATAGGAGATTTCCTTTGGCAAGGCCAGAAACCCCACTATAGCCATACTAAGCTACGCTCCTACTGGTCAAAAGGAGGCTGGAATCTTCCCTGGATGAAAGGCTATAAGTACATCTTCCAATCAGTCCAAACCCTCCAGTGGTTCCAACCCCAAAATGGGAATACACCCCAATGGGTCAATAATGAAATGGTAAATGGAGGAGTTATCACTCCCACTTCAGTGTTATTCCAACTGGCAGGTAATCCATGATGACTGCACCCTACCATTACCCCATCAGTCAAGGGCTGGGCATGGAGCCACCATAAATTGGGCTTCCCCCCCAATACCACTATCTCATACTCTGCTATGGCATAGCCCATACATTCAGATAGATAGCAGACAGGTCTGTTGGCTGCAATGGAGTAAAAAGGGCATTCACTACATAGCAGATCTTATGGATCAGAAACAGAAACTAGTCCTTACATTTCAAACACTGAAAGAGAAATGAGGCTTGTAAAACAGGGATCATTGGAGGTACTTACAACTCAGGGCTGTAGTCAGATGCAAGCAGCAGGGCTCCAAACCACCACTTTCAATAAACACAGTGGCCAAATGACTAACAGTTTCCAGAGGCCTGGCAGGCAAGATATATTCCAGGCTGTTGGCAGCAGCACCCATCCAAATCCAGAAATCTGAAGCCAGGTGGGAGAAAAGTATAGGTGCCCCAATCTCTGATGAACAGTGGGCACAAGCTTGACACCATGCACACATTGCTCCAGGACACTCGCAGCCACCTCATTCAAAACAAAATATTGCATCGATGGTATAGGATGCCAGTGGTGTTACATCAGGCAAAATTGATGGAGAATGACCTATGCTGGCTCCCCAGCTGAGGACCTGTATCATATACTCTGGAAATGCCCTAGCATATGCCCCCTTTAGAGGTAGGTGTGCCAGACAGCCAGTAATATGCTACTGAAGCAGATCCCAGTACATCTTCAGCTTCTGATACTGGGCATTAAGCCATTAACCCCACACTTGCCCCTCAACAAAATGCGATGACTCATGATTTTAGCCATGCAGGTTAAGATAGCAATACTCTGTAACTGGTTCACTACCATGATCCACTGCTTAACAGAGATATTAGCATCTCTCACTAAGGTGGAAGAACTGGGCAGAATGAACCACATCAGGACTAATCACTTGCAAAAATGTTACAGATGTTGGGTCCCTTACATGTCATACACACAACCACCAGCAGGAATAGGCTACGTTGGTAACAACCTGCATCCTTACATATTATTCTTTCTCCATTCTACCCACCTCATACCTTCCCCTCCATTATCATAGCTGAGATAAAGCTAGTCACAGCCCACCACTTAGCAAATAATATCTGTACCTTCCCCGCACGCAGCTCAAGTGTATGTGCCTCAGGCCAATGATAGTTTAATAGTATGTTGCACTGATTTAGTACTACTATGTGTGTGTGTATACAGTACTTCATGGGTACTTTGTTCTATTCTAGAGTGCAAGAAGCAATACAACAAGATTCACAGAGACCCCCCCCCTTTTAAGGAGCCATCAGGAATCCATGGAGGTACGTACTGGAGAGTCACACAGGTATCCCCTTCTTGTTTGGATATTTGAGTAAGTACCTCTTTAAGTACTTTTAATTAATCCCCGATACATCAACCCAGCTAGATATACCTTGTAAGCAGAATAAGGGTCACAAGTAGAATAAGATGAAGCAATAACTAGTGTCTTCCATAACTCTTAGGCACTCTAAGCAGTACTGTTGTAACATTGAGTACCTGTTTATTTTTCTCATTGCTTTGCCCATGCAGAATAATGTATGCACATATGCTCTATGTATGTACTGGTTTTTTTAAATTAATAAAACAATTATTAACTACAAAAACATCTCATGCAAACAGTTTTAGTGCTACATGTTCTAAGTGTAGTAAGTGTAGTCCATTTCATCACACAGGGGTTTCTCTAATTTCCCACAAAATCTAATAGTTGTGTTTTAAATTCAAGTTGCATTTCTTAGCAGAGCTCTTGAACATGATTTATAATATATTTATATGCACACTTCCTGTGTGTCTTGGTGGCTACAAGAGTTTCTGCTCAAGTTCTTTGTGTCCCAGAACTGCTCAGTTTCCCTTTGTAGTTCTGTCACCTGAAGAACTCAAAAATGCACTCTTATAACCATAAGAGATAAAGTAACTGTACATGCAAGCATATATCAAATTCTGTTCTATTCTATTCTATTCTATTATTCTAAACTAAACCTGAAAACGCTGCAGCATTTTGGGGCCCCTCTACCTGAGTGGCTCAAGGTCTTGAAATATATTTCACTCCAGTGGCATGTTTAGCGTCATGCGCATAATGTACCCTGGCAGAATGTGTGATACAGAAATGAATGCCAGAGGTCTCAGGATTCGTAATAGAACCAAATATAGGTTTTACTATTGCCATACTAGAAGAAAAGGTGCACTGAGATTCAAAATTAATTTTCTGTAGATTTTATATTTTACTGAAGGATTTAAGCAATTTATAAGAAGAAATAAACAATTAACTGAGCAATGCTAACTGAAAACTGCCATAAATGAAGATCTGAAAGAAATGATAGGATCAACAGAAGACTTGAAGATTCTGAGCAGGTCTTAAAAAAAGAATTTCAGTGGCTGGTGAATAGCGTAGTGCTTGTGTATACTTGTAAAACTTTTGCCTTTCTCTGTTCTCACCCTTGATAGATAAGCCAGGTAGTGTGTAGGGAGTAGTAGGCAGAGCACAAAGGGTGAGTAAAGTGCCAGAACAGGAGGCAGCTGGGGAGGATGGTGGGTGCTTTGAGACACGTTAAGTGTGGGCTACTGCAAGAGGTTGGATTTTACTTGGGATGTGGGAGGAGCTATTCCCCCACATTGAACCACAGGCTTTAGCCCTCCCTTTCAATGTTTGGTGAACAGCATAGTGCTTGTGTATTGTTGTGAAACTTTGTCCTTTGTCTCTTCTCACCCTTGGTAGGAAAGCCAGGTAGTGTATAGGGGATAGAAGGCCCAAAAAGATTACCTCCTCCAACTCACTAACAGTGTGACCAGTAACATGTAGGAGAGGGATAAAAACCCTGTGGAGAAAACTTCTGAGGACCCATGGCAACTGAGTACTGACCTGCCTGTCCTGTGGGCAACCTAAGAGGAGATGATCTTATAAGTTCATGTGATTTCTGCTTCTTGATTAGGACTGTCTGGTTCAAAGGCTGTCAAAGTCCATCTTCCATGTCTCTTGATGATCTGTGAAGGGATGTTATTTTCTGATGTTGAAGAAGCTGCTCCAGATTGAAAGAAAGTCCTGAAAGGCATAAAGATTGAGATCTAGTTGATGTGGAGTTCTGACATGTTCCAGGAACCTTTGTGATGTCACACGTATTCGGTTATCCATGGTTGAGAGAGTACAGGAAGGATCTGAGCATACAAGGAAATATGAGTTGATCGAATGTTTATTTATTTATTGGAAGTATCAGAATTACAAACCTTTGACTAAGAGACTCATTTACAAAGGCTCCACATCAGAGAAGTGCAAGACAATTAAGGTGGCATACATACAATAAGGAGGATCCAACCAATACAGTGTATCGACAAACAATAACTTATTGACACACACAGTGAGACAGTAAGTACAGATGAAACAAACAGTACATTCTACACAAGTATTTTGGCAAAATTAGGCCATGCAAGACCCAGTACAGAACTTTCAGAAGTATAGTATTCAACTATATGCCGAATTTAAGGGTAGAGGGAGGGGGAGTGGGTGGGTGCGGGCCACAGGGAGAGATGGGTGGGGCTGATGCAGTCAGAGAAGACCATGTTAAAACCTGGTCAGGGGGTAGGGGGGCTAGAAACAGTCACATTGACTGGAGGAAAGGAGGTGCTCCCTGAGACTTGCTTTGAAAGGGCCAAGTTTCACTTCAGATGAAATATAGGCTGGAAGGGCATTCAACCAGAGTGGGGCCCTGTACATAGACACCTTCTGCCCTAGGGATGTGGGGGACAATCAGGGATGCTTTAGCGGAGCTTCTGATTGCTTGAATTATAGGGGCAGGAGTAATAAGGTGTTGGAGCCCTGGACGAGTGCGCTCTGAAGCTATTTTCTTGGCTAGAAGACAGTTTGATAGCTGAGCCTGCAATCAAAGTGGAGCCAGCTAGTCAGTCAGTAAAAGTTGCAGGTTTGAGTGTGCCTGTCGCACCCAGTCACAAGACAACAGGCTTTATTCATGGCAACCTTGATCCTATGAAGAGCTGTGCTAGTAGCTGACCATTAAAAAACAATCCCATAATCGATTATGGATAGTACTGAGCTTGCTACAGCTAGACAGAGAGCATCGGGGGCATTCAGCATCTGTGTCTGTATAACAGACCAATTCTGACATTTATGACAGGGCTGACTAGGTTAATATGATCTTTGTAAGAGAAGGAGGAGTCAAGAGTGACACTGAGGTATTTAAACTGTTGACTTGTTCCAGGGGGGAAGGTGACAATTTAAAATGTTTATACACATGCCCCTGTGTTTACTTTGGTGTTGTGAGAAAATCATTACCTTTGTTTTTTGTAGTTTAGAACACATTTGTGAGTGGCAAACCAGATTTCAAATTCCGAAAATAATCTTTGTAGGTCTTGCTGAAGTGGGGAGGGGTCAGGATGGCTTCTGAAGATAACAGCATCATCTGCATAAAGGAACATCTGACCGGAGCAAGTCTTGGGTAGGGTATATAGAAATAGACTAAAAAGGAGGGGCCCCATGATGGAACCCTGGGGTACCCTGGACTGGGCAGGAAGACTGGAGGATAGGGTGGTATTGATTTTTACTTGTTGTGACCTGCCACTGAGATAGCTGACAAACCAGGAGGTGGCATCATTGGACAGACCTAAGGATTGTAGGGACTCGACCAGGAGGGCATGATTGTATCGAACACTTTTGTTAGGTCCATGTGAAAAGACCCAACTAAGTGTCCATGTTCTAGAGCTTTATGGACATAGTCTGTGTATTCTAGAAGGGTCGTGGTGGTGCTATGGCCCTTTCTGAATCCTTGTTGTTCCTGGCAAAGTAAGTTGTATTTAGAGAGCTAATCTGAAAGTTGTTCTGAGACAATTTTTTCAAGGGCCTTGGAGATGGGGGGGATGGAGATGGGGCAATAATTATCAGGGGAGGTTCTGTTACCTCCCTTCAGAGTGGGAGTGACCACCGCAGACTTCTACTGTGAGAGGAACTGACCTCGACACAGGGAGAGGTTGAGAATTTTGGTGAGAGGGTGGAGGATTACATCAAGATCAAGATGAAGTAATGTAAGGTCCAGGGTATCCCCACTAAATCATGATTTCCCCAGGACCCTGACTAGGTAGGATTTGGCTTCACTAGGGGAGATTGCCCTAAAACGAAAAGGTGGGGTCCCTGCAGGGGTTGGGGGAGGAGTTGTAGTACAGGAGTTGCTGAAGATGCCTGGACTAATATAGAGACTAATATGTTATCTGACACCAGAAGGTATAGGTCAGGTGGTAAGTTATTAAACCTCCTTTATGAGATCTGTCAGTCTTGAGGAAGGAACAACAGGATATTATGATTAACTTACATCAATAACTTAGAATTTTTTCAGGGATTTTGCAGAGGAAGTTGATGAAACAAAATTATACAGGGCACAAGGAACCATAGATGCTAGAAAATAGCAGCGATACCATGATATTTGAAAGAAACTGCCTTCTGTGAGTCCAGAGATTTTTGTAATCATGCCCTCTATACAGAGAAAATGAAGAGCTGTGGTTCTTGATGCTCTGAGATGTATGCTTAACTGTCCATATGATAATAACTTGGCTAAATGGCTCAGTGAGGAATGCAATAACATGTTTTATATGAGCAAAGAACTCTGGGAGGATTGGTGTACAGTATGTGGAAAGAGGAGTGCCTTTGTACGCTGTTGCACATTCAGCTTAGTGGCTGGAGCTAGGGTGACCCACATGATGATGTTGACCTGCTGGCAAAAGTCATAGGATCAATGGACAAAGGAGGAGGGAACATGACCGAGGCTGCTAAAGGATGTAAGCAATGAAGGTCTGCAACTGGAATTGAGATAATGGATCAGCTGCTTTGATTGGCATAGCCCCGAATATGAAAATAATGTAGCGTAACACTGAGACTGAGAAACCAAGTCATCCTCTGATGGGTTCCATGTCAAAAGAGTGAAAAAACCCTGCAATGACCATATGAGCAAACACAAATGAGGGCAAGCAAATACAGTGAATATCAAATACAGCAAATGTCAAAACAGCTCACTACGGAAAACAGAAAATAACCACCCACTATCTAATACACTGATATCACACTGCAGTATACAGTTCATCCCCCTAAACCCCCTTACTCGCCCCACAATCCCCTTACTATACATAGCATCTCTGAGACCCCACTTATTACTGCAGCAGGGTACATACTATCCCAACACGTCACCCTCACTGGAATTACATTTGCTATTAAGGACAACTCACTCAAATACCACACACTATTCTTCCAGTGCTCAAATTGAGTCACTCAAATTAATTTGCTCATTTGATGTGCTACCCGTCAGATGATCCATATAATCGAATCAGACAAAAACCTCCCTTGTTGAAAATGTCCAGTTGATTGGAAAATAGAGACTGACTAGAGGAATCTGAATGTTCCCATATGGAGGAGGTATTTCCTAACAGGTTCTCTTTAAGAAAATGTGAATGTCAGTTTTGAAGAGATGCAATGGCCAAAGGCTGTATCCCATCAAGTTATCGAATACATTTTGGTGCCAATTAGGGCACCACAACAAGAGTGACAGTGACAGGGGCAATCTTGATTTTAGATCGCCCCTTGCTCATGTCATCCTTTGTATTGTGGGACTGTGTCCACACAATTTCTGCCCTGTCTGGAGCATGCCTGATCTAGAGGAGGTTATATTTAGTTTTAGGGGGTGCAGGGTCAAAGCTCCCCACATCGGTGGTTATGGGGGCAAAGCCCTCCTGAAAAGCTGACTGTTTCCCGGGAGGGAGCTTTGTCACTCTAACTCCTGGGAGATGTAATGCCTTATCCTGTAATGACAGGCAGCATGTTGCCTGCGCAGTAATTGGTGTTGGCAACATGTTTGTCTCTGTGGCATGGGTGAACTGCCAAAAGCCAGGTAGCAGTGATCCAAGACTGCTCAAAGTTAGCAGGATAGGTATTTGGTGAAAATGCATTGATATATTCCAGTGTGTAAACCAGAGAACAATCTTTGAATAGGTTGGACAGCCATTCCAGGAAAATGAAAGGGGTCCATTGCTTGCTAGATGAAATCTGAAGCAGCCAATTTGAAAGTAATGGTGTAGTTCAGGAACCCATGATGTCAAAGTCTGCAGGAAAGAACCTTGAGGAATTGTATGGATTACACAAATGAGGTATTGTAGGAAGAAAAGAAGTTCTTGTTTCAGGTAAGAGCAGCTGGTCATTAAGAATGTCATTAGGCTAGTATCCAGTGAAGGTAATTATATGAGGCAAATTGTATTTATTTTAAACAACAAAGACCTGGATATACTTCTCCCTTCTGTAAATATGGGAATGATTACGAAGATGATTTGAAATGTGTCCCTTGTATGTCCTCTTTTTACGCAACAGCAGGACTACTGGCTTGGTCCCATCCTTGCAAATATGGAGTCATGAACTGATGATATAATCTTCAAGTTATACAGTTAACATGATCCAATAATTTTACATCATCTTTCACACTTTTTGAGAAAGTTAAAAGTAAGACCCCCCTTTGCCTCAGTCCAAATAATTAATAAGTATGATGATAGTTCAATTTTTATTGTGTTTTATTCTTGAATCGCTTAAGCTGTTCCAAAATCTTTAGATTTTCAGATTTATAATTATCTGCTCACGATTACGTTATTAATGAGATTAACAAGTCGCTTCTTGGACTTTTAATATACTGTAATATGCTATGATTAAAATTGTTTAATAAATTTTTATTAAGGTTGATATTGAGGAAGAATCCATGGGTTAAACTTTTTATAGTCATTTTATGTACCTTCTTTCCTGGATTGAATTCAAGATAACTGGTTGTAACACTCCTCTTGGGGGTGTAGATAGCTAGACCTGAACCCATAGCGGTTCTCATTAAATTCACATATTGTTGAATTAGCTAAAGCGCCCTCCCCTAGATTCTTTCTAATATAAAGCTTAGAAACATTAATACATATATTGAAACTTATCTGACTGGCTTAGATAACACAGTGTGATAACTAGTAGCTGGAATGTATAGTTAAACAAATGATATTTTGTAGATGTTGCAATCTTTCATTGATGTTTTAAATGTCTTTATATATGTAATGACTTTGCAAGTCGAACTAATAAACTAAACTGAACTATGAAGGTGGCGGAATGTAGCCAAGCTTCCAAGCATTCAGTGTCCAATGTCATGCCAAGGAAAACAATGAATGTTGCTGGACCAGAGATTTTCCTTTCAAGAAGGGAAACTGATAGCTCATGGAAAAGCTGAATAATGACTAGAATGCAGTCATGAAGAGAATCCAGCTGATCTATTGGAAGAAAGCCCTGTAACAGATAAACAGCTGTTCGATGGTGGTAATCCTTGAGAAGGCCCAAAACAGCACTGTACAGAATATCTCAAAAAGCCAAGGGCTGATGCAAAACAGAATGGCAATAGCAGTCTTCTGAATTGTATCACAGAGATGCCAAAGTCAGATGAATGGAAAATTAATTGAATGCATGTGCTGAACAGTGCATGATAGCCAAGAGACAGGGCTAGAGTGGGTGATCAGAGCCAGTGCGAAGGTAGTACGAGATATTCATGAGTGGATTTCCAGGACTTGATGCTCAGGCTGAATAAGGAGCAAGAAGCAAATAAATCATTGATGAGGCGTTTCATGCAGAAAGTCATCCAGTAGTAACACACAAAGGATTAAGTGAAAAAGGAGGAAATGGCAATGCTGAAACTGACCCAGGAGGAAGTCCTGTGTATGTTCCTTGTAGAAACTGAATGATGATTGTGGGATCCTGTACAACAGGTGAGGAAGTATGACATCAGATGGAAACAATGAGATGGAGCCAGAGGGGCACAGGACCCTAGGCAGCATGGATTCACAGCGGGAAGGTCATGCCAGACAAATCTGATAGATTTCTTTGACTGGGTGACCAAAGTAGTAGATCAGGGAGGGGCTGTGGACATGGCCTTCCTAGACTTTAGCAAGGCATTTAACACAGTCCCACACAAAAGATTAATATACAAGTTAGCCAGCCTAGGAGTGGGTCCCAAGATGACAGCCTGGGTAAAGAATTGGCTGGAGAATAGGACACAGAGAGTAATAGTAAATGGAGTCCACTCTGAAGAAAGGGGGGTTACTAGTGGGGTACCGAAGGGTTCAGTATTAGGACCGGTCCTCTTCAATGTCTTTATAAGCGACATTGCAGAGGGACTGGAAGGAAAAGTATGTCTCTTTGCAGATGACACAAAGATCTGCAACAGAGTTGATGCACAAGGTGGGGTGGAAAGGATGAGAAGGGACTTGGCAAGATTAAAGGAATGGTCAAATGTATGGCAGCTTAGATTCAATGCTAAGAAGTGCAAGGTAATGCACCTGGGAAACAAAAACCCAGGGGAAGAGTACACAATGGGGGGTGAGATACTAACAACAACAAAAATGGAAAGGGACCTGGGGGTAGTCATATCAGATGACCTAAAGGTGGGCAAGCAATGTGAGAGGGCAGGAAGGAGGGCTGGGGAGATACTGGGATGCACAGGGAGAGGCATCACCAGTAGAAAACAGGAAGTTACTATCCCTCTGTACAGACAGTTGGTGAGACCCCATCTGGAGTACTGCGTGCAGTTCTGGAGACCCAATCTCCGCGAAGGCATAGACAGGATGGAAGCTGTCCAGAGGAGGGCAACTAAAATGGTGCAGGGTCTGCATCGGAAGACATATGAAGAGACACTTAAGGAGCTAAATATGTATAGCCTCGAGGAAAGGAGGGAGAGGGGGGACATGATAGAAACTTTCAAGTACCTCAAGGGAATCAACAAAGTCCAAGACGGTAGCATCTTTCAAAAAAAGAGTTGCGCAAGAACAAGAGGCACAATTTGAAGATAGAAGGGGGCAGCTCAGAGGTAATTTAAGGAAGTATTTTTTCTCAGAGAGGGTTGTGGATGCATGGAATGGCCTTCTGGAGGAGGTCATGGAGTCAAAAACAGTGGTGGAATTCAAGCATGCATGGGACAGTCATAAGGCAATTCTATGGGGTGGGAGTAGGAAGAAGTAGGATGCTGGTTGACTAGAATCTGCAGCTTATCCATTAGGTAGGGAAATGGGCAGACTGGGTGGGCCAAGCGGTCCTTATCTGACATCAAAATCTATGTTTCTGTGTTTCTATGGAGCGCTGAAGGTTGGAAGAGTACATGGAGGAGCAGAGGCGACAGAAGCATGGCACAATTAATGTGCATCCCTAAAATGCTACTGTATTGTGTCCAGAAAATTCCCCAGTGCTGATGAAGTGAAATGAGAGCGTAACAAGTAATGCAATCTCCTAGAATTAATGGTGCCATGCAAATGCACAGACAGAGTAAGACTGTGCTGTACACTCAAGAGATGTATATGAAAAGGCACAACATCTAGCCAGTGCTTACAAGTCACAAATCCAAATCTGGAAAGGAATACATTTTGCCAGTTGGGGGATTAGTGCATGGTAGTAACAGTCCTCTGCCAGTAAAGCTACCACAAAGCAGTATAAAAAAATTCATTCAGGTGCGGTGGATAGCAGGTTCACACTGCTGCAATTACTCTGTAATACAATAAAAGGTGTCTGATTTAATGGCACACATCGCACACACACACTCTCGCATGCACACTCAAGTAATGTGTAGCAAATTGAAAACCTTTAGTAATATAACCAAATGTTTTAAACAGACAAATTGTACACTGCTGCACCACAACAATCAGCAAAAAAAGTCAAGAATTACTGAAAATATTACTGTGTGTACATTAAAACAGTTATACAAGAAAAATATAACCAAAACAGAAAGACTGCCTTTTTCTCCCAGTTACTCAACCTACACCACAAATACACCCCTCCCCCAAAGCACACTTTACAGTAATCAGACTGACTGTTCTAAATTAACTTTCAAAATCCACACACAACAATAAACACTCGATGGTATGAACTCAGACGGGTTTCCTACAATCGATGTACTAAATTTTGAGCAAAAAATATTACTCAAAAAGACATTTGAAACAGCTTTTAGAGGTTTTGAATAGCAGAGCTCTGAGAGCAAACTGTCTCCAACTACCACTGCACACACACTACCCAGGCCAGAACTGAGGCTGTGCTGAACAATCTAGAGCCCATGTGACCTGCAATCCCATGAATAACTGCAGAATTTCATTTGGAGCTCAATTGTAGGATGAAGTGAAGTGAATTACATTGATTTCAATGTACTTCACCTTAAAATTGGTAGAGAAGTGGTTTGGGGAAGGTGGAATAACGCAAAGTCATTGGTTCCAATGGACTTCGCGTTCTCATTATGAAGCGTAGCACCGCTCACATGTCAGGAGTTCTCATGGATTCCACGTTACTCAGTGAATCACTCATGGAGCAAATTGGGGCCACTTCGCCCACTACTACTTATAGTACTGTAACTCACATGCTGTACGGGAAGGAATGCAAATGCCTATGGCTGTACTTCCCAGATGGGCTGTAGCACAAAACTCTCAGACTTAAAAACGCTTATTAATGAGTTCAATGGTGGAGTGGTGAAGCCTGGAGAGATAGTATAAAACATGCTTACAATACAACCTAGTAACTAGTAAAAAAATTAATGTTGTAATTCGTGATGTGATCGTGAATTGTGATTTGTGACTGCATTTGTGACCGTGATGATGAAGAACGTGATTCGGTGTCAACGGTGTGAGATAACTAATATGAAAACTGTATTGGGAACGTGAATGCCTATGGCTGTACTTCCCCAATGAGCTGTAGCACAAACTCCCAGACTTAAAACACTCATTAATGAGCACAATGGCGGGGAGATGAAGCCTGGAGAGATACTACAAAACATGCTTACAATGCATCCAAGTAACTAGTCAAAAAATTAGTGTTGTGATTTGTGACATGATCGTGAATCATGATTTGTGACATAATTTGTGACTGTGATGATGTAGAACATGATTCGGGGTCAACGGTGAGAGATAAACAATATGGAACTGTATTGGGAGGGGAACGCAAATGCCTATGGCTGTACTTCCTTGATGAGCTGTAGCACAAATTCCCTGACTTAAAAATGCTCATTAATGAGTACAATGGTGGGGTGGTGAAGCCTGGAGAGATACTACAAAACAGGCTTAAAATACATCCAAGTAACTAAAAAAAAAAAAATTAATGTTGTGATTTGTGACGTGATCGTGAATAGTGATTTGTGACTGCATTTGTAACCGTGATGGTGAAGAATGTGATTTGTATCACGAGTGACTTGTGATGACATTCCTGACTTAAAAACACATATTAATGAGTACAATGTTCATGCAGAATTATGTACCACCCTAGTCCAGTACTCTGAAGGGAAGCCAAAGACACAACTGTGACTTAAGTTACAGATGGAGACTGGGCCCCAAAGAGATGCAAATGCACAGACAGATTAAGATTGCACTCCACACTGAAGAGATGCAGATGCAAAGGCACAACACCTAACCAGTGCTCAACATCAGAAATTCAAATCTGGAAAAGAATACCTTTGCCAGTTGGGGTGGGCTGCTGGGGGCAGGGTACTGCACTGCTGCAGTAACAGTCACAAGTACTAGTACCAGTAAAGATAACACAAAGAACTACAAAAATCGCACAGCTGCAGTGGATAGTAGGTTCACATTGCTGAAATTATTATGTGGCACAATAAAAGGTGATTTGATGACACACATCACACACATATACACACACACACTAAGTAATGCATAGCAAATTGAAAACTTCAGTAATATAACCACACATTTTAAACAAACTAAAATTATGCACTGCTGCACCACAACAATCAGCAAAAAATGGCAAGAATTATTGAAAATATTACTGTGTGTACATTAACACAGTTATATCAGAAAAATATCACCAAAACAGAAAGCATTGTCTTTTTCTCTAAGTTAATCTACCTACACCACAGAAACACCCCCCCAAAGCACATTTCCACTGTCTCTCAGTACACAGACTGAATATTGTACATTAACATTCAAAATCCACACACAAACAATAAACGCTCAATGATATGAGCACATGAGGGTTTCCTATAATCGATGAACTAAAGTTTCAGCAAAACAAATGACTCAAAGAGGTTTTTTTAACAGCTTTCAGAAGGTTTGAATCGCAGAGAGCTCTCAGAGCAGACTGTCTACTACAGCTTCCTACACACACTACCCTAAACTGAGGCTGTGCAGAACAATCTAGAGCCCATGTGACCTGAAATCCCATGAATCACTGCAAAATTAACTTTTGGAGCTTAAAAACAAGGTGAAGTGAGGTGGAGTATTGGTTTGGGAAGGTGGAGTAACGCAAAATCATTGTTTTCAATGGATTTTGCATTACCCATTACTAAAGTGAAGTATTCCGCTTCGAGTTACGGAGCGCTCCGCGAATTCGCCTTCACTCTGTGAATCACTTCACAGAGCAAATTGGGACCACTTCACCTACCACTAGTGTAGGATACCAAGAGTCTTGGTGCAGCCATAAGGTGGGAGCAATCTGATCCATAAGGAGTAGGTTGATGGGAAATCTGGCTGACAAGCTGAAGTACCAGGAATAAGACTGAGGAAACCTTGCAGGACCTGTATTAGGACTTACAGCCAGACAGCAGGTAAAAGTAGAAGATGCCAGTATACCAATTGCAAAGCACATGGCACTGAAAGCTGGAGGAAGTCTGAGGAGACCTTTGAGAATATTTGGAGGACCTGCAGGTAGAGAGCTGGTAAAAGGAAAAGATACTATGGTGCACTGAGAGCAGGAGGAAGTCTAAGGACCTTGATGATCTCATTCATTGGTTGCAGTTGGAAAGTCAATTGTGGAGAAGGAGCTAAATGCCAACAGGCTGCATACTGCAGTATGCAAAATAGGGTTGTATGGAAGGAATGACAACAAAATTCCCAGCTCTAGTAGATCGACAAGGGCACGTGCCCTTGAATACCTCACAGGGTATGATTTAGGAATGGAGGCTGTCAGACAACTGGTACAAACTGTAACAGGGTATAAACTGGAACTGAATGAAACAGAATCCCATCCCCAGTAGGCAGAAGCCCACCTCCTCTCAAATACCTTACTAGGTATGAGTTAGGGATGGAGACTGTTGGACTGATATAAGGATCTAATTGGATGACACAGACTCCCATACCCAGTAGACAGGGTAAGCCCACCTTCAGTCAAATACCTCCTAAGGTATGAGTTAAGGACGGAGACTGTCAGATGGCTGATAGAGATTTTAAGTAGAGGAAACAGATACCCCTTCCCCGGTAGACAGGGACGTCTACCTGCACTTCAGTACATCACAAGGCAGAGTTAGGGATGGTGACTGCTAGACTGATAATATAGGTTGTAAATGAATAAAACAGGCTCCAGTCCCCCATAGACAGGGCAAGCTCACCTGCATGTCAATACCTCACAAAGTAAAGTTAGGGACGGAGGCTGTCAGATTGCTGATATGGGCTAAGCAAGGAAAAAGCAGCAAGTTGCTGCTTTAATAAAATAAGAAAGTAAAGTTAATTAGCATGAGGGAAGAGGATAAGGAGCAAGGAAAGGAGAGTGGAGAGCAGCAGAAGGGAGGCAAAATAGATACTGGTAGACAAGTGAAAGTGAACAAACTGAAGGCACAGCACACAGAAGCCTTAAGATAATGAAACTGGGGTATATTGAGGAGAGAGAGAACACAATGGCATACATCTTGGTTTGACTGGGTTAGGAAACATGCAGTATGGCAAGATGAACAAAGGTAGTAGTAGAAATTAATGGTTAATCAGAACCAAATCAGGACCCTTGAAAAATGTTTTAAGTAGTCCAACTTTAGCAAACCCAGGTAGTTAAAATCGTAAAAATTGGAGCTAATAAGCTCCAGAATAGTAGTGAAGGTGCTAGATGAATAAGTAATAACGCTTGCCTTAAGGGGTAGAAATTACCATACAGATAACTATTTGCATGCTTGTGATCAGTGACTTACATATAAAGCTCATCATGTGGAGGCATGTTGAAATACAAGAGATGGCCGACTGCATATGGAGTAAATGTTCCATGGATAACTCGTTGAGAGCTACGGGAGCACACACAACCTGGAAGCACTGGTGCAGAAATATTAGCAGCCCCAAGGGAGTGAAAAAGCCTAAAAGGAAGAGAAAAAGCAGAAATCCAGCACAGGAAGGAGGCAGGGAAATCACAAAAATAGTGCTGGAAGCAGGGAGGGAATGGAGGGAAGGGGGGAGAAGCACAAGAACAAACTATGAAAAATGGGAATGGGGAGCACCAAAGAAAGAGACATAGAGAAAGCAAAATGGAGGGAGAGGAAGTGGAAGGGGGAAGAATGGACGAAATGAGAAGGGAAGGGAAAAGAAGAAGAGAAAATGACAGATACAGGAGCAAAAAATGGAGGAACCACAAAGCATGTGAGGAGAAAGAATCAGCAGCAAAGAGTAGAAAATGCAAGGATGGTCAGCAGCATGAGCCAAGCAGGAGTCCAGAGACCCTCCAAATGCACACTGCTTGGAAACACGCTAAGCGTGGGCTGCTGGGAGAGGCTACATTTTATTTGCAATATGGGAACAGCTATTCCACTACATTGAACCATGGGCTTTAGCCCTGCCTAAAAAAGTTTAAACATATAATATGGAAATATAATGTATACTATTGGCCAAAGTCCAATAAAGCAAGAGATTTACAGAGGAGATTTAATAATATAGGTTCAGAAAGCACAAGAAATAGTATACTTCAGATGGTGCCTCAGACTGAGAAGGGTACAGAGATTAAAGGGGACAGCAACCTTTTTTAAGGTAAAGGAGGTCAAGCGCTCATACCTGCTTCATGGGGTATAACAAAAAGCCACATCAACAAGTAGTTTGCAGGGATTTCCCTGTGTTTGACATCATTCAGAAATTAGTGGCTCCATTGGTAGCCACTTTTCATGCAGTGACCCACCTCATAATCCAAAACGCATCAGGTGGTTTTCCTGTATTGTGTTGAATGATTGACTTGTGATAATAAATGACAACATAGCTTGAACCTATGTCTGAGGGGGTGAGTGCTCAGCTTTTGCTGTTGTAACATCTTTCTGATTACCTCTAAGTGCCAGACTTACACATATGTAAAGCTCCCTGGATCATCAATTTACTGTTTGTGATCCTTATATATAATGCATTCAGGTTGGAATTGTTGACATGCCGTGCTTTCTTGCTCTAACTGGGGGCTCTACCACTGGTGTGATACCCAGCTCAGCTATCCATTCCTTGGTGAAACTATGTATCTAAATCCTGAACTCGGTGACTCCCTGCACTACCTGCCTCCCATGCCCTTATCCTTTAAATCCTCCAGATAACGTTTAGTGAAATTAGCAACTTCCAATCGCGTGGAATTTTCAAGAAATTCCACAATTTTCAGTAAGACTCATGGAATTTGAATTTAAGAACAGATGTTATTTTGCTATTTCTGGCAGCAAATAGTTAATAAAACTGACACAGGTAGACTCCTTCTAAGGTCTAAAAACCTACCAAATTTAATGGCATTGCTTCTCTACTTTTAAAGTGTCAGAGGTTTATAAATTTGCAGTTTACATTGTTGCAAAATGTTATTTTAAACTGTTGTGAAAGTCTGATTACTTTAATTCAGTCCCATTTAAAGTTGTAAATATGAACTTTGTCAGAAATGACCATGTGATACAGTAGTTTAAATGTTTCAGATCTGGTTAAATTTGGGTATATTGTCTTAAAATTAGGGGGAAATAACTGAAATTAAAATTTTGGCAACATGTTTGGCGGTCTATAACTCAGTTCCACTTGAAGCTAGAAGTCTGAAACTACACACATATATAAATGTTGTGATAACCTGTATACCTGTAAAATGTTATTACATTTCAATGGATGCTATTACAATTATACTAAAATAACTGACATCTAAATTTTGGAAAAATGTTTGGCTACCTATAACTCAGACCTCTTTGAAGCTTGAGACTTAAAATGTAGTCATATACCCATATTGTATGTTTCTCTAAATCCTGAAACTGTGGAGAAATTTGGATAAGAAATTTTGAAATTAGATCAAAATAACTGAAAATTACATTTTGATTAAATGTTTGGTCACCTATGACTCTGCCCCTTCAATCTATGACTCAGAAATTTAGTACACATATGTAAGTCATCACTGTCTATATACCAGATGTGATGTTAGTTGGTGCGTACTTTTAAAATTAGAGCAAAATAACAGAAATGTAAAATTTGGCAAAATTGCATGAAATTTTCACACAAATTCTGCAAAATGCAACAGAATCAGAATGGTAATGCTCACATTCCACATGTGGAATTTTGTATTCCACACAGCTTTACTAACATACATATATATATATATATATATGGTAAAAAACTCCATTTAGTGCATCAGTTAGGGTTGTTCCACAGCGACAAAAGTGAGGAAATTCAGTGTTCGGATTGAACCCCCCCTTGCATCCCCTCAGCCCACCACACCCCACCGGCATCAAGGTGTGCATTGGGGTCATCGGCATCAGCAGGAGCAAAGTGACACCAAAGCGAACAGTGACGCAAACAGAGAAGCAAGCGCATATGGAAATGCAAGTGATAATGCACATGGTCATGGTACCACTATTGCAACACAAATGATAACTGTAACAGCAAAAGTAAAGTAAAAGGAAATAGAAATGCAAATGCAAGCGCATACGGAAACGCAAACCATAACGTGCATGGTGATGGTACCGCAATTGTAATGTAAATGATAATGGTAACAGCAACAGTAATGCCAAAGAAAACAGAAACACAAATGCAAGCGCATATGGAAACGCAAACCGTAATGCACACAGGCACGGGAATGCAATTGAAAATGCAAATGGTAATGGTAAGAATAACGATGATGCAAGACAAAAGACAAACACAAATGAAAATGGAAGGGCAGCCGCTAAAAGAAATGGTAATGCACACGGTGATGCTAAGCGAAAGACAAACACAAACAGTAGTGGAGACATAAATGGTAACAGTAACACAAACGGAAACACAAAGGGTAACGCACACAGTGGCATACACAGTAAAGGTAATGCAAATGGGCATGGAAACACAACTGTAAAGCCTAAGTATAACAGTAGCTGGAGCGCACACCATATTTTTCCCCAAAAGCTCAATTGAGAAACACAGTGAAAACAAAGAATGTATGCATAATAATGGGCCTCGGAGCAGAAAATGAGCAGTTGTAATACTAAAATGGTAATATCTCAGTAACCGTACGACGTAGAAAAAAAATGAAAATTTCACGATTCATGAATTTCCTGGCTTTGTTTTCACTGAACGTGTAGCCCATAGTTTCTGAGATACGAGCCCCAAAAGGCACGGCGGACGCCACCATGTTAGTCTATGGGAAAAAAATGCCAACTTCAGAGTAGTGTAACTTTGTAGCCATGCAATGTTTTGTCACCAAACCACCAAAAGGCACATCTGTGAGATGTTGGCTGCCTTCCCTCCAAATTTCAGCCCAAAACACCAAACCTTTTTTTTTTGCAGCAGGGTGGCAAAGAATTCCTGTCATTTTGGCCATAGTCTAGAAAAGTAGTGTCATGATTTGCAACACCTTTTGCAAAAATTTGCAAAAGTGTCACAAGTGTGACACTACTTTTTCCAGAAATTGAAAAAACATATTTCTGGGGTGTTTAACTCCCAAAATAAAGACATGGCTAGCATCCTCAGGGCTCGAATAGGTAAACACAAAAAGAATTATGTCCCTAGATGGTCCCAATTTTATATGTCAAGCATTTTTGTGATCAGTAACTGAAAACAAAATGGTGGATTTGCAATACTGCTAGGGCCATTTGCGACACTAAAAAGTGCATTTGTGACACATTCAAACTTTTGTTAACTTTTCCTATTGACTTCTAATGGGAAGTTGTTTTTTGAATAACTTTTGAACCGTTTAATATTTTTTCACAAAATTTTCAAAAGGCACATCGGGACCCCGTCCGTACGTTCCCTGAAGTTTTTGGACCGGTCGCACAAACCATGCGACCTGTAGGCATGAGCAAAGAATGTTCAAAAACCGTAATTGTGTGCATGAATGTCACTTAATAACTCTGCAGCCGTATATCCAACTGGTACAAAAGTTGGCAAATCCCATGACCTATGATTACGCCCTGTGCCTGCCAAATTTCAGGCAAATCCATTGAATGGTGGCAAAGTTATTAAGGTACAAAATTTCACCCTTTAACCTCAAAAGGGGTACTCAACCCTAACAATGGTAGCACTACCCGGGGTGGGGGGGCACAGCCAAGAATCTCTTAAGCTTCACTAATTTTTCTCAATGAGGCCACAGGATACCGAGTTTCACTGAGACAAGTGTGACTTTTTGGACCCAGGGATAGTAAAATAGAATGATAAGCTACTCATAAGACTTGACAGAAAAGATAGAGATGTAGCACTCTCTTCCATGTCAATAGCTTTCATCTAATTCATGTGGTCAATAACATGCCATGTTGACAGGTCATCAGGGTTAAAAGAAATTATTCTAAGAATGAAGATTTTGTAAAGACAACAGAGGAACTGAAAAGTGGATTCCTCAACAGACGGTATAACAGAGAACTGGTGACAAGGCCTGAGGAATGCAGCAACTAGATCCTGAGTAAAGATGTACAGCATTACAACCTAAACTCAGGGAATCTACAGAAGGGAGAGCAATAATGTCAACTAAATCTCCCCCCAGTTTTGAATAACTGAAAAAGACTGATTTTATTAGACTGATTTGTACACCAGACCCTGCTGTTGCCATTTCAGGTATATACTGTACCCTGCTCAGACTGAGGCTGTCCTATAGATGGAGGTTGGGCGTGTTTTGCTCCATGGTTTTCTCCCTCAGAAACCTTCTTCCCCCGGTGTGAGAAATTCCCTGTCAGCCATGTGCATGCACAGCCCATCCTTGTGGAAGGAGCAAGCTCACTGACCCACCTGCAAGGGTCACTATGTTACTGAAAACTGCTGCCAACCCTCCCTGGCCAAGGTGCACTCTCTTTCTCTTCATAACTGCATAATGCCTGGCCAGTCCTCTGACATGGCAACCTGAGTCCACTTCTGAACGTGGATCACCTGAATGGTAGGGCATTGCACTGTCGCAGGGCCATGGGGGCAGCTACTATAAAATGTATTCTTAACCAGCACTGGTATATTCTTCAAACAACACCTACAGTGCTGGATACCTTTTGTGACAAGCCACTGACTGCAGCCAAATTCAATATAAGGAATAAAGTATGGGGGGGGGCATACACAATGAGCCTGTGTTTCCAACAAGTGGTTGAAATGTATGGACCTTGAGATCGAAGCTCGAGAGGTCCATGCTGGCATCTTAACCCCGAGATGGAAACACAAGGCAAGTTGAATATGGCCCCCATACATTATTTCTTATAGTATATGGGCCCCTCAGAATTAAAAACATATTACATTAGTGCAAGTTTTACAATTGTTTCATGTCTTGTTTCACGCTCATGCTAGGTGTCAGCTGCTCCATCTGCCACAAAGTTGTTGGTTCCATTTCTGTGTGCTTTGCCAAGGAATCTCAGTCTGAGTTTATTAAAAAAAAAGAGAAATGTTAAAAAATGGCATGATTTGTAAATACAGAGCTGAATATGGCAGACCTCGTCCAAACCATTTAAGTGAAGCACTTGTTAAGCTGCCCACCATGTTTAAAATTTTTTTGTGAAGAAATGTGTCCAGTTAGGTGGCGTGCAGTGGAACAGTCATGAATATTAATCAAGGAACATACACAATAACTTTTAGAATGTGCACAACTTTTAGAACGTGCACAACTTTTAGACTGTGCACAACAACTGAGCAGCAACCGATTTCTGTACATAATAGGATCTTATCATATATTTATTTCTGATTGTTTCTGGAAGACTTGGGCTGGTACCACCCTTGGTCCATTATTTCCTTTATACCAGGGATTCTGACATCACTTCCTCAAACAGGCAAAGGATATGCACCTGTCATAGCAAAAGCAGACATCCAGGAAAGGAACAGCAGCAAGTGAAGAGGTGACTGCTCTCTTAGTGGAAGGGAAGTAAATGCAAATCTAGGAGCTTTCATTATTACTTCTGCATTGATATTGCATTGGGGAAAGGAGGAGTAGGAGTTTGAAGAAGGTTGTGCAATGGCTACTTAAAGTCTGTTTTTGAGTGTGGATAGAAGGATAGAATATAAAAAGCAGTTGCTCAATATATCTAAACCTGTGCAACAAAGGAGTAAGGAAATAAAGAAAATGTTTTGCACTGATAGAGGAGGGAGAGGGGAGACTTGGGGAGTGTTTGATATCCTGCATCTGGAAGGGTGGGGGGTCACTGGTGGGCAACGACAGCAATGGGTAGGGTGGTAGGCTGCAACAACTGTGGTGCACCAATCTTTCTAAAAATTGCCTGGAGTGTGGGAGGATGTTTAGTGTGCAACCACATAGAAAAACTTAGAAAGGAGATTGAGGGTCTGTAGGAGGAACTAAGACAGGCAAGGCAGATTGGGGGTGGGTTTAGCCCAATACTGGAGGGAGGAAGAAGGGGAGATGAGGGAGGGCGATTTAAGCCAACAGTGGTGAGAAGAGGGTCAGAAGAAGGGAAGCAGAGACAAAGAGACCCAGGCCAGGAAGAACAATTGCCGGGGAAACCAGGTCAGGAGACAAAAGACAAATGGAAGGAGGAGATAGGGACTTGTGAGGGGAGGCGAAGAAGTGGCAAAAGTCATGGAGTGGAAAGGAGAGAACAGGTTACTATGAAGAGAGAGGGGGCATTTGTAGAAGGGCCTTCAGAAAATAGTTGTGCACTGCTAGAGAGGAAGAAGGTGGAGGAGGGTATTGATGAAATTAGAGGAGTAATTGATAAATGCCTGGACCAAACTGGAGCAGGGGAAGTTCTGCTGGAGAATTGCAACGGGTAAACGGGGGATATAATGTGCAGGAGGAAGAAGAGGAGCTGGAGAGAGAGGAGATGGAAGCAAGCAGGGAGTAAGAGGGTGGAATCTTAGTGTTGGGGACCAATACTAAGAGAAGTTAGTGGGGTAGCAAGGGGAGAGGCATAGTCGCATTTGGGTGGAGGCCATGCCAGGAATGACAGCGGAAAGGGTGGGACAGTCTGTTCTGAAATATGCTAGAAGGGGTAGGGACAAGCCTCATTTAATTATACATCTTGGGACAAACGACCTGGCTGACAAGACAGTAGATACAGTCCAGAGGAGGTTTGAGGAACTAGCACAATTATGTGAGGGGGCAGGAAGATCAGTAACTTTTTCAGAGATACTTCTCATGCCAAAGGCAAGCACAGCAAGAAAGCTGAGAATAGAGGAATTAACGGATGGCTAAGAACCTGGTGTTGTGCTAAAGGGTATGGGCTGTTGGGGGTGGGGAGGGACCTGGGAGGACAGTAGTCTCTATGCCAAGGACAGACTACACTTGAGTGAGGAGGGAAAGAAAGTGTTGAAACAGAGGATGGAGGAGTACATAGAGAAGTTGGGAATTTAAACTAGAGTGGGGGTGGCAGTTGGGGAAGAGATGTGCAGAGACCACAGGTTGGGAAACCATATGAGCTTACGCCCCATAACAGTGACAAAGGACAAATGGCAAGTACTGTTGGTGATGCTAGGAAAGGAGGGAAGGATGGGAGGGGGGAAGGGTGGAAGGTGGTTACCCTTAATGCTAGGAGCCTTGGGAGGAAAACTGAAGAGTTACAGGTTCTCATGGCAGAGGGAGAGGTGAACATTGCAGTCATCACAGAAACATGGGCCACCCAATACAATGAATGGGATCTGTCTGTACCAGGGTACAGATTATTTCGTAGGGACAGGGTGATTGGGAAAGGGGGGGGGTGGCACTATATGTGAAGGAAGGACTGAAGTGTGTAAGGGAGGAAGGGGAGGAGGGTAGTACGGAGTCACTTTGGATGAAAATCCAGGATTCCAAGAATAGGATTCTTAGAATGGGAGTGGTGTACAGGCCACCATCTCAGACGGAGGAGTTAGACAGGGAACTAGCGGGACAGATCAGGAGGGCCTGTGAGAAGGGTAGTGTGGTGATTGTGGGGGACTTCAACATGCCAGGAGTGGACTGGAGCACCCCAACAACCAGGAACAGAAGGGAGCAGGTACTGCTGGATGCCTTCCAGGACAGCTTCCTGCTGCAAATGGTCAGTGAACCAACCAGGTTAGGAAATACCCTTGACTTTGTGCTGGCAAACGGGGACTTTGTGAGAGAACTTACAGTGGAGGAACCGCTGTCAGGGAATGACCACTGCTCAGTATGGCTCACATTGTATATGGGCAAGGAAGGAATGGAATCTGGCACAATAGTGCTGGACTTCAGGAGGGCCGACTTTGGGAGGATGGGGGAAGCGGTAAAAAGGTACCTGGCCAGAATTCAATCTAGTATGGACACTAACCAGAGGTGGGAGGTCATAAAGCTGGAGATAGTGGAGGCAACCAAAACCTGCTGCAAAGCCCAGAGCAAGAAGGCTAGGGCTAAGAAACCGATCTGGTTGAGCAAGGAGGTCATGGAAAGGTAAGGAGGAAAGAGCTGCCTTTAGGAAGTACAAGAAACAGGGAGGGGAGGACAGGAGGTACTTGACAGAATCGAAGGAGGTGACAAGGCAGTAGAGCCAAAGTATCACGGAACTCAGGATGGCACAAGGCATTAAGAATGGGGAGAAGGACCCTTTAAGTACATCAGGAGAAAAGGAGCTGTAAGGACCACATAGTAAGGATTAGGAAGGAGGGGGGTTGGGTGAAAGCAGGGTGCGATAGGGCGGAAGCACTAAATGAGTACTTCTGCTCAGTATTTACTAAAGAGAAGAGGGGGTGACACCCAAGGTGGGAGAAATGGCAGAAGCAGGGTGGGAAGTGGTGACAGATGGGGAAATCATGGAGAGCAGAGTTCGAGAGGGTTTGAAGGCACTGAGGGTGGACAAGCGCCAGGCCTAGATGGCATCCACCCAGGGTACTGAAGGAGCTGGCAGAGGTCCTTGCAGGACCCTTGGCAGACCTATTTAATGCCTCACTACATTCGGGTGTGTACCTCAGGACTGGAGGATGGCTCATGGTGCCCCTCCACAAGAGTGGCCCAAGGATGAACCGGGAAACTACAGACCAGTGAGCCTCACATGCATCGTGGGTAAGCTAATGGAGACTATCCTGGAGGAGAGGCTGGTGGCCCTCCTAGAGGCCAAAGGACTACAGGACAGCAGACAGCATGGCTTCACACGTGGCAGATCCTGCCAAACCAACCTGGTCGAGTTCTATGACTGGGTAACCAGGCAACTTGGCAGGGGCCATGCAGTGGATGTCCTGTATCTGGACTTCAGTTAGACATTCGACTCAGTGCCACATGGAAGGCTGGGAAGGAAGTTAGTAGGCACAGGGCCGGGTGCAAAGCTGGTGAGATGGGTAGGAAACTGGCTGCAGGGAAGGCAGCAGAGGGTGGTGGTGGTGGGGAGCTCACACCCAGGGCAGTGATGAGCGGTGTTCCACAGAGCTCAGTGTTGGGACCAGTGTTGTTTGGGATATTCATTGCAGACATATCATGGGACATCAAGAGCAAGATCAGTCTGTTTGCTGATGATACCAAGGTAGGCGCGGTGGTGGATGACCTAGGGGATGGCAGGGGTTGCAGGATGATCTGAAAGCTTGAAACCTGGTCAGACACCTGGCAACTGGCGTTTAATGCCAAAAAGTGCAAGGTGCTGCATTTTGGGATGAAGAACCCAAGGAGGAGTTACCAGCTAGGGGGAGTGCAGCTAGCCCAGACAGAGGAGGAGGAGAAGGATCTGAGTGTGCTCATTACAGGGTCAATGAACAACTTGGCACAATGTAGGAAGGCAGCTGCAAAGGCCAACAAATTGCTGGGTTGTATTGCAAGGGGTATATCCTCGAGGAGGGAGGAGGTGATTCTGCCACCGTATAGGTCATTAGACCACACCTGAGTACTGCGGCAGTACTGGCGTCGTATCTGAAGATGGACATAAGTTACTGGAGGGGTGCATGCAGAGCGACAAAGATGATCAAGGGGCTGGGGACTTATCATATGAGAGGAGGTTGAAGGAGTTGAACATGTACTCACTGGAGGAGAGGCGAGAGAGACAGGGTGACATGACTGAAACCTTTAAATACATGAAAGGAATAAACAAGACGGTACAGAGGGGCTGTTCAAAGTAAGTGAGGGAAGGGCCACCAGGGGCCATGATATGAGACTGGAGTGAGGAAGGTTCAGGAGGGAGATGAGGAGACACTTTTTTACAGAGAGAGTGGTGGCTGGGTGGAATGCGTTACCTGCTGAAGTGGTATGCAGTAGAACAGTGGACTGCTTCAAACGAGGATGGGACTGGACAAGGGGTAGGGTTAATGAAGGGGAAGGGTGGAAGGGAGGGGTAGCTGCAGAATAAGGGGTGCTAGCTGCACATTCGAGCAGACTTGATAGACCTCTAGGCCTTTATCTGCTGGCAAATTTCGTATGTTCGTATACCATATAAGGAATAATGTATGGGTGACCATAACCAACAAGCCCGTGTTTCCATTCCAGGGAATGAGATAACAGCATATGGACCTTGAAAGCAAAGCTCAAGATGTCCATGCTGTTATCTCAACCCTGAGATGGAAACACGGGGTGAGCTGTGTATGGTCACCCACCTGTTTATAGAATGTGCACAAGTGTGCAACTGTTCACAACAAATGTTTTGAACTACAGTACACACACAATAAACCTTAACCATATTCTATACAAATATGTGGTACAAACTCACACATTCACAGCAATAGATTCTAAAATGGGAACAAGAACCATTTTTATCAGATTTTAGTGTACATGGGAACATACCCTTCGTAGCTCTATAAACTGTGAATACATACAAATTCAGGAGCATCAGGAACACCAGCCAGGATGAAACAAATGAACTCAGCGGCTTTATAATGTGCAAAACTGATTATGTAGTCTGTCTTTTGAAATGTCCCTGTGATTGATCCATTATAGGTAAAACCTCTAGATAACTTCCAGAAGAATCAAAAAGCATGAAATCAGCATAAGGAAAATGGCACAACATCTCCTGCTGATAGGCATTTTGGTGTTGATCAGCACACAATGCCAATGTTTTTTTTGTTTGTTTGTTTGTTTTATTGAGGCATTGAGTGAGTAAATGTTACTTTTTTTTTGTTTACAATTTTGGACCAGGAAGACACACACTAAACTGTGACAGATTGTTTCCAGGTGTGTCCTGTGGGTGTGGGGGTGGGGTTGCATGAACCTGTTTTTATTGATAAGAGAATGTTGACCATGACATCAGGGAACCCCTCACACTATTCATTACTAAGCATCATGGAATCTTTTATTTACAACTGGACAGTGGCCAGAGATGGGCAGAAGCGACCTCAGTTTAACATCTCATCTGAAAGACAGCACCTCAACACTGCAGCAACCCCTCAAAGAAATATAGACAATGATGCAGAAAAGACCAGAGATTCAACCAGTCTTCCCAAGTTCCCTATAATCCCTGGAACATACTGTTCCTCCAGGGTACTTACCCTCCCTGTCCTCCCTCTAGTCTCCTCCTCGGTCCTGTCACCGCCGGTAACCACTGTTCCCTTCATTATGTCCCAGCCCTGTTTGAATCCCCTGACTGTTTTCACACCCACCACTTCAGCCAACAGATTGTTCCAAAGTTCCACCACCCTTTCCATAAAGTAGCTCTTCCTTGCATCTCTCCTGAACCTGCCTCCTGTTAATTTCCATTCATGTCCGCATGACTGTGCATTGGTATTCAGGCTAAATAATTCCCTGCAGTTCATTTTAATTACTTTAAGGACTTGATTGTCTCTATCATGTCACCCCTTTCCCTTCTGGTCTCCAGTGAGTACCTATAAATTGCCTTGAGGTGCTCCTCGAAGGGTCTTCTCTGCTGGCCCTGAATCATTTTTGTTACTCTGCACTGCACTGTCTCCAACCTATTTTTATCCTTTCTGAGGTGAGGAATCCAGGATGGGTGCAGTACTCTAGGTGAGGCCTCACCAGGGATCTGTAGAGCGGAAGTATTACCTCTTTTCTTCTGCTATCAGTACCCCTTCTGATACATCCCAGCATCCTGTTAGCCTTGCTATAGGCCTTGTTGCACTGACTCGATTGCTTAAATGAGCTGCTAATGATAACTCACAGATCCCGTTCATCAGCTGTTGTGCTAAGTCTCTCTCCTCCCATCCAGTACTCTGTCTTAGGGTTATTTTTCCCTAGGTGCATTACCTTGCACTTTCTAGTATTAAATTATAACTGCCAGACCTTTGACCACCACTCTAGTTTTTGTAAGTCTCTCTGCATTTCCCTTATTCCCTCATCTCTGTCCACCCTCCCACATAGTTTTGTGTCATCTGCGAAGAGACACGACATGCCCTGGATTCCTTTTCCAATGTCACTAATGAACATGTTGAAGAGAACCAGACCCAGGATCAATCCGCTGTGGAACCCCACTCATAACCTCCCTCTCCTCTGATTTTACCCCATTGACCACCACCCTCTGCTGCCTCCACTCTAGCCAGTTATCCATCCAGTTCACTATGGGTTCAAGTGCACCCAGGTCTTCTATCTTGCTGAGCAATCATTTGTGAGGTACCAAGTCAAAAGCTTTGCTGAAGTCAGAGTAGAGCAGATCCGGGGGGGTGGTGTTGTGGAGCACACCTACTGACCAGACATGACTCAGATCGGATCCTCACTCAGTTGACTTTTAAAACTATAAAATTTCAATTTAAACTGAAGAAAGGGAGTTTCTGTACCTTCCAACAGGATTTTATGTGTTGAGTAGCATTGTTTAATACTAATCCCGGATGAGGGGTCGTACAAATAAGGGATCCCAGGGCGGCTCAAAAATCAGGCCTTCTGAACTGGAGCAATATGAAGATACAGCACATCCTGCAGCCAAGAGCGAACTGCTATGGTCAGCACTACAAAAATCGATGCAGGCAATCGATAGTAAAGTTGAACCAATGTTGGCCAGGTTTGCTGATCAAGATAATAAAACAGAGGAAGCAGTTAAAATGGCCTCCACAGCTGAATCAATGGTGACTAAAGCTTTAACTACAACAAATATACTTTTTCAGGAGAATGCACAGCTTCGCTACCATTTGGAGGCCCTTGAAAACTGTCAGAGGACTCCTAATGTGTGCATAGTTGGCCTACCGGAGAATTGTGAGAGGAACAGTCTTCTGTTCTTTCTTCAGACCTGGCTGCCAGATGCCTTGCGATTAGGCTCGGAGCTCAGAGAAGAGAGACTTGTCCATGCCTATAGAATTTCCCCTCTCATGGCAGCAGTTCATGGTAAAACACCCAGAACAGTTCTTCTGATTACCACCTGTTCAGCAGTTAGGGATCGTATGATGCAGGCAGTGAGAAACACTGACAAGCTACACTTTCAAGGAGCCATAATTCACCTTTCCCCAGACCTTTCATATGCAACCAGAACCAGATGCAAAACATTTGATGGGTTGAGAGCAAAACTCCATAGTCTCGGAGTAACCCACTCATTGTTGATGCCTGCCCGACTTTGATTGCACTACAGAGGCCACACTTACCAATATACAGATCCAGAGGAAGCAGGTAAGAAAGCTGCAGCTATTGCTATGGAGTATAATCAAAACAGCAACCAGGAGAATTCGGAATCAGATGAAGAGGTAGAGACCTGAAATGGACTAAATATTACATTTTTAACTTGATATTAAATGCCAGAATGCTTGTTGTGATTCTAAAGTTCTGTGTTTGTTTTTGCTTAAACATGTTCAGTACCTTTACAGTGTTGATGATGGGAATCATCTAGGTGGTTTGTTAACTAGCCTTTTAATAGGTGGAGGGCCAGAAACTGTTCTGGAAGAAGTGCAGTTCTACTTTATTCAGTGTGTTATCTCACATAATGTGTTATTTACAGTTAAATTTATCAGGATAGGGAGAGAGGGGTTGGTTGAAGGGGATGAGCTGAATGTTGATGTTCACTAAAAGTTTGAGGATTCAATATGCTTGGTATGGAGACCATAACAACACTGGATGTTGTGGCATAATGTCTGGTATTTCTTATAGTTTTTAGCGATAGGTCTCCTAAAAGACCTGTGGGGTGCAGCTCATTATGGATATTATTATTTTGTTTTCTAGACACAAATGGATATACCCCCACATCCAAAAATCAGACTGCACAGAATACCATATCCTATGACACTGGACATATTGTAAACAACAAATGTGATTTCTTGCACGAGTATAATTATATGAAGTTGTTTTACTGTAAAGCAATAAAATATAATTAAAAAAAAGTAGAGCAGATCCAAAGCATGGCCCTTGTCTAATTCCTTTGTCACCCAGTCAAAGAAAACTGTCAGGTTAGTCTGATGAGATCTTTTTGCCATGAAACCATGCTGTTTACTATACTGGAGCCCGTTGTTCTCCAGGTAGTGTATGAGGTCCTCTTTGATCAGTAACTCCCTCAGCTTCCCTATTATAGAGGTTAGACTGATAGGCCTGTAGTTCCGTTGTTGCTCCTTATCCCTCCCTTTATGAAGTGATACAACGTCTGCCACCTTCCAATCTCTTGGAACTTCCACAGACGTAAGTGAGCTATTAAACAGACATACCAGTACTTCATCCAACTCCGATGCTAATTCCCTAAGTATCCTCGGATGCAACCCATCTGGTCCTGGGACCTCATCTATTTTTAAGGGCAGCCAGCCCTTTCAGAACCCTTTCACTAGCAAACAATGGCTGTTTCATTTCCGGGGTTCCATTAGTGGCCGCATTGATGCTACTTGTTGGCATGGACCCACTGTCTTCCTTAGTGAAAACTGAGCAAAAGTAGTTATTTAGGATGGTGGCCTTTTGCCCATTCTCCTCTATCACTCTAACTCCCTCAACTAACCTTACGATCACCAGCCCACCCTTTTTCCTTTTTTCACTAACATATCTGAAAAACTGTTTTTCTACATTCCTGACCCCCTTTAGCAACAAAATCAGTTATGGGTATTATCCCAAGTGCCTGGTGTGGGGTTAAAACCCTTGGCCTTCTGACCTTACAGCCCCAGAGGGGAGCCTGCTGCCTTTTAAGTCACTTATGCAATGTAGTGGGGGAGACTGGGATAAATGATGCTACCATCCAATAACCTACTTTACTCTTTTCCTTTAGAACAATGTTTCTCCTCTCTCCAATCACCCCTTAATATTTTATCCATGTAAGTGGTGTGACTTGCATTGACAAGATAATTAGATTGCATTTTGTTTTACACTCTGCTCAGTCTGACCCTGGGCAACCTATTCTTACATTGAATATTCCTGTGTATATTTTACTGCTGTTTTGACAATTGTACTCTGTGTGGATATAGCATGATTACACTCTGCTCAGGCTGTACCTGGGCTATCGACTTACAATGTACATTCCTGCATATATTTTATATTCCTGTATGTATTTTAATGCTGTTTTGACAATTGTTCCCTGTGTGGACATACTGGGTGGGATATTCAGACTGCGCGAAAAAGATGCACAATAGAAGGAGTAGGCGCAAGTCCAGTGCGCCATGGGGCAACGGGTGTGATATTCAAACCATGCGCAGGACAAGATGCGCCTGTGCAACGTGGCTGAATATTGCGCCAGATGCACCATAGTGCAACGAGGAATGCGCCAATGGAGCTGGGTCGATGCGCAATAGCACCCTTAGGGATGTGCAGGGACAAAGACAGGAAGCAGCTGAGCAGCAGCCATGGATGCAGCATGCACCAAGGAGCATGCACCAGGACAGACACACCAGCCCCCTCCCCCCAGCCCCCCTGCCAGGTCAAGGCCCCCATGAGCTGCACAACCAGACAGGTGCAGGATGGACCACCGGCCCATGAACCTCGGTGCCGAACCAACAGCAGATGTGACCCAGCAGACCCCACCTGCTGGGCAAGGCGCCCCTGCATCATCCCCAGCCAACAGAGACCATAACACAAGGATGATCAGGCCCCACCCATGCCACAGCATCACACCAATTCCGACCACCCCCAGTATGGTGAGCCCAAGACAGCTAACCCAGAAGCATGACCAAACAGTGCATGGCACTGAAGGCATTCCTCCACCACCGTGCCAAGGCAGCCAGTTGCCCCTGGACGCAATGCACATGTACCACATCCCCACTGTGACCACCCACTGCATATGGTGACACCATCCACCAATGCCACCACAACCCACACAAGGTCATGTAGCATGGCCCCCACAGAGGCACAGCAAGGTGGGTCACCTGGCACCAGTACTCGAGGGACCCCGCACATGAGAAGGGCCATCCTGGACACCGCCACCAGCAGGAAGGCACTCCAAACACAGGACCTGAGCACGATCTGCCACCCATGCACAAACCCCATCTCAGCACCATCCCCACCAGACACCACAGCACCCTCCTGTGGTGCATGGAGGCATGTGCCATACAGGAGGCAACACAGGGCACACACAGTGCCCTCCATCCCAGTCCCATGGGTACTCCGGCAAACAGCCACACAAAACAGTGCAACAGATGCTGCCGTTGTGAAGCCCATGGTGCCGTGTACCTGCGGCCTGCCCACCACCTTGGTGCTGGTGAGCCTGCCATATGGCAGTTGCCCCATGAGCCTGGCCACCCTGATGGCAGGTGCAGGGGCCTGTGACCAGGTCACTGCCTGCATGCAGCAGGACCCCATGTGACAGCTACCCAGACCACAGGCACCACCCCAGCCACCATGGACTGCATGGAGGGAGCAGACAATAGCACTGCCCACAGTGGCAACAGGGACAGACGTGCAATAGTCCAGGGGTCAGGATGCCAGCTGCAAGGACGCCGTGCCTGGAAGGTGGCCAGTATGGACTGCCCTTGAAGGCATGCCAGCAGCCAAGCATGCGGTGATGGGGTCGGCACGACCATGCGTACCACAATCGTGTGCATGATGGTGGTGTAGCAGCAATGGTCACAGCCGCACAGGCACAGCACACACTGACAGGGGTGGCTGGGACATGGAACATGCACCCCAGCCCGCTGCACAGAGGTAAACTGTGCACAGGGCACACCACACATTCCCCGGACAGAGCCCACGGCCCCCACCCACTCCAGTGGAGGAGCCCCACCAGACACACCCATGGCCAGGCCAGCACCATCCCACAGTAGCCATGCACACCACTGCAGCAAGGATCCATGTGCCTGCTGCAAATCAGAGACTGACACGGACATAGATATAAAAGTATATATTAATAAACAACACAACAGCAACAAGAACTATGTACAGGTATTTACAATGGGTGAGGGGATGTGCAAGGATGCTACAAGGGGAAGGGGAAGGGCAGGGGACAATGGGAAAGGCAAAGGTGGGGGACATGGGGGTGTAGGGTACAGTTCAGGGAGGGATGGAGTGTAGTCATGTGCTGCAGGCCCTACTGGCAGCCCCGGTCCTCTCTCTCCTACCTGTGGTGCCTGTGGTGCCACCGATGGTCACCCCTGTCCATCCTCTCCAGCAGCTCCAGTGTGGTCCAGGTGACCTGCAGGATCTCCTGGAGGGTCCGCTCCATGGCTGACCAGTGCTGTCCACCGAGGACAAGCAGAAACAGTATGAGTGACTGGCCTGACCAACGCAGCTGACCCAACGTGCACGGCGTGCATCAGTGGCCTGCGCCCCAGGATGGCATGCGACCACCCACAGTGAGTGTGCCCACATGATCCACCTACTCAGGCACCCGCAGCCATGCAAACCGCTGCACACCATCACCGCCCATGCACCACACAGCACCATCCTGGCCATCCAGCATCATGACAATGCAGTGGGAAGGCAGTGGCACAGCCAGGCGCCGAGTGCACCCACAGCCCACCTGAGACACCTACCCACATGTGCAGTCCCACAGGATGGTGCAGAGGGCACTGCGGGACATGCATGGCTGGAGGGGCCATGTGCAGAGGGACAATGCCTCACCACCACCCCTGCAACCCACCATGCACAGGTGTATAGGGAATCACAGTACTCACCTGCATCCTGGTCAGCAGGGAGCTGCTGACCCCCGGCACCACCACTGTGCCCTGCCTGCATGGCCACACCTCCGGCATTGTCCTGCCCATGATGCTCCTGTGTCATCCGGGCCCTACGGTGGTCCTCCGGGCCTACAGGGGAATCATGGAGAGAGGCTCATCAGTACACTTCTGACCCATAGACCCCCCACCAGTGCATGTGCCTGCACAGCCTGTCTGGCTTGCGATGGGGCAGGGTGGACATGAACCACCCCCACAACCGACAACACAGGTGCTGGCCCCCCCCGGTGGCATGGCCTGCCGAACTCTGTGCCCTGAGGACAGTCAGAAATGACTAGTGATGGTGAAGGAGCACCTACCTGGCCGTGGCTTGGCTTCCCACCGGACATGCACCTGCAGTCGCCCCAGGTGGTCAGGGTCACACCACTGGAGGTCCCCGTAGTGGTGGTGACACTGCTCCCCAGTTCGACTGCTCCCAGTGGCCTTCTCAAGGCCATTGGTGACCTCCTGCCACACCTCTGTGCAAGGCCTCAGGAGGGGCACCTGCCCAAACAGGCACCTGCATGGGGCTCCACAAGAGCCACCAGGTTCACAAGCTCAATGGCACTCCACACAGGGGCTCTGGTGCGCGGCATCATACAGCTCTGCTGAGCTCAAAATGGCACCCAGTAGCACACGTGTCCCATGTGCTGAGGCAGCATGGTACTGCGCTGCCAGTCGCAATCGTGCTGGCACTGGACTGCACAATGGGGGGCAGCCATGTAGCCGCATGGCACCTAGAAGGCAAAAGTCATCCGCAGGGTCAAGGGTCTGTCCGCCGCATGGAGTACCACTGTGCTATTGGAAGGCCCCTGTATGGTGTGCGGTAGGGTGCTTGTGTGTGATGACATGCAGTGGCCTACTGCGCAGAGGCACCAGGGCACCCAGGGTACACAATGGCATGTGTGCCCCTTTCTGACATACTGCATGAGTGCCACAGGCACAGTAGTGACTGTGCACTGTACTGCCTCCCACACATGGTGCAGATGATGTGCCACTAGCGTACGTGTCAGCACCATGCACATGCGTGGTGTGAGGCTGATTGTGCATGTCACAATGGTGCACCACAACTTGAGCATGCTGAAAACCATTGCGCAAGGCGCATCCGCGTGATATTCAGCCAGGTTATGCAAATTAGCTCATGAGCCATTCCGCAGCACATCCACAGCATTTGCATCCCATTACAGTTGTGCATGCCCTCATTTGCATGTGATGCACTATAAAAATGACATGGAAATGCACAGGCCATGGATTGGTATTGCAGCCTTTGGAGGTAGGTGCCATGCTGTGGAGATGTGGGGACAGTGGTCTGGGAGGGCTGTATGGGACTGCACAGTCCATGGTAACACCTGTCCATCTCCCTGGGGCACAAGCATGACTGAGTGTGAGGAGGATGAGGAGCAGGGGAGGGTGCAAAAGTGGAGGCCTAACTTCACCAGGGCAGAATCGGATGCACTGTTCGAAGCCTACCTCAACAGGGAGTCACTGCTTAGTGGACAGAGGACATACCACAAGCCCGTGCGGTGGTGTGGGGCAAGGTGGCATGTGCTGTCAACTATTAGGGCAGCCACCAGCGTTCCATGCAGGAGTGCAAGTTGAAGGTTGGCACAGACAGAAGGAGGATAAAGGACAAGGTGGCTGCCATCAGGGCAGCGTGTGCAGCCACTGGTGGGGGCCAGCAGGACGTGCCTTGCTTGATGCCACTGGAGGAGCAGGTGGCTGGCAGCATGCGGCATTGTGCCATTGAGGATGTTCCTGGCAGAGGCATCCAGATGGGCGGCAGCCCATCACTACATGGTAGGACCGGTGCTGGCAGTGTGTTGGAGGTGGGGGGGAGGGATCCAGACCAGGCAGAACCACTAACGGCACTGTGTTCCTTTACAGCTCCTAAGCATCTGCATGGGGCAGTGGTGGTGGGTGTGTCCACCAAGGGGGTGGCCCTGGAAATGGTGGAGCACCCATCCACCTCCACAGGTGTCCGAGGGACTGACCGCCTGCAGCTCTGTACAGCTGTCTGGACTGATGCCTGTGGTGCGGGTGAGGATGAGGCCCTGGCTGTGTTCCAGCGTGATGCCAGTCATGGTGTTCTGTGTGTTGAGACATGGATCAGGGCCAACTCCAGTACTGATGATGATGTGATGCACATCCCGGACAGTGATGTTGGTGGGTCACAGGGGGACCCCACGAATGGCATCCGCCTAAGCAGCAGTGTGGGCAGCGCTGGTGTGATTGCCTGCCCAACAGCCCTTGTCCTGGCCATGTCTGCAGCATCCAGTGGGGCAGCACTGGCGTGCAGACACGGTAGTGGGGTTGGTGGCACCGCTACAGCCACGCTGGTGGTGCCTGGCAATCGGCAGCCGGAGGGGCAGTGGCATCAGCTGGACTGTGTTGACATGGGGACGGGGCCAGGGGGCAGCAGCAGGGCACCGTGTGAGGACATACCCCAGGAAGGCATTGCCATGCAGCGCCCACCGTCACAGGGCACTGTGCCGCAGGGTCAGGAACATCAAGGGGGCCAGCATGTTGGCCATGCAGACAACCCCTTGGATGACCACAGCCATCTACTCCAGGTCTCTGTGGATCAGCAGGTGTGGCTCATGGTAGAGGTGGATGCACTGTGTGCTGAGTTGTGCCAAGCAGAGGAGCAGTGCAGCAGGGATCATGCCCTGCTCCTGGCAGAGTTAGCTCAACAGCGGGCGGATGTGACTGCAGCTATCGACAGGCACACCACTGTGATGGTAACTGTCGTGGCTACACTGGCCAACCAGCTGTGTGCCCGGCTGCTGCACACTCTGCAGAGTGCAATGTCCACCCCTGTTCTCAGTGTCGGTGACCCCTGCCATGTCGACGCCGGGTTCGGCTGTTGGCATACCAAGCACACCTGGTGCAGGCATGTTTGGTGGCCTACAGACACCTGCACAGACACAGTCGCGTTCACACAGTGTCACCCCTGTGGGACCATTGGTGCCACCCCATGAGGCCACAGGTCAGACTGTTACAGCTGGCAGGTCTCGGTGGGACCACTCACGCATCTGTGTTGGCCGTGCTACTGTGCTGCATGACTGACCTTTCCCCCCTTCAAGACCACTGTTTGCCACTGCCTTGTGTACACTGTGGTGTTCTGTGTGCGACGCATGGGTGTGGTGTCCTGTCCTGCACTCACACGGTCCCTGTGCACACTCTCCCAGCTGCTGGCCACTGTGGCGTGTGCATGCTGATGCCAGTGTAGTGCTGTCTGCCACTGTGCAACAGTGCTCAGCATCTGAGGCATGCACAGTGCCAGCCACTGGGTGTGGTTGTGTTGGGTCCTGTGTGGGTGGGGGGGGCCAGTGGGGGTGGTTGTGCGCGTGGTCCTGTGGGCATGGGTTGGGGTGTGTGTGCCTGTGTGTGCGTGCCATGTGCAGCCCTGCTGTTCCCTGCCTTTGTGTGCAGGCCTCTGCCCATTCCCATGCCCCTGCTGCCGACCTTCCCTGGTGTCCACCCTTGCCTGTCTGTCAGCTGTGCCCTTGCCCCCTGGTGCTTGCACGTGGCCCTGTTGACCTACCTGTGTGGTCCAAAGTGCTCCTCTGCAATGGTGTCCCAGAGCTGCTGGGCCATCCGGACTACCCAGGGATCCCTTTGCCCAGGGGGTGGCTGCCTAACACCTGCTGGACCAGTGTCCTCATCGTCCCCACCGCTGCCCCCCTTCTTGACCTCAATGGCTATCCCACAGTCAGTGGCCATGTTGTGCAGGATACAGCAGGCCAGGAATAGCCTGCAGGCCTTTGAGGGGCTGTACTGTAGGGCACCACCTGACATGTGTAGGCAACGGAACCATGCTTTCAGCAGCCCGAACACCCCCTCAATGATATTCCATGTTGTGGCATGTGCCTTATTGTACTGTTGCTATACTGGGGTCGAGGGGCGCCGGTATGATGTGAGCAGCCAGGGCCGCAGTGGGTACCCACTGTTACCTGTGTGTAGAGGGGTATTGTTAGCATGGTGGTCTGTGACACTGTGCCACTGGCCCTCTAGGCCGTTCCCCATGGCATCCCTGCCCATGCCCCACACACACCCCCATCTGCACCCATCATCCGGCATGCACTGCATACTCACCTACCAGATGGCCAGTGAGGATGTCCCCACTCTCAGACCTATGGCACAGTGCAGACTGATGCCAGATGAAGGCATTGTGTACTCCCACAGGGTGCATGGCACTGACATTGATTATGCACCCCTTGGCATCACACACCGCCTGGCAGTTGACACTCGGGTATCACTTGCAGTTTATGTATGCCACCCCCTCCAGGCCAGGTGACATGCGGATGCCAACATGGGTGCAGTCAATGGCCCCAAGCATGCCAGGCAACTGTGCTACCTTGTGAAACTCCTGCATGTTTGCTGTGCGCTTCGCTTGTGTGCTGGGGAAATGGATGTACTCCGCAGCATGTGGCAGCAGTGCGCTGAGGAACTGTGTGAGGAGCCGTGATGTGGCCAACTGGGTTATGCCTGTGGCATCCCCTGTTGGTCTCTGGAAGGTACCCATAGTGAGCAGGCACATGACGGCCGTGACTTTTGTCTCCACCGACAGGGCGTGGCTCCATCTTGTGGGTGCCTGCATCTCCTCACTGCACAGCTCACAGAGCCGCCTCAGAATTGCCTGGTTCAGGCGGTACCAGCCCACGATCTCTGTATCACTGTACTGTTTGAAGGTGGTGTGGGCAAGGTACCGACTGTTTCCGAGTGTCCCGCTGATGGGCCTTTCCACTGCCATGCTGGTCTGCAAGCTGCCTCCTCATGCCCCTCATTACTGCCTCCATCTGGAAGATGGCACTGGCCATGGCCTGGGTTGTACTTCCCCCCCCAGGCGGCCCTCTCCCCAGGCCCCCCCGGCTGTGTGCTGCTGTCTTTGCCCATGCACTGGGCACACCCCTTTGTTGTGGCTGCCTGGCCAATGGTCTGTGGGCTGTGGCCTCTGCCTCCCACCTGTCTTGGCCCCTGTGCAGCCCCTCCTGTGCTGGGTGTCACAGGCACTCACTGAGTGTTGCCTCGGACCGTGTCTCGTGCCACACACACACTCACACACACACACACACACACACATGCTCCCTCTCACTGACTCTGGCAGTATCACACTCTCTGGTCCACACTCTGTGCCTCTCCCAGCCTGCCTCTTTCTGTCTGTGGCTTCCCTCCTGCTGTTCAGTTTGCCCACTTGCTCTCCCTCTGTGAGGTTCATCTCTGGTGCAAGCCTCCTTCCCTCACTTGTTCCCCTTTTTATGGGATCAAGTCTGCTCCATGCATGTCCCATTTGCTCCTCACTTGCGCCATTCACCTGCTGTTGAATAGTGCACTGTGCCGCATATTCATGGCTACGATTCCTGCACTTGAACATGCATTCATTGCCATTGCACATTGGTGTATTGAAACAGGCGCTGCACATCTGCTGCCACTGAATATCGCTCTCCAGTGAATTGGCGCAGTTGCACCAGTGCAACCCTGTTGCGCATTGTGCAACTGCTCTGAATATCCCGCCCACTATGTTTATCCTGTACTATGACTTAGGTACCATCCAGTGATGTAACCTTAAGACTGTGCACACCATCCCTAAGTCTGACTGTGGTACCAAAGGCCATTGTCTTGGTTTTATTTTAGTAAGAACCAATTAATTATTTAACAACCATTTCTGTAAAATACACATTTCCAATGTTAGAAACCTGATTAAATAATTTATGGTTGAACAATGTTCGTAAATTACAGTGTCATCAGCATATACAGTAAAAGATGCATATCTGATAACTCTGGATATTGAATCAAAAATAAAGAAAATAAGACTGGCCCTAGTATCATCATCATTTTTTATTTATAAAAATACACTCTTCCAGAGCTCAGGGCACCCGAGCAATATTACATAATAAAACAGTTTAATAATATTACAGACAAAACACAAGAATGCTGTTTCAAAATTACTCAAATACCATTAGAAGCTTAAAGAAAGAGATGTGTTTTCAGGTCAGCTTTAAATCCCACGATGGTCAGGCTATCTCATATCTGGTGAGGTAGAGAATACCATAAGGTAGGAGCCATAAAGGCAAAAGATTGTGCACCTGATATTTTCAACCATACCCTGGGAATCTCTAGCAATCCCTCACTGGAGGATTGGAGTGCACAGGAGGGGTAGTAAGGGTGCAGAAGGTCTTGTAGGTAATGGGGTCCCTGGTCATCTAGGGCTTTGTAGGTCAGCAACATGACCTTGAAGGTTATCTGCCACTGTACTGGCAGCCAGTGCAGTTCACACAGCACGGGTGTTATGTGACTTGATCTAGGGGTTCCAGTTAACAACCTGGCCATCATGTTCTGCACCAACTGCAATCAGCAGATATCTCCCCCAGGAAGCCCTAGGTAAAGGGCATTGCAATAGTCAAGCCGGGTGGTGACAAAGGCATGGACTAGTGTGGAGAGATCTTCAGTGGGGACCAGGTGTTTCACCCTTGCGATATTTCCCAAATGATAAAAGGCAGATTTTACTACTGCAGAGACCTGAGATTTCAAGGTTAGGCCTTCATCTATGATCACACCAAGGTTTCTGACCTGGCATGAAGCACATAGTGGAGTTCTCCCAAGTGTTATTCCAGTCAGTTCCCCCCCATGCCCCAGCTGGTCTACAATCTGGGTCCATAACCAACACCTTCATTTTTCCCGATTTTAGCCTTAGCCAGCTAGCACTCATCCAGTTCCATATCTCAGAAAGACAGCTGTTAAACACTGAGATAGTATCTAACTCCTGCTCAGGCACAAAAGACAGGAACAGCTGACAGACATCTGCATTACAGTGAAAACTCAAGAAGTACTGTCTTACAATGTCCCCTAGTGGCAGCATGTACACTGCAAACAACATGGGTGACAATACCGAGCCCTGCGGCACCCCACAAGGCAGACCACAAGGGGCCGAGAAATAAATCTCCAACACCACTCTCTGAGTTCTGCCCTCTAGGAATGATTGAAACCAGCTGAGGACTGTCTCCCCCCAGTCCACAGAAAAACCGCAGGTGCTTGAGTAACACACCATGGTCGACAGTGTCAAATGCTGCGGAAAGATCTAGGAGGACCAAGATGGTACGGGTCCTCTGATCCCTCACCATCAGGAGGTCATTAAGTACCCAAACTAGGGCCATCTCAGTGCTGTGTCTTTTTCTGAAACCAGACTGGAGAGGATCATAGATATTATGGATTGTTAAATGATCCTCCAGCTGTAGAGTGACCACTTTCTCAATAACTTTACCTACAAAAGGTAAGCTAGAAACTGGTCTGTAGTTTACTGGACAGTCTGGGTCTAAGGACTTCTTTTTAGGAGGGGCCTCAGTGCCGCCTCCTTTAAGGGATCCAGAAAATTCCCTCTTTCCAAGGAAACCCTTACCATTCCAGCAAGGACTGGGTAATCATCTCAACACACCCTACTAACAGGTGAGTTGTGCCCCGGTCAAGACTACAGCAAGCTGGCTACAGAGTCTGGATGATCCTCACTATATCCATGATTACTGGCTGGCTAAAGGTAGACCATATCATCTAGGTGTTAGTACCACATGGTTGACCACTGCAAGGTCCAATGGGAAGGCACTGGCTGATCTCATCCCTGATGGAGGCCAACTTATCAGCAAAAAACTGCTCAAACTCATTACAGTTAACTTGAGACAATGCTCAACCAGACTGCAGACAGACTGGATTGCACAGTCTAGCCACAGTCTGAAAGAGCTGAGCTGGTCTGTTTTTAGCTGCAGTGATTTTTCCTGGACAGGATTACTGCCTTCTTATGGCAAATTTCCAATTGGTAGACCTTATAATGGTCTAACAATCTAAGCCTGTCCTCCAGGTTAGTTTTCCGCCAGAGTCTCTCCAACCTTCATCCTAACCTCTTCAGCTCCCTCAATGCCCCATCAAACCAAGGGGCACCAGGGCGAAGAGTTAAAGGATGAACATATACCAGAGAAATGACATCTGGGGCCTCCCATATCACTTTATTATAGGCTACAATGAGACTCCCTGGGTCATCACTATCAGTCGGAATTCCCAAACGGTCGAGCACCATCATTTGGCTTTCTGAGGTAACTCCTCTTAAAAGGCAGTACTTCACCATTTCCATCGGGGCAGGCCTACTCTGGGGGTTCATAAAACTTAATCTCAGGGTGTGGGACTCCACACTTTACCAAGGCCTTATCAGAGATGTACCTCTGTATTTGGATCCATGACTGGTCGTCGACAAACATTTTGTCGAATGAGCAGACAGTGAAATCGGCAGGTTGACCTCAGTTTGCAGTCGGCTGCCGGTTCTGTGCAGCACAAGTGTTTTCTTTGGGAGGCTTCACCCTCGAACCCCCCCACATGGGGGGCTGCACCCCCACACACCCCCACTTAAGATTCTCAACTCTAGGTCAGAGCTGATTCGGGGGGGGGGGCAGCGGGTTCCCTCCAGCGACGTGGCGCTGTTGTTGCTGTAGGGGACCCCTCTGTCGAAATGTCACTGTCGGGTGTGCATACCCTGTATTTAACCATTTGGTACCTTTCAGTGAGATAATCAACAAACCACCCCAATGCTGACTGACCCACTACCAAGGAACCTAGTTTCCTCTATCAAAAGTCCATGGTCGACCAAATCGAATGCCTTGGTCAAGTCCAAAAATGTGGCCTCAAGTGATCTAAAAGCTCTGTTGTCTCATACATGCCAGTCAGTTTGCCTACCAGAATGTCTATCCAATGCTCTATCTGATAGCCTGTGTTTTGAAAGCAAAGGCAAAAGAATTAAATCAGAACATACTGCTCCTGTTGAAATAATAGTAAATCACTGTTTTTTTGTGCTTCATATGGGGTTTGGCATATTCCCTTGACCAACTTCCATAGCATGTCTAAGTAATACATTAACAGTATGTACAAACATTAGGAGATAATTTGTGCATAATTTTGTGCTTCTTTAAAATGTGGCATTGTTACCTATGTGGTTTATATTGTATGTAACGCATTCCCAAGTTCAGAAATACATAGATCGTGAATCTGAGGTAGAATCGGTCTCATGCATGCCTTCTCAGAACTGACCTCATGAATCACCACCTCAGGTTCCAGAATAAAAGAATTGCTTTATATCAGCTGCCAGTTACTTGCAAAACCAGGAAATTTGATTCAGGATTTATGTAGGTCAAAAGATATTGATTAATAGCCTGTTGCTTCTCCAGTAACCAGTTTAACAGATGGTATAGGAAAAGCTACCTACACACTATGTCCTTGTTTATATTTTGTTTGAGGAAGCGTTTGCTCTGCTGTAGGCTTGCCATTGTTTTATGGGCTATCACAAATTAAGGACAAGCAGCACAGATGTTTTCCCAGTCCTAATTAGGTCTTCTGCCAGGCAGGTTTTGTCCTTGGTTAACAGATGGATGCAGGATGCTGGACTATAATAATGTTGCTGCTGCTATTGCTTGTGATTAGGATGCCTGAATTATTTTCTTTGCCATCATCCATTTATTAATCTCCTATTGGATTAATTCCAAACTGTTAGTGTGTTTAGTCTCTCTTTGACAAAACTAGTGGCAATACAGCCTATATTCTGTGAATGGCAAGGGAGGGGGGGGGGCTGTGACCACTATGAAGTCCTTTAGCTGCCCACTGGCCCACACATCCTTGGGGTTCATGTATTGTCTTCAACGACAACTTATGAAATGCCTGGTGCATCTGCATGGACAGTATACTTCCATGCAGGGATAGTATGGCTATATGGGTGAAATACTGCCTACACAGAACAGGAAACATTGTTTCCCATCTCTCTAATTGGTTATTCTATGATACATAACAGAGGAAAATCACACAGCCTCAATAACAGGCAATGTTATGTTTAATACGATATAATTCCCTTCAGTCACACTGCTTGCAATAATGTGAACTAATACCCCTTTAAGTGGACAGCACCCTGTATGAAAGCCCTTTTAATAGCAAATAGCTATATATATATATATATATATATATATATATATATATAGTGAAGCCCACCAGGATGAAGCGCAGTATCACAGGTTCACAGGTTTACTGCTTGGCAAAAGGGATTAACTCCCATTGAAACTGCATTGTTTATTGCAGTAACTCTACTGCAGAATTCTGCAATGCTGTTCTTCATCCTATCTGGCTTCGCTGTGTATGTATATATATATATATATATATTTTTTTTTTTTTTTTGCTCAACCTCTTTACTATTGATGGTGCAGGTGGTAAAACAAACTCCAAATTAATCATTGTATGATGCCTTTGTCTCATAATAATATAGATATTCTACAGATAATTCTTTGTGCTCTAGCGAACATTATGCTTACGAAATGGATAGCCAAATGTCAGGATTAAAAATTCACATGCAGATATTATTTGAGATTCACAACAGTTGTGTCATGCATGTATGGTCTAATAAAAACATTTCTCATACCAAATCATCTGACGTGAAACACTTTCTGGACTGCATGATGCAAACTAAAAGACAAGCTACAGTCTTGTTTTGCAATGTGAAAATAAAGTGGCAATGGGAAAGTTCAGATTAACCCCAGTTCACCTGAAAGTTTGGCTAATGCAGAGCCAAAGTATACCGACCTTTTAAATACTTGGTACTTTTAAAGGCAAGGTACCATAGTAACATAGCAATGCAAGGTCAGAAGGGACTGTAGTTGCATCTGGTCCACCACCCCAACCACGTCATAGGCAGGAATTTCCTACAAACTCTACAATCCAGGGTGAACTGTGATTCTGTTGGTAAGCAGAGATTTTTCCAGGTTTACCCTGAAGGCCTGTACTGTCTATCTCTACTGTCAGCACTTGTAATCTGTTCCATAAATTCCTATCTTGTGAGAGAAGTTAATTCTGGCATTACCACTAAAGTTACCACCTCTGAGTTTCAGGATGTGTCCCCACTAGAGATGGGTGAAGTTGGTAAAATTCACTCCATGAAGGATTCCTCCAATTCAGTGCAATTCGCAGAGTGCGGATCAATCTGCTAAGTGCAATGTTTCAACACAAAGTGTGGGATTTCACCCACGAAGTGTGGAATTTCATGGGTGAAATTCCACCACACTTCACGGTGAAAACTTCACAATTTGGGTTTAGTCAAAGTTGCTGAGAGCAGGCAAAACTTTGCAAAACTCCACAAATGCAAATTACGGCAACTTCGTGGCAACATCTTCAGCAAATTAAAACTTCAACACATTTCTAGTCCCCACATCCTGCTGGAGCACACCAGATCAAAAATCTTTCTTAGTTCAGTCTTTTTGACCCCCTTGAGTATGTGAAAGACAGAGAACTTATACCCCCTCAGGCATCTTTACTCCATGGTGAACATTCTAAGAGGCTCCAGGAGACCCAGCTACCTGTTCCTCCAGAAACTGTTCACAAAACCACTCTGGGCTGAAGACTGATGCAAATAAATATTTAATGTACTCAAAGATAAGTCACTATACAGCTGCTGACTATACCTGGTATCCAATGTTCTGTGCATGTGTGCACTTTGTCGAGAATATCTGCTCAATTTTATTAAGGAGCACAAACCTGTACACATTACTACAGGTAGGGCCAGACCAGGGACTTTTACAGTGGCAGGATTACCTCCCCTGTTCTGCTGCCAACACACAACAGTGCCAGCTGTGTATTTCCAAGCATCTGAGGAAAACAGTCTTAATCTTCCTACTCCCTCTGTATCCTGTCACAGCTGGTCTGGCACCATGCAAAAACCATTTGTTAGTTAAAATGTCTGTATCAAACAAGAAAACCTGGGTCTCCCAGCTCCAGTACATTAGCTTTGTCAAAATATTTTAAGTACCTTTTAGAACACTGAAGGTCCCTTTTACAACTAGAAACTGTTCAAACTATTTTCACAGACAGAACTGTTCTGCAGAAGTTCATGAAACACTAAGGAAATGAAATGGAAATGGAGTTCATTGGAACTTTTCCTTAGAGTTCCTTAGAAAATCATCCTCCCCCATTAAGGAAGTTGGTTCCATAGGTTTCCATATGGCATAAGAGACTGTAACACAGTAACATAGTATTGTGATGATGAAAGGAACTTCAGTTCTATCTTGTCTACCACTTCTGCTGCATGGCAAGGCACAAATCCAAGGTTAAAGAGCAGCTGACAGCAAATTACCTGCACAGCATTGGTAGTTCACTTGTAGCCCTCTGTGTACTCATGTTAGGGTTTTTCCAAAGTTTGCAAGCAAAATACAGTATTTTAAAACATTTAAATCGGTTCCCTGTTTAACATGCATTCATGTGGCTGCTGCCCACAGTGCTCCCACTCGCATAGCTCCTTGACGTCATGCAGGGAGAGGCACTTGCAAGCAGGAGTGCTGGTGGCAACCAAGGTCCTGCTGCTTTACAGATAGTATGGATACACCCAACAAAAGCAACTTAATTTTCTTAATACTAGGAAGTCCTCCATCACCAATACAGTATATAAATACCAGCGCCATAGTCAGAAAGGCACAAGAACGTAATGGCAACAATATTATGCTACAGAACACAAGTCTATTAGTTTACTGTTTGGCTCACTGTGCGTGTTTGCGGTTGAAAACAAATATATTGTTCAAGGCACAGTGCTTTATCCTCATATCTTCTATACTCCCATTTACCAGTGTTTCCCCTGTGTTCACTGTTTTAGGTGTTGTAACAGTTCCAGATGTCTGCAAGTTGCCTCTCAATACTAGGGATGAAATACTAACCCCCCTCCTCCCCGACTCCCAGTTATGGGTGCTATTATTTCATCTGCTTCCCTGGTTGTACACTCGAAGTTATAACTGTAGGAGAGGTAGCCAAGGTACATGTTAGCCCTCTCTGTATTGGGGTTCCTCCATCCTTCATTTGACAATTCACCTCCGATATGGCTGTGTTGGCACATGGCATTATATTATAAAGAACTGTAACCTCCCTGTGAAGCTCACTAAGCAGCATTACCGTTCTTTTTCACATTAAGCAGCTATCATACAGTGCATATGTTGCTATAGGAACTGCATTACCAAACGAATCCTCTGTAACATGATGTGTTTGACAGAGAGAGATATAATTGGTTTAGGAATGACAATTGACAACCAAACAACAATTCGAGACCGAAACAAGAGCGTTCCTTCTCTTTGTAAGGGTAACAAGCTGCAAGCTGACATCTGTTTATATGATGTAGTCTAGAGGCACCAGTGTAACTGCTTGTTTCCAACCTGCAGACATTTGGAAATTCAGAAACACATTGGGCACAGGGAACAAGTGTAAATGAGAAAAGAGAAGAAATGAGGGCCTTGCAAAATACATATTTTTCTAATGCAAAGATGAACAATCAGCCAAGCGATAAACTACTTGACATTTGGTCTGCACTGCATAATAGTTTTGATGTTATGTCTCTCTGGATTTGTGAATTGCGGATTACACTCACTGTGGTATCAATATTTTGAAGAATGTGAACTTTAACACCGAGTTTCTCTTGATGTGTATAAGGGCGACATTGCTGCAAGCAATGGAAGAGTGCAAACCATTCCCAACTTGATGTCACACTCACTGACATCTGCATCCTGCTGCACTGTAACATTGTACTGCAGCATGGTCACAATGCGGCCATATCTTAATAAATTACAAAATATGCAAACTCAATTTAGACCAGGACTTTGTGTGGCTCAACTAATCGGAGGGGCAGGATTCTGCCATGGAGGTTGCACTTGATTCACAGGTTCGTGTCAGCTGATCTTTAAAGAGCAACTCTCTGTTATAATAAAAAGCTTAAAAACACTAGATTTACATTAATTATTTTTTAGTTTCATCATTTTCTAGTTATTTGTTATTTTAGGGCTGCAGTGGGCGGAGCCCTGCAGACCTATTGCTTTCAAAAAAGGACTCCATATTCCTTGTATTCCTTGTGAATGAATAACATGTAGGAGTTCCACCACAGTTGCCTCCATATCTGTGGACCTCTCCAGTCACACTGCACTATTTTTCTTTGAAAAAAATATCAGGCTGTCCTGATCGTGACACTGGGGGATTGGGCACCCCAGTGTCACTCTTATGCTTTTGGGGTGGGGTGTAGTGGTGGGTGCTGAGAGAGAGGGTCAGGTGTGGTGGGGATTTCTGTAATATAAAAAAGAAATGGCAGTCATGGAAGTACAAGGCACATTTCGCTGTGTCCAAGATGGCCCCTGCACTCTACTGCACATGAGCATAGTTGTGAAAGTGCAATAGTGTGCAAGTCTTTTCATAACCACCATTTTTTAATTACAAATGTCCCCCCATCCAACTCTCTCTCTCTGCACCCATCACCCCACACACCCCCAGAAGCATAGGAGTGACATTGGAGGTGCCCAGTACTGGCAGTGTCCCTATCAGGACTGCCTGATTTTTTGTTTAGTCAGTTACACATACCCCTCACCTGACCCTCACTCTCAGCACCCATCACCCAACCCCCCTCAGAAACATAAGAGTGACAGTGGGGGTGCCCAATACCCCAGTGTCCCAATCAGAACTTCTCCATTTTTGTTTTTCCCATATTCACCCACCCAACCTCTCTCTCAGCTCCCAGCCCCCAAGAAACAGAAGAGTGCTGAGGGTGACAAATCCCCAGTGTCATGATCCACAGTCCTCTGCTTTCTTTTTTTTAAATAAAACCTTGTGGAAAAAAAGTCCATCAATGTCTTTTGTTGCTGTTAGATCCCTCCACTTAACCCTCACACTCAGCACCCACCCACCCCAAGCCTTTACTTACTGATCTGGAGTCCAACACAATAATCCTCTCTGGACCACAGACACATCTTCACTCTTCAAAGCTGGACCACGAACTGAAGAAACAGGTATGGGGTTCAATGTATTTCAGTGGAGTTTTGAACTTAGTGGCATAACTTGGCCATTTTTGCATATTGTTGGCCCAAATTTTCAACATGCCTTCTTTGGAACCCTACTTCATGAACAATTAAACTGTCATTAGGCAGATCTTTCCCACTTGGTGATTTTTCAGTCCCTGCATGAAATACCCTTTTGGGTAGGAGCTGAAAATGTTCTCTGCCCTTGTTCATGAGGTGGGGCCATAAGAAGGCTATTTTGAAAATGTGCCTACCGGGTCAAAATGCCATACACTTAATAGCATATGACAAAACCCTGAAACTGCAACAGCACAGTATAACACAGCGAGAGGGTGCAATACCGTGAATTGGTCTGTGCATGGTACTGCACCCTCTCACTGTCCCAGACAGAGGATAAGACCTCTGCTGGGATGGGGTTCTGCCAAGCAGCTGCCATGACTCAATGCAGTGAGCCACTGTCAGCAAGAAAACCAGGCAATGCGTTTGGGACTGGGTTCAATTCCTGATCCCAGACCCACGAAAATGTTCATTTTGTCCACACTGTTTGCAATATTTATGTTAACCCCCCACCCCAGAGTTATTTATTTTAGTTGGGGTGGATTCAATGAGTGAAGCCCCTGGAAAAAAAAGACTTATGCCACATGGCATATATTGCTCTGTTTTGGCAGTGCAGTATATGCATGCGGCATTAACGTTTTGTGACATTATGACCCTGTGCCAAAAATTTGGTGTACAAATATTACAAAATAACAAAGTTATGAGCCTATGTTGAATTTTGCTCATGCAGGCTCATAACTTTGGTAATTTTCACTAGTTTTACCTCTTTACAGTACCTCATGAGTGTGACAGCTGTCATTTTTCAAATCCTGGCCAAAATGTTTTTTTTTTTACTTCCCGAAAGGTGATTTTGCAGTCCCTGTGCAAAATCACCTTTCAGGCAGGAGCTGGAAACTTTATCTGACCTTGTTATGAGGCAGGGTAAAAAGAAGACTAGTTTGAAAATGTGGTATAAAAATAATAGGAAACAATAAAGTTATGAGCCTACATTGAATTTTGTGAATGCAGGCTTGTAACTTTCATAATATTCAATATTTTTACCCAAACTTTACAACATAGCCATGTCTTTACAGCAGCTCATGAACGTGACAGCTGTCAGTTTTTAAATCCTGGCCAAAATGTGTTTTTTTTTTACATCTCAAAAGGTGATTTTGCGGTGCCTGCATGAAAGCACCTTTCACTCAGGAGTTGAAAATATTCTCTGCCATTGTTCATGAGGTGGGGTCATAAGAAGGCTATGTTCTCAATTTGGTGTAAACAATTTTAAAAACAAAAAAAAGTTATCAGGCTGTGTTGAATTTTTCAAATGCAGACTTGTAGGTTTGGTAATATTCAAAATTTCTATCCCAAATTTTCAACATAGCCTTTTCTTTACAGCACCTCATGAATGTGATAGCTGATATTTTTTAACTCCTGCCTAAAATGTGAATTTCCATCCCAAAAGTTGATTTTGTAGTACCTGCTTGAAATCACCTTTTGGGCAGAATTTGAACATTTGCTCTGCTCTTCTTCATGAGGCAGGGTCATAACAAGGCTATGTTGAAAATTTGGAGTACAAATATTTCAAAACAACATGTTTGGGAGCGTACATTACATTTTGCAAATGAAGACTCGTACCTTTGGTAATTTTCAGTATTTTTATACCAAATTCCTTGCCTGCAGCCTGATCAGCTCTGGCCAGATCTTGTCTTTACTTGCCTTTGCAGTCGGTCTTCTAAATATTGTAAATGATGCAGCAATTATTTCACTGAGTCTTTCAAAATGCATCTGACTCTCCCCTGCTAACCACAAAATAGCTGTTTGTATGACATTACAGTCTGTTGTCATGGTGAGCATTATGATGTCATAAACAAATGCCCTGTGAGGTTAATAGGGGAGGGGCAAATGTTTTCAAATGTTTTAGATTCAGACTTTTCAGATGGGCTACCAAGATGTGCTTTAAATCTGGGAAAGGAACATTGAAAATGAAAAACTGTATTCCTTAGTAAACTGTGACTGCTGAAACATCTTATTTATGAAAGCACATGCTAAAGTGCAGAGTTGCTCTTTAATAGATGGAACATTAACATCTACTCATCCCATTTCATTGAGGATCTACAATATCAGAGGAAGGAAGTGTGTTGGGGAAGGTTTTCCATCAAAACAGCAAGTTCATTTGAGTGAATGAATTATGGCAAATGAAAAATATCGAGTGTAATGTTAGCTACGAGGTTTTAATTTTTTTTTATTGAAAGTTTATTGATATTCCACACACTTTACATACATTAGTCCATCAGAACATGTAACAAAAAGGTTTACAACTAAACCCTCCCCTTTCCCCCCACCTAGCCCACCTTTACCCAATACTGGCTGTTTTCGATAGTACTTTGTGGGATTGCCTGTAATTTTCATTTGCAGGTTAATTTTTTTTTTCCTATGTGTATTACTGTTTGTATTTCTCCATGACTTCTCCTCCCCTCCCAACGTTGTTCCCCTCCCAGAGTTCCATCACCCCAGAGTAAGAATATTTAATATGCCCCCGACTTTCTCCTGCTTCCTGAGTTCTATTCCCCCTTCCCCCCGGAGTAAGAATCTTTATTCTTCTCCTCCCCCTCCCAACTTTCTCCAATTACAAAAGTTGCATCCCAACCCCAAAGTCAGTTTCATACATCTGACCCTCTCAGATCCCCCTTGCCATTCCCTCCTTGCAATTGTTCGCAGTTTTGACTGGTCGCTTTTATTAGTAATCACTATTATTGTCGTCACAATTTTGCATTCAGTCTTTTGACATAGTACGTTTGAGGAAGAGTCAGGTCCAACCGTGTGAGTCTATAGCTCAGTGGTTAGAGCACCAGGATGGTATTCTGAGGGCCTGGGTTCAATTCCTACAAGATCACATTATCTTTATCTCTATAATTAGTGATCTAATTTGCTTACTAATGGCTAACATTTCTCCAAAAACATCTGTCATCTTGAATTTTCCTAGTTACAGGATTTGCAATACCAGGCAAAGAAAGCGTGTCGAAGAAGAGTCAGAGCCAACCATGTGAGCCTATAGTTCAGTGGTTAGAGCACTGAGGTAGTAGGGGCCTGGATTTAATTCCCAGTAGGTCACATTATTTATTTCTCTCTACAATTTGTGAATTACTCATCCTGTGTAACTCTTAATGCCTGTCTCCATCAGGAATCTGTCAAGTCTTGCTTTGAAAGCCTGAACAGAGCTTGTTTTCACAGCCTGACAAGGTAGACTATTCTACATGTTAACTGCTCTCTGTGTGAAGTAATGCTTGCCAGTTTTCTGATACCTCTTATTTTGAAGGCATATTCTCAAGTTATGCTTGCACTCCTCAGTGCAAATGTTTATGTATACTCCACACTGTCTGTCACTTTTAATATCTAGTAAACTCTAAATCTGTCCAGTCTCAGCCTTCTCTTTTTTAATTTAAATAATTGGAGGTTGTCCAGTCTCAACATAGCTTTTGCATTCTAATCCACTAATCAGCTTGGTGTCCTTGTGCTACACCAGCTCAATTTCTTCAATTTTTTTCTGTATTGCAGTAACCAGAACTTTGCACAGTACTCATGGTGGGGTGTGGCCAAGATCTTTTACAGTGGGAGAGTCCCCAGCCTTGACCTGTTTGATACCCCCTTTCTAATTATCCCTTTCTTATCTGTGGTAGAAGACTACCTGTTTGGCTTTAGATTATGGTCTACAATTACCACTGGATCATTTTCCTTGGTTAAGCTATCCACTGTTGTACTGCATAAACCACAGGACTGTCTTGTATACAGGGATTTTCTCTAATGACATGCTCTATCCTGAATAAAAATAAAATTTTATCTGTCTGTCTGTCTGCCTATCTATCTATCTATCTATCTATCTATCTATCTATCTATCAATCTATCTATGTCTATCAAACAATATCTGTAGCCCATATTCCTCACCCATAGGTGTAGTACCTTGCAGTTCCCCATGTTAAATCTAAACCTCCATTTTTCAGACATGTCCCTAATGTGTACATGTTCCTCTGTAGTGCATGTTCATCCTCTGCTGTGTCCACTCCTCTTGCCAGTTTAGTACCATCAGCAGACTTCAGCCTGCTGCTGACCTTCCCCTCTAAGTAGTTAACAAATATAATAAACTGCAATGGGCCCAGCACTAATCCCAGTGATACTCCACTCTGCACATCCTTCCACTCTAATGGTGACCACACACCACCACTCTTCTGCTGCCAAGCTGTCAGCCAGTTTACTGTCCACCTCATATACACTTTGCAGATTCCATATTGTGCTAATGTCTCCATGGATTTTCCAGTGTCAGTAGCCATGCTGAAATCCAGACAGAGTGCATCCATGACTATTTCCCTGGTACCTCCTTGATGAAGGCAGTCAAAGTGGTTTGGTGGAATCTAGTTTCGTAAAACTATGCTGTGTGCTAGCAAGCAGTCCATTTTCATCCATGTACTGAGCCACAACTTTTTTTGATTGACAAAACCACCTTATTAAGCACTGCAGTACATGTAGAATAGTGCTTGGGGAACTGGGTGAATAACAAGAATTTTATACACACCCTCAATATGGGATGCTACATAAACCCTGAGAACACAGAATCCCACATTAATGGTGTGTATAAAATTCGAGTTTGCACCCTTCCCCATGTTTTGTTTGATATAAATGCTGGGGTTTGTTTTTTGTGCCCAGAGGATTTGGTTACTGTATGTTGAAGAATGTCTAGTTTAACCACTAGATGGTCCTTACTACTTGTTGCCCAGCTCACAAAGTAACTGTTGCATTGCTTCTGTGTTTGATCAAATATGCTAACTGACCATTTAATTTTACCAAATGTGTTTATATTATATATATTTCTGTTCCTACAACTTGTTGTACAGCCCATTGCTATTGCTATTGTTCAGCTATGCAATCTGTCCATTTTGTGTACCAATTATGCCAACTATATATATATATATATATATATATATATATATATATAGTTAGTACTCCCCTTCCCCCCAGGACACATCTGGAAATGAGCTTTCTGCTCAGTATGCCATCCTGGTGAATCTCTTGAAGAAATAAATAAAAGTGCTACTGTGCACACTGTTACTGTTTGGATACCTCCCTTTCTATTGCAGTGTGCCCTGATTTATTTTTTCTCTGGCCTTGTTTTATTCTGTCATTTTTTAATTGTGCTAGGCAGAGCTGATGTCGTCTATTGTGGCAGCCAGAGTTAATGGGGCAATGAAGAGTACAGCACAGTGGTTGCATGGTTGGGCTGAGGCACCATGCTGTTTTGGAGGACCTTTCACTTTTATGTTTTTCCCTCGTGATGAGGAACTGGAGTTTGCTGTTACCAGATGGAGGGTGCAAGACAAGCCAACTGAGATCAAGCTGCTGTGTCATTAGTGGTAGGTGAGAATGTGAGGGAAAACTAATACAGTTTGATGTTTTCTGATTCCGACATGGTAATTGATTCTGTTGAGGTGAAGTGTGGTGTGCGGCTTTTTCATATCAAAACCAGGTGAATTATAACTGGGTTTCCCTATGGGAAAAATGGGCCCCAGTTATTATAATACTGTAACTCACAAGTCCGTAGGTACAGTACCTGGGTCTGACCTTTCCTTCATCTTGAATAGGGAGATGGCATTGTCTGTTTTCAGTCCTCTGTCACTATCCCCATCTGTGAGGCAGGTATCACTTTAGATTAAAATGATTTAAATAATAGTTAATAAACATATAGTAAAAAAAACTACTTCTACTTAAAACTTACCACTCTCATTGCTATTTTAGCTTGTTCCACTCACTTTCATGCACCGTCCTCTCTGCCCTTACCTAAGTACTTGCTTGCTCTTTCCTGTCATGTATCCTTTGTGGCTCTGTGCCCCACTGATAGATAATTTAGCTGCATATTTAAATCTGATTGACACCTTAAGTGCAGTTCTCAGTTTATTACCCTATCCTATCTCTGTATATAATTATGTGCTTTAAGGCAACACTGCAGTATAGTATAGCACTGCATATTTATGTCATTGTTTTTGTTTGTTATTTGTGTTGTCGTTATGCCACCTTGATGACTTTTCACTTTTACTTTGTACCCCCTTGTCCCCCGGTCACATCTGGAAATGAGCTTTGGCTCTGTGTGCCTTTACAGTGTAACCTACCCTCCAGTGGTGTCTTCTGGTCCTGACAGTAAAAATACTGGAGGGGGCACAAGCCAGGAATCACCACAGAGATCCAACATAGCAAACAAAATAGCTTGGCCTACCTAGACCACTGAATTCATGGAGTCAAGGGCTAGTGAACTTCATAGTGTGACTAGATGGAGGTAGCAGCTGGAAATCTGAGAAGGTATGGCACTGGAGTTAAACTGGGGAAGAACTGGTTAGCAAACAGGCAGCACAAACCTGACAGGAGTACCAAAATTAAAAGAATAAAAATTTAATTAATTAGAATTTTAAAACAGAAAAGGCCAGCTCCATGGGGCTGGAGGCACAAGGGAGACAGGCACAAGGATGACAGTAGCATATTTCTGCAGCACAGAGCTGCGGCATAACACGTAGGCCTAGGCAGGCCAAAAAGTGGGCTCCACATAGCTGGCTGAGCTGAGGGGCTCAGAGTTACCGGCAGTGAAAACACACCAAGACCTAATGAAAACCAGGGCTCACTAAAACTCACCCCTTGATGCAGACCCATCTGGAATGAACAAACTGCTACACAACCTCTTGACACTCAGAGTCCCTCCACACAGGGAGTTCTCAAAACTTCAGCACTTCCTGCTGTATCAGGCCAAATGCAGTGGCCAAACCCATTCCCAGAGCAAACTCAGAACCAGGAAAGGTGGGCCCAGCTTCTCTCACTCACAGCAGGCCACCCAAAATCCTGAGGACAACGTGCCACATGGGTAACAGCATCCCACTACTGCCACCACTGAATAGGCCACACCACAGCTCTGCCACCATTGCAGCACCCCTACTGCCTCACATCTTCTTACAGGACATGCCCCCCAACCCACCATGCTGCCACAGAGCATGAGGCAGGACAGACAATAATTCCTCCAGGCCGTGGCTCCTACTCCTCCAGGGCATCCCATCCCACCATCCACTTCCCTGCATACCTCCCACCAAACCCGTGCATGAACCAGTGCTGCTGAACTTAGGCTGCATCTCCCAGGCTGGGGTTTGAACCCTGGACCAACTTGGGATCTTCAATCCCTCCGGCCTCCTCACTCCCTCTAGACCTCCGAGATTTATACCCTAAGGGCAGGATCAACCACACCAAAAGGAGTGAGCACCACCCAGGTCCTACCTCCCAGCAAGAGCCATCTATGGAGGGAGAGCAGAGTAACTTTTAGTAAGCCCCAAACTGGGGGGCTTACACTCTCCCCCCCTTTAAATCCATTCCCCACCAGGGAATGGGGCACCTGACCAACCATGGGAGGGCCGCCAGAATGGATTTTCATGTTCTCCATATAGCAACCACCTGCCCATTGGACTGCTGCACCAAGGACCCCAGGTGACCCACTACTTGGGAAAAAAAGAGGAGACTAAGTGGAGCCCACATACACCTAAAGCTTTCCATGAAATCCCCAACAAACTGCTGAATTAAGAATGGAAAACATGCCAGCACATATTTTAAACAACAAATGCATCTCACTTTACTATTATAGTCTAAACGGGTTTGCATTCACACCATACAGCCACTTCCCACTCACTCACACACTCACACATACCACCAACATAACCTGCTACCCATGCACAGCCACACTCAAACCCAACTCTCCTACGGCTATGAAAGAGACATTTGAAATTATGTTTCAATCCACCCCACTATATAAACCCACAGTCTGTTATGGGGGGAATATGCTGGTAGTCCCAAACTTTTGATTTTTAACACAGAAGTAAGTCAAAAAAGTTACAACCCAGCAAGGCACAGTCTCTTCAGGCAATACTTCTGGGTACACCTTATTCAAGCAAGCTGCTGTTAGAACCAAAATGCAACATGGAAAACAATCAGATTAACTCAACAAACAGGTAACAGTCCTGGCAGCACAACAAAATTCATAACAGGTACCCCTGTTCAGATGGTGGGTTCACTGCTGAGGGGATAGTAAAAGGTGGGATCAGGCTTTTTAATTTCATTAGAGAATGAGTCCACAGTAAATGATGTACTGCTTCATATGACTGTCAGCCATGTCTTGAACTAGTGCAAAATGCTTGAATAGGGTTACATGGCCCAAGCCACAGAATGACAGAGGGACCTGGCACACTGGAGGACCTCTTCAGAAGGGGCTTCTGACTTGTTCTTCCACAGCTGAAGTTTCTACACCATACCACAGAACACCCAATCGACTCTCTTTTCCTCCACTATATCACAGAGCCATTCTGACATGTATGGGTAGTCTGCTTGAGGATACTCGAGGTGGATTCTCCACTGTACCCAGCATTCCACCTGAGACCACTGTGGCACCTCCTTCACACTGATCTGGCGGGCATTACCAGGCTCCAACCAAACTCCAGTCCCATAGCGAACATTCAGGGGATCAGAATTTAAAATCCATACAACTTCACCCAGAGAGCTTTGCTCTGCACTGGTAGGTGTAGGATGTTATCTGGTAAAGTTACAACTGGCTTGGAACATGGTTGTGGAATTGCACGATACACATCCTGGTCAGCAAACATGTAGCTGTGAAGTGCCTGGCCAGGGGCCAAAACTGGTGGTTCCACATACTCAGCTTCACTTTTTCCACCCAGGCCCTCCACAAATGCTGGCAACTCATTACCTACAGCTTCTTCATGGGTGGCAGTGCCCTTACTTTCACTGCCAGGCAAGAGAGCACAGGCTGGCCCCCTGGGCCCTGGGGGGTCAACAGAGTTAACAAGTTTTCCTCACCCTCTCCCTCTGTCATGGGGAGGGTCAGCAGGCAGTGGTGGGGATGGAGGACTGGGCAGATGCTTTTGCCCTCCCTCATCATAACGATCTTCCTCCTGCACAGACTCAATCACCATGTTTGGGGGAAAAGCAGGGTGCTCCACAGATGGAATTGCTGCTTTAGTCTTCTCCCACAGGTCCAAGCTTCCCATGGACAGCAAGAAGGCTGTACCCACTGATGGCACTAAAGGACAATTCCAGAGGGTTGAGTAAGGAGGCAGTTCATACAACCAAGACGGCGGGCCCCTGGCACTGACTGAGCATAAAGGTAACCATACTATGCCAGTACCTTGATAATTACAATGAACATGCCGTTCTTCAGCAGCTCCATGCCCTGCAGTCATCCATAACCACAACAGTAAGGAGGCAGGGACCAAAGTCTGGGGCTCTTCAGATGGAATTTTCTCAGCCATAGCAAATACTCATATTCTTTCTCCCCTTATAGCAGTTCATACAAAATGGCAACCGCTGTAGTGGCTCCAGCAGGCTGCACTTTCCTCCAGTCAGTTGACACAGCCATACACCACCATGTGGGCAAGGCTAATAAATATTCAGCACCTAAACTAAAGATGGTGACTCTCACAAGGTGCAAACTTAGCCTAACATGTCGGCCCCCCGAATGATGCAGTTTGAAAAATGAGGATGCTGCAAAGACTGCCAAATCCAAAACTTCAGGCCACACTGCCCAGCCAAGCAAACTTATATCCTGGAAGAGTCCCACATTTGAAATTCACCCTCCAGTGGTGTCTAGGGGTCAAGATGGTAAAAATGCTGGAGGGGTCACAGGCCAGTAATCACCACAGAGATCCAAAATAGCAAAGAAAATAGCTTGGCCTAACTTGACTGCTGAATTTATGGAGTCAAGGGCTGGTGAACTTCATAGCATGACCAGATGGAGAAATCAGCTGGAAAACTGGGCGGGTATAGCACTGGAGCTAAACCAGGGAAGAACTAGCTAGCAAACAGGCAGCATAAACCAGACAGGAGTACCAAAATTAAAACAATACAAATTTAATTAATTAGAATTTTAAAGCAGAAAAGTTCAGCTCCCTGGGGCTGGAGGCACAACAGAGACAGGCATAAGGATGAAAGTAGCATATTTCTGCAGCACACAGCTGTGGTACAACACTTAGGCCTAGGCAGGCTGAGAAGTGGGCTCAACATACCTGGCTGATCCGAGGGACTCAGTAGTACTGGCAGTGAAAACACACCAAGGCCTAACAAAACACCAAGGCTCCCTAAAACCCACCCCTGGACACAGACCTGCCTGGAACAAACAAACTGTTACACAACCTAATGACACTCGGAGTCTCTCCACACAGGGAGTTCTCACACAGTCAGATCTCACCAATCTCCAGCACTTCCTACTGCATCAATCCTAATGCCCAGCTTCTCTCATTCCTGCAGGCTGCCCAAAACCCTATGGACAGTGTTCCACATCGATAACTGCCTCCTGGTGCTGCCAACACTGGATAGGCCACACCACAACTCTGCCATTGCTGGAACACCCCCACTGCCTCACATATTCTTACAGGACAGGCCCCTGACCCACCACAATGCCATGGAGCATGAGGTGGGCCAGACAACGATTCCTCCTGGCCGCGGCTCCTACTGCTCTAGGGGGTCCCATCCCACCAGCTACTTCCCTGCATACCTTCCACCAAACATGAGCATGAACCAGTGCCACTGAGCTTAGGCCACATTTCCTGAGTCGGAGTTTGAAGCCCAGCCCAACTTTTGATCTGCAATCCTGCCAGCCTCCTCACTCCCTTTAGACCTCCCAAATTTATACTCTAAGTGTAGGATCAACCACACCCAAAGAGGCAGGCACCACCCATGTCCTACCTCCCTGCAAGTGCCATCTACAGAGGATGAGCAGAGTAACTTTTAAAAAGCCCCAAACTGGGGGGCTTACACTCTCCCTCCCTTAAATCCATTCCCCTTTGAGGAATGGGGCACCAGGCCAACTGTGGGAGGGGTGCCAGAATGGATATGCACACTCTCCATCTAGCATCCACCTGCCCATGGGACTGCTGCATCATGGACCCCAGGGGGCCCACTACAAAGGAAAAAAAAGAGGAAACTAAATAGAGCCCACTTACACCTTTAGCCTTCCCCAAAATCTCAAAAACAAACTGCTGAATTAAGAACTGAAAGCATGTCAGACTATTATTTAAACACCAAAAACATTTCACTTTACTATTATACTCTAAATGGGTTTGCATTCACTCCATACAGCCACTACCCATTCACTCACTCACACATACCACCAACATAATTCGCTGTCCATGCACAGCCACACTCAAACAGAACTCTCCTATGGCTATGAAACAGACATTTGAAATGATGGTTCAGTCCACCCCACTATATAAACCTCCAGTGTTTTTATGGGGGGAATATGCTGGCTGTTCAAACATTTGTTTTTTAACACAGAGGTAAGTCCAAAACATCCTAAGCCAACAAGGCACAGTCTCTTCAGGTAATGCTTCTGTGTACACCTTATTATTCATGCAGCTGCTGTTAGAAACAAAATGCAACATAGAAAACAGATTAACTCACCAAACAGGTAACAGTCCTGGCAGCACAACAAAGTTCATAACAGGTACCCCTGTTCAGATGGCGGGTCCACCACTGCAGGAATAATAAAAGGTGGGATCAGGCTTTGTAGTTTCATTGAAGAACAAGTCCACAGTGATGATGTAGTGCTTCATATGACTACCAGCCATGTCTTGAACTAGTTCAAAATGCTTGAAGAGGGTTAACATGGCCCAGGCAGCAGAATGACAGAGGGACCTGGCATGCCAGATGACCTCTTCAGAAGGGGCTCTTGTCTCATTATTCCACAGCTGAAGTTTCTGCACCATACCTTGGAACACCCAATTGACTCTCTTTTCCCCCACTATATCCCAGAGCCATTCTGACATGTTTGGGTAGTCTGCTTGAGGATACTCGAGGTGGACTCTCCACCACACCCAGCATTCTGCGTGGGACCATTCTGGCACCTCCCTCATGCAGATCTGGCAGGTCTTACCAGGCTCTAACAAAACTCCAGTTCTGTAGTGAACATTCAGGGGATAAGAATTTAAAAGTCTATCCATCTTCACCCAGACAGCTTTTCTGTGCACCAGTAGGCAGGGATGCTATCCAGTAAAGTTAGAACCAGCCTGGAATATGGCTGTGGAATGACCCAATACACATCCCAGTGAGTGAATTAAAAACTGGTGGTTCCACATACTCAGCCTCTCTTTTTCCATCCCGGCCCTCCACAAGTGCTGGTGATTCCTTACCCAAAGCATCTTCATGGGTAACTGTGCTCTTACTGTGGCTGCCAGGTGAGGAAGTATGGGCTGGCCCTCTGAGCCCTGGGGGGTCAGCAGATTTAACAAGTTTTCCTTGATCTCTCCTTCTGCCATGGGGAGGTTCAGCAGTCGGTGGTGGGAAAGGACTGGGTAGACCTCATTGTCCTCCCTCAGCATAATGGTCTTTCTTCTCCACAGACTCAGTCACCATGTTTGGAGCAAAAGCAGGGGGCTCCACAGGGGAAATCACTGCCTTGACCTCCTCCCACAGGTCCAAGCTTCCCATGGACAGCAAGAAGGCTGTACCCACCAATGGCACTGAAGGATATTTCCAGAGAGTTGAGTAATGTGGCAGTTCATACAACCCAGATGGTGGGCCCCTGGCACAGACTGAGCATAAAGGTAACCATACTATGTCAACACCTTGATCATTACAATGAACACATTGTTCTTCAGAAGTTCCATGTCCTGCAGTCATCCATAACCACAACAGTAAGGAAGCAGGGACCAAAGCCTGGGGTTCTTCAGATGGAATTTTCTCTGCCATATCAAACACTTGTATTCTCTCTCTCCCCTTATAGCAGCTCACATAAAACAGCAACTTCTGTAGCAGCTTCAGTAGGCTACACTTTTCTCTAGCCAATTGACACAGCCACACACCATCATGTGGACAAACTAATAAATATTCAGGCAGACAATCAGTACAAAAAAGTACTCAGGCACCAACAGCATAAGGTGGGGTGCAGACCAGGTAGCCAGTCTGAGTTCACGAAATTGTAATCACAAATGCACACCAAACACAGGCAATCTGCACAGCTGATTGATACAAAAGTTTAAATTTAATGGCACAAATAACAAATACAGTCACAGGCAAAACCTCTGCCAGATGCCTCTGCACTTAAACCATTAGGTCTTCCTTGGGGGGGGGGGCTCTGGTGGTCTACTGAGAACAGTTTAAATGCAGTACAAACAGTAATTTCATTATTAATTAATTAACATACTAACTGATACCATTTCAAAGTTTCATCACATGACCTGTTGCTCATACAAACATTTATACATCATATCACTGCATTCTTCATCACTGAACTCAAAGTCGATGCTGTAGTGTTGTAGTTAAGTCTTTTAATCCAATATAAAACATATGATGTAAGGAAAACATTAACAACAAAAGGCATCAATGATAAATGTTAATTTTTTAATTTTATACTTTAAGCCTCTACTTAGGAAAAGTTTTTTATATTTTTACATTTTTTGATATACATATGGTAAAAAGCAACAGGTTGTACATGCGTCCACCTGCATATCACAGTTATATTTATGACTATTTACCATTACCAAATTAATTCTAATAGTGGAGATAGTTAACATCATGGATAAAAATACAAGAATGAGAGAGAGGGGAGAAAAAGGGGTGAAAGGTTTAAGGGAGAGGAGGATCTTACTATCAATGAATAGATACAAGCTGTGGGAATATTCGCAATAAACATCCGTGGGGGGAAGTTAAAGGTAAATGGAAATTTCAGAAAATTTATAGGAGATATAGAACTAGCAGTGAACAGAAAGTTATGCAAAGGTGTGGTAAGAGGCAGGTATATAGTAAGTAGGTAACAGAGAGCAGAACTAATATATATATATATATATATATATATATATATATATATATACACACACACACACATATAATGGGGAAACAATGGAGGTATGTTGGGAGCAAATCCATGTGTAAAAAATCATGGGGACAGCAAAAATTCCTGTGCTCCCCATTCCTTTAATAATGGCACCTATAAAGAGAAACAAATGATCAGCTAGCTACTATAATGATTCACAAATTCAAGTCTCATTTTATAGGTATGGTTTAAAGTCCATTTCTTTAAGTCCTGCTGGATACAGATTATTCAGTACAAAAATTCTGTATGTTTCCCTCTGTTGTAACTTAAGTTGCCTGTCATCACTACACTTGCTTACAGTAACTTGTTCAAGTCCCTTAAATTTTTGTTCCCTTACATTCTGGTCATGTGCAACCATAAAGTGTTCTGCCACTGGGTTTGTGACGTCACAGACACACTCCTGTGTCCTAAGTTTCAGCTGCAACACTGTTATTTCCACATATATTTTCAAACATGGGCACCATAGGACATATACAATATGTGCACTCACACATGAGATGAATTGTTCAATTTTTACAGTCTTGTCCAGATTATTCATGGAGAATGTTTCACCTTGTACACAAACATTACAATTCCCACATCAGAAATCTAGTGGTCTAATGGTTATCCAACTTGTACTTGGTGGGTGTGAGGACTTAAATTCACTTGCTTCCAATTTATCCCTCAAATTCTGTCCCCTCCTAAAGCTTACCCTTGGTTTTGGTGCAATATTTTCTGAAAGTGCAGTATCACACTGTAATAATGGCTAATATTTGTGTAATACACTATCTATCCCACCAGCCACACTGTTGTATTCTGTCACAAATGTTATTTGGGAAAAATCTTCCCTCTAGTCTTACACTTTAGGTGTCAATAACTGTTCTCTGGGTATACTGCTAGCTCTATTCAAACAGTTAGCAAGTACTTCCCTAGTATAGCCCCTTCATAAAAATCTCCATGTAAGATCCTCTGCCTGAGTTTTAAAATCCTCCTCCAGTCTGCAATTATGTTTTAACATGAGGAAATGTCAATATGGTATGGATTCCTTAAGATTCCTGGGGTGCAGACTCCCCACATGTAGTAGACTGTTGGTGGATGTAGGTTTTCTATATGCAGCACTGCTCACCTGGTCATCTATAGAGGTGCTAAGAGTAAGATCAAGAAAATTGAGTGCCTCACTCTGAATGTCACTTGTGAACTGCAGATTTAAGTTGTTAGTATTTAACCATTGCATAAAGTCCTGAGCTTCACTGACTGTGCTATGCCATACACACAATACATCATCAATATATCTGTGCCAGAAGATAATATTGCCCATATATTGATTGAGTTCTGGGTTGAAAATAAATGCCTCTTCCCAGAACCCCAGGAAGACGTTTGCAAATGAGGGAGCCATAGCTGCCCCCATAGCTGTTCCACAGTTTTGCAAGTAGTATACATCATCAAATAAAAAATAATTATGTGTCAGTACAAAATGTAGGCTATCTAAGGTGAATTCTACTGGAATCATTTCTTTAAACATGTCCCTTTCTATGAAATATGTGCAAGCCCTAATACCATCAGTGTTACGTAGTGATGTGTATAAAGACTAAACATCTATGCCAAGCCATAAAAAATTCTTGTTTCCAAATAAGGCCTTCCAGTTTCTGCAAAATGTGCATAGCATCACGAGTGTATGATGGAAGAGACATCACACTCCTCTGTTGGAAAAAATCCACAAAATTACAGAGGTTGTCTATTAGTGAACCCACTTCTAAAACAATGGGACATCCTGGGGGTGCTTCCAAATTTTTATGTAGTTTTGATAAAATGTATACCACTGGTGTAAACAGGGTGGGGAGCCACAGAAACTGGAATTCCTTTTCAGTAATAGACCCATCATTTTTTTTTGCTTTTTCTAACATTTCTAACAGTTCTGACTTGAATTGTGGTAGGGGATTTTGTAATAAAGGCAAATAATTCTCTTTATTTGTTAATAGTTCTAGCACTTTTTCTTTGTAAAATTTACTAGTCAACAAAACAATATTTCCACCCTTATCAGATGATTTAATTACTATATTGTCATTATGCTGCAATTTAAAAAGTGCTTTCCATTCATTTACTGAAATATTGTGGTGTACCTGTGAAAGGACATGTACGTTTTTTCTGTACTTCTTTCAACATTATTCATTTATAAGTGATAATAATAGAATTATACTGTAAGTTGTTGGAAAGAATATGGATTTTCATTTAAATCTTAACTTACGATCACATAGAAAATCATTCTCAAGTTCCTGATCAATATCACTCAGTGGCTTCATTTGGCCCTGATTTTCATCCAAAAGTGCTTCCAAGGTTGATAGAATCCCGTCCTCAGGCAGCATCTCTATCAATTCACAACATGCAGCACTTCTATTTCTGTTCAAATCACTGTACCCATAAACCGATAAATCCAAGATAGATGGGTCATTCATAATATCATTAGTTTGAGACAGTTACTCGGTATCACCAGTAAACCCCATGTTTCTGTTGCTGAAGTAGTCTCTAAGGTGCAGTTTATGAAAAAAGTTTTGCAAATCCACGTGGACATTGAATTTATTAGGGTATGCGGTGGGATTAAATGAAAGCCCCTTCCGGAGCACAGAAATATGGACTTCAGACAGTTCTAGTGGTGTTAAGTTAATAATTTGCCGCTGCTTGTTTGAGACTGGATCCCAGAAGCTGTGTTCTTTCTTTCACCCTCCTCAATGTCCCCTCCTCCTCCTTTTCCTTTCGGGTTTTTCTTTTTTGCCTTCAATCTCCGTTGTTTTTGGGAAAAAGAAACTACTTTGGGCTGTGCCTCCTCTCCTTCAGTTCCACTGCTTGGTGCAGAGCTTTGGAGGTCTGGATTGCTGCTTTCACCTGCTGATGTTTTGGTACATTTTGATTTGTCAGTATGATTACTACTTTTAGCAGCTTTAGAATTTCTTCTTGTAGTGGAGCATCCTCTTCAGGCACCAAACCTGCTCCACTTATATTTTTGACCCTCCTTACAGTCAACTCTATCTCTCACCAACTTACTTTGTTTGAGAGCTATTAGATCATGCTCATGTTTATCAAGTTTTGGTTTTAAACTCTTATCCAGCTCCACGAACAGAGGGTGACAAATATGTTTTTGTAAAGTTACTTTTGCAGTTTCAATATCCTTAATTAGCAGTTCATGTTTAAGCCCTATCCCCCTTGAGTACGATCTGCAAGAATATTCTGCTGCACTCAGCAGCAGCTGCGTCCCATTCATCTTTGTAAATTAAGGAGTCCAGACCACCAGAGGGGAGAACTGTGATTCTAAGACCACGAGGCACCAACTTCTCCTCAAGACAATTCTTTAGTCCCAAAATGTTATAGGTGAAGTTCAATTCATTAAACATCAACTTTTCAAAGGCTTGAAATAAAGTTTTTATCTCATCAACTTCAAGTTGTGGTGTGCCTGGTTCAGCTCCCAACCTGGCCTTCAAAGTCACCTTCCTCTGTTGTAAGTTTTCAGTCACAGTACAGCAAACCAGAGGATGTGCATCCTCAGATACATTAGTATGCATACTTTTTCAAAGAGTGTTTCACTTCTCCGATTGCATGAGGTTTACCTGAAATAGTTGATTGCTGCTGTGGGTCACCTAATTTGCACTCAGCCGACTGCCAGCGGGTGTGCGATGAAAAGGCAGACAGACAATCAGTACAAAAAAGTACTCATGCTCCAACAGCGTAAGGCAGGGTGCAGACCAGGTAGCCAGCCTGAGTCCATGTAATTGTAATCACAAACATCTCCACATCAAACACAGACAATCTGCACAGCTGATTGATGCAAAAGTTTAAATCTTTGGAAGCCTAAGAAGGACTTGTTGGTCTGAAAGCTAATGCTCTTTCTTCCTTTGTTACATCCTTGTTGGTCCAATAAAAGGTATCAAACCATTTGTTCTGGATGTGTTCTTACTAGGACCAATACGGCATTAAACATTTTGTTTTTCTACCAACTATAATAGTTTATCCATGTCCTGCAGGATTGTTATGTATAATATCCTGTGTGTAATAAATGTTTATTCTGAAGAGGCTGTGAGTCTTATTTAGAGACAGAGTCTGACCAATATACCACAAGGATTCTTGCTGAGTATTCAAGATATTCCAAAACTGGCTTCCGATGTTGACTACTGGCACTTCAGCTTCTATCTCTTGCATTTTGACTTTTCTGCTTTTGTATGACATGGCAGGCAAATGTGATATTCAGCACAAGGATGAATATTATTAACACAAGTGAACACCAATACTAAAAAAAAGTTAAAAAAAATGATTAAATACAAATAAATAATATTTTAATTGATTATTTAATTTCTTACATGTTGATAATGTGGGTAACCCAAAATAATGCAACAGTGTCAGTGGCTCAGTAGGTAGCACACTTGCCTCTGAGGCTGGGAGATCAGAGGGCTGTGGGTTCAGTTCCCACATCTGGCACTTGGGTTAATATCCCAATACTGACACTGTAGTGCAGCATCAGGGGGGTGCTGCACTTCTGAGGAGCCGTCTTTCAGATGAGACACTAAACCGAGGTCCCATCTGCCTGGATTGGTGGTAGTTCAGGTGGATGTTAAAGATCCCATGGCACTTTTCAAAAAAAAGTAGGGGAATTACCCCAGTGTCCTGGCCAAATTTCTCCCATTCACTTAAAAAATACCACCAACAGCTTAATCTGGTTCAATTTCAGTTGCTTACCATCTGTATCCCCTTCCCCCTGGTGGCCCCTGAAAAAGGGACTTCTAGGCCCAATGGGCTCACTGGGTCAACAAAATTCAATAAATAAATAAATAATGCCTGTTGCGAATACTCATGATTTCACCCTTGCAACATCCCGCTTATAGTATCCCAATTGTTGATCAGATATCTTGCATGGAGTTTGATGGGGAAGGGGCTGTTGCCTAAAAACCCTATCTTGAATGTTAAAATACAAATGATCTATGTAGAAAATTAAATAACATGATCAAATTTAGGAGTTGGGACAAGTAGAGGAGGTAGAATACAGCTAAAGAACTTTTCAATGAAATTTAACTCAAGGTGGAACCAGCTATTACTTGCACATGGACAGTACTGCTAACTCAGCATATCAAGTGGGCAGGGTGGTGGTACAGAATCCATATGTTGATAGCTACATCATATACAAGAACTAACATGCTTACAACAATCAGGCTATATCAAGATGATCATTCGGTCAAGGATATATCCTGGCTCCCAGATGAATGTTCAAACTCCTTCTCTCTGAAGGAGTTTTAAATCATGTGCACCACTTCTTACAGATAAAGGCACCCTTTCTGTACCCACAAACACTATTTTGATAGACTTATGACCTCTAAGGGCAAATAGAAACTCACGCTCTGGTAGTTCAGGGAGTGGGGTGCTGCTGTGTACTGGCCAACCCTGTGTACTAACATTAGTCTCAAGTTACAGCAGCACACAGTAGAATCAGCAAGCAAGCCATGAGTTATGCTCAAAATTGTAGATTTTATTCCATGTTTTTTTGGGGGGGCTGGGAACAGATTCCCCTTCAGCCCTACCTCCACTCATGCTCCATCAGTCTTCCAGGGCTGACTCTCTCTGGTGTTCTTCCCTGGCTAACCCCCCCAGGGCAGGGCCTTGGGGCCTCCCCACTTTCCCTCTCAGATGCTATGTCTGGTGTATGGGAAGGAGCCACAGTTGGTTTGTGCAGAATTGGGGTGAGGTAGGCAGCATTGTGCATGTCCAGCATGTTTGTAAGGTATAGAGGGAGAGGCATGATGTGTAATGATGTCAAGGTGTAAGAACTTTGTGCATCTCTCATGCCTCTCAAACACAGTGAGCTCCAGCTTGCCAGACCCCCAAGCTTCCACTAGGGGTTGTACTGGCACCAGTGTCTTTCCCACCCTCTCTCCCTGAAAAGGAGAGCAGTTCATGGGACACTTAGTCCTTCTCCCCCTAGCTGGCACTCCAAAACTTGGGCCTGCTTCTGAACCCAGGACATTGGCGTCAGAAGCGGTAGCATTACCACTGCACCAATTGGCCAAGGCAGATTTTATTTAGGAATCTGTGGGTGCTATAATACAGTTTACCTGTGCTGACTTGACAACAGTGTTGTCGAGGTTCAGCATAGTGTGATCTAATGTTGACAGGTGAAATTTCGCTTGGCAGACATTGGGTGTTTTTCTATCGAGGGCTGCACCCCCCAAACCCCCCATTCAGGGGGCTGTGCCCCCCACTCCCCCTTTTAAGGATTGTTAACTCCAAATCAGATTTAATGCTAAGGGGGGTTAAAGTTGGTGAAAGGGCAAAATTTCACCTGCCGGTCCCCCACAGAGGCAATTTCAAAACTTGTCGAAATTGTCACTGTAGAAACATAGAAACATAGAAGTTGATGGCAGATAAGGACCGCAAGGCCCATCCAGTCTGCCCATTTCTTTTTCTACCTTATAAATGTGCCATCGGCCTTTGCTCTGTCAGTGGCCTATCTATTCATAGTCATTTGTATTGCTCCCTTATGCCTATCCCATGCCTGTTTGAAGCCCTGCACTGTATTCATAGCCACCACTTCTTGTGGTAAGCCATTCCATGCATCCACCACCCTTTCTGTGAAAAATAATTTCCTCACATTCCCCTTAATCAGCCTCCTCTAATCTCATGCTGTGTCCTCTTGTCCTGCTATTTTCTTATATTTAAACATGTTAGACTCTTTCACCTTGTTTATGCCTTTAAGGTGTTTGAATGCCTCGATCATATCACCTCTCTCCCTCCTTTGCTCAAGGGTATACATATTGAGCTCCATTAATCTGTCCTCATATGTCTTCTGATGCAGTCCCTGCACCATTTGGTTGCCCTTCTCTGGACTGCCTCAATTTGGTTAATGTCCTTGTGAAGGTGTGGCCTCCAATACTGCACGCAGTACTCAGATGGGGCCTAACCAGTGTCTTGTACAGAGGATTAATACCTCCCTCTTACGACTTGTGATACCCCTACTAATACACCCTAACACCCCTAGCCTTACCTACTGCTTTAGAGGTCTGCTTGGATGATTTTAGGTCATCAGTGATGATGATGCCCAAGTCTCTTTCTTCCTTTGTGACTGCTAGCAACTCCCCTCCCAGCCTATAGGTGGCTTCAGGGTTTCTCTTCCCTATGTGCATGATTTTGCACTTCTTTGCATTAAATCCCAGTTGCCACTCTTCTGACCATTCTGCTAGTTTATCCAGATCTCTTCTCATTCTGTCCACCCCATCTGGATCATCTACTCTGTTGCAGATCTTGGTGTCATCTGCAAACAGACAAGCCTTAGCCTCTAGTCCATCTGCAAGGTCACTAATGAAGATGTTGAAGAGGACTGGCCCCAGGACTGATCCCTGAGGTACCCCACTTGTGACTTGCATCTCTTCTGACTGTATACCATTTACCACCACTCTCTGTTTTCTGCCCGTCAACCAGTTTGCCACCCAGCTGACCAACTTCTGACCCACCCCGAGCCTACCCAGCTTATTTATCAATCTTCTATGTGGAACAGTGTCAAAAGCTTTGCTGAAGTCAAGGTAGGCGACATCAACTGCTCCCCCTTGGTCCACCACTCTGGTTACCCAGTCAAAGAAATCTATGAGATTAGTTTGACAGGACCTTCCTTTGTAAACCCATGCTGTCTTGGATCCTGTGCCCTATGGTTCCAGGTGTTGCACTATCCTTTCCTTAAGGAGTGCCTCCATAATCTTGCCCACTACTGAGGTAAGACTGACCGGTCTGTAGTTCCCGCCTCCTCCCTGCTACCACTCTTGTGGAGTGGGATCACATGAGCCCTTCTCCAGTCTTCTGGGACCTCTCCTGTGCTCAGAGACTCACTAAACAATTCTGCTAATGGCTCTGCTAGTTCCTCCTTTAGCTCCTTAAGTACCCTGGGATGTATGCCATCAGGTCCCATTGCCTTATCCACCCTGAGCTTAGCAAGCTCTTGTAGGACCCTTTCTTTGTGAAGGGAGTAGTGCTCACCTCCCTCCCCTGTGTCCATGTTGCTGAGCTGTGGGCCCTGCCTACCTTCTTTTCAGTAAATACTGAGCAAAAGTATCTATTTAGGATAGATGCCTTTACAGGGTCCTCCTCCTCACATGCTCCCTTTTCTCCATTAAGCTTAGCAATTCCCCCTCTGGACTTTCTCCTTTCACTAATGTATCTATAGAAAGTCTTGTCACCTTCTTTTACTGTTCGTGCTAGTGTTTCCTCAGTTTGGGACTTTACCTGCCTTACTGCCTTACCTGCTTCCCTTATGGCAGTTTGGTATGCCTCCCTATCTTCATCCTGCTGTGTTCCCTTATATTTCCTGAAGGCCAGCCTTTTGGCTCTGACCTTTTCTGCTACTGTATTTGAGAACCAAAGTGGTTTCCTTCTTCCTTTGCACTTCCTTTTCTGTCAAACACAATGGGATGTTGCTTCAAGTATTGCATCCTTAATGCTTGCCCACTTTGCCTGTACCCCCTCACCTGTGTTTCTTTTTGCTGTGGGGGACTTCACCATCAGGTTGTCATCTTTTGGTCAGCATACCCTAAAATACCCAACCACCAAGACAACCAGTGGGTGCCCCAAAAGTACCCAGAAAAAAAAACAGATGAAAACTGAGTAGTTGGGTCTGGTTGAGTAGTTACTACCTGACCCATTCTACTACCCAATTTCTCAACCCTAACCATAACACAAATCATGTAAAGGCTGTTTTTTGGGGACTATTACACTGTCTGTTAGGTGCTCCAATACATTATACCCATGGGGACATTGCTGAGGCAGGTACAAGAGGCACAGGCTCTCTAAGCGAGCCTGCTGCTGTTTCCAAAAACTATACCCATGGTGGGCATAGCTGAGGCAGGTACAAGAGGCACAGGCTCTCTAAGTGAGCCTGCTGCTGTTTCAAAAAATATTACCCATGGCGGGCATTGCTGAGTTTGGTACGAGAGGTGCAGCTGCTCTTAGCAAGCCTGCTGCTGTTTCAAAAAATTATACCCATGGTGGACATCAATCAAACTTACAAACTGATGACTGACAAAGGAAAACTAAGAGTAGTATTAGTGTGGTACATGAGACATGGCTGGCACGGTGGCAGTGGTGATAGTTCCATTTGTTTTGTACACATCCTAGTCATCATATTCAGCATCACTGTTTGCAGGCTGATGTTAATTTTCAGGGTCAGGCTTGCATAAATCAGTGTTTGTGACTATTGAGAAATTGTCAGCATTCACTTTGAGAAATGTAAGCCATTCCACATTTGCAGGACCTAGCAGTGTTATGTGGTCTGTGACTATTTCTCCAGCTGCACTAAATATGTATTCTAAATATACGCTTGAAGGTGGATAACTTAGGTACATTATTACAAGATTTGCTAGAACAGGCCATATTGTTCTCTTTTGTTTCCAACAGAGTAATGGCTTTTCCTTGAGACCAATCATAGTATGGTCCGCAAAGTACTCCAGGATCATTGTGCTGCATAAGACAGTTACCAGGCAGGCAGATGAACATGCTGCACTTTCTTTACAGGATACCAGTCCCTGTTGTTGCAGGTGACTCAGAAGTAATTTGCCTTTCCGATCCTGAATATAGAATATCTAAGAAGTAGCTTTACATTTCCTTTCCCTCTTTGATGACAGTGCTGACTGTGAAGAATTGATAGATGTGCTATTGTCTGCACCAGAGATCCATTGTGATGGTTCAGCAGGATTTGACTGCTGTACATCAGTTAATGGTGTTTGTAGGGTAATGTCACATTTGGTTAGCAGAAGATTTCTCCAGTACTCAGTGTCTGCCCCTGCAGGAAGGATTGCTTCAATGTTCCCCTTAAAGTAGGGATCTAACAATGTAACCAACACATAGGTGTCATTCTTGAACATGGCATTAATTCTCCAGTCAGTCAACGGTCTGAGACTCAAGTCATCTGCCAGCATAACAGCAGTGGTGCCATCTTCTGACTGAAAGTTTTTCTTTATGTTGTCAAGGAAAATGTGAAGAAATCTGATTTAAGGAAGAATTTGACTCAGAGTTGCACTGTCTGCATTGACGATACGTGTGGCAGCCTCAAATGGCTCCAATAAGGTGACCAAGGATTCCAGCAGAGTCCATCTGCTGGAACTGAACATGATGTCTACTTTACCTATTTGATTCTGCATGATGTAGTCATGTACAGCTTTTTTTCTGTTCAAGAAGCCTTTCCAACACATAAAATGTTGAATTCTACTGGGTTGGAACTTCTTGCTTTAATGTATGCAAGGGTAAGTTGTTTGACCTCTGCAGCCCTTTCAGGCTTTTTTGAGCTTTCACAGAGTGGCTGAAATGCCCACATATTTTCCTAGCAAGACCTAACAGGTTTTCAACATTTCTGTTTCTATTTAAGAAACCATGGATGAGAAGATTTAACCAATGTGCAAAACAAGGTGTGTGTTGGTAGTTGCCATTTCTAACAACCTTGACTATGTTGGCACCATTATCTCATACTATAAGCAAGCAACAACTCATGATGAGGTGTGGGTTACATGCTGATAAGAGCATGCCTAGGGGTGTACTAAGGCACAAGGTGCTTGCGCCGAGTGCCTTATGCCCCTGGGCGTGTTCTTATCAGCATGTAACCCACACCTCGGAGTGTGTTATTGCACTTATAAAATGGGGTTCTCAAGTAAATATTTATGGAAAAAAAGGAAAAAGAGGGAAAGTATTTTAAGAATTTGAGGTTTTGAAATGTGAAGTAGTAAAATAGTCCCTCTATTTAACTGCTTTCTGTAATGTGATGTGTAGTGTATGCTCCCCCCATCACACACACACACACACACACACACACACACACACACACAGATAGCGGCCAGGTTGTGGTTTCTGTATATACTTTTAATTCTTCATTGTGTACCATTCTGTAGTGTTAATTTCCCCCCTTGCAAGTAGTGTTAATTTGGCACTGTCGCAGTGAGCAGCTCCTTTGAGACCGAGTTGAGGGCTTTCGTCCGGGTCTTTCATTTTTATGTGGGTGTCCTGGCAACTGTACCTGTTCTTCAAGTCAGAAACAGTTTGTTGTTTTTTAATTTATTTTATTGTAATTTACTGTTTGATTTGGGATACTGCGATGCTAGTGGCTTGGTTGTCATGGACCGAGCATGTCTCGTAGTGGCCACTGTATAGATTCATTTCCAGGTTAGAGTTTTATTTTATTCAGTTTTTTCTGTGTGGTGCACTTCTAATGTATAGTGACTGAAGTAGTTGGCTTATCAGAAATGTTTTTCCTGGAAGTTATGTTGATCCTGGCAAGCAGTGTCTGAAGGGGATGAGGTAATGAGCGTGGAAGCAGCATATTCGGACAGTAGAAAATGTGTGGAGTGAGCGGTTCCCATTTTACTGGTGTTAGCGAGGTATTTACATTTTTTATAACATGGGGGAAGACCTTGGATGAATTTAATAATGTCTTTGCTTAGAGAGGCACAGACAGGCTGTGTGTTGCTTGATGCCTGCTGTTTCAGGTCTGCGGCATTTCGGATTGGTGCCGCTCGTTGTCTGCCTAGTGGGTTCTTGGATGAATTTGTAGCTTGGCTAGGTTAGTGATTGCTGTTTGTTGTAAGGTCACTTAGGTAAGAAAAGTGCCAATTGGCATATATACATGCTGATATGGGCACAGCTTGAAGTTCCTTTCAGCCAATCAAATTAAAAGATTTGTTTTACCCATTTTATAAACCCTAGTGATAAGGAATATGGAGTAAACAATTTCTGGAATTGATTTTGCAGCTCCTGAAAAATATTCAAAGCAGTGTGGTTGTCTTCAAAAATGGTGACACATAATACAGCCTGCTTCCTACTACTTAGGGTGGAGCAGGAATTATTACTTTCTAACTGAAAACTTGTCCAATGAGGTGTAACAGGCATGTAGTCAATTGTTTGGTTGCTTGTCCATATATCCATGGTTATGTGAACCTGCTTCACCTCAGAGAGGTACAACTGTTTAGTAACCGCACTACACACCAATTCATACAGCTTTGGAACAGCCTTTTTTGAGAAATATGCTTGAGAGGGAACAGTGTACCATGGCTCAATCCGGTTCATGAACTTGAGGAAACCTTTCTGGGCAACAAAAGCAAAAGGGAGTTGACAATCGGCCAGCAGCTCTGCAATGGCTCTATATAACAGCTGGTATGTTGGATGCTTGCGAGTAAAGTTTGATGTCCTCGCAATACTTTCTTTTAATATTAGTTGACGAGAGTGACGAGGTATTTTTTAATTTGGGAGGGATTGCACTTTTCACACCTTTTTCAGGTGGAGTACTACTGTGGGATCTTGCAGTACTTGATGGTGTCAGAACAAAACAATCTGTTTGTCTGGGAAGACTGCAAGGACACATCAAGTGATTCAGTGTCAGTTTCTGCTTCCAGTTCATTGTCATTATGGTCACCGTCATCACCACCTCCACTACCGCCCATACCAACCACACTGTGCCTTGCCCTATCCCTCTCAATTGGGTGTTTTGCCTTTGTATGTTGTATCATTACTGATGTTCCAAAATGTCCTGCTTTGCCACCACGACTGATGCTCTTTTTGCACAGACTGCATACAGTTCGAGAGTTGTCTGCAGGATCAATATAATATAAATTCTGCACTAAACATTTACCCTTTGTGCTTTTTACTACAGTGCCTGGCACTATTTCTTGTACAGTCAAGGGACCTGGTTGAAACCCTATACTTCCACTTCCTTCCTCACATGAATTTTTCCTATCTATGGTCATCGTCTTATTCTTACTTTTAGCATACAATTTTATTTTTCCTGCACTTGCCTCTCAAGCCCTACAGTGGCATCCTCTCCAGACCCCTTATCGAAACTAGTACCAACCTAATTGCCACAAGATTCAGAACTGGAAGTGGTGTCATCATCAGGTGGAACATAGCCTGGGTTATCCCATTCCCAGTCCCCACTATCACCTCCAATTTTGTCAGCAATCGCTACCTCATCATCTGAGGTTATATTTGAGGAGGATTCCTCACCCTCCTTGCATGATGCTTCAGTAGTTGGAAATTTTCTGGCACTTGTAGCAAAATGTTCAGTACCTCTGTGAGTTGCGCCTGTCAGTTCTTTCCGATACTCTACTATCATTTCATTGGTAACATGCTTTTTTGGTTCAGAAGGACATTTAGTGCCGGTCCTGGTGATGTTATTCTTATTACTGTCACTATGTTCTTCATTGGTGCTAGGAATCATATTGTTCATATCATTTTCAGTTGCACGTGCACCAGCACTGTGCTTTGTTTCAGTAGAGTTAGTCTGGGAAATACGAGACATAGCAGACACGGCCTTGGCTTTCCCTAAGCCACAGAGAGAGATGTCACGCACAGTGTGGCTGTGACAGGGCTCATGGTACCTAACAGGCTTACAGAAAGTGTAATACAGCTTAAATGGCTTTTGCTATACTGCAGAGAGACACAGAGTAGTTGCTTTATGTCACAGACAGGGCTCAGGGCACCTAACAGGTAGTATGTAATACAGCCCAAATGGTTTTCACTACACTGCAGAGACACACAGAGTAGCTATTTTACAGACAGGGCTCAGGGCACCTAACAGACAGTGTGTAATACAGCCTAAATGGATATCACAATACGGCAGAGAGACACACAGAGTATATGTCACAGACAGGGTACAGGGCACCTGACAAGAGACAGTGTGTACACGGCGCAAATGGCTTTCACTATACTGCAGAGACACACAGAGTAGCTATGTCACAGACAGGGCTCAGGGTACCTAACAGACACTGTGTAATATGACCTAAATGGCTTTCACTATACTGTAGAGACACACAGAGTAGCTATGTCCCAGACAGGGCTCAAGGCACCTAACAGACAGTGTGCAAATACAGCCCAAATGGCTTTCACTATACTGCAGAGACACACAGTGTAGCATATGTTACAGATAGGGCACCTAACAGACAGTGTGTAAAAAAAATACAGATGCTGCCAGTAACAAGTGCCTTCCACCCCTTCTGCTTCTCTTCCTAGCACCACACTGGATCCCCTGATTTTTCCCCTTTCAACCCCCCGTGTGCCTTTTATTTTTAGTTAACATTTTTTTTCATTTGCCATAGCTGCCGTCAGAGAAAATGCCGATTCCTCTTTCTCCTGAGAATGTCTGCTGTTATCTGTGTGCTCACAGAGCAAATGCAGAGCACAAACACCAGAACTGACCAACTGGATTGTCAGGCTGGTTTCATGTGCTCCTTTCTGCTGTCAGGACCCCACAGGCTGCCCCTTCATGCCAGTTTCTAACCTCTGATGAGTCCCAGGACCCCACAGGCTGCCTGTAATGCCTGTTTTAAAAAACAATTACCCGTTACCTGACCCATTACCGGTGTCAACAGTACCAGATCCACGAAGTACACTGATATGCTGGGTAGGGTAGTAAATTACCCAAACTACCATACCTGGCCAAAAAATGCCAATACCTGACCTACCCACTACAGCTACCCAATGGGTTGCCCATCCCTAATTTTGTTCCATTATAAATTACATTCCATTCACAAGTTCTGGTGCTAGAGTGAGCTTTGAGCAAGTGCTACAGATCTCCCAATGCTTCAGCAGTAAATCTTTCATTGGGGGTAGGCTTCTACTGTTAGCCCATCCCTCTTATACATGTTATATCTTGCTGGGAAAAACCATGAGGCCCAATTACAAGATGCATACGCAACTTGCAGGCATATGTGAGTTGCACCATGTGGCACTATGCCAGGGACCCTGCACTATATTCCAGGACAAGCAGGGTCCCCGGCACCTACACCTGTGACTTGCAGCAGCCGCAGGCTAGCATCTAAGGAATGGTGCACCAGACAAGGGTGCTGTAAGTCACAGCACACAATCTACTGCTCTCCCCAGAGCCCCCCCACTCTGAAACACACCCACATGCACCTGGTGACATCGGCGAGGGCTGGCCAGTTGGCACAGGTGATCGGGGGGCACATCTGAAAATGGACCCAGGGGTCCACGAAGTTCAGGGGTGGGGGGCATGACAGAGGGGGGCACAGGAGCACATCCATGTAAATTCTATTGTGCTGTGGTGGGGGCATCCATCGCTGTGCCAGGACAGATGCCCCTTAGACCACCTTCTAGCTGGTCTAACCCTGCTATGCTGTACCGGGTCCTGGAATGGCATAAATGGGTTACGGCAGCTGCCCTTCTGGAATAGGGTGCAGTTGCTGCCATAACCCACCCTTGCACCATGATGCTGCAGGTTGCAGGCATAATGGGTGGCGTAGCCCACCTTTGGTGCAACCTGCAAATGCCATGGCATAGGGCACCTTCTGGAACTGCAACTTGTGTTATACATGGTGTAAGGTGTGATTTGTGCCATGGGGTTTGGCATAAATTGCCCTGAGCCAAGCGTAACATGTCTTGGAATCGGGTCCATGGTGTTACACCTTACAACAGGCAAACATTCTTAGAAGAAACAAAAAAAAGCTGGGCACACACCAGAATATGCTGAGTATTATATTTTATTTTACTAAATAATAGCAGGAGAAGCATGGCTGAAACCAGTGCTAACACCCCTATGTATCGAACCAGTCACATGGGTTTTCCTTAGAGGGTGGAGTTAGCCAAGCTGTGTACTGTTTAAAAACACCCCTCAATTACACTGCTTATCAAGTAATTCATCAAATAAACAGGTACACAGATCAATCAATTAATTTTTATTTTACTAGGCAAAACACCATTGAGAAGAACTCATTTACAAGGTGGACCTGGGTAAGGCACACATAGGTCAGCAATGAAACAACAATTTGGAGTCAGTAAACATTACAGAGCAAAATATACAACACATGAAGTAGCAGAGAATAACAAAGCAATGTGGAGTCACCAAATAATGCAGCACACTATATGGCTATGTTCATGAAAAGCTTGTACCAAACTGTGACATGAGGGGTCAATTTTTAAATGCAGAGTATATCATTTTTTTTAGTCATTTCAACATGCTGTGACCCTGCAGTGAAAATTGCACTGTGTTGTGGGATAACTCGCTTTGAAATGCCTGAGAAAAATTATCTTTAAAGTTTTGAATGCTATGGTGGACACCAAGCATGCGTTCTGAATGTTATGGTGGACACCAAGCATGCGTTCTGAATGTTATGGTGGACACCAAGCATGCGTTCTGAATGTTATGGTGGACACCAAGCATGCGTTCTGAATATTATGGTGGACATCAAGCATGCATTCTGAATGTTATGGTGGATACCAAGCATGCATTCTGAATGTTATGGTGGACACCAAGCATGCGTTCTGAATGTTATGGTGGACACCATGCTGCAGTGCAAGTTCTTGAAAGTTAACAAATTGACATCTATTTGAGAAACTGTATGAAAATATATTTGTTATGGTGTGGATAACAGATGGACACAACAACTGCAATTCCAGTGCAACCCACTTGCTTTTGTGGGATGTTTATTTATTGCAACCAAGAATATTTGCAATAAAACATGGTTCAGTTCTATGGCAGGGATGTCCCCTGGCACAATATTAAATGTTATTTATTTAGTGTTTGTTAACTGGGTAAGGCCCACTAGGCACAAGTGCCTGTTTTCAAGGGCAATCTAGGCACTTTGGGCTGGTTAAGTGACTTGCTCAGAGTCACACAGTATGCAGTTGGAGGTTGGAGGAATCAAATCCAGGTCTGTAGGTACCAAACTCATTCACAGCTCATTACTCTAACCTCTAGGCTTTTAAAACAACATTTGATAATGTCCCACACTAATCTATTTCAGTTCCAGCACTGCTTTAGCTTTTCATATCTCCCTGAGATTATTTGCTGTACTTGCGGTTCAATTTGGCTTTCTGCATTCAGAGTTAATGGCCCATGAAAAAGTCTGTGTTGCCTGACCACATCGGTGTCCTTTTTTTGAGGCCGTATGTAATATCCATTCGCATGTCACAGCAGAAATTTGACTGAAAAAAGACGTCTCTCTTCAATGAATTCCACCACCTGCCCGATAAAAAACTGTTTTTGAATAGTACACTGCATGGAATCTCCCAACTTGTATTTTGTCTGGGTTCATTTTTTTTTTATTTGAATTGGTGGAAGTACAGTGTGCTGAGCAGTTGTGGAAGGGTCTGTTGCAGATGTTCCTGAAGCAGAAAAGGGTTCTGTCAGTGGTGCGATGGAAACATCATTGGGATCCATCACTGGAGTGCTGGCAGTATCACTGGGGCCTATTGATGGAGTTGCTGTAGCAGTTGAAGGTTCCTTCAGGGGAGTGCTGGAATCTGCATGGGGGTCCATCACTGGAGTTGGGGCACATGGGTCCGTCACTGGATAGCCAGAAGCATTCCTGGGATACATCACTGGAGTTGAGGCACAGGAGTCCATCACTGGATATTCAGAAGCATTGATGGGGTTCATTGCTGGAGTTGCAGGAGCAGTTGAAGGATCTAGCAGTGCAGTGCCAGAAGCAGTGCAGGGGTCCATCACTGTAATTGCAGTAATTGATGTGCCAGGAACAGAGTCTGAGTTCATCCGGTGGGCAGGCATTTCAGTAACACAACTTCTCACATGTGAATTTGTGAGCCTCCTTACTGTCCATGGTTGTATGTGTTCATTATTCAGACATGGCCATCATCAGTTTGGCAATGAATGCAAAAACAACTTAAATTTCTGCTGGCCACCACACCAGGCACCACAGTCTTCACACTTTGGATCTGTCGAGTTCCAGGAACAGGTTTCACATCTTTTCTGTTTAACCTTCTTATGCTGTTGTTAGGCACCCAGAAGAAAGTTCTTTGGTAGTGTCTGCAACCCTCAGTTGGAGGTGCTAGAGTTAGATTATCCCGACAGTACAAAAACAGCTCTTCTGCCGTGGAAATGACAGCATGCTGTGACACGACGGTCAATGTTGCCATTAATTTAACAACAGCACTCTGTCCGTCTGAAGGGCCCTTCCCATGTCTTGATCCAAAGTATGCCCTTTCAATTGAAAATCCATTCTTGGGTAGCCATTGAAATTGCATTGAACCCCCACTTTGATTTATATTGGCTCCCACAGCCATCTGTAAAATGTACCTCCTTTTCTATGATTAGGTGCCGGGTCTTTGTGAGATGTGTCTTGGCCATGTTAACAAAGTGCCAAACTGCATGATGGTCATGTGTGATGTCCATGAAATGAATACCAGGGATTCTGTGATAGTACCTTCACAATGAGCACATTTGTAGTATGTAACAATGGGGTGCACTGTAGCCTGTTCATGATGTCAGTGGTAGGATTGGATCTCGTCCTGGTATTTGTAGGCATAGTTCTCAGCAAAGTCCAGCACCATGATAACCCATCCCTGAGGTGGTTTCTTATTAAGCTTTTTGGACTGGTAGTGTTGCCATGCAGCCACATGCAGGTGGTGCCCCAAAAACTGAAGATCCTCCTTAAGCATGTTCATAAGTTGTTGTAGCGTTGTCAGCTTGCTCTTCAGCACTTTTTGGGATGTTTTTGTTTCTATTCCATCTGTCTTTTTGGTCAAAGTCATGCTTTCCCACTGATACCACTTTACCATTTCTGACCCATATTTTCTCAACAGTTCCTCTGTGTGCTTATCTATTGCATCAACAGAACAGCTGTCATACACCTTATCCACACAGTCTCTTCTAAAGAACCTGTTACCTTCTTCCTTTGGACACATTGTCAGTTCCACAGCTTTGTATATGTTCAGGACTTTGCACTCATTCATTTTATGATTATCGGCCACGTGGTTTAAAGTGTGTAGTTTTAAGGAGACATTTTCGCAGTACTCGCATAGGCGCTGGTCAAGTTTCTGCTGTTTGGCAAGTTTAATATGTGTGGGTCGTAGACTGTTGAATCTCATTGCACCAATATGGCAATCTGGGTTTTCCTTTACAAATTCTTGGTGCAGTGTATTGAGCGGTTTGGAAAGAAAAGCTTTCACACACTGATTTCTTTTCAGAAACCCCTTCTTGTAAAGTAGAGGAGTGGCAGAATCTTCAAAAAAACTTCTAACTTTATTGGCCATTTCCAAAGGCAACGATGATTTGTGTGTATTTTTCACACGCTTCTGTTCCCTGCACATTGCATTCATCAAGGTTGTCCAGCTGATTCCAAGGGTTCTGCTGGCATCACGTAGCATCTTATATTTTTTCAAGAACAGAAATGCTCGGACCCATTCACCTTTCTGTTTTTGTCCACTACTGACTTTCTCCTTTGCAGCTTCCAACAGTTTCTTCCCAAAATTTCCACAACAGGCCATGTTTTTTCCTCTTTTCCCAGTGCTGCGTTCTTTGCAGGTGAACATGTTGTTAACAGCTTATCCACTGTACATGCAAAATGGGTGGGTGACTGTGGCAGTGCTAATCGTGCCCTTTGAAGTGCCTTCCGGATGGCACTATCAGATCGGGGGTCTTCCACTGCAGCTGCATCAGGTGTATTAGGTACATTTGCTTGCACTGAAACTGTGGTGCCGGTGTATACTTCTTTGGACTCCTTGTAGGTTTGTCACCTTTTTTCATTGATTCTCCTCCTCTTCTTCTGCGCTGACATAGCTGCACATTGCTTTCTTTTCTGTTCCCTCCATTTCTCTTTTTTCTGTTGCTTTTTTTGTTCCTCTCCTCTTGTCTCTCTTCTTGTGGTCGGTTTGCAAGTAACTGCACACTCTGCATTACTGGTTTACTCCAGTTTCTTTTGCTTTTGACAGTCTCTGTACTTCTGTGCTCACAGCCTAGACATCTCTCGGTATTCACGGCGCTTCTCCTCATCCAGTAAGCTTTTGATCAAGCTTTGCAAGTATTCAGATATGCATCAGAACATTCGTGGTCATTCTTGATGCCAACCCTGAAGTGTTTACTTCTCTCCTTTCCTGTCAGTGGAGTGGACAACAATCTCAGTCCAATGTTGATCAAGGATGCAACAAACACACAAGGTCTTCGGCTATGTTGAGATTCCATTGTTCAGAAGAACCTTAAAGATCAGAAAGATTCAGAATTAATTACACACAATAACTTCCTCTTTCACAGCTGATATGGCCTGTTGAACAGGGCACAATTTCTTCACTGCAGAGAAGGACAGAAGGAGAGTGAACACACACTGATTGACTCAGAACTGATGGCATGACGGAATGAAGAAGTTAATCACATCAATTGTGACCTGAGGAGATGAAATGATGGAGGGAAGGAGAACATATCAGTAGCCTCACAACATATAAAACAATGGAAGAAAGCAGAGTGCACGTCAGTTGCCTCAGAAGAAATGATGGAAAGAAGGAGGGGGCACGTCAGTTGCCTCAGAAGAAATGATGGAAGGAAGGAGAGAGCAAGTCAGTTGCCTCAGAAGAAATGATGGAAAGAAGGAGGGGGCACATCAGTTGCCTCAGAAGAAATGATGTAAGAAAGGAGAAGGCAAATCAGTCGTTTCTGTTATTTTTTGAAATTCAGCATTTTTATTGATTTTATAAGATAAAGAAACACTAACATACATTTTCAATTATGCAATAACCAGGATAAAAAACTAACCACTCTACCATCGGATAAATTATCCATATTATGTAAAGTAGGAAAAAGAAAAGCTCCCCTTTAAAACAATCCCCATGCCCCCGCCTCCATTAACCCAGCCCCCTCCCCCGGAGTGTGCCCACCTAACCCAACATTGCAAAAACATGGTAGAAAACCATAAACAAGTTAATTACAGTATACCAATAAAGTACAAAGGTGCTTACAGAGACATACCTAAAATGGTTATTAATGCAAGTATAAAGCATATAGTTTACCCCATTTTTTTATTGAAAGAGTCCATACTGTTGCAAGAGCTTACAACCAGTCTTTCAGTATTGAAACAAGCTGATAAATCCCTCAGCCATTCAGCATATGTTATGTCAATTGATCCATCCAGTGCTTAAGTACCAATTTCTTGACCACCGTTGAAATTAATGCCATATGGAATTTACGCTCTTGAATTTCGATACTGGAATACATACCTAAGATGCATATCTCTATAGTAAAAAAATCATCCAAACCTAGTAATGGATCTAGCTTGGATTGAATTGTATGCCATAGAGGGACTACCTTCTCACAATACCAAAATCAGTGATTTCACACAAGATGAGAGACAGGGAATGTGATGAAGCAGAGTGGTGCACTGCAACAGGAACTAAAAACCCTGTGCATTATGTGAATCACAAATCAAATGCACAGCAGCAACCAACACCAGACAATACACAGTAAACCATAGATTAAAAAGGGGAAACAGTCCACAACACAGACCGCAGGGTCTCAACATGGCTGGAGGTCGAGCAGCAAAGAAAGGCCTACTGCCCAACATCCAGCCTGGTGGAGACCAGGTGGTGGGTGGTTGCACAACATCAGATGGATGTCAGGGCCCAGCACCACAGAAATGGACACAGCAAGCAAACCAACAACAACAAAAACATTTTTAAGGCCATTTCCCTGGCAGGGGTGCACTATACCCAGTTGTAGTAATTGCCCATTGACAAGGTGGAGGGCTACAAAAACATTCATGCCCAAGCAATACTCTGAACTCTCACCACCCCCAAATAACCACAGACCACAGGGTCTCAACATGGCCGAAGGTGAAGCAGCAAAGAAAGGCCTACTGTCCAGTATCCAGCCATTTAAAGACCATGTGGTGGGTGGTTGCACAACATCGGATGGATATCAGGGCCCAGCACCACAGAAATGCACACAGAAAATCACATATTAAACAAACAAAGCTCTTGGTAGCAGGCAGGTCGACCAAAGGCCCCTCCCCCCACAACCACACACACTGCATGGTCTCAACATGGTCGAAAGTGAAGCAGCAAAGAAAGTCCTGCCCAGCATCTAGCCATTTAAAGACCATGCGGTGGATGGTTTTAAAGATGTGTGGATGTCAGCACACAAAACTCCAGAAATGCACACAGAAAATGACGTATTAAATAAACAAAGCTCTCGGTAGCAGGCAGGCCGACCAAAAGCCCCTCCTCCCCACAACCACACACCGCATGGTCTCAAAATGGCTGAAGGTGAAGCAGCAAAGAAAGGCCTGCCCAGCATCTCTCTAGCCATTTAAAGACCATGCGGTGGGTGGTTTTAAAGATGTATGGACGTCAGCACACAAAACTCCAGAAATGCACACAGAAAATGATGTATTAAACAAACAAAGATCTCAGTAGCAGGCAGGCCAACCAATAGCCCCCCCCCACAACCACGCACCGCATGGTCTCAAAATGACCAAAGGTCAAGCAGCAAAGAAAGGCCTGCCCATCATCCAGCCATTTAAAGACCATGCGGTGGAGGGTTTTAAAACAAACAAAGCTCTCGGTAATAGGCAGGCTGACCAGTGCACACAGAAAATCACATACTGTATTAAACAAACTAACTGCCCCTCCACCCACCACCACAGACCGCATGGCTGAAGGGCGAGCAGCAAACAAGGCCTGCTCAGCATCCAGCCATGTGGTGGTGTGGTTCTCAAAATTCAGATAGAGTCAGTAAGAATGAAGTTCACAGAAAAAGCAAAACCACAGGTTTTAAAAACAACACCAACTCCCCCACACCACCACCACTACAGACTGCATGGTCTCACCATGGCTGGAGGTTGAGCAGCAAACAAAGGCCCACCAAAACACATGGATAGGAAACAATCCCAGACACAAAAGAAATTGAATAAATAGACAAATGAAGCTGCTGAGTGCAATGCATGTATTGTACTCAGCAGCTTCAGTGCCTTTACTCCCACCCAAAAAGCATCTATTTTCTTTGCCTGTACACAACAAAACCCCAGTGGCCCAACAATGACCCCAGAAAAGTACACTTTAAGGCCAGCAGAGAAACCAGCAACACTGCACATAACAGCCAAAGAAGCCATTTTAAATTCCCTTGTCCTCTAATCTCCCTTACTTCCCACTTCCCATACTAACAAAAGCCAGACTTGCTTACCTGGGTTAACTGGCCACAAAAGCAAGTTGAGGATCAAACTGGGCTCCAATTCAGGGCCAAAAAACAAGTCTGCCTACATTTTGGCAAACCAGCCACTGGGGCTTTCAATGGAGGCCATTTCAGTCGTCGGGTTGTTCCAAATGTACTGCAGACACCACATATACCTAATCTGAACACATCAAAGCACTGCACTTAGTGGTGTCCATGAAGTACAAAATCACCTGCCAGCCACCAAACTCACTCGCTTGGGCAGCAATGTTCCAATAAAGAAAGCCGCATCGCTTTTACCGATGCAGCACACCATTTGTCCCATCCCTAATGCTGACAGACAAACTGGAACACTTACCTCTGGTGTTCCAAACGCACTTTTGGGAGTCGTCGGGCCTCCTGTTCTTAAGGCACTGGAGCTGCTAAACAATAGACACGATGACTCCCTTGCAAGAAAAACAGTGAATGAAAGGGGCCAGGCAGGTAAAAATGCCACCATTTATACCCCTCACAAACCCCAATCAAAATGGGGCAGCTGAGAATCACGGGGAGTTCAGGCAACCAATGGGGGGGCAGGGGGGCTGTTCGGAATGCACCAGACAAATTCATGGGCATGATTGGCTGAAGGCATTAAAGAGATGACTTCACTAGCAAAGTTTAACACCAGGCAAGTTTAAGTACCTGCCATCATAATTAGGAGAGCCACAGGGACACACAGGAACAGAAAGAAAAAGATACAGTTGAAATAAAATATGATAATTGGTCTGTGTTCTGAATGTACTAGCTGAAGACACCAGCTAGTACATTCAGAACATATTTTGGGGGCACTTAAACAATAAAACTAAAGGGGATAAAAGCATAGGGAGGGTTAAAAAACTACAGGACAACATGTGGAGTATTCAAAGCAAACTTTATTTCAACAAATACATGGCAGAATTGTTGGAAAACACACATCTCAAACCTATAAGTTTTCCATGTCACAGTTTAGCACTAATAATACAGCATGAAAATGGTGCTGGACAGCAAATAAATTTAATTTCCTGGCAGCTGCGTACCACAATTTTTTTATATGTATCTCTACATGTGGCAAGGATTAAAATAGCATTTAAATTTTTTTTCACGACTTTATATAACACTTTCAATATTTCCATGGTAGTGGTACAAGCTTTTCAAGAACATAGCCATATACATAATATACACACTATATATACAATATATACAATAGGATCCATGGAAGGTGAGGGGTTAGAGTTAAATGAGACAAGGTATGTGGTAGGTTGGTGGAAGGGAGTAGAGAGAGGGAAGAGGTGAGGCAATAAAGGGAGCAACATGGCTTTGAGATAGGGGTACAGAATATAACAAACTTGTTGCAATGAGTCAGGTATGTAGTGGTAGTAAAATTGTAAGAAAAGGGAATCTGGAGGGATCCTCGTAGAGAGTCCAAATAAAAACAGAACAACAAAAACAGCAAGCCAATGTCTCAAGTAAGTGCAAGGTAATGACCATGGGAAGGATATCCTTATTGAGACAGGTGAAGTTATGAATAGCAATTGAACTTGTCCTCTAGAGCGAGTCTAATCAGATTTAAAGTATACATCCTGACGGTATGTGTGAGCCTTAAGTGTATTTTGCAGGGTATTCCATAGGATGGAAAAGGCATGGCTTATTGATGAGGAACCATAATGGGTTCTTATCTTAGGGATGTCAAATGTAATGTATGAGAATTTTCTGAGAGAATTAGGCTTACCACTAAAAGGCAGGCCAGGTTGTCTCATGGCCCCCACCAGAAAACACAGAGTGCAGGTGAGGGGAAAGGGAGATGGAGGGAGGGCTAGTGACCTCATCCATGATGTAGGCAGTGTCATATGACAAGGGGGGTCGAGGGCTCAGGGGATTGACTGGGGGCAGAGCTAGCAGGGGTCCTGATTTGGGGTCCTTAGTGGGTATATCAGGGCATCCCAACTTGGGCTAGCCCTCTTTTTTGCTGGGAAATTCTACTGTGAACTTTAGAGCTCAGCACATCATTGACAAGTCTAGGTAAGACACATGGGGCAGCTAGGCCTTGTTGGCCATGAGGCCCTGTAGTTTAGCTTGGTTGAGAGTAATATGGGCATTTAAAAAATATAGCTTGTTTTAGGTTAGAGCTGGTTGGAAGACTGCAGGGTGCTAGTGTAATTATGAAGTTTTGTTTTATTACAATGGTAAGCAATTTAGCTAGTGGCTTGTTTTCAGTGGGTAAGACCTGAGGTCTGGTAGTTCACTGTGGAGCTAGAGCCATAAGGTCCAACTAGGTAACAGACTGGTAGTAGGATGCAGAAAACAGAATAAAAAAAAAAAAAACGAGCATTGTGGCCAGGTGCTAGCATAAGGCTGTAGCGTGGTTTTAAAATGAGAGTTGCTGCCAGGTGCTAGCATAATGATGTGGCTTGGTTTTGTATTAAAATTGTTAAGCACTGTCGCTGGTAGCTGGTTTCAATGGAAAAAAATGAATGTGGTTGCCAGAATGTGAGTGAACTGGATGGTGGATGCTGGTGGTTCGTGGAAGCGTATTGGGGTCAGCAAGTGACCGTGCTGTAAGTTGGAGCTGGAAGGAGTGGCAGCACTAGGTCACATCAGGCTCCAAGCAATGATGGTTTCCAGTTGCTCCTCACAGCAGAGGTGCTTGCAGGGCAGTGGTTAGTCAGCGAGTGGGTTCTAAAATGGTCAGCAGGGCCTAGCAGGTGGGCCACATGGTATGAGGGGTACTTTCAATGCAGGGTGTTTTTTGGGATGGTGTCCATTTTTGCTGGCATCTGATGGCCAAGGCTGAGAGTGGCAGGGCTGAGCAGGGTCCACTTTATACCCTGTGTCTCTGCCGGGGAGTGAGTGGGCGAAGCACTGGCCATGTGGGTACCAAGGAATCATGGTAGAAAGAGAAAGGAGATGGAGAATCCTGCAATAAGTAGGTGGGAAGCTCCCCAGTAGAAGTAAAGGCCAGGGGCCCATGTGAATTGTGGGAATGCTGGCAAGGTGCAGGTGAGCCTCAGGCAGAGCGGGCCTGGTTCATCCACTGGAGGGGTAGTGGGAGAATAGGGGCAGATTGGAGAAGCCCCCCCTGTATACCACAAACAGTTTTACCATTCCAGGGTGTTGCGGGAGGGTACAGACAATGAGGTGGGAAAGAGGGAGGGACATAAGAAGTATTTGTACAGCTCACAAGGGAGCTACGCTTAGCGTATATTGGGAAGCTCAAATTGGGAGATGAGCACAATATGCATGTATAGTTTAAAAGCCACGATTAACTTTCTACAATGGCAGCACAGTAGTAAAGCCACTCAGTAGCCAAGAAAGGTTACAGCTTGGTTGATAAGGCAGTTCTGGTGATACTGATGGGGCAATATTGTAGACAGCAAGCCCTCAACATTTCCTTAGGGATAACACATAGAAGAAGAGATAATCTAGGTGCACAGTGCTACATTATCTCATGCAGGGTGTTATTACAGTTGACTGAAGTTGTGTAATCGTGGATGCATATAGTCTGAGTGTAACCAGTAGTTGTAGGTAGGGGGCCCAGGTTTGATTCCCAGTATAGGGCTTATTTCTCACAAGCATGGGGGGATGCCTGCAAATGGTTGGCAGCACCAGGTGATAAGGGGAGGTTTGTGTGTGAGGGTCTTTGCAAGGGAGTGGGGTGGGTGGCGGTGGAAGGGCCCAGGCTGCCATGGGGAATCCTGGCATTTATGAGGTGGGCCTCGCTGTACTGCCCCTCAGGATAGAAGTGTCCAACCGGCCAGGGTGCAATGGCGTCAGATGCACAGTAGCTCACCACAGAAACAGGTGGCAGGAGGTGTGCCTCGCAGTACCGCCCCTCAACTGGAAGTGAGGGACAGACAGCTGGAACCAGCCACCTGGGACTGCGGCATGGGCAGTGGAACCCACCGGATGGCTGGGGCAGCAGAGGCCTACTAGGATAGGCATTGGGCACTCACAGTGTTTGCTTTCTCCTACCTGTAGTATCACAGCTTATGGCAATGGCACTCAGGGAGACCCCAATTTCCAGCAAGAAGATGATGGAGAAGGTGACAAAACAGATGGGCTAGATGACCGAATTGGTGGCGGCAGCCAAGTGGACAGAGGCAGAGGAAAAGGCGCTGAAGAAGCGGAAGAAGCAGAAGGAGCAGGATGAACTCTCAGGAAGGGGGAAGACCGGAAAGAGACCCAGATGGGTCGGGCCCAGCCCAGCACACTCCCCGGATACTGTGCCTGAGCTGGAACCAGAGAAGAAAAGCCTAGATGAGGGTAAGGAGGGAGTAGATATCTCCAATTAGGGTGACCTCAGAGAATATTTAGAGGGGTTGCTAGGGGATATGGGGGATGCAGGATTGAAAAGATGGAGTGAGCTTTGAAGGCCATTAAAGGAAAAGGGGATAAGGGGGGTCCAAAGAGGAGGGGGGAACCTAGGGGCCAGAAGTGGTACGAGGGGCCCCTAGGGTTCACGTTGGGGGACCACATCCCAACTTCACTTAAGGCAAGGATTTAGAAAGGGGAGTATGTGGATGTCTTCTGCCTGGTGGATGAGGATACTGCCATGAAATATGAGCAGAAATAGTCAGTGGGGAACTCTGATATGGTGGTAGCTCTGGCCATGGTGGGTCACAAGACAGAGGAGGCAAAGCTAAAGGGCAAAACCATTGATAACTGGCAGGTGGGCTTTATAATCTACAGTGCTGGTACTGGAGAAGTGGCCAGAGCTGACCATTCCACTGCTGACACATATGGCAACCATCAGGGATGCATACATAGCCAAGTTAGGGTATGGTTGACTCAAATAGGAGGCAGTATAGTGCAGTGAGGCAGTATAGCGCAGTGGTCTAAGGCTCTGAGCTGCAAATCTGGTGACATCCAGCAGACCAGACCTGGGTTTGAATCCCACAGCTTCCACCTGCATACTGTGTGACCCTGAGCAAGTCACTTAACCTCCTTGTGCTCCCAGGTCGCTCCTGTAAAAAAGCTTTCAGCTTAGTGTGCTATACCTGGTTAAACAACAAAACTAAAAAAAAAAAATATGATGAAGCTTTCCAGAGGCAGATGGTAGCAAAGTGAGACTTAAGGTGGGACTGCACCTATTCAGATCGTGGGTGAGGACCCTGTCCGGAGAGATGAGTGTGACAGGGATGGAGCAGGGGAAGGAAAGCCCCATGGCTTCAGGTGCCAAGACTTGCTGGAGTTTCAAAAAGGCATCCTGCACGTGGTCGAATTGCAAATTTAAGCACATCTCTTCAAGATGCAGGGGCACACACCCAGCATCTAGCTGCAGGTGGGGAGGGATAAGGGAGGGCAAGGAAGTGGGCAGTATCAGGACCAGCCCTTTCAGGGGAACTGGGGCAGGGTCCCCAGCAGAGAAAGAAGGGGTCACAGCATGGGGGTTATAATTCTAGCTACGGATGGAATTAGGCAGGATAGAGGGGAGGGGCGATGCGGGTATGCACTGGCATGCATGCCCATCATCCTGGAAGTAGTGGAAATGTGGACTTGGGATTACCTGAATACTAAGGGGGCGGAGCTCCTGTGGGAAGGTTTCCAAAAGGGGTTTCCACTGGGTTTTCAAGGGGGATGGGTGGGCATGAGGGCCAAGAACCTTGGGTCGGTCAAGGGGAAGGAGGAGGTGGTTCAGGAGAAGATACGAAAGGAGGTTAAGGCTGTGCGGGTAGAGGGTCTGCTGGAGGCCCCTCCTTGTCTCAACTTCTGGGTATCCCCTTTGGGGGTGGTGCCCAAGAATTTAAAAGGGGAGTTTCAGTTGATACACCACCTATCTTACCTGGAGGGGAAATCAGTGAACAAGGGGATCACTGACCATCTCAGGGTGGTTTTCTACACCTCACTGGATCAGGCAATAGGACTGATTAGGGCAGTGGGGGGGCCTGGTTGGCAAAGATGGACATTGAGTCAGCATTTCGGCTGTTGCCAGTCATCCCAGCCGATTGGAACCTGCTGGGTTTCCAGTTCAAGGGCAGTCTTTACTTTGATAAAGCCATGCCAATGGGTTGCCCTGTGGCTTGTTTGACATTTCAGGTGTTCATTTCCTGGGTGCAGTGGGTATTTGGGGATAGATATGGCCACAAGAGGGTAGTACATTACCTGGACAATTTCCTCTTCATTGGGGAGAGTCAAGCGGAAACACAGGGGCTGTTGGAGGGCATCAAAGGGATGTGCATATGGATAGGAATTCCGTTGGTGCAGGGGAAAACGGTGGGCCCGGCATGCAAACTGGAATTCCTGGGACTAGAGGTGGACACAGAACAGGGATATTTCCAGTTGCCTGGGGACAAAGTGTCGTGATTCAGAGGACTACTGGCACAAATAACAGGGAGGAGGAGGGTACCACTGGTACAAGTGCAGCAACTGCTGGGGCACCTTAATTTTGCCTTCAAAGCCGTTAGTTCTGGTAGGGCATGTACTAGGAGGCTGGGAAGGGCTACAGGTAAGGTGAGACAGCCGCATTACTGGGTAGATATTACAAAAGGGGTCTGGGAGGATTTCAAGATATGGAAGGAGTTTTTGGAGCATTAGAATGGGGTAATATTTTGGTAAAATGAGTGGGAATGCAACACAGGTCTGGAACTTTACACTGATGCCTCAGATGTGTTCAGGATGGGGGCATATATTAAGGGTCAGTGGATGTCAGTGGCATGGCCAGGAAAGTGGGCAGATAAGGGGCTATCAAAGGATATCACCTTCTTGGAAATATTTCCAATCTGGGTAGCCTTAGAGGTATGGGGTGACAAGATGAAGGAAAAATGCATCCTCTTTTGGTGTGATAATAAAGGGGTGATAGAGGTCATTAACAGGCAGGGCAGGAGTATGGAAAGTGTGGGCAGGATTCTGCAGCAGTTGGTGCTGCTAGAACTGTGGATGAACCTATCTTTTAAAGCACAGCACATAGAAGGTATCAAGAATGACTTGGCTGACATTCTTTCCTGTTTACAGCTCGAAAGGTTTCAGAAGCTGGCTCCTCATGCAGAAACACACAGGACCAGCATCCCAGACCGGCTGTGGGAGATTGGAGGGCCACTGCCAGGGCACTGTACCAGGGATCCTGGTCGGCCAACACCCCGAGGGCATATGAAAGTGGGCGGGCAAGTTTGCTGGAGTTCATGGTAAGACAAGGAGGGGACAGGGAGAAGATGATCTGGGATGAGCAGGTGAGAAGGTTCATTGTAGAGAAGTGGGAAGAAGGGATGGCACGTGCCACAATGGTGGTGCAGCTCACAGACATTAGTTGGGAATGCTAGTACAGGGGCTGCTAGATGCCATGGTGGGTACAACAGTCAAGAGGATGGTTACAGGTTGGCAAAGGGGCCAAGGTTGAAGGAAGGAAGAGATACGCCTCATAAATGGACAGCTGCTGGACAGAGTGCTGGGGTTGACATGGCAGCTGTGCACCTCGGTGCTGGAGGCCCATCTGTTCTGAGCAGTGTTCACAGTCATGGCAATGGGTGCTTCCTGGATGGGGGAGGTGGCGGCCCCATGTAAAGGGGTTCATCCAACCTGGCAATGCAGCACGAGAATGTGACACAGGGAGGGGACAAGGTGGTCATTAGATTGGCCAGGTCCAAAACAGACCAAGGGGGGGAAGGGAACCATGGTCATGCTAATTCGGTGACCAGGATCGCCAAGCTTCACAGTGGCTGCCATGGAAGAGTACAAGAGGACTAGGGGGTGAAAGGGGGTGCTGTTCAGGCATGGGGCGACTCCCCAGTCACCAGTTTTCAGGTAGGAGCAGTGCTCAAGAAGGCCTTGACATTTGTGGGGAAGGAGCCGGGTGACTTTGCCCCCTCATTCCTTCTGGATAGAGGCAACCTCAGAGGCAGCTGAAAAAGGGGATTCAGTGGAGGAGCTGAAGAGGGTAGGGTTGCTGAAGATCCAATTGTTTTAAGAGATATGTCAGGTGTTGATGCCAGCAACTCACACTGTTTCCTTTTGTTTCCTTGTCAGATTCCAAGCAGAATGTATGGATAGTGGGGCACTTCTTCATCTACTGGGTGGAAAGGTTTGCGGCCACCATGGACAGAGGGATGCGGCTATGAGCTAACACGGAGCACACAAGGGTCCAGTGGAAGGGCATCAGGGACATGAGATGGGCCCAGCTACTGCCCCTTCTGGAGGAGTTGTGAGTGCAGTGGGGCAGGCCAGACTGCATCATCATCCACCTAGGGGGCAATGACTTGAGGGGTTCACCATGGAGGGTACTGGGACAGATAATAGCTGCTGACTTAGAGGATGTAAAGAGGTGGTGGTCGGGTGTGACCATTGGCTGGTCAGAGATCAAGTTGCGAAGAGTATGGAGGGAGCCAAGGATGTGAGGTTGATCAAAAAGGTGAGAAAATGCTTGGACAGGAGGGTGGCAAGGACAGCGATTGAGATGGGAGGTGCACATCCAGCACAAGGACATCTCCTTTGAACAGGCAGCAGTGTACAGGTCAGATGGAGTGCGTCTGTTGGAGTTTGGGATGTGCCTGTTCCTAAGGCCCATAGGGGAACTAGTAGGAGAAATAGCTAAGAAAGGTCTCAGGTTCTAACCTTAAGGGGGGAGTCCCACCATCCATCACAAGCTGGAGGCAGGGCAGTGGAAGAAGGAAGGGAGGAGCAGGGGGAAAGAGTGGGCAGAGAAGGAGGGAGGGGGTAGGATGCATGGGCTGGGGCAAGGAACCCAGGCTTGGTATTAAGGTGGGGAGAGGAGATAGGACTAGGTGCAGGATTCATAGTGTCCGGGCCTGGATGGGGAGGCCCCGGTAAGTGAGGAACCAGCCTGATTCTGGTGATGGAGGAGGGGGCTGGATTCAGAGTGTCCAGACCCTGAAGCGCGAATAGGAAAAGCAACCAGAAGGAAAAAGAGGCCAGAAGAAAGAAAAAGGATGTGACATAACTTGTGTTGTTATAGTTAACTTATGATATATGGGATGTAAATGATCTTTGTGCCAAAAATAAATACATTTTGCCAGTGAGCATCCAAAATCCAAAAAAGTGGTGGTGTGAGATTATTTTTGGGGGGGAATCAGGGAACAATTAGACTTGCCACTAAAAGGCAGGCCAGGTTGTCTCATGGCCCCCACCAGAAAAATACAAAGCACAGGGAGGGGAGGAGGGGAAGGGTGGAGGAGGTAGGGCTAGTGCCCTCATCCATGATGAAGGCAGTGTCATATGACAAGGGGGAGTCCAGGGCTCAGGGGATTGGCTGGGGCAGAGCCAGCAGGGGTCCTGATTTGGGGTCCTAGGGGTATATCAGGGCATCCCACCTTGAAGTAGCCCTCTTTTAGCTGAGAAATTCCCCACCAACCGAACCTTGTAAGGAAGGCTCTGGGGGCAACAGGTTGGCACAGAGGTAATAGGGCAGGCGCGGAGCAGCACCGTGTGGGAGCCAGGCATGAGGCAGTTAAGATGGTGCTGTGAGTCACCAACATTGGCCCCGGGGGCTGGCTGGAGCCCTGGCAGGGGAGGCATTGGCACCCAGTAGACAGTGGATAAGATGAACATGGAAGAAGGAAGGGTGAGTGGGAGGGAAGAGGGGGCAGAGAAGGGGGTAGGATGCACAGGCTGGGGGCAAGGAACCCTGTTGTGGTATTACGGTGAGGAGGGAGGACAGGTCTAGGTGCCAGATTCTTAGTGTCTGGGTCTGGATGGGGATGCCCTGGTAAGTGGGAGAACCGGCCTGGTTCTGGTGATGGAGGAGGGGGCCAGATTCAGAGTGTCCAGACCCTGAAACATGAAAAGGAGAAGTAACCAGAAGGAGAAAAAGGCCAGAAGAAAGAAAAATGATATGACATAACTTGTGTTGTTATGATTAACTTTTGATATATGGGATGTAAATTATCTTTGTGCCAAAAATAAATACATTTTATCAATGAGTAACCAAAATTCCAAAAAGTGGTGGCATGCGATTATTTCTTTGAGCGGGGGGATCAGGGGACAATATGCACAGGGAGCGCATTTTTATAAATTACAGATATAGGGAGGGAGTTTCTTAGTAATGGCCCTCTACATCCAGAAGGAGACATTATGCCATCTCCTAGTACTGAGGGAGCGCCAGCCAATCAGCGAATAAAGAGAACAATGGTGTGTATTAGATGGGGTATTTGTGATAAACTGTAATGCTCTATGGTAAAGCGTGTCCAGAGTACTTAAGGCTGATTTAGGACAGTGACTGTAAAGGAAGTCCGCATAGTTGATTAAGTGGAGGAAAGTCATCTGAAGCAATCTTAATTTAGCTTCATAGGTAAGCAGATGCTTAACACGATAAAAAAAGTCAGAGTTTTTGATGTAGTTTTTTGACTACTTCCTTGATATGGGTGACAAATGAAAGTTGACAGGCAAGCCAGAAGCCTAGGTATTTAAATATGCAAATCGTGTATTCAAACACCTATTAAATTATCAATCAATTCAACATCCATACAAACACATAACATATATTTTATAAAAAAAGGCACATTCTATTACAAGTTAACTAACACTGTAATTAGGATTGATAAAAAATGTATAAACCGCAAGAATGCTGACAGACCATTCAAGTCAGGCAAAACCTCTACCATCTTTTACGTGGATGATATGGTGTTATACACCAGGGCCAAGGACATTACCTCCATTAATACCACACTTGAGTCAGATTTTGCCTGTCTACATGAGTGGCTTATTCAAAACAAACTTCTTCTGAATGCTAAAAAAATGGTGGCAATGCTGTTTGGATCAGCACCAAGTGTCAAAGCCAGCTTTGCAACACTGGCTATACACGGCTTGAATGGCTCACTCTTGGATTTGGTGGACTCTTTCAGAGACCTGGGTATAACCCTTAGCTCTTCGTTGGATTTCAGCCTCCATATCACTAACACTTGTAAGGCAGTTAATATCAAGCTGGGGCTGGCATACAAAGTCAAGTAATACTTAAACTCTAAGGCAAAATTAGCCATTACACAGCGGGTATTGTGACCCAGCCTGTCTTAAGGAATCACTTCCTATAAAGATGCAAACAAGGGACTATTGAAAAAGTGGGACACCTGTTATAATAGTATCTGTTGCTTCATACTATCATTACCTAGGTGCACCCACCATTGCGTACTTTACTCCATTCTGGGCTGGCTCTCTCCCATCTCTTACCAAGTCTATAGCACAGGATGCACAATTGACAGTATCATCCGAACTGGAACACCAAAGTCCCTTGCATGCTTGATGAACCCAGTCCATCAGACTTACCTGCTGAGATCTACCAAAAAGTCATTCCTTAATACACCCAAATCGCCACTAGGATGGGTGAGCAGACATTTGCAGTGTCTGCCCCAAAGCTATGGAACTCCCTGCCTTCAACTGTGAGGCACTCCACTACACACCTGATCTTTAAAAATGAGCTCCGTGCCAACCTCCTGCCTCTGACAGATGCACTTGTGACTTAACCCCTGGGGAGGACACCTAGTTAGGCTTCCTTTGCATGTCCCTTCAGCACATATTCAGGCACTTATCACTCTCGCCCACTTTTAAATTGCAGGCAAAGATAGGCTGTGAGGTATCCCACCGCGAGACTGTCTGGAATAGTTTCTCTCTTTACTTATACCATATGGTCTATCTCCTTGAAACTGTATTATGTATTCCCCTGTATCTATGGATAGCCTAGTGTAATGTCTAATTTCTCTTGTACAGTAGGTATCACCATGCCTGTCTATACTGTAATGTGTTTGACCCAAGTCTGTATTATGTAATAGTAACCATTGTGATATAATGTGCTTTTACCTATGTCTGTAACTCTCCCAGGTCGTGACTGAAAATAAACAATTTCTTTGTCTAGAGCACTTACCCAGTAATCAAAAACTAAATAAATAAATAATATTGCTGTTTGTATTTTAAAATGATCTTATAATTCACATATTGAAAAATGACTGTGTTTTACATTGTGGCCGAAATAAGCTCCTTTACCTTTCAAAATTTTTTTTTTTTAATATGCAAAGGGTTATAAAATATCCCCATGCAAAAATGCCACAAACACAGTCACATACTAAGTGTATCCTTAAATTAAATCAGCATAACAAGGGTTTATAATAAAATGAAATAAACGTTGCCACATATGGAAGGTCAGGCAAAGTGCAAAAGGTCATATCACACATCTTATTAAAATGTCAATAAATTCAATATCCATACAAACACATCTATATCTTTTGATAAAACAGACATATTATTATTATAAGTTAACTATCACTGCAATTAACATAGATAAAAATAATAAACCACAAGAATGTTGACATTCATTCAAGTAATATTATCTAAATAGGTTTAGATTGTTAAGTTGTGGCTATAAAAGAAATTTACTTCATTAAGAAGATTCTTAAATTTATTTTAAATATGCAGGGTAGCAAAAGCTGTCTCCCATACATATGCCACAACCACAGTTACTGAACAGAAATAACCTTAAACTAAGTCAGCATTACAAGAGTTTATAGTAGGACTTTGTCACATATAAAAAGGTCAGACACAGGGCAAAAGGTCATTTCACAAGTAATGTTTAAAATCTAACTGAGCCAATCAGCATAAGTGCCCCTATCTAAAAATCAATTTAGCTTCACACTTGTTAAGTGCATTTACTCCATCTCCCTCTCAAACTAAAGGTGGTACATGATCAATAGCATGAAAGCACAGGCCACATGGGTTGCTGTTATGAGACTCATAAAAATGAGCTCCCAGAGTATTTTCAATTTTTAAATTAATTATTGCTCTTACATGCTCTTGTATACATGATTTAAGAGTATGAATTGTCCTCCCCACGTATAGTTTCTTGCACTGACACCATACAGCATAAACAGTGAAGGGACTTTGACAATCTAAATGGTCATACAGTCTGACGCTTTTTCCACTATTAGGATGTACAAAGTACTCTCCTGTCTCGGTGTAGCAACACACGTTGCAATACCTGCATCTAAAAAAAACTTTATTTAATGAAATTTGGACTCTATCAGGATTGTAAAAATGACCAGACATCAAAATATCTCTTAAATTTAGACCTCTCCTATAGGAAGTTAATGGTGTATTTCCCATGGTAGTACCTACATTTTGATCCCCCTCGATTATTGACCACCTGGATTTAATTATGTTACTGATTTCAGACAATCTACCATGGAAATCAGTAACAAAAATCATTTGGTCATTGTCTCTCTGCATATTAGATTGTTTCTTTATGCCAGCTTTTATAAGATGTTTTATATCAAGTCCCCTTACTTTGTCTAGAGTATCCAAAACCACCCAAGAGCTGTAGCCCCAATCCCTAAAGCATTTACAGAGGAGTTCTGCTTCGTCTTCAAAATCCTCATTCAAAGTGCAATTTCTGCTCACTCTGAGAAATTGACCAAATGGTATACTATGTACAAGGGACCTGGGGTGACAGCTCTGAGACTGTAACATGGTATTCCCTGCAATAGGTTTTCTATAGATGCTGCTGATAACACGGCCCCCATGTAGTTTTAATTTCACATCTAGGAACTCCATCTCAATTTTATCTGTTCTGTGTTTACACTTGATATTCCCTCCCCCGAGCGCAGGGCTCCATCGGCTGAAAAGCAAGGTATGCTACCCAAATCTAACAGCTGGAAGCAGCTGAGCTGGACCGAGATTTTGAACCCGGATTTTTTGCGCCCAAAACAACAGCCTGTATTTTACATAGGCACAGCAGTGCAGATAGCTTTTATGTGACTGAATATTTCATGACTGCTCAATGTTAGGGGGCTTTATCCTCAGTTACGTTAACTCTGCTTGTATTTGGGGATTTATTTTGCCTTTTCCATCAGTTACTTTGAATTGACTAGTATTAGGATCTGTTTGTGCTGGATTGCTAGAAGGACTCTGGTCAAGTTTAAGGTGAGTGTTTTCAACTTTGGGAGGTAGTATTACTGTGGACAGTCCGCCCCCCAGGCAAAGGTTCTAAATCACACAGAAAGACTCACACATTAACAACTTCATTTAAACTGAGCTATCTGTTTTGCCTGTAACTGCTTGCTGAATCCCTGGCCAGTATAACTGACAAATTTGGCTCCAATTCAGATTGATTTTCTCTTTCCCAGCCAGAAAACACTTCCTTACGTTGTTGCTGTCCACCATACTAGTAATGTAACTCAGATTCCTTTAAGCTTTTATTTCTGAGTTCTGTGGTGCAAGCTCTTAATTTTTCAGATCTCTCTGTGATGTGCAGTCCCCCCCCCCAAAACAGCCCCATCTCCATGTACCTGTATTTAAACACCACTCCTTCCCTCCTCAGCTCTCCCGATCCAGCAGTGGAAGGGACTAAGGAAACCTCCCGAGCGCGGGCTCCATCAGCTGAAAAGAAAGGTATGCTACCCAAAACTAAATGGCTGGAAGCAGTTGAGCTGGTCCAAGATTTTGTGCCCTGCTGTCGCCATGCGCCCCGGCTGCCCCACCACCCTTGGTCAGCTCTCTAACTTATATCCTGCAACCACGTGAGCTGAAATACCTATCAGCTCATTTTCCCATCTGCAGCCTATCTAACGCCACCACTAGTGGCCACTGCACTTCATTACCCAGGACTTTCCAGAGTCCTGTAAAACCAATTACAGAAAGAAAACAAAATAAAAGATCTTGAACATGGCAATTTGGCTATTCCTTATACTCACACACCCCCTTACTCAGTCAGTCCTCATCACTGTCCCTAAGGAATGCAAGTTTTCTCCTGCTATCCACCTCCACCTTAACTGGACTGTTGTTGTCCTCAGATCTCTCTGCATCAATCTTAGCCACTGAATAAAAATTCCTTTATCACTACAGCCTTACCCACCCCCACATAATCTCACAAGCCTGCCCAATATGGCCACAATTAAAGACACACCCCTAGCATCTATATTTCTGGCATCCCTATCTAATATTGAATAAAGACATCTAGGGTATCTGCTTCACTCCATCTCACTCAAGCGCCACTGACAGCCTCCAACCTGCCCAATGTTTTCCCTCCTTCTCCTAGCCTTGCTTGCAGGTAATGTAGAAATAAATCCTGGCCCCACGAATACACACATTGACCACACAGATGCCTCATGGGCGAGACCACATGGAATAAAGATCACCCACCTAAATGTATGTAGTCTCCCTTCCAAATTTGCAGAGGTTGAAGCCTGGGTCACTCTATACAAGCCTCATGTGCTCGGTCTAACCGAGACCTGGCTAAAGACATACCATGAATCTGCCTTGTACCAGCTACAAGGCTACTCCTTCCTCCAAATGGACAGACCAGGAAGAAAGAGAGGAGGAGGAGACATAGCGCTGTATGTCTAGGACCACATATCAGCTGCCATTGTTGCATGCTCTCCCACCAACTCCATAAGCCAATGGATTATCACCAAACCAACTATTAGTGCATCAATGGAAATTTATGTTGGCTGTTACTATAATCCCCCTCCAGCTACCAAGCAGGTTCTGTCTAGTTTCCTCTCCAGTCTAACATGCACCACTCCAACTAGGGATGCGTTCCTGCTTGGGGACTTCAATCTCAACTGGACAGGGAATTCAAACCCAGATTACACAACCCTACTAAAGTCCCATAACTTGGAGCAACTAATCTTGGCCACAACCAGACACAGCAAACACACAACAAACCAGTCTAGCCTTGATTGGATTATGACAAACCGGCCTGATAGAATCCTTCAAGCAGGGACCATGTCCGATGCGATTAGTGACTGCACACCCACCTACATCGTCATGAACAACAAGACAGTTTGCCCCCAACCAAAACCACTGTCTGTCAGAAATTTTGGTACCCCAAACCATGACCTTGTAACTAGAGATGCAATGTCATCAAGCTGGTCCTCCCTATATCTGACAGAAAACATATCCACTGCTGTTAATCTCTTCTACAGCATGAATCGGAACCTACAGGACCACTATTTTCCCATCAAGACCAGAAGGGTTTGAGGTGGCTGCACACACTGGATAACAAAAGAGCTATTACTACAAATGAAAGCCAGGGACTCTAGTTGGAAAGCTTTCAAAGTGTCCCCATCCCCCCATCTATGGAACGCCTACAGGCAGCTACTCAATGCCTGTAAGCAGATGACAAAGTCACTCAAAAAGAAATACATGACCAACATCCAGCAAAACACCCTGAGGAATCCCCGTGGCTTCTGGGCATCAATTGGGTCCATACTTAACCCCAAGACCAATAAGAAAATTACACAACTTATGTCCTCATCAGGCAAAATCAATGACCCCAAGGACATCGCAGACCTTTTCAATGATATGTTTACCGACCTGACCCTGTACCCTAGCAAACTTCACCCTCATCCTCCCTCCTACCTAAATAGAAATGGGAGCACCCCCAGTACTCTAAACCCTGGAGCATCTACCCCCCATTCTACTTCAGAGCTATTAGCACAGAAACCACTACAAAACTCCTGAAAACTCTACCCTCCAGTGGTAGCCCCGGTAGTGATGGACTCTACCCTGCTTTTCTGAAGATTATCTCCCTAGCCCTAGTAAGGCCGCTAATACATATTTTTAACCTTGACTGTCCACATCTACAGTGCCAAAAACCTGGAAACATGCTTATGTGATTCCCGTCTTCAAGGCAGGAGACTCGCTCTCCCCTGAGAACTATAGACCCATTTCCTTGCCCCCACATCTTAGCAGACTGCTAGAGAAGGTTGTCCATTCCCAGCTGTCAGAACACCTAAATAACTACAACCTCCTATGTCCCCTCCAGCATGGTTTACGAAAGCATCACAGCACCTCCTCTGCTCTGGCAGTTTTTCCAAACCATATCCTCAAATATATGGACATGGGTAAGGCCACAGGTGCCACTTTTGTTGACTTATTAAAGGAGTTTAACCTTGTAGACCATCAGCTCCTTCTCTCCTCACTTCGACAGTTTGGCTGTGCTTCTGGACCTGTAATCTGGTTCCAAAGCTACTGCTCAAACAGGACCCAGTCCGTGCTTATAAGCAAAGTTGCTTCAGCTTCCCTTCCCACAAACACTGGAGTTCCCCAAGGGTCAATTCTTGCCCCCTTCTCTTATCCATGTTTGTAAATGCTTTACTGACAGAGATCCTAAATTGCAATGCACTCCTTTAAGCAGACGATCTAGTCCTGTACCACAGCGATAAGTCACTGGAATCCATCTCCTCCACATTCACTGGCAGCTATGCTACAGCAGATAGCTAGTTTGCATCCAGAAAACTCCTAGTCAATGGGAAAAAGACAAAGGCCATGCTCTTTGGATCCAAGCCATTCCTAAACAAAGTCGCCAAATCTGACTCCTCCCTCATCGTATGCATACCCACTGGCCCCCCCTCTCGAGGAGGTCACCTCTTTCAAATATCTCAGCGTCACTCTTGACCCCTCACTTACCTTCAAGGATCACACAACTCTGACTGCAAGAAAGATAAATCAGAAACTAGGGGTGGCATACCGCGCAATTCGCCTGCTCTCACCTGATGCTCGCCTCGCCATTGTGCAAGGCAGCCTTCTCCCTCTCCTTGACTACTGCTCCCTCTCATCTATTCCCTCATGTCCTTGATGCAACACTCCCACCTAAACACAGCTTATAATGCTATCTGTCACTTTGTTCTCAAAGCCCTCTCACTAACCCACCACTGCACACTCTACCAGTTCCTAGGATGGCTCCCCCTCCAGCAATTCCTTGATTATGCCACAGGCTGCCTGGTGGATAGTGCTCTTAGAAGTAACCAGCTATCCCCCTATGCTCCCCTACTCATAAATAGAGCAACCACTAGACCTCTAAGGGCCTCCTCTGTTCCAAGCCTTGAAATCCCTCTGGTATCAACTGTGATGGGCAGTAAGGCTTTCTCTGTATCTGCCCCCTCCCTCTGGAACAGTCTTCCTGAAAACATTCATATATCTCCATCCCATGCATCTTTTAAATCCAACCTGAAGGCATGGCTAATGAAGGAGTCCACCTGCAAATGCTCACTGGGTTGCGTGGGAAATCATAAGCTGCCATAAACAACCATAACTTTTTGCCACCCCCCTTTTTTTGTTTCTCTTTTCCCCATGCATCCCCCTCTCTCCTTAAGCTCAACCCACATGTGACTTGCATGCTGTCTCGCACAGCCAACCAGATAGGCTTTCTCAGTCCCTGCCTGCTCCTGCCATCTGCCAGGACTGGCGTGTTTACTTAGATTAGATGTCAGCAGTCCGCTGCTTTCATGATGCACCTTATTAACTTTGTGCAAATGCTAATCTACTTTTCCTCTGTACTGCTGCCTGTATTACTCTGTTATATCCTCTTTATTTCACCATGCCAATACAATATGTAAACAATGTCTGTTTTTATTAAGTGCTTATGTCATCTGCACACCAAAATGTAAATGTCTGTATACCTAATTGTAAATATGTTCACTGCTTGTGCTACTCCATCGCCACCTTGTGGCCCAGATCATGACTAAAAATGAACCACTGGATCAGTGCACTTACCTGGTTACCAAAAACATAAATAAATAAATAATCAAGTTATTTAGATTCAGCCATTTCATAAATTCAGACACTTCTTCCACCCCTCCCACCCCAGACACAAATGATATCATCAATAAAATGACACCATAAACAAATGTGTCTGAGGTGGGGGTTGACATCATGAAATACAATGTGTTGCTCCCACCAAACAAGGAAAAGATCAACACATGAGGGTGCTAAAGAAGCACCCATCGCTGTTCCCTAGAGCTGATAGAATCGGTTATCAAAAGGAAAAAAAGTTATGCTCAAGCACAAACCTTAATAGGTCCAGAATAAATATTTTCTGTGACCCCTGTGTGTCAATGTCTTCAAACAAAAATTCTTGGCTGGCCCTTAAACTGTCTTCTTGATGGATACTTCTGTACAATGAAGCAATATCAATTGCTAGCCAGTGATAAGTGTCAGCCCAAACAAAACCTTCTGTTTTATTAAGAGGATCAGGGGTCTCTCACATATATAGGCATCTTTGCCAGCACCTGTTTTAGAAAATGATCCATAAATTTGGAGGAACCCTCACTGACCTACTTCTGTTCTTGACCTGAGGTAAACATGCTCAGGCAGAGGGTGGGATTTGAACCCAAAACATGATAAAACACTGTGATTTAAAACAATTATCAAAACCTCGCGAACAATAATCATCACATTTTAACATGATTAGCAGTTCAGAAACACTTGGCAGAAAAAGACTGTTTCACCTTATGTACTGTTAATAACTGTCTCCTAATAATTATTATAACTAGCCAGTTATTCATAAACATATGAATTTACAGAGAGAAACAAAGGGGAAATGTCACAGATTGAGTAGTTGCTTTTGTGGGGGCATGGGGGGGTAATATGATTGTGAATGCAAGCATTCCAAAATTACTTCGGGGGGAGGTATATGGAATGTGTAGGCTAGAAACATTCATCGCTACTCTCCGGGTGCCTCAGTAATCAGGTTTGTGATTTGAGGGACCTCTCAGCTGGTCTCCTTACGGTATACTCATGGAGCTGACAAATTCTAAAAAGAGAAATAGAGATAAAAAAAAAAAAATTACAAGGGTTCGTACATATTCATGCACTGCCAAGGTATTCATAGTTCTACTACATATAGTGTGCTGTATCCTTTGCCATAGAAGCGTAAAGCATGGCTACAGTTTACAAGTTTGATCTTTACAATTGGATCACTGGCCCCAAGGATATGAATAAAGACTGAGACTAAAAATCATTTCTATAAATATGAGTCCCCAAAAATGATAAATTGATTTAAGACATATGACTTGAGGTTGTATAAATCTGTTACAGTAGTTAGGATGTGTTTTTCATAACAGCATTTTAACTTATTTAGTTTTTGTAGCATAAGGTACTCTAGTTCACTGAAGTGCCAAAAGGTCTAAATTGTAAACTGCAGTTACACTTTGCACTACTATGCCATAGGACATAGCTTGCTATATGCAGTATAACTATGAATACATTAGAAGTGTATGAATATGTATGAACCCTTGTATTTTTTTTCTATCTCTATTTCTCTTTTTTAGTTTGACAGCTCCATGAGTATACCTTGAGACCAGCAGACAGATCTCCTGATACGATAGCACAGGAATTCCCCTGGGGTGGCCATGATCCTGGATACTACGGCACCCAAAGTGTAACAATGTATTTTTCTAATCTACACATTTCTTTTCTCCTCCACTGCAGTAATTTTTGAATATTTGCATTTTCAACCACATTATCCACCCCCCTCAAACACACACCCTGCCCAAAGCAACTACCCAATCTATGTAGTAGTAGTGAAAAGCTTTATTTTTAGACAAGAATAAATGACAGTGCAATCTGTACAAATCATTTCATCATTAGGATGAATCCTATTTTCAAGGTGTTCCTGTTATGAAAAGCATAAAATGTTACAAACTCCAAAATTTACATATAAGTTAATCAGACATTTGAACAAATTATCAAAGCTTCATAATTAGACACTTAATTTTATAATTTATGAGCAAAATGCATATATCAGTTGAGTGTGATCTAGATCCATGAAAGCATCTAATTTAAAGTGGTTATTTCTTTTGAAATTATGCACAAACTCGACAGAGACAAAAACTTGTCTATTATACAGATGGGGGGGGTCAGCCTAACTCGACATACATATGTACATACATTAATGTCTGTTCTCATAGACAATCTAAGACTTTTCCCCATGTTTCTCTCTGTAAACTCCCATTTATGAATAATTCTGCCAAGAGTTTCTGAACTGCTAATCATGTTAAAAGTAATGATTATTATTTGTTAGATTTTGATGATTTTTTTAAATCACAGAGACCAGGATATTTAAAGTTTTACACCGCACACAAACAGACTGCACCAGGATCGGGCCGGGTTAGAGCAGGTTCACAATATTCAAAGCAAGACATAGCACCGGCGCAACGCATTAGCGCCGGTGCAAAACGTTAATGTATGCAAGGGGCAAAGTGAGGGGCGGGAACCTGAATACAGGTGCAACAGCATATTCAAATGTTTAGCACTGCACAAGGCCACATTGCATGACATGTAGTGCTGTGCTAGTTACTGCCTATAAAAGGCAGGTCTTATCTCAGGGCAATCCACAGAGGGTGTGTGTGGCCAGGACAGGAAGACAACATGGTGTTTTTCACAAATGCTGTAGTGATGCTCCTCAAGGAGGAAGTGGTGCAGGAGGAGGAGAGGAACCAGGCCCACCATGACCCACACCACAGGCCAAGAAGAAGATACGCTGCACACAGGTTGTACTGCTCAGAGGGTCCTTTGAGACCCTGCCTAATGAGTACATCACTGGCCAGTACAGGATGAACAGGGCCCTGTTGAGGCAGATATGCGAACTTCTGCATTAGCAGGTGCAGCCCAACACCAGACGCAGCCATGCCATGTCAGTGGAGGAGAAGGTGATGGCAGCAATATGCTTTCTAGCCACTGGGGATGTTCCAAGCCACAGTGGGAGACACCATTGGGATATCGCAGTCTGCCACCTCGAGCCTCCTGACCCAGTTCCTAGATGCCTTCTTGCTGCATGCTGCCGAATTCACAGTATTCCCCAGCATGGCAGCTGAGCACAGAGTAACCATGCAGCAATTCTATTGAGCTGTGCACCTACCAGCAGTACTTGGTGCCATTGTCTGCACCCATGTTGCCATCCAAGCACTACCTAGCAGTGACATATATGTCAACAGGAAGGGGTATCACTCCATCAATTGCCAGGTGGTGTGCGATGCCACAGGGAGCATCAGCAATGTTTATGCACAGTACCCTGGCAATGCCCATGACACCTTCATATGGCCCCAATCAAGGCTGTGCCAGGCCTTTGAGGAGGGTAGAATACCCAGTGGGGCATCTTGTCAGTGAATATCTGCAGCCATGACCTGCACAAACTACAGTGGAATGGTGCCAAGCAAGTGTAGGCAGGGTGGAGGTTGGGGCACGGGGCAATGGGACAGCAAAACACATGACATACATTTGCAATGGCCAGACAGCAGAACAGCACAGCTAACATGTACACATATATGTTCACAGGGGACAGTGCCTATCCCCTGAGACCCTAGCTGCTCACACCGGTACTGCGGCCAGCAACAGTGGCTGAGGAGAGATATAATGAGGCACACACCGCCACAAGGAACATCATAGAGAAGGTCTTTGGCATGCTGAAGATGCGATTCTGCTGCCTAGACCTTTCAGGTGGTGTCTTACAGTATAGCCCTCAGAAGGTATGCCATATATTCCTATCATGTTGCATACTGCACAACATGGTGCTAAACCATGGTATACATGCACCCAAACCTGAGGTACAGTCAGACAGTGACACAGAGCCAGAAGTCCAGGGGAGAGTAGAGCAACTCAAAAGGAGGGACCCTCAAATGACCCACAGAGCCATGGAGCACTGAAGCAGCATAGTGGACACACTAGCCTGGATGGGAAGGTGAGTGGACACAACACAGACAAACAACAAGTTATGAACAGTGCCTTTAATCTATGTGCAAAATATGTACAGTGCAAAACAGTGACAACAGTGCAAACACCAGGAGTGGAATGCAGTGTAACAGTGCACTTGTGATGTGTACATGTGTGGTAGTGTGCAGTTCACGGCACACATGGTTGGATGGCTGAAGAGTGTGGTTTGTGCATGGTGTGGGGCTGTGGGGGTGGACTGGCAGGTAGGGTACTGTGGGTGTTATGTGCCTGTGTGTGGGTGAGGGACCATGCGTGTTGGTGACATTGTGTGTGTGAGTGTCTGTATGTGTGTGTGTGACCCAAGGGGCTGCAGGCCAGGCTAGCCCCATCTATTGTTGGCACCTACCACCACGCACACAGCACGCACCATGTCTGCCGGACAGAGATGTTGGTGTGCTCTGTGTTGAGGACACAGGTGGTGAGGACTGTTTGGAGGTGAGAACAGCAGCATGCACGTGAGCATGACAGGGCACTGCACCAGCCATGGAGGTTGAGCGGCCACATCACTGTGCCTGGCCCATGGAGGACTGGGATGCTTGAGTGGAGGACCGGGTTCCCACATCCTCTGCATGGACCACATGCCAGGGAATGGTATTGGTCCTCCTGCATGGTATTGTGTCAGCACCCTGCTGACCAGCCAGGATTGTGGCATGCATCACCTCAGCATGGACATTCACAGCTGCTGTTAGGTCCCTAAAGCCCCGCTCCACAGTGCCAAGTATCCTTGTCATGCACTTCTTGGCCCACTACTTGGCACAGAGCATGGCCATCCCTAGCATCTCATGTAACTGTGCCAGTTCATGGCACATCTCCCTGTGGAAATCATGCAGGTCTTGTTGAGCAGCATGTTGTGACTCCAGTGCAATACAGAGCATAGGCCATGCACCCTGGCCATCCAGTCCTGTGGGGAACACTCTGCCCCTGCCTGTAGGTGATGGGGTGGCAGCTGTTGAGGTCACTGGAGCTGCTGAGTGGCCTGTAGAGGCTGCTGTTGCTGTGGGGGATGCTGCTGCTGACACTGCTGTTGTGTCCCAACATGGGACTGTGCATGCACCAGGGCCTGTTCTGAAGCCTGTGGCCAGTGGTGCAGGTCCACTGTTGCATGCTGGACATCAGCATGCTCAACAACATGCTGCAGATCAATGTCACCCTGGGCACATGCAACCCTCTTTGGCCCTGCAATCATATGTGCTGGCCCTGCAGGTTCAAACTCACTGTCCCTGTTCACAGGTCCCCTGCTAGCAGCTCATCCTCAGTCCTTGAGCCTCCCCAGTCATGGTCACTGGTGACTGTGAATATGAGCACTGTGCCACAGTCAAATTCCTCAACCTGTGCATCCTCCAGGTGGATGTCAGTGTTGATGGCATCATCATCATCATCAACTTCATCATCATCCCCATAGGCTGTGATGGGGTCCACCGTCGGATGGGTGTACAGCCACATGCACACCTTTTATGTTCAGCCACAAATGGTCCATGTGTGACCCCCCCAGGCCCGACGTTGAGGGCACTGCCCATGTGGCATCCTCAACATCCTCCATGGCTGCTGGCCCATACTTCTCCTGTACACTGGCTGCTGGTACTCCATGTGCTGTGAAGCAAAGCAACCAATGTCAGAGAAACTGTACAGCACACTGTACACCATGTCCACCACCATGCAACGTATACCACAACAGTGCATAGCCCACTGAATGCTTCACCCCTCCCAATGTGCAGTGTGAGAGCCCAAATCATACAGTGCAGCCAATCAGTGGTGACCAGTATGTGATGCCAACACATGCACAGTGCTTTGACACCATGAACCGCTAATGCACAGCAACCATCCCATATGTGTGACTGTCAGATGCAGCTAGGCCATGACAGTGGAACACACACAATCCCCTGCATGTATCATGCCAGCACTGTAGTATGCAAGACATGTACATACCTGGATGTGGTGGTGTCAGCTGCGTCTCACAGCCACCACCTTCGATGCCCCCCACCACTACCAGCCTCAGGGAGGCAACCAATGCCAAGGGTGGGTCCCAGTCATGGTGCTCCAGTGGGTGTGGGCCATCTCCTGTCCTCAGCCATTTCCACAGCCTCTGGGCCTCCTTCTCTTTGGCTCACCTCAGCAGGTCATTCCACCGCTTTTTGACAGCATTGGCGCTATGGCCACCCACTGCACTTGACTTCCGCAGCAATTTCATCCCACATCTGGCACACTATGGGATCCATTGGATTGTTGCGCCTCAGCCCTCTCTCCCTGTCCTTACTGGCATGGACCAGTGCTCTTAGCTCATCACCACTGAATTTGTGGGCATGGAGCCTCTCTTGTGTGGCAGCAGCACCTGTATGGAACAGATGGGATGAAACCGGTTATGCATGTTGGTGGGGAATGGGGGCATGACAAACGCTGAACCCGTGGAACACGTCAGACTACACACTCAGTGGTGAATGATAGGCCCTATGTGCTCATGCACAGGACAGCTGTGCGACACACTGTAAAACATGAAATACACATGCCCCAAGTGTGTCCAGATAACACCACTATGCACGTGCCTGTGCAACAGACAACAGCAATGCCACACCTATGTCGCAGGTGCAGTGCTGGGCTCACACAATACCATGCAGTACAACATCCATTGTTGTCACACAGCACATGTTGGCCATGTCCTCGCACAGTGGACATGTGCCCCAGGGTGGCCATTTGTCTGCCATGTGTGGCGCAGCATAGTGGAACAGTGGCAGGTTGCATGCTGTCCTGGCATGTCCCATTGCCACAGCATATGGCATGTGTCACACACAGACATGCAGATACCTCCCCAGAAGTGCTGCCATGGTGTATGTGCACCACACTGCACTGTGTGTATCGTACACTGGTTATGTTGTGATGTTGACATGACATCCCACACCATGGGTGTGCATGCCACATGCCACAGGCTGCATCTGTTGCACTATGCCAGGTGACAGAACACTGTCCCATACTGTGCAGAGCTTGTGCATGTCCACTATTACCAGTGTGGCTCACAGGGTGCCATACCTACCAATGGCCCACATTGCACACAGCACACCGCTGCAGAAATGTGGACACTGCGCACTTGGCAATGTCCCACTGTGTGTTGTCCATGGTGCCCTGTAACTGTGATATGTGCAGGGCATGCCACTGCTGGCTGTATTGCTGATCAGCAGCTGTGTGGCCTACAGTGCTGTGCACATACACCGATGGCAGTGCAGCAGCACACAGATGCCACATGCGTCAAATGTACCACCCAGTGGGCCTCTGTGTTGCCAGTGCTTGGCAAATGGACACATGTTCCCCTGACCACAGCAGACTTACTGGTCCATATGAGATTTCAGGCATTCATGTGTGCTGCATCAGGCAACTGATTAGCCCCCATGGTGCTGTGTGAGTGGGTGGTGAGTGCCACTGTGTCCATTCCCTACATTGACTGGCCACCCAAGGGCACCACAGTACACTATGTAACCCACAATAACTGTTCAGACCAGCAGAGTGACCTGTTGAGTGTACAAACCTGCTGTTTCCTGTGGATTTCACTGGGATATCCTGCAAGCTCTGTTCTCGGACACTGTCAGCCTGCAGCACTGCATTTCCTGTGAGTAACACAGGTGGTGCACTCTTTGCCCTTAAATTGCCTGCCCGGGCAATCCACTCTGTTTGAGATGCAAATGACACCTTAATGAGATGCTAATCTGTCTGTTTGCCCTGAGCATACATAATAGGTCTGATTTGCATACCACCTTTGAATATACCAACAGTTAGCGCCCGGCAAAGGAATAGCACAGGGCAAAGTATTAGTGCCGGGCTGTTCTGGCATACCACAGCGCTGCGCTACTGTGATTGCACAGCACTAATGTGTGTTGCACGATGCCACAGCACATGAGCACATGGCCAAATCCGACGCATGCGTTGTGGTGTGGTGCTAACGCTGCGCTGTGCTATCATGGTAACGCTGCACTATACATGGGTTTGCGCAGCTAGTTGCTCATGCACGATGCTGTTCTCAGGGTCACTGTGAGGTCGGCATGCGCATTATCATCACTTCCTGGTTGTGTGGCACTATCGCAATAGTGCGCTTATGTCCACAATAGTGCATTGCACTTTCACAGACATTGTGCAGCTCATTTGTCACCTGCTGGGTTTGCAAGGGTTCTCTCAGACTGGGATACCCAGGGATGGGGAAAAGTGCTGCCACCAGTATGTGGACCTTTATAGGCATCAGAACAGGCTGCTGAAGCGGTACAAGTGCATGATCTGTCATAGGACTGGGACAGTGCTAGGTAGCTGGAATGTGGGACTATGGCTATGCCTGCGCTGTGTGTGTCTTTGTGTGTGTGGTGGTGGGGGTCTGCTGTCGCATGTGTTTGTGTGTTGCAGTGTGTGTCTGTGGGTGTGACTGTAACCTACCGCATGTGCTGCCACTGCTGTGTGTGTGACCTGCCAATGGTTGCCTGCATGTAGCCACCCTCTACTGTACTGTGTGTACTGTGGCTGCACGGTAGGTCATTTTATCCACACATGTCCATACATGTGCATGATACAGGTGACAGTGTCAGCATGCACATGGGGGCGCTGTGCATGCACCATGGCATGCCACATGTGTCATGGATGTGCTATGGTGTGGGGTACACATGTGCCATGGGCAGTACTGTTTCTGACCATGGTATATGTTCATATACTGACAGTCCTGTACCCTTTTCTCCCAACAGAGCACAGGGGAATGTCTGGCACTGACAACAGGGCCCAGGAGGGTGCACACTGATCCAGGAGCCCGCAGGATGGCAGGAGGGTGCCACACATGTCACAGTGCGTGAAGAAGAGCAGTGATGGACAGCAGGGTGTATTGCATGAGTACTGTTTGGATGTTCACTGTCTGGCTTATACACTGTGTGGGTGGGTAGGTCCGTGCCCTGACACTTTTGTATCATACGTGCACATGGCTGTTTACCCAGTACAATGTGCTGTGACATGTGGTACTGTTATGGACATTCCATTGGCCAGGAGTAATATGTGTCTGGCTGCGATGCATTACAGTTTGCATGCTGGGGTATAGGGGTCTTTGTGGTCCTCTGGTGTTCTGCCAGGTGATTCTGTGTACTTTGTGTGCCCATGGTTTCTTGCAAGGGTGTGTGCAGTGGTGCCAATGTGGTCTTTACAGTGGTAGGCTCGGGGGGGGGAGGTCGGGGGTCACTGTTCCTATGGTGGCTTTGCACATACTGAGAGGGCTGCCAATGACACCAGTAGGGCCATGGCACTGTGGTCCACCTGTTCGGGCACCTATGGGGGAAGTGGGGCCCATATCCCTGTCCTGCCAGGCACTGCCTATTCCATACTATGGCTGGTTCTTGTGCACCTGTCATGCCTGGGTGGTGACTGGTGTTGTGCTGTTCTACTGGCATGCTGTACGGTGTGTTTGCCCTTGGGTTTGGTGTGTTGCCCTTGGGGGGGTGTCATGCTGTGCGTGTGTGAACATCTCTGTACCTGGCATGTGTGTGGCCTACTGCAATCCTGCTGTTGATGGGACATAGCCAGCATCCTTTAGTGACCTGGTGGTGACCATGCATTTCAGCAGTGTGCTGCTGTACTGGTGGTTGGCTTCACCACATGCCTTGCTACGCTACAGTACGGGCTGCATGCCATCGTTCTGTTATGTGGCTGTTCCCATTCCTCTGGTGGGTGTGGCCTGCATTTTGATTCATAGTTCTGTTCCTGTGGGCAGCATGTCCCAACGTATGCCATCCCATATGTATGTTGTGCAATTGCCCACTATCATTCACATCTCAGGGAATGGCTGTCTGGTTGATCTGTATCACTGTGTGCACTGCTGAGATGTGCGGTGTCCACTGTTCTGTAGTGTTTACAGCAAACTTCCATGCATGTCCGTGTACATTGGGATGGTGCTTGCTGCCTGTGTCGTCCTGCCTCATCATGCAGGCATGTGTCAGGTGTGCATTGAATTATGTTTTGTATTGCCATGTGGGCATGGTTGTTGGGCCATGCTGTCCACCCCAGGTTGCCACCTGGGGTTGCATTGTGCCTCCTTGTTGGTATTCCATACTGACATGGTCCCCCTTTCTCCTGTAGGTCCACACCATTCCTCACTGTGGGTCACATGGCCAGAGGAGTCTGAGGGGAGGGATGAGCTCCTGAGGAGGGTTGTGTGCCAGCAGCAGACACTTACTGTATAGAGCAGCAGGCTGTTTTGATCTCAGAGATGAGGAGGGTGGCATCTATACTGGAGGCACATCTGCCAGCACCCTCCAGCAATCAGTCTTAGCTGTGGCCCCTTTTTAGTTTTTCTTCTAGCCCCTCCTCGCCTGACCCTCGGTTGTTCCCATTCTTTTATCCTCCTTTGCTGTCTGTGTTCACATCCCTTGCCCCTTCCGCTACATTTCTGCTGCCTTACTGTACATATGTATATATTGTAAATATGTTATTGCTTACCTTGTTTCGATAGTGTTACTCATTTTGCTATGCCCATTTCAGTTTAATAACAAGTTTTTCTGTAGCTTCCAAACTCTGCTAAAACCTTTTTTATTTACTCAGGATTATCCAGACTGATTTTAAATAATTTATACTGCTGTTGTTTTTATGTACTGTGGCTCTTGTCTGTACAGCGCCTTGCTATTGAAAGGTGCTGTATAAATAAAGTGTTGGTTGGTTGGTTGGTTGGTTCTGCTGGACTTCGTTTGCTTTGTTGTTATCCTGTAGATTTTGTACTGTTGTTTGTCGCTGAGGTTGGCCATTGTTGTTTATTCTGTTACTGTTCTTGCATTTCTTGTGCCCTTCTTGTTGCCTTTTCAGTTTATGAACACACATTCCTGACATCCCTGTGTCCTTTGTCATTTTTGGGTGCTTGGGTATTTTAGGCGGTTTGTACTGTTCTGTGGTTGTCACATGTGGGTCCTGGGTGTTCCTTGGCATTCACAGGTACTGCACTACTGTCTGCTCTTGTGCTTACATTCAGGGCTGTTGTTCTTTGCATGTGTTCCAGGGCAGGCACTATCACTTCTGCACTGTGTTTCTTTGGGTTTTTGCGCTGCCTGTCTGGGAGCTATATTCAGTGCAGTCTTCTTTGTTATATTCAGTGCTATCTTATTCCCGGGCTAATTTTGACCTGCACTCCCATCCCACTTTGCTTGGCTTCCTTTGCATGTTATATTCAGCAGAATTAGTGCCAGGCAATTCCTTTTGAATGTAGTGGGCTTTTGGATCTGGGCTAAATTTGCACACTGGGCAGTGCTAATTTAGCCCTGGGGCAAAGTTTTGAATATCTGGCCCAGAGTGTTTTATAATGTTTTGGGTTTCAATCCCACCCTCTGCCTCATGTTTACCTATTGTAAGGTATAACACCATGATTGGTCACATCAAGACATGGAAGATATAAGAGGGATAAGCTAACAACAGGAGCCCGGCCCCTGACAAAGGCTTTACTGCCGAAGTGCCGGAGCTCCTTATAGCACATGCTCATAGGTCACTCTAGCACCACAACTTGTGAAAAGAATGTTGTTCATAATGGAATCAAATCTACAATTTTGAGCACGAGTCATGGTTTGTCTGCTGATTCTACTGAATGGTACAGCAGCTTAAAACCTGTGACCTCTAACAGCCTTGAAATGTTCCTCCAACTGATATTCCTGGTTCTCCTTTGATGTCGCTCATGTGTTCCCCCCCACTCAAATGTTGAAACATCCTTCTGTCTTGCACACATAGTATAGCCCGCCGCTGCAAGTGGTGCGGTACACTACATGGATGGATCACAGTTGATAAACTGCTGAATCTCCATTACTTTCCCATCACTTGGATTCAGAAATGTTTTGGTACTGGACAATACAGTACATTGCAATATTTGCAATGGCAGCACTGAAAACAGCCTTTCAGAAGTGGGGGCAATCAGTTACCTTTCCTGGTGTTTTGCTTAGCACAGGGTTGAAGACTATGCACCAACAGATCCTGTAATGCACATTCTTGTCTATACACCATTTGGGGAATATTGCCACAAAATGTAGATATTGCAGGGCCTGCACAAAGAATAAACTAGTTGTTACTGATAATTCATTCAAGTTGTTTCATATCTTTAGAAATGATTGTCACAAATTCATACAATTGGCATTGACATTCTGCCTTGGTGCTTCACCGCTGGCCAATAATTGTTCTGATAGATAGATAGATAGATAGATAGATAGATAGATAGATAGATAAAACGTTTATTTTTATACTGGATAAATACATGTCAAAAGGGAATATACCCTGTTTACAAGACAGTCCTGTTTAGATGTTCAGCAATACATAAAAGATAAATACATAAATGCACATCACAAACTGTACAAAGAAACAAATATGTTTACAAAAATACATAATAATATTTATACTAACATTTGCATACCATAGAAAAAGTGGATTTTAGCATATAATTGAACACACCATGTGAAGTAGTAGTGCACATAGAATGGGGTAACCTGTTCCATAATGCAGAAGCCTGATATGTCAGTGTTTGGATTACATATTTAGTTCTGCACAAGGTAGTAGATATCTTGTTTACATGTACTGTCCTAGTTAATACTCAAGTTGATGTTTTGATCCTACCCGAACTGTACCTGAAATGTAACGTAGAGGAAATTTTACAAAAAAGCTTGTGAAGTTGCTTTAACCAAGCCATATTGTTTCTCATGTCTAAGGTATACCAGCCCAATTCTCTTAACATGTCACAGTAATGTGTATGGAAATCTAGCTAGTCTACTCTGGACCTTATCTAATTTTAATAGCATCCATTTATTTGTTACTATATATATATATATATATATATATATATATATATATATATAACTACCATATTCCATTACAGGTAAGACCATTTGTTCAACCAGGGTCTTTCTAGTTTTTTGATCTAGGCACCTAGAAGTACTCCTAACCACTATTAATTTCCCATTGATGTTTTTAAGTATGTTTGTAATGTGTTGGGTAACATTTAACTCAGCATCATATGTTATTTCCAGGTAATGATATTCTGTCACTTGTTCTAACTTTGTTTTGTTTAGAGTGTATAAGGTCAACTCAGAATTGTTCCTTGCTCCAAAATAGAGTACTTTAGTCTTTTTGATATTCATTAGAAGTCTCAACCTGGTGAACCACTCCCCAATGCCATCAAAATCCCTCTGAAGCTTATCTTGAAGTTTAGACTATCCTACCCCTGTAGTAATCAATGCCGTATCATCAGCATAGAGTCATATTTCAGAATACTGTACTTCCAGCGGGAGGTCATTTATGAACATCAGGAATAGCAATTGTCCAAAACTAGATCCCTGTAGGAGGGACCCCTCAGTTTACCCCTTTGCTTGAGGACAGACAGAACTTGGGACACAGTTACCCTCTGGGATTGACCAGCCAAATAAGACAACCCAATTCCAGGGGCCATCTTTTATGCCCAACGTTCTTATCCTTTTTAGCAACAGGGAGTGGTTCATCAGTTTGAAGGCCTTCAACAAGTCTACAAATAAAACAGCAGTCTCTAATCCTGCATCCAATGGAGTAGACACCAAATCACTGAACTCAATTAAAGCTGCATTAGTTGAGTAACCTCCCCTAAATCCTGACTGAAAAGGTGTCAGCAAATTATATATTTCCAGATATCCCATTAATTGTACACGTACATGTTTCTCTAAACACTTTGATAGAATTGACAGCAGTGCAATTGGGTGATAGTTCCCTGGATCATTTTGTCCACCCCTTTTATAAATAGGAATTATCTTACTTTGTATCCACATTGAAGGGAAAGAGCCTGAACATAAACTCCAATTAAATATATAAGCTACAGTATACTAGGCGCAATATAATCTGATGCCAGTTTCAAGAACATTCCCTCTAACTCATCTAGTCCAAGTGATTTCTTTAATTTAATATTCTTTAGACCTTTCTTAACTTCAAATACACTCAGCTTTTTAAACTGAAAAGGTGGTATGGGTCCACAGTATGGGGCTTCCTTCTCTCTCTCAGTAACCACTCTGTCATTGATCTCCAATCCCAGGAGGTCAACAAAATAATTGTTCAGAGTGTTAGAGGTATCATAGGGATCCTCTGTCTGCTTCCCCTCATAAATCATTTGCTTACTGTGTTGCTGTTCATTTTTACCCAGACTAATTAAACTGTACACAGTTTGCCAAATATGTTTGGGGTCTTTATTTCCCTCCACTTTATTTTTGAAATATGCAGATTCTGCTTTTTTGATCAAGTTCTTACAAGCATTTCTTTTCAACTTAAACTTTTCCCAATCTATTTTTATTTTTGTTTTTCTAGCTAATTTCCACAAACTATTTTTAATCCTGATTTCTTTAAGCAGTTTCTCAGTTAATCAAGGTGTTTTGACACCTCGATTCTGTGTTTTGCTAATTGGTGCATGTTTGTTACAAATTGATTAAAAAGTATCTGTAAAATATTGAACTGTTAAATCTAGATAAGGAATCAAACAAAATATTTCCCAACATTCTTTTTGCATGTCCAGTTTAAAGTCATCTGCTGAAAAATTTCTTATATTTCTAACCCACCTTGCTTTAGGCTTAAACTTTCGCTGTTGTTCACATGTACATTTGCCCAAATTAAATTATGGTCTTCAAAGTGCGGTAGCGTAATTCCAACTCTTTTCACATGAATCTGAAGGGAAGCAAATAGTAAGTCCAATGTTACCCCTTCAGATATTGAATTTGTAAAGCGAGTAGGCTTTTTAGTATATTGTTTAACCCCCAAGGGTACTACCAATTCTTTTAGTTTTTTCCTTCTTGATTTGTGCCGATCACAGTTAAATTCCCCCATCAAAATTACAAGCTTATCCCCCAAACTGTCATAAATGTTGTTTAAAATGTGTTCAGTCCTGTTCATCTGTATACTAGGTGAAGAATAAACAATAACTATGGCCATCTTTATGTTGTGCATGTTAACAGCTTAATATTCTATACTATATAAACTTCCTTTAGATAAAGTGTTAATTGGTCCCAATGTATGCTTTAAGTAAACAGTCATCCCCTCCCCCTTGCTCTTCCTATCCTACCTAACTAAATGGAACCCTGGTACTAGTAACTCACTGTCCTGTACCCTATCAGATAACCAAGTTTTTAGAAAACCCCATGATATCAGGCCTCTGCTCTTGCACCATTGATGTTAATAAATCCATTTTTGACATTATCTTGGAGAAGTTTTAAATTACTATTCATGGCATCTGCAGGTCCTGGGTTCAGCTCTGCATCCCCACACAAAATTAATAACACTATATAAAATTTATAATCACCCTGAAGTTTGTTATGTAACCAGTATGTACTCAGTACTCTTGTATGCCTGGCTCTGCAAAACTTGTTCCAATTACTGGAAAAAACATTCCTTCTCGATAAGCTACACACCCCACAGAAAATTCCTGAGGGGTAACCATTATACTAGTGGGCCAAAACCAAAAAAACAATTTTTTGAGGGCTCCAAACTCAGTAGTGCAGAGCCAGCCAGACCACAGAATACCACAAATGTCACCAATTTCAGTAAATACATTTTATCCAATTAGTTTGCAATGTAGAATAAAATTAAAAACTACAAAAAAGTAATAAAAAGCATAAAAATAAATATAAAAAACTATAATAAGTCATACAATTCTAAGGTCTTAAAAACACAGCAAAAGTGCCAAATCACCTAAACAGCCCTAACCTGAATTCCCTTACTGTGATTAATATTATCCTGAATTGATAACCATTTATCCACTGTGCAAATACATTTTTGCTATTATCAATTTAAAAACTATTTATACTTCCCAGATAAATATTCATTATTGGTTGTAGCAAATGTTATCACTTAAATGCTCCACTATTCCTGTTCATTTACACCACATCCTTAATAATCTAGTCATGGGAATTAAGGTAAAAGAGGAGAGTAATGAGGTCAGTGTCTTACACCACATTGAGCACTGAGTGTTAATCCACAATCACTTCCCCAATTACCCCAGGACTGAATGAGGAAAAACAAAATCCCTCCAGCTCAAATCTTAATCCCACTGTTAAGACTAAAACAGAGAAATCAGCAGTTACCTCTCTGAGAAAGGAAAAAGTCCAAAGCACCAAGTGTTTTTTCTGGGAGGAGTGGTGCTTGTGCCACTCACTAATGCTCGTGCTTCACCCGCATTAGTGAGCAGTGTGGGATTTTAAACAGTGCAACCCTGCTCCTTTAGGTGACCTCAGCAGACAGCTCCCCAGAGCCCCCTGCCCACTGAGTACTAAGCAACAAAAAGTCCATTTTATAATAAGTGAAGGAGTACCCGACACAGTCTCTCACACTGGCCTTGACCCTTCTTTTGTGTGGCAGTACACAGTTCTTCTGGATGACAACAGCAGGGAAATTAGCACCGGGGGTTAAGTTGATTGCAATGATGAAAGTGGCATGCTCTTGCGCTATAATCTTTCTCTATTGACCATTTTGAATAGCTACACAACTATAACCTCATTCTTAGAATCTATCACTCACTATTCTTTCTTGAGTAACATAACCAGACCTGGTCTTAATAGGGAGGAACTGTGACACAGGGATACTATTAATGATGTGGTGGAGGTGGCAACTGCTGGCAAATAGGAATGAGTTGTGATCAGTACTCTTCCTATAAAGATCAGTGTCCACTCCTCTGTATTACAGGAAATTTGGAGATCCAAAAAACTAATTAATAGTTTTACCAGTGACACTGAACCATAGATTTGAGTTTTTAGAATGCAAATATTAAGCAAAAATATATGGAATTGGAACTGTCAGAGCAACATGGGACAGAAGCAGAAAGAAAGAAGGTACAGGAGGGGGTAAGCATGAAAGTATGATGAGAAGGGGAGGCAAGAGAGACAGAGAAGGAGGAGAAGAGGGGAGAGGGGCATAGGGGAAACACATGAATGAGAGGGGGGTGAAGAATGAAAGAAACTTGAAAGTGTAAAGTCATTTACACCACTGTCTACTGGTAATGTGTTTAATACTGGGGAGAGGTGGCCATCACAAAAGAAAATGACAAAATTAAAGATAATGACAAAGGGGAAAGTATGTTAGTCTGGTGCAAATTATATCCCTCTGGTAATGCAGCAGCAAGAATCCACATTGTCCTGACTGTGCAATTTCCTTTCCTTGAAGGCTGTATAGGAAAAAATAGCAGATAACTGAGAAATGTGGATTCTAGCTGCTGCACTAGCTAAAAGAGAGATATAAATTGTACCAGACTAACTTGCTTTTCCCTTACATTTTGCCATCCTCATCTGTGATGGCCTACACATGCAATGTAACAGGAGGTCATAGACCTGGGGGTAATCATAACGGATGACATAAAGGTGGCCAGCCATTGTGAATATAGAAACATAGAAACTGATGGCCGATAAGGACCACTGGGCCCACCCAGTCTGCCCATTTTCCCTACCAACTGCAAAACCACAGACCCTACCTGATCTCGGCTTTACCCTCTATTTCCTATTGCTAGGGTTCCCCTATGCCTATCCCATGCATTCTTGAATTTCCCTACTGATTTTGCCCCCACCATCTCTGCTGGGAGGCTGTTCCATACACCCACTACCCTTTCTGTGAAAAAATACTTCTTTCTGTTACCCCTGAGTCTACCCCCCTCAAGTCTCATGTCATGACCCCTTGTTCTTGAACATCTTATTTTTCTCTGAAAGATGCTACCCTCTTATACCTTATTTATGCCATTGAGGTATTTGAAAGTCTCTATCATATCCCCCCTCTCTCTCCTCTCCTCCAGGGCACACATATTGAGGTCCTCCAGCCTCTCCTCATATGATGTTTAGTGTAGACCATGTGCCATTCTTGTTGCCCTTCTCTGAATTGCCTCTATTCTGTCTATGTCCTTATGGAGATGTGGCCTCCAGAGCTGGACACAGTACTCCAGATAAGGTCTCACCAATGATTTGTACAGTGGTATCACCATCTCCTTTTTTCTGCTGGGGATACCCCTCCCTATGCACCCCAGCATCCCATTAGCTCTTCCCACAGCCTTGGCACATTGTTTGGCCACTTTTAGGTCATCAGATATGATTACTCCCAGGTCCCTTTGTTGTTTGGTGGCCATCAGTATCTCCCTAACATCCTGTACTCCTCCTCTGGGGTTCTGTGCCCCAAATGCATGATCTTGCACTTCTTTGCTTTGAATCTTAGCTACCACACTCTTGACCACTCCTCAAGCTTTCTTAGGTCCCCCCTCATTTTTCCACCCTTCAGGAGTGTCTACCCTGTTGCAGATCTTAGTATCAACTGCAAAGAGGCATACCTTCCCTTCCAGCCCTTCCGCAATGTCACTTATGAAGACATTAAAGAGGACTGGCCACAGAACTGATCCTTGTGGCACCCTCCTCTCCATGGATTTAACTCCATTTACCACCACCCTCTGCGTTCTATCCCTCAGCCAATTTCTAACCCAGTTTACCACCTTGTGACCCATTCTTAGGCTGCCCAGTTTGTTTACCAGCCTCCTACAGTATGTGGGAACAGTGTCGAAGGCCTTGCTGAAATCCAGGTAGGCTACATCCACCACTCCATCCTGATCTAATTCTCTGGTCACTCTGTCAAAGAAATCTATCAGATTTGTTTGACATGACCTTCCTACTGTGAATCCATGCTGCCTCAGATCTTGTGCTCCACTGGATTCAAGATATTCCAGAATCCTTTCTTTTAGCAGTGATTCCATTATTTTCACCACCACTGAGGTAAAGCTGACTGGTCTGTAGTTTCCTGCCTTCTCCCTTCTTCCACTTTTGTGAAATGGGACTATATCTGCCTTCCTTCAGTCCTCCAGAACCACTCCTGTTTCCAGCAATTTGTTGAACAGAGCTATCAGTGGGGCTGCTAGCTCCTTTCTAAGTTCCTTTAATATTCTTGGATGTATCCTATCTGGCCCCATTGCCTTGTCTGCTTTCAGTTTTGTGAGTTTCTTTAGGACTCTCTCCTCTGTAAATGGACTTATCTCCACCTCTCTTCCATTATAGCTCCTGCCGCTTAGCTATGGTCCCTCATCTTCCCCTTCTTCTGTAAATACTGAACCAAAATATTTGTTCAGAACTTCTGCTTTTTCCAGGCCCACCTCTGCACACTCCCCTCCTTCCCTTTTTAACCTTACAATCTGACCCCTGGTCTTTCTCTTTTCACTGACTTACCTATAAAATATTTCAGCCCCTTTCTAAATTGCCTTCGCTATTTTTTTCTCCATTTGTGACTTTGCATACCTGACTGCTTTCTCTGCATCCTTCTGCTTTTCCAGATACACTACCCTGTCCTCCTTCTTCTGTGTTCCATTGTACTTCTTGAATGCCAGCCTTTTTGATCCTACCATCTTGGCCACTTCCTTTGAAAACCATTGTGTTTTTTTTCCCATGCTTTTGTTAATTTGCCTAACACAAAGGTTTGTTGCCTCCACTATGGCTTCTTTTAGATGCACCCACAGTTCCCCTACTCCCCCCTTCCGCCCCCGCCAGTGCTTTCCTGAGACATTCCTCCATTTTTTATAAGTCATCCCTCCTGAAATCCAGGACCCTCACTTTTGTGTGGCTTGACTCTGCTGTTGTAACAAGGCAGTTGGGAGAGGTAGTAGGAAGCTGGGATGCATAGGGAGGGGAATCACCAGCAGAAAGAGGGAGGTGGTGTTATCTCTGTATAGATCTCTGGCAAGATCCCACCTGGAGTACTATGTCCAGTTCTGGAGACTACGTCTCCAGAAGGTCATAGACAGAGTGGAGGCTGTTCAGAGGAGGGCAACTAAAATGGTGCAGGGTCTGCATCAAAAGCCCTATGAGGAGAAATTAAAAGACCTCAAAATGTACACCCTGGAAGAGAGTATGGAGGGGGGATATGATAGAGACCTTTAAATATCTCACAGGGTAAATAAGGTACAGGAGGGAAGTATTTTTCAGAAGAAAATGTGCTCAAGAACAAGGTGACATGCTATGAAGCTGGAGAGGGCTAGATTCAGGAGAGATGTGAGGAAGTACTTCTTCACAGAACAAGTGGTGGATTCCTACAACAACCTTCCAGTGGAGATGCTAGGGGCAAAGACAGTGGCGGGGTAAAAGAATGCATGGAATAGTCACAAGGACATCATAGTGGAAAGGAACGGGGGGGGGAGAGAGAAAGAACTGTAGATCAAGTACAGTCTGTGGTAATAATGTAAGTAGGGAAAAATGGGCAGACTGGGTGGACCAGGCAGTCCTTACCTGCCATTAAATTCTGTGTTTCTATGAGGCAAGAGGGAGATGCACTAGAGTGAGATCACAACCCTCAGCTCACTTGATCCCTCTTTCCCGGGTCCCCTACCAACCCCTCTGAGAGACATTGAGTTGATAGGCCTAACATACTCTCAGTATGGTCTCACAACAGACCTCTACTTCACTTTCACTCACTGTTCACGTCACTGATTGTCTGACTACTGGGTGGTTCACACACAGGGAAAACATAAAAAGACGGAGTCTGCACACTGCACCACCAGCAGTCAGTAAAATAAAAAATAACTGTAAAACAAGATCTTCATTAACTTCCACTGCCTAGTCCCTGTCCCCTGTTGGGCTGATTCTAGGGCTCTTCTATGTGGACTGCAGTACAGCACACAGTGTACAGTACTCCTAATTGCAGCAGCACACAAATTACTGGCCCACTTTACCTGGAAACTATGAATAAGTGTTATTAACTAGCTAACTGCAAAAATAAGAAACCACTCCCTGATAACGTCGAAGTGTTTTTTGATCAAAATAACTGTTTTTAAAAAAACTGAAGAACTCTGCCTGTCAGTGCACGCACATCCTTCTCTGCCAAGAGAGCTGGGAATGGCACAGAGACAAGTGCAGCATGAGGAGCTTGGTAATTCAGCTTTCCTGCCTTGAAAGTCTACCCAGGGAGGCGCTGACTTAGATGCTGCTTGTGTACCCCAGACAGTGCAGGGCTTTAGTCTCCCTTTCTGTGCTGCCTCAAGGTGAATTTCACCTGAGTGGTGGTGCATGGCAGTGTGGTGTTACAATAGTAAATATATAGGAGAAGCGACTTAGCTGTGAAAAAAGAATATATGGTGGAAAACAAGGTGCTACCCCTGGGGTGACTTTCAGGACAGAAGAGCTAAACAAGGAGATCCGTGACCATCAGTGTTGCTGATTGGTTGCTGCAGGTCTTGTAACCTGCACAAGCTCAGTGTGTGATCTCTGTAAAAAAAAAAAACACTACATCATCAACAATGCCACAGAGACTAAGGGAAAGAAGGATTCTTCAGACCCCACTTATCAGAGTCGAACAAGTAAGTTTTTGACAAGTCCACTGAACACAGTGTTCAGTATTGGCATACCCTTATCATTTAAAGTCCCTTCCCACCTTAAATTATTACTTAACTTAAGCAATAAGGCATAATGGTGGTAGGAGGGTGGGGAAGGGCTGTGTTAGGATAGTGGAATGCCTTGGGTGGATAGAAGCACAAGTCTGAGAGCTGAGTGCAGTCTTCATCCAAGTACTGCCATTATCACACCACAATACTCTCCCTGGAGTACCCTACAGTGATTATGAAATGTATCCATTATTTTAAGTAGAGAAATTCATTTTTAAAGTTGTTATTTTTCGGTTAAAATTGGTAAAGAAAGTAAAAGAAAGGAAACAAAATCTGAGGGAACAGTAGCCTTTATTTAGAATTGCTGTGGTGGTGCTTAGGCATTGTCTGGTAGCCCTCCACTTTCCCTTCCCCTGAAATAACCACACAACACAGGTCTTGGAGGAAATGGCTATAGCCATGCATTTACTGAATTAAATCACCACCTTTAAGGAGCAGCGTGCGCTGCCAGGAGGATACGTAGCCTTCATGCAGGCCTCCAGCACTCTTGCCCCCAATTCTTAAGCCATCCTTGTGCAGGCCTGATGACTGATGTACTTCCTGAGTCAAAACCCCTCTGACCAGAGCGGGTAAGGCCATATGGTCCAGCACCCTTGTGGCCACCCATGTCTTGCGCTGCTTTGCCGGAGGAATAATCCTGATGAGGCTGGACCACAACCCCCCCATGGGTCTTGCATTCCCCGGCCTCATGCCGACTGGAAGTGATGAGCCCTTCACGAGAATTCGACTTGTGTCCTCCTTCTTCCCCTTGTACCCTCAGTCTGTGATCCTCCCAAGCCACCACACATGGCTGCGACAGTTACATCTCATTTCTCATCAAATCCGAACAGCTTCTTTACCTTAACCTCTATCTTGCTTTTTAATAAATTATTTCCTTAATTATATATTATCTATTCACTCACTAAATTTTACAACCCTTTGGAGGAGGCAAAAAACCCAGAAAAGCCCAGTTTACTGGAAAAACTAGGAAAACTCACTCCCTGACCCTTAATGCGGTAACCTATAATGGGTCAAAGGGGGTCCTGCCTCCCTGGCCCATCACCCTGATTTTACGAGGGTGGGCGGATGGGAGTTCAACAAATGGAGGGGAGAGCTGCTGGCCCTCAGCTCACTTGATCCCTCATTCCCTGACCTGCATTGAATGCCTCCACCTCCAGGCAGCCTTGTTGGACCTCCCCTCATGGCATTGCCAGGACATCTGTCCACCCCTGGGGAGGTCCTCTACATTCCTTTCAGGTCCAGGTAGGGAGAGCCCCAGACAAGTAGCCAGCTGCTGCGATGCCTTGCAGCTCCTCAAATGTCCGATAGCCATCCACTTTCTCTTCCCCCAAAATAACCACACAACACAGGTCTTGGAGGAAATGGCTACAGCCATGCATTTATTGAATTAAATCACCACCTTTTAGGAGTAGTGTGCGCTGCCAGGAGGATATGCAGCCTTCATTCAGGCCTCCCGCACTATTGCCCCCAATTCCTGGGCCACCCTTGTGCGGGCCTGATGACTGATGTGCCTCCTGAGTCAAAACCCCACCAACCAGCACCCTTGCGGCCACCCATGCCTGGCGCCACTGTGCTGGAGGAATAATCTTGATGAGGTTGGACCATGACTCTCATCTGGGACCAGGTCTTGCAGTCCTCAGCCTCATGCCGACCGGAAGTGATGAGCCCTTTGTGATAATTAGACTCATCTCCTCCTTCTTCCAATTGTACCCTCAGTCTTGCGATCCTCCAGAGCCACCACAGGATGGACGCAGTCCAACTCCCCCCCCCAAGCTGCTGCTTCAATATACCTCCAAGACCCACCTACCCAGCTAACACCTAACTAGCTGACTATTCCACTCTTACCATTTTCACCTTCCTCAAATGCTGTGGGAAGACTCTCGCCAGTTCCCCCAGCCTTAGGTTCCCAACTCACCAGCCCCCTATGCATGCAGCTTGCCGCCACCAATGCCCCAACCTGGCCGACATACTCGCTGTACTGGGTGTGACCTGTTGAGAACCTTTCCAAAGGAGGAATCAAAAAGTGTGTGAGCGCTGCCTTGCACTAGACTCTCCAGCGGGATGCTGTGCCATTCTGGCACTACCCTAGTGGCCCATTCCTAGTCCAGCTGGCCACCCCTGCTACTGCCCAGTGTGTGCTCTTGTCCCATATTCTCCACCCTCAGTACCTTCCGTGAACCTGTAAGAGTCAACAAAAAGTTAGTGTAAGTGCCGTTGTGTAGCACACCACTGCTTGGCCCTCCTATTGCACCCTGTCCCACTTGTTGGGATACCACCTGCCTGTTGGGGTGCCACGAAGCCCACCCCAACCTATCTGCCAATTTCCTCCAGTATCCCTAGAGCTGGGAGAAGCCATCCTGGTACCTTCCATTGCACTATCCGGCACCCCTGCACTATTCCATAAACCCCGAGGGTAATGCTCCTTTACCCAGCCTCATGTTCCTCGATCCTGGTGCACCACTGCCACCTTTGTGGCTGTCCAAACCGGACTCACCTAGGGGGGTCTGTCACCTCCATTAAATACCCCTAGGAGCCCATTTCTCTGAAGCTCATCAGTTGGTGGAAAGGGATACCTCCTTACAGGGACCCAGAAGGGCTTGAAACTCATCCATTGAAGCAAGCCTACTCCACTGATCCATTGAATGCTGTGCGTGTTTTGGCTTGCTGCTGGCTCTGCAATTTTGCATACTGTACTATGACTGCAGAATTGAAAATTGCTTTGTGTGGCTGCTAGAACCCCTTGATTCCCCATTCTGCACCTACCTGCTAGGTTATAAGGGAGGCCTTCACATAGAAGAAGACTCCACCTTTGCAAGATATAAGCCCTTCTCCTTCTGTTTAAGAGACAAGCCCACTAGCAATGGCCTGCTACTCCACTAGGGCCATGTGCTTGGCCCTCAACAGCGCCACCAGTAGACTATTTATTTATTCCTTGTTAACTGGGTAAGACTCACTAGGCAAAAGTACAAGTTTTCAGGGGTGATCCGGGAGCTTTGGGCTGGTTAAGTCACACAGTATGCAGGTGGAGGCTGTGGGAATCCAACCTAGGTCTGTAGGTACCAAGCTCATTCACAGCTCATTACTCTAACCTCTAGGTTATCCTGCCAGCCTTCTCCTGAGACTCCTGAAAGTTGGGTCTCAGGCCAGCTGGGGCCACCCCAGCCCTTTCTGGCTCATTCTCCAGCTTTCTCAACCCAGAACTGTACCCTTACTCCATTACTGAGCCTTGGTACACCAATAAGTCTGTACCTCACCTCTACTGTTGCAAGACCTTGGGTTCCTTGTTGGAGAGGTAATGTGACGTGGTCCACTGAATGTTTCCTTGCAGGGGACTCCCTGGGTGATGACTCCAGTGGTGGCCTGCCCATGCTTCCCTGGAACCCCCCCCCCTTCAGGTGCCCGATCACTACTGAACCCTGTAATCCAAGATGGAGGCACGTTGACTTCTGGAGCTGACAACCAGTTCATGTTCCCCTGACCCCCCTAATGTGTATTCATTTGCCTGTCAACTCTTATCTGATTTCTATTTATTCTTTATCTTGCATATACCAAATGGAGTAACCCTACTATGCCTCACCGGGGGGGCCCACTCTTGTCTTGACCTAACTGCTGCTCAACACGCTACAGAGGGGGGCCCTGGGCCAAGTGAATAGTTACTGTGAAATACTCGACTGGTTGTATTTACCTGCAACTCCTAGTCTCCATTCCGATCATGTAGCAAAACAAATCCATTGCATAGGCCATGCACATATGACCACACATCATGCCTGTAAGCCTGTCATTGTCAAGGCAGCTGCCCCTGGTAACCTACTGCAGCTCTATCCTGGAAAGCTCACGATGCCAGCTGTCCTAATAGCTATGCCCAAGATGCTTTTTTTTTTCTAGCACCGTGGCCAACGGACGGGTTCACCACCCCATCACTTGTTTCAGAAAATGTAGTCAATACTCCACATCTATCCCTTGACAAGGTTTGAACCTTTAACCCATGGATCTTTAGCAGGCTGACATACCTATTGAGCCATTGAAGCACACCCAGGAATGATACATGTAGAAGAAGAAGAAGAATCAGTATTTATGTGGTGCTTTTCATACACGGTGTGTCCCAAAGCGCTTTACAAACAATGCTAAACTGGTAGTGAAGTGACTGAATATGTAATGGCGACCATATTGCACATCAAAGCCCACACACAGTCTGGGCCATTGCGTGATCCAGTTTATGGGAAGGCAGGTGTTGGGCAGGACACTGGGAATGTTCCCTATTCTTTGGGAAGAGTGCTCTGGGTTCTTTTACTTTCACCTGGACACACACCAGGCCAGACCAGGATGGACAGAAGTGCCTTGCAGCAGTACCACACACTCCTAATACTGCACTTGGATGCAAGTATTTTAGGTATGAGCCCACTCCCGGAGTGAAATGAGAACACATGACCTTCTGGTCCAGTGGCAGATGTGCTACCAACTAACACTGTCTAAATAGATCTTACAGGTATTCCAATCAGCTCTGATTAGCTTGTGCGCCTCCTACCTAGCTGTATCCCCATGGCGAAGTACACCAAAATTCACCACTGTGGTAGCTTATTACTATGACAATATTTTTTTTTGATAAGGAACCAACCCTCTTACTGAGGAACCAGTGCCCATGGCACCTACTGTGGAAAGGTGCTTCTCTAATAGCAGGACCCATAAGGAGACAGCCACGGCAATGGAAACATAGGGCCCCCCGCCGCAGTCAGGAAATAGCTATAAACAGGGCATTTCTAGGATCTGAAAAGATTAGGGGCATGAGCCCCCACTTCTCATCCCTGGAAGACACAACTCTGATTAAGCCAATTTTATGAATTGAGAATCATTTTATTTGGGCTAATACATAATGCTTCAGAGCTCCAATCCCTCAATGGCCCACCCCCAGTGATGCCCCTACCCTAAGGCCCGGTGTCCCAGCCCCATACAGCAGGGGGTGTCCTGTGCATAATGGCCCAGTCATAGGCGATGTCGCTGACCTCAACTGCCCATACTATGGCCCTAACATTCTCAGGGGCAACCTGGGGGACAATTGACATGTTCAGCCTTGCATGACCACAGTAGATGACAGGTTTTGGAATAAAACTTAAGCCTGTCTGCTAGATATCCCCATCTCGTACATAGCCGGATAGGTTTACTCTAACCTCTGAGCTATGCTGGCAGCCACGAGAGCTCTGTGGAATTACTCAGCCTACCCATAGAACTCCACTCAATAGCTGTGCCAGCCTAACCAGGGATTCCCCTAAAGGGACAGTAAACATTGCAGGGATTGCTCAAAATGTGAAAGCACATGAAAAGTCAAGCTGAATAAGGTATTTGGCTTGCTTGTAGGTATCAAATGACCTAAGATATGAATATTTAAATCATCTGAAAATCAAAACAAGGCAGTAGTCATTTCATGCAATCTTACAACAGAAAGTGATGTCACTGAGGGGCAAGCTGTAACTAACAACATAGAGCTAGCCCCTCAGTGACATCAATTCCTGTTTTTAAGACTGCATGAAATGGCTGTTGTTATGAGTTGATTTACACATTACTTAGATATTCATATCTCAAGACTCCTGCCCCCTACAGGTAGACCTAATACCTTATTTGAAAGATCTTTTCATGGGCTTTTACTATTTGGGTGACCCCTGCAATGTTTATTGTCCCTTTAAGATGTGAGCAGTGCACCTGAAATCCCGGTATTTTTTTTTTTTAAGCAATCCCCCTCCTGTCAAACTATATCCACACTACCACAGGGTGCCTGTATCACTGCATCCCAGGAGACTTAAAGAGTAGTAGGGCTAGCACCTCTTTTATGAATTAAGGTGGTAATGTCTCCACTGCTCTCATTGTTGTTTGGTGCCTATTAAGCTCCTCGCTACACTGCCTGTGCACCTAACATTCTCGGGGCACGTGGGTGACATTAATGCCTAGAGACCACCCAGTCTACTGCAGGCAGCCATCTTGAAACTTAATCTGCACAACTCCAATCCTGCACCTCTTGTGCTGATGAATGTGGCATGATCATACCCAGGACCAATGTTCGGCACAAGTAAGGCCAAATACCCATCATGGGCCTGGACCCAACCTAAGCCTGTCCACCGTGTCCGTGTTCTGCACTGCTCACAACTCTAATGAATCCAAGAAGGGTGCCTGGGCGCCAGATAGAAGGAATCACATGCTGACGAATTTAAGTACTCATCAATAAATACGCACCTCTTGTAAAAATCTGAACTAATAAGTAAACATGCCCTTGGTTCTTATCGAGCTTGAAAGAAGAGCTGCTCCACAGAGACTCGCTTTGGAAGAAGGCCAGGAAGACCAAACAGCCTAATGATTGGCCAGCTTTCAGAGCTGTCAGAAACCGCTGCACAAGAATGGTTAAGGATGCAAAATCTAGTTACTACCGGACCAAACGTAACTCTATCACTAACAGTACAACTAAATTCTGGAAAACCTTAAAGGAAATCCAAGGCCACAGTTCTGATAGTCCATTCCCACCAAAAATCTCTTCAGGCAACTCAGTTGTTACTGATAAGCAGAAAATCCTTGAACTCTTTAATAATCACTTTGCCACCACGGGCCAAGCATTTGATGACTCCCCTGCTTCTAGCTTATATGCACAACTATTTACTCCTAGCTTAACTTGCCCAGGCCCTGCCCCAATCTTGCCCCCTCCTCACATGGCATTCTCCTTCTCCTCTGTCACAGTAAAGGAAGTTGAGGATCTTCTACTCCATCTGGATTGTAGGAAAAGTGCTGGGGCAGACCTGATAGAGCCTTTCTTCCTCAAACTTGGATACCACGTTCTGTCACCCGCAATCACCCATCTCTTAAACATGTCCCTTACCCAGGGCTCACTCCCAACCATCTGGAAAACTGCCCATGTTATTCCACTATTTAAATCTGGCAGCACTAGCGATCTTAATAACAACTGCCCCATTTTCTTACTCCCTACCTTCTAAGCTTCTGGAAAAAGTGGTTAATACCCAGCTTAGACAGCACATCAATGACTTGGACCTTCTAAACCCTGCTCAGTCTGGTTTCCGACCCTAACATATTACCACCTCAGTGCTTGCTAAGGTCATGAACGACTGGTTGAGAGCCTTGGATGCCAGAAGTTATGTGTGCACTCTGTTTCACGACCTTAGCAAAGCCTTCAACACGGTAGACCACTCCTTGCTCTTGATTGCACTACGGAATATTGGTGTCAGTGACAGGGCCCTAAAGTGGTTTTCTAACTACCTCTCTGATCGACACCAACAGATCAAGGCTGGGGGGGTCTCTCCCCTCTAAAAACACTTTCTAGAGGAGTACCGCAAGGGTCCATCTTGGGTCCTCTCTTGTTTGCCATTTACATAAACAAACTAGATGTTGGAGTCAAGTCAGCTGACATACACCTCTTTGTGGATGACACTGTGTTGTACGTAGCCAGATCTACTCTGGAACTCACGTGTAGTGACCTCCAAATAGAATTTAACCACTTACAGAACAATCTCCTTTACTCTAAACTTCTGTTAAATTCTAAAAAAACAAAGGCCATGATCTTCTCCCCTGTAGCAAAATCCCCCTACTCTAGCATGGTGGGGACAGCCCCTCAAATCCACACCTTGCTCAGTGAATTGCTGGACTATGTAGATTCCTTCAAATATCTGGGGGTGTGGATTGACTCCAATCTTTCCTTCAAAGTCCATACTGAGGAACTCTCCAAAAAGCTTAAACAGAGGCTTGGGATTTTCTTCAGAATCAGGCATCTATTAACACAGGAGGGGAGAACCAGGTTGGTTCAAACAACGTTCTTGCCTCTCATCGACTATGCAGACCTTCTGTATGGGCACTGCTCTAGTGTGGCCCTTGCCAAACTAGACACTCTGTACCACCGGGCACTAAAGTTCATTACCGGTGCTCCCTACTCAACACACCACTGTACCCTCTATAATATTGTAGGTTGGGGCTCCTTTAGTCTTAGACGACAAAAGAACACCGTGCCCTGAATCTATAGGGCCATCTCTAACAAGCTGCCTCAATATATTAAGGATTGTCTACCTTCTTGCATTCCTGACAGCTTTCTGCTGAGAAGCCAGACTCGTATCGCTCTTTACATACCCAGAGTTAGGACATGCTTTGGTTGGGCAGCACTTAGTCACACCTTACCAGTCCTCTGGAATACTTCTTAAAATTTACTGCAGCTCATTTCACCTGTACCATTAGCTGCCTTCAAAAATCTTATCCAGCAATTATTTATGGAGTCCTTCAACTGCTTCTGGCACTGAATCACTGACTCTCCCTCCTACCTATCTGTCACCTCCCCCTACTAATGGCACCTTTTCACCCCCATACCCTCCCCTTACCCTTAGACCTACTGTGCCAACTAATGCAGCTATGACAATCCTGAAGGTATTGCAATTGCCCCCTCCCACCCCCCAACCTCTCCTCCCTCCACTATCTTTGGCGCATCCTGTGCCCTCAGTGCCCTTGTTGTATAGTCTTCTCCTAGGCCATATAATGCTTTGCTGGTCTAGACCTCATCCAATATAATATTGTACCCTACTGTCTATCAGAGACCTGCCTTGCACAGAACTCGCACATAGCAGTTTGCTGACTGCCTTTGGTACCACACCTGTAAATTATGCTGCCTTGTTCTGTTCTCAGTGTCAAGTCTTACATTGCTATTTGTAAATTATTGTACTCCACTGTGCCAAGCCACGCCATTCTCATTTGTAATGACTGTACATAGGCTGCTAATGTTGCTACACCTATGCCAAATTGTTGTATTGTGACTTGTTGTTGTTGTTTAAACTACCAGGTCCATCTTGTAAATGAGCCCTGCTCAATGGTGTTCCACCTGGCTAAATAAAGATATTGATTGATTGATTGATTGATTGATTGATTGATTAAAGGAAAGGGGAAATTGTTTAACCAGGAAAGGCACCCTATGCTGAAGCTCGTTTCCAGGTGCAACCTTGGAGCACAAGGAAGTTAAGTGACTTGCTCAGGGCCACACAGTATGTAAGTGGGGGCCATGGGATTCAAACCCAGGTCTCCTGATTTGCAGCTCAGAACCCTAAACCACTGCGCTATACTGTCTCCTAGAATAGCTGTACTGCCAGCCATGCAAGAAATGTGCAGGCTTCACCACGGACCACTCCTGATGTCAGATGCCCCTGACTACCACATAGCCGGCTACGTCCTCACCACATGCGCTTTCGACAGTGCATCCAAGAAGGGTGCCTGGGCACCAGATAGAAGGGAACACATGTTGATGAACTTAAGTACTCAGAGCTGGACACAAGATACGGGTCAGTGTTCCTCCCCAAAAGCTTCAGCTACTCTGGGAATCAAACCCCTGATCTCTGGCACCAAAAGAATGGCAAAACATTTTTTTTTCATTTTTTTTAGAGATTAAATCCTATCGTGCAAAGCCCCAATCTCTCTTCTAATGGGACTGCTGGTAATGTCAGTACCTGATGGTTGCTAGGCAAGACAAAGACTAGCGTAGGACTGTTGCTGTCCACACAAAGAAGGAGTGTGTCATGGTGCTCCCATGTTGGGTGCTGCCCTGACTGCCTGCCCTGTCCCACAACCATGCTATCGCCAGTGATCTGCATATTGCTGGTGACCATACCAGGGTCTCCCAGCTGTACATGGAACATTCCTCTTTGTTGTTTTTTTATTTTTATGTGTACCACAGGCCCGCAGAGTTAACAGCAGACTCTCCAGATCTGCAACTCAGCTAGCACTAAGACCCCACCTCCTGCAAGATCATCAGTCACTCACCCCAGTACAGCATGGTGTATGGTGCCCCTTGCACCACCATAGAACCCAGAGCATGACCCGATGTGGGAGTCATCACATCCCCCATAAGGTGCTGAATTACAGTCTCCCCCCACTGGCCTACCCTACCCCCCCCACATCCTGCTATCCTTCGGACCTGTGGATCCCAAACAATCCATCCGGTAGGTAGAGTACCCATGGAGTACGGGAGGGGGAGTGTGGGGGGTGGTGGGATCTCCTTTCAAGTGGGTTCGTAGCTCATGCATAGCTGCATAGTTTTGTTTCTTTGCTTTGTTTTTTTTGTTTTTTTTTTCTATTGCAGCAAATGGGTTTATCCACAATGCAGTCAACCAGTACTGCTGTACACAGGGAGCTGGGCATGATTCTGCTCTCCCATGACCACTAATCTCCACTGGATTCAAAGGCTAACCTGGAGCCAATGAATACTAAAAATACTTTCCTTCTTTCCAAAAGATATGAGCTTGCTCTTTTTAAAAGAGTGATGACCCAAGACCCCTATTTTTTATTTCCGCTCTAAGGGATGGAGACCAATTGAATAATGTGTACCTACCTATAGCCCCACAGCAATAAATTCACCAAGAGACTACTGGCCTCCATGACCTTCCCCTCCCCAACTTCTAGGCCCAAAGCAAGACCTTACCTGTGCCTGACTGATGGCCTCTGGAGTTGTTTCCAGTTCAACGAATGGAGGGGGAAGAGGAGAGAGCTGCTAGCCCTCAGATCATTTGATTCCTCTTTCCCTGCCCTCCACCAAATGCCTCCACCTCCAGGCAGCCTTGTGGGACCTCCCATCATGGTGTTGCCATGACATCTGTTCACCCCTTGGGAGGTCCCCTACATTCCTTTTAGGTCCAGGAAGGGAGATCCCCAGACAAGTAACCAGTTGCTGTGATGCCTTGCAGCTTCTCTAGTACCTGTAGGTAGAACCAGAACTGTATGAATTCTGATATGTTTGTGTAGTGCCCAAAGGAAGGGCAAGTCTGCATAAAGTCAGGGCAAAGTTGTGAATGGTGGCAACTTCACTGGTAGTGGAGCTGCATTACATACAGCCATTGAAGAATCAAGATTTAACAAGCATTTGTCAATGCTGAATACTTGCTTGCTGATATCAGCATTGGACTTGTAGGAGTCAGACAGATGCAGAATAGGAATGGCGGTGAAGTATTGAACTCATGCCAACCCCACCTCCACCCTGCAGAGATGCACAGGCATTGGGTGTGCCTTTTGGTCATCGCCCATAATGCTCACGGCATTTCACCTCACCCTATCTTGCAGACACCGACAAGTGTTGAGGTGTGCCTTGGGGTGTTCGGCTTTACAGTCGCCCCATTTCATAAGGACATATGCTGAAATGGTTGCAGCATAAGAGAATGGGGTGAACTCTGGGGCTGAAGAGTTGAAGGCACACCTCGATGCCTGTCACTGGCCTCAAGGTGGGGTTGGGGGTGGAATGGCATGAGCTTTACAACTGGCAATCCAAAGCCACACCCCTGACACCTGTCAGTCTGTACAGGGTGGGACGTTATGGTTAGAAACCCTAACGCCCTGGGCGTTTGCTGGTATTTGCACTACAGATTTTCAACATGGCCTTTTTGTGATCTCCACCTCATGAAAGCACTCAGGACCTCTGCTCATGAACAGTGGCACTGTGATTTTGTTAATCTGTCCCAAATGTTGATTTCTCACAGTGACCATGTCATTCTGCACCAGATGTGCGAAAACACAGTTTGGGCAGGATGTGAAAAATGACAGCTGTACCATTCATATGGAGGTGTGAAGAGATGACAGTGTTGAAAATCTGGAGTGAAATAAAAAGAATACTCAAACTTACAAGCGTATGTGGAAACTGTGCAAGACACGCTTGTAACAGTCATTTAGAGGAATTATTTCACCAAATTTTCAACAAAGGCATTTTGTTACCTCTGCTCATGAACACTGTCACTATGATTTTCTTAATCTGTCCTGAACGTTGATTTCCCACAGTAACTGCGCCATTGTGAGCTAGATGTGTGAAAACACATTTCGGGCAGGATGTGAAAAATGACATTTGTACTATTCATAAGGAGGTGTGCAAAATTGACAATGTTGAAAATCTTGGTGTAAATATTACAAATTCTTGAAGTTATGAGTGTACGTGGAAAGTGCTCAACGCACACTCATAACATAGTCATTTTATGGACTTTTGTCACCAAATTTTCAACATAGGCATTTTGGGACCTCCGCTCATGAACAGTGTCACTGTGACTTTCATAATCTGTCCAAACACTGATTTCTCACAACGACCACGTTATTCTACACTGGAAGTGTGAAAACACATTTCGGCCAGGATGTGAAAAATGACAACTGCACTGTTCATAAGGAGGTGTAAAAAATGGCAATGTTGAAAATCTGGAGTGAAAATACTACAAGCTCACAAAGTTACAAGTGTGTGTGGAAACTGCACAATGCATGCTCATAGCAGTCATTTTTGGAATTTTTTCACAAAATTTGCAACCTAGGCTCTTTGGGAGCCCACCTCATGAACAGTGATGCTGTTGTTTCGTTAATCTGTCCCAAAAGGTGATTCCACGCTGGGGGGATACTGGGATGTATAGGAAGAGGCATCACCAGCAGAAAACAGGAAGTTGTTATCCCTCTGTACAGACAGTTGGTGAGACCCCATCTGGAGTACTGCAACCAGTTCTGAAGACCCCATCTCCGCAAGGACATAGACAGGATAGAAGCAGTCCAGAGGAGGGCAACTAAAATGGTGCAGGGTCTGTAAGAGAAGTCATATGAGGAGAGACTAAAAGAGCTTAATATGTATACCCTTGAGGAAAGGAGGGAGAGGGGGGACATAATAGAAACGTTTAAGTACCTCAAGTGGAATCAGCAAAGTCCAAGAGGGTAGCATCTTTCAGAAAAAGAGATGTGCAAGAACAAGGGGACACAATTTGAAGATGGGGGGCGGTTCAGGGGCAATGTGAGGAAGTATTTTTTCACAGAGAGGGTGGTGGACGCATGGAACAGCCTTCCTGAGGAGGTTGTGGGGTCTAAAACTATGGGAGAATTCAAGAATGCATGGGACAGACATAAGGCAATTTTTATGTGGGTGTAGGAAGAAATAGACTATTGGTTAAGTAGGATCTGCAGCTTATCCTGTAGGTAGGGAAATGGGCAGACTAGGTGGACCAAGTGGTCCTTATCTGCCGTCAAAGTATATGGTTCTATGTTTCATGTATTTCTGTTCATCAAATATGTTGCATTGTACTATATGAATTGAACAGCCATACATCAGCATAGCTGTAGTGCATCGGCAGGCTAATTACATTACAGTTTAAAAAGGTTTTTCCATAACATAGGGAGGCAGTATACTGTAGTGGTTTTTGGCTCTGAGCTCCATAACTAAAAAGATGGGTTTGAATGCCGCAGCCCCCAGTAGCATACTGTGTAACCATGAGCAATGCATTTAACGTTCCTGTACTTCCAGTTTGCACTTCTAAACAAGCTTTCACCTTGGTATGCTATTCTTGCTTAAAGAATTGGGAAAAAACTTTGCAAAGTTTACTTTCTTAACCTCCCTGTTGCTCATCATTTTATTATTATTTTTGCAGTCAGTAACTCATATAGTAAATTGTGATGAGTCATGCTTACATTTGCCAACCACTAGCAAGCACAGTACTGGAATGTTTTTTTTACCAATGTGCCTTAGGTAATCAATGCAGTTATCTGACATAATGGTATTTGTTTGCAATGATAATACCAAGAATTCTGCACAAATTACAAACTAAGAAATGCATTCTTGATAAATGCTGTACTTGGGTTTGATCCTGGAAACTGCTTGAAATATTTTCTGGTAAGACGTGTCTGATACCAAGTATACTTATATAAACTGCAGGCACAGAAAGTGTGATTTGTGGCTACAGTACACATACCATGCTTAAAATATACAGCATATTCTTTTGTGCCTGTGTTGGTGGACTGCACCTTGTAATGCAATTGGAGGTTTGGAGGATACGGTGTATAGAGGGATCCAGGTTGTGACTGCTTGTCTATGGATAAAGGGTCCTCTGAAATTACTTTTGTACATTGAAAGCATATCAAAGGAAGCTCTGCATTCCCAGTGTAAGACAGCTACCCCACAGGGGAATTTCTCTCTGTCGCTGTCTCTCTCCCCCTCTCTGACACTGAAACTTCCCAGACAGAGAGGAACACAGACTCACAATTCTGCACTCCACAGTATATCAAAATTTAGACCTTCAAAGAGGAACAGGTGGGAAGTACAATAATTTTGTGAAAAAAAAATGCGTGAAAAAAGCAGGTGAGGCAGGAATGAAGACACTCCACCTTAACAGCTATATCATAGTATCATAGTAAAAGCCAGCAAAATAGGCCCCATGCTCTATCGTGTCTGCTCAGAAGCTAGCCCCCTAGTGGGGGCTCACTCCTCCACCCCCCCAGCCCCAGAGGTAGCCCTCCTTGGCCTCAGCTTCCCTCTGTACCTGTCCCAGACCTTCTTGAATCCTTCCACTGTGGTCTCTTCCACCAGACTCCTGGGTAATGCATTTCATGGTTCCACCACCCTCTCTGTGAAGGAGTGTCTCCTGCGCTCCCCCCTGTACTACCCCTTCCAGCTTCCACTCATGCCCCCTGGTAGTTTCCCCCTTCTTAAGCCTGAACACTACCATGGCTCTGCCCTTATTTATCCCCTTTACATACTTGAAAGTCTCTATCATGTCCCCTCTGTCCCTCCTCTCCTCCAATGCGTACAGACTGAGTTCATCCAGTCTCTCTTCATAGGTCCTACCCTCCGTGCTCTGAATCATCCTGGTAACCCTCCTCTGGACCCTCTCCAGCAGTGCTATGTCCCTCTTAAGATGGGGTCTCCAGAACTGCATACAGTACTCAAGATGTGGCCTAACCAGGGCATTATACAGAGGGAGGATCACCTCCCTCCTCCTGGAGGTAATCCCCTGGTTATGCAGCCCAATATCCTGTTTGCTTTTGCTGCAGCTCTTCGACAATTCTCTGTGTTATTCATTTTGCTGTCCACCACTGTCCCAAGTCCCTCTCACCGATGCTTGACTTGCAGTGTGGTCCAGTGTGACATATATATATATATATATATATATATATATATTTATACAATAGGGGTGAGCTGATAACCAGTTAGATATATCTGATTATTTCTTACTCCAGTGTGATAAATGCTGATGACATCACAATATAGTAAAATAAATGACATTTATCACACCCCTATTGTTCAAATCTGATACATGATGTGCACTTGTCTGATATGGAAAATATTTTCACTTCTGCACAGTGACCTCTGGATACTCACTCGTAGCTTGCCATGAGTGAATATCCAGCGTCACTCTAGAGGAGTGCAAATATTTTCCCATATTACACTACTCATCATCATGTATTATATATATATATATATATATATATATATATATATACACACACATATATATATACACACACACACATATATATATATCCTGTATATATGTGTGACAGTGTGTGAGAGTGTGTGTGTGTGTGTGTGTGTTTAAAGATGTTCTGCATCACAACAAGCTTAGAAGTATCATAGAATTTTTAGCAAACTTTAATAATTCCAACGTCTATGCTTGTGTGTACAGTACACCTTTCAAATAGCCGTAACATAACATGCTGCCACATTGCTTAGTCTCAGAGTATTTGTTAATCTTTTATTTTTTATATTTATCTGAGTTAATGACTTCATCACAGATATTCAGATAATTTATGCAACACAGTCATGAAAGGTAAACTATATCCACCATCATAAAAGAAACTATTTTAATTCATTAGCTCAGATAATTTTGAAATACCTCACATCTAGCTCATTGTCAATTAAAAGAAGCGAGTTACAAAGAGAATGCATTTATAAAGGTGAACAAATGCAAAGCAGTTTTAGAAAGTTATCTGAACGCATTCACCTTTCAAATACCCTTAACACAACATACTGCTACATTCCTTATTCTCACTGTATTTGTGTATTATTTATTTTTATATTTATCTAAATTAATGACTTCATGACAAATTTTTAGATCATTTACATAACAGACTTATGAAATTTAAACTATATCCACCACCATATGATGACCACTTAGTGTTAATTCATTAGTTTACATAATTTTAAAATAGGTCATCTCTAACTCAGTGTCGCATTAAACAGGTGACTCACAGGGAAGGCCCTGAGTGGATGAAGTCCTTGTTCATCTGTACCCCAATGTCAGTCTTGCAACCAGGCAATGCAGCAATGTAGAAGATTCTCAAATAGTCTTGTTGCATGAATCTTGATGCATGGTGGTACAAGAGACGGGGCGGCCAGCTCCATGCAAAGCAAAGCATAGAACTATCTTGCACTCAGACAGAAAACAATCAGGACACAGAAATGCTGTGTAATAGCTTACTGAGTTAGTCTTAGCCAGGGCTAACAGCTACAGGAGCTATTTAACAATGTGACTGTTTGGCAAAACTTGTCCTTCACATTTGCACTAAAAATAGCGGTGCATTGCTTGTGATTTGAAAGTGCTGATTGCATTAACACAGTAAACTATTAAACAGCATTTCTGTCGCCTGACTATTTTCTGCCTAACTGCAAGATACTTCTTTGCTTCAATGTGGGAATGGACTGTAAGTCTTGCAGAGCCACCGGAGGGAGACTGCCTATATTTAGATTTCCTCAACTGGCTGCCTGAGACTCTACAGGTCAACCACGAGGGGGAGATGATCGGCTGGATAAAGCTTTTAGAATCACCCCACAATAAAATGCAGCACAAACAGATTTTTCATGACCAGTTTTAAAACTGATGTCAGGGGAACAAGCCAAAGACTGGGTGCTCCAACCAGCCAGAGCACACAGAGAGCTCTAAATGGATGAAGACCTTGTTATTTTGAACCCTGATGTAAATGTTGCAACCACATACCATTGCAGGACCTTAATGCAGTTCATTCAGTGCTGTAGAAGTCTGAGCTGAACCACTCAAGGCTCATGCTACCCAGACTATACACTGTGCCTGATGAAGGCTATTTTATTTTTTCAAACCTGCGGGACACTGGCAACAACATTGCCCGATTCAGGATGAAGTTGTGAAACTGTATTATAATAAGGATGACATTTTTGAAACTCGTCATATTTTGCCCTCAATAAATTAGAGATTTGGATACTGCACATTCATTATAACTTCGTTAATGCTAGACCTCTTTCACAAGACATTCTGCTCAGGGAAGGAGGACAACATGATCAAACACACTGCTTTGCATACTCATTATAACCTCTTTAATGCTAGACATCTTTCACTGGAAGTTGAGCTTGGGGGACAGGGACAACATGATGAAACAGACTGTATTCAAATGAAAACGTTTTATGACAGAATTCAGCACAATGAAAACCAACTTCCAAGGTCTTCAATATTTATTTTATTAACTTTCAGTGATGCACATTACTTTTCAATTCAATAGCTACCAGTGTTTCACAATTACTTCATGTTTAGAAGGGGCGCTTGTAGGAAAAATTCTTTCTTGCCTGTTGTTTGCCACTTACACCTCCGCAACAGCATGGAAGGGGGATTTGTAGGAAAAAATGTTTTCATCTTATTTATTTAATTAACTTTCACTGATGCAGGCTACTTTTCAATTCGATAGCTACCAGTATTTCACAATTACTTCATGTTTAGAAGGGGGGCTTGTAGGGAAAATGCTTTCTTTCCAGTTGTCTGACACTCAAACCTCTGCCGGAGCACGATAGTTGGATTTGTAAAAAAAATAATGCTTTAACCTGTGCCAGACCTCCGCAGCAGCATGGGAGGAGGATTTGTAGGAAAAAATGCTTCCCTTTTATTTATTTTATTCACTACTTCACACGAACGCTACTTTTCAATTCAATAGCTATTACTGTTTCACAATTACTTTATGTTTAGTAGGGCGGCTTGTAGGGGAAACTGCTTTCTTTCCTGTTGTCTAACTGCTTTTCCCTTAACTCATTGGTGCTTTTTGTTACAAGGTTAGTGTTATTTTCAGGGCTCATATCTCAGAGACTGGATGACTGAGGAAGACATTCTATATATTGCTGGAAAGCTACATGTTCTAGAGTTCCAGCAACATATAGCACAGTATCCTAGGTTATACTTTCTTTGTGATATAAGCCACAAAAGTAATGCTACTTTTGTTACCAAAGCAGCTTTTATTTTATCCTATGTAGCATAGCTGGGCCATATAATAAAGTCCTCTCACCTGCACAAAGTTTCAGAATCAGCAGGCTGACTATACATGCACTGTGGCCATTATTACATTCATCAGAAAGGAAGTCATTGAAAATTATAGTGCAAAGGATACAATGAATTTTGACTGAAGGCCCTCTGTTGTGGTGTATCACTTTGCTCCCCCATCTGAGAAAGATAAACTATAAGCATCAACCTTAAACCCTGAAATCTGCCCTTCCCCCATTTTGCAATAAAACAAATATCCTGATCCTTACCTTGGTGGAGGTGGGTGAGACTGGTGAAGGGCAAGAAGAAAAAAAAGATACTGGCACAAACACAAGTAAACAAACATTTTGGCTCCAGTGCTCACTGTTGCTTTTTGTTACAAACATATTATATTTGGGGGGCTCACATCTCAGAGACTGGATGACTTACGAAGACATTCTATATATCATTGGTAAGCTACAAGTCTGTGATTTCCAGTAATATTCAGCATGTTAACCAAGGTCATACTGTTTTTGTGATACAAGCCCAGGAAAGAATGCTATTTTTGTAACCAAAAGTGGCTTTTATTATACAGTAGGTGTAGTTCTGCTAACCATTAATCCGCCCCTTCCCGTTTTGCCTTAAAAAAATATTCCGATCCTTGCCTTGGTGGGGGTGGGCAAGATTGGTGAAGGGCAATGAAAAATATAGACACCAGCACAAACACAAGTAAATGAAAATGTATCCTCCTGTGCTCACAAGGCTCTGTGTTCATTATCGCTTTTTGTTATAAACCTACTGTTATTTTCAGGGTTCATATCTCAGAAACTGAGTGTCTTAGGAAGACATACTATATGTTGCTGGAAAACTGTAAGTACAGGCTTTCCAGCAATATAAAGAATGTCTTCTTAGGTCATGCCTTTTCTGCGATATTAGTCCCTGCTCCAGAACCAAAAGTAATGCTATTATATGATGAATAGTAATTTCAATAGTGCCTTTGCTGTCTGGCTCCGACTGAGAGTTGTATTATGCCACGCTGATTAGTGCTATTCCATCTACACCCTTGACAGTCTCCTTTTGGGAAAAAAGTGATGTGTCCTGGTTGCCTTTAAACTGAAGCCAATGCTGCTGCCCCTTCAATTGATCCATCTGAGCACAGTAACCACACTTCCGCATGAAACAAGGGCAGGAATATGACAAACAAGCTACATTTACCTCTGGCTTGAAAAGGCTGCGGATCCACCCCGAGCCCAAACTAGCCAATGAAATTAGGTCCCTGACTCACTTTGGCCAATCAGCTTAGTCCAGTAAGTTGCTGTGTTTATCATGTACCTGCACTTGTCTCCAGTTTGCTCCCGACCCCACCCCAACTCAATCATATCCATTACCCCCTTCCTGCTCACCAGAAACAACAGACAAAGGGGATCATGGCAAGGACTGTAATGACAAACAAAGAACAGAATGGAGAAATAGCATCAGAAACAATCTCAGTTTGCTACCCCAGGTTAGAAATTTTGTACATATTAGTGTATACTACGTATGCATGCCAACGTCCGTGCCACGCAGACCTCCGCAGGAGCATGGGAGAAGGATTTGTAGAAAAACATGCTTTCCTCTGTGCCAGACATCCACAGAAACAGGCGGGGGAAGGGGCTTGTAGAAAAAAAATGCTTTTGTCTGTGCCATTACCCTACATTTACACAATGCCTTCATGTTTAGAATGTGGGCTTGTAAGAAAAATGCTTTCTTACCCATTGTCTGACACTGAAACCTCTACAGCAGCACAATAGGTGGATTTGTAAAAAAAAATGCTTCTGCCTGTGCCAGACCTCTGCAGCAGCATGGGGGGGGGGATTTGTAGGGAGAAATGCTTCCCTCTTATTTATTTTATTAACTTCCACTGATGCATGCTAATTCTCAATTCAGTAGCTATTACTGTTTCACAATTACTTCATGTTTAGAAGGGTGACTTGTAGGGAAACTGCTTTCTTTTCTGTTGTCTGCCACTGAGACCTCTGCAGGAGCATGGGAGAAGGATTTGTAGAAAAAAATCCTTTCCTCTGTGCCAGACATCCACAGAAACAGGCGGGGGGGGAGGGGCTTGTAGAAAAAAAATGCTTTTGTCTGTGCCATTACCCTACATTTACACAATGCCTTCATGTTTAGAATGTGGGCTTGTAAGAAAAATGCTTTCTTTCCCATTGTCTGACACTGAAACCTCTACAGCAGCACAATAGGTGGATTTGTAAAAAAATAATGCTTCTGCCTGTGCCAGACCTCTGCAGCAGCATGGGAGGGGAGGATTTGTAGGGAAAAATGCTTCCCTCTTATTTATTTTATTAACTTCCACTGACGCATGCTAATTCTCAATTCAGTAGCTATTACTGTTTCACAATTACTTCACGTTTAGAAGGGTGACTTGTAGGGAAACTGTTTTCTTTTCTGTTGTCTGCCACCATACCTCTCAACTGTACCACATTACGAGGAACGTTCCTCATTTTACTTCACAAAAGCTCTCTGTTCCACATTGTGAGGACTTGTTCCACATTCAAAGTCAACATTTTAAAGCAAAAATCCATAGTAAATGATGCAAAAACTATATATTATTCAATTAATAACCGAATTTCTGAACATAAATGCAACATGTTAAGTGTTTTGAGCTTCTTAGGTAAAGATTTGATTAAATGTTCCAAATTTTGCCCATTTGTTCCAAATTTTGACAGGCAATGTTCCACATTTGGGGGACAAAAGGTTGAGAGGTATGTCTGCCACTCAGACCTCTGCAGGAGCATGGGAGAAGGATTTGTAGAAAAAAAATGCTTTCCTCTATGCCAGACCTCCACAGAAGCAAACAGGGGGTTGTAGAAAAAAATGCTTTCATCTCTGCCATTTCCCTACATTTACTGCTACAAATCAGAGTCAGCCCCAGCATCAGACTGTTCTAAAAAACAGCTGATTGTACAGTGACTAGGCAGTCTCTTGATTGCAGTGGCCAGTTTCTTTCAAGTTGGTGGCACACTACACAACTGCTGTCATCCACAGCGTGATCCTCTATTGGCACCATGGCGACCAGTCACAAAATGGACTGCTGGCAATGGCAACAACACTGCCGCACCTCCACAGCTTTCTACTTCAGCAAGCTGCCGCAATAATGTTTCTTGCACATGTGCGTAAGCAAACATAAAAAGGCATTTGAACAAGAGCTTTATTAGGCAATTTGTGAAGTCACCATCAGAATTAGGATTTAATCAGGTCTTGTCCATGGCATTTGATTAAGAGCTGCATTCAAAGGCAGTTTGTAGAACCACAGTCAGCAGTCAGTTTGTAAGACCTGTTGGGGACTTTCAAGAAGAGAGATTATCAGCAACACATTTGTGAGCCAGACTAAAAAGTACTGGCATCTGGCAGGACTAGGCAGCTGTTCTTTTCCTTGTGGTGTGGTGGATCAGAGTATATAACAGTGGTGGGTGGAGTCAGAGCAGGACTGGAGAGAGCAACCTGTTCTAGCAGTGTAGAGTGTGGTCGGTTGGAGTTGTAGAGTGTGCCATGGCCTGTTTCGAAGTTTGCTTGTTTAGAAGTACAGCCCTGGACTTAAAGTGTATGACTCTTGGGAGAGGGCTAATGCTGTTTTTCAGCTGGGAGTACTTTCAACCGGGCTGTTGTTTTGGGGTAACAGCCTGGCCGAAACTACTGTGCATCTCAGTCAATTAGGATTATCAATTCTTCCTATATATTTTGTTACATGTTACTATACCAGGTGTAAAAAACAAATGAACTGTGGCCCACCAAGGGCCTTCACCTGGTACCCGGAATTGTTACATCATATAATGTTTTATGTAACTCCATTTAAATGACAGAGAAAAAGTATCACCACAGGGTTGTACTTTATTATAGTCTCACTGCAGAAAGGAAGGTATCTTCCTGCTTCAGCTATGCAGAATTGATATGCATTGCATGCTTTGTTTTCATTTATTTGACAGTTTTTATTGGTGGGAAGCAAACTTCCATAAATCAGGTTAATCCCTTAATACTACTTAATTATCCTGCATGCTAGCAAACATATTCCATCATCCATGCATGTCTTGACCTGAACAACAACTTTATACACACATGCAATTCTAAGTCAAGTGAGTTTGGTGCAAGCATTTTAATGTCAAGGAGTCAATTAAGTATTGTGTTCTCTGTTTTACTCTTTTTAAATCTTTCTAACTTCACTAGATGACATACAAATAAAGGGCAAGATCCATGAAGGTCTCCCAGATATGCTAATAGGGCCCTGTTCATGAAGATGTGGATTGCCTATGTGCTATGTATCTGAGGCATGTAGGCAACCTTATGTGGGAATGCTGTACTGCAGGGGTTCAGCAAACCACTGGTGGCATTCACTACAGGTGCACTAGCCCGTTTTGCATAGGATCCCCCCCAACTGTCTGTGGAGCTATGCGCCATGGGCCATCCGGAGGTGTGCCAGGGGGCTTGCCCGCATTCCACACCATTCACTAAGGAATGGAGTGCTGGGCCTGGGGAGCACAAGTTATACAAGGGTGTTCTCCTGTAACTTCTACAGATCCCCCCAACAGACACTCGCTAGCCATGGTGGCAAAGGGAACCCTCCCCCACTGTGGCCCCAGCCCACTGGACTTCCAAGAAGGGCTTTGGGGTAGCCATTTGGGAATTCACTCTTTGGAGTCAGTTTGCTAGGTCCATGCCTTACCAGGATTCCCTGCCCACATACAGCAGTAGATCCACTTCAGGACCCAGGATGGGCATCTAATTGGATGTCCACTTGAGTCCCATGATCTTCCCCAGTGTAGTTGCATTTGTGGGGCAGGGCCACAGATAGGTGCCCTGCAGCAACTCACAGTTGTGAATACCATGCACCCTTCGCCTGTCTGGGGTCATGTAACGACGTGGACTGGGTACGCACATATCATGCATACCCTACACCCTATAGGCCCCACCACATGTATCTGGGATGTGCTGCTCTGCACCATTGAAAGCTGTCATTCCTGATGGCATTCATGACTCCTGGCTCACAAAGATCTGCGTATGGAGTGCTGTGCAGGGGGCGAGTCAGTGGGAGGTGCTGTGCCAGACACAGGACATCCAATCAGATATCTGGAGTGGTTCTGAAGCAGATCCTGTCTCTGCACAGAGCAGGGGCTGGTGAGATATAGAAGCCCTCTAAAGATTGCCATATCCACATTGTAAAAACAGTAACTTTTGTTTAGGGCACCATCCTTTGTCAGTATTAAAGATGTTATAAAGTTTTACTTCACTGGCAAAGTTCTGGCAAAGTTGCAAAGTTCACCTTTGTGAATTACTTCACGAAGTTCCCACATTGCAACTTCACCTAACTTCACCTGTAAAGGTAGCGAAGTTAGGTGACGTTAGGCAAAGTTGGGCCAATTTAAGTCAATTCACCTAGAAAAAGGCCAGCTTTGCCTTGCAAAAACTTTGCAAAGCCGGCACTTCACGAATTTCACCAACTTCATGGATTAATTCATGAAGCAAATTTTATCTACTTTGTCCATTTCAGTCAGTATTGACCCTCACCTTCTGTAGAGGCTCTGAGGGCTGGAGAAGGCTGTGTGACCACTGATCAAGCACATTGGACAGCCCTCCACACAGTGTTGAGTTTTGCTTGGAAACTGTGCACATGCCCACCCGGATATTTGTACCCACCCCGACCTAATGGTGCATATAGAAGCATTTTAGTTTAGACAGACTGGACGTTAAGTACCATACAATAACTAGAAATGCTGCAGATAATGTAACTTCCAACTTTTGCAAATAGCCCCAGACATATCAGGGCAGTTTTTTGCATTGTCCTAACTAGGAGTTGCATCTATTTTATGACTTTTGAAAATCCCAACCCTTAGTATTTAATATTGTACATGTCACTTGTGGGTACCCTGTTAAATGGCAGCTTTTGTAGGTCAGCTTCATCTCAATTAGCATATATCTATATCCTTATTTGCACTGTTACTTTAAACATTCTATACTTTGTGCTATACTTTGCGTTTTAGACCAACAGAAGGCAAAGTGCCCATGTTGTCAAGTCTCCCATAAAAATGGGGTAATTTTGTAACCTTTGTGGCTAGTAGATGGCCATCCAATGTTTTTAAACAGACTAAAGGAGTCTGCATTCACTATTTCACCAGAGAGATTATTCTATATTGATATAACCCTTTGAGTACAGAAGTGCCTTCTAGCATTCATTTTTGGATAGGTTAGTTTCAGCTGATACAAGTGACTTCTAAGTGCTGTATTTGTATTATTTTATTCTATTATTCAATTGTAAACCAAGGTTTTCCATTAGTTTATTATCCACTAATATTTTATACATTTGCAACAGGACCCCTCTCTTCCTTCTTAGCTCCAGTGGGTACAATCCAAGTTGTTCCACTATATGATGGTGACAGGTATGAATGGACAAGGCCCCTGAGGAAGCACGAAAGTGGGAAATGTTGAGGTATTTGTAGGGTGTGCTTTTTCATTGCTGGCACTGTCTTTACTGTATGTTTTCTGATATACTGTGCTGCAGCTTTTTTAATCAGTGAAGATTATTGCATGCTACCATAGCCTCTTGGCTGGTTTTGCAAGGTATGTTGGCACTGTGTTCTTTTCTTGTCCACTGCATGAACTAAAATTTAAGCAATAAAGTATATTACATGCAATCAAGAGATTGCTACATGTCAGCAGAGAGCATAAAAAAAACACAAACTGGATTCCATATGCCATGAAATTTTACTAGCTGGCTGATTAAAAGCTATCAGGAGGGTTTTCTGCTTTCCTTTCCCTTGAAGTTTCCTATAACAAAAGTCAGCACGCTGTGCCAGTAAGTTGATGACTAATGGGTTCAGTGTTAAACACCATTAATTCTAGATCTGGTAGGGAAGCCTGAAGAGATATCCAACTATATTATCTATGTTACACTTAGTCACTCAGTTGCAATTTACAGCCTTCAGCTTTGTTCAGTTAATCATGCTCAGGAGTGGTTTCACCTACAGAAGGAAAGCAAAACTGAAGGTTGGAGAAGAGAAGTAACACCTTTCAGCCCAGTTGTAGCTTATGTTGTTTTCTCTTTTTCTTCTCCTGCCTGGGCCCCTCACAACCCCACTACTTCTCTTTTGCCTGCCAGACTCAACCCCGCACTGCTGTACCTACCTACCTCCAGGCTCCTGAGATATCTCCAATGCCCCAAGTGCTCTGATGTATCCCTGCTGGGGGGCCCCTGGGAGCTACTTGGGTGGAAGTGCCTCTAACACCAGAGTTTGTCAGTCAGCGAGGCCAGGCACAGTGTGCTTAGGCAATCAGATGGTGTGGTGGAGGCTTGCCGGAGGCAGTCATCTGGCACTGCAGGATGGCCATTTGCCCTTTTTCTCCATCCTCCCTCCCTAACAGGGTTGCATGTCCTGCAGCATCCTTTCTAACAGGGCTGCACATCTTGTGGCATTCTGGGAAGGATGCATGGCAGGATTTGGTCACCCACATGACCAAGTGTGCATCCTCTGGTACACCACTAGGAGCCCTGGACTGCAGTGCAAGCTAATCTCTCTCTCCTAGGCAGGAGAGCATCCACAAAGATGCTCTTCGCCCTCCGTGGTGGTCTCCATTCCAATCGCTCTGGGTGCGGGTTGTGAACCAGGGTCACCAGCATGCCAAGCGGACCCTCCACCACTCAACGGCACAGAGCCAGATGTTGTTTTCCTTTAAAGGCTGTTGCAAGGATAAGTAAAAGCCCAAGTATGTGTTAGGTCTTTCTGCAGGAAGAATGTGAACCATAGATTCAAATGGGGGTATGGAAGCCAGAAGAAAGTAGTCAGTCATCAGTGAGAGGAAAACATTTTGACCAGCAGTCCATAAAGTGATAACATTTCAAAAGGCAATAAGGCTGCTTTAGTGAGAGCTAGGGGAATGCATGGCCCAAATATTAATTCTTGAATACCATAAATACCATGAACCATAGAGTCCCAAGTACTCAGGAATGAATGCCAAATAAATTTTATTATTAAACCTTGTATCTGAAACTTGGCCTTCCTTTGGCCAAACCTGCATCATGTGGTGAGTCTGGGTTTCACGCTATTTCCTCACTCTTCCCTAACAACTTGCAATAGCCCTTAGTAACAGGCAATATCCTCAGACGTAATTTCCCACCGAGCTCGCTCTGCATGCATATGTCCTAATACATAATGTATAAAAAATGGCACTGATTCCTGATACTGTGTGCACCCTGGTGCTAGTGGTACCCCATCCTGCTCTTAGTAGTCTAGTGGTCCACCTTCCCTCCTAGACCCAGTCCTCACTTCCTCAACTCCTCCCCAAGTTTGAGATGGTGGCTGGTATTTGCCCTCTGTTCACCTGCACTTCTGGTCTCCATCTCATACACATCTAATGTCTTGAATTATCTAAGGGATTTTTGTCAGAATTATACTTGCATGCATACAATATCTTATCCAATGAAAGTCATTGGCATTGTGTGAGTCATCAGCCAATAGCGGTGGTGAGCAGAGTTTCTATGCTGGCCACCATTTTGGGGTCAGGGGAATGAGATGTGATCACTGGGACTGGGGGGCACTGGACTACCAGGAAAATAACTTTTTTTTTTTAAAGGGAACTTTACTGGGAGCATGCTGGGGTACTACCACTGGCATCAGGGAATTGTGTGTGTTTTTTTAAGGGACAGGGAGACTCTAGGGGATTACCAATGACAGCAGGGAAGTTGGCACCTGGTGAGAGAAAAAGGACTATTGAATCACCACATAATCCTGCAATTAATTGTAGTTCCAGGCCCAGGAAACAAAGGTAAGAATACAGCTAGATTTTCTCAGCGTGGGGGTGGGGGGCAATATAACTCAGGCAAGGTTCAATAAAGCAAATATTGACCATAATTCTTTCAAGATATACTGTAGTGGGAAAATCTTGAGCCCTTGGAATGAACTATTGCCTTCCTATAGCAATATTCCAATACTACTGTCAGTCAATAGTTCATCCTTTGGGGGTCACCATTTTCCTACTATATCCATCAGCTTTGGTCAGAATTTGCATACTATTCAGTGGTATTCAGGAATAGCTATTCTTCAAGATTTCAGAATCTATTTGAGCTTTTCAGGACAATCAGAGTCCGTTTCTGGAGCTTGCAGGAGTCATACCATGTAACTGTTTCACCTTTCCAAGGTGAAGAAGCACAGACAGGCATGTCTAAGCTGAGCTCTGTAGTCTGAGACTGAAAGCTTACCAGAAAAAGAAATGTTACTACACAAGGATTTCTTCGCTCAGATTTTTGTCTGATTGCTGCTAGTAAGTCATGCTTTACTTTTTGGCATGTGTATTTTTATTTGGTCATCTGTGCTTGGGTCTGGGTTGTTGGGTATCAATGAGGGGTGTCTGCTGACTTCCCTCCCACTCTACTCACCAGGCACACAGCACCAGTGTGTGGAGTTTTTTTTTGGGTGTAGCAATTGGAGGTTTTTTTTGGAGGGGGGATTCTGTTGTCAGGTTCCAAGCTCAGTTCCATCTGCGGCTGAAAGTGGCAGTTGGCTGAATCCCCCCTCCAGTAGATCAGCTTGTTTGACTTGCCTGTAGGAGCATGTTTTTTTCTTATTTTGTGGTTGCTCTGTGTATATGCAAACTTTTTTTTCAAACTGCTGCAGTTCTCAGTGGGCCAGATTAGACAAACTGTGTTGTGTGCTGCATGTCATCCAGTTCCAGGCTGAGTTTCATTTGTGACGAAAGAGGGCAATTAGCGATTCTCCTTCCCCCAAGTTCACTGTGAATCATGTGCCTGTGCGTGCACTTTTTTTGTCAGACTGCTTCCTGAGGTACAAGACTGTGTTTTTTTTTTAACTGCAGTCATTCTCATTGGCTCAGGTGTGGCTCACTGAGTCATGTTTCGTGGTTTGTTATCCAGTTCTGTGCTTGGTTCCATGTGGGACTGAGGAGGCAGTCAGCTGACTCTTCCCCCATCTGTGCATGCATCTTTTCTTCTTTCCTTTGCGAGGCTACTCCCAGCTTGTGCACAACTGTATGAAGGCGGTTTTTTTTTATAGAGGCATGTCGAACCTGCAGGGGTGAAACCAAGCCATCCTGAACACATACCATTCAGTTTCCATGAGACCTGAGCTGAAACTTGCTGACTCGGCTCGAATTGGCTTGGATCTCTGACTTGTTCATTTTCCTCTTGGTTTTCAGCTCCTGATTGTTATGTGACAGGTCAGAAAAGAGCTGGTGAATTGGTGGCTCAGATACTCTGGTTTGCGCATGCACAAACTGGAGCATAGCTGTATGCAGAGCTCTCTTTAACATCATTTGAATTGAGCCACCAAGGAGATAAAGCGGTCTCTCAGATGTCCTTCAGCGAGTGGTCGAGCAGGAAGAGAAGGATCTCCATAGTCAGTGTGTGTGGAGTCAGATCGACTGGCACCTGAAAACAAGAGAGAGCATTAAAAAAATAAATAAATAATTGAGAGGGTCAGGCGGGGAATCAGGAGGGACATGGGCCAGGGATTGGGGAGCAGGGAGTGAGTAGCTGGGCATTAAGAAAGTGAAGCAATGGAGGCCCAATTTTAAAAGCACATGCTAATACTGCAAGTCCATGGTGCACCAGACATATGGTGCAGGGGGCTTGTGGCATTCATTTGATGCAGAATGTGATTTTCCGTCGGGTGTGCCAAATGCCACAGGTTAGACCCTCTCCCCTGTCTATGTTTGCACCATTTGAGGACCCTTTTTGTGGGTCTTGCACCAAACATTTGGTGCAAGCTGCCATAAATAATGAAAAATGTTACAACTACACCAAATGTACTAAAATTCAATGCAAGTTGTGGCAATGTGTTTGGCGTAGTTGCATCAAACATTGGGGTTGAAGCCCTGCATCAACCTTTGAAAATCAGGCCTGGGGTCTCCATGCATGAATCACTTCCACAGGAAAAACTAATAAAATAAAATAAAAAAAATCAGAGGGTTGGGACTCAGCAGAGATGTGGGCCGGGGACTGACTGTGTGTGGAGGGGGTGAGGGTGCCTCATGCCCAACAACAGAAGCTGGCAAAGGGCAAGGCACTAGGGGAGACTGTGTGTGTGTGGGGGGAGTGAGACTGTATTATTTAGCCCCAAAACACAGCAGAGCACAGTGCAAATGCAGCACCAGATGGAAACTAAAGCACAAGTACTGCAGTTCAAGAACTTTATCAATTCACATTCTGTTAGTTCCACTGCACTGGCACTTATGGTAGTTGTTTTGCTACCTGACATTATAGCCTTTGGAGTAATGTGCTGTGAATGAGCTTGGTGGGACATCCAGCAGACAGACCTGGGTTTGATATTTTCCCACAACCTCCACTTACATACTTTATGACTCTGAGCAAGTCAAATAAGCTTCCCAGTGCTCCTAGGTCACCCCTGAAAACAGGCACCTGTGCCTAATGGGCCTAAGCTGAGAGTAGAGTATTGATTGAACTTATTCAGCTCAGCAGGGATACTGGCATACTGTGATACACTGAGAAAGTCTCTTGTGTAACCACCCCAAAGCTCTGTCAGAGCAGTGTCACCAACCATTTCCTACTCAAGTAGGAGTCAGGACAGGAGGACCATATTGTTTTGTGTGTAGTCCTGTCAAATAAAGGCTCAAGTCACATGTGAAATGTCTTGGAGAGGGGACAGCTCAGCATTTGAGTATTCTGTCTGCACAGTGTCACCAGCCATTTTCCACACAGGCAGGAGTTGGGACAGGGACAGGACCATATTTTTTTGTGTGTAGTCCTGTCAAATAAAGGCTTGTGTAATGTGTGAAACATTTTGGAGGGAGGGGCAGCCTGGCAGTTAAGTAGTCCCTGTCTGCAGGGTCACCAGCTATTTTCCACACAAGCAGGAGTTGGGACAGGGACAGGACCATATTTCCTTGTGTTGTTCTGTCAAATAAAGGGGTTTGCTTGTGTGACTGTCACATGTGAGATGGTTTGGAGGGAAGGGGCAGCCCGGCAGCTAAGTATCCTCTGTCTGCAGTGTCACCAGCCATTTCCCACACAAGCAGGAGTCAGGACAGGACCATATTATTTAGAGTGTAGTCCTGTCAAATATAGGCTTGGGTCACGTGTGAAACGCTTTGGAGGGAGGTGTGTAGTCCTGCCAAATTAAGGCTTGCATAACATGTGAAACAATTTGGAGGGAAGGGCAGCCCAGCAGTTAATTAGCCTCTGCCTGCACAGTGTCACCAGCCATTTCCCACACAAGCAGGAGTTGGGACAGGTCCATACTTTGTTTGTGTTGTCCTGTCAAATAAAGGATTGCATCATGTGTGAAACCTTTTTGGAGGGAGGGGGCAGCTCTTGACAGTTTCATAGTATCTTCAGCTTGTAGTCTTGCTAGTTAACCAGTTCATATTCATACCTTGCCTTGAGACATGCACTAACTACTCATCATCGTCACCTATTTCCCCAAGTTGACCAAGGAAGATAGTATGGTTAGCTAGTGTTTTTTTTTCTTGGAAGGGAGCAGTCTTCATTAGTGATTAACAACTGTTATTAAAATTGGTCGTGAAACCAAAAACAAAACCAGAACCAAAACCAGAGGTGATTTGGCAAAACCAGAACCGAAACCAAAACCTCCCTGATTTTGCACACCTCTAGTGTTTTTTGAACTCCTATAGTTCTCAGTGTGTCAGGTTTGGTTCAGCAAGCTGTGTGCTGTGTGTCTGTTTCTGGCTTGGTTCTATGTGCGACCAAAGTGGGCAGTTGACTGACTCCCCCTATCCATAACACATTACACTCCACTTGTCTGTACATGCAGTTTTTATGTAAGGCTGCTTCCTGCTTGTGCAGAGCTGTGAGCATGCAGATTCTGAAACTGCTGCAGTTCTCAGTGGGTCAGGCTTGACTCAATAAGTTGTCTGTTGTTTAGTTCTGAACCCACTGTGTGACTGAAGAGGGCAGTCAGCTAACTCTCTTCTATGGTATCAGTGTTTTTAGATGCTGCTGTTAATTAATAGCTAGGGATTTTACTTGAGTGCTGTAACTGTTAAACAAGCACTGTGTGTAGTGTTATTACACAAGTCACACAGCAAATATTGAAGTGACCATGTCTGATAAACCCTATAAATGTGCTTGCTCCAACCCTAGTCAATCATCATCTATATTGCCAGTCCCAACTCAAGCGGTGTTGAAGGAGAGGTTGATAGAATTTGTGGCTGTAATCCCACCCCAAAATTATCAAGGCTAGTTCCAGTTAAGCAGGGGGAGTGAGGACAGTAGCAAAAACAGGACTTTTGCAACTCCATCTTTTCATGGGAGTGGCAGGAGGGCTTGTGACTCCTAGTGTTTCCTATGTAGACATCATCACTATTGTTGAAGAAACCACTGTTTTCATTGCCACAGCCCTGACCACTGTAACCACCACTACCAGTACCAGGACTACTGCCACCTTCCTGCTGCCACAAGTGCAGCCACTGTCCCCACTGACACAATTGAGGCCCTATGCCCATTGTTACAGCTGTGGCAACCATCCCCACTGCCACTGCTACCACAAACTACCCTGAAGCCCTTGTGCCCACCATCACTGCCGTAACTGCAGACAGTGTCACCTCATCCACTGTCTTGATGGCTGCCACACCCTTACAGAAATATAGGTGTGCTGTCTACATACAAAATGCATGTGACATGCTTAATTGTGCAATGTTTGCATGCAGTTCACATACACAAAGTGAACCTATGCGAACCAGGTCTGAAAAGCAAATCAGGTTTGCATGGTGCAAGCTTGACATGTGCACAGCATGTAAGCTGGTGTGAACATCTTCTAAAAATTACATCAGGTTAGCATGTTGCACACTTGACATGAGTGCAGCAGTTAAGCTGCTGTGAATATCATTTAAACATCACATCAGGTTCACATGCTGCATGCTTGCCATGTGTGTAGCAGCTAAGCTGGTGCAAATCTCATCTAAAAAAACACATCAGTTTCTATTTCTTATACTACTGCTAGCAATTAGAGTCATTAAAATATATTTTTATTTGAATTCCCATAACATTAGGTAAACTCATTAATTCTGATCCTTTTGCAAGTTGTTTAATGGCTTTTGATTTTTATCATTAAATTTCCATTAATTTGTAAAGTATTAGTTGCTTACTGCATTAAATGCCTAGGATATAGCCAGTCAACATCCTCCATTCCAGATGTATGAAGAGTTGCCTCTGTGTTGTGAAGCCTATCCTTTTTGTTTTTGACCATGCAAATCCCTTATGCATATTTAGTGTTATAAATGTCTCTCCATGACTGTTCTTTCTCATCTATGTTCCCTTTGTCATTCTGTATGGAGCATATACCCTATGACCATGTTCAGCACTCTTTGTGCTGAGTAAGGCCTTGGAAGCATGCACCATACCTCACATGTTGTCACTGAAATGAGGGACATGGACACTCAAAATGAGGGACAAAGGGGGACACTAACCCACATGATCATCAGGACACATCATGAAACATGGAGATACAGTACCTCAGAACACAATGGAAACCATTGCATTAGCACATGAGAATGAATTTCTACCATTTAGTAGGGCTGCCATTTAGGTACGGCAGAGGGGGCAGTTGCCCCCCCCCATATTTGTACCAAGGTTGTTCTTATGGTGTGGCAATAATGGCTTTAAATTTGGATTAAATCTTTTGCACAATAAGTGCCCACCTGGCCTACGTGTGCTCACTCTGCATGTACTCTCCAGACTTGACGGTGTTTGTATTGGGTTGTGCACTCTCTCCACCTATTAGTGGCAGCACAATTACATGTGATGTAGATGAGCTCCAGCTCCATGAGTGCATGAGCCTTGCAAGTGTGACACTGTCTTTCCCGCCACGGAGTAGAGGGACTGCACACTACAGCTTGGAGGAGTCAGTGAGCACTGAGGGTTGCATATTTTTGTTCTACTCTTACTGAGTCTCTATCTACCCCGGTGGCTGAAGGGGCACAGGGTGACCTAGAAGCTAACTCAACACTAGGCTACCTACTTACTGTACTAGGCTCACCTTGCAAAAAAAACAAAGCACAGACCCCCATGACAGCAAGCTAGGTTTAGCAGCAGTGGTGACAGCGGTGTTGGTAGCCTTCATAGGCCTTGATCAGTGCAGTGTGGTAGCAGCAACCAGGCAAGAAGCAAGCAACCCAGGCTGTGTGGGTTCAGATGGTGAGGTGACTTGGTTGCGGACCATGTTGGGGACCTGTGATCTTCGGTTCTGGCATCCAGCTTCTGGTGAAGAAGAGAGGGGAAGTGGACTAAACACTGGGCTGATGGCACACAGGCTACAGGTTCTGGCCATATGGCCAGGTAAGTAGAAGTAAATAATGTTTTTTATGGGGGATTGGGGAAGGAGGAAGGACTGAAATATTGATGTGTTTTCACATTTCTTCACCTTTTGGTGGCTTCATGATCCATAGGGGATGGGTATTGAATGGAATGGAGTCAGGGAGAAAAATACAGACAACGTTCTTTTTTTGGGGGGGCAGAACCTCAGCTAGGAAAAAAAATGATTAGTAACTGGGTGGATTTAACCCCAAATCTTATGCAGTGCTCTGGGATGTATACAGATGAATCCGTTGCATTTGAATTTTTCCTGATTTGCATATCATGTTTCAGTCAAACCAAATAAACTGTACCTTTTAGAGATGTTACAGACATTATAGAGCTGTCCCTTACATTCACGTACAGTTGAGCAGTATGGTATGCACAGACTATTGGAGCCCCACTATAGTCAGGCTTATGCCCCCCCCCAGTGAAGCTGACCTCCACATCCCCACACTCAGGCACATTGTGACAAAGTGCAAAAGAGTCTGCAAGGGTGTGCACCATTGAAATGAATGGGGGTACTTTTTAATTACTATTTTATACATTATTGATGGAGAGTTGGAGATTAATGAAGGCCACCACTCGACTAACAAGGGCCTTGTTAGTAGAACAGGGACCTTCATTATTCTCCAACTCACCATCATAATGTATAAAATAGTAATAGAAAATAACTCCATTCATTTCAAGGGGGTATGCCCCAGCACTCTGACCCATGAACATCACCTCTTAAAGACTGCTGCCTCTGGTTCCCTAGTACTCAAGTAAGATACTTTTTACTTATATCTATACTTGGTGGGTTGTCTGTAACTGCATGGTCATAACCGCTACAGTATGTGTGCATGGGGGAAGGGGGGACTGGCTAAGTGTGTGTGTGTGTGTGTGTGTGTGTGTGTGTCTCTCTCTCTCTTTCTCTCTCTCTCTCTCTCTTGTTATTGCTACTTTTGTGTTTGCACCTTAAAGTCTGTTTGCCTGGAAGCGTTCAAAACTATGGAGAGAAAATAATAGGAGTACAGTCCAGACAGAAGTAATTAAGTGGTTTTGTGGGCAAGGTTGTGTATTGGGGGTGGGAAAACATGTGTTTCCATTGATATTTGTGCTACAGTTCAACTGTGAAAATGAGACGAGGGAGACAAGAAAACTGAAAAGCATAACAGTGGCTACAAGTATGCCACATGCATGCAGATGTATTCAGATATGGTTTGTATTGAAGTACAAGCAAACCATATGCATGCAGACAGTATGGCTTAGTGGTTAAAGGCACTGAACTGCAAGCCAGGAGACTTGAAGGCATCAACACCTGGGTTTGAATCTCATCAACCCCCACTTGTGTATGGTGTGATCCTGAGCAAATCACTTAACTTTCACATGTGCAGTTTTCAGTGACCACTTGCTTTTTTGCACGCATGCGACATGCATGCATTCTTTCACAGTTTAACATAAAAGTCATGGTTTCCACACTTGCTTGCTGCACACATGCCATTTGAATGCAGTTGGTTCCAATTTAACAGTTAAATTATACTTGCAGCATGCATATCACTTAGGTAGTTCTATGTGTGTAGCATGAAAACATTTCATATAATTATTTCTGTAAGGGCAGGGACTATGACCACAACCATGTCTACTGCCACTGTAACTCTGCCCACCCCAATTGTTTTACCACACTCCTACATGCAAGAGAAGATGCCAACAAGAGTCATCCAAAAGGAGAAAAGAAAAAGCAAGGCTGGGCTGTCCAAGCACATTGATTAACTGCCCCCTCCCATTAAAACAAAGCAATCAGCCCTATCATTTCCTGTAGCTCTGCATCCATTGACTCCATCACAACAACAACTGAGAGGGACACCTATGGTTAGTGGGGAAAATGAACATGGAATTTCATACAGGCCTGGGTAAGGCAAAAAGGGAAAGGGTGCTGGTTAGGGCCACAAACTTTGATCAAGCAGTGCTAATGTCTATTAAAGAAAAAGTGCAGTGTGGCTGCATTTTTTGTTTCAATCAATCAATCAATTAAAATCTTTATTTATCCAGGCAAACATCATTGAGCAAAGCTCATTTACAAGATGGACCTGGTTAAGGCCGGTCAAAATACAGTTACATACAACAGTGACAATATATCATTAAAGCAACAAATAAATACAGAACTCATTTACAGGATGGGCCTGGTTAATACCAGTATACAATAGATTTATATACAACAGTGACAGTATATCATATGACACAAATAATACAAGGTAGGTGCTCAATGCAGCGGCAGAATAAAACAGAAGGGAATAGTGAGGATGGGGAGCTGGGAGGGCATGGTGGGTACAGGACAGCATAAGGGAGGGAGGGAGGGAGGTAGAGGACCTAAGCCTGAAAACAGGTAGCTAGTGTGCAGTTGCAACCTAATTGGGCAGAGAGAAATTAAAGGGGTTGCTCACAACATGAGGTGAATCCATAGGGCCAGCAGTACTCTAGACTGCACTGAAGGCAGCTGAGAGCTAGGTGCCTAGGACTCAGGATAGGTTATGGAGTGAGGGAAACTGTTACAGTGTTCCCTCACAGCTTGGGCAAATAAGGTCTTGAAGGAATCCAAGCCAATGGGTACGCTCAATTTCAGAGATTTTTGCAATTTATTCCATGAGGTGGGCAGTACAAAGCTAAATGCTGCTCTACCAAAGCGTGACGAGACCTTGGGAATACAAAGTGTGAAAAATGAGGCACTTCTTAAGGCATAAGTTCCTGGCATGCTTAGTGGGAGACAGTCAAAGATATATTGGGGAAGCTTTTTTGTGACAGCTCTAAGAGTCTAAAACGCCACATTTCTATTTCTTCTACACATAAGGGAGGACCACCCTACGGCAGCATACAGCAAGCAGTGGTGGGTAGAAAGAGGAAGGCCTGTTATAAATCTGGTAGCTCTGTGATAAAGCATGTCCAGTTTAGCAAGGGAAGCTTTTGGGCACTGACTGTATAAGAAGTCTGAATAGTCAACCAGTGATAGGAATGTTGACTGGACCAGGAACTTTTTAGCATCTGTAGTCAAGAAATGGTTAATCCTAAAGAAGAGGCCCAGCCTCTCCTTACTTTCTTATGCAAGTCCTCAATATGCTCTGAAAATGAAAGATTTTGGTCCAGCCACACTCCTAGGTATCTGAATTTCATGGCAAACGCCAGGTTTTCTCCAAGGACAGTAGTGATGTGAGGTAAAGCTCCAATACTAACCAGGTTCACAGCACAACTGTAGGGCAAGAAAAGCATCACTTTTGTTTTTTTGGCATTTAACAGGAGTTTTTGGAAGAGAAGCTGATTCTGAAGACAGTTGAATTCCTCCTGGAGGGCTGCACAGGCGGCGTCAGGAGTCGGGCGACTAAGGTACAGAACCATGTCATCTGCGAACAGGTGTATATTTGCCTTGGATATGCTATCATCAATAATATTAATACAGATAGCAAATAGTAGGGGGCCAAGTATTGAGCCCTGTGGCATTCCCCTCTGAAGAGGTTTTAGTAGGAAGAGCTCACCTTTAGCCTTAATCTGCTGGAACTGGCCTGAGAGGTAATCCGTGAACCAATGCAGTGATACTGTGTCCAGATCTATGCTCCTCAATGATGAGAGAAGCAGGCTGTGATCCACAGTGTCAAAAGCCTTGCTTAGGTCTAAGAATACGGACAAAGAGTATGTGTGTTTGGTGTGCCAGTGCAGGGTAAGCCATAGGAAATCTCAGTTATGAAGTCTTCTCCCCTAATCAGGAGAATGGGGCATGAACAGTTGAGTCATGTCTTGGTGGTGAGTTATTTAGGTCTACTCGGTCCTCCTTGGGGGGGTGGACACACATACAGTACAGCCATGGCTCAGCAGTGATCTACTCAGCCCTGGCAGACACAGTACACCTGTGGCTCAGCAGTGATCTACTCAGGGACCCCTCAGGAGAGGTGACAGGCAGACATAGTATAGCCATGGAGGCAATCTACTCAGTCCTCCTCTCAGGAGAAGGGGGCAGACACAATAGAGCAGTGATCTTCCTACCTTGTATCACCCTCAGAAGATGGGGCATAAACAATGAGGCTCAGGAGAGAGAGACCTTGGGATTTTCTTACTTCAGTACATACTGCTGTCTGTTGCATTTATCATGTATTTTTCACCCTTCACTTTTACCACTGGTTACATGCAGCATATACAGTTTACACTGTAAACAACGTTTTGGATGCTGCTCTGAAAAAAAAAAAACTTGATTGGCAGCAACTGTCAGATGACTCACCTTTACCTTGTTGCTCCAGCTCTCACAGTAGGAGAATTTGAATATCAATTCCTGAAGTGTTAGTTTACTATTAAACTAGACATTTCTGTCTCATATTCAGGCTAAGCTATGGTTCTGCCATTTGCAATATACTTTAAGGCAAGATCAATTGTTTTCAGCTGATACTGGTATTCAAAAGGGTTAAGTACTAAGTAAGAGTTATGTTAGCATTCCAGTTTCTCTCTCACTCCCCTGTAGGATGATAATCCCCTCTACCAGCACAGACTACATGCACATACCTCTCACATACTACACCACCTACCCCAACACTGCATGTGTGAACCCACCCACCCCCTGGATAGCGTGCAGACACCTCACGTCATATTACACACTAAGCCCCACCACCCAGCACCATGGCTTTATGGATAATAAGCATGCATGTTTCATACCCACCAAATGCACCTGCAAGGTATGCACACACACACTTCACAAACATTACACTATGGCCAACCTCCCACCCTACAATATTCCAGGCAACAAGGAAACACCTCAGACCTCATCATCTCAAAACACATTACACATCTACATCTACCATGATGACAGCATGCAAACGCCACCCAATTCAAATTACATTCCATGCACTCTCTCCCCCATATATAGACAGCATTCAAATGCCTCTCACACCACGGGAAGGGGGTCAGTGTGGCCCAGTTGGTAACACATCTGCAACTGGGACAGAACTGGTCATGGGCGCTAGTCCTTGACCTTTTCTAGGACCATTGGTCTCATACAAGTAAACAGTGGCATCAGAGTGCAGTACTAGGGAAATGCTGCACTGCCAGGTATGCCCTTTTTTGGATGACAGGTTAAACTGAGGTACCATCTGCCTTTCCTGGTGGATGATAAAGATCCTTTAAGGCACTTCTCAAGAAGAGTCTGGGAATTTCCCTGATGTCCTGGCCAGGTTTACCTCATTCACTAAAACAGCTCCAACAAGTAAATGTTGTTTTATTTCAGTTGGTTTGCTTCTGTATTTCTCCCCAACCCCCAGGAAATGACTGAAAATAGAAAATACTGTCTATCCCTCATTTTCACAGTCAACAAAAACTAAATACCAGTAAATAACTATTTTACACACAATGACAGTCACATTGCACATGAGGCCACCTCACCACCAGCCAGCATACACACACCTTATACCACATTGCACACACTGTGCCCCCTTCCTCCCTTGATCAACATGGACAGCATGCATTAAACCTGTCACAGCACATTACACACTACACTTTCCACCAATGGGACAGCAAGAAAACACCTCTTACACCTTACACACTACTCCACCCCACTGCCACATAGCAGACGAGTCCCTACCCACCTCAGGATAGCATGCATACTTCTCACATCATTTTACACACTATGCCACCAGCCACCATATTACACACAAGCTCCCTCCCCCCAAGACAGCATGCATGCATACATGCATACCGTCTTGTTCACCTCTGGCCACTCTCCCTCGGACGTGGAAGCCAGACTGAAGCTCAACCTCAACAAGATCCAGCACTGGTTTGCCTCCCATCAACTCTTTCTAAATGCCAAGAAAACAGTTTCTATGACCTTTGGCACTAGGCAGAGACTTGATAGGCTCCCTGTCCTGTCCACCTTCCACACCCTGGATGGGACTTTGCTGGAGGACACTTCCTCTTTTAGATATCTTGGGGTATGGCTAGACCAACACCTCAGCTTCTCTGGCCACATCAATGCCATCCTGAAAAAACTGTGCCCCAAGCTTGGTGCCTTATGCAGGAACCGTAATAGCATTTCTTTTACAGCCAGGCGTGCGATTGTCCAAAAGATGGTTCTCCCCATTTTTGACTGCTGCGATGTAGTCTACAGTGCTGCTCCCAAGTCCACCCTATCCAGATTGGACCCCCTTTTCAACTCCTTCTGTCACTTTGCCTTGTACTCTCTTGTATGCACCCACCACTGTTATCTTTATCACTGTCTGTCTTTCTCCTCACTTACTAACAGGTGCCTCTCCCACTGCACCAAACTCATCTCTAAATACTGGTTAGGCTCTCTACCTTCGTATTTATATTCTGCTCTCTCCACCCCCCCCACCCTGCTCACTTCCTAAGATCTACTGACTCACACACCCTTGTGATCACCTGCTGTTCTACCCTGCAGGCTAGGCTGCTTTCAATCATTGCTTCCCAAAAATCTGGAATGCCCTTCCCCAACAAATTCATCAATCCTCATCCTCTCACTCCCTCTCTACTGCCCTCCATAACTTCCTTTCTTCCAACTGTGCCTGTTTTCCACACTCCTAAGGCATCTTTCTTTCTCACTAGCACTCCGCCCTCAGCTGCATCTGCAACACATTTTAACCAGTTGCACTTACGTACAAAGTACTTGCACTTTGATGTTCAATTAATTGACTGCTTAAACAAGCTGTATATTGTATCCTGTTATTCCTGCCATTGCTGTGTTTTGTATTGTGTACACCCATTGTATGTGACTGTTTTGTAGTTTGCTATATGCATTTCTCCCTATTCCCCCTCCCCCAGGTCACACTGAGAGATGAGCAACTTGTTGTTCGGTGTGCTTTCCTGGTGAAACATTTCAATAAATAAATAAATAAATAATACATACATCCATACATGCAACACATCTTTCTCACCAAATTTTTGATTTACCTATGTCCCCTTCCCCCATCACAGATATCATTCTTTGAGGTCCAGTGGTAACTTTCTCTGTCAGACATGAACAGTTGTCCAGGAATGCAACTTTGGCACTAACTGGTGCTGCCATTTTTACATGGAAACATAAAATGTGGCGGCAGAAAATGGTCTACTGGCACACCCCAGTCTGGGCAATCCAACCTGCATTTTGAAAGGGCAGTAAGTGAGTTAAGAGCACAGTGACATGTCAGAGTGGTCCTTGATAGGGACATGAGCAAGTCACAAGCAGAGCAGAGTGTTCAAAATGTGAGACAGTACTGCCACAATCAAGCCAAGCAGCACTTTAGTTTGAGAAGCACCCCGGGAATAATTTTGTAGGACAAGAAAAAAACCTAGAAGTGCCAGCAGGAGCTATTTACTGTGCCGCTTACTACTCTCTCTGGCAAAAAAGACAAGGGGACAGCCCCCGCACCAGATATGGGAAAAGGGATGGAGACAGGAATTAACATGGGAGGAGGAAGCACCGCTCACCACCAGCAAGATAAGGGAAACAACTTAGTGCCATCCCTCCCACAATAGCAATTAACTGTGCAGCACCCACTCAGCCTCACTGTGAATAAAGCAGCCCCTCCCAAACCACAGAGGTAGGAGTGAGTGGCCCAGCAGGAAAAACCTCTGTCTTTCCAATGTGAAAAACAGGAGGCAGTTTCAGTAACTCCATCAAAAACAATGGGCTTGATTATTCATTAGCAGAGCCAGGGTGTTCTGCGGCACTTTGTCATCATTTCTGCGGCAGAGCTCCTTGGCTTCTGCCGCAGCATTTTTGGATTTCTGCAGCAAGATTTCTTTATTTTGGTGGCAGAATGCAGTCCTGCAGTTGGGTAAAATATGACGTGATGCCATCAGTGACATCACATGTTGAGCATAGAGGAAGGGCTTCAGGAAAAACAAGATGGGGAAGGGAGCTTAGCACTATGGAAAAACTGTATATTTGAATGAATATATACCAAGAACAATGAATTCTGTGGCACTGCGTACATTCTGCAACATGATGAAAATTCTGTGGAAAATTCCACAGCTGTGGAATCGCAGAATTCCAGGGGCCTGGTTCATCAGCCAGTACAAATGGAGAAGGATATATCTCCTGTAAGGGACGTTGCTCAAGGAGGGTTTCTGCTGAAAACACTTATCCAAACAAGGTAAGCAGTGAAAAAATCCTAGTGCACTCCAGGCTGAAAGTCTACACAAGCAGTGAAATGGATATACAGAAAATGTTTTATTATAAATAAACAAAAAAAAGTGATACTACACAAAAACCTACTCACGCTAATGAAGTCAAAATGGCCCGCCACTTCACTCTGTAGAGCTTCATCATGGGACAGCATTTATGTGTTCATCATTTATGTATATACCATTTTTAGAGCCATCTGTTAACATGGCACACCCATTAGCAGTGTGCATTAGCGAGCACATGGCCAGCCTGGGTGACATATTCAGACAGGCAATGTGCTTCAACTGGTGTGCACTGCCTAACTGTATAGGGAAATTGTGGAAGTGCAGCAGACAGTAACTGTGCACTGTGCCAACATAGCCTCCTTCAGAAAAGTGGCTCTCAGGTGCACAGGGAGATAGTGTGTCCCAAATGGAACAGAGTCTTTGCCCCTGTGAACAATTTTTAACTAGCAGCATGCTAGTAATAAGCACAAATGGCATGCAATGCACCAAGGGGCCATTATGTGCTCATAAACATCACTTCCCACATCTCCTCCCAATACCTATCTCCCTGGTAGTCTAGTGGGCCCTCACCCCTTAAGGGTAGGTCCGAATAGTCACTGTAATAAAATACTCATCTCCTAGGTAGTCCAGTGGTTCTCCTGCCCAATGGCCATAACTAACCCCTCTTCATCCCACCCATTCAGCACCCTCCACTACTAGCTGGCACCCCACACAACATGAATGGCAAGCCTGGCAATCTTAAGCCATTCTGAGACAGCAACTGGCACAGCTCTTCCACTCATCACTTTGACTGGCCACCATCCAACAGGAAGCATGTGCACACCTAATGTAGAAAAAGTGGGGTAGGGGCCACTAGACTACTAGCAAAATAGACATTTTAGCACAATGACCATTTGGAATTGCCTTTAACGGTGGGGGATGCCACTAGACTACCACATTAGGTATGTGCTTACAATGACTGAGCAGACCTGCATCTGGGGTTGGCGGGGGCAGTAGACTAGCAGGGAGATAGGAATATTCTTACAATGAATGGTTGGCCTGCAATCACTGGGGAAGAGGAGCTGGAGACAATAGCAGGGATCATCCAGGCTTTCGGTCCAAGAAGTGTGTGTGGGTGGGGGGAATTGCACACCACTGTGTGTTTCTAATTTTCATTGGTCAGCAGTAAGTAAATTGCAAATATTATTCTGACCACACAAATGTGCTAAATATGGGATATGACATGGGTGAGAGTGAGGCAGCAGAAATATCTCCACAAACTGTCATTGAACTCTTGATATCCCATGAGTGGCAAAGCCACGAGTGGGATATCTAGAGTTCAGTGACAGCAAGTGGAGATATTTCTACTGTCCCACTGCCATCCATGTCATATTTGATTCATACAACAATTGTGGGTGTCTCTTTTTTCAGTTTTAAAGTTATTTGCATTTGTTTGTTGCAAAAAGTGAAACAAATTGGATTTTACACTGTTTTTTGCTAATTATAAAAAAACTAAAAGGTATCTGTAAATGAAACACCACTCAATTTGTAGATCTTTCTGTGCTGAACAAATTGTGTGCTCACAGTACCATGCTATTAATTTGTTGTTTTAAAGTTATTCACATTTGTTTGTTGAAAAAGTGAAAAGAACATACATGTTCTGCTGTTTATTTGCTAATTATAAAAAAAAATAAAAGGTAGTTATAAATGAAACACCACTCATTTTGTAGATCTTTTTGTGCCGAACAACTTTCATGCTCATAGTACAATGCTATCATTTTTCATTTTAAAGTTATTTGCATTTGAATACAGTTAGTACTGTTACTGAGCCCAAACATTCTGAGTTCCAAACCTTTTGTGACATATGGTACCCAGCTGGTCAAGATATCCATTGTGACATACCCAACTTTGAAGATAAAAAGCGATATCTCACAAGTGGTCATTGAGATATGTCTTTTTTCTTCCTGAAAAGAGGTACACACATGTTGTATAAATAATGCTGACTGAATGTTTGATGTTTTGGTGCTGTTATCTCTGCTTCTATTCTGCAGGAACAGCATAATTTGCTACGATTTTTTTAGCCACATGTCTTTGCTTGTGAGGTGCATGGCTATGCTTATTCCTGTAGCAGGACTGTACAAGTTTATTGCTAGGTTTTAGATTGTTTTTGTTGCCTTGATTTAACTCATCTCACAAAGTTTGGAGATTTTTCCATTTTTACTAAGAAACAGACCTTCGCGTCACTCTTATTGGACTTTAACTGTACATTATTAATCCATAGCTTTTGCTGCAATATGTTCATTCTAATAAATTATGTGGGTACTTTTTGTAAAGATATAGGCATCCTTTATTTGATGTAACAAGGGGCAAAGAGTTGCTTTATACTACTGTTGCTTTACCTGAATGTGATTACTGTACTCTGAACCATGCTATTCTATATATCACATCACATCACAGTACTCGGACAGCATTCCTCGAAGTGGTTAGTGACATCCAAATGAGCCTGGACAGGAAAATGATGGTGGGAGGTGAGGTTCACACCTCGGCATGGAGGGATGGGAAGTGGATCCTCAGGATTGCTAGGGAGGTCGGGCAGGAATAGGAGCTGGATGTCATTGTTCATCTGGGGGCTAATGACTTGGCAAGGGAAGCAACAGGGGTAGTGCAGTACAAGTTTAGGGAGCTGCAGAGGGGCCTGAAGCAACTGCATGGTGGCCTGCACTGAGGTGCTACCTGTATACAGCCAGGGGAGATTAGGGAATATTGTACCAGTGTCCTCAACAACTGATTGATCACATGCTGCTGGGGTCCAGCCTGGGAGGATAAAGGTCTGTACAAAGGAAATAGCCTCCATCCATCCAGGAGGGAACTAGCAGTTCTGAGTGGAAGGTTTAAATGCTACTTTGACAGGTATTTAAACAAGCCAAGGGGTGGCAAAAAAAAATGAAGGAAACAGTGAATGCCCTCCCCAGAGAATGGAGTAACAGAGAGGAAAAGCCCAGGGGGAATAAATTATCTGGGGGTAGAGTGGCATAGGGAAAGGGGGAGGGGGACAGGAGGCAGTAACATAGCAAATTCCCAAAGGGCCTGGGTGCAAGGTGATGTTACAGGGCCCCTCCCCAGTTTTGAATAAACATCAAAATTATGATTTGGGCCCCTCAAACATTGTGGGCCGGGGTGCCACTGCACCCCCTGCACCCTTGTAGCTACACCCCTGGCAGGAGGGTCAAGAGGGGACTCTAAGGATGAAATAAGTGTTAAAGAAGTTGGTCAGAGAGAAAATGAAAAAGAAGATGACAGTGACAGGGACAAGGGAAGTGTGAATGATGGAATTGGTAATGAGAAGAAAGGTAAGGGAAAGGAAAGATAAAAGGAGTGGAGGGCCATGAGTGTCAACATAAGGAGCCTAGGAAATAAAATTCCTGGCCTGGAAGCAACCATTGCAGAGGTGGATCTGGATCTGGTGGTAATAACATAATCACTGTGCACTGACAACCACAGCTGGGATGTGCCATTCTGGGTTACAACCTGCTCCTGAATGATAGGACAGGGAAGGGGGAGGATTATTGTATACGCTATGTCAGACAAGACATAAATGCCACAGAGATACAAGGACATAACGAGGGCATGGAAGGGTTGAAGGTTCCATTTGGCAGCGTCTAGGTTTTTAATCTATGTGGGAGTGGTGTATAGACCACCAACACAGGGGGATAAGTTAGACAGGGTTCTAGGGGAGACCATAGGCAAAATGGCAAACAGAAGAGAGGTATTGATTATGGGGAACATTAGTCTGCCAGATGTAGATTGCCACATTCTTGCCATGACTACAAGAAGAATGGCCATCCTTTATTCCCTATATGAGGCATTTTTCAGGCAGCTGGTTGCAGAACTCACTAGAGATGGGGCAGTTTTGGACCTTGTTCTTACAAATAGGAACAGCATTGCAGAAGTCACAGCTGGTTGCCCCCTGGGTACAAGTGATCATTGTGCAGTGTGATTTAGCATACAGATAGGTCAGGATAAAAAATACACTAGGGCAAGGGTCTTGGACTTCAGGAGGGAAGATTTTAAAGAAACTGGAGAGTACCTTAGTATATAGCTGGAAAGAGGGATGACTGGGAGGAACTGGAGGAACAATGGAAAAGGATAAAGGAAGGGAAGGGAAGAAAGGGAATAACTAAGGTAACTAATGCAAAAGCAAGCTGTTTGAAGCAAATACTGTATGCAAGGGTAGGAGGAGGAAGAGACCACTATGGTTCTCAAAGGAGGTGGCTAAGGTGTTAAGAGAGAAAACAACAGCTTTAAGAAGTACAAGAAGACCTATATAGATGGGGGTAGAGAAGCATATCTAGATAAACATAGGGAGGCAGGAAGGAAGGAAGGTGAGGGCAGATAAGGCACAAACAGAAGAGAGGATAGCAAGGAGTTCTAAAAGGAGATAAGACCTTCTTCAGGTACTGTACATGAGTGAAAATAGGAAAACAAGGTCGAATTGTGAGGATCAGAATGAGACAGCAAGGGACTGTGCAAAGGAAGACCAGAAAAAGCTAACTTTTTTTTATTTAATGTACTTTATTAAATTTTCAACATAACATCGTACATCACAGAACAGTGCCCAATAAATGTACTAAATACAGAAGATAATGACAATCTATAAGATAGTACATCACAAAGAGGTATTAGACATTTATTAATTAATCTCCCTGTATAAAAAACAAAATGAAAAACAGATAAAAAAAAGAAAAAATACAAACAAAAAAAAACTGTACACAACCAATCCCCTACCTCCCCCCAACCACCCCCACCTCCCCAACCCTTCCTCCCGACTGGACATGATATGATGTAAGAAAGACTATCGGAGACAGCCATATAAATAAAAAGCATAATGTTTAACATCTTAAATTGTATTACTTATGTGTATTAAAATTTATTACTAACTTTCGAGGGAGTGACAATTGTTTTCCAAAGTCTATCGGTGTTCACCTCACAGTCATTAAGTGTAGATAGGGAGCCCAATGTGTCTGAAAAGTTGCTAGCCTATGATGCATTTTTGCCAGAGCTTTTTCTGCATTTAAAGCAGTTAGAATTTCTTGAACCCATTCTTTATAAACTGGTACATCTTTATCTAGCCAGTGCCTCATAATCAATAGCTTCACAACCAGGACAATCATTGCCATAAAATATTTTTCTTTATTGTTACCTAAGGAAGAGAAATTGCCCAGGATGCAAATTTCAGGGGTATAATATCTCGAATGCCTAAATAAAGATACTACAGCCTTTTGGATGGTCTGCCAAAAAGTTGTTATACAGGGGCAATTCCAGAGCATGTGCAATAGGGTGTCTTCATTCCACCCACATCTTGGGCAAGCAGAGTCCGATCTTTTCCCCGTCGGGTGCAATCTGCTGGGAGTACAGTATAATACAGATTGTGCATAATCTTAAACTATAATAAATGCAATCTGTCTTGCTTAGCATATTTGTATATGTCCAACCAAATAGTTCACCAGACCTCATCTGAGTAAGATAAATGTAATACATAATGCCAATAAAATGGGTTGGGAGGTACATCTAGCCAAAACAATTTGTTGAACTCCTTGTAGAGCTTAGAAATTGGCCTTTTCTGATCCACCAGGCTAGCGATTTTCAAAAATAACACACTGGCAGAGGTGGACCAGGGAGGTTTTCCCAGGAAGCAGTGCATCAGATGTTTGAGCTGTGTGTATTTAAACAAGCATTTGTCAATGCCGAACGTTCGCTTGCAGGTATTTGCAGTGGTGTTTGGCATGTATGGTGCTTTACCCTAATGCCCTGTGCGATTGCTGGTATTTGCACAATAAATTTTCAGCATGACCTTTTTGTTACCCCCATTGTGCGCTACATAGGCGGAAACATATTTTGGGCAGGATGTGAAAAATGACAACTGTACTGCTCATAAGGAAGTGTGGTAAAATGGCAATGTTGAAAATCTGGAGTGGAAATATTGACAATTGCAAAACCTAATAGCGTATGCTGGAAGTGTGCAATGCACGTCAGTAAAACAGTCATTGTCTTGGAATTATTTCCCACTAAATTGTCAACATTGGCATTTTAAAACCTCTGCTAATGAACAGTGTACTGTGATTGTCTTACTGTGTGCTAACATTGATTTTGTGAATTCGACTTATGCATTGTGCACTACATGTATGAAACATGTTTTGGGCAGGATGTGAAAATGACAGCTGTACTGCTCATAAGGAGGTGGGTAAAATGGCAATGTTGAAAATCTGGAGTGAAAATATTGAAAATTAAAACTTACGAAAGCATAGGAACTGCACAAAGCACCACTCGTGAAAACAGTTATTTTTAGGAATTTGTTCATCAAATTTTCAACATAGCCATTTTAAGATCTCTGCTCATGAACAGTGACACTATGATTTTCTTAATGTGTTCCATACACTGAGTTCACACAGCGACTGTGCCATTATGTGCTACATGGGCGGAAACACGTTTTGGGCAAGATGTGAAAAATGACAGCTGCACTGCTCATAAGGAGGTGTGGTAAAATGGCAATGTTGAAAATCTGGAGTGAAAATATTGAAAATTCGCAAACTTACGAGTGTGCATAGGAACTGCGCAATGAACACTGGTAAAACAGTCATTTTTAGGAATTTTGTCACCAAATTTTCAACACAGCCATTTTAAGACCTCTGCTCATGAACAGTGTCACTGTGATTTTCTTAATGTGTCCCATACACCGAGTTCACACACGGACTGCACCATTGTGCGCTACATGAGCGGAAACATGTTTTGGGCAGGATGTGAAAAATGACAGCTGTACTACACATAAGAAGGTGTGGTAAAATGGCAATGTTGAAAATCTGGAGTGAAAATATTGAAAATTCGTGAACTTACAAGCCTTTGCAGGAACTGCGCAATGCACGCTCGTAAAACAGTCATTTTTTGGAATTTTTGCACCAAATTTTCAACATGGGGTTTTTGGGACCCCTTCTCATGAATAATGTCACTGTCATGGCATTATTCAGGCCTGAAAAGGTGATTTCATGCAGTGACTGCACAGTGACTGTGAAATCACCCTTCGACCGATAACGCCATGACAGTGACATCAATCATGAGAAGGGTCCCAAAACCCCATGCTGAAAATTTGTGCATAAATCTGCAAAATGCCTGAGATATGCAATAAAGTTGAAACCCCCTATCTAGCTTTATTATACAGCTTACCGCATTTCCTCAGTTTGCGGTCAGCTTTGAAGAGTGCAGATGTGTTCCCGGTCCACGAAGATCATTGCACCAAGCTCCGGAGGTAAGTATGGGGTGAAGGGGTGGGGAGGCTGGAGTGCGCAGTGGGTGGGTGCGGGTTGTGGGAAGGGGACTGAGACTATGTGGGACCGTTTTTCTTTACAGGTTTAAAAAAACAGGACTACATGGGACATTTACCATGCTGGAGTGGGCTCCAGCATGGCAGAAGATGGCTGGGGGGGCTGAGGAGCCGACGGGGGATTGGGCACCCCGTTGACAAACTACGCGGTGGGGGGCCGAGGAGCCGATGGGGGATTGGGCACCCCCGTCGGCAAAAAATATGGGAAGTTTGCCATGCTGGGGTGGGCTCCCAGTGTGGCAGAAGGATGGCTTGGGGGGGCCGTGGAGCCGACGGGGCATTGGGCACCCCCATCGGCAAACAATGTTTTCCACTCTGGGGTGGGCTCCAGCGTGGCACCAAAGCTTTGGAGCTGGACGTGATGTAGGGGACGTGGCGCAAGGGGGGACAGCGTGATGAGGTGCTCGGTATGACAGCGGTGGTTTTCTTTGAAGCAGAAGACTACCACTGTCATACAGAGCTCCCGCACCCATTGGTGCAGGACCGCCACGCCTGCTCAACGGAGCACTGGATTGCAAGGGAGAGGCACACCTCCAAAGTGTGCTACTCTCCCGAAATGTTCCTTGCGCATGGGCGCAAACGAACGTAAAGAGGAGGTCACTGGGAGGTGATCTTTGTCTCTGAAGACTGCCAAAGGAATAAACTTGTTCCCACAAATCAAATCCTGTATGTTAGATATTGACACTTCAGGCCAAAAGGATGGAAGAAGGGTTTTACCCCAAAAAGCTAACATTTTAAATGAGTACTTCTGCTTGGTCTTCACAGTGGAGGGGGCAGACCAACATGTATCAGCAGGCGCTGTGGGGAGGGGGACGTGGACACAAGTGCATTTTAGGAGGAGTAAATCCGAAGGGGATTGGAATCCCTAAAGGAAAATAAAGCCATGTGGCCAGATGGGATCCACCCAGGGGTACTAAAAGAAGTGAACATGTGCTAGCAACCCCACTGGCAACACTATTCAGAAGCTCATTGGAGATTGGAGCAGTTCCAGAGGACTGGAGGAGGGTTGATGTGATTGGTCAGCACAAGTGTGGCAGCAAGGAGGAGGCTAGCAATTATAGGCATGTCAGTCTCACATCAGTGCTGGGGAAATTAATGAAAACCCTGCTGAAGGGCAGACTGATAGGGTACCTTGAGGCAAACTGGTTGCAAGACCATAGGCAGCATGGTTCTTGGGGGAGGTCATGTCAAATAAATCTTGTAGATTTCATTGACTGGGTGACTCAGGAAGTGGATCAGGGGAAGGCAGTGGATGTGGTCTATCTGGTCATCAGTAAGGCCTTTGACACTGTGCCACACAGGAAGCTAGTTAAGAAACTTAGCAACCTGGGGCTTGGAGAGAAGATAATTAACTGGATATCAAACTGGTTGAAGGACAGGAGGCAGAGGGTGGTGGTAAACTGGAAACACTCAGGGGATGGGAGAGTGGTCAGTGAAATACCACAAGGTTCAGTACTGGGACCTGTCCTCTTCAATGTCATCATAAGTGACATTGCTGAGGAAATGTATGGGTAGGTGTGCAGATGACATGCAGATCTACAACAGGGTGAACACCCAGGAAGAGGTGGAGAAAATCCAAAGGGATCTGAGGAAACTTGAGAAGTGGTCTACAGCATGGCAACTAGGTTTCAGTGCAAAAAAGTACAAAGTCACGCACCTGGGGAGGGAAAACCAGGGGGCTATGTATAAGGGGGGAGATAATTGCAATCACCAAGCAAAAGAGGAACCTTGGGTAATCATATCTGATGATCTCAAGGTGGCAGGAAGTGCAACAAGCAAAGCTAGCCAGATGCTGGGTTGCCTAAGGAGGGGGATTTCTAGCAGAAGAGAGGTAGTGTTGCCACTATATAGCTGGCTAAAGAGACCCCATCTAGAGTACTGTGTCCAGTTCTGGAGGCCACACCTCCACAAGGGCATTGCCAGGATGGCAGCAGTCCAGAGGAGGGATACCAAAATGGTACGGGGGTTGCATGAGAAACTGCATGAGGAGAGGCTATAGGAGCTTGTCATGTACTCCCTGGAGGAGAGAAGAGTGGGAGGGGACATGATTGAGACCTATAAGTACCTCATAGGGGTGAACAAGGTGCAGGAGGGAACTCTTTTTCACAGGAGGAGGAGCACCAGAAAATACTTCACAGAAAGGGTGTTGGACACCTAGAACAGCTTGCCAGAAGAGGTAATGGAGGCCAAGTCAGTGGGGAACTTCAAGCATGTGTAGGATAACCACAATGGCACAGTAGGTAGAGAAAAAAGAGGCGGGAGGGGCACGTGTGATGAAATAGGATTCAGGGTGTACAAATAGGCAGGGAAAGCAGGGTAGACTAGATGAGCCTACTGGTCCTTTTCTGCTGACAAATACAATGTTTCTATGTTTCTGTGAGGCATAGAGCCACTGTTGGCTGTGCTCCCGGTCATTCATGGCACCTCACAAGAGGGAAAAAACTCTTGATTCATAATGCAGACTTCCACTTCAATTCATTATTTATAGCAAACATCTATAAAAAGTCTATAGAACTACAACATAGGCTTCTTATGAACCCACCTCATGAACAAGGGTGGTGAAAATGTTCAAATCCCGCCTGAAAGGTCATTTTGCCAGGTGATCCCAAAATTATTTTTCGGGCCTAATTTGCATAATCTCACCAACACCGGTCATGAGGTGGGGTCCAAAAAGGACAATGTTGAGAATTTGGGGTGAAAATATGAAAAAACAACAACGTTATGCATCAAAGTCCAAAACCCCATTGAAATGCATTGAACCACACTTATCTTAGTTTCTCTTATCTCAGTAGCTGGTTCCAGCAGCGAGATGTGTCTTCAGTCAGAGAGTTTATCTACCCTTTGGGACAGGTTCAGGTGAGTGAGGGTGTGTGGGTGGGTGTGTGTGTGAGCAGTGTGGAGGTGGTGGGTGATGAGTGGGAGGTTGGGTTGGGGTGGAGTGGGTGTGGGGTATGGGTGGTGAGAATGGCAATGGACCATTTTCATTTTTTAGAGGTATAAAAAGAAACACCGAAACATGGTTTTATTTTTTACAGGCGACTTACAGGGGATATTCCAACACTGGGAATTGTGCACCCCAGTGTCGGGCTACTGGTTAGAGGCACCTGAGGTGGGTACGCCAGTGCCGCTAGATATTTAGTGGGAAGAGGGGATGACCTGAAGGGGAAGGAGGGTCAACAGAAGCGGTACCGGGGGTGAGCACCCCGGTCCACATATAAACATTGGGAACAGTTTCCTAATAAAAAAGGTAAATTGTGATTTTATTTTTAAAAAGCATGTCTTGCTGCAACTATCAGTGATTATGACTGAGAGGGCTCATGCTTATACCCCTTCTGTACAGAATGCAGTGGCGAGTGTGACTCAAGTTCAGAACACGCATTTGGTTAATCGGTATTAGTGCATGACAGGTAAAAATTACATGTCACAAACAGTAAATTTTAGCAAATAGCCAAAGGTAATCCCAATGTAGAAAGATATATTTGGAGAGGCATTTTTTTAATTCAGTTTCAGAACTGAGCTAAACAACTGGGCCCAGATATTCAAACTGCGCCATTCTGAGGCGCAGGCCCCTGCGCTGCTCAAAATAGTTGCGCTGGGGTGTGGCCAGGCAATATTCAAAGGTTGCGGCTATTGAGCAACTCCTTTGAATATCACCTCTTAGCCACAGCCACTGGCAAGATGGCGAGTGGAACTTGAAAGCACCGCAAGTTGCCAGAGTTGAGCATTAAACCTATGTGGCGCAGTCATTGGTGCGACAGCCACGGGCATGTAGCCCATAAGAGCATGATTAGTCCAGATTTGTGAACGATGTTCATTCACAAATCTGACTGTCACGGTATGGGCTGCACTCCCATTGGCTATATCTCTGCACCAATGGGCGGCAGCCCTACCGGATAGTCAGTCAGCGGGCAGCGGATGGCAGGTGGGTGGATGCGCGCCGCCCGCCAGCTGCTGGGGAGCGGGTGGGGGCTTCGTGGGTGGGTGGGGACACTAGACACCAGGGAGATGTTTGGGGGTTGTAATTTGACATTCTGCCCGCGATCGGGCATTACGTCCACTGGACCACCAGGAGATATTCAGGTTGGCGGGCTTTTACATTCTGCCCGCGATCGGGCACTGGGGGGTTGATATATTATCTGCCCACGATCGGGCTTTGGGAGATGTGGGGGGGCATGTTACTGTATGCCAATCGGCTTCGGGAGATGTGGGCGGGGGTCATAGCTGTATGCCCGGATCGGGTTCGGGAGATGTGGGCTAGGGTTGTTTTTACATTCTGCCCACGATCGGGCTGGTGGGGGCACAGGGACCGAGTTGGGGCCAGCCAGGGTGGTGGTTGCTGTGTTGCACCCTGCAATACAGCAGCTCACTCTGGGTGGCCTCAACTTGATCCTTTTTTTGGCTCAAGGTTGTGCAGGCACAGGTTGGGGGTTGTGCATGCACAACCCTGCACAACCCGACTGAATATCGGGTTGTGCAGTTTATGCATGGTTCCTCCCCCTCCTGTTGAGCATGCATTCATTTGCATTGCGCTGTTGAGCAACCTGTTGTCAGTGGCGTAACTGCCTCCTGCTGAATATCGCAGAATGGCGCATTTTTGGACTTGCGCATGAGCAACCCTGTTGTGCATGGCGCAACCCTTTTGAATATCTGGGCCCTGGTGTTTAGCAAAATACAGGTATTGAGGTTTGATTTTGCCTCAGTATTTCCTTCTTATACTATTTTGTAAATGAAAAAACAAGATGGCGGCTGTTACGATTGTTATTTCTCTTCACATGACTAGTAAGTCATGAAAATAAACACTTGTGATAGTTTTTTTTTTTTTTACAAAAACTGGTATGTTTTTTCACCAAACCTTTGAAAGGCACACCCTTGGCACCGGCCCTTTCAAATCTGAAAATTTCATGAAAAACTTCCACACCATCTAGGCTATAAGTGAGAGCAAAAATATGTAATGTTAGGTATAGGTTGTTTTTCTGGCACTTTGTATCTTGAAAGCTGTACAAGATGCTGTCACAAAACTGTTCACATCTTGACACTTTGACAGCCTGACCACGCATGCCAAATTCTGTGCTATTTCGTCAAAAGTGCTACTATAGTTAGGGTTGAGTAGCACTTTTAAGATTAAAGGGTCAAATTTTGCACCTTAATAACTTTGCCACTGTTCAACAGATTTGCCTGACATTTGGTATGCACGATTGGGCATGGTAGGTCTTGGGATTTGCCAAGTTTTGTACCAGTCAGATATATGGCTGCAGAGTTATTAAGCGACAACCAATTGCGCAATTATGTTTTTTTGCGATTTCTTTGCTCTTGCCTACAGGTTGCACGGTTTGTGTGACCAGTCCAAAAACTTCAGGGAACGTGTGACCAGGTCCCCGTTGCGCCTTTTGAAGATTTTGTGAAAAAATATTGAACGGTTCAAAAGTTATTCAAAAAACAAGTTCCCATCATAAGTAAATGGGAGAAGTTAAAATATTCAACACTTTCACAAATGCACTTTTTAGTGCCCCAAATGGCCCTAGTAGTGTTGAAATCCATCATTTTGTTTTCAGTTGGTGATCAGAAAATTACTTGCCATTTAAATTTGGGACCCTGTAGAGACACAATTCTTTTCGTGTTCACCTAGTCGGACCCTGAGGATGCTAGCCATGTCTTTATTTGGGGGTAAAACACCCTAGAAATATATTTTTCAAATTTCTGGAACTAGTAGTGTCGCAAGCACGACACTTTTGCAAAATATTGCAAAAATTGCCATAAATTGCGACACTACTTTTTCAGACTTGGCCAAAATGACAGGAATTCTTTGACACCCTGCTGTGAAAGAACGGTTTGGTCTTTTGAGCTGAAATTTGGAGGGAAGGTAGCCAACATCTCTCAGATGTGCCTTTTGGTGGTTTTGTGAAAAAATATTGTACAGCTGCCAATTTATGGTACTCCAAAGTTGATGTTTTTTCCCATAGACTAACATGGTGGTGTCCGCCGCTTCTTTTGGGGCTCATATCTTGAAAATGGTGAGAGATACAGGATTTTTGTTGTGAGTTACATAGCTCTGTGGGCTATGTAATAACAAAAACCTAGCCAGGAAAATCAAGATTTTTGTGAAATTAAATTTGTTTTTCTACGTCGTGCGGTTGCTGAGATATTTGCAGTTAAGAACTTCCAATGCTCTTTTTAAGTTTCGATTCCCATTATAATGCATACATTCTTTGTACACACTGTGTTTCTGTATGCACCTGTTTGGCAAAAACAGGGTATGCGCTTCTGTTACTGTTACAGTTACTGTTTCCACTTGCGTTTCTGTCCCCGTTTGCGTTACCGTTACCGTGTACACCACCATGTGTGTTACCCTTTGCGTTGTCATTAGCGCTTGCATTTTCATTACTATTACCATTTGCGTTTCCACTACTGTTTCTGTTTGCATTTTTGTTTGCGTCACTGTGCACATTGCCATTTGCGTTTCCAGCAGCCCTTTCGTTTGTGTTTCCGTTTCTCTTTCGTTTTGCGCCTTCCTTGCTGCTACTGTTACCATTTGCATTTGCAATTGCATTACTGTGCCCATGTGCATTACGGTTTGTGTTTTCATATACACTTGCATTTCCTTTTGCGCTTCTGTTTCCTTTGCTGTTATTGTTGCTGTTACCGTTACCATTTCCGTATACAATTGCGGTACTGTGCCCCTGTGTGTTTCGGTTTGTGTTTCCATACACACTTTTGTTCCCATTTCGTTTCTCTTCCTTTGCATTATTCTTCATGTTAACTTTACCATTTGCATTTACAATTGCGGTACCGTGCCTGTGCGTGTTATGGTTTGAGTTTACATGTGCTATTGCATCATTTCCATTTCTGTTCCCTTTCGCATTCTTTTTGCTGTGACACTTAACATTTTCATTTAAAATACCACTGCCATTACTGTTCATGTTACCAGTTGTGTTTTTGTATGCACTTCAATGTCCATTTGTGTCACTGTTCACTTTGGCGTCACTTTGAGCTTGCATTTCTTTTAACATTTCCTTTATCATTTACGTTTGCGTTACCATGTATGCCACTGTTCGTGCTTCTGTTTGTGGTGCTGTTCCTGTTACTATGTCACAAGACATCATGTGGCAGGAGGGTGGGGCCCAAAGAGCTCTGCGCTCCCGCTGCTGCATTACATTCACTATTTCTCGGCATCATTCTCAAAAAGAAGGGAAATTCAAGGCAAAAAACTCTGTTTAATGCATTAGTTAGGGTTGTTCCAGAGTGACAAAAGCAAGGAAATTCAGTGTTAGGGTTGAAAGCCCCCATTGGACCGCCCAGCCCACCCCCCAACTGGCATCGAGGTGTGCGCTAGGTCATTGGTCCTAACTCTCACCCCATTCTTCTATACCTCTGCTTCTTCACACATGTGATAGGGTGAGAGTTAGGACCAATGATCCAAGCGTGCACCCGACGCCGGTTGGGAGGGGTGGGTGGGGTCCAAGGGAGGCTTTCAACTCTAACATCGAATTTCCTTGCTTTTGTCGCTATTGACATTTGTCAACAAAATTGCCCAAAAATTGATATATGCTGTTATGTTGCTAGTGTTACAAGATGTAGACAATTTCATGACAGCAGCTTTTATGGTTTTTGAGATATAAAGTGGTGAAAAAGCCAAAAATGTCCATTTTGTTTCCCATAGGATAACACAGGATTTTTTGCCCTCTTCTACAGCAAACACAGAATGAAGTTTTTCTCTGACATTTTCAGGGATGAAGGGTTGTGTGCTAAGGGTGTGCATTTAGATGGTTTGGTGAAAAAATATATTACCAGTTTTGAATTATAATGATATTTGTGACAAATGCAGGACAGGCTGCTTAAGTGCGAATGGTAAATGTAATTTACTGTTCAAACTGTACTGTTCAAACGGTAAATGTTCGAACAATAAATACCATTTACAACTCAAATTTTTGAACTTTACTGTTTGCACAGTAAATAGCCATTTACCATTCGAACTTTACTGTTTGCGGTTTCACTTTTCAGTCCAGATTCAGACATCTTGTTTCCATTTAGCGATGGTTAAAATGTTAAATATTTTAAAAAATACTGCCCCTAGGTAGTCACTAACAGTTGTGTTTACCTAATTGGGGACTGAGGGACATGTTTCTGGCATTAGTTTGTCTGTATGGGGCCCACAAGCCACTTAATTTTGTTTGCAGACATCAGAATGCCCAATCCCCATGTTGGTAGTAGCTCCAGTCCCCCTCAGTGTGAGACACTGGGTATCGCACTCCCAGTGTCCCCAGGCTAGTGGTACCCCCAAATACTATTGTCAGACACTTGGGATCCCACCCTCAGTGTCCCACTGCTTAACCTGTAAAAAAAGAAAACAGTCCTCCAATGTCTTATTTTTTTTTTACTGTGAAAAAAGAAAACGGTCCCTTGTCATCTCTGAACTGGCACCATATGATGCACCATCCTGCATAAAATTGTCATTCTTTACCAAACAGCATGGCAGTTTGATGCAGGATTTTGCATCATAACATGCCAGTTCGATGCAGGATTCTTCATCATTGTATTTTTTTCTGACACTGGGATGCCTACCCCTATTGTCGGATGCCCCCTGTATCCACAAGCCACTTATTCATGTTTGCCAACATTGGGGTGCTCAATCCCCTTGTTGGCAGTAGCCCCCCCTCAGAATGGGACACTGGATAGCCCACTCCCAGTGTCCCCAGTTATGTCCTACTCCCTTTCACTGTGGGGCACTGGGGAGCCTACCCCAAGTGTCCTGAAATACAATTTTATATGATTTTGCTGACAACGGGTTGCCCAATCCCTGTGTTGGCACTACCCCTTATCCCCCCAGTGTGGGACACTGGGGAGTCCACTCCCAGTGTCCCCAGTTGTGTCCCCCAGCCCAGTTTTATGGGACCCTGGTGAGCCCACTCCCAGTCCCCAAATGTTAAAGTGTTCCTGCAAAAAAGAAAACAGTCTTCCTTTTTTTATTAATCCAGAAAAAAGGAAATGGTCCTTCGTCGTACCCCCATCCCCCTTTCCCATCCCGACCCTTCCTCTGCACACCCACCTCCACACACACACCCTTACTCCATACTTACCTCTGGAGGTCAGCAGCTATGATCTTCTCTGGACCGGGACACATCTGCACTCTTCAAAGCTGAACCGCAACCTGAAGAATCAAGGTAAGTGCCGTATAATTGCTGCCAATGGCATTTTGAACTTATGTTGATATCTCTGCCATGTTTTTGTATATTTGCACCAAATTTTCAACATGTTTTTTTGGGACCCCACCTCATGAATACTGGCATTGTCATTCCATTACTCAGTCCTGAAAGGTGATTTTGTGGTCACTGTGTGGAATCACCTTTCAGGACCAATTAGTGAAACGACTGTTCAAGTGCTTATGAGGTGGGGTCCCAAAAAGCCCATCTTGAGCATTTGGTGCAACTATACCAAAAACGCTTGAATTATGTGTGGTCATTGAAATTTTGCTACACACATGCATAACTTTGGCAATTTATAATATTTTCAATCTAAATGTTCAGCATAACCATTTTTTTCACACCACACCATGAACAGTATAGCTGTCATTTCAGACACCCTAACTAAAACATGTTTCCACACCTGTGGTACAGAATGGCACTTTTTCTGCACAAAATCACCTTTCAGAACCAAGTAATGAAATAACAGTACCAGTGTTCATGAGGTAGAGTTCAAGAAACAGCATGTTGAAAATCTGGGGTCAAAATTTCCTAAAATGACTGTGTTATGGGCATTCATTGCAATCTCGTGACACGCTCATAACTTTGTTAATTTACAATATTTATACCCCATATTTTCAATATAGTCTTCTTAGTACCTCACATCATGAATGCTACAGCTGTCATTTTTCAGATCCTGGCTGAAATGTGGTTTCACACCAGTGGCATAGAATGGCATTGTGGTTGTGCAGAATTATGTTTTGGTGGTGATTTGAAAATGTACTGTACTGGATACATGCAGTGAGGTGATAAGAAGGTTATGTTGAACATTTGGGGTGAAAATTATTTAAGATTGCACAGTTATGACTATTTCTTGCAATTTCACTATGCCTTCTCATAACTTTGTGTGTGGAAGCACAGGGGCTGGAGGTCCCTGTGTTTCCACAGCTTAATACATATATGCATCTATGGAGGGATGGGAGCACAGGGTCCAATGGATTCTGCACTCCCACCCCAAAAGACACTTCCACAGCTAGAAACATTTGCACATCTGTGGAGGGATGGGAGCACAGATTATACTATCTCAAAAAGTAAGGAAATAAATTACAAACTATGTTACTGCATCAGTTAGGGCTTTAATTAAAGTGTCAAAAACTGGGAAATTAAACATTAGGGGTTCCAACCCTAACACCCCACACCCACCCTGCACAGATGAAGTGGGATTGGGGGGTGGCATTGGGGTCATCAACACTAATGCTGACCTCCCGACCTGACCTCCGAACCTGCAAGGGGAACGTAATGGTAAAGGCACAGTGAGTATCATGCAGAACCACAGCCCCCCCAACAAAACCCAGGGGCCAAACAGTGACATGATGCATCATGGCACAGCACAGCACAATGCATGCTCTGGTGACAGGCAACACACAAAGGGGACCACATAGACATGGCAACACCACCATGGCTAGCCATGACCCCCAGGACCAGATAGTGTCATGCTCGGCACCATGGACCTGGCTCCATGATAGCAGCCATGAAAACCATGTGGGAAGTGTTACCCACCCCTGTTGCACATCCACAAACCCCCCCAGTAGCAGGCAAGGAAAGCATGCACACACTGCATACATAGCTGGTCATGGAACTGCCCCCCCATGGGCCTGGTGATGCAGGTAGCCCAGCCTTCCTGGACCCCTTCTGCATGAGTCACCATATGGTGTCTGCACTGCTCTCTGGTCCTGGTGATGCCTGTTCACTGGGTGAGTCACTGAGCCACCTTTGCCCACACCTGGGCCCATGCCTCCTGCAGCCCCTCAGCTCCATACAACTGGCCCTCCAGGGGCACAAGGGCCACCAGATTGGCCAGCTTGAGATCCCCTCAGTTCAGGGTGTGTGGTCTGGTCCTCTGGGTGCTGCCAGCATGTGCCATCCTACCTTTACAGAGCTGCAACAAGTGTGGCTCACAGGAAGGATCTGGAAGGAATGTGGCAAACTCGCACTGTTTGCGCAATGAGTCCATCATGCAGTAGGCCACACGGCCTACAAATATGCCATAGGGATGCATGATAGCAACAGAATGGTGCAGTACCACACTTGCGCAGTGGCAAATGGCCAGGTGGGAGAACAGGGTCATGCCCCCATGCATCACACATGCGTGGCTGCGCAGTGTGGACACATTGTGAGGGTTGGGCAATGCCACACCTGTAGACATCAACATGGTGCAAAGCAGTGGCCATGCGCTATACATGACAACCGTGCAGTAAAACAATGTGGTTGAGTATGTGTGATGCACAGGCCATGCCATCACACATGCACCACTGCTCATGTCAATGATGTAATTGGCCATTGTGCATGTGTCAGAAATGCCCAAATAGATATGCAATGCATGTGGAGATGGGTCAGGTGCAACTGTGCAATATTCAGCCTGAATATGCAAATAAGCCAATTGCCAAATGTTGGCCCAAGTCCGCACATTATCATCTCATTATAGGCAGGCCATTCCCTCATTGGCATGGGCTGATCTATAAATGGGCTGCCCTGAGCCACCCCTCCATACAGGTGACCAATAGGAATGGCAACCTTGGAGGTGACGGTTTACAATCTGTATGTTACAGTGTTTGTTGCACTGCATCCAGAAGGCTTGCACACCATGCCACAAATGCTTGACTTGTGCTAATGTGTGTCTTTTTCTGTCACTAGGCACCAGCATGGCAGCCAAGGAGGCAAAAACAAGAAGGAGGCCCAACTTCACCAAAGATGAACTGCAGGCCCTCTTGGAGGCACACCTTTTGTGGGAGGACGCCCTTACTGATATGATGGGTACTAGGCAGGAGCGGATGCAGGGCTGGGACAATGTGACATGTGCAGTCAATGCCCATGGGGTGTACAACCCAACACCCCAGGAGTGCATCAAGTGTATATGAGCAGTGAGCCACCAGGGCCAAGGAGTGTCTGGCTGCACTAAGAGCATCCCAGAGTGCCACTGGGAGTGGCCTTTCCACAGTGCCTGCCCTGACAACATGGGAGACGATGGTTGCCAGTACCCTGAGCCATGCTGCTGTGGAGGGTGTACCTGATGGTGGCTTCCAGACAGGAGGTGGGCCAGCACTACACTGTGAGTATGCTTTTGGCTGTTACTGCTGAGGGCTGTTTGTGATGGCAATTGGTGTGCTTGTTGTACCATGCAGACCACAGCACTGTGTACCCTGGGACATCAGGCTGCATGATGTCATTGCCTGGCACTGTCATAGGCCTTCACACCCTCTTTGTTGTTATGGTGCTGATCCTATGGAGTGTGTCACAACAGAGGCATCAGGTCTGTCAGGTGCCCAGGCACCTGTGATGAACCCTACACACTGGGCCATGGGTGGTGTGCACATGTACACTCCTGTGGTGACAGTGTGTGCCACTACAACATGCCCATGGGGGTGCTATCATTTGGCTGGGCACAGTCTGTCAGATGTGGATGTGTCCCACAGTGTCCCCTGGGGGTGCACACACAGGCAGACATGCATAACACATGCTACTGTGGCATGTAGCCAATGCCATCCACATAGGTGCCTGTGGCCTGTGTGACTCCACCAGCACCCCTGTGGCACACATGCACACACCATGTGTGCACATGCCACCCTACACCATTGACCCACAGAGCTGACCATGCACACCTATTCTGCCTTACAACTCCATCACACCTCAGGTGTGCAGCCAGGTCCTGGGTCAGTTCAGATGGCCAAGAGGTGAATCATCCAACACCTTCTACATCCACCACAGCCATGGCCACTGAGGAGGGAGAGGCCACACTTGAGATGGTGGACATACTGGGGCTGGCTGATCCTGACACCCTGTCCAGCATTGACATACTGGATGATCTCAGTGTGCTGGCATCAGCCATGGAGGATGATGATGATGATGATGATGCTGATGCCACCCAGCTGGGGGATGTCATCCCTGGCACCGCCAACACCAATGATAGCCTGGTTGCCACACGGACAGCGTCAGGCAGTGGCAGCCTTCCTGGGCCCTCATATGCAACCCCCCAATCCCACCACATGCCATCCACTGTTGCAATGGCCATGGTTGGCCAGGAGCATGGTGCCACTGTGGGGCCCAGGGGTGGTTCCACCATTCAGTAGGGCACAGTGCAACAGCAGCAGCCTGCATGGGTACATGGAGCAGCCAGCACAGGCCCTGCTGTGCCTGCCCATACACAGTCCTTGGCCCATCAGCAGCCTGTTGTATGGCGTCCGCAGTCCGCAGATCTGGCACCACAGACTGGTCCACCCCATGCCTGTCAGTGCCCAACCAGGACATGTACACTGCTGACAGGCTGGATGAGCATACCCAGCTCCTGTGGAGCTCTGTGGAGTACCAGGTGGTGCTCAGGGAGGCTATTCATGGCATGCATGTGCAGGTGAATCTCATGGATGAGCATGTGGGTGCAATGCATGCACAGATGGTTGGTGAGTTGCACCTTCTGTGGGTGGATATGGTGTTTTCTGTGACTGTTGGCCAGTGCATGGGCCCTGTCTCTCCCCTGCACTGGTACCTGTAGTGCTGTGGGCCACAGTGTGTGTGTGTGTGTTCATTTGGCATAGGGTTCAGCCCCACTCACCCACTAGGTGGCTACTAGGTATCTCCCAATCTCAACCAGCAGCACAGGGCTGACCGATGCCAGAATAGGGATCATGTGCACTCCCAGGGTGTGTGGCACTGACATTGCTGATGCACACTGTGACATTGCACACCACCTGTCAGTCGATGGAATAGTATTCCTTCTAGTTCACATATGTGTCACCATCGGGGCCAGGTGGTGTCCCTGATTGCCACATGGTTGCAGTCAATGGCTCCTAGCATGCCTGGCATGTGTGCAACCCTGTGGAACTTCTGCATTGTGTCTGTCCACTCTGCCTGTGTGCTTTGGAATGGGATGAACTCCATAGCATGGGGCAGTAGGGTGGTGAGGAGTTGTGTGAGGAGATTTTGTGATACCAGTGGTGTTACCCATTGATAAGTAGAAGGTGCCCATGGCGAGCAAGCACAGTGCTGCTGTCACCTTTGTCTCCACTGACATGGTGTGACTCCTGTGTGTTGGTGCCTGCAGCTCATCATGGAGCAGCTCACAGAGTTGTCTCAGAACTGTCCTGTTGAGACAGTACTGGCCCACAACCTCTGTGTCAGTGACTTGTTCAAAAGTGACATGGGCACGGTATCGTCAGTGCTGGGTATACCACCTACGGGCCCTCCCTCAACCACATTATTCTTCCTATCTCCTTACATCCCTCATGACTGCTTCTATCAAGAATGCACTTCAATCCATGGCTACTGTTCATCTGCCTGCCTCTGGGTGACTTGCAAAGTTAGGCATGGCCCTTTTACGCCTAACTTTGATCAGTGCATCTTTGAGTTGTGCTGCACTTGCGCTGTTCATTTTGGCTGAATATGCCAGTGCATGGCACATTCATGGGAATGCCCCTCTACATGCACCGCATACATTATGTTTGCGCTGTCACTCATATGGAGATGAGCGCTGCGTCTCTGCTATTTGAATATCACCCGTTGGTGCATTTTTTGAGATGAGCAGCTCATCTCTACTTCACGCCTTGCATCTCCTTTGAAAATGTGGTCACATGTCCCTTTAATCTCCCCAGTGCTCCCAGGTCACCCCCGAAAACAGGCATTGTGCCTAGTCGGTTTTACCCAGTTACCAAATAATAGTAATAAAGAAAAGCCCTGAACAGGTTTGAATAATGAAAAAGGGTAAGAAATGTAAAGGCCATACCCTATAAAATAGATTAAGAAAAGGCAAGGCTTATTAAACAATGAGAGCAGTCTCTGTTATCTCTTCTTTTAAGTGACCAACTTGCTAAAAAATAAGACAAATAAACAGAGAGTGCTATATAACAGATTTATTGATAAATGTGTTTATTTCAAAAGGTCAGTAAAATCAGGTGATTTTTCTTTCTTTTTCAGTTATTGTTGTAGTTTTCTTTTATGGTTGTAATTTACTTTATAACAAAGTTTAATGAATGAGAATGGGTAGAATTAAGAATTAAACATATGACTTAACATTATATTTAAATGGTTTAATTTGATAGGTGTTTGATCTGTTTGTTCCAGGTACAAAAGAGGAAATAAATTTCTTGGAAAAAAAAATGTGTAACTATATTATTAAGTTAGATGTGAATTAAAAACTGTGTACTATAATGGGGTGAACTGTGTTTTTGTTTTGTTTTTTTAGCAAGGTCTCTGCATGACACCCTTCAAGGTAGCATGTCAAGTTGGCGAATAAATAATAGCAATGGCAATTTTAGCGATGGCAATATCAGCAACTGCAATTACAGTGCCCATAAGGATGGGCAAGCACCGTTATTGCAACAAATGTATCCCCCCCCTCCCCGAAGTGCTATGACCTTGGGGTTGGTTATTTTAGTAAGCAGGTGCAGGGGGCAAAGCCTCCAATGAAACGAGCATTTGCAATAATGTCACTGTAACAGTGCTCGCTCATATGTATGGGTGCCATAATTGTAGTCGCTGTATTGTGATCATTGATATTGTCGACGCTACTATTCCTTTGCTGAATTGACATGAAACCCCCTTTCAATGAGTACCCTTACCCCTAGGGCCCTTTTAGTTCAGGATCATAAAGACAGAGTCCAGCCAAAAATGCTACACTGTAGAATTAGAATCAGCATATTGCCAATAAGCCTTATATCAAAAATCACACCTCTAACTGATTGGGAGGCAGTATAGTGCAGTGGTTTAAGGCTCTGAGCTGCAAATCTGGAGACTTGGGTTTGTATACTACGGCCCCCACTTGCATACTGTGTGACCCTGAGCAAGTCACTTAACTTCTCTGTGCTCCCAGGTTGCACCTGTAAACAAGCTTTCAGCTTAATGTGTCTCACTTGGTTAAACAGTTGGAGAAAAAAAAAGTTACTTCATTTAAAAGTTACAACCCATTTTGTTGCCCTAACTTCACTCCCTGATAAAAAAGCCAGTTTCAATGAAGAGCTACTGATGATGTCATAACTTGAACAGTCAGTGTCAGTGGCTCAGTAGATAGTACACTTGCCTCTGAGGCCGGGAGATCAGTGGGCTGTGGGTTCAGTTCCCACATCTGGCACTTGGGTTAATATCCCAATACTGACACTGTAGTGCAGCATGAGAGGGGTGCTGCACCTCTGAGGTGCTGTCTTTTGGATGAGATGTTAAACTGAGGTCCCATCTGCCTGGATTGGTGGTAGTTCAGGTGGATGTTAAAGATCCCATGGCACTTATCGAAAAGAGTAGGGGAAAATTTTACTTAGAAAAACTGAACAAGTATATACAAATAATACATTACTACATTAGTAATACAATCATAAACAAATAGAGACAACTAAATTATTTTTAACAAATCATCCAATTTTGTCCTTTAGAAAAGGGACAGACATCCAATGGAGAACCCATACACTATGAGACATATGTTTATGTTCAAATTGGCACTGGTTATATAATTCCTGCTCAATCAAGCTGATAACGGTCTTTGGATCTTGATACACTTGTTGCAATACCTATTTACATCGAGATTACCATAATGTAAATTTAATAAAAGAAAATATCAAACGTATCAGACTTTTATCCATCCCCAGGTTTTGTAAACTAAATCCGCCAATCACTTTTGCATATGTCACAGTCTGCCAGTACTGATTGCCCCACAGATGCGCCAATGTTGCCCATATTTCACAAACATAGGGACACTGAATGAGAAAGTGTAGCATAGTTTCTTCTTGTGCCACACAACCTAATCTGGTACACATACATTCCTCCATGCATTTATGCTTAGCATTCCCCTTAACAAACACAAACAGCTTCCCATTGGAGCATAGCCACGTGATATCCCAAATCCTAGGGGATCAGTTTATCTTTTAAAGACTCCAACACGCAAGCTGATATATGAGTTCAATGTCCTTAAATTCAACTGATGAGATGCAATTTTGGATACTTATCCATTGACAAAACAATTTGCTTGTACGTAGCTCTACTACTTGCATCTTTAATCCCCACTTCTTCAATTTAGCAAGGGCAGGCCTAAAAAAATACATTTTGTCTTAACCTGAGCTGATATCACCCCTTTTGCTTCCTAAATCTGATAGAGTGGCCGAATTCAATGTATTGCATATATAGTCCAAAGGGCCAAACTAGGTCTTGCTAAGTCCACTAAATTTACATGAAAAAAATGCTATAAAAGAACATTATAGGATTTAGCAAATTCAGCCCCCCCTTCCCTACTGGTAAATACAATACTTCTCTCTTTATGGGATTTAGGCGGTTTCCCCAGATTAACTGAAACACCAAACTAAGGAGCAACACTTCATAAGCTTTTGGCAATGGGTAGATAGCACTTATATACAAAAATATTGGGAGAAGAAAAGTTTTAACTACTGCCACTTTCATCTTTTTAGGTTGCTGCCAATTCTTCCAATTTATAACTTTCAACTGAGCTATATCTAATTTAGCTTTCCAGTTAAGACAGGCATTGTCTCCTCTCCCAAACCAGACACCTAAAAACTTAAAAGGCTCTATAGACACTCTTATCTCTTGCCATGTATCGGTCTGACTTACAGTGTCACTGATAGATGACACTGTTCTCCTTATTAATTTTCGCTCCTGTTGTTTTAGAGAACTTACTTATCACCTCCTCTAGTGCACTGACTCCAGAGTCTTGATCTGCTACCACAACATAGATATCATCTGCATAAGCAATTAAGTGTGTCTCCATCACTCCCCCAACCTGGGTAATACCTCTAATACATGTGTCTTGCTGGATAAGCCGTAATAATGGGTCTAAACAAAATATGTTTTGTTTATTGTTTACTGAGAAATATTTAGAAAGACCTTTGAGTCAGAGACTCATTTACAAAGGTTTCACCTCATACATCAGGTACAATACAAACAACAGGGCACAGTACAGGCAGTTGAAATACAAAAGAAAAAATGTAGGTGGTATTACAGGATTAGTAGATTAAAAGGCTGAGCGGACATCCTTGCCTAACTCCACATGTAATATCCACTTAATTTCCCATCATTCCATTACTCAAGGGAATTGCCTGTGCATTTTTGTATAATAAATCAATCCAAGTCACAAAAACTGGAGGAATCCCATAATGAAGCAAAGTGTTGGAGATAAACTTATGTGGTACTCTGTCAAAGACCTTTTCCTGATCCAATGACATAAGATAACCATGCAATGTACCCTCTTTCCCCTGCTCAACCAATTCCTTTATTAATAACAAAATATGTTGTATTAACCTATTCGGTACTGTACAAGTTTGAGCCATAGAAATAAGTACTGAAGCTGTATTTACTAACCTATTATGTAAAATTTTCAATAATATTTTATAACCAGTATTTAATAAACTGAGTGACCGCCAATTATTCAGATCAGTTCGGTCCCCCTGTTTGAATATCATTATTTGGACAGCAAGACAAAAATGGAAATCAATATGTAAATTACTCAAGACCCAATTGTAAACAACTACTAAGATCTCTGTCAGTAATTCTGAGAATGTGTTATAAAATTCTGATGATAGGCCATCAATGCCAGGAGCAGTGTGACCTTTTAAATGACTAACAACCACCTCAATCTCCTTAGCAGTGAGAGGCTTAATAAGATCCCCAATATTTTCTTCATTCAGTTTGGGAACTTCAATATCAGAAAGTAAATGCTTCATTTCCCAGTCATCTATGAAAGGGGCAGTATACATCTCAGTCAAATAATTTGTGATAGCCTTCAAAATGTTTGGGCCCTCAGAAACCAAAGTGCCCTCAGCAGTCCTTACAGCTGCCATAAATCGATCAGATGAATGTTTTGAACAGCTTTTAAAAGCATCACCAAATCCAGTTTTACTTGTTGAACAAATTCTATGCTCATTTAACATAGCTTTTGCCCTAGAATACTGTATTTTTACAATTTCATGTTTTAAATTAACTACTTGAGCTGTTAATGCAATATGCATTGTGTTAATGACAGTATATACCTTGAATAATTGCCGACAAAGTTTAAGGTATGTCAGGTACTGCGTGTTACGACACCTAGTAGAGTAGGTCTGAAGCAAGGGCCATAATTTCTGCTTAGTCTCTTCCCACCAAAAACTAACATTATTGTATACACAGCCACAGACATCCTTGCTTTTAACAGGTCAATGAATGACTCAACAACTTTATCTTCTGTCAATAAGGCCGTGTTTAATTTCCAATAATGACGACCATACTTGGGGCTCTGCTGTCCCCACAAAACCACGTAGAGAATCATATGGTCTGTAATTTCCAATGGGATTGTCTCAGCCTTATGAATATGGGAGGTGCCCTGCCTAAACAAAAAGTCTATCCTGGTGGACAAAGCACCTCTATAGTAAGTGTGTCCTCCCTGTAGATGCAAACTCCGGAAGGAGTCTTCCAGATGACACTGCTCAAGTATGTCCCTTAAACAATTAGAGTCACAGAATAACTTATTCATAACACCACCCCATCATGACTGTCTACCACAGAGTTAAAATCCCCTGCCTAAAGAATATGTTTGGTTGTAAGTAAATAAGGCTTAATTGTATTAAAAAGGTCTATCCTATCCTTTTTCCTAAGGGGAGCATAGACATTGATCAATCTCCAACCTTCCCCCTTATAGGAAAAATTCAACAATAAAGCTCTCCCTAAAAAGATACCCACCATCCTAGTAATCTTAAACCCATCTCCTCTAAACAAGACTCCAACCCCATCACAAATTTCTGTGCCAAAAGAAAAAAAAAAAGAAGGGCCCCAACACCAAAGTTTCTGAGCTGCCCTAACCAAAAAGTCCGTATCCAATCTGGTATCTTGTAACAAACAAATGTCACATTTTAAATTTTCTAAAACTGACATAGTAAGTAACCTACGTTTTACATTCTTAATGCTATTAACATTCACTGTAGCTAGTCTAAGCAGTGAATGAGACTCAGTGTAAAAAGACAGAGGAATAGCTCAAGGTGGTTTCTTTAGCCTAAAACTTCTACAGACACTAGCACCCATTTTCTTCCTCCTGTTCTTATCAATTCCCTGTACCTGTAAGTCTCCTTCAGATTCTGAAGTATGTGGGGCCAATGATGAAGCTTCTGAATCCACCTCCCCCATTTGGATTCCTGCAAACCTCTAGATAGTGCTTCATAACTATTTCTTAAAGGTAAACCATCTTCCTCAGGTACATAGGCCTTAGCGACTTTAGATCGTGGCCTAGACTGCCTGATACCTTGGTTTTTTTGCTACATTTTTAACAATAAGAGGAGGAGGCATTTCTGCAGTTACTACTTCTTTTGCTTGTTCAGCCAAAATTACTGCTGGCAAAACAACATCAGCCGGAATAGTAGCCAGCTCTTCAGGAATAGTAGTACCTGTCTCTTCATCTACCTCAATCTCCTCAGGGGGTACAGGAGATGGTGGGGGAAGGGTAGTGGGTTTTGTCGACTCTGGTTGAGGCCTGTGGCCAGAGGTCCCTTGTTTAGCCATGTTCTTTTTTTTGAGCCTCAATTATAATAAAGTCCTGACTAGCACGGCCTGTGTGGTTGTGTGTAGCCCATGGACAGGTTCTATACGTGTGTCCACCGTCTACACACAGATTGCATCTCATTTCTTCTTTACATTCTGAACTGTAATGACCAAAGGATAAACATAGGTTGCAATTTAACCTGTCGCAGGCTGAACCTATATGAGTAGAAGCCCCACATTTAAAACAAGTCCTGGGTTGCCCAGGATAAAAACAGTGACCTCTTTCATTCCCCAAAAACAAACTGTTTGGTAAATGTACTGGGCCCAAACTATTATTCCTTAGACATGCTTTATACTGCCAACCTCCATTCCACAAATGTTTTTCATCAAAAATGGGTTGAGGGGAGCCAATTATATCACATTTTTTTTCTAACCAATACGTAATATCATGTACAGATACTGATTCATTCCTAAAGAGAACAGTCACATTTTTGAGTGAAGGTTTAGTCAAAGGGTGTACACGAAATGGTATTCATACTTCAGTGTATTTCAAGGAATCATATTTAGTCCAAAATCGATCTAAACCCTGTGGGGTATTAAAACTGACATCATATATATTGGAACCAGAGATGTGAATCAAGGCGTGTATTTCATTAGAAAAGAAAACCTAAAGATAGTTGCAGCAAGTTTCTGCCAACATATAGATGACCTGGGACTTTTTCCAAACCTCCTAAATACTCAATTCGGACAGCATTATGTCTCTGTAAGGGGGTGGGGCCAGAAAAAGGATAATTTCTTCGAAAGCCTTGCCAAGCATCTTTAGATTTATCAAGAAGGATCTGTTTCGGTTGAGGCGAATTATGTTCTGGTTCGGGCCTATCACCCCACCCTGCAGTTCGTCTCTCAGAATACTCAGACTCAGAAGACACTGACACCGAAAGTGGAGGCAAAACAGTCTCATTCTCCCCGTGCACAGCTTCCAAACGGTCTGTGCGAGGTAAACTGGTGGCGTCTTCACTATTTGACTTAGTGTGCGCCGCAGCAGAAATGATGTCTTCCTGAGAAGGCAATTGTCCTGGTATCGGGCTATGAGAGGGATCTGGAACCCATATACCTGATTCATTTCTTTTCTATCTCGCATTTAGAAGGGAGCATTCTAGGGAGGTTGGGGAACTCCCACATTTAGCAGGAAGAATTGTGTCAGGAGGTTTTCCTTTCCATAGACCAAGTTCTGGCAAAACACCACAGTCATTTGCTTGTTTCATACACAAGGATTTATTCACAGTTTCAGTGATTGTCCTAGGGTCTGAGAGTATTTCAGTTGCTATCATTGATCGCACAGTAGCTGTCATGGACTCTGCCACTCGCCCTGAGCCAGGCGGGTGGAATTCGTTTGATGCAGCTATGTCATTAGGCTGATTCACGGTGCTCTCAGCTGGAGTGTTCTTCAATTTGTCAAGTGCAGGCAATTCTTTCATGAACAGTGCAGCAGCTTGTAAAACATCAGGATGGAGCAATTTAGGCTGTACTTCAGGTAATCCCAGCTCCTTAGTGTGTAAGTCCGCTTTGTGTCCAAACTCTTTATACCTTAGCTCTTTATATTGTAGCAAAATTTTTGACAGCCAAGCTTCATCGGAGGCAAAAAGGCCTGAAGGTGGACTCGCAGAATCATTTGCAATACAAGGTAACTTCTCTTCAGTCTCCATAATTGTGTGTTTAACTTCGTTGGTCTCCTGAGCTGGACCTGTGGGTAGGAAGACCTGCTCACCCACAGGTACACCAGCAGAATGAACAATCCAAACACCTTCCTCCATAGCAACAGTGCCTCCCCTGACAGAGTAGGGGAATTCCCCCAGTGTCCTGGCCAAATTTCCCTAATTCATTGATTAAAAATACCACCAACAGCTTAATCAATTTCAGTTGCTTACCATCTGTATCACCACCCCCCTCCCCCCCGTCGCCCTGAAAAAGGGACTTAAAGGCCCAGTAGGCTTATCAGGTCAACAAAATTCAACAAAACAAACATATAGTCTAGTCAGCCCTGTCAGCAAGTTTATAGGACTTATTTCTCTAAAGTTTAAGAAGCTGTAGTTGTAGAAATCATTTGAAAAATAAAATGACAGAGTTGGATGCAGTGCATATGTTTCCAGAATGTTCAGATGCATGGTACTGTAATTTGTAGTGTGGTAGGAGGTATGTAGCAGTGGACATAACACTGGACATAGCTATGGACTGTCAAGGCAGTGTGCAATTTCACACAGTAGAAAGGGACATGCAATCTTGGAATGTGGCAGGGATGTGCAATCTCCAAATGTGGTGGGGATGAACAATGTCAGGATGCGACAAGAGCACACATCTTGGGATTTGGCAGGGATAGATAATATTGGCATATAGTGGAAATGCACACTATTAAAATGCAAAAATACACACTATTTCATTCTGAAAATGCTTATCCCCACCACATTCCAGAATTGTACTCACCCACCATATTTCAGAATCGCACATCCCCACCACATTCTGACTTTGTGCATCACTGCCACATTCCAATGTACACTACCCCACCACATTCCAAAGTTGTATATCAATGCCACATTCCTAGATTGTGTCACCACCATATTTCAAAATTGTGCATTCCTGCCATATTCTGAAATTGGGTGTCACTGGCACATTCCAAAACTGTATGTCCCTGCCGCATTCTGAAATTGTGTCACATTCTAAAATTATGCATCCCTGTTGCATTCTGAAATTGTGCCACCCCTACATTCCAACGTTGTTTTTTCTCATCACATACTGAAAATGCTTGTCCTTACCACTTTTCAAAATTATGTATTCCTGCCTCATTATGCAATTGTGTTCCCCAGATACATTCCAAAACTGGGTGTCCCCACCACATTTTAAAATTGTGCACCCCCATAACATTCCGAAAATTTATTTCCATGCCATGTTCTAAAATTACACATACCACCACAGTCCAAACATGTGCATCCCTGCCACAATCTGGAATTGCATGTTGCCACCATGTTCTGAAACTATGCATCCCCACCTCATTCTGAGATCCCATGTCCATGCCACATTGTGAATTGTACATTGCCTGTACAATCTAAAATCAAGCATCACCACCGCATTTTGAAGTTGTACATCAGTGATCACAACCATATGCTGAAATTATGCATCCATGACAGATTACAAAATTGCATATCCTTGCCACATTCTGTAACTATGTGTCTCCCACATTTTGAAATTGCGTATTTCTACCTCAATCAAAAAAATTTATGACACAGCCAGCCACATTCTATATTTTCATATCTTGCCACATTCCAAAATTGTATTATCACATTCTAAATTTCAGTAACCCTGCTACATTCCAAAATTGTATTATTTTCTAAGATTGTGTCATTACTGCATTCTAAAATTGAAACCTGGTGGCATTCCTGTTGTATTTGGTGGCCGAAAATAAGTACCCTAAACACATCAGGGTCTTGCAAGAAAGAAAAACATGCACCACAGAAATTTAGGCCTTCTCTGTTCACTTCTGTTCAGCACACATATAAGGGGAAAACTGTTCTCAGCACACACACACACAGGAAGAGTTAGAGGAAGTATATTTCTTAAAGCTGTACTGTCTCTAACAGTTCTTAAAGCTGCACTGCAAATAACAATCCCTCCTGACTTAGCTAAAAAGTACGCAAGTCAATAATTCAGAAAATAGTTTGAAACTATTAAAGTTATTACTGTAATGTCCCTTTTAGCCAGTCTATGTCATTAGGCTGTATTTCTACAAGTCCATTCTTTTTGGTGGCCATCTTATATGTCCTGAACAATGTAGTAGGACTGGAGGCTGTTGCTCTGGAATATGATTAGCATCAGCCACATCTTGACTCAAATGCTGTGATTCCACTATCTGTTCCTGTTCTTATTCTGTAACAATTTATGCTGGATAACTACCCTGACTCTGGGTATCCCTTTTTTGTTCTGTCTCAATTCTAGCATGTAATTGGGCCACATATTGTTTAACTCTCCTCTGGTTAGTCAGTTGAACAGTATAGACAACATTTCTGAACTTTTCTTCTACCACGCCTTCTAGCCATCTCTTTGGGTCTGCATACATCCTGACCCACATGAGACAATTGGGTTTAAAGGATCCAGTCTTAGGAAACATTTCAGTTACTGACTTATAGTCTAGAGGGTGAAGAATGTCCAATTGAGTTTGAATTTGATGTCCAATCAACAATTCTGCAGGGTATACTCCCATGACACAATGTGGTGTTGTTCAGTACATTGCAAGAAAGTCCAAAAGGGCTATTTGTATTGCTATCAGTGTAGTAGGATTATCTTTGTCCATACTCTTTTTAAAAGTCTGAACCAGGCATTCTGCTTCACCATTTGAACTTGGATGGTAGAGAGGTGAGAAAATATGGCAGATACCACATTGCTGTCAAAATGCTTTGAATTCAACAGACATGAACTGTGGTCCATTATCCGAAACAATCACTTGTGGAAAACCATGGGTAGCAAAGATAGATTTCAATACTTTAATGGTACTCTCAGTATTTGTCGAAGACATTTGATAAATTTCTGGCCATTTACTATAAAAATCACTTAAGAGTAACCACATGGAATTTAAATAAGGTCCTGCAAACTCAATATGCAACCTTTGCCAGGCTTTGTCAGGTCATTCCCAATAGTGAACTGGAGCTCTTGCTGGATTTACCATCAATACAGCACAACCTTTGCATCTTTGCACAATCTGGTATATGCCTCTGTCAATAGAAGGCCACCATACATGAAGTCTGGCTAGGGATTTAATTTTAGCAATGCCTGGATGGCCCACATGCAAAAGAGTCAACACATTTGAGTGATAACATTGGGGTACTATGACACATAATCCCCATAGAAGACACCCCTCAGCAATGGACAACTGCTGTCTCTTTGTATAGTAGGGTTGTAGTTCAGGCGGACAAGTAATAACTTGTGGCCAACCCTCAAGCATGTACTGATACACTTGTTTCAAAATTACATCTTGACTGGTGCTTTTGCAATGTCCCTGACTAGTACCAGAAGCTGATCTTACTGTTGAAGCTCCAATGCACACACAACAGTACAGTCCTCCATATCTTTGAATTGCACTGGAAAACTATCTGGCCCCATCTGGCATACTAAAGGCTTCTCTTTAAGTCCCACATTGAACTCCATTTATCTAGATATTGGTAACCTCGACAAGACATCCGCATTTCCCAACCTGGTCAATTGGTTGGTATGTAACCTCAAAATTATAGACAGACAAAATTAATGCCCATCATTGAAGTTGGCTAGCAGCTGTCACTGGAATTCCTTTTTCTGGATTGAAAATTATCACTAGTGGCTTGTGATCCGTCTTCAGGTGAAACTTGTGACCTAGCAAGTTTTGGCAACATTTCTGGACTCCAAACACAATTGCTAATGCCTCTCTTTGAATCTGGGTATAATTCCTTTCAGCTGCAGTGAGTTTGCATGAAGCATGGGCAATTGGATTCTTCACTCCTTCTGGATCTGTATGGAAAAGGACAGCTCCTATACCCACAAGACTAGCATCACAGGCCAATGTGATGGGTAAATTAGGGTCATAATGAGTTAAATTATTCACACTGGTTAGAGAGAGAGCTTGATGGCTTGAACTGCCTTACTGTGGTCCTTGGTCCACTTCCACGGGGTACCTTTATGTAACAGTTAATTTAGGATAGCACATTTAGTGGCTAAGCCAGGTATGAAACAGTCATAGTAGTGCATCATACCCAAGAATGAGTGCAACTCTGAAACATTCTGCGGTTCAAGCATGTGCACAATGGCTTCCACCTTTTCATTATGTGGACAAATTCCATCTTTGTCAATAGTGTGACCTAAGTATGTGACACTTGGTTGGCAAAATTGGCATTCTTCATCTCCTGAGTCTGAATCCACTCTGTTGCAGTCTCTCTAAAGTATTTTGTAAGCTAAGCAAATGTTCTGCTTCTGTCTTGCCCATGACAATGATGTCATCCAAATAACAAGCAACACCTGGTATATCACCCACCGTTTGCTCAATCACTTTTTGAAAAATAGCAGGCACAGAACTAAGGCCAAAACATAACCGTTTGTACTTGTATAGTCCTTGGTGTGTATTAATCACTACCAGTTTCTGAGAGTCTGTATCCAACTCCACTTGAAGGTATGCATCAGCGAGGTCCAGTTTAGAGAACCCCTCACCACCATTCAGTCTGTGAAAAAGTTTCTCTGGTAAGGGTAAAGGAAATACAATTGTTCTAAGTACTGGATTAAGTGTCACCCTAAAATCTCCACATATTCATACTTTACCACATGGTTTAGATACCACCACAATTGCAGTAGCCCAATCTGAACTTGAAACCTTTTCCAGCACACCTGTTTTTTTTCAGTCTGTCCAGTTCTGTACCAACCACCGGTTTTAAGGCAAATGGAAGTTTCTGTGGTTTACAAAACTTAGGGATTGCACTAGGCTTTGTAACTGGCTTGGCTTTAGCTGTTGTGCAACATCCCAGGCCCTTCCAAAGCTATGGATACAAGTCTAAAATCTCCCCAAGCTTGAGCGGTGTACTGCCTTGTGGTACCTGGACAGCAGCAAGAAGGCCACAATCTGCTGGATCAACATGAATGTTTAGAAGAACCTGAGCATCTCTACCCAAAATGTTGACACCCTTTTTTGGAACCAGAAAAGTTACAGGTGTGCCAGGAGAATCAGCTCTGTGTATCAAAGTAGTAAATGAGCCCAGTGGCTGAACTGGTTGCCCTTCAAAATGCATGCAGCAATTTATTACAATGAAATAATGATGACTTATCCAGATAAGACCATGTTTTGATGGTTAATAAAAGTAATTGGGGAAGCAGAGTCTACCATTAAACATAACTGACACCTCAGCTGTGGCAGTTGAAGAAACACATAGAAAGGAGAAACATCTTTAATTTGCATTTGTGGTACAATAGGAACCACTGCACTGTCTGTGCTCTCCAAACTGACCACTGCAGTTCTCCTGCTCCTGCAAACCTTAGCCATATGCCCCTGATGTTTACAAACAAGACACTGAACTTCTCTGAACTTTCTCTGGTCCCTGCTATTCTGAGAAGACCCACATGATGCACATTTATACTGCCCATGCAGTTTGGGGGGAGTGGTTGTATTTTTCTTTGAAAACAGTGGCTTAGACTTAGATTTGAGCTGTTTCAATTTGGGGATGACTGCAGTTACTTATACCTCATTTTTAGTGTCCATCTTAGCTTGCGCTTCATTTTCTGCAGCCTCATACATTTGTGCCAACTGTAAATGTTCATCAGCAGATTTCTTGACACTCACAGAAAGTAATCGCTGAATATGATGTTCATTATTCAACCCCATAACAAACTTATCAGCTACATTAGATTCAAGATGCTCCCTGCTCCACTCACACGTGAGAGCTAAGCGTTTGATCTCAGCCAAATAAGATTGTAATGACTGACCTGGTTTCTGATGATAACTGTAGAATTTATAATGTTCAGCCCTTGGTAAAGTTGTTAAACTGTATTGTGCATTCAATTTAGCCTTTAGCTCTTGCTATGACAAATCCTCTGGCCGGTCCGGTGCACACAGACTGCATAAAAGTTTGAAGGCTTCACTCCCCAAGAAAGTACAAAAAGCAGCTGAATAAGTATATCCTGTTGCTCAACATTTGTAGATTTTATGGCAGGATTAAGTAATAACCACTGATCAAACTGCTTGGACCATGTATCCCAGTCTGTTCCTGTAAAAATCTCTAAGCTGGCTGAAGTTGCCATAATACTGTACAGTTCCAAATTGCTTGCTTGCCTCCAATGCAGAAAGTCACAAAATGGTGTAATTCATTAAGCTGGAGCTATGAAAATGTTCACCATCCTCATCGCCAGTTTGTTGTATTTGGTGGCAGAAAATAAGTACCTTAAACACATCAGGGTCTTGGTAGAAAGAAAAACATGCATCACAGAAATTTAGGCCTTCTCTGTTTACTTCTATTCGGCTCCGATATAAGGGGAAAACTGTTCTGAGCACACACACAGGAAGAGTTACAGGAAGTATATTTCTTAAAGCTGTACTGTCTTTAACAGTTCTTAAAGGTGCACTGCATATAACAATTCTGAAATCTCATCCTAACAGTGTCCTAAAAATTGCACACAACTTTGGCATTCTGAAACCATGTTTGCTGCTGCATTCCAACCTCCCCATCCCAATCTTAAGTAATTTGAGTCAGCACATTATGGAAATGCATGCCCCTACACCCACCCAGTGTCACCTTTCCATTTTCAGATATTTAGTACAACTGCAGTTTTATGTAACATGGGAGAAATAAGTCATATAAGAAAAGCTTGCAGGACTAGGCTGTGATTTCTGGTTATGACATCAGCAGCAGCTCTGCACTGAAACTGACTGTTTTGAACAGGCAGTGAAATTAGGGTTACAGGATTACTTGTAACTTTTAAATGGAGAAACTTAAAAAACCTTGATTTTGGGCATGAAGCTGACAGGGGATATGCTAATCCAAATCCTGAATTTACTGATGCTAGAAATGTTTGCAGGACTCCCACTTTAAGTCCATGTTAAGCCAGAGGACACTTCTTGGCCCTTTTCCCTAATTGCTTACTGGGAGGCAGACCTCTATGGCTGCTTTAAGTGCCTTCCTCACCAAACTGTATGTGTGCTCTTCATTTCCATCCAGATGCAGTTGCTCCAGGCCCTTGGTCAGCAGATCTTTCATCATGGCAAAGTCTGGCTTTCTGAAGCTCCGGGTACTGGTAGCTAAAGACCAGCTAGTCTTCCTTGTTCAAATGGAGAAAGTTGTTTAGTTTTGGACACTGCCTCTAACAGGTTCCTTAACATTCACATTGGAGACAGACCCATCTGACCCTGCTGAGAACAAGGTTACGGGTGGCTTCAAATCTAATCCCTTGTTTGTCACTTGTGTTAGAAAACTGTCTTTGATTAAGGACAGGACCTCAGTCCCAGCCCTGCTGTTAGTCTCCTCAAGATGCCAGACTATGAACAGATAATTGATGTCCCATAGAACCACCACTGCTTTCTTCCCCAACCAGTTGGGCAATATGCCCTGCTGACCTGTTTGGAGGCCTTAAAAACTCTGCCCCCCCCCTTAGCAACTTGTTTTTCCCCATTTTCTCTTGTCTTGGTTCAGATAGACTCTGGCACTATTTTCCTCTGCTGAATTCCTTGCCCTCCACACTGGCACCTTTCCTTACAAAAAGAATAACCTCAACCCCTTTCCTGTTAAGCCTATCCATCCAGAATGGTTGGGATCCCTCTATCCTGGTGTCGGATTCATTTTCTTTCTATGCGTGTCACAAAGTTCTGGCCTTCAAAGTGCATCAGGCACTCAGTCTTATCCATTTCCTGAGAGCATTCATCATATTGATCTGTATACAATGGAGAATATTTTCTGTTCTATGCTTCCTCATTGTCCCTAAGGTCTCCTCCCCCAGTGCTCCCCAGATCTGCTATCCTTACCTGAGTGATTCCCTGTATCTGCCTCCTGCCCTTGTTAATTTTCTGCACCAGTCCTCCCCCTATCTTCTAGTTTACATCCCTCGACTGTCCTATATATTCTTCCGGCCATAGTGCTCCACTTACACCTAGTGCACAGGCAGCCCATCCTGGGCATCCCTAGCCAAAGAAGATGCTACAGTTGGCCAGAAATAGAAAACCCTCCCTCTTGCACCAGACCCTTAACCAAGCCTTTGCCTTCCAAATGATTTACTTCCAATCCTTACTATCCCCTAAGAACATGGAAATCTCAGAAAAGATCATACTATATACCCTTCCCATTAGGGACCATCTCCAGTTCCTCTAATGATCCGAGCGTGTGTCTTGTGTATCCCGCGTAGACAAGTGCACAGTGGGGAGACCGTGACCAGTAGCTAGTGCCTAAGGAGAACTGTGGTAAGTGGGACACATAGAAAATACTGCACCCAAAGGCAACTGCCTGTGAGGTAGACAGCTGTACACAGGATACAGGGTAGGGCTGCTGATCCATCAGTGCAGAGCAGCCACAGTACTAATGGATGTCTCTAACATAGAGGTGCATCAAATGTTGGATTCTCTCTGTCAGAGGGGGGACCTGACAAAATGTAACAGCTGTAATATGTATGAGGCAAGTAACCCAGGCCCATAGCAAGGCCACACTTGCAACAAATGTAAGGAGAATATGGCATTGATAGAGCAATTGAGGGTAATGAAAGGTAATGAACCGCAGGCCTGTAGCTCACCAGGTGTAACCCCCCCATAACATGCATGGAAAAGGACAGCGTTATACTAGCCAGTAGTAGGCTGCCTACTGATACTAGTATGGGATCTGACACCGAGGGCTGGGACACTGCCTGCGAGGACACAGACTCTGCTAACTGGGCTAAGGTTACTAAGGGACTGAGTAAAAAGAGAAGGAGAGCAATGGGACCATCAGACATACCGCAGCATAATAGATACTCTCAATAGATAGTCTCCCCTTAGTACCATTTCTGAAACCTGTTCTGACCTAAACACTGGGGACACCCTCAGGAGTAATCAAGTAGTGGTCATTGTAGATTCTATATTAAGAAAGACTGATGCAATTGTCACCAGGGGTAATAAAGGATATACCACTGTAAACTGTCTCCCTGGGGCAAGGATGCATGACATTAAATGTTGATTGCCAAAAATACTACATCAAGCACCAAGTACACAAACCATAGTGTTGCATGTGGGTAGCAAAAATGTGAGTAGCGACCACAAAAAGGATACTGTCATGGAGCTGCTTGAATCTGTAGACCTAATACAGCAGAAAGGGCAGAAACCTATCATCTCAGGTATCCTTCCACTGTATGGCTGTGATCCAGAAAAGAATCACACCATACAGAGGGTAAATAGCAGACTAATAAATGGTTATAATAATAGGGGTGTACATTTCATTAACCTATTGGACTCTTTCTTTGGAAATGAACGGATGTATAAGAAGGATTGGCTATACCCCAATTCACTCAGAACCCATACGTTGGCTATTGCAATAAAAGACTCCATGCAACATAATTTAAACTAGGTACGTGGGGGGGGTACCTAGCTGACAAACCTACTAAACCTCTACCTAAATATAAACCTAAAACGAGTAATGATATACATTGTTTGCTCTTAAATGCGTGAAGCCTGAATAATAAGTTGGATAAGCTTCAAGCAGAACTAATTGGGGGAATACAGATGGCATTTATCACTGAGACCTGGTGGACAGGAGATGTTGGTCAGGGAAGGCATATCCCTGGGTATGATTTATATCATCTGGACAGGAGGGACAAAAAGGGGAGAGGGGTAGCTGCACATATATCAAATACCCTGAAATCCACAAATATCTCAGAGAAGATAAAGAAGATTGTGGGGACGGGACCTGAGACCATTTGGATTAGGCTTGAAACAGGTAGTAGCACGCCTATCTTTATAGGATGTGCTATAGGCCCCCGACAATTTCTATAGAGTCCTCCAGAGAAATAAATCAAGAAATAAAAACAGTATGTGAATTAGGGAAGGTTTTGGTATTAGGAGACCTAAACTACAGGTATATAAACTGGCAGGATCTCGAAGCAGGGTCCCCGCTTTGTCAAGAATTCTTGGAAATATGTCTGGAAGTGGATATGACCCAAAATGTTGTAACCCCCAAAATGGGAACTAATATATTAGATTTAGTATTATCTACAAAGGAAATTAACATTACATCCTGTGTAACTACCCCCCCCAGAGAATAGTGACCATAGTGGGATATCCTTTACTCTCACACAATATATTCCCATCACTAAGGGATGCAGGGAGGTTTATAAATTTTACCACACTGGTATTAATATTTATTTATTTATTTATTTATTTGTTTGCTTTTGGTAACTGGGTAAGTGCACTAGGCATAAGGATGCCTATTTTCAGGCACGACCCGGGAAAACACAACTTAAACATACATAAATTATATATGTGACACAGCACATGAAAAGCAGCACAGTTCAGAGTGAATCAAAACTTTGGGTATGGGGAGACATTTCTGCAACAAACCAGGAATAAGTTTAAACGGTATGATGCAGTTACAAAACAGTAGGACAAGTAAACACAAGATCAATACAATGTAAGAAAACAGGCATTGTAAGAGAGGGCATACATAAAAAACAATTAATAAGTCTCAGTCTAGTGGTTAAAGAACAGGGGGGAGAGGAGGGGAGAGTGATAGGAAGGAGAGAGAGAGAGAGAGAGAGAGAGAGAGGATGGGGATGAAGGAGAGGGACACTTAAGAAAGGGTGTTAGAGGCGGGGGAAGAGATGTCAGAGAAGTGGATTACCAAGCGAAAAACAAGGCAAGGAGAGGAAAAGGAAAAAAAAATAGATTAAGGTGGATTAAAGCAAGTGCAGGGGTTAGTATCATGCAGATGCTCGTGGTGAAGTTTCTTAAAGATGGCATGGGTGGTCACTCAAAGAATAGCTTGAGGTCTGGAGTTCCAGTATTTTGGAGCCGTGTGAGAGAAAGTGCTTGTACCCATATTAGTTCTGCATCTGGGGATGTGATAAAGGGCTTGGTCAGTCGATCGTAGCCCATCGGAGAGAGGTTGTGTGTCCAGTAGGGAGGTGAGGGATAGGGGGAGGCCTGATCTGACAACACAGTCAATTAGTGAGCCAAAAGACTGGAGTCGGTGGGCGGAGGGACACGGCCATTTTAAGTCAGCATAGAGCTGGCAATGGTGTTTGTAACGTGGTGATGCAGAGGCACAGCGGCAGATGCTATTGTAGGTTGTATCCCATTTATGGAGGGAGGATTTAGAGGTTGATAGGTAGGTGACTGAGCCTATAATTAATGCTGAACTTGAGTAAATTAACAGGGAAAGCAAATTGAAAGACAAGTCCTTGGAAGATACGTGGAATGTATTTAAATATGAATTATTCATATTACGTGACAAACACTTGAAAAAGACAAAGCTATACAAAAAGACAAAGCTATACAATATTAAAGGAAAAAAACCTAAATGTTTAAGCAAAGCTATTCTAAACTCTTACAACAAAACAGAACTTGTTCAACTTATATGAAAGTCACAACAAGGACCCTCAAATGTGGAGCAAATATAAAACGGTGCAGGCCAAATGTAAGAAACTCATAAGAATGAGAAAAAAAAGAATGGAAGGGAACCTAGCACCCACAGCCAACAAAGATAATATGCAGCAGTTCTATATTTATGCTAACTCCTGAGAAAATCCAAACATAACTTATGCCCCTAGCAAACAGCAAAGTAAACTTGATATTAAGCCAAATGACGAGAGACCCATAAGCATCACTACCGAAATAATATTGGAAAAGATTCAGTCCCTCAGAAATACTTACTCTACGGATCCTGAAAATATCTCAAATAGGATGCTTAAACTATTGTCCCACAGTGTAGCAACACCTCTAGCCATACTGTTCAATAAATCACTTGTAAGCGGGTCTGTGCCTCAGGATCGGTCGGAGGCAAATGTGGTGCCCATACATAAAAAGGGAGATAGGGCAGACTGTACCAATTATAGGCCCATTAGTCTGACTTCAGTCCCTGGTAAGTTTATGGAATTCATCCTGAAAGATGTCATTGATGCCCACCTCAGGGGAACTGGTCAGGAGGACAGAGAGTAGCACGGGTTTGTCATAGGGAGATCATGCGTGACTAATCTACTTTGTTTTTATGAAAAGATCTCAGAGGCATTAGATAATAGGCAGGATGTGGATTTTATTTATCTGGATCTGGCAAAGGCTTTTGATAAGGTCCCCCCCCACCAGGTCCTTCGCTGTCTTACTGATACAGATATAGACCACAGAGTGGTACGCTGGATAGGGGCCTGGCTGAGTGGGAGGTTCCAGAGGGTGTATTTACATGGATATTACTCAGACAGGGTGGGAGTCACTAGTGGGGTCCCACAGAGGTCGGTCCTGGACCCAGTGCTTTTAAGGTTTTTATGTTCTCTATGGGTAAGGATAGCTGTGGCTGGATTAGATAGTATGCTGATGACACCAAAATTGTTAGAATAGTAACTGACCCTGAAGGAGCTAGAGGCCCACAGGCTGATCTAAACAGTATTTGTGACTGGGCATCACCTAGGGGTATGACTTTTAATGTGGACAAGTGCTGTGTAATCATTTGGGGAATCATAATGGTATGCAGAACTATTATATGAATGGTAAGGTGCTACATAAATCCATGGAAGACAAAGACCTAGGAATTTTTATAGATCATAAACTGGCCTACCGCTCTCACGCAAATAAACAGATTGTAAAAGCCAAGCAAGTGTTACGCAACATTAAGAGAAATTTTAGAAGCCATAACAAGAAAGTGATCATGCCCCTGTACAGGGCATATGTCAGACCAATTCTAGACTATGGGGCCCCTGTATGGGGACCCATAATAAGAGAGCAGTGAATGACATTGAAAGGGTTCAAAGGCAAGCCACTAAATTGATACATAATATTAAAAACTTGCCCTATGAAGGGCGCTTGGAGCCTTTGAAGCTTATGTCCCTTGAAACAAGAAGAGTTAGAGGAGATTTACTATTTTGTTATGATATAATGGGGGATGATTATTTACTAAGTGAATTAAACCTCCAATTTAAAAATGACACCAAAGGGACAAGGGGTCACCCTCTTCAACTTAGGCACATAGGCCTAGATATTCAAACTGCGCCCAAAAAGTGCTCAATAGCAGGAGCAAGCGCAAGTCCATTGCGCCCATGTGCAAGAGGCATGATATTCAAAAACTGAGCAGGCCAAACTGTGCCTACAGCCGATGACTGAATATCGCACCACCTGCACCATAGTGCAACTAGGGAGGGGAAGCTGAGCAGATCAGATGCACCATAGCGCAACAAGGGATGTGCAGCTGAGCAGTCCAGAGGTGCCATAGCGCAACCAGGGATTCCCCCCAACAGCAGGGGCAATGCAACTGCATAACCAGGGAGGTAGGGGCCCACCACCCATGCCACAGATGGGCACAGGAACACACAGCAGAACAGACATCGTCCCCCCACACCCCATGCACTGCACAACTGGGGGAGGGCTGGAATAACCACCGGCCCATGGAGACCAGCAACCAACCCACAGCTGGGCCATGGTGCCCCATCACACTCCCCGGAAAACTGTGACTGGCAAACAAGGAGGGCTGACCACCCCGTGCCACACCATCCCCCCAATGCAGAGCACACCCTGCACCATGACCCCTAGACACCCTGCCCAGGAGCAGCATCCACCACTGCAGGAAACCCCATGCATGCCACCACCCCCACTGTGACACTGCAACCCTGTTTACCACAGAACCATGCAAGGCAGCCCCACCACGAGCACCCATCAGCGGTGGCACACAGATATGCAACAATGGCATACACAGTGCCACCATGCACAGCCCCCGAGGTACTGCTGAGAGACCAACCATAAGGCCGGGCACATGAGGTACCCCTCATGGGACAGGGCATGCCCGACCCCACCACCAGTGGTACAGCACCCCACACCCTCCCAATGACACAACCCGACCCAGAACTGGCCACAACAGCCAGAGCAGACACTCACAGTGGTGTGTGGAAATATGCACCACACTGGATGCCACACAGTGCATGGACAGACACCCACCCATACCCAAGGGCACAACAACACAGGGACGCAGTGGCGGGGCAACCAAGCCCCCAGCGTGGGCCCATGAAAACTGTGTACACACAACCCACAGTCCTCCATGGCACTGGAGTGCCAGCCACCCTGCGCAGGCACTGTGGACCTGTACGCCACCAGCATTTTCCCAGAGCACAAGTCACAGGCAGTGGTGCACATGCTCTGCAACACACACAAGCCACAGCATGGAGGTGGGTCAGCAACTGTGGAGGCCACAGTGTCACCCGAGGCAGACATGCACCACACCAGTGACAGGAGGCAACCAAGCATTGTGACAGGTACAGTGGCTGCCCTGCCTGGACAGCCACCACTGACATGCCAGCTGACCGTGCAGGTCACAGACATGCATGGGTGTCAGCTGCACAGGCCATGGATGGGCTGACAAGGGTGCCATGGACACAGAGCATGCACCATGGACCACTGCACACAGTCATCCAGTGCACAGGGCACAACACACACACACACCACAGACACTGACTGATAGCTACCCCCACACTATAGTCACCTCCACGTGGACACACACACATACCCATGACTGCATCACCCCTGATGCCATGCACACCACTGCAGCTGAGCACCTATAGCCTGCTGCAAATCAGAGACCACCACAGTATTCATGTCAAAATAACTGTATTAAAACAACATATAAAAGGTAACTATGTACAACAATATATACAAGGTGGGGGGGAGGGCCACAAACAAGGTGGGGGTGGGTAAGGGGCCGGGGTTGACAAATGAGACAGGAAAAGAGGGGTGTGAGGATGGGTCCAGGGGGGTAGGGGATATCAGGGGCAGAGGGACTTTTAACAGGAGCGCCACTCCCTGCTCTGGCTTCTCCGCTGCCTGTGTCTCCTCAGGACCCTGGTCTCGTCTATCCGGTGAAGGATATCCAGGGACGCCCTCGCCACCTGCAGGATCTCCTGCAGTGCCTCCTGGATGTCATTGAGCTGGCGTATACCTAGGATGAGGGAGCACAGTCAATAGCGGAATGCACAGCCCCATACAGCCCACCCACTGTGCATGGTATACGGCCGTGGTGATACCTCTGTGATGGTGAGGACCACCACATTGATCACGCCCATACGACCTGCCCACCCAGGTGCATACAGCCATGTGGAACACTGCACACATCCACCGGCCAAGTCAAGCACAACACCACCGTGGCCGTTTAGTGACATGGCTATGTGGTGCAAAGGCAGTGGCACAGCCATGTACCCGGTGCACGCATGGACCACCATCGACGCACTCCCAGACATGCATTGCCACTGGACAGTGCTGACTGTAGAAAGTTGCGTGCATGGCAGTGGTGTCGATGGATGGTGGCCATGCCCTGCTGCCCACCCTGTTACACAGCATGCAATAGTAATCATGGAGGTATGGCACTCACCATCATCGAGCCAGTCCCTTGGGCGCTCTGGACCCTCACCCCGCCTGGCCTTCCTCTCCTCCTTGTTGCACCGCAGCTCATGGGCCAGGCGCCACTCCTCCGGGCCTGTGGTGCAAACATGGAGAGAGGAACATCAGTACAATCCCATAGCAAAGCCCCCCTGCCCCCAGGTGTGTGCCCTCCCACCCAGCCAGACCCACCCAACCCACACCCTGATAACACTACCACAGTTAACACCAGACGGTCCCTCCCCATGTGCTGGACACATATAACCATGATACCCATATGGAAGATAAAAGTGTGTTGACATAACACCTACTCTGGCTATGGCACTGCGGTCCCTCCTGGCATGTCCCCGCAGGTGGGCTAGCAGTTCCCTCCACCAGCAGGTCCCATACCTATGGTGGCACTGCTCAGCACTTCTCCCCCATCCAGTGGCCTCCTCCAGTGCAGTGGCCACCTCCTCCCACACCTGGCTCCTGGACCTGTCCAGGGGTGCCTCCCCAAACAGTGGTCCATGGTGTGGCTCCACTATGGCCACTAGGTTAGCCAGTTCCACCTGTGCCCATTGAGCAGCCCTCCTACGCACCATTCTCTCTGCTCGGTCTGCAAATATGGCGCTCTGCAGTGCGGCTCCCCATGTGCAGATGCTGCGCGGTACAGCACTGCCATTCCCTATCGTGCTGTCACTGAACAGCTGCGATAGTGGTGCACCCATGCCTGATGCATGGCGCCTAGGGGGCAAAGGTCGGGCACAGGGTCAAGGGTCTCTGGCACACGGACACGCACAGAGCCATTGGAACACAATGTGTGTAGCGCGATTGGCTGCCTGTGTGCTACCACCAGTAGTGGTGTACCATGCTGTTGCCCCAGTGCTCCTATGATGGCCCAGTGCCACAGCGCCATGTAGGTGAACATCGCTATAGCGCCACTGGCAAAATGGTGGCCATGCCCAGCATTGCTTCCCATGCACAGCATGTCAGCAGCGTGGCAGACGCCTGCGTCAGCAACCCGGGCATGCGCAGTGAGGTGTGTACTACGCATGTCACAGAACTGTGCCATTGGCTCAGCACGTTCAACACAATTGCGCAAAGCGCAACAACGCGATATTCAGTCGTCATATGCAAAACAGCTAATCAGCCATGCAATGGTGCAGCACTGCAATTTGCATCCACTTAAAGTTGCGCCTCGCCTCATTTGCATGGTTTGCGCTTATAAGTGCGACATTGGGCTGCAGTGGCCATAGTCGGTATTGCAGTCTATTGGTGAGTTGCATGCTGTTTGGGAGTGTGGACTGTGGATTTAGGGACATGCATGGGACTGCACAGTCACAGGTAACAACTGCCATTCTTACAGGCTAAATAATGACCGAGCAAGTTGTGGGAGAGGAGGAACACAGTGGTGGGAGGAGGAAGAGGAGGCCTAATTTTACCAAGGCCGAGACTGAAGCCCTGTTTGAGGCCTACCTGGATCGGGAGCCACTTCTCAGCGGACGGCAATGAACACCTGAAGCCCGTACTGCTGCATGGGAGGAGGTGGCACGTGCTGTGAACCTGCATGGAAGCCACCAGCACTCCGTGCAGGAGTGCAAGAAGAAGATGGGCACAGACAGGAGGAGGATAAAGGAGAAGGTGGCTGCCATCAGGGCAGCATGAGCTGCCACAGGTGGGGGACAGCCGGAGGTGGTACACCTGATCCCACAGGAGGAGAGGATTGCTGGAAGCATGCAGCGTTGTGCCATTGAGGGTGTTCTGGGTGGTGGCTTCCAGACTGGTGGTGGCCCATCACTGCATGGTAAGTCATGGTCTGTCTATGGGGGGGCAGGGTAGGTCACATGCAGTAACATGATTTTGTTTTCCCTTACAGATCCTGAGCGTCTGCATGGGTCAGTGGTGGTGGGCCTGTCCACTGAGGACAGTCAGCTGGAGATGGAGGAGGGCCCATCCACCTCCACAGGTATACGTGGCTCAGTGCGACAGTGGGCCCGCCTGGCTGTCCACACAGATGTTGTTGTAACAGGTGCAGAGGAAGCCCTGCCCATGTCCCAGCGTGACAGCGTCCACAGATGCCAGCATGCTGTGACACAGGCTGGTGCCGAGTCCATCACCGATGATGATATCTCTAACGGCATGGGCAGTGACACTTGTGTGCCACGGGATGGCTGCACATCAGGTAACATCACGGCCATGGTCTGTGGGTGGTGCTGCAGTGGAGGCCTACATGTCAGCACAGTCCCAGCCTGTGCCTGTCAGTGCCAGTGGGGCAGCAGTGGTGTTTGTTCAGGACAGTGGGACTGTTGCGGCCACTGTGGCGGCACCACTGAGCCCTGGGGAGTGGCAGCTGGAAGGCAGCATCAGTAGTCGGCCAATGGGCTTGGAGGTACAGGGTCCAGCGGTAGTGTCTGTGCACCGCCTGTGGAAAAGCCCAGACCTGGTCCTGGTGCGCAGCGCCCACCCCCAAGGGGTGCTGAGCATCAGGGCTGTGCACACCCTGAGGGACAGGATGCCGAGGAGACAGATGACCTCTTGGATGAGCACACCCACCTACTGCAAGCATCAGTCCAGCAGCAGATGTGACTTGTGACGTCGTTGGATGCACTGCATGCGGCTCTGGAGTGGGCAGAGGAGCGTCGCAGCAGAGACACCACTCTGATCCTGGCAGGGATGGACCAGTTGCGGGAGGATGTGACCGCTGCCATTGACAGGCATGCACAGGCATTCACTGCTGTCATGGCTGCAATGGGTGCACAGTCATGTGCCCATGCATCTTGGACACCATGCAGTGCATTGTCCACCCCCCAGTCCCAGCGTTGTGCAACACCCTCCCTGTTGACACCGGCTTCAGCTGTGGGCATTCCGAGCACACCTCGCGCAGGCATGTTTGGTATGCTGCAGACCCCTGCACGAGCATGGTCATGTTCATGCAGTGGAACCCCTGGGGGACCATTGGTGCCACCCCATGAGGCCAGCAGTCAGCCTGTCAGTGCTGGCGGGTCTCGGTGGAGCCGCCCATGCATCCATGGTGGCCGGGGCACTGTGTCGCATGACTGACCTGTCTCCCAACGCGGCTACTGTCTGGTGCTGCCCTGTGTGCATTGTGTCTTTCAGTGGGCAGTGCATGGGTGGGTACTCGGCCCTGCACATGGACACACAGTCCATCTGCACACCCTCTTGGCTGCTGTCTGCAGTTGCATGTGCATGATGATGATGCCTGCATTGCGCTGTACGCCAATGTGCAATGGTGCTCAGCATCTGACACATGCACATGGACAGGCAGTGGGTGTGGTGGTCTGTAGACATGTGTGTGGCTAGGGTGTGCGTTCTGGGTCGGTGTGCCTCCTACCTTGTGCAAGTTTGGTGCATTGTGTGTGTACGTGTGTGTGTGCCCATCCGCGTGGCATGTTAGACCTCACCCATCCCTGGTTGTGTGTGTGGTTCCATGCCCAGCCACTTCCCTTGACAGCATGCACCCCTGGTGTGTGTCCATGTGTGGTTGTGGGTTGTGCCTTAGCCACTGTTGGTTGCACATGGCCCCATGACTTACCTGGGTTGGCTGAAGTGCTCCTCTGTGATGGTGTTCCGGTGCAGCTGTGCCAGCTGCAGCAGTCGGGGGTCCCGTCGGCCAAGGGGGGGCTGCCCATCACCATCATCACCGGCGTCCTCATCGTCCCCATCACTGTCCCCCTCTTCAGCCTGTATGGCTATCTCACATTCGTTGGCCATGTTGTGAAGGATGCAACAGACTAGGAATAGCCCACAGGCCTTTGAGGGGCTGTACTGTAGGGCACCGCCGGAGGTGTACAGGCAACGGAAATGTGCCTTCAACATCCCAAACACCCGCTCGATGACATTACTGTGGTGGCATGTGCCTCATTGTAGCATTGCTGCAATGGGGTCGTGGGCCGCCGGTCGGGTGTGATCAGCCAGGGACGGAGTGGGTATCCACTGTCACCTGTGTGTAGAGGGTGGAGGTTAATTTGGTGATCAGCATCGGCCTGCCCCGGGCCATGTAGGCCACTACCCATGTCACCTCTGACCATACCTCCCCAGGCCCTATGATTGTCCATGTGGTTTGCATACTCACCAACTAGGTGTCCAGTGGGGATATCCCCACTCTCAAATCTGTGGCACAGTGCCGACTGGTGCCAGATGAAGGCATCGTGTGCTCCCCCAGGGTGCGTGGCACAGACATTGATTATGCGCCCCCTGGCATCGCACACCACCTGGCAGTTGATGCTGGCATAGCCCTTATGGATTTATATATGCGGCCTCCTTGGGGCCAGGTGTGTGGATGGCCACATGGGTGCAGTCTATTGCTCCTAGCATGCCAGGCATACGTATACCTCCTGTGAACTCCTGTATGTTTGCTGTGCACTCTGCTGGTGTGCTTGGGAATGAATGTACTCCAGCATGTGGCAGCAGTGCGCTGAGGAATTGGGTGAGGTGGTGGACGTGCCGACTGGGTTATGCCTGTGGTGTCCCCAGTTGATCTCTGGAAGGTACCCGTGGCGAAAGCACATGCAAGCTGTCACTTTGGTCTCCACTGACAGGGCATGGCTCTGGCCCTGTGGGTGCCTGCATCACATCACTGCACAGCTCACAGAGCCACCTCAGAATTGCTCGATTCAGGCGGTACCGCCCACAATCCGGTATCACTGTACAGCGTCCCCAGGCGGCTCGACGCCTGTTTGGGGCATACCGCTGATGGTCTCTTCCACTGCCACACCCCCTGCTGCCTGCCTCTCACCCCTCATAATGGCCTCCATCTGGAAGGTGGCACTGGCCATGTCCCTGGCTTGTGTTCACCTCCGCAGCTGTTACTGTATTCCCCGCTGTCCTCACTGCTACTTCCCTGCACTGGGAACACCTGCCTGTGCTTGCCTCACTGCTGTGTGGTGTACCTCCATTGTGCAATGTCTCCCACACCTTCCCTGTGGCTATTGCTTCCAGGTGCCCTTTCCTGCCTGGCTCCTGTGTGTCCCTGCTTCCCAGTGTGTTCTGCTGTGTTTTGCTCTCATATGTGGCTTCCTGTAGCGTTCTTTTGCACTTCTCCCCTTGCTCCCTTTATTTTGGCTCATTTCCGCTTATGGCACAAAACTTCCGGGCTGTCTCTATTGGCGCAGATGGCGCAAGTTGTTGAATATCGCACTGCGCCATTTATGCATGGTTCCTCCCCCTTCAGTTGTGCATGCCTTCATTATCATTGCGCTGTTGCTCAGCGTGATTTGGGGGGGCGCAACTGCTTCCTGCTAAATATCGCAGAATGGCACATTTTCGGACTTGCGCAGGCACAACCCTATTGCACATGGCTCAACTCTTTTGAATATCTGGGCCATAAAATACAATACTAATAGAAGGAGGGCCTTCTTCACACAGAGGGTGGTGGCCCCTTGGAACAAGCTCCAACTGTCGCTCATCTGTTCTAAATCTAAGCAACATTTTAAAACCCAATTGGATAAATATATCATGAAAGAGGGTAACATGACCTAATAAGGGATACTGGAAGGGAGCAGCTATGGGCTACTTTTCCATTTGGCCTCCTTACCTCCCACAAACCTTTGTGTGAACCTTTGTACATCTTCAGGACTTGTGCAGTCAACATGAGAAATTATGGTTTGCACCTTCTTCCAGTTACATAGCTTGGTCCTGGATAGAACTCATTTTACATGTGCTTCATGCAGGCAAATAATCTCATCTTAGCTACCACTCTGGTTCAGCGATGCCCCCTTCGGCTAGCTCACTGCCCGAAATATGAAGTAACCAATCACTAGTTAATATTGCCACTCCACCAAGCTTTTTCTTCCTATTCCTTGGCAGGTTGGGCTGTTCCACCAGCCCCAGGTGCCAGTTGATATGTCTACCTAACACCAAGACAACCAGATGTTGGCACTGTACTTCCTGCTGGTATCCACTAACAATGGTGCTCCCTTGTGACCATGTCTTCTACAGTACCTCCCTTCTCCACTTGCATCTATCCCAGTCACTACCATTGGATATCACAGTCCCTGCAACACTCCTCCCTACCCTACCCTACCTGTTGTGGCCAATAACACCCCACCCTGGCTTAGTACCCATGACCCAAGTCCTCTCTCCCCATCCTCCTCCTCAGTTTCTTGCTTACATATCTTCACTCATATGGTGCCTTCAATTGCTACTCAATCTAGGCAATGTACCTTTTCAAAGTGTCAGCTACCCCATAGTATGCGCGCTTGCATGTCCCAGTCCTCTATAGACAGGATACTGTACATCACAAAACCCAAGTATTGTATCACGTCTGTGTCCTTCCCAGGGTCCCAGACTCTTGCCTCCCCATCAGAGTCCCCTCCAGCTGTCAGCTCTCCTTTTCTTTGTACCCCTACTGTATCATCACTTGTCATTCCAGGCTGGCAGCATGGCTCTCCAAAGCATTACCTTGCTGCAGTGGCTGCATATGCACCCCCTGCCCTCTTCAGGTAGGATGATGTACATCATGCTGCCCTTGAAGTAAATCAGAGGGACTTCCAACCTCCCAGATAAACATGCATTGAATACCTTGAGCATGATTTTAAAAAGAATTATTCCAAGGTGCATCCATCACTATTTACAAAACAGAAATGTGTCAAAGCTATTAGCTCACCCATTGGATGGTCGACTAGCACCCAAACTTTGTGCCCAGCAAATGATCCAAGTGCATCCAAACCATACGCAAACCACAGTCCTGTCCATTTTTGTGCTACAAATCATGACGTTTTGTTGTAAACAAATGCAGCATTTGACAATAGCTGCAGGACTGCCTGGACACAATTGGCAGATGCAAGTGAAGCATGCATTTTGATCTGTGTCCAGCCATTTGAAAATTCACCTCCTTTTCTCTCATTACCTCGTGTGAATATAAATTATAAGTTAATATAAATAAAAAAAAATAAAGGATACCTATATTTCCTGGGCTCATTTATACTCCTGATTTAGAGCACAGACTGACATTTAAAAAAAAATACTGTAAATGTTTTAGCCACTTGCATGGCATAATTTTTTTTAATTTTCATTTTCTGTTTTCTTCTGTTGCTCAACAACAGATAATATAGTAATAATGAATAGAAACCCACCCTCTTAGTCCCTGACAGCACTTCTAATAAAACTGATCATAGTTCACTGTCACCCAGAATAGTGCTGTTTAATCAAAGTACAACACTTATGTCTATTATCAAGTTGTTAGGTGTGGAATACACCTTGTGGGCTTGAAAGTTCAGTTTGCTGACCATGCTTTCTGTCTCCTCTTTACTTCTGTGAACAGTTGGTGTATATTTTGAACATGCCCATCCTATATTTCTCGGGTCTCAATATGTCATCTGAATTGCCTGTAATCTTTACATTCTCATTAGGCATGCACGAGAATCTGGCATACTGTGTGGCCAGTGGGGCAGCAGGGAAACATGACTGACCTACGGCTCTGTGCTAAACATTAAAAGGGAACTACTGCTGGGCAGTCCCCTTAAATCAGGCTTTGTATTTTGGGCTTCTCTGCTGAATTCCTGGTTTACGCAAAAAAGTCACATTTTTGGGGCTCTAAAAGGGGACAAATTGATTAACATTATTATGCTAAACACAATGCATAAATAACCTCCTATCGATCAGTAGCCTGCTGTATAAAGAGGGACATTGCAGAAAAGGCTTTGGGCTAATGGAGCTGAGAACTGCAGCAATGTAATTTCCTCCCTGTGACATTCTCCCTGATTCTCAGGAACAGCTTCCAAAGTAAACAATGTGTAGGCAATTAAAGCCCTGCCTCAGTAATGAGAATGAAATGAAAACAAAGTACAGGCTGGCAAACAGGAAAACAGCAGCATTCAGATAGCATGCAGTAAAAATAAAGTCTGTGCTGTTCTCAGAGTATCTTTCTACAGTATATGTGACTTGAAACTTGGCACTACATTGTGTAAACGCTGTCTGAATTTAATTATCCAAAGCTAACACAATGTTCCATAACCCACATGGAGTAAAGTCAGTATTTACAATGTGTGGTAATAGCACAGCAGTGTTTCACGGAGGGCACTGGTTTATTGCACTAGGTCAGTGGTTCTCAAATGGTGAGGCCAGTCTCCCAAGGGAGGCCCCAGCTTGTTCCAGGGGAGGCCCAGTCAAGTCTGAAAATGTACAGTATTTAAATTTTAAGTTTTGGCTGGTTTGTGCGAAAGGACAAAACAAATTAAATCTGGATAATTGCAGGTGGATTTCTTTACTTATGCACAAATATTTGACCAGGAAGTCCCCATTGAGCCAAAGCTTGTTTATAGGTATGTATTTATATGTAAATTAATGCCTGGGGAAGGCATGCTGAGTCAAGGTTTGTTTCTACAATAGGTATTTATATGCAAATTACTGACTTGTAAAGGCACACTGAGTCAAGGCTCATTTCTATAGTTGGTATTTATATGTAAATTAGTGACTGGGAAAGGCACAGTGATCCGATGCATGTTTTCCGGGTGACCTGAGGTAAGGGTGCAGAAAGTTACCTAACTGCAGGGTAAGAGGGGGAGAGATACAGTGGCTAGGTTAGTTGTTCCAGACAGAGAGGAAACAGAGTAACAAGGGCCCAAAAGTCAGAAAAGTGGAGTGACAAGTATAACCTGGGATGCCGGGTCAGGGGTGGGGAGCAATAAGTTGAATAAAAAAAGAATATACTCAGTCAACTTTATTAGCTTCATTTTATTCCTGGTGTACTGTGCAAAGTAGGAGTTTTTTTTTTCTGTGGGGAGGACCAAGATGTTTTCCAAATTTGAGGAAGGCTCAAAATCTTTTTCATGGCTTGGGGGAGGCTCACTATCACAAAATGTGAGAACTAATGCTAGGTGTTTGCACAAATTAGACTGGAGTTACTGTTGCCAAAGTATAATTTACCCTAATTCTTTGAAGGCAGGTTTTTTTAATGTTCTCAGGGCTTTAGCCCACCGTTGATGTTCTGCACAGTGCACAACAAAGTTATTAATAAATGTTTCAATGCTATCGTTGTGCTGGTTGAAAGGGCACTGGCAAGAAAATTAAGATTTAACTCTACAAATTGCTTGGGTCATAACAGCTACAATACTGTTTGGCTTGAAACTGAAACTATGGGTGAGGGGATGCCTAAGAAAGTAAGACAGTAGTTGTGTGTTTGGGATCAAAGTTGAGGATGATTTGATCTTGGATGTCTGAACTAGAACTCCCTGTGCTAATTTTATCTGCACCAAAGCCTACTATGCATGGATCATGCAGTTCTACCTTTTGGAACTAAGCTGAAATAGCAGATGCCCCATTCCTATTCACAAAGTGTGGAGGCAAAGAACAAGGTGCAAAGAGCCACCCCTTGCACTCTGACACTTTCGGGCAACACACAGAAGTTAAAAACAGAGACATCAGCAGAAGAAGACCCTGCAGCCCACCATGTCTGCCCAGCCCTATCTACTTATTGTAGTTTTTGTAAGGACCTTAGTGACCCTTCACCTCCCCCCCCCACCTCTGCTGGCTCTGTCTTCAACAGCCCTATGTGCCTATCCCACCTATGTTTGAATAGCCCCACTTACTTTGCACAGACTACCTCCCCTCATAGCCTAGTAAAGCCTTCCATCACCCTTTCCATGAAGAACTGTTTTTTGATGTCCCTCCTAAATCCCTCCAACCCACTTCATTGAGTTCCCCTGGTGCTTGTGCTCCTGCTCAGTGTAAACAACTCTCCACTGTCTGCTTTTTTATGTTTCCTTGTGCAGACAGAAGAAACATCTTGTTAGGATTAACAGCATTTCAGAGGTGTATCACTACTGAGCCAATTGCAGTGGGCTCGGCAGTGCAGACCAATGACCAGGCAAGTTCATTATGACACCAGTCACAGTCTGATGGGCAGAAACCTTGTGCACTTGAAAGGACTGAAGTGCTCCAATGACAGAGTACTTCAGTCCTTTCATTTGCATAAAGCTAGCTGGCAATCAGCTGAGTGGCTTTACAAATGTGCTGTTCACTGTGTGATACAATCAATCAATCAATCAAATTTTGTTATAGCGCACTTCTCATTTTGATTCAGTGCACTTTACAGTAAAACAATATTTTAATATCAGTAAAAACAAGCAGTACAGCTTCACATAAACAAATCCAATTAAGAATCTATAAAAGCTTTGTCAAATAAAAAAGACTTCAGCCCCCTTTTAAAAATTTCAATAGATACACTATCACTCAAGTGAATGAGGGAGAGAGTTCCAGAAAACTGGGGCAGCAAATGAAAATCGTGAGCCCCTGAAGATTTTAAACAAATCTTGGTAACCTCCAAAAAGTCCTCGCCACTGGAGCATAGGGGGTGAATGGAGCGGTAAGAAATCAGGAGGTCTTATAGATAGCTGGGCCCCTAGCCATGCAGGGCTTTATAGGTCAGCAAACCAACCTTGAAGGTGATCCACCACTTAACTGGCAGCCAGTGCAGAGAGAGCAGAACAGGCATAATGTGACATGATCTTGGTAGACCAGTCAACAGCCTGGCCACAGCATTCTGCACCAGCTGCAAGCAGCACAGATCCACCCCTGCCATACCCAGGTAATAGGGCATTACAGTAGTCCAAATATGAGGTCACAAAGGTGTGAACCAATGCTGGCAGATCAGCTGGGGGAATCAGGTGACTCATACATAGGTGATGGTGATCATGCTCAGCCCCTCCTCTAGTAGTTGCAATCTATCTGTTCACTGTGGACAGGACTAGGGAATACTTAGGTAATAGTGATCGTGCTTAGTGCCCCCTGCCCCCCCTGTTCTATTGTTATCACCTAAAAACAAATCAACTGAAAATTTGATCTGTTTTCCCAAACTGCTTATGCCTCCCCCTAGTCATTACAATCCTGCTTCCATGCAGCAGCATCTGTCACATCAACCACATTGCACAACGTCTGCACTGTAACAGCAGACTCTTCCTCACACAACTTAACCCTTCTCTAGCCTGCAGTAACAGTTCCAGGTCTTGCCTAACTGTGGGTCTGATGAAAAAAATCTGGGATCTTCTCAGATTCACCCCCCGTGTGTCAATGGGGGATCTAGCTTGGTGATGACGAAAAAATATGTCTTTAATTTTATATTTATTGTAATGTTTACAGCAGTGGTGGGTTGGTCGTGCTGGTCTGAGGAGCATAGAACCCCCGTGATATTGACTGCTGGATAAGTGGGTCCAGGTGTGGGGGTATAGAACACCCCACCCATGATATTGACTGCTGCTGGATAAGTGGGTCCAGGCGTGGGGTGTAGAACAACCCCGTGATATTGACTGCTGGATAAGTGGGTTCAGGCGGGGAGTGTAGAACACCCCCCCGTGATATTGACTGATGGATAAGTGGGTCCAGGCGTGGGGAGTGTAGAACACCCCCCCCGTGATATTGACTGCTGGATAAGTGGGTCCAGGCGTGGGGAGTGTAGAACACCCCCCCGGGATATTGACTGATGGATAAGTGGGTCCAGGCGTGGGGGGCATGGGGATCATCCCATTTGGGCAGCTTTGATTATGGGGCTGCTGCTGCACAAGGCTCATGACTGAAGGAAAACAGTTGTTTTCCACTCTGTGGCTTGCAACTGTTGATAACAAGCATTTGTCAATGCCGAATGCTTGCTTGCTGGCATTGGCATTGGTAGTGTAGGAGTTAGAGAGCTGCATAATAGGAATGGCAGTGAAGTACTGAACTGAAGCCAACCCCGCCACCACCCTGCAGAGACTGACAGGCATTAGGGTGTGCCTTTGGGTCATCAGGCATAACAGCCATGCCATTTCACCACACCCTACCCTGCAGACACCAAGTGTCAAAGTGTGCCTTGGGATCTTTGGCCCTTATGCTCATCCCATCCCATCAAGAAATATGGTGAGATGGGTGCTGTATAGGAGAATGGGGTGAACTTTGGGGCCAAAGAGTCCAAGGCACACCTCGATGCCTCTCACTGGCTGCAGGGTGTGGAATGGTATGAGCATTACAGGCGAGAATCCCAAGTCACACCCTGATGCCTGTCAATCTCTACAGGGTGGGGCATTATGGTCAGAAAATGTAACGTCTCAGGCGTTCGTTGGCATTTTCACTCCAAATTTTCAATGTGAGTTTTTTGTGACCCCCACCTTATCAACAGTGGCAATATCAGTTCATTAGACGAAAGTTGATTTTGCAGAGCAACTATGCCATTTAGCACCACAGGTGCAAAAACACATTTCGAACAGGATGTGGAAAATGACAGCTGTACTGTCCATGGGGAGGTGGGAAAATTGGCAATGTTGAAAATCTGCAATGAAAACATTACAAAAACTTGTGAAGTCATGAGCATGTGTAGAAACTGTGCAACGCACACCCATACTGCAAATAGTTTGGGGATTTTTTACAGCAGATTGTCAACGCAGGCATTTTGGAACCTCCGCTCATGAACAGTGTCACTGTGATTTTCTTAATCTGTCCTGAACAGTGATTTCCCACACCGACTATGCATTTCTGCGCTGGAAGTGCAAAAACACATTTCTGACATGGTATAAAAAATGACAGCTCTACTGTTCATAAGGAAGTGTGTAAAAATGCCAATGGTGAAAATCTGGACTGAAAATATTAGAAATCCATGAACTTACGAGGGTGCTTGGAAACTGCGCAATGGTCACTCGTAATACAGTCATTTTCTGGACTTTTTTCACCAGATTTTTAACATAGCCATTGTAACACCTCTGCTCATGAACAGTGTCACTGTGATTTTCTGACTCTGTCCCAAACATTGATTTCACACACCAACTGCGCCATTGTGTGCTACATGCACAGAAACATGTTTTGGGTGAGATTTGACAAATGACAGCTGTACTGCTCATAAGGAGGTGTGGTAAAATGGCAATGTTGAAAATCTGGAGTGAAAATAGTAAAAATTCTTGAACTTATGAGCGTGCGTAGGAGCAGTACAATGCATGCTCATAAAACAGTCATTTTGGGGAATTTTTTCACCAAATTTTTAACACAGCCATTTTAACATTTCTACTCATGAACAGTGTCACTGTGATTTTCTTAATCTGTCCTGAACATTGATTTCACACACCGACTGTGCCATTGTGTGCTACATGCGAGGAAACACATTTGGGGCAAAATGTGAAAAATGACAGCTGTACTGCTCATAAGGAGGTGTGGTAAAATGGCAATGTTGAAAATATGGAGTAAAAATATAGAAAATTTGTGAACTTACGACCGTGCATAGGAACAGCGCAATGCATGCTAGTAAAACAGTCATTCTGGGGGATTTTTTCACCAAATTTTCAACATAGGGTTTTTGGGGACCTACCTCATGAACTGGGACACTGTAATTTCATAAATCAGTCCCAAAAGGTGGTTCCACACAGTGACCATGAAATCACCTTTTGGGGCAGATTAACAAAATGACTGTGACAGAATTCATGAGGTGGGGTCCCAAAAACCCCATGTTGAAAATTTGGTGAAAAAATTCCCAAAAATGCCTGAGATAAGCATCAAAGTTTAAAAAAACCTATTTATTACATTATACAGCTTACTGGCATTTCCTCAGTTCACAGTCAGCTTTGAAGAGTGCAGATGTGTTTCCGGTCCACCGAAGATCATCACGCCCGACTCCAGAGGTAAGTATGGGGTGAGGGGGGTATGGGGATACAGGGTGCGCAGAGGGTGGGCACAGGTGGGGGAGCAGAGTTCAGGACAGTCAGCGAGGGAATGTTTTTTCTTGCAGGTTTTTTTTTCTTAGACGACGCGGGACTTGTGCCACACTGGGGTGGGCTCCCATCATGGCAGCTGGAAGGCTGTTTGGGGCAGGGGAGGCAGTGGAGCTGATGGGGGATTGGGCACCCCCATCATCCATACAGTGTGTGGGTGGGGGAATGGAGAAGGTCCTAACAGCAGCCAGAAATGCATACCCTTTGTCGATTGAAGGATGGGATATTAAATAGTACCCTGATCTCTCCTTTGCCACCAGAAACAGGAGAAAGCAATTTTATGTAGTTTGGGCTAGGTTACGCTCTTTGGGGATTGTAAATTCACTCCTTTTCCCAGTCTGACTCCATATTGTTTATGGTGGTAAACAGTGTGACATAGACAGCAAGATCTGAGTGCTGTATCAATTTTAATAATAAATGTATGACTGGCTGTCTCTGCTAAAAAAAATCTGATGCTCTTAGAATGACCTCATTCATCCCACCCCCCAAGATTTTAGCTGAGAGATGGAAGCCATGAGGAAATGCTGACAGCATGTGAGTTCACACACACTCAGTTTTTAGAGACAATGTGTTACATGGAAGACTTTAATCAAGGATCCTATTTCTTTGAGTTAAATACAGACTTGTTTAAGTTAATTTTGTTAAGAGAGAAATCATAAAGAAGGTTTATGATGTTGGAGAGGAACCTAGGTTGTTACACAGGGGTGCAAGGTTGTAAATGTTCCTGTGAAGCCTGTGTGAGGGAGGGTACCGCATGAGATCAAAAGAAGTGTCATTTGAAGGACATGAATTATGTTGAATTTGCAGAATGTAATACTTTAAAAAAAAGACATCCTGTTTTTTTGTATAAGATATATATTTTTATATATATCTATCCTGGCAGAGAGGAGCTAGGTGACCTCCTGAAAAGAAGTGGGGTAAAAGCCAGCTTTTAATTTAGTCTGTTTTACTTCGCAGAGACACATTTTTCACCTAGACTCTGACCATGAAACATCTTGGGAGCACTTTTAAGCAAGTATTTAGAGACTAAGTACTGTAGTAGGAATTTCACTGTTTAAAACCTTGTTCTTTTAATAGATTTGTATGTCTTGTGATATAACAGTTCTGTATTGTTGTGTTTTACATATTCTTATCTAGTATAGTAAAATTATTTTTAGAACTTACTTGGTCTGTCTTTGACTTCTTTTTATTTGTAAGAAAAGTATATGGTTATTGCAGATACTAAACATAAGCAAGAATGGTGATACCAAACTGGAAAGAGAAGCATTTTAAATCTGAGGTTGTTATTACAGTTTTAAAGGGTTCATCGCTGTATACCTGGTTAGGTGCCCAAAGGCTAAGATATCTGGCCCTCTGAAGACAGATATATCTGAGTCTGTGCATTGGGTATGCTAGCAAGAGGTTAACAGTTTGAACTCCTCCAGAACTTGAGACCAAAGGTTGATCCGAACTCACAAAACAGACAAGAGGGTTACCTTGTCTGTTACACTGTTCACAAGACTGCACTCAGAGGTTGGCACTTTGGGAGTATAGGACCTGACCTGCTGAGTGGGTTTGTGACAGATTGGTGGCAGAGGTGGGATTATTTTGGTATCACAAGCTTCATTGTTCTGTGTCAGTTGAGACCGTAAGCTCTCTTGCAAAGAAAGAAAAAAGGCAGAGTTTTATTTTAAAAAGGAAACAGAACTATATATCACTTGGCGTACGGTCCAGTTCCTACCCATTTTTTTTTTCTGTAAAGTGCAAGTCAGAGTAGCCGCAGTCAGGGAAGAAGAAGAAGATGGTTTCCAACTACAGCAGGCACACTGTAGATTACTTGAAGCAGTTGTGCGGGGACAGGGGAGTCCCATTCGAGGTGACAGCCAAAAAGGAGAACCTCATAGAGGCCCTGATGGTAGCAGATACCCAGAGCAGTGAGTCACTGACCATGACTGAAAAGGACAGCAGGGCCACTGTCAATGAAGGGCCACAGCAGCAGGGGATGGTCACCAATATCCTGAATCCAGAGGTACTCAAATTGCAAATTGAGTTGTGCAGGATGGAACTGGAGGCAGAGCGACAACAGAGGGAGGTGGACCGTGAGGAGTGTGAGCACCAGCGAGCTGCAGAGTAGAAGAAAGAGCAAGAACACAGAGAGACAGAGGTGAGGAGAGAGAGGAGCGCCCGTGGCAACATGAACTGGAGAAGCTACGACTCTGACCAGTGGCACCAGAGCAGGTAAGTGGCTTGGGTTTAACTGGGACTGAAGGACTTGGTTACAAATTGAACTCCAAATTAATAGCCGAGTTTAAGGAAAGGGAGGACATGGATGCCTTTTTAAATTCTTTTGAAAAAGTTTGTATTCAGGCTAAAATTCCTAGAGAGTCCTGGGAGCTTCCAGCTATCCCCACTACTTATTGGGAAAGCTTGGGATGAATTGGATCAAATGAGCAATGAGGACAGTGACGATTACAGCAAGTTAAAAGCTGCACTGTTAAAAAGTTTTAATTAACTGCTGAATCATACAGAGCTAAATTTCATAAGCTCAGGAAAAGCCCTGATATGAGCTACAGTATGAGGAGCTAGCCACAAAACAACATCAGTTTTTAAAACGTTGGTGGAAAGGAATTGAGGCAACCTCTGTTGATAAAATTGAAAATGTGATTTTATTAGAACAGTTTTATTGGGCATGCCCAGCAGAGCTAAAAACCTGGCTAGATGACTGAGATCCAAAAACAGTGCAAGAGGCTACTGAACTCTTGGACTGCTATGCCAAGAGCAGACCTGCTCTGAGAGCAAATGGGGCGGGTGTGGCAGCACAGAAAGGGAAAAGTGCACCTTCAGGGCAGCTAAAACCCTCACTACCTCCACCGAAACCAGTTAACCCCAGGTTTCAATGAAAAGATTTATCTGAAATAAGACATGCATGTTGGCTGTGTAAGGAAACTGGGCATATTGCCAGACAGTGCCCCAAAAAGGTGAGCCAAAATACACAACAGGGTGCTAGAAAAGTGGGTTGTTTGTGAGTCCCTGAGAGCATGCCAGTGAACATGAGGGAACACATGCACCCAGTCATAGTAAATGGTGTACAGACACAGGGGTTAAGGGAAACAGGGGCAACCCTGACATTTGTAAAGGGGGATATGATACAGCCTGGTCAGCTTATAGTCAATAAATATGTAACTGTACAAGGGTTTACTGGTGAAGAGAAAACATTGCCACTCACTAGTGTTCTCCTGGACTGGGGTGAAATATGGGGAACTGTGCAACAGGTGGCTGTAGCAGTGGATGTGATCCTGGGTAACAATCTCCAGCAGGGGGTGGTATGTTCAGTTACCCATAGCCAAGCAGCAAGGGAAAATAGTAGTTCCCTGAACCCCACAGAAACCAGTGTGGAAACCACTGAGAGGCTGGTTCCCCAGCCTGTGTCTCCTGATATGGAGACTGATAGAGAGGGGATAGAAATTTCCCCAGTAGCAAGTGACCACACAGCTACGGAATGTTACTCTAAAGAGGGAAGGGTGACCTGTTGTCAGAGGGTTGGGATTGACAGTGATCCTGAAGGCCCTGACGCTAGTGCTAGGGACCCTAGTTTAGCAACTAAAGGGGACCTGTCCCATGCCTTGGGACTGTGTGAGGGGTTTGCAGCTGCTCAGAGAGGTGACCCTAGTTTAGAGAAGCAGAGGGGCTTGGGCAGACTCAGACAGCACACAGGGAGGTGACGGTAGACATAAGGTTTATTGGGAAAATGGACTTATGTATACTCAGGCAGTACAGCAGAGGGAGGGAGGGATGCTAGGCAGCAGCTTGTCATTCCCCAGGGGTATCGTGAGCAGTTGCTCAAAATTGCACATGACATTCCCTTGTCTGGTCATCTGGGAATTGTGCACACAACACAGAGGTTGGCCCAGAATTTCTACTGGCCTAACTTCACCCAGCAGGTGAAGGAGTATTGCAGATCTTGTCACTGGTGCAAGGAAATAGAGAAGGCAGGCAAAAAAAACCAAGCAGCCCTGATCCCCTTGCTCATAGTGGAGGCATCCATTTCAGAGGGTGGGAATGGATATTGTGGAACCTTTAAATACCCCCAGCTCCTCAGGGAAGAGAGTCATCCTGGCTGTGGTGGATTATGCCACCCTTTACACCCAAAGGCAGTCGCCCTATCCTCTCTGAGGGCAGACAAAGTGGCAGATGCCTTACTTGGGATTTTCTCCTGTGTTGGGTTTCCACAGGAGGTAATCACCGATTTAGGGGGTTCCTTCATGTTGGACCTGATGAAATGTTTATGGAAGAAGTGTGGGGTGGTGCAGAGATGCACAACACTGTATCACCCACAAGTCAATGGGCTTGTAGAACGATTCAATGGTACCCTAAAGTCAATGCTACGGGCATTTGCTGAACAGCATGGGAGGGACTGGGAGAAATACCTTCCCCACCTGTTGTTTGCATAGAGGGAGGTGCCCCAAGAGTCGACAGGATTTTCCCCCTTTGAACTCTTATATGGACGCCAGGTACGTGGGCCCCTAGACTTGATCCAGGAGGACTGGGAAGGCAAACATGCCACCCAGGGAACTCCAATTGTGGATTACGTCCTTAGGTTTAGAGAAAGACTAAAGGAGCTTATGGGGACAGCCCAGAGCAACTTGGCAGCTGCCCAACAGAAACAAAAAGTGTGGTACGACCACAGAGCCAGAGCTCACTTGTACATGGTGGGTCAGGAAGTCATGATCCTTATTCCGTTCCAGAAAGACAAGCTGCAAGCTGAGTGGGTAGGACTGTACAAAGTGGTTAGGAAGGTAAATGTCGTGAATTACATTGTGGAGTTACCTGACAGAAGACAGACTGAAAGGATGTACCATGTCAACATGATGAAGCCATATGCAAATAGGGCTGACATGGGGTTTGCAGTGTGTAGTCATGGGGAGGGGATGGACGAAGGAGACCCCCTTCTGGATTTGCTGGAAAAGAGTAAGTGGGAGTCCTTTGAGGAGGCAGTAAAATTGTCTCCCCAGCCGGCCCCGGACCAGATCCAGAAAGTAAGGGAGGTTTTAACAGACTTTGCCCCGTTGCTTAGTGCCAAGCCTGGACTAACCCCCTTAGTGACACACGATGTGGAGACAGGGACACAGACGCCCATTCAGCAGACAGCATATTGACAGCACCCCGGGTCACCCCTGAAAAAGGGACCTCCGGTCTCAGTGGGTTTACCTGGTTAACAAAATCTAAATAAATAAATAAAAATATTGGTTGTCAGAGGCTGTCCAAAACGACATTCAGTGGGAATTGGAGGAGATGCTGGATTTAGGGGTAATCCAGAGATCCCACAGCCCCTGGGCCTCACCCGTAGTCCTTGTGTCCAAGTCAGATGGCTCAACTTGTTTCTGTGTGGACTATTGTGGACTGAACACAGTCACAAAGTCCGACGCCCACCCGGTGCCCCGGACAGATGAACTCCTGGACAAGTTGGGATGGGCACCCTACCTTATGACTATTGACCTGACCAAGGGGTATTGGCAGGTAGTATTGACAGACAAAGCTAGGGAGTGGTCGGCCTTCATTACTCGGATAGGCTTATTTGAGTTTAAAGCAATGCCTTTCAGAATGAAGAATGCCCTGGCCACTTTCCAAAGGTTGATGAACTGGGTGTTAAATGGTGCTGAGGAGTACACCGTGGCATACCTGGATGACATTGCCATCTTAGTACCAGCTGGGAGGAACACCTGTCCCACCTAAGGGAAGTACTGGGCAGGATACTGACAGCTGGACTCACTGTCAAAGCCGAGAAGTGCCAGGTGGCCATGGGAGAAGTGGCATAGCTCAGGCATGTGGTAAACTGGGGAAGGCTCCATCCTAGCCAAATAAAGATAGAGGTGATCCAGGCAAGGCCCAGACCAGAAACCCAGAAGCAGGTCAGGAGCTTTCTTCTAGGGACAGCTGGGTACTACAGGAAATTTGTACCCAATTACAGTGCCCTGGCTACTCCCCTGTCTGACCTGACAAAGAAAAAGATGCCAAAGAAAATTACCTGGGGCCCAGCCTGTGAGGAAGCCTTTACCAGATTGAAGAAGGCACTGTGCAGGGCTCCTGTTTTGACAAGCCCTGACTATAGCAAAACTGTTATAGTTCAGACGGATGCTTCAGACGTGGGTATTGGGGCAGTACTGAGCCAGACGTCCAGCCAAGGGGCAGATCACCCAGTAGTGTATCTGAGCAGGAAAGCTATTTCCCAGGGAGCAAGCGTACTCCACGGTGGAAAAGAAGTGTCTTGCCATAGTGTGGGCCCTGAAGAAATTAGAGCCATCATTGTATGGGTAGCATTTTGTGGTGCAAATTGACCACAACCCCCTGGTTTGGCAGGCGCAGATGAGAAAAAATAATGGCAGACTACTAAGATGGAGTCTTGCTTTGCAAGGATATGATCTAAAAAATCATACATAGGGCTGGAGCGAAGAACCAGAATTCAGACGTGCTGTCTAGGGTCTATGAGGACTGAACTTATTTGGGAAGCTCATCCCATGTAGGGGATAGATCCCCAAATTCAGTCTAGGTGGGGATGAATGTGACGCAGACAGCCAGCTCTGAGTGCTGTATAATTTTTTTTTAATAATAAATGTATGACTGACTGTCTCTGCTAAAAAAAATCTGATGCTCTTAGAATGACCTCATTCACCCCCCCCCCTGCTGAGAGATGGAAGCCATGAGGAAATGCTGACAGCATGTGATAGAAACATAGAAACATAGAAGTTGACGGCAGATAAGGACCGCAAGGCCCATCCAGTCTGCCCATTTCTTTTTCTACCTTATAAATGTGCCATCGGCCTTTGCTCTGTCAGTGACCATCTATTCATAGTCATTTGTATTGCTCCCTTATGCCTATCCCATGCCTGTTTGAAGCCCTGCACTGTATTCATAGCCACCACTTTTGTGGTAAGCCATTCCATGCATCTACCACCCTTTCTGTGAAAAAGAATTTTCTCACATTCCCCTTAATCGGCCTCCCCTAATCTCATGCTGTGTCCTCTTGTCCTGCTATTTTTCTTATATTTAAACATGTTAGACTCTTTCACCTTGTTTATGCCCTTAAGGTGTTTAAATGTCTCGATCATATCACCTCTCCCTCCTTTGCTCAAGGGTATACATATTGAGCTCCGCTAATCTGTCCTCATATGTCTTCTGATGCAGTCCCTGCACCATTTTGGTTGCCCTCTCTGGACTGCCTCAATTTGGTTAATGTCCTTGTGAAGGTGTGGCCTCCAATACTGCACGCAGTACTCAGATGGGGCCCAACCAATGTCTTGTACAGAGGGATTATTACCTCCCTCTTGACTTGTGATACCCCTACTAATACACCCTAACACCCCCTAGCCTTACCTACTGCTTTAGAGGTCTGCTTGATGATTTTAGGTCATCAGTGATGATGATGCCCAAGTCTCTTTCTTCCTTTGTGACTGCTAGCAACTCTCCTCCCAGCCTATAAGTGGCTTCAGGGTTTTCTCTCCTATGTGCATGATTTTGCACTTCTTGCATTAAATCCCAGTTGCCAATCTTCTGACCATTCTGCTAGTTTATCCAGATCTCTTCTATTCTGCCCACCCCATCTGATCATCTACTCTGTTGCAGATCTTGGTGTCATCTGCAAACAGACAAGCCTTTCCCTCTAGTCCATCTGCGGAGGTCACTAATGAAGATGTTGAATAGGATCGCCCCAGGACTGATCCCTGAGGTACCCCACTTGTGACTTGCATCTCTTCTGACTGTATACCATTTACCACCACTCTCTGTTTTCTGCCAGTCAACCAGTTTGCCACCCAGTTGACCAACTCTGACCCACCCCGAGCCTACCTAGCTTATTTATCAATCTTCTATGTGGAACAGTGTCAAAAGCTTTGCTGAAGTCAAGGTAGGTGACATCAACTGCTCCCCTTGGTCCACCACTCTGGTTACCCAGTCAAAGAAATCTATGAGATTAGTTTGACAGGACCTTCCTTTGTAAATCCATGCTGTCTTGGATCCTGTGCCCTATGGATTCCAGGTGTTGCACTATCCTTTCCTTAAGGAGTGCCTCCATAATCTTGCCCACTACTGAGGTAAGACTGACCGGTCTGTAGTTCCTCGCCTCCTCCTGCTACCACTCTTGTGGAGTGGGATCACATGAGCCCTTCTCCAGTCTTCTGGGACCTCTCCTGTGCTCAGAGATTCACTAAACAATTCTGCTAATGGCTCTGCTAGTTCTCCTTTAGCTCCTTAAGTACCCTGGGATGTATGCCATCAGGTCCCATTGCCTTATCCACCCTGAGCTTAGCAAGCTCTTGTAGGACCCTTTCTTTGTGAAGGGAGTAGTGCTCACCTCTCCCCTGTGTCCATGATGTTGAGCTGTGGGCCCTGCCTACCTTTCTTCAGTAAATACTGAGCAAAAGTATCGATTTAGGATAGATGCCTTTACAGGGTCCTCCTCCTCACATGCTCCCTTTCTCCATTAGCTTAGCAATACCCCTCTGGACTTTCTCCTTTCACTAATGTATCTATAGAAAGTCTTGTCACCTTCTTTACTGTTCGTGCTAGTGTTTCCTCAGTTTGGGACTTTGCCTGCCTTACTGCCTTACCTGCTTCCCTTAGGGCAGTTTGGTATGCCTCCCATCTTCATCCCGCTGTGTTCCTTTATATTTTCTGAAGGCCAGCCTTTTGGCTCTGACCTTTTCTGCTACTGTATTTGAGAACCAAAGTGGTTTCCTTCTTTTCACTTCCTTTTCTGTCTAACACAATGGGATGTTGCTTCAAGTATTGTATCCTTAATGCTTGCCCACTTTGCCTGTACCTCCTCACCTGTGTTTCTTTTTGCCAGGGCTAGCTTAACTCTGTTGGCCATCTTATCAAAGTCAGCTCCTCTGAAGTCCCATATTCTTGCCTTGGAATGGGATGATTTAGATGTAGTAGCCAAATTGAACCATACCATGTGATGGTCACTGGCCCCCAGGTGACCTTCTACCTGGAGATCTGTGATCCCTTCTTTGTTAGTCAGTACTAGATCTAGGATAGCCCTGTCTCTGTGGGTTGCTGTACCAGTTGTTTGAGGCCCTCCTGCAGGGAATCCACTATGAGTCTAGTTCTGGCAGATGTTCCTGCTGGTATTGACCAATCTGTATCTGGCATGTTGAAGTCTCCCATTATCAGAACCTCCCTTTAGCTGTCATGTTTTGTATATCTTCTAACAGTAATGTGTCTATGTCCTCCCTCTGGTCTGGGGGCCTGTAGACAACCCCAGTTCTTATGGCTGTCCCATTTCCTGTTTCCAGGGTGACCCACAGTTCTTCTGGCTCCTTATGTGTATTCTGAATTTCTGTAGCTTTGATATTTTCATTAACATACAGGGCCACTCCTCCCCTTGCACCCTCGGTCTCTTCTGAACAATACATAGCCAGGTACTGAAGTCTCCTAAGTGTGGTTACTGGTAAACCACGTCTCACTAATTGCTACTATGTCCAGTTTAGCCTCTGACATTATTGCCTGCAGGTCTGGGATCTTATTTCCCAGGCTGTGAGCATTTGTGTACATGATTTTCCATTGGCCAGATTTTGGTGTGTTAGTTGTTGGGTGAAGTTTGGCATTACCCTGTGCATCGTATGGGAGACAAACCTTTTTCTTACCTGGTGATGCAAATGAATGGCAAACACGCTGAATTCCTGTTTGACCACTAGCTGAGGGGAGGGGTGTTCTTCCATTGACGATGGGGTGCTGCACCTCTCCCATTTGCTAGTTTAACATTCTGCAAAGACGCCAAACTTCTGCCCCAATGCACTGACTCCTCTTTAGTCAGATGCAGTCCATCAAATTTAAAGAACTTTCGCCTCCCAGAACTGTTGCCAGTTCCCTACAAATCTGTGTCCTTTTCCTGGCACCAGTCCTTGAGCCACGTGTTTAGCTCCCTATCTCCTTCTTGACCTTCCGTCCATCTGCTCCTTCTCCCAGACTGGCAGGATCTCAGAGAAGGAGATGCAGGCGAATAGATGATAGTTTGTCACCCAGCCTAGTCAGGTGTTCCTTGGTCTCCACAACTGACCGGGCTGGCGAGATCATTAGTCCTTATGTGTACTAGGACATCAATGCTTTTCTCCTGCTTTGTGAACAATTTAGTAATGTGCAGTGTCTCTCCATGCTGATGTACCTGGAGACATCTGACCATCACCCTGGCTGGAGATGGGTATCAACTCCTAATCATGGAGTCTCCTATGATCAGAAGTTTTTGTATTTCCTTTGTGCTTGTTTAGTTTTGGTTCCTGATTTGGGTGAGTATTGTTGTGCTAGCTCCTGTGCTGCAGTGTCCTGCTCTGCAGTGTCTTCTGCCTCTTTATTTGATTTCAGAGATAGAGGCAGATACCTGTTTGTAGAGTTCACACACACTCAGTTTTTAGAAACAATGTGTTACATGGAAGACTTTAATCAATGATCCTGTTTCTCTGAGTTAATTACAGACTTGTTTAAGTTAAGTTTGTTAAGAGAGAAATCATAAAAGTTTATGATGTTGGAGAGGAACCTAGGTTGTTACACAGGGGTACAAGGTTATAAATGTCTCTGTGAAGCCTGTGTGAGGGAGGATACAGCATGACATCAAAAGAAATGTCATTTGAAGGACATGAATTATGTTGAAGTTGCAGAATGTAATACTTTAAAAAAAAGACATCCTGTTTTTTTGTGTAAGATATATATTTTTATATATATATCTATCCTGACAGGGAGGAGCTAGGTGACCTCCTGAAAAGAGGTGGGGTAAAAGCCAGCTTTTAATTTAGTCTGTTTTACTTCACAGAGACACATTTTTTTTACCTAGACTCTGACCACGAAATATCTTGGGAACAGTCTCTTTGACTTCTTTTTATTTGTAAGAAAAGTATGTGGTTATTGCAGATACTAAACATAAGCTTGAATGGTGATACCAAACTGGAAAGAGAAGCATTTTAAATCTGAGGTCTTTATTAAAGTTTTAAAGGGTTCATCGCCATCACTGTATACCTGGTTAGGTGCCCATAGGCAAAGATATCTGGTCCCCCGGAGACCGATATTTCTGAGCCTGTGCATTGGGTATGCTAGCAAGAGGTTAACAGTTTGAATCCATCCAGAACTAGAGACCAAGAGTTGATCTGAAGTCACAAAACAGACAAGAGGGTTACCTTTTCTATTACACTGTTCACAAGACTGCGCTCAGAGATTGGCACTTTGGGAGCAGAGGGCCTGACCTGCTGAGTGGGTTTGTGACAAACAGTACCAGTTTTCAGATGCCCAGGATGCTGGCAGATGGGCAGAAAAGACAGCAGTAGAGTTTTAGGCCCTGTCCACACTACACCACTTTCAGTCTGTAACAGTTCCAAACCGTTACAGACCGGAACCGTTACAGTGTGTCCACACTACCGGCAAACAGTCTCGATAACGGTTTGGAACCGTTACAGCCTGTCCACATTTGTGGGTGCCCTGTAATGTTACAGCTGCACCCTATCCCACAATGCAGTTCATGCTGCACTGGGGGACTACTGATCTACATGCCCTGCATCCACACTATGGCTGGTAATATACAGGGTGCACCGTCTTGAATCGTTGTTCAAACCACCTCATAAGTGGTTTCAACAACGGTTACGAAAACGCCTTCTGTAACGTTACAGATGTAAACGCAAACCGTTGCAGTAATGGTTTGAGCCCTCTGTAACGTTACAGAGGCATAGTGTGGACAGGGCCTTAGTTCAGTGCAGGGGTTTTGGCCACTACTCTGGAAGATGAGGACTGAGGAACTTAGTTTCCCCATCATCATCTCAGTTATGGCCCAATTGCAAGAGAGCTGAGGCAAGATACTGATGTAAACAGCCCAACTTGTGTATCCCCGTAGTGAGCATTCCTGAAACTGACTCCCTGCTCCAGCGTATTTTTTTTACAAATGTTAGGGTGGGACGTGTGCACATTTAATTCTCAACTTAATCTAGCTCAGTTAATGGGGAACTGAGTTGGTGGACACCTTGTGGTGCACTCAGACTACGCTCAGCTATACAGTGTGTATGTGGGGGGGAGTGCATTAGCATGCAGTATGCATACGTACTTGTGTGTGGGGGGGAGTGCATACGCAGGCTGTAGCTTTTGGCTGCTCACTGAAGCGGAGCTCTGCCTTTCAACCGTACGGCACTGCATTTTCAACTGCTGTCATAGACAGCTGCAGCATTCATTGGCAAACTGTGACCGCTCCTGCAAACACACTGACTGCATTGGAAGATGGGTGCCATACTTACGAAAACTCAGATGATGGCACTATGTTTCTTGCACATGCGTGCAAGCAACCAAAAAATGGTGAAAAAATAATCTGCAGTCGCTGAAGGAGCCGTGTTGCTCCAGTCAGCTGTCTGAGTTGCAGCTTGCACTCTGTCCCGTACTGAGGCTCGTTATGACCCCATCTCTTATAATCATCTCTGGCCATTCCCTTGTTCTTGCCCCAGGACACACAGATCTTGAGGAAGGGGCTGTTGACCATGTTAAGTTTATTAATTTCATTCTGTCGTGTGTAGCTCAGCAATAAACAGTGAACGTCATTTATTGCAAAAAGAACTGTGGAGACCTTTAAAAGAGGGTGGCCTCCTCTAAATGTTCAGGGACTTAGCCCTCCCTGGCAAGGTCAGATGGCTTTGGCAGGTCTTCCAGAGACCTGATTCGGTGAGAGAGGAATCAGATTCCTCTTCTCCACTTCTCCTCTGGTCATTTTCTACTTCTTCGTACTCTGTCCTAGACTTCTCTGCTTCTTGCAAGAATGATTTTGCTCTGTAGCTCATGTCTTCAGATATTGTGTTTGCTGTCTTTTGATGAATATTGCTGCTTGTTTACCTTATTCTGTTTTTAAATTATTTAGTCACTGTTTGCATTTATTCTTGCAGCTGCAGCAGCACAGGTGCAATGTGTACCTATGTTAGCCCGCTGATGCATAGCAGCGACTGCCCCACTCTCATCCCCACCATCCCTTGATTTATAGGTAACAGGTCATGTGAACTAGTCCTTCAAAATTCTCTAACCTCACTTTTCCATTTACAGTTTATACTGAGTGACCACTAGGAGTCACTACTGCACTCTCCCATCTTGCATCTCTCACCATCTTATTAGCCTCTTCCAGGTCTATTCTGCAGCCTTACTCCCCCTGTTTCACTAGGCAACTCACCCCCCACCCCAGAATTTGAACCCTTGCCCTTGTACACTGGAGGCTACAACCTTTAACTATACTCTATCATAGAAGTTCATATTGCCTTCTGCTACCTTTTGTCCCTGCTACACATTCCTCTCTAAACAACACCTGTTACTCCTCACCTCCCCCATCCCTCTTTCATTACTACCAACTTTAACCAAATCTACACTTTTTAGCAATGTTTAGAACCACTAATTCCCTGGTCCCCCATCTGCTTCTACACACTAATTATAACCCCCCCCCCACCACCACCACCAACTGGCCCTGTGTCATCCAAACTCTGTACTGACACACTATAATGAGGCTCCTAAACTATTATCTGACCTCAGCCTGAATTGTTATTCTCTGTGCCTACCTATTGCACTGCCATTTAGGGAGCACTCCAATCTGCCACTTCTTGTTTCTTCTGGTTATTAAACCTGGGCTAGAAACTGGACCTGTATCTTATTTTGCAGAGCTAATTCCATTTTAGAACAAAAGTAGCTACACTCTCTTCCTTCTCCTGCCTCCCTTCTGCTTGATTATGCTAAACCTCAATCTTTTCATACTCCCACTCCAATTCACCCTTACCTCTCTACTGCCCTCTCACACCCCTCCTCTCCCCTTTATTCTTTGACCCCTCCTCCCCCACACACAATTTCCCCCTTCCTCCCAAACTCAAGCTCTCACATTCCCTCCCACTCACCCTGGCCTCCTCATTGTTCTCTGCTCCCCTTTCCTAACCTTCATCTGGCTACCCTATGACTCCCACTCACCTCTCCCTCTGCTGTCTTCCTAGACATCGCATCCTATCTCATCTACTATGCAAACGCCCCTCCACTCCAACTAAACTTCTTATTTTCATCCTGCTACTGCTTGCCAGTGATGTTGAGACCAATCCCAGCCCAGCAGTCCCCCTTCTCACAAATTTCTGTAAGGGACTAAGTCTTGCTCATCTTAACATCCTTAGTCTTCTTCCTAAAGTACAGTAGACTTATTGCAACCTCTCATGGTCAACCTCAATTCCGACATACTAATACTTTCTGAATCCTGGCTGTCCCACAACATTACTGACTCAGCAGTGGTCATCCCTGTCTATTCCCTAATCCGTCAGAACCGTGCTACCAGTGGTTGCAGAGTGGCCATGTACCTTTCCTCTGCCTTACAGTACGTTCCTATTACCTCTTTCTTCCCCTTCCACCTATGAACTTCTCCTCATCAAAATCTCCCTCCCCTTTTCCCTCCCCATCTTTGTTGCCAGTGTATATTGCTGCCCTGGCATAACTCCTTCCACTATTATTGAACTTCTCTCCACTGTCTCTTCTCTTGCCTCCACTGGAGAACTCCTCATTCTTCTGAACTTTAATAAAAATTGGCTCTCCCCTTCTAATACCAAATTCTGCGATAACATCAAATTCCTTAACCTCTCCCAACTAATCTCTGATCCTACTTGCTTGAACCTTAAAACTTTAAACCACACTCTTCTGGACTAGGCCCTCATCTCACACCCTCATAGAATTACTGCATCATGTACCCTTCCGGATGCCCTCAGTGACCAGCATATGGTGTACTGCATTCGCAAGGTTCACTGCCCCAAAGCCTGACCCAAATTCATCCAGATTCACTCTTTCTGGTCCTTGGACCTCTCCTCACTTCACGAGCATCTAGCAGCTACAGACTGGTCACCTATATCCACTGCCAGCTCCATGGTCTCTGAGTTAAACTTCTTCTCAACGCGCTTCATGTCCATTTGGGATCATCATGTCCCACTTAAGAAAACCAGGATTTGTGGCTCTCACCTCCCCTGGATCTCTGCTGAGCTACTAGCCTACTTGTGGATATGCGATCAGGCCTGGAAGATTCACAAATCTTCTGGGTCCCCTGCTGATCACCACAGATATCGAACTTTACGCAATGCCTGCACCACGGCAACTAAATTCACCAAGGCTGATTATTTTACTTCCACCTTCTAAAACAACATTAACCACCCATCCAAATTTTGGAAGGTCATTCACTCCTTTTCTCCTCCCACCCAGTCTGCGCCTCTTCCTTAAGGTGAGGGGCTACCATCTCTGAACCCTGCTGTGCTGCTGAATTTACATTTTACCACCACTGCCTCCACCCTCCTCTCCTCCTTCCTCCTCCTTCCTCTCTCCCTGTCATCACCCTCTACCCTCCTTCTTCTCTTTCTCCACTGTTACACTTGCTGAAGCCCTTAAAGCCCTACTTGCTCTAAACCCTACAAAGGATACTAGTCCAGATGGTCTGGACCCAAAGCTCTTGCACCTCTCTGCCTCTGCTATTTGCCACCCTATTGCTCTACTCCTCAACCTCTCTTTCTCTCTGGCTTCAGTTCCCTATTCCTGGAAATCAGCCACTGTCATTCCCTTCTCTAAGGGTGGTGACCCCACAGTTCTGGGCAACTACTGCACTATTTCTCTTCTCCCTACCCTTGCTAAACTCCAAGAGCATGTGGTACTCTCTCAACTCTCTGCATTTCTTCACTCCTCTTCTTTCCTCACCCCTTTCCAGTCTGGTTTTCATAAATCTCACTCCACATGTACCTCCCTCCTCAGGCTCACTGATGCCATCCTGACAGGTATGGACCAGGGCCTGATTATTTCTATCTTCGACGATCTGGCCAAAGCCTTAGACACTGTAGCCCACACCCTCCTCCTAACCCAGCTCTCTGCTGCTGGGATCTCTACCCAAGCCACAGATTGGTTCCATTCCTACCTCATGGGCAGAACTCAAGCTATTAAAATTGGCAACTCCCTGTCACCCCCCCCATCCACATTGGTGTCTTCAAGGCTCAGCGCTCTGACCCATCCTCTTCTCCATCTTTCTAAATTCCTCCCCCCCCCCTCCCTCTGCATGTACATCTGCATCCATATACATGTACTGTATGCTGATGACACTGTCATATTTGCCTCAGGCTCCTCCATACTAGACCTGACAAGCAGACTCCAACTGTCTTTCACCAATATCCAGCACTGGTTCCAGTCAAATCAGCTTTCCTTAAATGCAAAAAAACCTGTCTCTATGACTTTTGGTACTAGAGAAAAACTCTCTAAACTGCCAGCCCTGCCCCCCTTCCACACTCTGGATGGGACTAGCCTTGAAAACGTCACAACTTTCAAGTACCTAGGTGTTTAGCTCGACAGTCGCCTAAACTGCTTTGCTCATGTGGACTACTTACACAAAAAGCTTCACCCAAAACTTGGTGCACTGTATAGGAACCAACGGCGCATCCCTCTGCTGACCGGCAGAGCAATTGTGCAGAGAATGATTCTTCATCTCTTTGACTATGGTGACACTATCTATGCTAGTGCTCCCAAGTCTACCCTGGCCAGACTGGATCCACTCTTTCACACCTTCTGTAGGTTTACCCTGGATTCCCCCCTTCCTCCCAGACCCACAACTGCCACCTCCACACCTCTGTCTCCTTTCTCCTCCCTTGAAGCCAGATGGCTTGTTCATTGCTCCCCCCTTATTGCTAAGAACTGGCTGGGCTCCCTCTTATCCTACCTTGTGTCTCTTCTCTCCTCCCCTTCAAACCCCTCCTACTTTCTCCATAGCTCTATCCAACACTCTCTAACTCTCCCATCCAGGTGGACCTCGGCTGGGCAAGCTACTTTCTCTTTCCACTTTCCCAAACTCTGGAACTCCCTCCCTGGCCCTATTCATTCTGCTACTTCCATCCACTTTTTCTCCAGTCTTATACTTGATTACTCCACCCCCTCCTGTAACTGCCCCTGACTCCACCCCCCTGTTATTGCCCTCATACCTTCCTCATCCTGGCTGTCCACCCCCTTCTTCCCCAACCCTCTGAATTTCATACTACATATCTTCCCCTCCACCTCCTCCCTCCCTCCCCATTCCTTTACCTCCTCTACCTACCCACCCTAATTCTGGATCTCCCTTGTCTCCTTCCTATAATCTACCTTCTCTTTCCCCCCCTCTCTACTCTTCGCCCTTTGCTAGACTACCCTTAGCCACTTGCACTAACCTGCTTCATCTCCTATTCTTGTAGGCAAATATTACTTACTGCTGTTGTTGCATTTTCTGTAAAATAATCCCTATGTATATACTTTTGTGCATTCAGGCTGGGATATTCAGACTGCGCCAGGCAGTGGTGCAAGCCTGGGTGCAGTGCAACTGGGATGCACTGGTGCCAGGGCCAGATAATATTCAACAGTGAAGCACCATAGCGCAGCACTGTTGAATATGGCAAGGTCAGTGCATGCACTGCGCCGGCGCAAGCCACAGATAGGGAGCACAGGGATGTGCCAGTGCAAGTGCAGTTGTGCTAGGTGCAACACCCATGATATTCAGCAGGGGGCAAGCACATGAGGCCATAAAATATACAAGGCACAAATGGGTCCATTTGCATGTCTTTATGGCCCCATTTGCATGCCTTGTGCAGGGTAGCCCAGTGACTTGTGCCTGGCTCCCTGCACAGCATGATGTGTGCAGTGGGGATCCCAGGGCATCCACCGCCCTGTAGCCGTGATCACATGGTATATGTTTAAGGATGAATCCCTGGTAGTCTAGTGGCCCTGCCCCAGTCCCCGATTCCCCGATAAACATAATACATGACCATCCCTGGTGGACAAGTGGTCCCCCTCCCACCCGATTCCCTGATTCCCCGAGTAATGTCAGAAAAGACCAACCCTGGTGGTCTAGTGGAACACCCTCGCCCAGTTCTGCGATTGCGGTACATCGCCATCTGCACTATCCTAGTGATCCAGTGGCACCCCCACCCCTCCCACCCACACAGAATCCCTTGTCCCCACCCGTGTCTCCCCATCATTGGTGGGTGGCAGCAACCTGCCCACATACTGCCCAGCTACCCGTTGAATGACAGCTACAGTATGGGCTTTAAGCCCATTGATCTCCAGTGTAGACCAATGTGTGGACCAATGGGCTTGCAGGGCATGCTGTACTAGACAGTCCCAAATATGTGGTATATTTCTATGAGAAATGGTGAAGTTGTCCTGAAAAGGTCCCTGGTCTTAGACAGTTGATTGAAAATATGGTCTATGAGTCAGAGGGCTGACTGGGGGAAGAAGGATTGAATATCCTGGGGACTGCTCTCCTTCTCTGAAGGGAGGGGGGAAAAGTGTCTGGTGCTTTACGGACCCCAAGCAGAGGCTGGGGGTACCGCTGCAGCTAGCACCATTACCTAGGGGAGTGAGGCACATGCTGGATATCATTGCACATCCCTATCCCCAGGGATCCAGCATTCATGAAAAAAAGCTGGCCCCTGAGCATGACCCCTTGCTGTGCCGCTGTCTTCACTGTCACCAATGTTTGCCAGGGTGGGGGTCCCACTCCCATGGACCTGACCCTGGAGGGTAAGCCGGGACTTACCAATAGTGTCCATTGGGGGGAGCCCACCCAGTGGCCCTGCCCAGGTGAGTAAGCCAGGGCATGGGGAAACTGCAGGCAGAGCAGGGCTGACCTCCAAATGGAGGATTGGGGGGGCTGTACCAAAATAAAATATGGTCTATGGAAATGGGGGAGCAATCAGTCAAGCCCAACTTCCTCTTCAGCAGTTGTTTCCTTTAAAAGTCTTTATTGTTTTTTAAATTGAAATTAATATGTACAATAAATGATAAATATGTTTTATGGGGAAATACGTCAAGAGGGGGCCAAGTGAGGTAATTATAACCTCATTAGGCCACCTTGTTGGTATACTTCCCCTGCAGCACACTTACCTAGCCTTTATTTTATATAATAATAATAAGGAAGTTGCTTGCACATTTTAATCACATTTGCTATAATTTCTAAATGTTGTATTAACATTTTGTGTATGTTTTGTGCCCTAGTGTTTTTCTCACTGGTGGTATTTTTGCAGGGTTTGATTGTTTTTTTCCTTTTTGTTTTCGCAGTCTGGTTGTGCTCCTATAAAAGGAGGCATAGCTGTGGTGGTCCATCCATTAGTTCAGTGTGGTTGATGAGGAAGATTGTGCTGGGGAGTGGCATTTGTGGTGGGGGGGTGCAGTGTGACATATTGTATGTGGTCCTAAGTGATGTGGAGTGTGCGATCAGTAGCTATGGATGAGCTTGGAGTCAGCAACAGCAGTCTGGGAGGCTTGGTCTTTAAAGGAAGAACTGGAGCTCAAGGGACATGGCTGACAAGAGCGGGGGGATAGTGTATAGGGAAGAAGTTTTTATGGTAATGTCATGCTGTAGTTTAGATAGTTTTTTCTTTATTATGGAAAGGGTTTAAATAGGTTTGTATATCGAAGTTTTGGAGTGAGAGTCTTAATTGATGCAGTAATTGGTATAACTGGTTTGGTAAGTGTATGTGTGGTAATTGGTTAACTTACTTGGAAGTACTTGTATTTAGTTCATGTAGCATATGGTTTTAGGTGCTATGGCAGATACTTTTAATCAGTGTTATATATTACCCTGTATTTGAAACTTTGCTTTACCTACGTAAACATATAAATACTAGATAGAGCATGGTGTCAAAGTTTAACAATAGAACAGTGACACATAATATTGGGTAATCGTAAATACCCCATTATTATGGAAGTAGTCATTTTTGTACAGAAAATGTCTCTCCAAACTGTTTTGTTGGCAAAAGTTGGCACAGGAGGGACAGTTTAACACCCTCAAAATTAGTTGGAAGACCTGAAAACCACATTACACCATGAATCACAGTATCTGAAATTGACCACATTGTCAATGCAGTGATATCCGCTGCTGTTGTATATTGTAAAATGGTGATACTTTGACATCTTTAATGTATACTTTCGATTCTTGTAGGTGTAGACTTTTAGTTAGTGTTCGATGTACTTTTAATTGATAATTTCGTTGATAGGTATACTGGGAAATACTTGCTAACGAGGCCTAAGGATGGGAAGTCCCACCCATATAGTAATATAATGGTACTAAAATTCTGAAATTATTGAGCAAACGAATTTGATGACACTGGTGGAGGGGAGATTTAGGAGGGATGTTAGAAAGCATTTCTTTACAGAGAGGGTGGTAGCCAACTGGAACACACTACCAGAGGAAGTGGTCTCAGAGACATCAGTGGCAGCCTTAAGAGGGCCTGGGATAGGCATAAATGGAAACCATAGGACCTGGGGGTACAGATAGGGAAGAAGGGAGGGGTGACCAGGAGGGGGCAGGGTCAGTGGCATAAGCTAGGGATTCTGCAATACGAGCAGACTCAATAGACCAAATGTCCTTCTTCTACTGGCTCTTTTGTATGTTTTTATATTCTTTCTTTTTTTTGTGTATGGGACTTTAACTGTCTCCCTACGCTCCCCTGTAAGTGTAGCCTGAGGCAGCGGTGCTGGGAAAGAGTAGCATGAAACACCAGCTATTAGTGCATAGGCTGCTCGTGTGTCTGTGGGGCTGTGGAGGGCAAAGAACTAGAAGGAAAGTCTTTCCTTTCTAGTTCTGTGGTGACGGAGGTCCCTGCAGACCAAAAGGTGTGTGCTTATGGGCTCCCCGGGGCTCGTCCTGGTGTTCAGTGGGAAAAGAAAATTGGGCACAGACTTTGTGACAAACCTAATACAAACCAGGTATAGTAGGACAGATACTTGAGTCACTTGCAGACCTTGTTCTTGTTCAGTCAGTCAGTCTGGTTTTGGCCCACCTGATCCAGATTTCTTCTAGGGTGAGGGTATGAATGAAATCCTGACCCAGACCGGATTTTTTACTGTTTTGGTCCGGTCTGAGTCTGGTAGTCCAGATTTTATCAATACCCAGGTAATAGCCAGATGAGATACAAGCTGCAGGAATTTTGTCAGTCTACCTTGTCCAACCTTCACTAGTCCAGTCCTGCTCAGTGGTACCATTTTCACCTCTAAAATTGGACCACCAGAAACAGACCAGATTGGTAAAGGCCATATAGGCACAACCAGCGAAATTCACACAACTTGTGCCGAGCTCAGCGTCCAGCTTTTAGTGTAATACCCTAAAAGTAAAGGTGCACCAGAATAGAGTCCCCAGTATGTCACAGTAATGAGGCCCTACTCCTCAGCAAGGAAGGTGACCATAGCCCCTGGCAAATAAAATAAGGTGGTAGGGATGGGGGCAAGGTAAACAATTTATTGGGGCCCCCACACAGTAAAAACAGCTGTTGGTATCTAAACTATTTTTGCCTCTCTTACCCAGGCCAGCCAGTTTTCCTGCTACCCCCTAACTATGTCACAAGTGTCCATTAAGCAGTCATGTGAGTGCTCCCAGGCCCTGAAGTGCTGTCAGGTCAGAATGGTGTCACTGAGGGGAAAGAAAGGATGCAGGCATGTAGGTAAAAGAAGGGCTTACCTGTGGTTCTCCTCTTATTCCTCATTTAGTCCATTTTGGCCAGTTTCTTCAGAGTCAGTCGTTACAGTAGTTATCTGGTGGGTCCTGGGGTATTTGAGTCAGCAGTCAGAAGAGAAAAGTGGTCAAAAGGAGCAGTGATCAAACTGTGGGCTCAGTTCAGCCCGGTTTTTTATTTTATTTAACTAAAAGTTATTTAACTAAAAGTTTAATCCTGTTTATTAACTTCATTGCTTGCTCTGCAGCTGTGACCTTTCCTGTGCTTTCCAGCACTATTCTTCTGTCTGCCTTTCCCCTACTGCTCTACCCGCTCGCTCCCACTCTTTCGCCTCGCACTCTCTAACCTTCCCAGTGCTCACTGCTGACACACCCTGCCCCGTTCCTTTGTCTCACCTCTTTCTGAGCTCTTCCCTGCCCCCAATTAAGCTCTTCCCTGCCCCTGATTATGCTAATCCTCCCCAGATGCCTTCAGCCCCCTGCTGCACAATTGTCTATGAGTGTCTGCCCCTGCCCCCCAATACCTACTTAAATCATTTAATCTCTGCTGTCTCTCTCTCTCTCTCTCTCCATCCACAGAATTGAGTCACCCTGACCTGGGTTCACTGCCCCCATGGTGCGGCTCTTGCTGCAGATGCTGCCCACCTCGCCCCCACAGCCAGAAGGAAACAAGTTACAGCCCCACTAGGAGCTCCAGGAAAGGTCAGTCTTAGCACCCATAACTGCTTACTGGGGATTGGCCACTTTTGTGCTGTACTCCTCCTGATTGGCTCTTAGAGGGAGACAAACGGACTCCAGCTGAAATTTTGCGCTCCTGCTTCTAAACTGCTTTTTTTCCCTCTTTTTTCTTTATCAGTCAGCAAAATTTTCACCCGCCCCCCACCCCATCACTCTTTAAATCCACTTGCTGCACCTCTGACTCCTCCCTGCAGTGTAGCTCATCCAGTTGAATCCCAGCAGTATTCATCCCCAGGAATCTGTCTCATTTTCTCTCCCTGCATCACCTCGTACTGTGGCTGCTTGCCAATAAACCAAGTAGCTAAGTTCTATGTCTATCCCTAGCAGTTTAATCCCCACTTCTTTACTGCTGCTCCTTCTCTCTACTATGTCTTATCTCTATTCTTTGCCACTGCCACATTAATCTCCCACTCCACCTTGCCTGTGCGACTCTCTCTCCTGACCATGTTGCCCACCCTCCCCCTCTCCCCCTTCTCCTCCTCCTCCTCCTCCCCCTGATTCTCTTACTTATTTTCCTTCCCTCCCCTTCCCTCCAGCATCCCTCCTTCTGCTCCCTCCCCACAGCTGCCCCAGCCCTATCTCACCTCATCCAGTCATCCTTTCCTTGCCCCTCCATTAGTTCCTCCTCCCACACCCCACAGCCCACCTTGCACTCTTCTTTCCCCTACCCCTTCCTCTCTCCCTTCCCACATCCTACCCCTCTTCCCCTATCTCCCCTTTTCCCCCCTTATCTGACCCTCACTGCTCCCATCCCACCTCTTAAACCTTGAGGCCTCTATTGCTACTTAAATCTCCACCCCACCCTCCATGCACAGTTCTGGCAAATCAACCCCCTTCCCTCTCCCTCCTCCTCCTGCTCCTTGCTGGCAACATCCAACCCAACCCTGGCCCCCCATGCCCCAATCCACCATCACCTCATCCACAACCCTCCCTGGCTTGCCCCCCTCTCAGACCTCATGTTCTCTACCTAAAGGCCAGGAGCCTCCTCCCCAAAATGGATGCCCTAAACGTATGGCTTACCCCAAATCACCCTGACATACTCTGCATCTCAGAAACTTGGTTATCTGCCTGAATCCCTAACTCCTCTCTCACCATTCCTGACTTTAACTTGTTCTGTCAGGATAGAGGTAAGCGAGGTGGGGGGTAGCCTTGTACATCAGGCAATCCATCTCAAATGCTGTCATCTTCAAAGAATCCAGCCTTTCCTTCCGCAAACTCATTATTGCCCACTTATCCCTTACCTCCTTTGCCCCCTCTCTATTTGTGCTCTGTATGCCCTGCCTAAGGCCTTGCCCAACTCCATCATCAAGGCCATCTCCTCTATCTCCATCCTTACCTCCAAAGGTGAACTTTTGCTCTTAGGTGACTTTAATCTTGACTGGCTCTCCTCATCTGCCAAGCCTACCACCCTAATTATTGAAGCCCTCAACCTCTCTCAATTTATCCACGAACCTACCCGTCAAAACCCTCGGTCCCAAAATCACTCCCTTGTAGACTGGATATTATCCTCCCACCCCCACCACATCTCTGCCTTGGGCATCCTCTCTGATGCTGTCAACAATCACTGTATTACCTATAGCATTTGCAAAATCCATACTCCCCACTCCCCTCTCAAATTCATATGGTCCCGCACCCTCCATTCCCTCAACAAAACCGCCTTGCAGCACAGTCTCAAAAATGCTGACTGGCAACCAGTCTTTTCTGCCCTGAACATTGACCTTGCCTTATCCCACTTCTACAACATCTTTAATTGCATCTGGGACTGCCATGCACTGTTAGAAAAGTAAGGGTGAAATGTTACCAACACCTCTAGATCAATTCTGACCTCATTGCCATGTGTCATTGCAGGGACAAAGCCTGGAGATGATTCAAAGCCTCCCACACCAAAAACAACCTCCAATCTCACAAACAACTTAGAAACAGGTGTACCAAGGCCATTTGCCAGTCCAAGTCTTCACATTTCAAATCCAAGGTTGACCAGAGCCAAAACTCCCCTGCTTCTTTCTGGAAGGTGATTCACTCCCTCCTGGATCCCCCTTCCCAACAAGCCTGCCCAGTCCTTAAAATCAATGGCTGCCCTGTCTCTGACTCAGCCACTGTAGCTGAGGCTTTCAACAAGTTCTTTGTCTCTTGTGCCTTGCCAGACTCCCCCTCCCCCTCACCTGGCTCTTCTCCCTGCCCTCCTAAATCTTCCCTCTCCCATCCACTGGCTTCTTTTTCCCCCCCTTCTCTCCTCTTAAAGTTTACTCTGCGCTCATCTCTCTCAACCCCTTCAAATCTAGCCCTGTTGGCCTCCACCCTAGAGTTCTCCACATCTCTGCCCCCTCAATAGTCACCCCCTTGACATATATACTAAACTTCTCTCTCTCCACAGCCTCTGTTCCCAAAGCCTGGAAATCAGCCAAAGTCCTTTCTTTACATAAGGGCAGCAATCCATCATCATCTGGAAATTATCAACCCATCTTTCTCCTCCCCTCTCTTGCTAAAGTCCAGGAATCCCTCATTCTGGCTAAGCTCTCTGACTTTCTCTCCTCCAATAACTCCCTATCACCTGTGCAATCTGGTTTTTGGAAACAACATTTCACTATCACATCTCTGCTGCATGTCACTGACTCCATCTTCATGGCAATGGACCAAAGCCAAATCACTGCTGCTATCTTCATTGATTTGGCAGAAGCTTTTGACACTGTCTCTCACCCACTTCTTCTTCATAAACTTAATTCATTCGGCCTCACTAAACCTGCAGATGACTGGTTTCATTCACACCTCCAAAATCAACAACAGTCAGTCCTAATAGGTGATGCACTCCTACCCCTCTCCCTGCCCTCTCCAGGATTCCTCAAAGGTCTATCTTTGGCCCCATCCTCTTCTCTCTTTTCATAAATGGCCTTCCCTCAGTCTGCCACTCCTCTAACATGCTCATGTATGCAGATCATCTATGCCTCTGGCCCATCCCATGACAGCGTTCTCCCTAATTTCCAAAATGATTTTATTTTCATTTCATTTATCAGTTTTACCAGGAAAGTGGATTGGGTCTGAAGACCTTTTTTCTACCATGCCTGGGAAAGGGAATTACAAAGGATACAAGCATAGTAACAAACATAGTTTCTAACATTTGATCAAAACTAACAATGGTTAAAATAAAAACTTCATACATTCATAAAATAATAAAAATCATAAAATACATACAAGAACACAATTTCTCAGTGTTAACCTAAATGAAGGTTACATCATGTAACCCCAGCACATTTACAGCTGGAGACCTCATCCAAATAAGTCTCCAAAGATCTTTTGAAAACACCTCTTTTGTTGTGTATGTCCAATTTCAATTGAACATATGAACATATGAATGTGCCAGCAGAAACAGACTACCCAGTCTATCTAAGTCTGCTTGAGTATGCAGCCAACCCCCCTAGTTTGCAGCTGTCCCCCTTTTGTCATCCCACTGCCACCCCCACCTCCTGCACCCTCACTTTCCCCTGTTCCCTGTCCCATGCCCTTTTGAAGCTGTTCACAGATTTACATGATACCACCCATTCTGGTAGGGCGTTCTATTTTACTACCACCCTCATCGATTGAGGTACTTTATTAATAATTTTTGGACCATAAATAGTTAAAGAATTCCCAGCTGTTTTTGTACTTGTTATTTGTTGAATAAATAATTTAGTCGATGACTCCCTGAATGCTCTTTCAGAATTTGTGCATTGCAGATGTTCTAACAGAGCAGTGGGAGTCTGTGTATGAAATAGTTTATGTAAAAACAAATAAGCTGTCTTAATAATTCTCTGTCTTGGTGGTAAAGTCCCAAAAGTGAGATGTAAGTTACAATGATGTTTCCTTTTATCAAAGCATCCAACTGCAAACCTCATCATATTATTAAATGTTACTGTATATTTGTGATACAAAGTTTCAGAAGCATTTAATAGTAAAATACTATTGTATTCTAATGCTGGTAACAGAACTTGATGCGCTATTATATGTTTTGCCTTTACTGTTAAACAGTTAATATTTCTATATATAAAAAAAAAATATTTACTTTTTGTGTAATTTTGATACATGTTCATTTAAAATGAATCCACTATCTAAATTTGCCCCTAAATAATTAAATATCCCCACTTGGTCCAACTTAGCACCATTCTCTCCAATTATACTCAAGGTATTAACTTCTAATCAATGTTTAAGACCAAATAGCATTGTAACTGTCTTTTTCTCATTCAACAAAAGTTTGTTTTTTGCAAACCATTTTTGTAAACCACAGTATAAGAGTTGTAGTTTAGCTTCTAGGTCCACTCCTGTTCTTCCTCCACAATAAATCACCATGTCATCTGCATACACTAGCAAATGGTTAGTTTGTTGCTAGCCTCCCTCCTATGTCCCTCCTATGTCCCCTATCCCCCTGTCCTGATATTATGACTCTGGGTCCCTCACGATCCTATGAAACTGTATCCTGTCTTAACTCTGCCTGGGACCTCCTGTATGCTCCCAGTTGATGTAACCCACAAAGTAAGCTTAAGCCAGGATTGTCTGACCTTGTATTAGTACAATATTACTGTATGTATATTTTTCTTGTGTTGTACTCCGTACTTTTACTTTTATCTGATGTGGAGCCTTTGCAAAAGAGTCTATGACTCAAAGGATCGTAATTCTGATTCTATTGAATAAATAAATAAATAAAATACATAATGACTGATGAATCAATACAAACACTGGGCAAATCATTTATGAAGACAGAGAACAGGAGTGGACCCAGAACCAAACCTTGCAGAATCCCAGTATGAACAGACCTCAAAGTGGATGTTTCTGAACCAATCTTTACTTTCTGTTTTCTGTCATGCAAATAATGTTCAAACCATGAAATAGTGTACTCACCTACTCCTAGATGTTTTAACTTAGATATCAGAATAGGGTGGTCCAACAGGTCAAAGGTCTTGGTCAGGACAACAAAAATCCCTCCTGTTAGTAGGCCTTTATCTATGTTGTTATCAGTATCACTAGTCAACCTGACCTTGGCCGTGGACGTGCTGTACCCCCCCTCTGAACCCATATTGATTTTCATTCAGTACATGATTTTTCTCCAGATGTTATGTTAATTGTTTGGTTACTATTTTCTCAAGTATTTCAATAGAGTACAGTCCTGGCTCCAATCAAACCAGCTAAAACATAACGCCAAAAAGACAGTTGCCATGTTTTTTGGTTCCGGACAGAAGCTGAACTCCCTCCCTGCCCCTCCCAGCGATCACCACTTTGGATGGTTCACCCCTTGAGATGGTCTCTGCCTTCAAGCACCTGGGTGCCTGGCTGAACAGTCACCTCAATTTCTCTACATACATAAGAGTCATCTGCACCAAACTCTGGCCCAAACTTACCATTCTCCATTACCATAAAGCCAGCCTCCCTCTCCCCATTCAATGTGAACTAGCACTCAAAACAATTTTGCAAGTGTTGAATTATGCTGACATAGTCTATGACACTGCCCCAGCCTCTTCCCTCTCCAAACTAAACACCCCACTCAACTCCTTCTGCCGCTTTGCCACTGCCTCCCTGCCTTCACCCATCACTGTCTCCTTTATGCTCCACTCTCTCTTGCTCCACTTTATCACAGAAAAACTATCCACTGCACCTCTCTCATTGCTAAATATTGGTTTGGCTCCCTCTTCTCCATCTCTCATCCTGCCTTACACCAGCCAAATCCACAACCTACTCTCTTCACCACAGGGACTCGCACACCTTCTCCATTCCCCATCCTCACTCAACTGCTGGCCAGACTGCCTTCTCATACCATCTCCCTCTCCTCTGGAATGATCTACCCTCCAACCTTCACCTTGCCTCCCCTTTCTCATCCCTCAAAAGACTCTTCAGACTCCTGCCCTCCCCTCTGTGCCCTCAATGCTCCTAACCCCCCATCTCCCCCTCTTATCTCCTCTGTGTTTCCCTTCACAAACCTCCTGATCTGTGTTCTCAGGTCTTTGTTGGCTTGTGTTGATTACCCTCCTGATCTCAAGCTCAACCCCTGCTTGCTCCAGATCCCCTTACAAGGGGCCTCAATTGAGTCCTAGTACATAACTGCTTGTCACACTTATGTATTCTCAACTTATATATGTGTGTGTTTTACCTTTGTATATATTGTGCCTAAACCATATTCATTTCTAGTAAATTTTTGTAAATTACTTGTATTGTAACACTGCTTACTCCTGTGTACACCTTGTACCCGGGTCACACTTGAAAACAAGCCTCAGCTCAGTGTGCCTTTCCCATCCATCAATTTTAAATAAATAAATAAAATAATCTGGTTCTGCAGCAGTGAGAAGCAGGGCCACAGTTGTGAGATCAGCCAAGAGCGAGCAGGAGGAGCAGCCCTGGTGGGAGAAAGATTATGGGAGCAGAGCAGCAAAGCCCTGTTGACAGGACTACCCACATAGTGAGGTCCTTTCCTACTGTAGCAGCAGCAACAGTCAGCATCTCCACCCAACACCAAGCCCCACCCCCAGCAGATGTCACCCCAGGTCAGGGTGGTGAGTTGGTGGCAGCACCACAGGCCAGGTCTTAACCATCAGAACAGTTTCTTAGAAAAATGTATTTAAAGTGCTGGATAGTGCAGTGGGTGGCCAGTAAAGCTGCTAAGAGGTGACTAGGGGTTTACAAGGCCCCAGGCAAAGAACTGCCCAAGGATGGGCAGTGGGCAACTGACCCTAATTTTAATAGTGCAGGCTCCCAGATGAAGGAGCAAGGGGCAAGGCAAAACCTCATTTAAATAAATTAAACACCAGAGGACAGGGAGTAAAGGGCATGCAGGTCCATACTGTGTTGGTGTTTTTGTTTTTTTGTTTTTTTCATCTGTACCCGGTAAATGGGGTAAGAGCAAAGCAAGCCCCAGCAATAATGCCCCAGCGTCAGGGCAAGGGAAACCATGCATAAAGCTGACTGGCAATCAGATGAGTGGGTTTACATATACTGTCTGGTTGGTGCAGCTAACACCAGCTGTGGTGTTGATATGGCATTGCCAAGGCCTCCATTTGTTGCTGTGCACATGGTAAGACTGAGTGTGCCATCTCACAACTGTGTACTCAGTCTACTCCAAAGAAAAAAAACACCAAAGAAACACCCATAGGTCTGTCTGTGGTTGTAGTCTCCCACACCAGGCAAAACCAGGCAGTGACACACAAAACACAGAAGGCAAAATGTACACCAGTCCCGGATAACTGCTGATAGCATTGTACAAAACACAAACTTAGAAGGTACTGTATAAAGATAAAAATTATTTATTGTAGCAACCAAGTGAAAAAAATGCTTATGAGGAGACAAACATGACAGGTTGCTCAAGACTGGTGTGCCTTTTGCCATTTGTGTTTTATGTCAGTCAAAAACCTGATAACCTCAGTTTATACCTGAACTACATAGGTCTGCAAGGTAGCGACAGTGCAACACAGCAACCCAAATTTCTGATCAGAATAACTCTGAAGATATGTCCTTCACTGAGTTGTGTTCTGGTCCCCTTAAAGTACACATGTAACAAGACACCTCTCAAGATCCAACCACTTTAACGCAACATAGGAGAAACAAGTAAAACATGTCAAGCTCAGAAACAGCTCACCTGCACAAACACACCCAAGTTCATTTTCTTCTTTTTCAATTGTTTAACCAGGAGTGGCACACTAAGCTGAAAGCTTGTTTACAGGTGCGACCTGGAAGCACAGGGAAGTTAAGTGACTTGCTCAGGGTCACACAGTATGCAAGGGGAGGCTGTGGGATTGAAACCCAGGTCTCTAGATTTGCAGCTCAGAGCCTTAAACCACTGTGCAATATTGCCTCCCTAGTTTGATCACAGGATGACTTGAAATGTTTTATTGTAGTGCTATCTATTGCAGTAGCACTGGTGTGGGGTGGTGGACTGCTGCCATGGAGATCACTACAATAAAAATATCCAAGTAATTTTGCCACCAAATTCTGTTCTTTCTGCATGGGTGAGCTGTTTCTGAGCCTGAATTTTTTGGTTTTCTAATTCCCTTCCCACCTCCCATTGCTCATGATCTGACATAGCATCACTTTTACTGTGCTTGGGAGGTTTAAGTGGGTGAACAGTCGCTTTCGTGAATGAGGCAAGTGCTGCTCCATGGTCGGTTGCCGAGAAGCATTTCAGCATAGAACTTCACATACCTAGCCCTGAGATTGAGGGTTTCTAAGGTCTCCCACCCACCTCAGCCTTATCTCACATCCCAAAGAGCCATATTTACAATGGTATATTATGTGTGGTTCATAGCTCAGTGCTTATGTAACATATAGTGGAATGATATAGATGGTTGTTGGATACAGAGGCCAGCATAGAATGACTTGTGCTTAGGTACTTGGATGCTTGAATTGAATCATTTGATAATATTTGATGGTTTTGGCCTTTCTCTGTATCCCACCTGTAGGAAGGAGGCTTGGATTAGAATTATGGAGCCCCCCCCGGTGGGATAAGAGTGCAGCAGAAGGAGGAGGTGTCGGGGAGGATGGTGGGTGAATGTGACTCGCTCTAAGCAGAGTGAGAGACATCTGCTCTGTTTAAATATGCTGCAGGGGAGGAGCTCTTCCCCCACATAATTACAGGCAAGCCTATCAATTATGTGTGGTTCATAGCTCAGTGCTTATGTAACATATAGTGGAATGATGTAGATGGTTGTTGGATACAGAGGCCAGCATAGAATGACTTGTGCTTAGGTACTTGGATGCTTGAATTGAATAGTTTGATAATATTTGATGGTTTTGGCCTTTCTCTGTAGCCCACCTGTAGGAAGGAGGCTTGGATTAGAATTATGGAGCCTCAAAAAGAAATAAATATCAATGATTGTTCAGTAACCGAATGCTGAAAAAGTAATGCATAACACCTTAATGATAAGAGTAGACGATCACCTCCTCCAACTCCGGAGAGTGTGACCAGTAGCACTCAGGAGAGGAAAAACCCCCTTGGGGGGAAACCTCTGAGGACCCATGGCTACTGATCTGCCCGTCCTTCTGGGCATACTAAAGGAGAGAGATCCTAATTAAACTAAATTAATCTGCTAAATCGGAATTCTAATGTTTATAATTCAATCCAGATGAATGGAGCTTAAGAAAAGCTGAATTGTAAATGTCCAGTGAAGTAATTTCCTTCTAATAAAGTCTGAGTCCGAGAATCCATGAATAATTGGGAATGATGGAGAGTAGATATATTGAAGAACCATCTTCCATACTTCAGTTGATAGGGCATAATCCAAGGAATTGAATGATGGTGGAGATGAAGTTGATGACTGACGAACTCAATACAAGAGAGCAGAAATAATTACATCCAAGCTTGATGTCTGCGAGGTAGGATGAATAAAGTAGTATGATGACCAGGTTTTTAATAGGGCTTGAATAGTACAAGGAATGAGAAGGCTTGATGCCAAGCTATCGAGTGATGAATTCAGTTCCGATAAGAAATATAATCTTTAGGAATTGATATGAAGCAATGGCTGTAGAATTAAGCTGGAATAATGGCATGCTGCATATGATAAATGGAGACACTGGTGCGATTTATGAAGCATCCAAGTAGTAGAATGAGGTGAGCCCAATGAATAAGACAGTCAAACTGAATCCAAAGCGAGAGGCAGTAGGAGCAGGAGTGCACCAATGTAGGCAAATGAAAAGGAACAGGATGTGGCAATCAGCCCCTGAAGAAGCGCAGCTGAACTGATAGCTGGTGAGATAGGAGAGAGACGGCTGATTCCAGTATGCAAAGTGCATCCAGACCCAGGAATTTCCACTGGCAGAATTTGAGTGTGGTAGAGAGACCCTAGATGAGATGTGCAGTAAGCCATCTGCTGGAGACATATGAGATGGGAGAGCAGCTCTAGGTAACATGAGCGCAGCTATACCTATGAATGTCAGCTAAGAGCACAAGCGCGGCAAAGAGCCTTCATGAGACGCATCCTGAATCATCTTCGAGCACAGGAGTATTGCAGCTGGAAGGCAGACTTAGAGAGCACAATGACGCTGAGGACCAATATATCCAGATCAAGGAAGGCAGGGATGGCATGAAAGAGACTGAGGCAGAGATGGCAACTGGAAGATAGGAATAACATCTGAACTGCAGGTAGGCAATGTTTGAGGCAGCAATAATGGGATGAAACCTGAATAGTCGAGCAGAAGTAAATCTCCAGGCCTGAGCTGATGAGGCAGAAAATGATCGGAAGGAGGGAACCTCCCAGCCCAATGGACGAAGGCAGGACCTAGAAGCAGAAGAGTAGTAGGGAACCTCCCAGCCCGATGGGTGAAGGCAGGTCGTAGAAGAAGACGAGTAGTAAGGAATCCCCCCCCCCATCCCGAAGGGCGAAGGCAGGGCAAGCAGGTGAGTATGGTGCAATCAATATATAGGAACCAAGGACTTCCAACCCACAAGGGCACAAGTCTGAACATGCAATATTGATCTTCTGGTCCTGAGTGGCGAGGCAGGTAGTAGAGTAGTGGTAGAGAACATAACGGAAATGCCGAATCGTATGCAATGCAGAAGCAACGAAGTAGTGAGGAAGCATTGTAAATGACACTGTAATATAGGCATATCCAGGTCAGGTAGTGTGGAGTAGTACTGCAGTGGTCAGGCAGACTGATGAGCAGAATGGTTCCATAGACTGTCGTTGGTGGCATAACCTGAGTAATTTAGTGTGGAGTAGTACTGTAGCAGTAAGGCAGACTTATGATAGCAGAATGAAGCTTGTAGACTGAAGTATCCTGAAGATCGAGGATGGTAAGGAATGATCTTGATGTAATCCAGAATAATCCAGGAGGCAGAACATTAGGAAGCAGATTTGGAAAGGTAGGTTTGCATGAGAAGCAACTCTGTTGCACAGCTGGACCACATGCAGGTCCGCTGGTAAGGTAAGTAAATAGAGGCAGCTAAGCCCCAGAAAGGTGGCAATACGGCTGGACCATATGGAGGCAGCAGAAGAGAGAGGTAGGAGCAAACGAAGCCATGCAGCACAGGAAGCATCGGGGAAGAGTGATGAAATCCTCAGACATAGACATAGAATCCAAAGGAGCTCACATGGTCCTGGACAGATGGGAAGTGCGAAGGCAAGGGAAACTGCAGCATCCAGAATCCAGTCGGAACAACTGAAAGCAAGCCATCCTGGAGTGTGTCCAAACTGCAAGTTGTAGAAAGATGAGACGATGGGACTGGGGCAGAATCCAAACATAGTGCAATAGGCAATGATGAAGCATACAGCAGAGTGCAGGGCAGGAGTCCGGAGATGGAAAGCAAAACAGCTAGGCCCATGCACGGGCAGGACAAATGGCTAGACTACATGAAGGGTAGCGAGGGAAGGAGTATAAAGTGGCAGCTAAACTCCACGAAGGCTAGCAGGACCGCAAACCCATGCAGAGTAGAAAGGAGCAGGGAATGCAGGTTAGGCTAGGAGTAAGTAGTCAAGCACGATGAAGAAGCAGGGCAGCATATCACTAGTGAATGTCCTTGGTGCTGCAAATACCTAGGGTAGCGTAGATAGGTAGGACAATGGCACTTACGGAGTGGTGGCAAGAACTGCATAGTCTTTCGGATATGAATAAAGCCCCATGAAGCGCATATGTCCCAAGCATCGAGAATGGTTAAACATATGGCACTTAAATCTTCACAGCTTTAAGGTAGTAAGGTAGCAGCGGACAAAACCTTGAAGGGCAGTGAAAGCACTATAGACTGGGCAGTAGGGAGTTAAATGCACTGAGCGAAGGGAACACGAAGTGCAAATTGCGCCTCCATAAAGGTTCCAAATAAAGGTGTCCCCAAGATCCCGTCAGGCATAAGGAAGGGAAACCAACTGATTAGCAAATAAGTGGTGCATCCCAACCGTTATATGGAGAAGTGGCCAAAGTACAAAGCAGCAGAAGAAGGCACTGTCCAAGGGAAGCTTAGGGCTTGGCAGAACAAACATAGATGCCTAATGGAGCAGGTGAAGAAATGTCAGCCAGCCATGGTGCAGCTTGTTGGAAAGGAATGGTGCGCTGAGGAGTGCGGCGGACAGGTCCAGGAAGCGGGCACCAGGCGGAGGAGGAAACTACGTGCAGCCAGGAGACAGCATGCTGTGGCAGGAGCCATGGCCCCGAACGGCAAGCCCAGCATTCACAGTAGCAGCAATAAAATGCAGAAACCCCACGAATGGTGGCGGTGGTCCGAAAGGAGCCCGAAGCTGCAACAGCAGGAGGAGAGGGAAGTGGGAAGTGGTGATGGACTGTGCATGGATATGGGCTGCTCAAGAAAGAGAGGAGACATATAGGTAAGAACACAAAGGAGGAGCGAGGGTGAAGCAGCAGGAAGACAGAGAAAGGCAGGGTGAGAAACGAGCAACAACCCCCCCACCAAAAAAAGAAAAAGCACACAAACAAGGACGAAGAAGAAGCAGGAGGCAGGGAGCTAGGAACACTACAAAACAAACAAACGAAGGCAGGACAAGAGGGCGGGGAAAGCACAAGAAGAGAGCAACCATGGGTCAGCAATGGCAGGCAGTGAATGTGACTCGCTGTAAGCAGAGCGGGAGACAGCTGCTCTGTTTAAATAGGCTGTGGGGGAGGAGATCTTCCCCCACATTATTACAGGCAAGCCTATCAATTATACTACTGCCAGCTGCTGGCATGCTACCAGGAGCCAACACCAAAACTGCATTTTAAAAGCTCCCGTTCCCACAAAATATCAGTCTCCCCCCCCCCCATATGCCTAAACACTAGTGTTAACTGACTACATTTTATTCTTGCACTCGCCCCTTGGGGGGGCTAACAAAACTAAAACTTGCTATCCAGCCAAACTCCCCTCCCATTGCACTGCATCATATTGTAAGTTAACTTTAAGCCATGCTTGTCTTAGCTTTTAAATGTCTGAGTGGAGTGCAAGTTCAGTTGTACTATACATGTCAATCACAAGTGAGGGTGCTGGGCAGGAGGAGCATCATTAGTGATGCTAGGCAACCTGATTGGCTCAGGCTCCATTCCGACATTTAAAATCTAAGACGAGCACATCTTAAAGTTACCTTTCAATATGATGCAGTGCAGTGGGTTTTAGTTTTGTTAGCCTCACAACTGGTGAGTGCCAGAATAAAATGTAATTAACACTAGGGCATGGCTGGTAGGGGACTGATATTTTGTAAGACCTTTTAAAATGCAATCATGGTGTTGGTGCTGGCTCCTGGCATGCATCCTGACTTTTACCAATTTTGCCACTCCTTCTCTTCCTTTATTTCAAATAATACAATACGCCCCTGACACCTATACCATGCAGGAAAACATTCAGCATTGACAGATGCTTGTTAATCCTGTGGAGGTATTTGTATTTGTACATCTCTTTCATGGCCCCCCCCCATGCCACCAGTCTATAGGTAATGAGATTTGGCAACTTCCCCACAACATAAGTCTTATCTTGCTACCCCTGAATCACTCTGGTTACCTTCCTCTTCATTACTGCCACCATCCTTATTTTTCTTCTTGTGTGGGCTCCAGAACTACACGCATTACTCCAGGTAAGGATATACCAGGGACCTGTACAGTAGCAGAATCACCTCTCTCTTCCTGATGTTAATCCCCCTTCCTATACATCCCAGCATCCTAATCACCTTCCTCACTGCCCTGATGAACTGTGCTGTTGCCTTAAACGGTCCAATAATATTACCCCAGGTCCCTTAGTCCCTCTCCTTTGTCATACTCTCCACAATTCCTCCTACCCCATTCAGCATCCAGTCCTTGGATTTCTTGCACCTCTGCATTGTCTTGCGTTTCTTGGCATTGATTTCAGCTGCCAAGCCTTTGAGGACTTCTCCAGCCTTTCCAGATCCCCTTTTGTATGGTACTTGTTACCCTCTCCTCACTGTCTAGTCTCCTGCAAAACTTTGTATTATTTGTGAAGAGGCAGATCTTTCCATGGTGCCCCACTCCAATATTTCAAATGAAACTGCTGAAGAGGACCACTCCCAAGACTGATCCCTGTGGCATCCTAATGGAGATGCCCTACTAAGACAACACTCTGGGTTCTAATACTCAACCCATTTTTTACCCATCTTGTGATTTTACCCCCCCCCCCGAGGTCCCCTAGCTTTTCAAGCAACCATCCATGTGGGACAAAGTTAAAGGCTTTACTGAAATTGAGGTACAAGATGTCCACCACTTACCCCTAGTCTACCACTTTGTCACTCAATTAAAGAAGCCAATCAGTTTCAACTGACATGGCCTCCACCCCCTCCCCCACCATGAACTCATGCTGTCTGATACATTCGCCTCCTGGAAATCCACTAGACTGTCATTCACCAGGGTTTCTAGTAGCTTTCCCACTATGGACACTAAACTGACTGATCTGAAGTTCAAAGGTTCATTCCTGCTTCTACTCTTGTGCAAGGGAACTACATTTGCTATCCTTAAGTCCTTAAGTGCCACCCCTGTCTAAAGTGAGATGCAAATATTGTACTTGGTCATAGGGGAAAGAGTCCCTCTAGAGTCATGATGCCAGTCAGTTTACTTGATACTAGTGGGCGCTGACAGGGCTTGCACCAGCGAACGTACTGGTCTGAACACAGCATCGTCCCATTTGCATAGTGCTATGTCATGGTCAGAGCTTGTGGGTACAAGATGTGTCTCACCTCACCACCCCAATCACCCTCCATGTACTTGTAGCCCCATGAACTGTCATGGCCTCCATCCAGACTGGACTACTGTATCACTCTATACTTATCTGTATCCCCCCCCCAAAAAAAAAACAGCATAAGTTCTCCCCCACCTAAAACCCAAAGGTGGTGTGAAAAGTCTGGAGGTACCACTAACCAGGGATATTTGTTTAATAACTATAGGGATCAAGGGCCTGATTTTCAGAAAATGGTGGAACTGGCACATGTACGAAATAATCTGGCAGAAGGAGGTTGTCACTTGGGGACCAATGGGTTCTTCTGCATGTGACATATTTTCCAACACAGAGCTGTTTTGAGACTGGCTCTGTAATTTATAGCAGCTTGTGCCTGTTTTTCAGGCACAGCTACATCTGAATGTTACACCTGGTAGTACCAGGCATAATATCCTCTGCAGCTGTGCCTGCTGCTTGTGTGGACAACGGGCTAAAATTATAATGTCCACCAATGTGGAGATTATTTTCAACACCAGCACAGTGTGACATGGGACTTAGTCCCAGGGCCGTTTTTGGCCACTTGAAATTCAACCCCTGGTGAGGTGGGGAAATATTTTATTTTAAAACATATGGCTCCCATACTGCCTGGGGGAGGTCATTCACCAGTGTGAGCACAGCTAAATGTAGGGTTTTTAAAGTGATAAATAATGTTGCCTTTAAGTGCTTCCAAAACCCTTTCAATATGCCAACATGCCTTTCACGGACTACTTGGCAGTTGAATATGTGCCTCACACAGGTTAGTACTCAAGCACTTTCAGATATGCATGTGTGAAGCTATCTGAAACCATTGAACTTGAATGTGTGAACCATGCCATATTTTCACAAGCTGCTGTAAAGACTCTTCTGCAATACAATATTGACTTTTCAAGAATTGATCGATATATATCTTTTTTCCAATTAAAATTTTATTAAAGTTTCCAATACAGAGAACGAATCATAACAGTGTAGATCATGAACCCCATACATCAGATACAAAATACAGGATGATTCGCTCTCCCTCCCCCACCCAACCCAGCACCTACCGAACAACCCAGCACCTCATTACACATTTAGCACAGTACCTCTGAATATAGCCTAGTAGTGCTTAAGACTGTAGTGCATAGAGAGTTTGCAGTGGGCCCCAGATCCTATCAAACTTCTTAAGTTTGTTATATAGACTGGCAATAGTCCTTTCTGTTTTAAGGTTCACAAGTAACTCCTGAAGCCATTCAACATATAATGGTAACTCCGCATCCTTCCAGTGTCTTAACACCACTTTTTTAACAGACATCGACATCAAGGCTATGTGATACCTCCTGTTCACCACCGAAATGGAGGAGAAATCCCCATGAAGACATATTTCGGGGGTGAACAAGTCTGAGAGCCCTAAAAGAGGGTCAACATGCTGTTTAATCAATAATCATAGTCCAAAGTGGGGCAACTTTAGAACAGCTCCAGAAAATATGAAGGAGGTCTCCTTCTTGAGACTGGCATCTTGTGCAAAGGGGAGAGAACACCAGACCCAGTCTGGCAAGCCTCTGCGGACAGTAATAAATGTTGTGCAAAATTTTGAATTGCATTTACCTAAGTCTGTCCTGCTTGAGGAACTTATGACAACTTTGCCACAGGAGAGACCAATCCAAATCTCTGCCCTGAAAGAGAGAGGCCCAAAAGGAGACGGGAGCGTAGTTGTCAGGCTAAGCCCAGGTAAATAGAGCAGTGTATATTTTAGATACAGAATGAGGCAAACCCACCAACTCCATTAGGGTAGCCTGAAAACTGATATGGGGAGCTGGGGGGGGGTCGAACCCATTACCTTAACCAGTAGATGACGAAGCTGGAAAATCTTGAAGGTTCTTGTGCAAGGTACCATAAACTTGTGCATAATGTCAGCTGAAGAACACCATTGACTATTGGATGACATAAACTCATCTGGATGGCAATTTCTTATCTGAGGGAGCCAACTGGCTGGGAGAAGCTTACCATCTAGTAAAAAATTAGGGTTACCTATTACGGGTTGAGATAAATCCTTGAGATTCTTATACCTCAGAAATGTGCACAATTGAGTATGAACCCTGATTGAAACGGCTATAGGGGAACTATGTAGAGATTTTGAAACAGCTATAGGGGAACTACGTAGAGATTCTGGTAGGGAACTGACCTTGGTGTATAACAGCGCAGCAGGGGAAAGACTGTGTTTTTTAATGGAAGCAAACTTGACGGCTAACCAAGTCGGGGTGTATGTGGCAGCTGTGGATAACTGATCCATGGTCAGCCATATGAGATACTTATTGGCCTGACTGGCCCAGTAGTATAGCCCAATATGGGGGAGTCTTAATCCTCCATTAGCCTTCGGGGCAGCTAACTTGTGGAATGCCATCCTGGCCTTCTTATTGCCCCATATAAAAGTAGAGATCATACTGTGCACTTTTTTAACCCAGGACAGGGGGAGCCATATGTTTAGCATGTTAAGGGGGTAGAACAAGTGGGGGAATACGTTCATTTTGATTAGATTGATTCTGCCCCAAAGAGAAAGGGGAAGTAGAGTCCACCTGTGAAGGTCTAGGTCTATTTTATGTACTAATGCATCAATATTTAGTTGTCTGAGCCTCGCTGTATCCCGAGTTAGAAGGAGCCCCAGATATTTAATATAGTCGGATTTCCAGGTGAGCCCAAACACAATAATGTCCTGTTTATATACCCTATGATTAAGAGGAAAGACCACAGTCTTTCCTACATTAAGTTTATAGTTTGAGACCTTACTGAAGTCATCTATTAACTTCAGAATAATGGGAATAGATGTGAGTGGGTTGGTTACCTGCAGCAGAAGATCATCTGCGTAGGCTGCCACTTTAACCACCTGCTCCCCTAGAGAAATACCCGAGATGCCCTGGGCGCCTGATAATCTCCTAATAAGAGGCTCTAAATAAATATTGAAGAGAAGGGGAGATAAGGGACACCCCTGTCTGATCCCCACATGTAATTTAAAGGGACTGGAAACAACCCCATTACATGACACTCTGGCAGAGGGGAATTAGTATAATGAGCTAACCCAATTCCGAAATTTCATGGGAAAACTAAAAACTTCCATCGTAACAAACAAGTAATCCCAGTGGACTCTGTCGAATGCCTTCTCGGCATCCAAGGAAATCAGGACCATTGGATGAGAAGCATCCTTGGATGCCAGGAAGACATGAGACAGGGCCCTCAGATGGTCAACCAATGCTCTCCCTTTCATAAAACCAACCTGATCTGCCCCAATTAAAAAGGGAAATACTGCCTCCAAACAGTCGGCTAATAATCTTGCCAAAATTTTAATATCATGATTAAGAAGGGAGATCGGCCTATAACTTGAGACCTGATCAGACGGTCTGTCTGGCTTGGGCAACAAAACAATCAGCACCTCAAAAAGGGAGGGATCGGATACTTGACCGGAGAGAATATACTGGAAGAGTAGCAGCAGAATGGGAATCAATTGCTTAGAGAAAACTTTGTAAAAATTGGAGGTAAACCCATCAGGGCCCGGAGATTTGTCGGATGGGAGAGATTTAATTACCCTTTCAATCTCACCCTCAGAGATAGGAGACTCTAAAATTTTCTGTTGGGATTGTGTAAGAGTTGGCAGTTGCAAATCACGCAGATATTCATAAAGTCTATCCTTAGATGGGGAGATGGCCATAGGGCCACATAAATCCTGGAAATAGTTTGTGAACTCCTCCACTATCTCCGAGGGTAAGACCTTAAGGGAGTTGTCCTTGGGGGAGTGGACTGCGGGAATGAATCTGGCAGATTTCTGTTGCCTAATATGCAGCGCTAGTATTCTGCCCGCCTTCTCACCCTGATCGGTATATACCACTTTTGTTTTCAAAATTGCAAATTCGGCTTGCTCCGTTAACATTGCTAGGTAGGCTTCTCTCAATTTCATTAAATCTTGTTTAAATGTCTCTGAGGAAGATGGAGAGAGAGAACAGTCTCCATACCCCTAATCTGAGAAAGAAGGTCAGAGATCCGAGATGCCCTCTCTCTTTTCCTTTTCGATGTTAGGCCGATTATAATCCCCCTTAAATATGCTTTACAGGCACCCCATACCATATCAGGCTTCCCCACGGAGTTAGAGTTGGAAGCAGTAACTGCTCTATTTGGGATATGATATATTGAACCATCTTCGGCTCCTTCAGAATTTGATTATTCAACTTCCACCTGCCCTCTTTATTTGGCAGTGAAGCTAGGACTATTAGGCAGGTGACCACAGAGTGATCCGACAGGGGCCCTGAGACAATACTAGAGCTTATAACCCCTGGTAAAAGAGTTTGAGAAATGAGGATATAATCAATCCTCGAGGAAGTTGAATGCACTGGAGAAACAAAAGTATACTCCCTTGTATTGGGATGTAATACACGCCATATATCACAAAGACCTATAGATTCTATCAGGTCCCTAAAAGCTCTTTGTGCTGGAGAGAGACCTTGACAGAATTGACCTGATCTGTCAAGGGCCTGATCAAAAATGGATTAAAGTCACCCCCTATGACCATGGGGGTATCCAAGAATGGAGTTAGAGCTTCTATTATCTGAACAAAAAAGCTGGGGGAGTCTACATTAGGACCATAGATGGCACCCAAGACAATGTCCAGGGTATGCAGTCTACCTCTTACAAACAGGAATCTGCCCAAAGGATCAGATATAACTTGGAAAGGTTTGAAAGGAACTGACCTATGCAAAAGGATCATGACCCCTCTACTGTGGGTCATGCCCTCCACCGCAAACATCTTCCCAATTTGTTGCCATCTCATTTTGTCAGCCTCCCTCTTGAGCAAATGCGTCTCCTGCAAAAACATAATTTCTGCCTTCAGATGGTTTATATGTGTCAGAATTTTATATTGCTTAGTCCTATGCCTTGCCCCTTTAACGTTCCAACTAATAAATTGAATATTTCTAGCCATCACCCATGTTGCCAGTCAGAAATCCTCCGAATCACCGTATATATTTGTATTTCACATCAGTACTTCTCCAAACGTGATATGCGCTGGGTTGTTCTGCCTCCCCCCCACCCCTGCTGTCACTGAGTCCTTTCCCCCAGCCACCTCCCTGAAACCCACCCCACCCAAAGCACCCCATAAACACTGACTCCCCCTCCTCCCACACCCACCCAACTTTTGCATGGTACATGATGACCGGCAGACTGAAAAGATCCTCTCCCTCCAACCTCCCTGCCCTTGTGAACCAGGAAACAAGAACAAAAATACCCTTTCATATCCAGAACACTCCATAGAGAATAGTATATCCTCAATTCTTATTGGTTGACATCACCCCTTAATAATACAGGGGAATTATCTGCACAAAACCCTTACAGAAAGTAATCCTTCCTGCAGAAGCCCCATGAGCCATACATTGACATGGTCCACAGAGCGCGAAGTGTGAAAAACACTTGCGTCATGTGCGGAAAAAATAATCTCAGATGCCCTCTTGTGGTGCAGCCCTCAAACAACAGGCATAAACGGCCAAGAGTAAGCAGGCCATTACTGCCTTCCTTGGTATAAGGGAAAACTGAGAGCTCGAGGGTCACTGTCCAGATCACATTTCTTGGACCAGAAACAGTGACCATCTCACTTCTGTGGGGGAAGTTTGAAAAAAGAAACAGGGAGTCCTCCAAAAACAGCACTCAAGAAGGGTTATACAGGAGGGGCGGACCAATGCCAATTAAAGCGTACAAAAACCCTGATATCGCCATCTGTCTATAAGTGTGGAGTCCCCATCTGGTATTCAGGCTAACCATATTTATTGCCTAATGGCAACAGGGAGCGAAAAAGAGAGGGAAGCCTAGAAAAGACCAGACCATGCCAACAGGACTAGGAAGGGACGGCAGTTACAGACAGAATCACATTATAAGCACACAGAAAGCTGAGCATTGCCCCACCCATTGCCATAGAATCAGGACATCAACCCTGAGGAAATGAGTTGCCAGAGCTGTCTGAGTGGGATTTGACTTGAGCACAGTGACCCCACACAAATGCATAAAACGAGACTGGACTTGGCCAGAGTCAAAACATGAGAGTCAACAAGAAATTAGACAGTCCTGGAGAAGAGAACCAGATCAGGAGCAAAATGTCCATTTTCTGTCACAGAGGAGACCCTTCTTGAGGGTGGCAGTGTGGAGTTAAATAGCCAGATGTGCAGTTTATCACCGACGTAGCCCCAGAGACATAATAGAGAAGTATGATTTGCTGCAGCTAGACAACACCACCAATGGAAAACTCAGCAAAGCACCCTGCACCAGGTTGATTCTCATGCAGGCTTGAATAGGTCAGGAAGTGCTTCTTTGAGCCCTGCGGTTGCCAACTCCACTTCCTCGTAGGTCACCCAGGAACCGTTCAGGCAAATTAAAGACTTGCAGGAAAACCCATACGAAACTTGATTCCCGCGGCAATCAGCTTGAGGACCAGTTTCTGAAACGTGGCTCGTTTCTGGCGCACAGATAATGGCAGATCTTGTGTCACCCTCAGCTTTTTACCTTCCCATTGCAAATCTTGTACTTCCTTAACCTTGTATAGAAAATGCTGTCGCTCCTGGAAGTTTAAAAAGCGAAATATGAATTACCTGGGAGGGAGGGGCTCCAACCGGGGGAGGAGGGCATAGTGCACGATAAGCTCTTTCTATAATATAGCTTGCACCAAAGGGGGAAGGGCCTGCCACCTTCTCCACAAACTTTTTGATAAACTTAATGGGATCTGAGCCCTCTTCACCTTCAGGCAAACCTATAATTGCCGCATTGTTGCGGTGACTGCGCCCCTTCAGATCTTCCACCTTGTTCTCCATCTTCACTAGCCTTTGCCTCAAGGCCACTAACTCCAGTTTGGCTTTGTCCTGATTCCTTTCAACAGAGCATATTCAAGCTTCATTATCAGCAGTCTTCTTGGAGAGCTCCTCCAGGGTGCTAGAGATGCCTTTTATTTCTCCTGCCATATTCTGCATTTCAGCCTTAAAAGGCTGAAACTCTTCTAAAAACCTCGAGAGGGTAGGAAGATCTGCATCAGGGTTCTCAGTAGTAGCAGGCAGTGAGGATTGCAAGGAGGAGCCCTGGCTTTCTTAGAGGCCTTCTCGGGTGTAGCAGGAGGCATATGTTTGGAAGTGGTTTTCTGCATCTCCTCGTCCATCGACTTCTTATAACGGGGGTCTAAACGTTCAGGAAGGTGACAGTCAGGCAATCTGTGGTAGATAACACCGTAGAACAGGGTTTTGAAGATATTTAATGGGTGGTAGGTCGGAGCAGGCAGAGAGGCATCCTACACAGCACACTGCATCATGTGACTCCTGGTGGATATATATCTGGCAATGCAATACAGGGGGAAGTTATTTCAGGACAGTTTAGCTGGCATACTAAACAACTGTATTCATGTAACATGCTAGGCTCATGATGCTGCATTACTGGTGTCCAGTTTTTTCAAGAGGTTGACAGATTTCATGCATTTATAAAAAAGTTGTACTGCAGAGCCTCTCTTTACCATGCGCAATACCATGACTAGCTTTTTGATGCTGGCGTGCATAATCCAACCTTACCACCAGAGCCTGTTGTTACACGGTGGAATTCTTGGTTTCAGGTTATTGATTATCACAGAACACATGTTGCATAGAATAAAGGTTTTGTAGCTCAAGAATATTGTTGTGCGAAATTGGAATATTTCGTCAGGTGAAATATTTTGCGGAATTAGCGCATTACGTGAAATATTTTGTTGGGTGAAATGTGACATTTCGCCCATGTTTGTGAGCAAAATTTTGCCCCCCAAGCCAGTGAAATTTTACCTGTGGGTGGAATTTCACCACTCGCAGGCAAAATTTCACCATTAATGGTGGACTGCTCTCAGGGCGAAAATGTGGGCGAAATTGTGAAATTGTGCCGCATTTTTGCAAAACATTTTGCCCCGCGAAATTGCCGATTTTGCTGCAATTTGACAACATCTCTACTCAAGAAATTGAAAATTAAGATGAAACAGTTGTTTTACTTGAACTGCCCACCCTTCTACAGAAGAAAGTGCTTCAACAAAATATATTGTTCACTCGACAGGAAGCAGTGCCAATTATTGAAACGCTGCTAAAGTTGGAATCTCATAGCACACCACCAACTGATGCATATAATATTGCAAGTGACCTGCTAACCCAGCTCCAGTACAAAGAAGAGCATATCCTGGATAGAGAGATGCAAAAAGTATTCCGCGACCAGTGCCACAAAATTGCAAGGCTATTTAAATACAAACAACCAACATTTTGGTTCTTTCAGAATGTCAAAATCTTGGACTCAAAGCAAGTTCCAGTATTGTTCAACAACTTTGAGAACTACAGCAAGACAATACCCCTATTTCATTCAGCAACTGAAGATGAATTGTCCATGTATATAAAGACTGCACATGAAGTGGCTGCTGAAACAGTGGTCAGTCTGTACACATTTTGATAAACTACAGTATGCACAAGAGCTTGCCAAAGCACACTAGGTAGCAAAGGTGATGCTGGCAATGCCATGCAAGTCAGCCGATGCTAAACTAGTTTTTTCTAAATTGGGACATGTAGTCACCCCATAAAGGTTCTGCATGGCTGTGAACAGCATGCATACTGTATGAATGCATTTTTAAGTTTTAGCTCTACACCAGTGAATATGGACTGAATGTACTTTTAAAGGTTTTGTTGTGCATCAGTGGTGCTAAAATGTTGCATACAGTATTTTACTACAGTGCAATGTATTTTCATGTACAATATTTTAGATGTTGCATGGTAAGCAGTGAGCTTTAGAAAAATAGATAAATATCTGCACACAGAAAGCAGAAAAGATTAAATGAGTTTACTGAACAATTTTCTACAATGCCATGTTACTGTATTTCTAGATATTTGAATACTGCAATGGTGTGCCATTCGTATTTAGCACAAAGTAAAACATTCTAGGTAGTTGTTTTAGAAACAGTAATTGAATACTGAAGCTGATCTAAACTGATCAAAAAAATTTCACACAAAAAATTTGTGAAATACTTTAAAGCATTGCACACAAAGCAGAAAGGATAGATGAAGTTTACTGAACTCTTTACTACAGTGCAATGTATTTCTAGGTAGAGTTAAATTATTGGAAATTGTGATGCCTTGCAATACTGTACCAAAACTGCCTTTAGTATTAAAATAGCTCCTTTTTTAAACAAAACTTTACTTTGTCTAGTCTTGATTTGGTACTTGTTACATTTATATTAAATTTTGTTTATATACAGCCTATGATTATATACACCATATGATAATAGCATCCAGAATTGCCTGAAATTGGCTATTTTTCATCACCATAATTGGGAGAACTCCATATCCAGAAAACACTGGCCCTAGTTACATGGTTAGCAAGGATGAGAGTTTGGGGAGTCTTCAGTCCACGTATGGCAAAAAGCTTCAAAAGAATCATGGTGGCATAAAAATTAGAAATTGCAGAGCACAATGATTTTTAAGCTATACAATATGGAAATGGCAACACGGGTAACAAGGAAGCTGGCAAAGAAGGCATGGGTTTTGTAATGCTGGCAAGAGGAAGAAGATGTCTAGCTGCAGGTGCACATTTTTGAGAACTGTGCTAGTAAGAGTGGTTTTAGAGAGCGCTGGAAGGATGAGAGATAGATGGAATAAGGGAGTTTGTTCCACTGTGCTGAAAATGGAGAAAGCAGACTGGCCTACTACATACTTACAGTAAGGAGTAGAAAAGGAATGAGCATCAAATGATCAGATAGCATAGAAGGATTGCATGACAGGGTTAAGGAGAGAGACTTGGAGAGGTAAGTGGGAGCAGTAGTAAGTGGCCAGGAAGGAGAACAGTGCATGACACACCACACTTTCAGGGAAGGGAGAGAGAGAGAGAGAGAGAGAGAGAGAGAGAAGAGAGAGTGAGAGAGGGAGAGAGAAAGAGATGTGCATAGAGAGTGAAGTAATGACTGAAAGATGGAGCATGGGCGAAGCAGCAGAAAGAATGAGAATTAAAAAAGAATGGGTCCAGTCTGCTAAGTGTAGAAATTGGGGTAGTGCTGTGGACTACATCTACATAGTCAAACACTGGTAAGTTCATCTTGAGGTTGATCACATAGCAGACTAGGAGAAGAGAGTAGGATTTGTTGTGGTACAGCCCACCAAATGTAGGGCAGAGTTTATGTATGGTGTTTGAGGGAGGTGAAAAGCGGAGGTCTGATACAGTCACACCTCTAAGTACTTGAAGTAGGGGACCCATTTAAGTAGGTTGCCATCCAGAGGCTTGAAGATGGGGATATTTTGGAACCATGACAGTCCCTGCCTGGTGCCAAAAGTCATGAAGACTGTCTTTTTAGCATTTAGTGACAGATGATTTGAGTGAAACCAGCATTGGATATTGTCAAAGTCACACTGAAGTGATGATACCAGCTCAGGGACTGAAACCCCAGAAACAAATATAATTGTGCCATTTGCATACACGTGGATGTGTGAGGAGACATTGATAGAAGGCAGGTCATTTAAAAATAATGAGAAAAGGACTGGGCCAAAAATGGAGCCCAGGAAGACACTGGACATGACGGGCAGGGTGGTGGACAAGCATACCCAACCAAGACCAACTCAATTCAGTCCAAAAGTTAGGATTGAAACCACCTGGCCAACATGTAGGAGAGGCCCATACCACCTAACTTATCCATGAGATGGGGGTGGGCTACTGTACCAAAGGACTTTACTAGATCTATGAAAATGGCCATGGTGCACAAGCCCTGGTCCAAATCTTTCATCATGGAATCAGTGATCCAGAGGAGGAAGGAGATCCTGTAACAGTATTTGCACAAACCAGACTGGAAAGAGGAGAGGAGGTAAAGAGGAGCCAAGGTAAGTGGATAACTGGAAGAGAATATATTTTTCCTGTACCATTTCTAGAATAGGGAGGAGCAAGATAGGCCGGTAATTACCTAGGGAGGAAGAGGCATACCAAACTTCCCTAAGGGAAGCAAGGAAGGCAGTAAGGCAGGCAAAGGCCTACACCGAGGAAACACAAGCACAAACAGTAAAAGAAGGTGACAAGACTTTCTATAGATACATTAGTGAAAGGAGAAAGTCCAGAGAGGGTATTGCTAAGATCAGAGGGGATAAGGGGGCATGTGAGGAGGAGGACCATGTAAAAGCATCTATTCTAAATAGATACTTCTGCTCAGTATTTACTGAAGAGAAGGTGGGGCAGGGCCCACAGCTCAGCACCATGGACACAGGAGGGAGGGAGGTGTGCACTAGTCCCTTCACAAAAGAAATGGTCCTACAAGAGCTCGATAAGCTCAGGGTGGAGAATGCAATGGGACCTGATGGCATACATCCTAGGGTACTAAAAGAGCTAAGGGTGGAACTAGCTTAGCCATTATCAGAACTGTTTAATGAGTATCTGAGCACAGGAGAGGTCCCAGAAGACTGGAGAAGGGCTCGTGTGATCCCACTCCACAAGAGTGGTAGCAGGGAGGAGGCAGGGAAATACAGACCAGTCAGTCTTACCTCAGTAGTGGGCAAGATTATGGAGGCACTACTTAAGGAAAGGATAGTGCATCATCTGGAATCCATAGGAGCACAGGATCCAAGACAGCATGGTTTACAAAAGGAAGGTCCTGTCAAACTAATCTCATAGATTTCTTTGACTGGGTAACCAGAGTGATGGACCAAGGGGGAGCAGTTGATGTCGCCTACCTTGACTTCAGCAAAGCTTTCAATACTGTTCCACATGGAAGATTGATTAATAAGCTGGGTAGGCTTGGGGTGGGTCAGAAGTTGGTCAACTGGGTGGCAAACTGGTTGACGGGCAAAAAACAGAGAGTGGTGGTTAATAGTATACAGTCAGAAGAGATGCAAGTCACAAGTGGGGTACCTCAGGGATCAGTCCTGGGCCAGTCCTCTTCAATATCTTCATCAGTGACATTGCTGATGGACTGGAGGATAAGGTTTGTCTGTTTGCAGATAACACCAAGATCTGCAACAGAGTAGATGATCCAGATGGGGTGGTCAGAATGAAAAGAGATCTGGATAAACTAGCAAAATGGTCAGAAGAGTGGTAACTGGAGTTTAACGCAAAGAAGTGCAAGATCATGCACATAGGGAAGAGAAACCCTGAAGCCACCTATAGGCTGGGAGGGGAGTTGCTGGCAATCACAAGGGAAGAAAGAGACTTGGGTGTCATCATCACCGATGACCTGAAATCATCCAAGCAGGCCACTAAAGCAGTAGGTAAGGCAAGAGGGATGTTGGGGTGTATTAGCAGGGGTATCACAAGTTGGAAGAGGGAGGTAATAATCCCTCTTTACAAGGCACTGGTTAGGCCCCATCTGGAGTACTGCGTGCAGTACTGGAAACCACACCTTCACAAGCCATTAACCAAACTGAGGTAGTCCAGAGAAGGGCAACCAAAATGGTGCAGGGACTGCATCAGAAAACACATGAGAACAGATTAACAGAGCTCAATATGTATACCCTAGAGCAAAGGAGGGAGAGAGAGGTGATATGATTGAAACATTCAAACACCTTAAGGGCATTAGCAAGGTGAAAGAGTCTAACGTGTTTCAATATATGAAAATAGCAGGACAAGAGGATACAGCATGAGATTAGACGGAGGCCGATTAAGGGGTAATGTGAGAAAGTTCTTTTTCACAGAAAGGGTGGTGGATGCATGGAACGGCCTACCTCAGGAAATGGTGGATATGAATACAGTGCAGGGCTTCAAACAGGCATGGGATAGGCATAAGGGAGCAATACAGATGAGTATGAATAGATAGGCCATTGACAGAGCAAGGGTCGATGGCACATTCATAAGGTAGAAAAAGAAATGGGCATACTGGATGGGACTTGCAGTTCTTATCTGCCGTCAACTTCTATGTTTCTATGTTTTGAGGATGGGGGGACTTTAAACTGTTTCTAACACTAGGGAATAGACCCAAGTTAGAAAGAGAGAGAGATTGGAAAAGGTGGCAAGAAGGGCAGTGCTGGCTGGTTCAGAGAGATGAAGGAGACTCCAGTTCATCACAGTTGTTGTCATTGGAATGAGCCAGTCAACAGAGTCCAGATGCATGTGGCAAGTCATCAAAGCACTATATTACATTACCCAATGGATACAGACATTTAGAATATCAATGCCACATTCTTTGTAGTGATGAATATGCCCACTGTAATTGGGGCTAGTGGCTTTATGCATGTGGCCACTGTGGCACCCTTAGAACATGAAAAGGCATACTGTAACAGGAAAGCATTTCATAGCCCTCACTTGCGCATGGTTTGTGATACCACAGGACTCATAACAAAACTATGTGCAAAGTTCATGGGTTCCATGCACATTGCCTATATAGTGGAGAGGTTACAGCTCTGGCCATACGAATATATGTGCTTATGAAATTGCCAGCTGATACAGGCCTTTATGGTCTCTCTAGCCTGCTCGAGTGTGCAGCACTTCAGCCATTTAGACTGCAGCTGCCCCTGCCCTTGCCCTACTTCTGTATTTCCTCCGGCTTCCTTCACACACACGCACACACACACGCACACACATATCCTCCCTCAATATGGACCCTTCCCTTGATCCTGTCCCTCTTGAAGCTGCTCACTGACCTCAATGATACCACCTCCTCCGGCAGCTCATTCCATTCTGTAACCACCCTTTCCATGAAATAGTGCCTTCTCATTTCCCTCCTGACTCTTCCTCCTTCCAATTTCAGACTGTGTCCCCTGGTTTCCCTCCCACCTTTTAATTTGAACGTGCCCTCTGTGTTTACTCTGTTTATGCCTTTCAGGTACTTGAAGGTCTCAATCATATCCCCGCTCTCCCTTCTGTCCTCCAAGGAATACATGTTGAGCTTCCTCAGTCTCTCCTCATATGGTTTATCTTCCATTCCCAGGATCATTTTCATTGCCCTATGCTGCACCCCCTCCAGTAGCCCAATGTCCTTTTCCAAGTAGGGGCACCAGTACTGCACACAGTACTCCAAATGTGGCCTCACCAGGGACCTTTACATGGGTAGGATGACTTCCTCTCTCCTAGAGGTGATTCCCCTTGCGATGCACCCCAACATCCTATTGGCTTTTGCCGCTGCCCTCCTGCACTGGGCTGAGTGATTCATTTCCCCTGTTACTAGTGCTCCCAGATCCTTCTCCTTCATTGATGTGGATAACTGCACTCCCCTCAACCAGTAACTAATCCCAGGATTTCTGGTCCCTAAGTACATGGCCTTACACTTCTTGGCATTGAACCCTAGTTGCCTTGCCTGTCTGCCCTGAAGCCTAAACAGGGATGGCTAATTGGTCAGTGCATGAACCTCAGATCTGACATGTGTTAACATCTGTATATCATATACCCTGCCTCATGGTGACTTTTTCTATTTCATGCTGAAGACAGTGGTTATCCACTGAGTCCATTGCTCCTGGTACTGTACTTGTGACCACAGGCTTCTGCACAGTCATGGTAAAATGATGCCCACGAATGGACAACAGGAATCACTGAACATGTGTTTGGTATGTTAATAATTCATTTGAAGTACAGCACCTTGATAAGACTGCTGGCTCCCTTCTGCTGTCCCTGGTAATATCTTCCTGATATTGTGCTGCATGCTGCGCAACCTAGCACTGAAGAAGGATACCTTCTGATGATGTTGCACCTGGAGATGGTGTTCCCTGTCCTACTGTGTCGAACTACAGGAGGAAGCTGTGTACAGAGCAGAGAGAACTTGTAGGACATGGGTGGTACAGTAGACTACAACTTCACCTGTCTGAGTTATTTTCAACTTATTTTTAACCAGGACATACACAGCTCTCATGATCTGATTGCAAGATGGCGACCATGCTGGGTCAGCTAGTAAATCAGTTCTCTAGTTTTGCAGCGTTTGTTTTAACATTTTATGTTTTCAACGTTTTTGTTTTAATGTGTTCGTTTTCTTTTTATATGCGTTAGTTCCTGTTTCTAACTTTGGTTCGTCTGATTGCTCGTTTGCTCATTGCAGCGAGGGTGTTAGAGGTTGCGGTGGGCTTTGTTCTTTGACCCGACCGCCCACTTCTGTGTGGACTTTGTGGGTTACCTGGCATTTCTGTTCATTTTTTCCCCCCCCTACATCTGTATGCTTGGCTGCCTGCACTCTCTGGGATCATTTGCTTTGTTTGGCTGCTGGTGACTGCTTTTCAGCCGGTGCCTAACTTGGTGGAGTTTGCGTGACTGCTTTGTCGGGGGTGTCTGTAAGTTACCTAGGAGGTCTGCTTTGGATGGACTTAGAAGCTAATGTTTGTCTCTGGCTCGGCTACTGGAGGAGCAGTCTGAGAGGTTGTGACTGAACCTGGGAGCCTTGGAGCTTGGCTTTGAAGTTTGTTCACCGTGGACTATTGATTCTACAAGCAGGAGTTTTTTTTTGTGTTTTATTACCGACTATAACAGCTACAGGACTGTGAGTAACAGCTAAATCTGTCATTGAAGATCTTCTTGAGTTGGTATTAAGGGTTAGGGGTTGGCTGGGGGGTTTCCTCCATTGACCTGGAGTTCCCTGGACCCTGTTCCCTGGTCCTCCATCAGAGGATTGGGGTTGGGGGGTGAGAGCGTAGATTTCCCCACAGTCGGTGGATGGTGGGGCCGTCTGTGTTTTCTGGGGTCTCTGGGGGCTGTGGGGCTTCCTCTCTTGCTTTTCCCAACCCTGAAGATGTCTGGATTCACATAATGTACCATCTATTACTATGCTGTGTCGGTTTATTTCCTGATTTCTCCTGCTTGGAATATAGTCCTTGGCTAGTGTATTCCTGCCTTTGGAACTGTAGATCTTGGTTCGGCCTGCTGTTTGAGGACCTTTGTTCAATGGTTCAGGATTATTTTATGTGTTTATTTTTGGATATTTCATTATTTTTCAACAAAGACAGAGAGAACTCTGATAACTTTGGTACAATCTTGGGGATATCCTGTTGCAGCAAGAAGGAGGTGGTGAGAGCCCTCTGTTTTCTGGTTGGAAGCTGCAACTAATAACATTGCTTGGTGGTAGTGAGAGTACCGCAGACACCAGACAGTGAGGGTGGGGGTGAGAGCTCCATCCCAAATGGATTATTATTTCATTGGTTTTCTTCTTTTTTGTGATTAGTATGCTCTTCCTTGCTATGTGAGAGGTGGGAGGGAGGGATTTGTTGGTTTAATTTAGTTTTATGATAGTTTAATTATTATTTTGTTTAGATATTTCTTTCTTTCTTTCTTTTAAATTAGTTTGTGACTGATATAGTGGAAAGTGTTAAACTCATATTAGCATGTGCTGGGGCCGAGTTCCTGTGGGCAGGCGCTATTCCCCCTCTAGGCTGAGGGACCTGCGCCCCTTCGACTGCTCTCCATTGCAACCTGAGGTTTATAGACGTTGTCGTGCCTTGGGGATTGCATGGAGGAGGGTGGGAGGGTGGGTACTGGCCGGAGGCGGAGTGGAGCGGATTGGGTGGTGAAGTCAAGGAGACGCCCTGGGGCGAAATGGGTCTAGGATAGAGGCCATGGATGCCTGGTTCCCACACCCATAGGATCCACTGATAGTGGGCAAGTGGCCCGTCCCTCCAAGACCTCTCATCCAACCCGGGCGGTGTTATACAATGAAATGAAAGGTCTATAAAGAACAAGACAGCAATTATTGCTGATCTTGTTGAGTCATCTGACATGGCTTGCATCACTGAGACCTGGCTAGATGAAAATGCTGGTCCTATATTGGAATCCGCTATTTCAGCCGGGTACTAGGTGATACACTGCCCTAGGTTGGATAGAAGGGGGTCACTATTTGTTTTTTAAATCAGAATTGGGCCTTGTTGAAGTTCCAGTGGTGACCCCCAGATCCTTTGAATGTATCATGGGAGCAGATGTGAGCTGCAGAATTCTGCTTGATTACCGTCCACCTGGTGATGAGAAAGATTTTCTGCAGGATGTTGCAGACTTCATTGTCGATTTGGTGTTGCAGTCTTCCAGGTGGCTGGTCCTTGGGGACTTCAATGCCCGAGTCGATGATGAACTCTCACATTTTGGCCAAAACTTCCTCCAACTAATGATTTTGTTTGGCTTTACACAGGTGGTTACCACTCCTACCCATATTCAGGGTCACTCTCTGGATCTAGTGTTTACTCTGGGAATGGTGATCACAGGGCTGGTGGTGGAACCAGTTGGGTGGTCTGACCATCACTCCATGAGGTTCAATTTTGTGACCCCCCCATGAGATCACCCCCTTTGGAGATGGTCCGGTATCGCCCTTTGAGGGGGGTTACCCCAGAGGGTCTGATGGCGGTACTGGACCTATCGAGTTGGCCTGTGGAGTGCAAAGAACCAGATGCCTTAGTGGTGCACTATAATAGTGTGGTACTGGGGGCTCTGGATTCCATTGCACCTGTCCATGTTCACCCCCTCTCCCTTCGCCTTCAGCCCCCATGGTTTGATGGGACTTTGAGGGAGTCGAGGAGAGAGGGACGAAGGTTGGAACGCTGCTGGAGGAAATCTGGCCTGGAGAAGGACAGACTTAGATTGATGGCCCATTATGTGGACTATCAATCAGAAATCTCCCTAAGAAGGCAGAGTTCCTGTCCAGGGAGATAGCTGCATCAAGAAATCGACTGGCTCAGCTCTTTCAAACTGTGGACAGACTGTGCAATCCAGCCTGCCTGCGGGGTCGGAGAGCCTTTTCACAAATAGAGTGTGATGAGTTTGCTCATTTTTTTGATGATAAGGTTTCCTCAATCAGGTCAGAGATCCACAGTATGCATTCAAATAAGCATGGCAGTGATCGATACAAGGTCACAGGCCCTCGGTTTATCTGGACAGACTTTGATCGGGCAGCGATCACGGACATCATGAAGATTGTCCAAGGCTTGCGACCGATTTGCTGTACTTTGGATCCTGGTCCCACATGCCTCCTTGTGGGGTGTATGGATGTGATCGGACCAGCCCTTGCTGAGATTGTCTGGTGCTCTTCGGAACAAGAGGTGTTTCCGGAGTCTCTGAAAGAGGCTATCGTGATGCCCCTTGTGAAGAAATCTTCCCTTGACCCTGACTGTCTTGCTAACTACAGACTGATCTCTAACTTACCCTTTTTGGGCAAGGTTATTGAGAAAGTAGTCACATTGCAGCTTGAGGATTTTCTTACCACCCATGAAGTCTATGATCCTCTCCAGTCTGGTTTCAGGAAGAGGCATAGTATCGAGATGGCGCTGATTCGGGTATTGAATGATCTCCTAATAGCGAGGATCAGTGGAGTCATTCGATCTTGGTCCTCCTTGATCTCTCTGCAGCGTTTGACACCATGGACCATGGGATGTTGCTAGATCACCCTGCATGTACTCTGTGGACTGTTGGGAACAGTCCTCAGAGGGTTCCATTCTTTTCTTACGGACAGAACTCAGAGGGTAGTATCAGGAATTTTTTCCTCTGCTCCCTTTGTTCTGCCCTGTGGGGTGCCGCAGGGCTCTGTGCTTTCTCCCATGTTGTTCACGGTGTATATGCTGCCGTTAGGGGACATTATAAGACATTATGGACTGAGTTTTCATTGCTATGCAGATGATACTCTGTTTTATATGTCCTTTTTACCCGAACAGAATGACACACTATCGGTCTTTAACAGCTGCCTTGCTGAGATTCAGGACTGGATGAGTGCTAACTGGTTAAGACTGAACCCAGCTAAGAGTGAGGTGTTGGTAGTGGACCTGGGTCACCGTGTAAAGAAGTTGACTCCTGGGCTTCCCTCTGGCCTTGTGCTAGGGGGAAGAGAGTTGAGACCTTCTGAACAGGTGCGGAATCTAGGTGTAATTCTTGACAGCGAGCTGACGCTGAAGGCACAGTTATCAGCTGTTATCAGGTCTTCCTTTTACCATCTGAGGAATATAGCCTGGATAAAATACCTAGTTCCACACAATGACCTTCTGGGTTTGGTTCACGCCTTTGTTTCTTCGCGTCTTGATTACTGTGATGCTCTATATCTAGGGTTGCTGGGGGTGAATCTCTGCCACCTGCAGCTGGTACAGAACGCAGCAGCCAGGCTGTTGACTGAATTGTGAAGATCGTGCCACATCACTCCTGTGCTGTGTGAGCTGCGCTGGCTGCCAGTGTGGTGGAGAATCACCTTCAAGGTCGCGTTACTGACCAATAAGACCCTACATGGTCAGGGGCTGGGCTACTTGCAAGATCTCCTTCAACCTTAATGCCCTCTCCGCTCCACGACGAGGGATTGCTAGAGATTCCCAGGGTCCATCTTCAGTCATCTGGGGTCAGAGCTTTTGCTTTTATGGCCCCGACCCTGTGGAATTCTCTACCTCGTCAGATTCAATAGTGCCTGTCCAAGAGTTCTTTAAGGCAGCATTGACAACCTATCTGTTTGAACAAGATTTTATTGGATAGAGCATTCTGTTTTACTGTTTTTAGGATTTACATTTTTGTTTTTATTGCTGATTGTGTTATTATGTATGTGCGCTTTCATTATTGCAAAGCGCAATATAAATAAATCTGATTTGATTTGATTTGATTAAAGGGGAACTGTCAGCAATAAGAGCCTCACACCCAAGTGCGAGAGTGATTCCAGTTAGCACTCTGTGTACAACATGTTTTTTTACTTACTGTTAACTGCAGTATAGTAGATTGTATTAGGCTAATTTTGTTGCCTTGTAAGCTGACATTTTCTGTTATCAGGAATCCCAGAATCCCGCTGCAGCTGACATCAGAGGAGGGCTGTAGAACTGGGATGTTCAATAGCCCACATCACACATGTTAAAGATTTTGTAAGCTGAAATCAGATGTTTTCTGTTCCTGCTGTGCTCACTGTGCTTAATACATTCCTCTGTAACTGTACCTAGCTCCAGGAGAACAGCAGACCAGCAAACAGAAGATTACAGCTTATAAAAAAACTGGCATTCACTGCAGGCTATTGAATCTCCCTCAGCTGCAGCCCTACTCTGATGTCAGCTGCAGGGGAGTCTGGCATTTCTGGCATTTCTGATTACAGGAAATGTTAGCTTATAAGTCAATGAAATTAGCCTGATGCAGTCTACTACACTGTAGTAAACAGTATGTAAAAACAAGTGTTTTTGCACACAAAGTACTATCTGGGATCAGCCTCACACTTTGGTGTAAGATTCTTGTTGCTGACAGTTCCCCTTTAAACCGTTGATCATTTGCAGTGTGGCCCTGGGTATAGTAACATTGTTACACATATACAGTACATGTATACACTAAAGACAGGTGTTACCAAATATTAACAAGTAGCAATATTCCCTAGGTTCTAATCAGCATTATATTTAAATATACTAAACATTTATAAAAAAAAATTCCAGCACGAAGTGTCTGGTTTGGGTCATACGAACATACAAAGAAGTCAGCAGAGGAAGGTCATTTGGTCTATCTAGTTTGCTTGTATTGCAGGGTCCACAGCTTGAGCTTGCGTCCCTGCTCCCGCTTCCCAGTTCTCCCATCATCCCTGTCTATGATCCCTACCTTGTCCCTATGCCTATCAAACCTCTCTTGAGGCTCTAGAACCTCTTTCATAAAACCACAGTAATGCTAGTAGATACTGCCATTAAATGTAGAAACCCTGAAATTCTGTTTAGCCCCTTCTGAAACATTGTGGTCCAACTAAGCTAGTCAATAAAGTTAAAAACAGAGACTATGGGGATAGGTTGACCGAACTGGGAATGTACTTGCTTGAGTGCCGTAGATTAAGGGGGGACATGTTCTTGATTTATAAAGCTCTTCAGATGTAGATGCATGGGAACAGTTAGGCCTTTTTTTTAGAAAACAGAAGTATTGTACAAGAGCACATTCTTTATAAATAGTCAGCGGAAGGTTCAGGACCAATAAGAGAAAACACTGGTTTTCTATCACGGCGCAGAAGATCTGGAATGGTTTGCAATCAGAGGTGATGGAAAGTAACACTATGGGGGAATTTTAAACAAAAATCAGACCAGTATTTCATACAAAGTAGGATTAAGGGGTATGGTTAAATCAAATAGTGAGCTATATGGACTTAGGTCTTCTGTGCTCTGAATCAACTTATGAAACCTATGAAATTATATACACTTGGTGTTCTCTGTGTTCAAAATTATTATAGTTTATGGTTAGGGCTTATTTTGTATGGAATTCAGTGGATCTCCAAAAATTATTTATGCACAGTTGAAAAGTTGTTGTGCCTGTTCTAAAGATGTTGTGCACATTCTGTCATCAAGTGCACCAGTATCCCTGCTTGTGCTGACTCCTGTCTGGCTGCTCACTTTCATTTTCACTGAGCACTCTCTCTTCATGCCAGCATTGGGTGCTGCTCACAGTTCTCCGCTCACTAGTTCCCTCTACAAAACCACGTGCTTTAAAAAATAAACTACAGGTGACCATACACAGCTCATCTTGTGTGTCCATTTCAGGGTTGAAATAACAACAAGGATCTCTCAAGTTTCATTCTCGAGGACCATTTGCTGTTATCTCTAACCCTCGATGGAAACACAGGCTTGTTATGTATAGTCCCCCATACATTATTCCTTATTTGTTAGCTAAAAACTTCTTTTAAACGAGAAAAAAACAAGCTGAATAGAGGATTAAATAACAGAAGACAAGTGATGGCTTATATACTGTAAAAAACTCAATTAATCATCATAAAACTGATAAATTCATCATCTACTAGGTTTGAAAAGGTCCACTGATGGTACAGTGAACCCATGTGTGTGAAGACCATCACAGTGACAGGAATCGGTTGATATCCGCTAGTCGCTGTGATGGTCTCCGGTGGAGCCGGGACTGCCTCACCGATGTATCGCCCCCTTCCCCAAGACAACTCCGACCTGGAGTTAGTAATCCAGTCAGAAGGTGTGGGGGGTGAAGCCCCCACATGGGGGTTTGGGGTGCAGACCCCCCCCCGATAAAACAAAGATGCATCCCCGACAGTGCAATGCCAACGCTGTTGGAGATGTCGGTGCTGCAGATGTCACAGCGGCATAGTAAAACAATTGAAAATCAACACTGAATTTATTCAAGCTTAGAACTAAACCCTGAGGCAACCCTTTAGGAACCAACTTGCTATGTGAAACAACATTAAAAACTGAGATACATTAAAATCTCTCCAAGAAATAGTTTTCAAACCAGAGATTGGTACCAGGTGAAAAACAGTCCAAAGGTGTTAATTTATGCAGCAGCAACTGGTGGTCCACACTGTTAAAGGCCTTGGAAAGATTTATAAAAACAGATCCTTTCCTCTGATCTCTATACCCATCCAGCAGAATATCGCTACACACACAGGAAAGGGACGAAGCTGTGCTGTGCTTTTCCCTGAGGCCTGATTGAAAATCATCAAATATGTTGAAATTGTTTAAGTAACTAACAAATTGTTTATTTTCAAAGTATTCCAAAGGGCTTTGTGAAAATAATGAAATAAGTTGGTACTTTGTAATGTCCCATATAGCTACAAAGATTCTGATGGCAGAAAATACTTTATTCTTTCCAGTCTGCATTTCCTTCCTAGCTCTGTGTCCAACTTGATGTCAGACTGAAGTTGATGGGCCACGTGCCCTGCCAGTGCCCCAGTGCCCTCTCCCCCCATCTGTCCATCCTTCCCACCTCTCTTAGGTCTTACTATCCCCATGTGCCTTTCCCATCTATGTTTAAAATGGGTTACTGATTTCACTTGTACTACCAGTTTTGGGAGATGAATCGAGATGTCCACCACTTTCTCTATGAAAAAGTATTTCCTAACATCTCTTTTGAATCCCTCCACCAACCTTCACCCATGTTCTCTGGTTACTGTGTTTTCATTCCTTGTGAATAGGTTCCTGCAGTCTACCCTGTTGATACCCCTCAAGAACTTTATGGTATCAGTTATGTGCCCTCTCCTTTCTGACCTTGAGAGAGAGTACATGTTCAGGTTTACCATCCTCCCTTCATACATCTTCCCTTGTTGCCCCTGTATCATTTTTGTAACCCTCCTCTGAGCCCTTTACAAGCAGTCAGTCTCATTCCTGAGTTAGGGAATCCAGAAATAGGAACAGTACTACAGGAGCAGTCTTACCATGGACCTGTAGCAGGGCAGTGTCACCTCCTTCCTTCAGCTGGTGAATTCCCTACTTAGACACACCAGCATTCTGTTTGCCCTCCCATAGGCCTTGTTGCAGTGGGCAGAGGACTTATGCTTGTCACTGAGGATGACTCCCTGGTCACTTTCTTCAGTAGTCACAACCACCCTCACTTCTCCCATCCAATAACCAGTCCTAGAGGTTTTCCCATCAATATCTATATAACCTAACATTTATTGGCATTAAATTTAGATTTCCACACCTTGGACCACATTTCCAGCCTTTTTATATCCCTTTTTATGTCCCTTATTCCCTCTTCTACATCCATCTTCCCACAGATGTTCATGCTGTCAGCAAAGAGACAGACCTTGCTCTATTTACCCTCTGCTATGTCACATATGAAGATGTTGAGCAGCACCATCCCCAGGACTGATCCCACTGTCATACCAGTTGTAAACCCTATGACCTCCCAGAATTCCTAGTTAACTACCACCCTCTGAGTCCTGCCCCCAGCCAATTCTCCAGCCATCTGGTGAGCTTCATCTCCAGCCCCAGGTCCTCCAGTTTTTCAACCAGCCTTCTGTGTGGTAGAGAGTGAAAGGCCTTGCTAAAGTCCAAGTATAGTACATCAACTGCTTGCCCTCCATCCACTAAATTATGTTAGTTTGGTACCACCTTCTTGAGATATACACATATTGTCTCTTGTCCTGTAGTCTGTTAACCACTAGAAACTCCACCAGGTACTCCCTTATGATGGTTTCCCACAGCTTCACTACTATCAAGATCACACCTACTGGCCTGTAGTTTCCTGGGTAATTTTTGTCCCCACTCTTGTGGGGTGGCACTATGTTAGCTACCCTCCAATCTACAAGTACGAACCCTGTTTCCAGGGAGCAGCTAAATAGATCAGCCAACGTCTGACATACATCTCTCAACACCCTGGGGAGCATGCCATTGGGACCCAGTGATTTAGTTACTTTCAGAGTCCTGAGTCCCTTGAATACTTTTTCCTCCTACCTCTGGTCTAATTCCATGCATTCCTGTGGCCCTGATCTCACAATCTGGGAGTGGCCCACATAGAACTGGTCTTATGGTTAAGAACCACCTTGGCCAATTTACAAGATATCCAAGATGCTAGTAGATCTCCAGATAATAAACACAAGCTAATAATGCATGTAGGGATTTAAAAACACAAATAGCTTCATACTCCAAGAAATGGCTGTCAATACCATTCATATCACAGGTGCTTTTAAACGTTAAGTTTAACAGATATTCAAGTGCATCACCTTTATCCAAAAGGTTAAAAAAGAATTTAGCAAAATGACAAATAACAGAGACAAGAAGCAAAGTAAAAACTAGGGATGGGACTTTGTGCTAGTGGTGGGATGGACTTTTTTGAGGGCATTTGACTATGGTGCTCTGCAGTGTAAAAAAGCATAAAAAGTGATTTGAATACATGTGTGACATGGCCCCAGTATAGTGCTCTAACAGTTTCATGTGGTGTAGTGTGAGAGTGCATGGCAGTGGTTTTTGTATGAGTGAGGGTCCAAATAGCACAAAGTATCCTGTTGGGGCAATCAAAGAAGCCATTTGCTGTGCCATCTCCCACCTTGTGCCATGGGCCTTCGCTTTCCGGAGGGGGGGTGTACAACTGTCTTAAGCATCCTTACATGGCTCCCCTTCAAGCTAAGTTGTGCATGGGGACTTAGTCCCGGAGCCATGCTAGGCTCTTTGAAAACTGGGCCCTAGCCATAATTTGCTGACCCCCAGCTAGGTAGTCACAGTAGCCGCTCTGCATGCATGGCACTTGTTTCTGACCATACCTCTGTTACTGCTCACTTCAATGAGTTCTTCATGACCTGTGCTCTCCCTTCTTTTCCAACTCCAGTCTCCTCTTCTTCTACTCCTGCCCCTCCATCACTCAATGGAATTCCACTTCACCCCATCACCATTCAGGAAACACTGCTTGCCCTTTCCTCCCTTGAGCCATCAAAGCTCAGCCCTGAAGGTCTTGATCCTAAGCTCCTCCACCTTTCAGCTCCTGCCAACGCAGTCCCCCCTTACTCACCTTCTCAACCTTTCCTTCTCCCTTACTGTGATGTTCAGCAATCCTGGAAGTTGGCCAGAGTTATTCCACTTCATAAAGGGGGTGACCCCTCCTCTGGAAACTTCTGTCCCATCTTTCCCGTCCCCTTCCTCTCAAAGTTGCTAGAGACGTTGGTCCATTCTAGACTCCTCAACTTCCTTTCATCCTCCAACTTCCTCTCACCCTTCCAGTCTAGTGTCCAAAAGCACCACTCTACTGTCTCCTCACTGCTGCATGTCACTGATTTCATCTTCTCTGGCATGGATATGGGGCACATTACAGCTGTTATATGCATCGATCTGGCCAAAGCCTTTGATTCGGTGTTCCAGTCACTCCTCCTGGACAAGCTAAGCTCTGCTAGCTTTTTGTTCCTGCTGTTCTTGGTCAGTTTCTATCTAATGGACCAACAACAGTCAGTACAAGTTGGAGGCCCCCTGTCACCTCCCCTTCCTATCTAGGGTGGGTTCCAACAAGGCTTCATACTGAATCCCATCCTTTTCTTCATCTTCCTGAATGACCTCCCCTTTGCCTGTACCAACTCACGTATATGCAGATGACACAGTCATCTTCACTTCTGGTCCCTCCACTGAACCTGTGGAAGAACTGCTCCAGCATGATTTCAATGATGTTCTTCACTGGTTCCAAGCCAACAAACTCAGAATCAATATAAAAAAGGGTGTCTATGACCTTTGGTACCAATCAGAAACTGACCAGACCTACTGTCCTCCTCTTTTCACCACTCTGGATGGCACACCTCTTGAAACAGTTCAGGCTTTTAAGTACCTTGGACTGTGTCTAGACAGCAAGCTTGACTTTTCAATCTACATCTATGCCATCCATGCAAAATTCCATCCCAAGCTTGGTGCACTGTACCGCAACAAAGACTGCTTATCTCTGTATGTCTGCAGGGGCATTGTCATCAAAATGGCACTCCCTGCCTTTGACTATGAGGATGTGGTCTATGGCACTGCCTCTTTCACTTCCCTTGCCAGATTGGACACCCTCTGTAACTCCTTCTGCCACTTTGCTACAAATTCCTCCCCCTCACACACACACCATTGTCATTTGGACCCCCCTGAAATCAATGACCCCACAACCAAAATCATGGTTCAATGACTTGGAATTTATTTGGGCCGATTCTCCGGTTACAAACCAATTACTTCCATAAGTACCTTCACCGATATACATAATACACATCAAATCATTTGGGGTTGCCCCTTTATTCACAACATTCATGATTATGTACAACATTGCACTGGTAAACATATCTTCTTTGGCTCGGATATGGAAAGACCCAATGCCTCTTCACCATTTTAGCAGTTTCTGTGCTCAGGTGTCCAACCTGATCCCCAGCCCTCTCACCTCCCTGGGGTGACTACCTCATGAGGAACTCTCCCCTGCCCTGCCATGCCTCCTTCCAGCTGGGCCCCATTTTTTCCAAAACCCTCCCATTGCTCTCTAGCAGCAACCCAATCCTTGACAAACCACTGTGTCCCTGTTGCCCACTCCTGGCAACCCTTGTGCCCCATCCCATGAAAAACTGGGTGGGAGGGGTGGAAGTCATGATCAGCTGTAGGAGAGAGGGATTTTCCTGCCTGTAGCCCCTTTTCTACCCTCCAAACCCAACCCCTCCTACCAGGCCCTTCGGCCAATGACCTCCTGGCGATCTCCCATTACCTCACTCTTCCCCACCCCCTCCTGTGACCTCAGGCCCTTGTGATGTTACTGTCTTCCCCACCGCCTTTTTCCTCCCTCCTAACCCCTCCCTTTTGCAGGTTCCAAGTGGCTAACGATAAGCCCCCTGCCATCTCTCCCCTGTCCCCTGAGAACCCAACCCTTTGCAGATCCCAGGAGGTCAATGACAATCTTGCTTACCCTTAGTGTGGCAACCCTTTTTATTCATTGTATTCATCTCTATCCATCCTCCCTGTGCTATCACATTGCCAGGCTCACTGTACCTCCTTCATATCCAAATAATGGTTTGGTTCCCTTCCCTCTTACCTTTCCTCTCCTCTCTCCTCTCCCAACTGCCCCCTGCCTCTTGTTCCCTATGTTCAAGGGGCTATCACACTTTTGTTACTCCTCACCTGTGCTCCTCTGCTGGGCAATCCACCATCTCCTATTGACTTCCCTCACTCTGGAACCAACTCCCCTCCTCCCCCCTCCTGCTTCCAACTCTCCCATCCCCTTGCTCTCTCAGGCACCAGTTGAAACTGCAACCCCTCCCCACCTGTTCCTGTTACCTTTTCTCCTGACCCTCCCCCCCGAGCCAAGCCTTATCCATCCAGGTAAACAGCTGATTGGATCCCTGGTTCTGTCTTATTTTCACTACCACACCACTTTAGTCTCTTCCCTCCATTACAAGGTCAGGCAACAACTCACCCTTCAGGTCAATTGTCTGTTGTCAACAGTGTTCTTGTTCACCGTGTATTGCTGCTACTTCTAAATATGCACTTGTTAGGTGTTCTTTTTGAGCTCTACCACACTTTATTCTCTGCATACATATTTTTGTACATATTTCTAATTTTGTACAAACTTTTTATCAAATGTTGTTCCACAGTTTTGCATTTATGTATTGTGCTGCTCTTCTTCCTCTGTTCCCTTCCCTGAGTCACACCTGCAAATGAGCTTCAACTCAGTGAGCCTCTCCCAGCTACCAATTTTCAAATAAATAAATAAATCTTTTGTGTGCATGTGGTGCAGCACCTGTTTGCTGTCCTTGGCATGTACTGCAGCATCTGCTGTACCATGAACTGCACCTCAGATATGTCACTTGCAGGCCCTGCTACCTGTTGCCAGTTGGTGCTCACATAGCTTCTGATGGCTCCACATGGAGATAGGTGCAGTTGGTCTGTGTTTGTGTCAAGTGGGTTATGTACTGCGATGCACTGGGTGGAATTACCAGGAAAATCTTGTTTGGGGTGCTGTTGGCTGTGCCAGTCAGCAGCCAAGGTTCCAAGGTCCTTTTAATTTAGCCTACCTGTTTTTGGTTGACCTGGAAATGAGAGCTAAGTAATTCTGCCTATTTTCAGCCTTGACCTGCGGGGTGGGGGAGAGATGCCAATTGAAATATTGAACTAGATTATGCTCTTTGTGGTATATTTAGGGAATTTAGGACATTGAATGTTACTAACAAGACATTTCAGTCAACTTGCCAGCCAGCGCATGCTGGATTAAGTTTGATGGAGGCCTGTGGCTGTTTTAGTTTGGGGGCCGGGGCCTCTTTGCATATTCAGTTCCTTCCCTTTACTGTTTTACCATCTGGCAGCCAGTGTTGGCAAACAGTCTAAATCTGATATGAATCAAAAACATTCATCCTGAATACTGAAGGACATGTTCATATATAAAACTAATAAGGCAGCTTGTCAAGTATTAGTTGGACACTTGTAGGCCTACAGATCATACACAACTGTGGCACAGCTCAACCACCCTAGAGCAATCTGTGCTTGAAAAGGGTGTACCTTCATTAACTAAAGTAAACACAGTTTGTGGTTACTCACCATAATGTGTCCATATCCCATCACTTTTTCCATTACTCTGAAACATAACTCTGTTCAGAAAGCTCCTCCAGTCCAAGGGGATGGGGAATTACTCCACGGAGAGCTGGTGATGCCCCTTTGATCAGTTTGCACATCTGTCTATGTACCCAGCATGAGCCTGGCGACACTGGCAGACAGCAGCATCATGCTGCCCATGGTTCATACAGCATATCTCACGAAAGTGACATGACTCCCTCCCAGTTGGTGTTACCAGAGCCTTCTGTACATCCTTCCTTCATGTTTCAGCAACAGTTACAACTATCTCCCAGGGGAACAACCAAGAATGGTGCAGAAATTCACTGACCAATGCCCTCCTCTGGACATTGCCACATGTTGCTTTCATTCCACAAGGAGCATGCCAGGAGTTGTAGTCAGAACTGCAATGTGAGGTCTGAGTGGTTAGCAGCACCGGGTGGGGAGCGAAGCTGCCTGAACAAGGAAGTGTAAAAGAAAATTATTTTAGGAACATTTGAGGAAGCAGAGGCAGGAAACTACAAACCTGTTAGTTTGACCTCAGTGATAGGGAAAATGATGGAATCACTTCTGAAAGAAAGAACTGTCAAGTACCTAGAGACCCGCAGGACACAGGACCCAAGGCAGCATGGATTCACAGTGGGAAGGTCATGTCAGACAGATCTAATAGATTTTTTTGACTGGTGACCAATGTAGTAGACCAGGGAGGGGCTGTGGATATGACCTACCTAGACTTTAGCAAGGCATTTGATACAGTACCATGGAAAAGATTAATAAACAAGTTAGCCAGCCTGGGAGTGGGTCCGAAGGTGGTAGCCTGGGTAACAAATTGGTTGGACAATAGGACGCAGATGGTAATAGTAAACAGAGCACACTCTGGAGAAAGGGGAGTTACTAGTGGGGTACCACCAGGTTCAGTACTGGGACTGGTACTCTTTATTGTCTTTATAGGTGACATTATGGAGGGGCTGGAAGGAAAAGTATGCCTCTTTGCAGATGACACAAAGATCTGCAACAGGGCTGATACACAAGGAGAGGTGGAAAGGATGAGAAAGGACTTGATAAGGCTGGAGCAATGGTCAAGAGTATGGCAGCTTAGTTTCAATGCAAAGAAGTACAAAGTAATGCATCTGGGAAACAGAAATCCAGGGGAAGAGTGCACAATTGGGGTACTAACAACAACAAAAGTGGAAAGGGACCTGGGGGTACTCATATCAAATGATCTTAAGGTATGCAAGCAATGTGAGAAGACAATACAGAGGACTGGGGGGATTCTGGGATGCATAGGGAGAGGCATCAACAGTAGAAAGCAGGAAGTTGTTATCCCTCTGTACAGACAGTTAGTGAGACCCCATCTGGAGTACTGCATGCAGTTCTGGAGACCACATCTCCACAAGGACGTAGACAGGATGGAGGTAGTCCAGAGTAGGGCAATCAAAATGGTGCAGAGTCTGCACCAGAAGCCATATAAAGAGAGACTAAAAAAGCTTAATATGTATACTCATGAGGAAAGGAGAGAGAGGGGAGAAATGATAGAAACTTTCAGATACATTAAGAGAATCAACAAAGTCCAAAAGGGTAGCATATTTCAGAAAAAGAGATGCACAAGAACAAGGGGGCACAATTTGAAGACAGAGGTGGGACATCTCAGGGGCAATGTGAGGAAGTATTTTTTTTCATGGAGAGGGTGGTGGATGCATGGAACAGCCTTCCTGAGGAGGTTGTGGGGTCAAAAACAGTGGAGGAATTCAAGAATGCATGGGATCAATATATGGCAATTATAGTGGGGGGTAGGAGGAAGTAGGCTGCTGGTTAACTAGGATCTGCAGCTTATCCAATAGGTAGGAAAATGGGCAGACTAGATGGGACAAGCGATCCTTATCTGCTGCCAAAGTCGATGTTTCTGTGTTAGCCCATCCCTCTAGGGACCCTTCAGAATCTGGGTCCCTGGGCTGCAGACCGTAAAGCCCCTGCATTAATACATCCCTAACCCATAGCCATCTTTACACATTTTTGGCAACTATGAGCAAGCTAATACCACTAATTTACTTAACTATGCTCTTGTCTTTTTTTATTTATGTTTAGATGCCACTTAGGTTAAATGTTTTATTGTTCAACATACATTAATGTCCTTACAATATAACAGCATTCCAAAATTACATAAACACTTACTTAAAATGACATAATCATAAACAAAATCAAAAAACTTTATAAGTACATAAAAACAAGATTTTCCTTGCAGTATTATATAATAACAGTAGTGATACTATACTAAGGTATTGCACCTACAAAACATATTTCCATGACTAGACTAGACATGATTTTCAATCCAACCATTATCCAGTCTCCACATTTTAGAAACTTTTATGAATTGCAGTCAGTAGTGTATCTGCAAATAGTTTACATTGTAACATGGCAATAAACATGATGGTGAAATGGAGAAAGGAGATTGGTGGAAACAGTACACATGGTGCAAAATGAAGTGGGCATTAATTCCCTAGTAATGCCCACTTCATAATGTAGTACTGTTTCCAGCCACATCAAAATCACCACCAGAGAAGTATAAAAGTCCTGCACTTGTTAATCCCCACCACACGCCTCACGGTACTCGTACACTCACTGCAAATGTGCTAGACGAGTATTATTGCTAATTTTTACAAAATTCACATTGCCATTGTTAAAATAGGTGCAGTTAGTAGCATCATTTTCTATCTGTTTTGCTTACATACACTGTTTAAGGCATGATCGGTGTACCACAGTAGCTCTGTTTTGGGAACGGAATATGTAAATAATGTATCCTATAATGCTATGCAGCCTTTTGCAGACATCTCGACAAATCTTCTTTGAGTATTATAACACAATTATTGCTGAATTTAATCAAAGCTTGATGTTTTTAATGACAGTATGATACAGTAAGTGAACACATCCTGATATCTGTTAATATTGAATAGCAAATTACAGTCACAATCTAAATAAATGTTAAAACACAGAAAATCAGTAAACCTATTGAAATGCTGTGTACCTGTCTCTGTGTTATTCTTTGTAAATAACATAACTTTATTAATTTGTGCAAGCACTTGCCATGTTAGAAGTGCATTAATCCACTCCAAAGTCAAGCTTTATTAGGGAATTAATGCCTGGTTGGTGGTTGGAGGCACTCGGCCTGCATCCTCATGCCAAACCCCTCCCCCAACCGGGCATTAATTCTCTAGTAGAGCCCTCCTTTGTCATGGATTAATACTTACTTATATGCTATTCTTTGTGCTTGTGTAACCTCTTTTTATTAACGGAACAGAGGAGGGAGGCCACCGATTCCAATATTAATCTAGAATCAGATTTTAGTAAATGTGTTGCCATATCTTTTGACTCCATTTCCAGGGTTTTCAACATTTCCCCTAGGTAGTTCCCCCTCTTTTTTCATATAATGGACATAAGATTAATAAATGAGTGAAATCATCCTTTCTTAAACCACATCTGCAATTTTTCTCATCTTGATTTTTCTTGCCATATAAAGATGTAATCCAATTACTGCCATGCAACTCAAGCCTGCATCTTATTAGTTTCTTTCTATTTGGATCTTTCATGAGTTTTGGGCACTGTTTTAATTCATGATTTATTTTGTTTATTATCATCCACTTACTTCTTTTGTATTGTTTACAGTATTCCAAATCTTTTTGCTTTGAGATGTTTTTTATCCTTATTTTAAGGGCTGCAGTGGGTGGAGCCCTGCAGACCTCTTGCTATGAGAAAAGCACTCCCGCATTCTTTGTGACCAAATAACACATTGAATTGTGAGCACAGTTGCCTCCATGTCTGTGCTGTGAAGATCTCTGTTCACTGTCTTTATAGGCAGTTGCACTGCACTATTTTAAATTTTCTTACTGCCCCCCCAACCAATACTGCGAATATGCGATTATTTGTGCAGGCTTTTTTCTTTCACTTTAATTAGTGTTTCCTGCCCCCTCTACACCCTCCCTCTCAGCATCCACCAACCCACTCCCTCCCAGAAACATAATGGTGATACTGGAGTGCGCAGTCCCCAGTGTCCTGCTCACAAATTGTGGTATGCCCCGTCCATTACCATGCATGCACAGTTATTTCTTGTGTTTTTTGTTCGTTTTCATTTATTTATTGTTTCTCCCCCACCCAACCCTCCCTTTCAGTGCCCACCACCCCACTCCCCAAACATATTAGTGACACTGGGGTGCCCAATCCCCATGTCCTGATCAAGAAATTGTCCTAGAGCCCCATCCCATCCACTACCATGCATGAGCAGTTATTTGTGTCAGAATATTTTTTTTTTCTTTCCTTGTGTCTCTGTATGAGCCTCTTTGGTATCTGTAGGTGAGTGAGGCAATGCTAGGCGCTCAGTTAACAGCAGGATTAGCTAGATCCCCTTGGAGTCTCAGGATTCAGTCCAGTATAACAGTCTTGAAATAATTTTTTGAAGTACATGCAAACATGCTAATTTAGGGATGAGAGAAGACCATTGGCCTATTGAGCTTCGTCTTCAACCAATTACATCAGAATACCCTATCACTCTTTTTTTCTTCAGTGTACTTACTGTATAGCTGCTTATCTCTCCAGCATATTTATTTCTGTTGTATCTGCAGATGAGCTCCATACTGCAGAAATAAATTTACTGCAGAAAGACATTTACAAAAATGCCAAGAGCTGCGTGGCTTTAAGGTGCTGAGATCCATGGTTAGTTCATGGCGAAACCGCTCAGCAGTAGCAGTTGTTTTAGTTTGATCAGGGGAGTAGGGAAGGATCCACTAGTCCACCAGAGATTATTGAAATATCTCCACAAAGTAATAGGGGGATAGGGGAAACCACTAGACTGCCAGGGGATGCTTTGAGAGAATGGATAGAAAAAAACTTTGTAACATGGTAGAAATCCTAATGCTGAAATGCAGGATTTGGATTGGACAAACAACAACATGTGACCATGAAGCAACCATGGATTATTTTCCCTTATTAGTCCATGGCTGCCATCAAAAGCATGACAAAGAAATAATTTGACCACAGTTGCTATCGGGCTCACACCACACAACCGGAGTGATGCATGAGCTCAGCAAGCCCTCCACACACTCCTGTATCTGAAGCATTCCTTCCTTGCCATCCCTCTGTTCCTGGGTTAGTTGCTCCCACCCACCCACCCAACGGACCTTGCAGACTCGAGCAGTCAGTGTCCTCACCAGCAGTCTCCTAAGCGTTTGTACCTGAGAATACAGGATGGGGCTGGGTGAAACATCTGCATGCATCTGAAGTGCTGCCTGAAAATGAGCGGTCATTGTCCCCGCAACCAGTGTTCTCCATTCCCGACTTACAAGGCCACGGTTGTAGTGGAGAATGCGCAGTCGTAACATTATCGGCTCTGTGAAACAGCCACTGCACTGTGGGTGAAGCAGGTACATTATCATACACATAGCAGGGAAACAGTACGTGATTCACATATGCAAATCTGTTCACCCACAATACAGCACCTATCCATGCACCACTGCATGCACTGTGTAAACAAATTGGATCAGAGTAGAAATATAAATTTCTAGAAGCAGTAACACACTTATTTTCCCTCAAAACTTAAAATATGTGGTAAAAAAACAAAATCTGCTCAACGTCACAAGTCACAATATAAATGAATGTAGACTGTGCAGCTTGCATGCTCACAGCTTTTGAAATAGCACTTGTGAAACAGCAGTGTAAAACTAATTTTCTCTTCATTGTCATATGCTGCAAAACAAAATCACTGTCACCCTTTTCATTTTTTTCAAATAATATTGCTCATACATTCAATGTCATGTTATAAGAGGATTAAGTCACTCGAAAGGATGGGTCTACTATAGAATTACTCCATGGTCGGGTTGCTGGAGGCACTCAGCCTTCGGCCTTGTGCCTCAACCCCGCCAACCAAGGATTAATTCCACAGCAGACCCATCCTTTCTCATGGCTTAATACTTACTTGTACCAAGTTTGGAGCACAGAACTACCTCCAGAGTAAGTAAAAAGGTGCTACATTTTTGCATTTTTATCCTGACTTACAGTAGCACAGAAAAGTATAAATTGATTGCTGGCTTCCTCCTAAAGGTTTCTCAATAAGAAATTGATGAAAATGCAGAAGGCCAGTTAGCTTTAGTACACCAAGATCCACAGTCATCGCAGTGAACGGCAATCTGTATGTTGACCAGTTGTTTCAGTTTAGTATTTTTTTTGTTTTGTTTAGTTTTTACAGTTTGTGCAGTGTTTAGAAGTTTTACATTATAATGGGGGCAGAGAGAGAAGAAACATACTTTGGTGCAGTTGATCTGAGAAGACTACCAGGGGAGCTGGCATACCAGAATAAAACAAACACAGTCAATGCTCAGGAGGTTATTTGTTCAATGTTCTGATATTTGAATAGAGAGGGGTATCTGACATTTTTTTAAATGTAATGCAATTACCATAGTAACAGCTGACTATTGTTAACTTCTACACACAGTCCAGTTGTATTCACAGCTGACAGCCTGCAGTTTTAAAATGTTGACAGTTTTCAGGGCACTAAATACAGTTACGTTAATACCTTGACTGACTCTGGATCTGTGGAAATAAGAGAGCACTGAAATATGGGGTTCTACAGTATATTTTAACTTGATGGTAGAAGCAATGTTAGCTGGCCCCACTTGTTCTGGAAGCCTTTTCCAAGTGTTTGCACAGTTTGTAAAGCAGTTAAGATCGGCATCTGGTCTTAGAGGGCAGGATTCACAAAAGAGATGCGCCAGGCACAAGTGAGATGCGCCGGCTCAAACCAAAAATGCACCATGAAGTGATTAACAGACAGGGTGGATGCGCCAGTGCATCCAAGATGTGTTGCGCTGAACCGGATGCACTGTAGATGCATAATAATGTTATGCGGTGCATCTAGAGGGTGTGTACACATGCATACACAGCGCAAAGCAATTCACAGTGCAAAATGAAGAGGAAGAGGAGAGAGAGAGAAAACTCAGTGCAAGTACCAAATGCGCCATTAAAAGGTAAGTATAAAAGAAGCAGACTTAAGTGCAAGCCACCAGCAGGTCAGCAACAGAACAGCAGCACCAGCACAGTGGCAGACAGAGAGGGAGAGAGAGAGAGAGAGAGCACACACCACCACCAGCATGTATGCAGCACCATTCGCAATGGCTGGATTACTAATGAGGATGAGGTATTGTGCCAGACTGTCCTTTGAGCAGCTGACAGATGTGGAGACAGTAGGCTGATACCACCTGAACAGGGCCTATCTAAGGCAGCTCTGTGAGCTGTGCCATGAGCAAATGCAGGCAGCCACTGCATGGAGTTATGCCATATCGGTGGAGACCAAGGTGACAACAGTAATGTGCTTGCTCACCACAGGAACCTTCCAGAGTCCTACTGGGGACACCACTGGTATATCACAGGCCTCCACTTCCCACCGCCTCACACAGTTCCTCACCACACTGCTACCACATGCTTCGGAATATATGCATTTCCCCAGCACACATGCAGAGCGGACAGAAGCCTTGCAGAGGTTCTATAGGGTGGCATGCATGCCAGGCATCACAGGGGCCATTGAATGCACCCATGTGAAAATCCATGCACCACCTGGCGATGACGCCATCACCTACATAAACCACAAGGGATACCACTCAGTCAACTGCCAGGTGGTGTGCAATGCCACAGGGCACATCAGCAATGTCTGCGCCACACACCCTGGGAGCACACATGATGCCTTCTTATGGAAACAGTTGGCCCTCTGCCAGAGATTCCAGGCAGGGGACATACCAAGTGGCCATCTAGTAGGTGCATGGGGCATGGCAACCAGCCTTACAACAGGGCACCAAAGCCAGGATGGGAGAGGGGGGTATGCAGATAGCACCATGCACAATCTGCATAGGGTGCATAGGGTGCAGCAGCTGTGGGACAGCAAAGGTGTGCAAGGGGACACAGGCAGACACCAGCAGGTACAGGGAGGCACATGTGCAATGCATGGGAAGTGTGGTGCAGCAGACAGCGGACAGCAGCCAGCATCGGAATGCACACTGGCAGGGCAATGGTGGGTGTGGCACGTGTGACCCCAATGGCATTGTTGGCATTGTTGGCCTGGGGCTGACAACAGGTGCAGGCCCAGCAACAGCAGTTGGAGTAGGGGGGTATGAATGCAGGGAAGGGACAGGCACAGGCAGTGGTGGATGCCTGGAGCACACACTAGAGCACAGTGGAGCAGAGAGTTGGGGCATGCCGCACATGTGACCAATGTACTAACAGCCACCACCCCCCCTCAGGTGATGCCGCATACCCACTGAGGCTCTGGCTCCTCACCCCCATCCAAAGACCCAGAACCGAGGTAGATCAGAGGAGTGGTACAATGAGGCACACATCGCTATGTGCACCATCATCGAGCGCATCTTCGGCATGTTGAAGATACGCTTTCGGTGCCTGTGTAGGTTGGGTGGTTCCCTACAGTATAGCCCTGAGAAGGCCTGTGGCATATTCCTGGCCTGTTGTATGCTACACGACATGGCCATTGATCGTAGAATACCTGTCAAGGCCAGTGAGGGTGACAGTTCTGGGGAGGAGGAGGAGGAGGGTGGAGAGGACGAAGCAGTGCCACAGGGCCCCAACACTGGACCACCAATGGGCTGCTGGGACCCATGGTTGGCTGCATGGGTGAGGCAGTACAGAAGCATGCTGATAGAGGAGCATTTGGGGAACTGCAGGTGAGTATCAGAAGGCGCTCCTGGGTGTCCAGCTGAATGCCCGATGGCCAAGATGCACAACATATGCACACAACACTTCCAAAGTGGCTGAAATCTGCTCCAATGCTGCGGTCATGCCCACCCACAGAAGGTGTGCCTTGGTAAACATCTGGACATGCCATGCAGCTGTGGACTTATGCTCCAAGACCATCACTGTCCTGCAGCTCCTGAACTCTGCATGGAGGGCCACCTGCCCCTCCACGGTGTCATGCAGGAGGCGGACATAGCCCTCCATGTTGTTGGTGGGTGATAGGTCACAGTGGCATCGCCGACAAGTGGTGGGCGATACAACCTGCCCCAGGGCATCCATGGATGGGGGTTACACCATGGCAGGCTGCGGCATGGGTGGGCCTTGGCTATGCTCAGCCACTACACGTCCATGGCTGGTGTTGTCGCATTCCAATGGTGCCTGCATGTGTCCCATAGCACCTGGACCGGACACCCTTGATGGACCTGCCACCGCACCTGGACCAGATGCAGAGGGCACAGCACCCACTGCAGCAGGCAGCTGTGCAGCCACTGCATTCACGCCAAGTGCAGCAGGGCCATATGTGGCATCAGGGACCACCTGCACAGGTACCTGTGTGTTGCGTGTCCCACTGTTGGCCATGTTCCCCTCTATCTGTGTGGCGTCATCATCCACAGTGACATCACTGTATGCCCTCTGAGTGCCAGATGCAAGCACAAGGAAGACATCAGCAATATCCACTGCATCTGCAGGGTCATCATCAGACAAACCCAGCAGACCCTTCAGCCATGTAGTGTCATCGCCAGCTGCCCTGGTGTCATTGGCCAAAGGTCCCGCCACCACTGGGACTGTGTCTGGTGGGGCTGGTGCAGTGGATGGTCCAGGGATGGCACCATCCAATGCAGTGACCACAGCCCTGTGTGATGAGCCTGCATCATCACCTGCTAGGGCATACTGTGGAGCCGTACACCTGTGAGGCATGATGGAGCTGTGAAAAGAAAATGGGAGAACATGGTTAGTGCACTAGAATATACATTGGCATACATACATGCACACTGTGTCACAGTGTAGTGCCATGGTTGCACATGACAGTCCTCGGCACGGCTGTGCAGTGCCTACCACGCCACTCCAGCCATGTGCCTGCTGTGACCGGTACTGTGTGTTGACAGGCCAAGGCCACATGGAACCATGTGTGGCAATGGTATGACAGGACCATCCAACAGTGTGTGTGTGTGTGTGTCCCACCAGCCTGACTGGCAATGGCACAACCCATGTGTCACCACGGGCATGGGCAGTGAGGTACAGCATAGCACGGCATGGGACACACGTGCACTACTGCCACACATGGTACATCCCCTGAGTACACAGTCACACAGCACAACACAATATGCCAGGTATGGCAGCCAGGGCACACACGTGGCCAGACACATGTCATGTGTATGGCTACTTACAGTGCTGTGATAGGCTTCCACCAGTCTGGAACCCCCCACCTGGGACACCCTGCATGGTGGATCTGGCAATGGTTGCCACGAGTAGCTGCTCATTGGGGCTCAGGTGGACATCTGCCTGTGGGCCACCTCCTGTCCACCGCAGGGAGGCATCTATATGGGCCACCTTCTCCTTTGCCTGCTGCTTCCCATCACTCAAATGCTTCCTGCACTCCAGGGGGGTCCTGTTGTATGTCCCTATGGCATTCTCATGATGGGCCACTGCTTCCCAGCCCTCCTCCCATGCTGTACAGCTGCCACCCCTGCCCGACAATACATAATGCCTGAGATGGTATGCCTTGATGAGAGCCTGCTCCTCATCCATCGTGAAGTTTGACCACCTTCTCCTGGTGGCACTCTTGCCTCCTGACATTGTGGTTTCTGTGGGAGAGTCTAGACAGACATTAGTCATGCTCATGTAGATTCCTGTGTGCCCATTACTAACAGTGGGGGCATTCAACCACACCAGCACCTGTCAGACTTGGCCTGCAGGCAGTGCACAAGGGTCAGGGTGCACAGTGTGTCGTGGTGGTCGGTTCTGCATCTGGCATGTATGGCTAACCCACCATGGACAGCTGCAAGGCCATGGCCTTGCCACCTGTGACGCATGTCCAGCTACACATGCAGCTGTCTGACCATCACTCACACTATGCACATATCGCTGTTGGTGCAGGCACATCAGCCACCCCCCCACTAGTGCGGCCTGTGGGACAGTGTGTGGCATACCATGTCACCCAACACGTGGCCCTGCACATGGTTGTCCATCGCCAGGTACATCATATGGATTGGTTACACTGATACTGGGCCTGTACACACAGATGGCTCTACAACACATTCCTGTAGCAGTCATCTGTATCCCCCCTTCCCTGTGTGTGCCTGATTCTAGGCAGCAGTTGACTAGTGCACTTACCCAATCCGCAAACCCGCTGTGATACATGTAGAAATAAAAATGTACTCACCGTCAAGGCTGTGAATCCTCTCAGTCACCTATTCTCAGTGTGGGCTGAGTTGGGTGCATTTATGGCTCAGTGCATGCAAATGAGGACTGGGGCAGTGTTAATGAGATGCTAAACAGCTGAGATGCTCCTGAATACGTTATTGGGCTGATTTTGGAGCATTGTCTGTGAATTGCATAATTGCCATCAGCTCTTCTCAATCAACATGATGCATCTGCTGAGTTGGGCACATCCCTACACGGTGCATTTCCCGTGCATGCACGGTTGCATCTTCCTGAATGGGGAGCAAATGCTTTGGTGCATGCTGCGTGCATGCACTGTGTGTTGCACCCATGGTGCAGCACTGCAGTTGCATGCTTGTTCTGTCACTCGCATCGCAGACACCCATATGGTGCCCGTTGTGAGATGCAGTCTGTTCATGCATTCAAGCCCCCCCACGTGGTGCTCATTGTAACAGTTGTCAGTTTTCATATGCGGATCACGCATTGCATGCCATTGTGCATCAGTGTGCTACTGTTCATCACAGGTGCTATGCGTGATAGTGCGTGCCACTCTTAACATGGCTGCCGCATACACATTGCGCATGCCCAACCCACTCATGACCAATGACCCCACATTCCTACCATAAGAATGCGCATACACCTGTGGGCACATGATGGACCAACTGTGCTTCACGCTGCTGTGTGCAGTGCCATGCACGTGGCCTTGTGGCACATGTGGCATCATTTTGCATTCCAGCCACGCATATAGTGCATGTTACAGTATGCCATTACTGGTGTGGGGATGCCTAGAGCAGGGAGGACTGGACCCAGGACCATGAATTGGTCTGAGATGGAGTTGCTCCACCTGATGGCCCTGGTGCTGCATATGGAGGGGCGGCTGTTTGGTACTGAGGACCTGCAGGTGCCCAGAGCAGAGGTGTGGCCCACCATTGCCCAGTGGCTGGTGTGCCACACAGGGGTTTCCCACACTGGGGAACAGTGCAGGCACCATTATGGTAACCTTGGCTGGAGGGACGGGGCCCGTTGGTGGCAGCTGTGTGAGTGTGCACACAAGGGTGCACTTCCAAGACCAGGTAGGTTATGCACATCCATGTGCAGCACAGGTGCATGCAGGGTGGTGATGGGTCACAACACAACATCACACTCACATGGGCACACCACACCACACACACATGGCTGTGGCTGCACCTGCCCTGTGGTTTCCTGTCATGCATGCAACATGGGGTGGGCACTCTGCAGTAGTGTGTGTGGGATGGGTATACTGGGTCGCACATGGGGTGGGACTACTGTGTGCGGTGCATATCCACAGGAAGGCACTTTGGGGGTTCAGGCATGGCTGCTGTGTGCACTGGCTGTGTACACCTACACTAAATGCCCACATTGGTGTTCAGTGTAAGTTTTTGCACTGACATGTCTACTCATGGCGGTATCTGTCTGTTGTGCCTTGCAGGGGTAGAGGACAGAAGGTAGGCCATGGAGGCTGCTGAGGTGAGGCATCAGGGTGCTGCAGCTGGAGATCATCATGGTGGCCATCTGAGAGCAGGTAGGTGGTGCCCTTCTTTGTGCTTTGTCTGCTGGGGTGGGCTACTGCTCAGTGGGGGTTGTGTGCCTGCCATGGTCCTTAGTATATGTTCTCTGTGTCCTTACTGTAGGTCCCTGGAGTCATCATGTAGTGGCTGGAGGTGGAGGTGCTGTGGACCAGCTACAGGACCCAAATGGGAGGATTGCACGGGCCATCCAGGGGTCACTCAGGCCCACCCGACGGATGCTGGGGCACCTGAATCGCACCATAGAGGCCATCCTCCATCTCCTGCTGGCACGTGGCTGTCTAAGGTTGGGGCGCAGAGGTGTGTGGCCACTGCTGTAGCCTCCTTCTTTGTGCAGACTTTTTCCTGATGTATATAGTCTGCTGTTTCCCACATCCTCCATACCTATGTTGCTGTCCTTGCCCCTCCCCCCTTTTGCACATCTGTACTTGTATATAGTACCTCACTCCCCTTCCCTTTTGGATTAATCTGTGTACACAGTTTCTGCTGTTTCTTTTGCTTATATTGTTCATTATTCAGTTTGTTATTTATATAAATCTTTTGAATCTTTGACATGGTGTCCGTGGTCATTCACTGTTCCACGTTCCTGGGTTTGTGTACTGTCAGGGGATCTTCCCTGTCCCCTTACTGCCATGACCCTGTGTGCCCCTGGTTATGTATGGTCTCCTTCCCACCTGCTACCCCCTCTCCGTGCAGCCCCACTTTTGTCTACAGCATGTGCATGGGCCTCATGTCCTGCTGCTTATGTCCCTACCCCTGGTCTATGTGTCTGCACTGCTTGTGGCCTGTATACATTGCACTGCTGCACTATTGCTCTGTGGACCTGTGTGTGGTGTCCTGTGGTTGGGGATGTGGCCTGGCTGTGTGGCACTGTGGTGGCATGGTGTGCTGGCCACTGTTTTGGCATGGTGTAGCCCTGTGTGTCCCCCCCACATGGCCACAGTCCTGGCCACCCATGGTGTTGGCTTTTGTCTAGTGGCCTCCATCTTGCTCCTTGCATCTGTACACTGTTGTGTGGCACCATGCCAGCTACAGAGTGCCTTTTCTGTGTGCCTGCCATGGACCTGTGTGGGTTGTGGCCTGGGACTCTATGTGTTGTTCTCTGTTCCCTGTCTCAGTTCTGTGCCTGTTTTGGCCACTGTTGTGCCCTTGGCTTCTCTGGTGTGCCTCATTGGCAAGGCCACTGATTTTCGGTTTTTACCAGAAAACCCGGTAAAATTCCAGAATTAGTGCTGCCTGAACACCGGTAAAAACAAAGATTTCATGGAATGTGGCATTTTATATCAGATCAGTAAATCTACAAAAAACTTGTATTTTTCTTGTAATTCCTTCCTGTGCTATTTTCAGTTTGCTTTATTTAATGCTCTGTATATTAAGCCTTCTTTTATTTTGATTATTTATGCACATACTAAAAGAATGACAGCAGAATCCCGGTAAAATCCGGAAATTAGAGTAACAATCACCAGTGCAATTCTGGAATCTGATGTCTTGAAAATGGAATTTCATTGTTTTAATCACCGTAAATCAGTGGCCTTGCTCATTGGTCTTGTGTTCCTCTCTTCTTTGTGCTGTTGTGGCATGGTTACAGTTACTGTAACTCAATTTTGAAAGTGTTTGACTTCCAAACATATCCAAAATAAAATAATACTTTTTTTTTATTTTCAAAAGGGAAAACATATATTACTTACATCTTTAAAAACACACTGAAGTAAAATATAGATGATTTTTATAAAAATACATATTTTTTGCCATTAATATGCTATATTAACTTCAAAGAACAGGTCTCTGCACAATTTTTACTTTTAAACTTTGGGGCCTGAAAGTAATTTGACTTACAGGACTTCAATATGTGGACCCATTAGATATTTTTGACTTCTGTTAAAAAATAAATGAACTTCTGGTTGAAAGCAAACTTTCCTTCTCAAAATGTAATCAATGTTAGTCACCATTAAATCACACAATATGGTATTTCAAGTTTTACTTGTGTTAGTGAGTCTGTGTTTCACATAGAGAAAATAATACTTTCTGCAAATTGATGAAGGCATGAAGGTTTGTTTGGATCAGTTGAGTGATTTATTGTTGTTTTGTAAAAACATGTTTACAAAATCCAGTTTGCCTGCTTTACTATGTACAAGAAAAAAATAGGACTGGGATCCTATTCTAGTGTAACCTCTCCATCGGGGGCTTACCTGTGAACCTCCGAACAAGGCTAATTTCCCCAGGGTTTTGGTCCACCCCCCCCCATTCTTTTTTGGGGTTCCTGGCTGCTGCCCCTGTGTTCTTGTCCTCTCCTTCTGGCCCCCTCATGGATCTTCAGAGTGACCAGGGCCGGAGGATCAAGTTCACAGAGCCACTGGTTTTGGAAATGGCACTGTGGTGCCGGCGAGCTCTGTGCATGTGCCATAGCACAGTTTCTTTTCGGCCATTCATGGCCATTTTGGATGACCTCTCTGATGGTCCCAGTCTCAGGGTAAGCTAAGGAAGGGACTGGGACCAGTGGCAGGATTGGAGAGGCAGTGGGAGAAGAGAAAAGGCCATTTTTGTGAGTGCCAATCATGCTCGAGAATACGAGAACCACCTCATGAATATTAAGGAGGTGGAGTCCCTTTGAAACCATGGGAGTTCTGTCCACTGCCTAGTTGCACCAGAAATCCATGCTAGCAACAGAAAGGAAAAGGGATAGATTAAATAAATATTGAAGTGGTGTGCAAAGGGAAAGGTGTGGCTACAGTTCTGTTGGGAAAATAAATAAATAAAATGTATTCACGGACTGCAGCCAGAGATTGGGGCTAAGACATTGCATAAACTGTAATGGGATAATGTGTAGCTGCCTAGGGGCTATGTAGAATGGCAGCAGCGACAGACAACAGGGTGAACAGAAATGTTAATGGATGCAGTCACTTAACAGGGTACAGGGGTGGCTACAGCTGTGTGGGGAAATAAATAAATAAAAGTACAGGGTTTGGCTGCAGTGACACTTAAAATTTTGGGACTCTGTATAAACTTCAGGGACACTGTCTATCCAGCCACCATGTTTAGCAGCCATGTGACATCAGCTAGCCAACCTCCAAGTCAGGACTTTTTGGGGAAAATACTGGGAAAAACCTAGGTGCCTTTTTCTGCACCAATGAGGTATCATGGGAGCCTCATACATATTAATTTTTCTTGAGGACAGTGGCTCCAGCCAATGGGGAGCTGCCACAGAGCTCCCAAAAGTTAAGGACTGTTGGGTTTTGACTCAGTTCGGTGGGAGCCCCTCCAGAAGGAGGGGGGCTCCTGCCCCTGGAGAGAGTAGGGCTGCAGGATGGGCCTGCCTGGGGGCTGCCAGCAATTTGTCCCCAGGGCAGGGAGTGTCTGCCCCATTAGGAAAAGGGAAAGGAAAAGCTGGAGAGAGGAAAAGAGGTTAAAGAAGCAGCTTGACAGATAGAAAAGGAAAGCTACAGGATGCTGACTGTTCTGTGTTGTTCTGAAATAGCACCATGGTGATGAGATAAAGAGGAAGAGAGAAGAAGTTGTGTCCTGAGCTTGGGAAAAGGGCAAAGACTGTCTCTAGATCATGAGAAAAGACAAAGGTTGTGTTCTGAGCCTGGAAAAAGGAGGAAGGTTGTGTCTAAGCCTGGGGAAAAGACAGAATACAGAAGAATGATGAGGAACAGGAGAATATGAATGTGCTAAGAGAAGAAACGGAAGAGTGAGCCTCTTCATTTGGAAAATTGCTATGTACCTGCATGGTAAGGAAAGAGACACTGGGCGGGATATGCAGAATATGCCATGCAGGGGTGCAAGTCTGGGCGCAGTGCAACTAGGATGCGCCAGGGCATGGTCTGGGCGATATTCAACAGTGCTGCGCCATGGCTCTGCATTGTTGAATATGGCACTGTGGCTGCTCATATTGCGCAGGGTGAAGTGGCACTGTGCCAGCACAAGTAGCAAGTGAGGAGCAGGAGGATGCGCCAGTGCAAGTGCGGGTGCGCTAGGTGCAAGAACTGCAATATTCAACGCTGGGTATGCAAATTGGGCCATTATGCATACAAGGTGCAAATGGGGCCATTTGCATGTCATTATGGCCCCATTTGCATGCAGGTGTGCCGATCCCTGGTGACTTCAGCCTAGCGCCCTGCCAGGCTGCAGCCATCAGGGACTGACGCCCCTTGCCCCTCGGCAGCAACGCGCCCCACCACCCGATCGCTGGTCTTGTAAAAGTAAAACTTCCCTGGTGATCCAGTTGACCTGCTCTCCAGCCCGATCGATAGATGTGTAACAATAAATACTTTCTGGTGGTCTAGTGGACCTGCTCCCCAGCCCGATTGCGGGCTTAATAAGTAAAATCATTCCCTGGTGGTCCAGTGGACCCACTACCCAGCCCAATCATGGGCTTAATTAGTAAAATCATTCCCATTCCCAAATGCCAATCTTTAAAATGCTTGAACGCTATTCCACATACCCCATCCTAAACCCTCCCCCCGTAAATAAACTGAATGTTATTGTTTTGGAGCAGAGATGATTCCAGAGCCTAATTTTAGTGAGCATGCTACTGGATGACATGGGAGAGGTAACTGATATAGATTAATGTGGGGAGGTTTGAATCCTGGTAAGTCCATGCCTGGGGTAACTGCTGGGGAGGTGTGTTGGTACGACATCCCAGGGAGTTGTACAGCAGGTAATCAGACCCACTAATATGTACTCTGGGTGGAGGCACTGTCATTTTATTTTTATCTTTTGGGAAAGAACCCCCATAGGTCAGCTATGGAAACCAGCCCCCCGGACCTTGTAATAGCCTGCAAGGCAGGGGCAGTGGCCCTCTCCAGGATGGCGCCGGAGAGGGGATACACATGTATTAAAGATTTTATTACTGGGTATGACTGTTAAAAAAACAGTTCCAAACACATTTACAATAAAATAGTACAAATATTTTCAGGATTTCATCATATTGTCAGTGTGTAGTTGCATCCCTTGATCTTGTGACCATAGTATACACATTAGACAGTCAAGCTTAAACACAGTGCTCTCCATTTCATTAATTTGATATTGGTGAAGCTTTACTTCCTGTTTCAAACCTTACCTAACTGCAGAATGTGGAAGTTATGCTTGCCTGATTTATGTTAGTGATTTGTAAAGGCATAACATTTTGTAAAATACCTTTAGCTACTATGTGTATGGAGGGAGCATTGTATAAATCCATATTCTCTTCTGTGCTTTTACGTTTTATTTATTAACTTTTTATTATTTTTTTACTTTGTATTTATTAATTTTTGCAATGTGTTATGTTTCAAAAAAATAAATTAAGCAAAAGCACAGAAAAAAGCAGAATATGCCTAAAGAGTAAATAGATTACAGGTCACATTCAAAATCGGGATCTGAACATACACTCCCCTAGTTTGTTCAGGCTGGCTCGGTGGTGCTGAGGGTTGAGACACTGGATGCCATATCTTGCACCACACTGGCGACCTGGGTATGGGAGCAATCTCAGGCTGCTGGAGGTCAGTCAACGGGGGGCATAGACTTGGATTAAGCTGCCGTTAGGCAGCTCTCTTTCTCAGGGGAGGGATGTATGCACTGTGCAGCTTTGGCAGCCCCTAGTGGAGATTGGGGGCTCGGCTGATGCAGTACATGCTACAGAGAGTATATTGGCAGCAGCAAACATTCTGCAGGTGGGTGCGGGAGCATGCCTGCACTGTGCTGGACATCATTGCATGTCTGTGCTACCAGGAACACAGAAGCAGAAAATCTCCAGGTAACCGGGAAGACGACGACCGGAGCAGGGCCAACCAACATGCTCTACACTGGATCTGCCAAGCCAGCCTCTGGTTCCTCCCGGCTCTCTGACCGCACTCTAGATTATCAATAGAGTGCTGATCAGGAGTTGGCAGACCCACATGTGGGGGCTCAGAGCCGAGGGGGATGGCAAGTCAGAGATGCAGAGGAGGGACACCTGGGACAGAGGCAAGGTGTGGAGGTCTCGGTGTGCGGTTACAGGGTGAGTACCTAGGTCCTGTCTGAGAAAGTCCTTTGGGGCCAGGTGCATAAACAGAACTGAAACAAAACACCTCCCCTAGTTTGTTCCTTATATAGGGGTATGAAAAACATTCTGTTGTTTTAAGTATAGAGTATGGCTTCACTACTTATGCATTACAGCAGTTGTGATTCATTTAGATTATACTGTGAAATCTTTCTATAATCATAACAGTCAGTATCTTCATGAATGCGCCAGAATATGAGTGCCCTGTTCTCAAAGATGTTTGTGTTTTTGCCACAGTTTCCATGACTTACAGCAGCTTGCATAAACAAAGACACATGAATCGTCTCTGTGATATAAGTACCATAATTTTTTGCCACAATTTCAAACAGTTGACCAAATGTTAGACCTTTTAGTGGTCCAGCTGCAGCATAACATTTGGTGCAGTTGCACGACATCTGCCCTATGAATTGAGCCCAGTAATTTGAAAATCCTGCCCAGCTTGTCTTTGCAAGCTTTTCATTTTGTGGCTGACTAGCAACTTGAGTGTCAGAATTGGTACCGCAGTCTGTATAGACAGGTTCAGGAAAAGGGATTCCTCCAGTATCTCCATATCAGACCCATGGTCTTGCATTTTTGTGATCTGCTTTAGACACAGTCATGTTGATTTGTTTTCTTTAAGCACATGGGTCCTGGGAAGTGCTTACGATGTTTTGCATACTGCTGACTTTTTTTTTCTAAATATAATTTGTATCTCACAGCCTAAAGCATACATTGAACAGTGTTTTGAGATAAGCCAGTCTCTCCATAAAGTGCATTCTGGGGGCATCTGTTTTCTTGCTGGAGAAAACAAGCAGAGGAAAAACATCATTCAGTGTGTTTCTAATACGTATATAGTTACTGTGGCTCTCATGGTTATAAGAGCGTGTCGGAACTGCAGAGTGATGGATACTAAGCTGTTCTGAAACACAGCTGATACAATAGAACACTCTAATAGCCACAAGAGACAAATTAAATGAACATATCAACATGATATAAAGCATGTTAAAGATGTTTTAAGAAGAAAATGGAAAATTGAATTTAAAATCAAAATGCTTCACTTTGCAAAAAATGAAGAGATCCAGTTTGGGAAATGACCATGCTAACTGAACCCACATCTTTAGGAACATGGATCAGTTAGGATGAGACTTTATTACAATCATACTATAAAATATGAGGGAGGGCTTCCCACCAATGTTGCATTCCATTATGCCTAAGTCACTTTTTCTGGAAAGTGCCTCACTTGTAGTTTCCATAGAAATAAGCTGGTTCAGGTTTTTTAAAATTGTTTTCCATTTAAAAACATTTTCTGACTCAACCAATAATACAGTTATATATTCTGAAAGGAGAAGGATGTAGAAGTAATTGTGAACAATATACTGAAGCCAGATAGGCAGTATGCTGCCACAGTAAAGAAAGGACATGCAATGCTGGGATGCATTAGGAAAGGAGTGAGGAGCAGGTCAAGGGAGATGATCCTCCCCATACAAGGCCTTGATCTGAACACACCAGGGGTACTGAGTTCAGGTGATGCACCGCAGTGCAACAAAGTTACTAAAGAGATCAAAGAGGATCCAACAAAGGACCACCACACTGACTCATGGCATAAAAGTGCAATGAGGAGAGAAGTAAAGCATTCTGGCAGTAGATGGATTCCCTATAAGTTTGACTGGTAAGATGATCCTGGAGCAAGTCTTGCAGACACAGTCTATTTAGAGCTTCTTAGGGTGCTAAAATGACTGATATATTACACACTATGAATGAACACAACACCGCTTTTACAACTCAGAGAGCATTGCTGGGGAATGTAATAACATGTATAAGTACCTGGAATGTTTAGAAACAAACCATCCTGAATGGCTAAAAATGATATCATGATTTATACTGTATGTAATATTGTAGGATATATCAATATTTTACAAGAGACATCTGCTTAGAGAGGTGAATGAACCTCATGCTTAGTAAAGAAAGCCATTTAAAGATGGCACATCACATCTCCCAGTTGAACCTGTCCCCATGTATACCTTTATTTATCATATAATAATGCTATCATTCATGCCGTAAGAGAAAGTGTTAGCATAGTCAAAAAGACTCATGAGCAGTGGAACCATGACAAGGTCCTTATGTCTGTGAAATGCTCACTTACCTGCTGTCTAAAACAGCTGAACCCAATGTCTGTCTGTCTGGCCGCCTGCCTGCCTGACTGTCTGTCTGTCTATCTATCTATCTATCTATCTATCTATCTATCTATCTATCTATCTATATCTATCTATCTATCCATTTGTTTGTCAATCGATTGTACATGTGCAGTAGTGCCTGTATGTTAGGGTTGAGTTAGTGATTGTGTTAAAAATGGGACTTTTGACAGCTTACTGTATGTCTCGGTAGTCTTAGCACAAGGATTACAACATTTGATGTACGCACTCTTATTACTAGGGGCAAATTCTTCTGGCAAATTTGATGCAAATTAATTTGGTAATTTAAAAGTTATTCATTTGCGAATTTATGTAAAAATCCCAACTTTTAAGATGATTTTTTTTTGGTCCATGAATAGTGAAAATGTTACAAGATTGAAATTCTGAAACTTGCAGATTTCCTACAGCTTGTCTCAGAGTAGGACCTTTTGGTGGTTTCAGAATGGATTTTATTTTACATTTTTAAGTTATAAAGGTTTAAAGTTTAAAACTTGTGTACGTCTAGACCACTCGAAAAAATAGTTGAAAGAATGTATCTTTTTCTGAGTTAAAGTTCAATATAAACAAAAACAGTTTTGTCGTTTGCTAGTAGACAGTCTATCAAGATGTCTGAGCCAACATTAAAAGTAAATAAAGTTAGCATTTTTATTAGAAAAAGTGCTTCTGGTTGCATCAGCAATCCAGAAAGATGGACTTTAATGAACTCAGCACATGCAAAACACATAGCTTGTGTGTTTGGTAAGAGGCAACAAGCAAAACAAAAAATAATAGAAGCAAACACAACCAAAAAATAGGAAAAAGTGGAGGTTTTGGTTCATGATGAAACACAGTTGAGAATGTGACCAGGAAAAACCCATTCAATGCAGTCTGTATTACAATTAAAGTGATACATGAACATAGTAGTAAGAAAGTTAAGTCTTATCTCCTGCGCAAAGGAAAGAACGTGTCCCAGGAAAAGGTAAGTGTGCAACAGTGGAGTCAGAGAGTGCAGCTAAGGGGTGGCTAACCCATAACATGTTCGATCAAAACAGGATAGCTGCACTCCAAAGAAGTAATGCTGCTCAGTTTTCCATTGAAAAGAACATTATTTCTCTATTGAGAATTCATACAGCAAGCTGAGTGCTAGACAGTCACCACAGTGAACCTACCACCCCAGCACTTTGCCTGTAAAAGGCTTCATTTTTTTTAATAGATATTATAGGCCATAATAGTGCCCCTATAGTTAGGGTTGAGTAGACTGTTTAATGTTAAACCTCAAATTTTGCACATTAATATCTTTGGCTTTCTTCAACGGAATGAGCTGGCATTTTGCACGTGTTGTCTAGGAGGCAAAGTCTTGATGTGTGGAAATATTTGTGATGGCAGCTTGTGTGGTTTATGAGATCTGCATGTGTAATTTTTAGAAAAAAATTACATTATTTCATATACTTAACATTTTTTTTTTTGCTCTCACCTACAGACTACATGGAAAGGAAATGTTGCCCCAAACATGCAGGGGACATGTGTCATGTCCCATAACAGTGCCTTTGACAGGTCTGGTGAAAAAATATCGAAGAGTTCCAAAGTTATAAAGCTTTAAATGTTAGTGTTTTCCTACTTGTGCATGTATAATATGGGTTTTGAGATAATGTTCTGCAGTGAAAGTAAAATTGTAATGCCACAAATGCCCATTTTGCTTTTGGGCCACTTGTTTGGCACGGCACCAAACATTTTTTTCATGCCATACCAACCGCCATCTTGTTGATCATTTCCACAAACCAACAAATACGAAAAAAACACACAAATGCAGTGATTTTAAAAACCAAACATCAGAACTGAGGTAAACAGGATCTGTTTAGATAGATTCTGATATTTGTTTTATAGTTTGCTGTCCACAAATACCTTTTCTGGGCACACAAAATTCCAGGTGCCCAGCTTAGTGAGAGGAGCACTTCCCCCACATTCTATGTATGAGAACAGTGGGTATTTCTTGACTTCTGCAGCCACAGCTGAACTCATGCTATTGGTTACAGTGTGAGCTTGGAGCTACTGTTTCCCTGGTGTTTGGTGCCCCCCCCCCACACACACACTTCTGTGTCCATTAATCTCTGCCTCCCTGCCTCCATGTTAAACAAAAAAAAGACCTCCAGTTCCCTCCTTTCACTGGTCACAGCTTCCAGTAAAGGGGCAGGGAGACTCACTGAGGCTTCATGCATGTTTTCTTCCCTTCATGTTAAAAAAAAAAATACTCCAGTGTCCTTCCCCTTGCTGGTCATGGCTCCTGCAGATAAAGTGTGTGGGAGAGGGAAGACTAACACTGTCAGATTGGGAGCCACTTCCTCTATTACTTGTGTGGGAGGAAGAAGGTTGAATCTGAACATTCACAATCTCAAATTATCACTCTTTGTCCACTCATACACACCAAACTGAACAATAAATGCACCATTGCACTTCCCCCTGCAAATACAAAGTAGAAAGAATGTTATTTCACAGCTGTAGGCTGCAACACTTGTCTCCCCAGATCTCCACAGAGATAAGTAGTTAGCTTTTTTGTTTCTGTCCTCTGTTAATTCCTGATTTTGAGGAAACTGCCCCAAGATCCTGTTGCTACAGCCATACCATCATCAGTGACAACTAAACAGCTGACATGGTTGTCATGACTGGCAAGGACTCCTGCCTATTCTACCTTCAAGGTATACCACACATTGCAGTTAAAGTCATCATAACCTGCCAGCAGGAGGTGTCCACTTTTGGAGAAAGCTACTGACATAATTCCACAGATAATGTTGTCGTGGGAGTACATCATTAACTACTGGTCAACACACAAGTTGAAGAGTCGACAGTTGTCATCATCAGAACCAGTAGCAAATGCATTCCATTGGGGAAGAAACAAATTACATTAATATTTGATAGGTATCCTGTGAAAGATTGTCTACACATTCCATGTCGAATATTGCACAGTTTCAATGAAGCATCACAAGCACCAGAAATTAACATCCTCATATCGGGGCTCAGGGAGAGATTCCTTACATCCCCAGTTTGGCCAGTGAATGTGGTGGTCTGCTAACCAGTTTCAAGGTCCCAAAGTAGCACCCCACCTTCTGATCGCTGTATTTTATTTTTTTGTTGGTGGCTAGTGACTCCCCCCCCTCGAGATGTTTAAATTCCTGAGAAAAAGGAAACAATCCCCCAACATCTTTTTTTCAAACCTGAAAAAAATGGTCCCTCATGATCCCTGCCATCTCCTTTACTCGTCCTGACCCTCCCACTGAGCACCCATCACCCCCCCCACACACACACCCTTACCCTATACTTACTAGTGGAGATCATAGGCTGTCATCTTCTGTGGACTAGGACATGTCTGCACTTTTCAAAGATGAACTGTGAACTGAAGAATAAAGGTAAGTGCAGTGTAATGTATTTCAATTGTATTTTGAATTTATGTTCATAACTTTGCCATTTTTTGGATTTTTTTCACCAAATTTTTAACATGGCCTTTTTGGGACCCCTTCTAATGAACATTGCAAGTGCTATTTCACTAGTCTGGCCAAGAAGGTGATTTCACAGTTGCTGTACGAAATCACCTTTTGGGACCAAGTACTGAAATATCACAGCCAGTGCTCATGAGGTGGGGTCTCAATGATCCTGTTCAAATTTGTCATGTTTAAAATTTGGTGAAAAAAAATCCAAACAATGGCTGAGTTATGCGCGTTCATTGACATTTTTCTGTGCATGTACATAACTTTGGTCATTTTCATTATTTTGACTCCTAATTTTCAAAATAGCCATTTTTTCACACTACCTCATAAACAATACAGCTCTCATTTTTCACATCCTATCAGAAATGTGTTTTCATACCTGTGGCATGGAATGGTGTTTTGGCATGTATTTAAAAATTTTCACCTACAGGGTTAATGAGGTAAGGTCATAAGAAGACTCTGCTGAAAATGTGGGGCTAAAATATGAAAAAAAGCCAAAGTTGTGACCATTCATTGCAATTTCACTATGCCCGCTTGTAACTTTGGAAATGTTCAGTATTTTGACCACAGATTTTCAACATAACCATCTTATTACCCCACTTAATGTATGTCACAGCTGTAATTTTTCAAATCCTGGTCAAAATGTGTTTTTGCACCTTTGGCGTGGAATAGCATTGCAGTTGCGCAGAATTATGTTTTGACAGGGATTTGACAATTTTCTGTACTGGGATCATGAGGTGGGGTAATAAGATGGCTATACTGACAATTTGGTCACTGTTGTCCTGTAAATGGAAGTCCAGGAGCTGTAGGGCCCTGTGCTTCCACAACTACATACATATGCATCTATGGTGGGACAGGTGTGCACGGCCTGGAGGGCTAATAAGGAAAGGATTATACTATCTCAAAAAGTAAAGAAATAAATTGTGAAAAAACTGAGTTAATGCTCTAGTTATGGATAAAGCTACAAAAGTAGAGACATGTAGCATTAGAGTTTTCAAAGCTAACAACCCACACCCACCCTGCACACACCAACAGGCGTCGGAGGTGTGCCTTCAAGTTGTCTGCCCTAACGCTCACCCCATTCTCCTATACTGTACCCATCACAGCTTATTTACTTATGGAATGAGGTGAGTGTTAGGTCCGATGACCCCAAGGCACACCTTTCCTAGCCTCTTTCACGTCTTTAAACAAGTATGTCTGGTCCCACTTGAGAACTGTTTGTTTTGCAGGTTGTAGAGTTGGTTGCAGAATATGGAGAACCCTCAGGTTTCTGCAGAATCTGTCAAATTGCTTCCAGCATTGTCTGCTGCTAATAGTGAAGCCCAGGAACAGCGAAATAGTGAAATCTTTAAATATAGGGTTTTCAGTTGACAAGCAGCCTGCAGGATCCTGTCCCTGTCTTCAAGTCCCAAACATAACACTAGCCAGGTGCGTGCATTATTTTGGAATTATTTGCCCTCCACAGAATGGCATATCTGTTTAAAATTGAATAAGGCTATCACTTGAATTTTGTTTGAGCTCTAATGATGTATATTCAATCACTGATGTTTTGTCCTTTAAAAATGATCAACTGGACCATTATGGTGTCAGCATTGCTCCATACTGAAATTTCTAAATAGAATAAGTAAGCACTACATGTAAGTAATAAGCCACAATGGGTTGTGCATTGCAGGATTTTAATGCATGCCCCTGGGATGTAATAAGGTGCAAGGCTGAAAGCCAAGTGTCCTTATGCTGTGGGAAGTGCATCAAAATCCTATGATGCACATCATGGAGGTGCTTATTAAACTTATAAAATGGGTTGTTGGGGGAAGAAAAAATGAGATTTGGCATCTGACTATGCATTTATAGAGATGTAATAACTGGCCATCAATTTTTTCAATGGAGATGGCCATTTATTATTTGCCATAATAACCATCTGGTTATTATGGCAAACACATGCACACTGAGCAGCAGCTTCTGTCTTGAGGCATCCTTGAGTGCTGCACTCAGTGAGATAGCCATTTTCACCAAAAAGAGCATTAGTGAAAACAAATCCAAAAATATACTGTTTTTGGCTACAAATGAACTGCAGCTGCTCCCCAAATACTGTTCATAATTACTTACAAACAGCCCAATATCAGAGTGGCTCCTCCACGCACATAGCTGATAGTGCTGCTCGTGAACAGTGCTTCTCACAGCACATGGCATCATTGTTCAAACTATTTTAAAAAAATACTACATTAACTACTGATGCAATCTGAGGCAGGTGCCACTTGATCTCCTGTGTTATTCAGTTGGCCACATTGACCACTCTCCCCTGCTGTGATTAACATGTTTGGGGGGGGGTGAGGAAAAAATTGATGGTATGTATTTATAAAAAATAAAACATGGGGTGGTGTGGCTCACTTGAATTTAATACACACCTTCGGCAAGTGATGCTCAAATAATTCCCTCGACCTTTGCTCTCAGGGTTTATTTGGCATCACACACCTTGGGTGTATATTATTAAAGCACAGTACTCCGTGTATTATTCCCTATTTAACACATGGTCTTGTGATGTCTCTTGGCCAATTAAATTTCTAGATTTTTCTTGCCATTTTATACATTTAATAAAAAGCACTGAATCAATCTGAGTGAGAAAGATACCAAGTACTGTGTACCTTCTAGTGGTGAAAGTGGCAATGGATGGGAATGTCACAGTAGATCTTTAGCAGCTGGCAGAAAAGAGTAGTCTAGTACTTGGAGCACTGAACTATGAAACAGAACAACCCAGGTTACAACTCGTGACAGCTGCTGACTCACTGTCTGACCTTGAGCACCTTTACCACCTTGAGTTTCAGTTCTCCCAGCTGTAAAAGCAGATAAAAAAGTACTGATGGAAAATGGTATTCTAAGATTTAGTCTACTAGTATGTCTACCCATGGGCTGCTGCAACTTTAAAGAAGCAGAATGTGTTAGTCAACAAAACATTTACTTACGTTTGATAGGACGAAAGGAGGCCATGGGCCCATCATGATTTTTTGCAGGCCATTTATTCCCAATTATGTAGTTGACAAGAGCCATTCATCCAATTTTTTTTAAAGGAATTAGGGTTGTCCAAATCAGTTAAGTCCTGAGGGAGGGTATTCCAGAGTTTAGCCACTCTGATGTTATAAAAATTATCTCTTTTAGATGTATTGTCCCATTTTACATCTAAGATTTTGTTGTGAGATCTGCCTACAACACGTCTATCAGTTAATTGTATGTCTAAAATGCTCATCATATCATTATCTTTCAGAATTTTGTGCAGGAGGAGTAAATCACCTCTGTATCTTCTTAACTGGAGTGGCAATAGGTCTGTTTCTTTTAATCTACTAGCATGATCTATATTTGTTAGCTTTGGCACCATTTTAGTGGCCCTCCTCTGGACCCTTTCCAACATTGCTGTATCACCGTTTTTGTATGGATTCCAGAAGGGTGTACCACAGTCCAACTGAGGCCAAATGTAGCACCTATAGAGTGGGATAAGGCATTGTTCATTCCTAGAAACAAATATCCTCCTTACTCTGTTTAGTAGGCCATTTGCCTGATTGTAGATTTTAATACAGTGGTCATGATGTTAGTTTGTTATTGAGCATAATACCTAAATCTCTCTCACAAGTTGATTTAGAAATTAACCTGTTATTAAGGTAGTAGTCTATACATGGATTTTTTGTACCAAAATGCATAATCTTGCATTTATAAACACTAAATAATATGCCATTCTCGATAGCCCATTTCTCAATCTGTAGCAGATCATTGGTGATTGATTTTATGTTTTCTACATTATCCACTTTACCACCAAATCTTGTGTCATCTGCAAACTTGGAGAGGATATTATTTTTACTTATGATCTTATCTGAAATGTAAATATTAAGTAAGAGTGGGCCCAAAACGTACCCCTGAGGTACCTCACTGGACACCCTTCCAAGATTAGATACATAGCCATTTACTTTGACCTGTTGTGTACTATCAGCTAACTATTCCCTGACCCAATCTATTAGCCATGATAAAAAGCCAAATTTAATAAGTTTGTTAAGCAATTTTTGGTGTGGTACAAGATCAAAGGCCTTGCTGTAATCTAATAATATTACGTCCATTGGTCTCCCTAAATCAATGTCTTTACTAATATGATTGTAAAATGAAATTAAGTTAGTGGTACATGAATATCCTTTTCTAAATCCATGTTGTGTTTTGTCTGTAATCTTTAAACTGTTTAATTTCACTTTCAAACAGTTTCTTTATGATTTTCTCCATTAATTTGTAGACCATCGAGGTCAAGCTTATAGGACGATAATTTCCGACCTCTGCCCTCTTTCCCTTCTTGAATATGGGAATAACCATAGCTTTGTGTCAATCAGATGGTATTTGCTTATCGGATAATGATTTGTTGAATAAAATAGTTAAGGGTATGGAAATGGCTATAGCAGTATTACTTAGAGATCTTGGATGAATGTGTTCTGGTCCGGGACTGGAATTTCTGTTTTTTTTATAGTAAGTAGAGCTGATAAGACGTCTTCATGTGTTATTGTATGTTTGTTTTATTGGTTTAGGGTCTTATTCAGGAATATGATTAATATGTGAACTTGACATTTATTAAATACTGAACAGAAATAGTTGTTTAAGCTGTTTGCTATTTCCTGCTTATTTACAATTAATGACCCATTTTTATAAATAGGACCTATGATTTTAACTGTCAGATTTTTACCTTTCAAATATGAATGTATGGCTTTTGTATTATTTTTTGAGTGTGCTAATTTGAATTCCAATCTATATTTTACATTCTTTATTGCTTTCTTTAGGATGTTAGCCGATTGTTTATATTGTTTAGTATTTGATAGACTGGGATATTTTTTGATTGTCTTAAATAATTTTTTTTTTGTTTTTATTAATTTATGTATTGACTTAGAGTACCAAAGGGGAATTTTACCTTTTCTATTGTATTTCTTTCTAGTGGGAACAAACTTAGTTTCCAAGTCTAATGTGGTTTGTTTTATATAATTCCAAGCTGCTTCAACTGTAAACGATTTAGTACTGTACCCCATTCCATGTTATTTAATTGTTTGTTTATTTCTACATAGTTTGCTTTGTCATAGTTTATTAGTCTTGTTAATGTTATATTTTTAATCATTTTTTTGGAATGTTAAACAAGACAGAATTATGATCACTGTTCCCTAATGGTTCAGTGATTTCAATATTTGTTATGATTTGTTCATTATTGGTCATAAGTAAGTCCACAATATTGTTATCTTGGGTAGGCTGTTTTATTAATTGTTCCAATCCAATATTAGTTATCAAATTAATGAAACTATTTTCCATTTTACCAGACCATTTTAGGGTATTCCAGTTTATTTCTGGAACATTAAAATCACGAGAATGATAGTATTTCCTTTATTGGTCATGTCAGCTATTTCATTAAATAGGGTTTCATTATAGCTATGATCAGCTGCAGGTGGTCTATAGCAGTTACCAATTAGTAATGTACAATGACCCCTAAATCTGATGTTTGCCCATATACTTTCATTATCATTATTGTTTTCCTGCATAAGTTGATGCCAGTCAATATTATTATAGACATACAAACAAACCCCACCTCCTTTTCCCCTGTCTATTTTTGCAATACAGTTTGTTGTTGGGGATATTTTGAATCCATGTGAAACTATTATCCCATGAAGTCTCAGAAACTGTAATGATCAAAAGATTCAAAATTAAAGCTTTAGCTTCCAATTCGGCCAATTTATTTTTATTCAAACTTCTAGCATTTAGCATAAGGATTTTGTAATTTGTGTCATGATTTTTAGTAGCTTTGGTTATTAGAGAAGGATGATCATTTCTTCTCCTCCCTTTGCAGTTAGTTTAAATAATTATCAATGAAGTTCAAAAGGGATTTCCCCAAAAAGATACTACCCCATCAGTTTAGATGGAGTCCATCCCAGCAGAGCAAGGCATTCCTGTCAGAACGTTGTTCCCAGTGTGTCAAACAAGTTATATTTTGTTTGAAACACTATTTCCTTAACCATTTGTTTAGTTGTTTTATACTTTGGCTGGGGTATTCAAAAGGGTTGCTCATGGTGCAACAGGGTTACGCCATGCTCAACCCACCAGTGTACCCCAGCATGATATTGAAAAAGGCAAGCTGAGCTGCTCAACTCCCAATGCACTGGGGTGCATCCATAATGTTTGCTGCACAATGGCAGAGTGTGTGCCCATGCATATTTGGCACATCCCGATATTCGGCCTGGGATGTGCGGTGCATATGCCGGTGCACCCCCACATTGTGCTGCACAGGGTGGTGCAAAGATGTGCCTGAAAATACAGGGAACAAGTCAGGGACACCCACAGGTGGGCTGACACATTGCAGGGTGGAACACAGCAACTACCTGACTGTGGGTGGCCACCTGACCTCCCCAGACACCATATAGGTGCATACAGCTGCCTGGTGGTCCAGTGGACCCTCACTCACTCATGGACAGTAATATAAATGAAATTCCTGCTGGTCCAGTGGACCATTCCGCCCTGCCCAATCATGGGCATAAGTGTTTCACAATCCCTGGTGGTCTAGTTGAACCCCCCTTGCACAGTTGTGGGCACACACATACAAACCCTGGTGGTCCAGTGGTAGCCCCTTTCCACCCACCCACTGAAGTCCACACCACCCCACACCACCCCCAGTCAGTGGTGGGCACCCCACCCACAAGCTGCCTGGTTGCCAGTTAATCTGATAGTGCATACAGCTTGTTGAGTAATGTTGATCTGATCAGGGTAAATGGGTGTGCAGACTAAATTGTAGTATAGTTCTGAATTGTGAATGAATACTCATTCACAATTTGGGACTGTGTAGTACAGTTTGGTCTGCACACCCATTGGCCCACACAGTGGACCAATAGGTGTACAGCCAAGCTGTATGCTGTCAGTTGTTGGGAGGCTTGTGGGTGGGGTGCTGCTGCTTGCCATTGACTGGGGGGGTGCAGGTTGGTGGGGACTGCAGTGGGTGGGTAGGAAGGGGGTACCACTGGACCACCAGGGTTTGTATGTGTGTGCCCACGATCGGGGGAGGCGGGTTCAACTTGACCACCAGGGATTGTGAAATACTTATGCCCATGATCAGGCAGGGGGGAATGGTCCAGTGGACCACCAGGGATTTTACTTAACGCACAGCCTGCGATCGGGCGAGAAGGTACGGTCCACTGGACCACCAGGGATTTCATTTATATTACTGCCCACGAGCGGGTGAGGGGATCGGGTCCACTGGACCACCAGGACTATTTTTAACATTTCCCTGTGATCGTGTGACGAGGAGGGGGAGTTTCAGGGCATCGGTTCTCGATGGCTGCAGACTGGCAGGGCACCAGGCGTAAGTCAGTCATGGAGGATAGGCACACCGCATGCAAATGGGGTCATAATGACATGCAAATGTTCCCATTTGTGCCTTGCATACATTATGCCCTCATTTGCATGTACAGTTCTGAATATTGGGATTATGCACCTAGCGCAAGTATACTTGCACTGGTGCATCCCCCTGCTCCCCTACTGCCTCTTGTGCCTGGCGCAGTGTCACTGTGCTATGCACAATGCTTGTGCCCTCAGTGCCATATTCAATGGTGCTGAGCCATGGCACAGTACTGTTGAACATCGCCTGGTCCTTGCCCTAGTGCAACCCAGTTGCACTGCACCCAGGCTTGCACCACAGCCGGGCACAGTTTGAAAATCCCGGTCTTTGTGTTTTAGCTGGTGTTGCTCAAGGAACTGGAAGGATTTCCAAAAAGCATGGGGTACAACCCAAATCAATTAGGGTGTTAGATAGGGCCACATAATCTTGTTTAAATTCATTTAAATTTCTTTGGCCAATATCATTCGTGCCTGCATGAATGATTACTAGCAGATTTTTCCCTGCATTTTGCAAGATATCTTTAGCCATAGCAGTTATTTCTGCAACTTTAGCCCCATGGAAGGTAGAGCAAGTTCTAAATTCCTTATATGGGTTACAAATCACCCTGTCAAGATGCTTAATAATAGAGACCCCAAGTTCAAAAATATTAGGTATGATATGGTTCTTGTCATGTTTTATTTCTGTATCCATGTGGTGATCAGATCCTACTGTATGAGGTATATGGTTTTGTGTTACGGTAACATTATTAGGTTCTTCACTCAAGTTAATCAGTAATGTGTAATTATTTCTGCTTGGAATAAATGCTGGAGTACTGTCTGGTGTATTTGGGATTATCTCTGCAATATTTGGATTATCATCCTCGTTCTCTATCTGGAAAATGCTAAATCAATTTGAGGTTGGAATAAGGAATCGTTCTGCTTTCCTTCTCTTCTTTGGTGCCCTGGTTGAGACTGTCATCCAATCTGGACATGCATCAGAACCTTCATCATCAAGGTCCATCACCCCTTTTTTTAAGGTTCCTACATGGTGAGGTATAGAACTATTAATTGGGTGATGGATGAAGTTCTGAAGTCCTTGTTGGCAGGGATTCTTTAAGTAGTGCAAGGGGAAGTGTTGGACTCATCACATAGGTCAGTAGTATGTGTACTCAATGCTGAGGATTGTACATTTTGTGACATGTCAAAACATTGTAGCATATCCTTTTGACTTGTCTCAAGGGTTTGTAATCTGCTACTAAATAAATTTATTTCTGCTTGTAAGTCCAAATTGTTAAACATTTTGCGCAGTTGAATTGTTGTTCCAAGGGAATGCTGTTTCTTGTTATAAGATACATATTACAAATGCAAAATTTAATCTCATTTCCCCATCCAGGGTGATGATTGTATTTGTCTTATTTATTGATTCAGGCATTTTCTACTTAGTAATATCAAGTTAGTGTTTATCCAGGGTACTGTACAAAATTTCTAGCGTTACTTCCTGTTTGCTAGCAGGGTTTGGTGGCAATCTTATATAAACAAATGGCCAGATTAGAACTATAGGCATGTAGGCCTACAGTTTCCAATAATAAGTAAGCTCCCTAATACCTTTAGCTTTTCTTCTTGATACTATGATACTCGTACTTACTTTTTGCCTTGTATCCATGCTGCTGGGCTATCCCAAGAACCCACAGAATACGTGCAGATGCATGTGTCTTTGTGTGCAACAATGTGCGCTCACCCTGCCTGCCGCAGTGTGGGCTAAAATAGCAGTCACGTCACCTGGAACCAAACCATAGGGTCACGGAACAGTTTGTGAAGCTGTAGTATCTAAAATCATTAAAATTTGGTGATTTAAACCACAAGTAGTGTGTGAGGTTGCAATAACAAGCTGAGTACCAGCAGAAAAAAATACACTGTTATGTTCAACGAGTTGTAGTTTCAGTACCCAGACGGAACTACACCTCCTCTTCCTACTTTCAGATACTGCAGGGCTCCCAATGGACAAGTACCTTACACACTGTACCACAGTCTAACAAAGCACACAATACATATATTTCATTTACAAAGCTGCTTGGTTTTAGTGTAGCAATAGCCAGCAATACTCACAGCTGTCCAGGAACTTTTGACATATAGTTTTTAGTATGAATATATTTCAGACATAATTAGATTCATTATTATTTTTATTTCTCTAAGATGTTTTTAAAATGCTTGTTATTACCAATGTTACAATTAATGACTCAAGCCTTAAAGTTAGCCACTGCTAGCAAGTTTTAAAAAATTCCCTCCCTCAAGGTTACTTTTTGACTACATTCTGGATTCATACTGTTGATGTGTTAGGAGGATGCAAGCATACATTCCTGATGGTAAACTGCATAGTTTTACACCAAAATGTTAAATGTATTCATTTTGGCCATGACCAGAGAGCAAGGACTTTTAATAACTTTTAAATCCCATGGGCTCAATTTTCAAAGCGCCAAAACTGATGCAAGATGCTGTGTCAAATATAAATGATGCAAGGAACACATTGCATCAAAACTGGCAGCAATCCCAATTTTTGAACACAGGCTGGATCGAAATTGGGTAACCTTGTACCAGACTGGTCCTGCGGGGGAGGCCATGTTGGAGGGGGCCATGCACCACTGCATTGCTGCCGTATCCCTTATGTGGGATTTGCAATGGCCCCCAAAGTCTGCAGGACCTGTCCAGAGTTAGACCAGCCCAGAGCTGGTCTTATGGACCCTCGGCAAGTGGACACCTATGCACAGGAAGGCAAAGAGGCAGGTGACTTCACGGGGGGGTCCAGAATGCCAGCAGCAAATTACTACACAATCCAGCAACAGGACAACAGGGGGCCACAGTCTCCAGTGCCACTCATATTGGCAGTGTCCTCAGGTGCCTTCCCATGGCACTAGTCAGAGTGCTGTCTGTCCCCCAAGATTGCATTCTCTACCCATCCCTCCCCTTGGGCAGTGCCAATAACACCATCCACCTAACTTTCAGTAGTGCCACAGACTCTGCTGCCCTCCTGGGCACATGGCTGATGGTTTCTGCCTCAAGGAACACTGCTGCAAATCTGTCCAGAGTTTGCAGCATTCCTCTCATGTGTGCCCTTTGCTTGTTGCATCGGATCACTTGCAGCAATTGTGCCGAGTGTGGCACAGGAACCCCACCTGTTACAAAATCAGGTGCAGGGTTCCTGGCACACTGGGCACTGGTGCAAGCTTCAGTTTGCCTCAGCCTGCATCAGTCTAGGGAGCTCTTTAAAAAAAAGAGCCCCATATCTTATTTCAGAAGTGAAATAGAGTGAAGAGAAAAATAAATACCGCATATTGATGTTTTTGCCAGAAATACATTATCACCAAAAAAACTATATGATGAAATGTTTTTCCACAAACAAATACTGCTGCTTCAACACTGCAGACAAGGATAGGATTCAAGTCACAAATCCCACAAAGTAATGGCAGGAGGTCGACTAGTTGGATAAAGAGGAAATCACCATTAGCTAAGTAGTAAGCCTCTGCTGAACCATTCCAGCCCATTGCAGTGCCCATCACTTGAAGGCATCAAGCACTTGGCATTTCTTACTCTGATTGTTATGCACAACAGTTTTAGTCTTGTCTGTCAGCTTGAAATCCTTCAACAAATCTTATCTTTATTGCCATGTACAGTAGAATTTCCAAGAGCTTCCTGGTGTTCTTCAAGGGAGTTCATTCATTGTTATGGCATCAGACTACATACACAGAAACGACAAAAAAATATATTGAACCTTGAGAACCTGCAGATTATTTAAAAAGCTTTTTCTAGAACACAGACTAGAACTATTGGCCGTCCATGTTTCAGGCATCCAAAATGTCCTCGCAGACAAGCTATGTCAGTCGCAGTTTTGAATGCATGAACGGGAGCTGCTGACCTTAGCAGTAGAGGATCTGTTCGACAGGTGGGGTTGTCCAGAGTTGGACCTTTTTGAGTCCCCATTCAATACAAAACTCCCGCTTTTCTGATCACTCGCTCCAAGGCCGGGAGTTTTCTAGTGAGATGTGTTGTTCCTATCTTGAAAAGGGAGATTTCTTTATGCCTTCCATCCCTTTCCTCTGATTCAGAGGGTGTTAATCAAGTTCCAAATGGAGGGACCTACCCTGATCCTGGTGGCTCCCTTCTGGCCTTGTCAGATATGGTTTCCCTTGCTGCAACAGCTAGCGATGGAACCCCCAGTATCTCTGCCACTGTGCAAGGGCTTGCTATCACAAGAACGAGGTATCCTGGTCCATCTGGATCTCATTTCACTTCATCTCCATGCCTGGCTCCTGAAGACATAGCTATAGTGAGATTTAAAGTGTGCCATAAGGTGGCTGATGTCCTGGTGGCTGCCAGAAAACCTTCCAATAGAGCCACTTATTCCATAACATGGAAGCGGTTTGCTTTGTGGGATGCTTCCCATCAGTTTGATCCCTTCCTTGTCCAGTAAACCAGGTGCTAGTGTATTTATTGTCCTTGTCTGATGCAGAACTACAATACTCTCTATTAATATGCACTTGGCTGCTATTTCAGCTTTCCATGTGCCTATTCATGGCCGTACAGTGTCTCAGCTAGAGGTGGCCTGTGGTTCTTGAGAGGCATTCTACACTTGAAGTCTCCCATCTGCAATCCAGTCCCAGCTTGGGACCTGAATTTTGTGCTGGAGAAACTTACTTTGGCTTCTTTTGAGCCAGCCACTACTTGTGGCTTATGCTTCCTTTCCTGGAAAGCGTTATTAGGGCTGCAGTGGGTGCAGCCCTGCAGACCTCTTGCTATGAGAAAAGGACTCCCGCATTCCTTCCAACCAAACAACATGTTGGACATGGAGCACAGTCATCTTCACATCCGTGGTGTCCCTGGAGCACTCTGCTCCTTGTCTCAAGTGGCACTGCACTATTTTTTGCCTGTTTGCGACACTGGGGGAATGGGAAACCCCAGTGTCAAACTTACGTTTCTGGGGGGTGCTGGGTAGGTGCTGAGAAGGAAGGTCGCGGGGGCGGCTAAGTATAATTTAAAAGAACAGAAATTTGGTGGTCATGGCACACTCCGCAGTGCCCAAGATGGCTGCTGCACACCACTGCACATGCACTAGTGGTCATGCATGCACAGTAGGCTGCAGTGGCCATCTTGGACACTGTGCATTGTGCCATGACTGCTGATTCTTTTCTTTTAAATTATAGATAAATCCCCCACCTGACCCTCCCTCTCAGCACCCACCACCCCACCCCACTCCCCCCAGAACATAAGAGTGACACTGTGGTGCCCAGTCCCCAGTGTCATGATCAGATGCCCACAAGTTTTCTTTCATATTTCACCACCCAACCCTCCCTCTCAGTGCCCCCCGAGAAACATAAGAGTGACACTGCAGGTGCCCAGTCCCCCAGTGTCATGATCAGGATGCTACAAATGTTTTTTTTCCATATCTCTACTTGGTCCTCCCTCTCAGCACCAACCACTCCACTACCCCAGAAGCATAATAGTGGCACTGGGGGGTGCCCAATCCCCCAGTGTAGAAATCCTGTTTTTTTTTTCTTCTGTGTACCTGTAAAAGTAAACCATCCATCAATGTCTTTTGTGGACAAGACTCTCCCCACCTGACCCTCACACTCAACACCCAGCATCCCACACTCCCCAAGCCCTTAATTACCAATTGGAGGTCCAACACAGTAATCCTCTCCGGATGGCAGGCACATCTTCACTCTTCAAAGCCAGACCACAAACTGAAGAAACAGGTATGCGTTCAATGTATTTCAATGGTGTTTTAAACTTAGTGGCATAAGTTGGGCATTTATGCATATTTTTTCCCAAATTTTTAAATGCCTTTTTTGGGACACCACCTCATGAACAATGCACGTGACATTAGGTAAATCTGTCTGAAAACATGATTCCTCAGTCGCTGCATGAAATCACCTTTCAGGCAGGAGCTGAAAATGTTCTCCACCATTGTTCATGAGGTGGGATCATAAGAAGGCTATATTCTAAATGTGGTGTGTAAATATTAAAAAACAACAAAGTTAGGCATCTATGTTGCATTTTGTGAATGCAGGCTCATAACTTTGGTAATTTTCAGTATTTTTGCCCCAAATTTACAACTTAGCCATATCTTTGCAGCACCTCATGAATGTGACAGTTGTCATTTTTCAGATCCTGTCCAAAGTGCTTTTTACATCCTAAAAGGTGATTTTGCAGTCTTTGCATGAAATCACCTTTCAGGCAGGAGTTGAAAATGTTCTCTGCCACTGTAAATGAGATGGGGTCATAAGAAGGCTATGTTCTAAATGTGGTGCAAAAATATTTAAAAACCAAAAAGTTATGAGGCTATGCTGAATTTTGCAAATGCAGGCTCGTAAGTTTGGTAATATTCAATATTTTTACCCCAAACTTTCAACATAGCCATTTCTTTACAGCACCTCATGAATGTGACAGCTGACATTTTCAACTCCTGCCCAAAATGTGTTTTTGTATCCTGAAAGTTGATTTCCTAATCCCTGTGTGAAATCACCTTTTGGGAAGGAGTTGAACACTTGCTCTGCCCTTCTTCATGAGGCAAGGTCATAACAAAGCTATGTTGAGCATTTGGGCCTGGATATTCAAAGGGGTTGTGCTGGGCAGGATATTGAAAGGGCTGCCCGGTGCAATCCAAATCCTGATGTGCCGGGGCACAATGTAATCCTATGCAGCACAGACGCAGGGGGTGTGCCCATGCATATGCGGCACATCCCGATATTCAGCCTGGGATGTGCGGAGCATATGCTGGTACAGCCCTGCCCTGCACCACATGAGGGGCTCAAAGTTGAGCCCATGCAGAGTAGGAACATCTCCTGTCCACCTGTTGCAATATTAAGTTCTGCCAACAACCATGTTTCCTGTAAACATATAAATTGGAATTTATCTATATAGTCCCAAAATTTGGGGTCAACCAGTTTGTCTTTTAGACCTGAGATAAGCAGTGTCAGTGGCTCAGTAGGTAGCACACTCACCTCTGAGGCCGGGAGATCAGAGGGCTGTGGGTTCAGTTCCCACATCTGGCACTTGGGTTAATATCCCAGTACTGACACTATAGTGCAGCATGAGAGGGGTGCTGCACTTCTGAGGTGCCATCTTTCAGATGAGATGTTAAACTGAGGTCCCATCTGCCTGGATTGGTAGTAGTTCAGGTGGATGTTAAACATCCCATGGCACTTTTCGAAAAGAGTAGGGGAATTTCCCCGGTGTCCTGGCCAAATTTCCCTCATTCACTAAAAATACCACCAACAGCTTAATTTGGTTCAAGATCAGTTGGCATTCATCTGTATCCCCCTCCCCCGGGTCATGCCTGAAAATAGGCAGGATTTATCTAGTGCACTTACCTGGTCAACAAAAACTAAAATAAAATAAATATTCCAATACATCATCTTAGCAATATTTTTCTCCATTCCATCAAAGGATTGTGGCATTTTATGCGGCTTCCCTCCTCTGCCTTCTATCTGTAAACATCAGCAATCTGCCTCTAATCCTTCTAGTAACATGTCTATCTGAAGTTTTCAGAACTGACTCCCTTTTATTGAAGCTATATGGTTCCCTGATATCCCTGAACCCTGAGTATGGTCTTGTTGTGCTTCATCATGAATAAAAATACCAAGCTTATCTAATAATTTGCTCTTGCTTATCAGTTGGTCATAAAATGTACCATCTTTTATCCACAATGACAGAGACCTTCTTCTTCCGATCTGATCACCTTGCTGAAATCTTTACCATAGGCTGGCCCGGAGGCATTGAGGGTTGAGGCACTGGATGCCACACCTCGCTCCAAACTGGCGACCTGGGTTCGGGAATGAGCCAGGGTCGTCAGGGGTCATCAGGGGAAGAGAAGGATTGAGCGTCCGTAGGACTGCTCTCCTTCTCCAGGGAGGGGGTGTACTGCTGCCGGTGCTCGGGTGGCCACTGGCGATGGCTGGGGATCACTGAGCATAGGCAGGCTCTATAGGGACATACTGTGGCAGGATGCCAGGATCAGGGGGCGTATGGACGCACGAGCTTGGATCCTTGGGCCTCATTGCATGCCATAGACATCAGGGAAGAAAAACAGAGGAAAATATGGACATCAGACATGGCGGCTTGATGGCCGTCTCTAGTGGGGATAACTGGTTGGCTCCATAAGTGCGTGGCACTGGATCCTGTTTCGGGGGGTTGAGCTATGGGGGAAGAGCTCCCCTTCACCCTGCCACAGGGGGTAAGCCACGGGGGTAGCCATGGGTCCCACGATAGGAGTGCTGGATTCCCGGAGATGGCAGCCGGAGACCTGAAGTGGATGCCTGAAGCAGAAAAAGGTAGGCAGTCTGGTGACTCAAGGAGGGAAAAAGAAAAGAAACAAAAAAAAAAATTAAATCTTTACCATAGATTTCCATTTTCAACAGGATACTTAGAGTCTCTGCAAATTTGGTATGTACAGTGAAGCCCACCAGGATGAAGCCCAAATCTGCAGAATTCTGCAGAAGAGTTACTGCAGCAAACAATGCAGTTTCAATGGGAGTTAATCCCTTTTGTCATGCAGGAAACCTGTGACACTGCGCTTCATCCTGGAGAACTTCACTGTATATTTCAGGGGGGTTCATTATAAAATTGCTTAATTCCAAAAATAGAAAATAAGTTTTCACTCTTTTTCTAAATCCTCCCTTTCTCTGAATTATAACATTCTGGTAAGAGCTCTTTCAAAGTTACTATGGCTTCCAATTCCATGCCTGTTAATTTTCTTTGTTGCGAATAGCCTGCAAGATGTAATGTTGATCAGAGATCACTAGCACCAGTTCAGAATTACTCATATGTCTCACTATATGGCCCATGGCAGTCTGCAATTCCATGGCCACAGTAATGGCCAGAGAATTTCCACCTACCTACAGTGTCAGTTGCAGAAATTGAGAAAATGGCTACTGAGTGCAAAATGACGGCCGCAGATGCGATCGTGTTTTTTTTTGTCAACATTACTCTCAGCATCAGTATTTACATTTCATGCCTTAGGAGTCTGAAGTTAGTCATCAGCATTACCAGCAGCAGTATTTACATTTATGTCTGCCCTCAGGTCATTACACTTGCTTTCCAGCCCACAAGCCTTGAAGTCCCTGGTCTCTTAGTCCCCCCGACAGTAGCTCAAGCATACACATGTACGAGTCTTGATATTTTTAATAAAATAAAGATACATATTTAAAAGATATAAACACACATAACATAGCCCCTGCCCCTGCCTATACAAAGCAATGCCCACTGCCTGGTGGGTCAGCAACCCATCCCTGCACATTCTACCCTTTGCATTGTCCTTTAGCATTAGGCTGAGCCAGCATTTTTGGGGGGGGAGTACAGAAGTCATTTGCTTTCCTACCCACCGGCTGCTATTTTTAAACAGAAGTTGGACAATTACTTTGTATCGTCTGCCCAGCAGGCAGGATTTCAGGTGTTGTCCTCCTTATCTCTGAACCCCCCCCCCGCCACCGATGGTGACCCATTCTTACACCTTGCAGGCTGTCCCAACAACAATCCCTGGAATGCTGCACAGCAGACGGAGAGAGATTAATCCTGCCCACTGGCTGGTAACCTGTGCAACTTGTCTTCAGTACATAGCGGCCAGTGGGCAGGAAACCAAGCAAAAAAAAAACTCATTCCTATTTGCAAGTGCCTTTGCTCACTTCAGGTGAGCACATTTGGAATGAAATGTAAAATAAAATAAACTATGTACACACACAACCAGTAAAAATAACCTGTGCTGGTAACTGCTCCTCCACAGTTGGATTTCAGGCTTCACTTCAGCCACCCTGCTCCCCTCCCTTTCTATGCCACTCCTGGGTCCCATTCCCCGGCTGTCCTAAGGAGGCAGGTTGCGAGGCTGGTCAGCATTCTGCTTAATTGCTGCTGCTGGCTCTTGCTCCATTCCTTGCTCTCAACTCCTACGTGTTCCCAGTGCTCTACCAAACAAAAGTTTATATCCTGCATAGCCAGATTTTTAATGCTGCCCGGGGATCAACTTTGCAACAGCTGAATGGCTACATGCAGCAGTCAATCAGTTCTGCACTTCACACTGTCAGCAAATCAAGGGCTTCTTGGTTTCTTATTCTCCAGCTGGGAGTAAAGCGTGCAGTGATCAGGGAGTAGAGACATGGGAAGTACTAACCATAAACTGGGGCCAATTTCAGTAGTTTTTCCCAACATTTCGGGACTCTGAGTTGACTGAGAACAGAACACCAAGAAGAGGAGGAAGACAATGACTGCTGAGGAAGAAGGTTGCTGCTGTTGTTCCTGACATCTTGCTGCTTAGCAGAGGTAGTACAGCATGTTGCTGCATTTTTTATGTTGGGCTTTGCACTTTGTTCCTTTGCTTGGTTGTTTAGTGTTTGTGGTTTGCAGTCCTGATTATGATGTTGGTGGTATTTCAGTGAATGGTGAAAATGTATTATTATTTTTTTTTATGTATTTTTTACTGACTGAGAAAGGATATCTCGGGGGGAAGGGGGTGGCTGCAGCCACCTAGGTTGTTATCCCTGGGCCTTTTCTTCCAGTGTCCAGCTTAAAGTATTTCCAGTGCTGGTGGCCATCTGTTCCAATTGTTTGCTTCTATTTTCAATGTCCACAGGTACAGCCCATGGATGGCTGGGGAAGGTTTCTCTGACCTAGGCTGGTATTGGGCTCTCCTAGTCACCCAGAGGCTGGACCTGTGGACCTTAGCAACAGCAGCAAAAACTTGGAACAGACTGCCACCAGCATAGAAGATATTTTAAAGATCTTCTCTGCTGGTGGTAGTGTGTTCCAAGTGTTCACTGCTGTTATCAACATTCACAGGTACACTCTCTTGGTGGCTGGGGGAGGCTCTGCCCCACATTGTTGCTGTATTTATTTCTAGCTTCTGCATGAAAATATTTCCTGTGCTGGTGGTCATCTGTTCCAAGTATTTGCTTCTGTTGTCAAGGTCCATAGGTGCAGCCCCTGGATAGCTGAAGGATGCTTCTTTGACCTTGGCTGGTATTTCACCCCCTTCAGCCACCCAGAGGCTGAACCTGCAGACCTTGACAACAGCAGTAAACACTTGGAACAGACTGCCACCAGCACAGAAGATATTTTAAAGATCTTCTCTGCTGGTGATAGTCTGTTCCAAGTGTTCCCTGTTGTTGTCAACATCTGCAGGTACACTCTCTAGGTAGCAGGGGGAGGCTCTGACTTATGTTGTTGCTGTATTTATTTCCAGCTTCTCCATGAAAATATCCACAGGTACACGCCTGGATGGCTGGGTGAGACTTCTGTGATCTAGGCTGGTATTGCATCAGTTTTACAGTGGAACAGTTACACAGTTTGAATTTTTCTGAGAAAGTGGTAGACGTGGTACAGCTACACACAGAATTGTTGACCCCTTTCAAAATGTCTAGATCTGCCTGATTAGGAGTGAGCATGGGCTGGCTAATAAAATGTGCCAGGATGGAGAGCACAGCTAAGTAGTGGAGAAGTTGAGATTGCCCTGGAAATGCATTGCATCCAGGTAAGGAGAAAAATCTGTAACATTTGTTAAATTGGTTTACATGGTTTGTATTGCATTGCCAAGTTATCACTGTATTTTCTACTTTGTTCCCCTTGCAGCAGCCCCAGAAAAACTAATGCACATTTTTTTGACTGTTCTAGAGATTAATTCTGCCTATTTGTATCACTCTCTGCCTCAGTGATGTTGTATCATCTAACACTTTCTAGAATGGACAAATTTGTGCAGAGGTCTGCACTATCCAGTAAAAACAGATCCAAGACTGCAGTTTATGTGACTGTAAAGGGTTGCTGCCAGTGGTTTTTGAACCAGCCACTTCATGAGGATAGTGAGAAGTTTTTCTACACTGCAGGTAGTTTAGTCCTTGATCACATCCAGAAGTCTACTGTCTCAGATCACCTTGCAGCAAATACTCATGGGAAAAGAACTGCTGCAATGACCCTAGAAAATGTCAAGAAGAAACAAAGAACTCTGGTGGTGTCACTCCAGAAAAATACAATTTCCCAGGTGGAGCGCATAAAAGTTGTGCAAGATTTCACCAAAATATTCATGGAAGCAAATATTCCACTGGAAAAAGTTGACCACCTAGCTATTCATCCTTCCTTGCCACCTATGTACAGAATGGTGGAGCAATACCAGGCGCTGACCAGCTGAGAGCCTCCTATGCTCCAGACATTTATGCCAGTGAATGAACTGAAATAAAACAAAAACTAGTCAGAAAAAAAGTGGCAATCATTATAGATGAGACCAGTGACATAGAGCAAAGGAGCATTCTGAATATCCTGGCAGCTCCACTTGAAAAAGATACCATAGGATGGGTACGCCCCTATATGCTGGACACTAAATTTTTGCCCTCTGTTTCACATAATACTGCTGGACAGGAAGTTGTGCAAACTGTCAGTGAATATGGCATTTGTTTTGATGATGTGTGGACACATGACACTGACAATGCCTCCTATATGAAACAAAGCTTCAGTGCTATTCTGCAGGGCTTGTTCCCAAACTGCACCCATATCACTTGCCTTGCTAACATCATTGACTTGGTTGCAGGGGAATTCGAGAAGTCATTTATCCTGACAATGAAATGTATGAAACTATTTTGAAAATTATTTTCATTGCCAAGTGGAAGAAAGAAGCACTACCTGCAACATCTCGCAGCAGCAGCACCTGACAGATGTGCCACAATGCCAGCAGAGCCCTGTGCGACAAGATGGACTTCATATTTCCAGGCAGCAAGATATCACCGCAGTCATATTGCTCATCACAAGTCCTTTGTGGAAAAGGAACTGGAGCTGCCAAAACACCCATGCAGTACCCTTCTAGCATTAAAAGTAAGTCTGAATTATGAAAAGAATGTAAATTCAATAACAAACCTAAGTTATTGATTTTGCAACAATGTAATGAACTGCGTTGTGTATGATGACATTTATACACATGACAACATCATGGTACAAAAATACTGTATTTAAAATAACATTTGTCTTTACTATTTTGCCTCCACAGGATATTCTCTTCAGTGTGGGAATACTGAGAAAACTGAAGATCGAGCTGGCGTTTCTGGAAAACAAGTCCATGAAACTGTGCACTTTGCTTGATCATTTCCAGTCTCAAGCACCAATTATGACTGATGTAGATGTCCTGAAAGAGCTGAAAGTTTATGTGGAGTTGCGTCAATAGCTGACCGTTGAGAGCTGCAGTCTATTCTTTGAAGTCGGAGGTGCAGATGTTACACTTCGTGTCAAAAAAGAGTTGCTGGAAACCTTCAAAGAAGCCTTCTCCAATGCTGCCACAAGCTGCATAAATACTGTACATGGCAGAGGATGGCCAGCCAAAGACGAATTTTCTGAAGGCAGTCAAAATCTTTGACCCTGCTAAGGCTGTGTTTTTGTGTGACACAATAAATGATTTTGCAGCTATTCCAGGGTGGGCTGAAGTGCCAGAAGAGGAATTTACCCTGTATAAATATATCCTGGCACCTGATGCATGAACTACATTCATTGTACAAGGAGAAAAAAACATTGACATGTGTTGGAAATCTACTGTAGCCCATTCACCAAAATTGGCAGAACTGACTCTCCCATGCATTAACTGTGTAACAAACTCAGCAGATGCTGAGTGTAGTTTTAGTGTCCATAGCACTGTTTATACTGAAAGATCCAGGGGCCTCTCAGAAGAAAATATCAAGTGAATGGAATTTCTGTGTTACAATGCTAAACAAAAATATTGAATGGCAAAATAGTTCAAAGCTGTGTTTCAATTGCAATAAATATTCTTTTTTCAAACTTGTAAATACAAATATTTTTATTCAAATAAAACAACAATATTGATCACATTTATGCATGTGTGGTGTACTCTTTATTATAATTTCTTATGGCATACAATGAAATTCCACAGTGAAGCATGTGCCGCAGAATGCTATGGAATCCATAGAATACTGCTGCAGAAACTTCACAGACCTGCAGCAGAAATTGTGCCCTCCCTGCCGCAGTAAGCCAGGGGCTCTTAAGTGCTCCTTGATGTTCTTATAGCCTTTCAGCATGGTGTGCAGAAGGATTTTTTAGCATCTTATTTAGACTTTCTTCATTTTTTTCAGGTAATATTCCCACTTTATACATAAAAGTACAAAACCAGTCCCAAGGGTGTTTTCAAGAAATATCCTAAAGTCCCTCTCTATTTCTTAATAGCCTAGTTTCTTATTGCTTTTGAGTTCTTTTGTTTTCTATTTCAAGGCATTTGTTTTTGTCCTTTTGGCTCTAATTTGGGGTCTGTAAGATCCTGGGAGTTAATGCTTAGATTCTCTTCTCTTCTATATTTTCTAATATTTCAATTCCTTCCGATGTTCCTATCTGCTTTAATCTTTTACCCTTCTTACCTATCCTTTGTTTTATTTTATGATTATTTTTCTTTATTTAGCAGTTTTTATCTATGTTTGCCATTACATCCCTTATTCCTTTGGATAAGTTTCCCTGTTAACACTGAGTCTGTCTCCTGTTTGATATGCTTGGTGACTACTAGCAGACTTTCCTTGATGTCTGTGTGCTCCTGCATCTGCTGTTCTTGGACTACCTTACTTTTCCTTTTTTCAGCCCCTTTTCCCTTCTTCTTTCTGTTTTTGCTTTGTATTACACATTCCTCTTCATTACCTTTCCCAATTCCCCTTAGCTGAGGGTGTCTCTTTTCCAGTTCTTCACAAATGCTATCATCCCTTAAACTACCCAAGGGAGCATCACATATTCATTCTGCCCACTATTATCCCCCTACTGATACTTCATATAGTTTACCTTCTGAAATTTCTTTTATACTCTTTTCCACTTACACCTTATCATTCTTCCTTGAAGCTTCAATAATATCAGTAATGCTCCTAATTTATCTCTCCCCTTACTTGCCTTCATATTCAATTTTAATCCTTCCAGTAATCTTTTATTCTGTATACATATCCCTTTTAAAAATGAGAGGTCATGTTCAAGTCCACCATTTGTTTATACATCAACATGTTAGCAGAGTAAAGTTCCCTAAGGGCTAGTCATGTGTACCTAGAAGTTCCTTCTATATCTATCATATTTAAACTCTGTGGGATCATGTCTCATGTCCAGTTTAATCCCTCCTCTAGTTCTTATTTAGTTGTTTAACCAGGAGTAGCACACTAAGCTTAAAGCTTTTTTACAGGAGCGATCTGGGAGCACAGGGAAGTTAAGTGACTTGCTCAGGGTCACATAGTATGCAGGTGGAAGATGTGGGATTCAAACTCAGCTCTGGTCTGCTGGATGTCACCAGATTTGCAGCTCAGAGTCTTAAACCACTGCATTATACTGCCTCCCTCAGTTCTTCCCAATTATATGAAGCCATACTACTCCTGTCACTTTTATGAAATGTATTATTATATGAAAGGTCTACCTTTTTATCTACTGCTCTGTTATCTAACTCAATTCTGATCGCATCTTTCATGTTTTTGACATCCTTGCTAAATTCATCTAGATTATTAAATGTCCCAGAAAAATCTATCACTGTATCTTGGGCACCTGCTTGGGTCTTTTTTTTTGTTCTATTTCCTTCCTTTCAGAGACCTGTTGTATAGAAGATTTTTCCATTGTTTGCAAATCCCTATTCTTCTGAATAACAGATGAATGGAAAAAATGTGTAATAGTTAAGACTGGGGTGGAAGTTTTTTTTGATACCTTTCTTTTTATTAAATTTCATAGTGGGATTTTTCTTTTTGCCATTACCTTTTCTGGGATCTGTTTGTAAGTTGTCTAACACACTTTGAGCCAATTACTTTAGAGAATTAAGTTTATTTTCACTTTTTTGTAATATTTTTCCACTGTGTGTCATTGTTAGTATTCCTTTTACACCTCTTATCTCCTTACTTGTTGTGTTATCCGATATTTTCTGACAGTCCCTCTCCTACTAACTAAATACTATGAATTATGGCTAGCTATTGAGTGCTGTTCACCACTAATGCTTGTCTGAGATACAACCTAATGCCCTAAAAAATGTAGTGCCTTAGTAAAATAATCTGCTGAATTAAAGTGCTATTCAATAATTTGAGAACTATAGTAATAATATATGTCAAATGGGTGCCAATTAGTGCCCATCTTAGTCATGCTCATTGACTCTAAATTTAACCATACCATTAAATAAAATTATAACTTAAGACAGAATTAGTCTTAGTGCATCAGATTTCACAGAATGTTACATAGATACATAGACATTGTCAGCAGATAAGGGCCTATGGCCCACCCAGTCTGCCCATTTGAGCTTGTAAGTTCAGTTTGTTTTCCTAGAAGTCTTTTGCCCCCTTACCCCTGACCACCAGAATTCCTTTATGTCTATCCCATGCATTCTTAAATCCCGTGATTGTTTCAGCCCCCACCACTTCCTCTGGCAGGGTGTTCCACTTGTCCACCACCCGTTCTGTGAAGAAATTCTTTCTCATGTTTCCTCTGAATCGTCCTCCCTCCAACTTCATCCCATGCCCTCTAGTCCTGGAACATCTTTTTCACTTAAAAATAGTGTTTTCCTGCACCCTGTTCCTCCCTGTAAGATACTTGTATGTCTCTATCATATCCCTCTCTCCTCCTCTCCTCCAGGGAGTACATGTTCAGTTCCTTCAACCTGTCTTCATAGGACTTGTGATGCAATCCATGCACCATCTTTGTTGCCCTCCTCTGAACCTTCTCTACCCTGTCTATGTCTCACGTAGGTATGGTCTCCAGAACTGTACACTGTACTCCAGGTGAAGCCTCACTAATGTCTTGTATAGGGAATTATGACCTCCCTTTTCCTGCTGGTGATGCCCTGCCTATACATCCCAGCATCCTATTTGCTTTACCTGCTGCCTTGTCACACTGTTTCCTTACCTTGAGGTCATCAGAGATGATAACCCCAAGATCCCTTTCCTGCTTGGGCATGCTATATCCTCACCCCCAACTGATATATTGTGCCAGGGTTTTGTGCCCCATATGCATTATCTTGCACTTCTTTGCATTGAATTTCAACTGCCAAACCCCTGACCATTCTTCAAGTTTCTGCAGGTCGCTTCTCATTCTATCTACACCATCTGGTGTATCTACTCTGTTACAGAGCTTTGTGTCATCAGCGAACAGTGAAATTCTGCCTTCTAGATCCTGCACCATGTCACTGATGAAGATGTTGAATAGGACCGGTCCCAGCACTGATCCAGAAGCCTTTGTATCTGACAAGACTCTGTTTTCAAGTTCTTGGCATTAAACTTTCATGGTGAGGGCAATGATACATAATGTTACACAACATTTCACTGCATAAAAATAATAATACTATAATTAGGGACCTACTAGATACAATAACCTCCAAAAAATGCCTCAAATACTAAAGTAGAGCAATAACTATCTAAAAAATTATCAACACACTCAATGGTGAATTTTACATAGAACTTATATAAGACAGAGATTCTGCAATTAAATCATGTGTTTTAGACACTTTTAAAAAGGAAATACATACAGTTGTTAGAAATAATAAGTTATATGTCTAGCTAGGGTTTTTTAAGGAGATCAGGTTTATCTGTGATTATTCATATTCATATTCATAAAACAACTGCGTATAATCCATATAAAAAAGGACGGTATTTGAGGAATACTTATAATCTGCAGTGCCTCCTAATCTAGGATACGCAGTGCTGAAGACAAGCAGAGAGAGCAAGGCAAGCTAATTCCCATCCTACGTCTGCTTTCCTTTAATCTTCAAGTGTTCGCTGCCTTCTCACTTGTTTTTTATGCCTCTGTTTCTTTGTAATTGTTTCTGTTTCTGTTCCTTTATCACTCAGTTTTTCAGTTTTTTTATTGCTTTTGTAACTTTAAACAGGAGAATCAGAGGCAACCAGAAGCATTTGTATCTGACAAGACTCTGTGTTCAAGTTCTTGGCATTAAACTTTCATGGTGAGGGCAATTGATATGAAGAGGCGGTCGTTCTTTGTTAGCTAAACGTTCCACTAAATAAAGGGGAGTACAGAGGAATCCCAATTTAGGTTTTGGCAAAACAAAATAATGAGCTAGTACACTAGACTTAACAATGGCTCTATGGCAACTTCAGAATTATTAAAAATCATTAAAAATGAACTTTTGACTTAACCAGATAGGGTTTTATCTAAGGAAAAAAAGGAATATCTTCTACTGTACATGGTTTCTATCCCAGCTCTGGGCTGTTAGAAAGTCAAATGTGCAGACTGTTTCTATTACAATAAACTATTACCGATTGCTAGTTGCAATTGTTGTAGCCCCTTAACCTCCAGGTGCTAAAGCTTAGCAAAAACAAATACGGCAAAAAAAACTTACTTTCCCTTGTGGGGTTAGGTCTAATAATCTCACACCAAAGAAGTGCACCAAAGAAATGAGGCAATAAGAGGTTTTCAATAAAATTCAGCAGCCCATCCATTCTGTTCTGAACCAAGTAAAAGTTGCAAATGGCAAATCTAACCATTAAACGCCAAGCATGCACTTTAAAGGGCATCGGTCATATGATCATCGGGGTGTGAAATTTGTAAGGAATTTGTATCTAATCCTTAAAAATTAATAAAATATAATATAATCTCAAAAAGCGGTTTAAGGATTTAACAGTGTGCTGCAATGTACTGCATATATCAACATATAAGCCCTTCAGTAAAAAAAATAATCTTAATCTTAAAATCTTGCGCTGTCTCTGGGAGGCATTTGCTACACAAGCCAAAGACCCGAATTCAACATTAAAAAGTTAGCAAAACACAAGGTAGAGAGAGGAGTGAGAATTAAATGACTAGAGAGATAGATTAAATCTCAGAGTATTGCCAGAAAAGTTCATTTCTACAAGAGAGTTTTGCTGCATACCCTCCGTACGGTTTACTGTCGACCCAAAGGTCAAAATGCTCCAGCACCACTCGGACTCCTTGTTTCACCATTATTTACACAGAACAGCAAAAATACTCCTGCAAACAAAACTGAGCAACTCAAGGTTGGCCTGGAAATAGCTTGACTAAGTTCTGTTAATCAGGCAATGGTGGCATACCTATTTTAGAATTAAAAATTGCCTAACATCAAGCCCCTGCTAGTACTGTTCCTTCATACAACACGGTGTGCAGCTGCTTTCTCACTCTCCTAACTTCTGTGTATTAGACTTTTTCATGAATCACTGCTGGACAACCACAATGTCCCCAAACTATATGTTTCCTGTGAGAAATCCTCCATCTACAGTATACCATTTATTTCCAAACAAATCTCAGTCAAGGTCTCAGTCATACGATTTGACCGTGATTTTTTTTTCTTTGTTTGCTTCTGACATCATTTATTTTCTTTGTTTATGTATTATGATAACTTTTATATTTAGGCCATCACTACCCTTGGTAGAGTATAGCAGGCCTCTGTAAAGGAGCTGTAATATCAATAGGCTTTTTTGCTGGGATCAGAAGCCATGCTTTCCACTGTCCCCCCACCCCATCTCTCTCTGCAGTGCTCCCAGAGCATGTTCCCCACCCAGTTTCTACTATGCGTTATACAGACAGTGGTTCCCTAAGGAACCTTCCAAGTCACATGTATTGCTTAGCCTCAGGGGTGCTGCACAGCAAGGCATTTTCCCATTCTATCCATTCCACCCAACCCTTCCTAGACAACCAGTGCACAGCCTCTGCAATGCATTAAACTCTGGTTCAGTGAGCTACAGAACTAAGGTTGCTCCAGAGATCTGAATCTCCCAAATGATAGAACAGCTGCCACTGGGCCATTCCTCTACGGGTCCTGTTTACTGGGCTGAATAAAGGTTAACAACAGTTCCATGTGAAGTGGAAAATTCCCAAACATGAAAAGGAAGAGCCCTTCAAGAATGGGAAACGTAATGCTAATGACCTGTCTCTTTCAGAAAATAGTATCTCACTTGGCATACAGAGATTTAAAAAAAGAAGTACAAATAGTGTATATCCTAATGGGACATAAACAATAGAAATCACAAGAATGAAGTCTTTCAGAGCTGGCAACAACATGACACAAAAAGGATGAACATCACAAGGTTTGCACAATATTTTATGACTTTTGACACTGATTAATATTCATAGATTCAGAAAGGGAAAAAAAAACATGAATAAAAGTTGCTTACTGTTGTGTATTTTGGGTTAGAGAATGAAGGCCTCTTCCAAAACAGAGACATTTTTCAATGAAACAGTCAGATTCAGGGAAATGTTCCTGCAGGAAATTGATTAAAATAAGCCTCACAGAATCTGCCCTTTAGAAGGACTCAGTGTAACATTTCCTCCTAATGATTTCATAACATCTTCAGACTAGTAGACTGTATTTACAAACATTCCCTTCAGAATTAATACCACTTTACTTTGCCTTAACTAACCAGAACCAGCAATTTCCTACATTAATCAACGGCACATTGCTGCATTGGGTTGTAGAGTGATGTTAACATTGGAGAGTAATGTTCCTAAATACATAGAGAATAAAATATGGGTGGGGGTGTGTATTTTTTTTTGCACATACCCGAGGAGTGTGAGACCTCATAAACTCTGAGAGTGTGTGAAGAAAAACATTACACACCCACTGCCCATACTTTAACTTTTATTGTTTCTGACTTTGATGGCCTCCACTCCAGTTTGCTTCTTGCTCCGGCCTGTGGCTGAGTACTCCTGATTTTCTGGCCCTGCTTCTTGTCATGGGACTGCAAAAAAACATTTTTATACCTTAAAGTCTTTAAAATTCCTGCCCTGGAGTCAGGGACTCAATAATGCTGCAGTCAACATTTTCGCAGCATTTGTGATTTCGGTTTCGGCAGTGGTTTTGGTGGTTGGTGATTTTCAGAGCATGATCGTACTGATGCATGATTGACAACCCTCACCTGTCTTGTGCTTGCTGCTATAACAGGCCAGTTATAGCAGTGAATTACATATAGAATAGTATATGGGGTGGGGTGTGTAACAAGAATTTTACACACACCCAAGGTGTTGGATGCTACATAAACCCCAAGAGTGAAGCTCAAGGGGTTTACCTAAGCATCCAACACTGGTGTGCCAATGCCTCAGCAAAACATTTACAGCAAAGGTACATTGCAGCGACAAATTGACCATTTCACTGTAATGTACCTGCAACACCCCAGCACTGCTTCTCTAGGACTTGCATCCCCTTCCCGAATTAACTCAGAATCAGAGTTGATTATAATAATATATGGAGGGGCGGGGGGGCAGTGCCCCCTGTATGGGGTGTGTGGGGTGTGAAGCCCCCCACAGAAGAGGATTCCTTCCCGTTATGGCTGTCTGCCAACTGTCAGCATAACACCTATTGCTGTACTTGCAGTCAACAAGTTTTCTGTCAAATCACAGTGGTGGCACCTCCAACACCAAGGGTGTATGTAAAATTTGAGTTTTATACACCACCCCATGTTTTATTTTATATAATTGCTGGGTATTGTTTTTTCACCACAGCAATTATATAAAATAAGAAGATGTCTCTGTGCAGCCACGCTGGGTTTTCAGCGGGTTCCCCTGTCAGACGTGGCTATTGAAGACAACATTTTTTCTTTTTTTTTAAGTTTCTCGGGTTCTTTCCAGTGTTTGTGTGTGTCCTTTTTTTTATTTACTTACTCCTGAGTCTGAGTTGCCGTGTAAGCTTCGACGCTAAGTCAGTGCGTCCGGCAGTGAGAAAGGGAAGTGTGGCCACTGGCACATACACAGGACGAGTGAAACCCAACACATGTTTTCCATTATAAACACTCCTTTATAACAGCAAACTATGACACTGGTTTCCTTATGGGAGAAACAATACCCAGTTATTATACCAAGGTTATTTATTTATTTATGTCTTTGATAACCGGGTGAGCAAACTGATCCAGAGGATCATTTTCAGTCGCGACCCAGGCCACCAGGGTGGCAAACACAGCAAACATCAATACAATGCAGAGACACAATTTGAACAAAACAGGACTGCCGAAAACACTTGGTATGAGGCCAGATTACATAATACAAATGTTTCAGAGAAATCAGTACATAATGGTGTAGTGACATACATTAAGTGGCTATGCAATATAAGTGGCTTGACATGGTAATTATGGTAAAGTATTACATGCATGTTATTTTAGTGGAATCAAGGCAAGTCAGTATTATAGGACAGTATCACACCATATCCTGTCTTAACAGTACAGCTGAATTACAAATGAGACTGGCAAGGTTTAGAATGAGTTTTTCATAATTGTTCAGAAGTGCTGGCAATGACCAGAGTTCTATAGGATTTGGGGGTACAGAAGCTTTTTATTGCTTTGGTACAACAAGATGATGTACTAGGTGCATAGATTAAGTAAGAAAACATAGCCCAACAAATTCATCTTCCTGTTTTCCAAACAGTAATACCCTGACATTACTTTTCACTTTGATTATCTATACTGAGCCTAATTTTGAGAATCAGGACACTGTCTGCATTTATCACCTCCTTTGGTAATCTGTTCTACATCCCTGTTTCTATCTAGGTGAAAGAACTGTTTTCTAAAGTCACTCCTGATTGGGTAGCAGATGTTTTCCAAAGTCCCTACTGATGCTCACCTCATCCACTTGCCATATCTGCATTTATTCATGCCCCCTACTTCTACCATCTTGGTTTCTGCTAAACAGTCTGCCTACCCTGGTCCACAGTTTATAATTCTGAATACCTTAATCATATCACCCCTCACTTATCGTGTTTCCAAAGATAACTGCCCCTTTTCTTATTTGTCATGTTCTCTACCAACCAAATCATCTTTGAAGCTATAAGTTATAAATGTTCTTGCTAGGCTGCACACCTTTATCAGTCTTGTGCACTGAGAATAACACCTGATTCTAGTGAAATCAATATTTTTTCCTCTTTACCCAAAGACGATGGACACGATTCTCAAAAGTTGGCGCAAGATGCGACAAAGTCAGCTTCCATTGATTGCCAGTGTGCCAGTGACTCTACACCTGATTCACTATCGGGAAGGGTCCCAGTGGCAAAGTCTTATGGCTGGTGACAACCATGGTGGTGCGCCAAACAGAGGGTGCATTGGGACAGGTTGCTGTAAGCTGTGGGTGGCTGCGCAGCAATGTACTGAAGCACTCCCTGCTGGTCTAGTGGAACCCCCCAGCTCTGGTCCCCTTATCTTTATAAAATTCAGGTCCCTAGTGGTCTAGCAGCCCCCCAGTCCTGATCCTCTTATCATTTTTATAGTCAGAGTCCTAGTGTTCTTGCACCCCCCAGCCACCCTTGGTCCATATAATGATATATATTATTGCACTGGTGGTCTAATGGACCCCCCAGCCAGATCTGCCTTAACAATCATATATTAATTCCTTGGTGGTCTAGTGGACCCCTCCCTATTCCCAATTGGCTCATTTAAATATATATTATATTACTCTGATGGTCTAGTGGACACCCACCCTCCCGACACAACAGGGAGTGCTCCACCACCCCACTCCCCCATCCCATCCCTGAGCCAGCAATTGGCAGAGGCCTCCTCTCCCCACCATGGCCAGCTGCTGACTGAACTGCAAGGAACATGCATTGTATACAGTATGCGCTCATTGAGTAACAGAGCTGCCAACCAATGAGCATGTACATTATACAGTATGCACTCCTTGACAGTTTGGCTGGTGGCTGGCCACTATGGAGAGACATTAGGGCTGTGCCAGTCACTGGCTCGGGGATGGGGGAGTGGAGTGTTGGGGGCCTGCCTGCTGGGGTGGGGGGGTAGGTGTCCACTATGCCACTAGGGTAATAATATATACAATTAAATGGGCCAATTGTGGATTGGGAGGGAGGTCCGCTAGACCACCAGGGAATAAACATATGATTATTCAGGCAGATGAGACCGGGGGTCTGCTAGACCACCAGGGTAATAATATATATAATTACATGGGCCAATTGGGGCTGGGGTGATGTGGCCAGGTGTGGGAAAGGATAACACCACCAACAGTAAATTCAATTTTGAAACACACCGAAGTGTGTTTATTTTCTACAAAAAAAAATTACAAACTAAAATAAAAAAAAATCAAACAGAAAAACACTACCATTTGTAGTGCTGTCACAGGTATGGATACATTTTCAAGCTTAGTTCCCTTTTGTCTGTGATCTGCTGGACCATACTCCACTTGGTAGGTTCTCCATGTTCCTTTTTCAAGGCCGATCTGAAGAACTAACTGTGAAGGAAGGGTTTATATACAGCCTGGTCAGGTCACTTGATCAGCCCCATTCTAATACAACACAGATCCTCCTCTAACATAAATATTTCAAAACAGTCTGACCCATTATTCATAAAAGCAATCCATCAGAATACTATTACCAAAAGCTTCAAATGAAAACATTATAATTCCTAAAAATTCATCCTGAATACACAAGTGATGGACAATGAGCCTTGGCTCCACACCCTTTTTCTAAGATTGACAGCTGACCTCCTTATAAATAGTCTTCATATTGAGGCCACTTGCTCCTACAGGAGATAGTTTCTGCAAGTGCATCTCAGCATATAAGAAATATACATATACATTTCAGTTTATCTGTTCTCTTATATACAGTATCAAAGTACTCCTTTAGACATCATACACATAGTACTACTCTTTTTATGTTACCCCCATTTGTTTTAGTTCCCAGAGAAAAACAAGTAAATTGGGGGGATAGAAAAGTATACATTATTTTATCCTGCCTTTTTTTCATGAATGCAAACTTTATTTCCTCTAGTCAAGCTGTATAGTGGCTTTTGGGGATTTCACCTGTATTCTATAAGCAGTAGCTTTTACTGCACCACAGAACACTAAGCAGATGTGCGCGCATGACAGAGAGAGAGAGCGAGAGAGAGCAAGGAGTGCTCTTCACACTCCACAGAACTCTCTCTCTTGTTTTAAGAATGGTCTTACTACTTACTTATTGAAAAAAAGACAACAGTCTTACTCCTAAAACATAAGGAACAGCACACTTTCGCAGGTAACAGTTGTCCTGCTTCAACTTTTCACCGATTTCAACACTTTAAATTCGGGGGAGAACAACAGAGCTGCCAGTACATATTTAAGAACAGCAAAAATAGCTCTGCATTTTATATATTTATTGTTCTATAGAGTTCTTTCTGATTTGTGGTAACACTCTACATGCTGACCAGCAGGTTCTCAATTTTAATTTAAGAAAAACTAAATCGGAGGACATTTCTTTACAAGAGCGGCTTTTTCCGTATATAGAGAAAGTGAAAGTAAAGTAGGTCCATGACAGAGTCTCTTTTCTCTCTCTCACTTCAATCCTCCAGTCAGTCCTAGTCCATTCTCCAGATATCTGTCTTGTTTAATATATTTCCCCTTGATCAGCTAAGCCTCTATTCTATAAATTGTAAATTTAAAGGTAAACAGGGGACCTTTCACGTGCAGAGTGGCACCTCAGGCTAAAAAGTGAAAGTCTGAGCCGCTCCATGTTGCAAACTAAAGCTCCTTCAATCTGAGCATCAAATCACTGCTATACATACAGGCCCAGATATTCAGACTGCGCCAGGCTGTGGCACAAACCTGGGTGCAGCGCAACTTGGCTGCACAGGGGTGTTGACTGGGCGATATTCAACGGAGCTGCGCCATGGTACAGCATCATTGAATATCGCACCCTGGCCACCCGCAGTGCGCATGGCGCAGTGGCACTGCACCAGCGCAAGTGGCCAGAGTGGAGCTGGGGATGCGCTAGCATAAGTGCTGTTGCGCTATGTGCAACAACCGCGATATTCAAAAGTGCACATGCAAAGGGGGCCATAATGTATGCAAGATACAAATGGAGCCATTTGCATGTCATTATGGCCCCATTTGCATGAAGGTGTGCCAATCCCCGGTGACTTGCACCTGGTTCCCTGCCAGGCAGCAGCCATTGGGGACCGACGCCCCCTGCACAGCATGGCAATGCGCCCCTCTGCCCAATCGCAGGCATATGTAGATTTACGAACATACGAACATACGAAATTTGCCAGCAGATAAAGGCCTAGAGGTCTATCAAGTCTGCTCGAATGTGCAGCTAGCACCCCTTATTCTGTAATAGATTTAATAATAGATTTAATAAATTGTCCAATATCTCTGGTGGTCCAGTAGACCGCTTCACTCCCGATCACGGGCATAAGATGTAATGTAAACATGTCCTATATCCCTGGTGGTCCAATGGACAGTACAGTTTTGATCACGGGCATAAGATGTAATTTAAACTGTCCCACAGTATATCTCATCTTCGAACGTAAGCTATAAGATAACCCAACTGTTCTATATCTGAGGTCCAGTGGACCTCTCGCAGTCGATCACTGGCATATGTAATAATAGCAAGAGCCCATGAGCCTCCCCATTTCCACTGAGCCTCACTGCCCCGCCCTCCCAGTCAGTGGCAGGTGGCACTCACTCCACCTGTCACCCCTGAGCGTTTCGCCGACGGATTAGTGTACGGGCTGTATGCCTATTGGTTCACAGTGTGAGCTAATCGGCAGCAGCCTGTGGCCTGCATTCACAGTCCAGATATGTGAATGGATCCATTCATTATATCTTGACTGTGTAGCACGGTATGGTTGCACACCCATTGGCTCACGCCAGGGACCACTGGCGCGCATAACCCCACCGTATACTGTCAGTCGGTGGGTGGTGGGGTGACAGGCGTGGGTGCTGCCGCCCGCCACTGACTGGGAGGAGCGGGCGGTGGGGCTCAGTGGTAGGTGGGGAGAGGGGTACCGTGAGCTCTCCTTATTATTAAATATGCCCACGATCGGGCTGCAAGCGGTCCACTGGACCACCAGGGATATAGGACAAGTTTAAATGACATCTTATGCCCACGATCAGGCTGCAAGTGGTCCACTGGACCACCAGGTATATAGGACAAGTTTAAATTACATCTTATGCCCGCGATCTGGCTTCAAGTGGTCCACTGGACCACCAGAGATATGGGACCTTTAACTTCTTCTAGGTATGCCCGTGATCGGGCATGGAGGGGAGAAGCTGCCACGAAGTTGCAGCCAGAGCTTAGGTGGCCACCCACAGGTAGCAACCGCCGTGTTGCGCCCTGCAATACAGCAGCTCACCTGTGGGTGGCCAGCCGATGTTCATTTCTTTTTGGCTCACCTGTGTGCAGCGCAAATAGGGGTTGCATATGCATGGACTCAGCACATCCTGGGCTGAATATCGGAATGTGCAGAGTATGCATGGGCATGCCCCCCCTACCTGCACCGCATACATTACTGATGCACTCTGGTGCATAGGGATTTGTGCCAGGTACAATCCCTGTTTGAATATTACACCAGGGCACATCAGTGGGTAGTGCATGGTGCAACACTGTTGTGCCATGCACAACCCTTCTGAATATCTGGGCCTAAGTATATATATTTCTTCAAAGTTTCAATAAATAGATATATCAACTTACTCAGGTGCTATTAATTGAGTTATGCATTCTACACATAAAACATCATTTTTAACCTGTACTGTAAGCACTTTATGTATAGCTTTATTTCAGAAAACACATTTCTCCAGCACAACAGAGGGGTGGAAAAGGATTAAAAAGTAAAACAAAGGATAGTGAAAGGGGAGTGTACTTAGATAAGCAGACAACCTACCTAAGCAGAAAAAATGAAAGGACTAAGAATAAAGTAAAGGGCACTGTTGCAACAGACTCAAAGTTGAGGGGGAGAAGATTGGAAAGGTCCCCAAGTGCTTTACAATGATTTCTCAGGTACAGTACAGCTCTACCACACACCTCTATGGTCAGGAGGTCCTTAAACAAAACTGGTTTTCAGCACTAACACCCTATACAACCTCCAGTAGAGTGGTGTGGAGCTTCCACCCACCCTCTACAGAAGCTCCGCTCCAGAGTCCCTTACACAATTCAAACATAAATATAGCATATATGCTAATTCATAGCAATCTTAACATCATTACTATACAATTACCCTGGGGTGTGTGGGTACTAGATACTGCTTAGCACCTCTTTTCAATATTTATTTACATATTTACAATGCTGCTTTTCATGGCACCATGTCTGGAAGAAAATCTGCATTCTTATGCAGCATACCTGCTCGATGTTTCACACTCAAGCTATACGGCTGTAAGGCTAGATACCATCTCACAATATGAGCATTTTTATCTTTCATTTGATGTAACCAGCACAATGGGTTATGGTGTGTAACCAAAAAAAATTAGACCACCATAAATAGAAGTGTAAGGCTTCTATTGCCCATTTTACAGCCAGAGCTTTCTTTTCAACTGTAGAGTACTTCTGTTCTCTATTATACAGTTTTCGAGATATGTATTTTGTGGGGTTTTCTTCTCCCTCAATGGTCTGACTCAGTACACCCCCCAATCCCTGTTCCTGAGGCATCTGTGGGCACCTCAAATGTCTGGTACAAATTAAGACTTTTCAATACTTTGGAAGAACAGAGTACAGCCTTAATTGATTGAAAGGCTTCCTCACATTCAGGACTCCACTTAATCTTGTTGTTACACCTTTTCTTCATTAGGTCTGTCAGGAAAGTGGCAATGGAGGCACAGTTTGGAATAAAGCACCTATAGTACCCTACTAGACCTAAGAAGGATTGTACATGCTTCTTTGTTTGTGGCACTGGACAATTTGACACTGCCTCGGTTTTATCAATTTCTGGCTTTACCAGTCCATTTCCGAACAAAAATCTCCACTATTTTGTCTCCATCATGGGTATAGCACATTTTTTTGTATTGATGTTTAGGCCAGCTGCTTTGATGGACTGGATAACACCAGTCAGGTTAACCATGTGGGTACTCCAGTCTAGACTGTAAATGACCATGTTGTCCAAATAAGTTGAACAATAGTTGGTATGGTGGTCAATACAGTACATGGTCCATATACCTCAGGAATGTTGCCAGGGCATCATGTAATCCAAAAGGCATTGTTACAAACTCCAAGAGTCCCACAGGTGTTCTGAATGCTGTCTTCTCCTTGGCCTGGCTTTCCAAGGGGATATGCCAATAACCCTTAGTTACTGTAAATCCAAAGTAGTAATTGTCACAGACTCGCTCAGCCGGTCAGCCCTCTACTCCCAAAGTGCCAACCTCTGAGCATATGATTTGTGTACAGTGAACAGACAAGGTAACCCTCTTGTCTGTTTTGTGGGTTCAAGTCACCTTAGTCGCAAGCTCTGGAGGGATTCAAACTGATAACCTCTTGTTAGCGTACCCAATTATCAGGCTCAGATAATTCTGTCTTTGGGGGCCAGATATCTTTGCCTACGGGCACCCAACCAGGTCTTTCAAATGAACCCTTAGAACTCTATGCAAGACTTTAGAGAACTCTATCCTTTTCCCAGTTTGGAATACAATAAGCCCATACACAGAGTACTTATAACCTTTAAAAGCTCCACTTAAAATAAAAAGAAATGTCAAGGCACTCCATGCAGTTTCATTTGTAAAAAAATATCTTTACTTTAAAAATATCAAAACAGAACAATAATTACAGAACAAATATATATCCCAACACATAGAGCCTTCAAACAAACAGGTAAAAAAGTACTGTTCCTACAATTTATAACTTCAGACTGGTATAATCTAATGCTTACTTTTTTCAGTGCTTTGAGGGTCTCTCTCTTTTCTCAGTCAGAAATATATTGTCTATATCTCTGTCAGGTTCTTTCAGCAGTTAAACACACTTCTGAGCCAGCCTTCTCATGAGGTCACTAACTCCACCTTGGTGTATCAAACTCTATATTTTACAATACAGGGTCTCCAAATAAAATATTAAAAAAAAACATATGAGATGACCTTACTGACTTTCCTCTCCACAGGTTAACTGGTCAGAACTCGTTTTTGCTCTGCTACGCATACATCTCAAAAGCTTATTTGATCTAAGTCACTGTATTCAAAGCAAAAGTGTATTTGCCTCTATAATCCCATCTGGACCTTGGAATCTACACCTCAGGTCTTTCTGATGTAATTCAAGTGGTTCCCTGGGAAATGTGTATTGGACCTTTCAAATCCATTTAGGTCCTCCCTGGCTCAGACATCAAACCTCTTCAATGTCCGTTCTGGACTCTCTCCGACGCCCCTTCCCACAAGTCCTTCCTGGTAACCATGCAAGACAAAGGATCTCCCTGAGGGCATTATGAATGGCTAATCTTATTTGCTGGGATGAAAGCAAATTGACAAGGTAATTGCACCCCAGATCTCTGCAGTTTAAAATACCTCCTGTCCTTTGAACTTATCCCTGGGGGGTCTTGATGTGTCAGTTCCAGTAAAACAGTAATTTCCTTGAGCTGACCTTCCCATCACATATTTTATGTGTAATAAAAAAAATTAATACAGCACTCGGGCACTCAGAGCTGGCTGTCTACGTCACAGTAATGAACCTAGCATTCCCTATTCTATTGATTATATCATCGATTCTTGGCATGGGACAAACGTCAAACTGGGACACCTGATTTAGTTTATGGAAATCTAGGCATAGGCAAATTCCTTCCTCCTTCTTAGGGATTACCACTATTGGGGAACCCTAAGCACTGGTTGTGAGTTGTATTATCCCCAGCTGTCTTAACTTGTAGATTTCCTGCCCAGATACAACAATTGCTCCCTATTATTTTCCAGTACCATCAAATCAATTACTCAGTCTTTTCACCTGTACCAGGGTTTGTACAGACTATATAAAATAGCACTTTTTTCTACAAAGACAAGGTCCCCTTGAGTCTGGTGCTTTCTGACCTGTTGGAAAAAATTAACAAGTGAGAGGTCATTTCTTTGTTCCTGTGCTATTTCAGTTTTAACAAAAATGGAGTCCATGTTTCCTCTGGTATTCCATTGACTCTCTGATGCCATTGTCTCTGTAAGTTTTACTTGCTGTTTGAAGTTTTCTTGTCTTTTCCTGTGGCCTCAAGTTCCTCTCCCTCAAAAGGAAATGTGTCCTGAGTGGTTGTTCTTTTCAACGTTAGGCCCTGGTGGTTACTGCAGACATATTCACTTTTTCGGCAGTCAGAGTGGTAAAGTTTGGGAAATCGTGCCCAGTGACTATGGGTATGGGCAATGCGGGATACCATGAAAAAGGAGGGCTGTGAATAAAAAAAAGGTTAGAGAGAACAAGTAACAATAACTATATGGGCCTATAGGCCAAGCCCACCACCAGAGGCCTACCCTCTCTGGTATCAGTGTCTACCCTGATAGTCTTAGGGGTACCCACAAGGTGCAGGCCTGTTCATTATCACTGGTTGGCCTGTTGCTGGGGCACTGAGAAATAGAACAATCACTTGAGAAAGCAATTAAATCCCTTTTACACTCCCTTGCTTGATTTCAGGGAGCTAGGTCCCTGGTACTCATGGTTTTGCAGAATTCAGCTATGCTTGGGCGGATTGCCTCCTGATGTTCAGGAATGCAGAGCTCTGTGCTCTTATGGGTGCATGGAATCTTGCTTGAGGATCTTGCAGCTTGTTCCATTGATTGGCAGTCTGGCCGCTTGTCACCTTCAGCTGCTTCTGACCCATTGCAGAGCTCTGTGGTAGGACCACACCAGCCCCAGAAGGCCCAAACCCAGGAGTGGCTCCACAGCCCAGCTCCCCGTGATGGATCACAGGTGCCCTAGCACCCCAGCAAGTTCTAGTGACCTCCTGAGACAGTGAGTCCCATTTGGAAGGGGTTGACTGACTCCCTCTCTCCCTGGCTCTGGCTGAGAACTCCCAAATGGTGGGGGTCCTCCTGCAGTTCTTGCACTGAGTTCAAAAACTGGCAGCAATCACAGGCAGTTGCTCAAGCAAAGTCCAGTGCCAGTTAGCAGTGGGTGCTTGTCTTTGATCAATGAAGCAAAGGTGCAAACAACAGGGGGATCCAAACACAACAGACCCCTGCACACCAGTCCACACTTTACAGTCAGAAAATGTCCACAATCTTTTCTTCAGCTGCAGCTTGGACACAGCTCTCAGCCACTTCAACCAGTTCACTCAGGAAATGTACAGAACCTGGCTAGCACCCCAATGTCCAGAGATGCTTTGCCTCCTCAGAATCACAATCGCAGTCCCACAAAGATAAAACAAACTCTCAGCAGTAACTGTGGCACTCAAATAGAACAGCTCAGTCCTCTCAGCTCAATTCAGTCCACCAATGCAGGGTTTCTGCAGCACTTATCTTCTCCAAAATAATCAAACAGCTCATAGTACCTGGGGAATCATGGTATCAGTTCTGTCTCTCACTCTCTTTCCCCTGATTATCCTTTCTTGAACACAGCAATCTCCTCTAATGGCCTGGAAAAGGCTTCTCAAGTCCAGAACCACTCTCACAGGAGACCTCTGACTCATCCAGAGCCCAGGAATAGACTGCTGAATAACCAGAAAGTCCAGGGGTTTGCACCTGAGAATCCAAGGTTCTGATTGGCTGATCGAGCCTATTGATTATCCATAACCATGGATATCAATATGTCTAGGTGGCTTATTGGGGCATGATTTAGGCACCTGAATTAGTCCCCTCCTTTTCCCAGGCATCCCTTTGTCACCAATTTAGGCACCTAGATCACTGATTGGTTGCTGGACAGGGTTAAAGTGTCACCAAAATGTCAGCCCCCTTTCAGGTCCATGAAGTCCACCACAGCTGCTTGCTTTCTAATGTCTGGTGCAGCCAAGTCAACTACTTTTATTTTATAGTAACCCCACCATACGGTAGCTCCAACTGCCTCCTGTAAAACAAACTCACTCTTATGTATTCCTGTGCAGGAGTTTCCCAGTGGCTACCACCACTACACTGTCCACCTACGCGGCAGGCGACATCTCATTAATATTCATGAGGGCTCATGAATTATTCATGAACCCTCATTAAGTACCCGACCTTAAACTATAATTTTAGTCTTTAAAAAGGCCTCTATCTGGCCTTGCTGAGGTCTCCGGTCCCCATTATGGTCAGGAAGGGGACCAGGTCCATGGAACAACTCCCCAGTTTCTGACCTCACCGGCGGTCGGCACAGCAATGCGCATCTCGCACATGCGCAATCCTTGCTTGCACCGAGGAGCAAAACTAAACAGCGAGAGATCACGAGTTAACCTTCAAGCCCAACAGGGCTGAACTCAAAACAGCATGGCTTGGGGGACTTTTTTGGGGCATCAGGAGGCTCCAGAAAAATGGGGAAATAGGGAGGAAATGAGGGATTGAGGGGACAAGCAAGGTAAGCCCCACAGAGGTGGGTTACATATATATAACTGTACACAAAAATATTTAATTTACTTAATTACTAATTGGCATTGTAACAATATTGTGGCTAAGAAATAATGATATTGTTTTCAAAATTAATGCCTATATAACATGCATTTGCAAGTGCACACATTTACATTCATCAAATGTCAATATTGTACTTGTGATGTAAATTCTCATTCTGAAATAATCCCTCATAAACTTACTGGTTAATAAACATGCAATCTAATATTGGACCTTATTCACATAGGGCCCAATACACAAATAAAAAGGAGTGCCTACACGCTCCGTATCTGAGATGCGTAGGCAACCCTAAGTTGGAATGCCGCGCAGCGGGGGTCCCACAGACTCCCGGCAGCATTCACAAACCACACACATGTCAGTTATGCACCTGATCCTTCAGTCACACAGTCAGCAGTGTGCTGGGGCAGGTGTGGGGGCATGTCAGGGGCTGGCCTGCACTACAAGTGATTCACTAAGGTGGATAGTGCCAGGCATAGGGGGTGCAGGTTGCGGCAGCTGGGACACTGCCATAACCCACTGAGCATGCACACAGACTTCACTAAACAGGAATGGGTCTCCCATGCAGCCCCAGTCCACTTGGCTGCTGGGGAGGGCTGGGGCAGCAGATTAGGTGAATGCCCATCCAGTTTTAACATTATGAGGATCCACTCCTCTGCTCTGTGCCAGCCCCATGGCCACAAGGGGTCTACTATGGGACACGGGTTGGGCGTCTGATTTGATGCCTGCCTGGTCCACCCCTCCACAACAGCCCACCCCCCACAAACCTGTGCACCAGGGCGGCAGGGCTGCAGACAGGTGGCTGTCGGTCGTGCATGCCACCAGGTGCGTACCTGTCTGCAGGTGCGGAGTTACATTGGTGGGCCTTCCATCCCTTTGTTTATAGGGGCCCACTAGTAGTTAGGAATATGCTAAATGTCCATAGAGAGGCCTAGTGAACAACAGAAGCCATCCAATTGGATGGCGCCTTCATCAGCAGACTGGATCCTGCATTATGTGTGGAGTAGGGAACTGTTGGATATGGCTGGTCCTCCCAGTACTACTGTTTCCATTAAGGGGATCTACTGATCTGCCTGTGTTCCCCACTGTGCCCCAAGCCCTCATGGTATAGTTAGAGGGGCAGTGTAGCTTGGTGGGAGCAATAGTGCCATGTCCACCACTCTGTGCAACTGATGGAAGGGGCATATAATAGCTAAGGAAAGGTCCATGTCTGTGTGACTGGTGCCCCACTACCACCCCTCTACAAAGCAGATTGGGAATAAAGCATGGTAAGTAGCCATACCCCAACCCAGTCACCCAACTGACCAGCAGCAGGCCAGAGGTGTGGGTGCAGAAGAGGTTTGGATCCCCCACGTTAACTGCTCTGGGGTCAGACAGCACCCCCATTGCATAGCAGGGGGATGTACAGTACTGAAGCCTATGTGTCTCATATATATGTATGTTTTCCTTCAGAAATTATTCCCACATGAACATACTGCTTAACAAACTTGCAGTGTAATATTGCTAATTGCTATACAATTACACTGTTTACTTATACAGTAAACATCACTCATTTAAATAATTACTTACTGGCTTTGAAACAATGCTGTAGTTAACAAATGTGCTGCTTCTGTGGCGTTGTTTCCACAGTTAATGCCTAAAAGAAACTGTATTTGCAAGGTACGTACACAGAAACAGACACCATGGCCCTCTCTAGATTTCTACACACCTTTACAAACATCTGGGACATCCATGCCCCTCTGAAAAAGTCCTGGGTCAAGAAGCAGCACCACCCCTGGATCACCGCACCCGTCCTCACCAAATGCAAGGAAAGAGACAAGGCTTGGTTGGACTTTAAATCTAACCCCAACCCTCAGAGAAGGCAAGCTTTTAACACCCTCCACAATGCCTGCACCAAGACCATAAGAAAAGCAAAGGCAGACTACTTTAGGTTGCAGCTCTCACGTGCTAAGTCCCCTCAGTTCTTGAAGGTTGTGCACACACTCCTTGACCCACCAGCCCAGCCCTGCACCCCTGCCTTCAAACTTCATGACCAACCAGTCACTGACCCAACCCACGCCTATCAAATCCTGAACCAGTTTTTCACTTCCTGTGCCATACCACTGGGCTCCCCCACTTTCCCAGTCCCACCACCACCTCCCCTTAACAAAGACTTTAAGTTCACTCCCCTTACTGTATATGCGGTATGGAAAGCTCTATGCTTGCTTAACCCTGCAAAGACCAGCCCGGATGGGATTCACCAAAAAGCTCCTGCAGATCTTGGCTCCTGCGATTGCCAGGCCCCTTACACATCTCCTTAACCTCTCATTTTCCACAGGAATAGTTCCGCAATCCTGGAAATTGGCCTGTGTAATTTCCCTTCACAAAGGCAGTGACCCCTCCTTGCCAGGCAATTATAGGCCCATCTTGCTTCTTCCAGCCCTAGCCAAACTACAAGAATCCTTGGCCCACACCCAACTGGCTGACTACCTTGCAACAAACAACATCCTCTCACCCCATCAATCTGGCTTCAAGAAATACCATTCAACAATTTCCTCCCTCCTGCATGTCACCAACCATATCCAAACTGCCTCCATCCAAGACTTCCTTACAGCAGCTTTATTTGGTGATTTAGTAAAGGCATTTGATTCCGTATCCCACCATCTTCTCCTGCAGAAGCTTGAGGCAGATGGACTTGCCCCAATCACTATAAGGTGATTTCAGTCTTATCTATCAACCAGATTTCAATCTGTTAGAATCGCTGATACCACATCCCCCCTCTCCCTATCCTGGCAGACATCCCTCAAGGCTCTGTTCTCAGCCCATCCTCTTCTCCCTCTTCTTTAATGACCTTCCCTCCTCCTGCACCAGTTCATCAATACACATGCATGCAGATAACACCATCCTCTTTACCTCCTGGCCCAAACTGCTTGAAGTCCAAGCTACCCTACAAAGTGACTTCAACAACATTCAGTGCTGGTTCAGCCAAAGCCAACTGAAATTAAACACCACCAAAACTGTTTCCATGGTTTTTGGCTCTACCCTGAAACTTAGCCATACTGCCTTCCCCCCTTCACCTCTCTTGATGGCTCCCCACTTGACTAAATCACCAGATACAAGTACCTGGGTGTTTAACTGGACCCCCACCTGTCTTTTTCAGTTCACATTGAATCTATCACCTCCAAGCTGAGCCCCAAACTTGGCATGCTATACTGGAACAGGGACTCTCTCCCTTTACATGCCAGACATGAAATTGTCTCTAAAATGGTCTTCCCCATACTAGATTATGCGGATGTGGTTTACAGCTCTGCCCCTATAACCATCCTTGCCAGGCTGGCTACCCTCCTAAACTCATTTTGTCACTTCACTACAAACTCCCCCCATGCACCCACCACTGCAGCCTTTACTCCCTCCACGGACTAAGCCCCTTATCTCATAGGCACTATATACACACCCTCAACCTTATATCTAAGTACTGGTTTAACTTGCTCCCCTCCTATCTTGAGAACTGTCTATCCTCAGACTTCCCATTCCCCTATGAACTCAGGCACAGAAATGAAATATCCTTCACCCTGCCCTGACCCTCTTCCACAGTGGGCAAAGCTGCTTTCTCCTACCAGCTTCCTTATTTGTGGAACAAACATACCCCTGCTATCAGAAATTCACTCTATTACTCTAGCTGCAAGCAACAGAAAGGTCTCCTTCTTCCACCTTTATGTCGTTGCCCCAACTGAGCTAAACCCACAACTCCTACTGACTTTCAGGAAAGTTCAAAAAGTTCAGGAAAGTTCATGTTTATTGCAGGAAAGACTCTGTCGAGCAAGCTCGTTCACAAGGAGGTCCTGAGGCACATACACATACAGTTTGCAATTACATAGACAGGAGATATAAAATGTAGAACAACAAAGAAAAAAATATATATAATACAAGAGGTACACACAATAGAAGTCCTAATGCTCTATATGCAGTACATTCCAGCTTTACCTTCCTACAATCCCTCTACAGCACTTATTAAAGATTCATTATGTAGAGCACTTACTATTGCATAGTTCACCTCTAGAGATTCATCACATGTCATGTTTTTGCTGTCACTGCTGTATTATATTGATTGTAAATAGCTGCTATTATACTATTGACTAATTCTCTGCATTTATTGTCTGTATTTCCAGTGCCCCCCCCCCCCGGGCCACACATGGAATCGAGCCTTGGCTCAGCATGCCTTTCCCGGTTACCAAATGTTTAAATAAATAAAAATAAAGTGTAAGAAGAAGGGTAACTATGTTATGACTACACTATAATTGCTGGTAACTACACTCACACTGATCAAATCTCACTGGAGTAGTTATGATGTATGTTACCCTTCAGAAATCATTCTCTAATGAACTTACTGCAGTAAAACATGGTGGCTACAAGCACTGAGCTGCAAACCTAGAAAACTTTGTTTGAATCCCAGAGCCACCACTTGTATACTGTGTGACCCCACCAAAAAAAAATATGCAGTCTAATATTAATTGCTAAAAAATTATTGATTTACATAATTACTTACTGGCTTGTAACAGTGCTGTAGTTACTAAGGAATGTTCTGCTTCTGTGGCATTGTTTACACAATATGCATTACCCCTTATGCATTACCTTGCACCTCTTAGTGTTGAAACCCAACTGCCAATCCTTTGACCTGTCCTCCAATCTTTTTAGGTCCCTTTCCACCTCCTCTGGCATATCCATCCTGTTGCAGAGATTTGTGTCATCTGCAAACAGGTATACTTTCCCTTCCAGCCCCTAAGTGATGTCACTGATAAAGACATTGAAGAGAGCTAGGCCTAGCACTGATCCTTGGGGAATTCAACAGGTCACTCTGCCCGGTATAGAAAGTGTACCGTTCACCACCACCCTCTGAGTTCTATTTTCTAGCCAACTCTCTACCTATCTCATTACCTTGCAACTAATTCTGAGGTTTTCCAGTTTGTTTAACATCCTTTGCTAATATTTATTTGCAAAGTAAGTGCACAGAAACTGACACTTAAAGTGTAAGAAGAAGGGTAACAATGACTATGCCATAACTGCTGGTAACTACACTTATAGTGATCAAATGTCAATGCTGTAGTTCTGATGTATGTTCTACTTCAGAAATCATTCCCTCATGAACTCACTGCAGCATAGTATAGTGGTTAAGACCACTCAGCTACAAAACTGGAAAACTGGATTTGAATCCCAGAGCCAGAACTTGTATACTATATGACCACAAAAAATGCAATCTAATACTGTTAATTGCTAAAAAAATAATTAATTTACATAATTACTTATTGGCTTGTAACAGTGTTGTAGTTACTAAGGAATGTGCTGCTTCTGTGTCATTGTCTCCACAGTTAATGCCTAACTAGCATGTCTTTGCAAAGTAAGTATGCAGAAACGGACACTTAAAATAAAGTGTAAGAAGAAGGATAGCTGTGTTTTGACTGCACTGTAATTGCTGGTTTCACTTACACTGATCAGATCTCAGTGCTATAGTTCTGATATATGGTCTCCTTCAGAACTCATTCCCTCATGAACTTACTGCCTAATAAACACACAATCTAATATTATTAATTGCTATACAACTGCATTGTTTAGTTATACAATAAAAATCAATCATTTACATAATTACTATTGGCTTGTAACAGTGCTGTAGTTACTAAGAAATGTGCTGCTTCTGTCCCATTGACCCACACCTCTTCTGCACCCACACCCCTGTCCTGCTGCTGCCCAGGTCAGTGGGTGTCTAGGGATGGGGATGGAACATGCCTACATGCTGTGCTTTATCCCTGATCTGCTGTGTGAACCAGTGGTGAGTGGAGCTGGATACACAGGTAGGGACCCTTCCTTTGCCATTACATGCCCTTCCCCTTGGCTGAACAGGATGGCAGCCATGGCACCATCTTTCTCACCAAGCTACCTTGGCCCTCCAACTATACCATGAGGGCTGGGGGCACAGCGATAAACACAAGTAGACCAGTAGGTCCCCTTAATGGAAAACAGCAGAACTGGGAGGACCAGCCATATCCCACAATTCTCCACTGCTCACAGAGTGCAGGATCCAGTCTGCTGGTGGGTGTTCCATCTGATTGGATGGCTACTGTTGATTACCAGGCCTGGGTATGCATATTTCACACATTCCCTGCCACCTATGTGAATAGGGTCCAATATTATACTGCATGATTAGTACGCAGTGCGTTTATTAAGGACTAATTTCTGAATGAGAACTTACATCACAGCTACAGTACTAACATTTGGTATATGTAAGTGTGCGCACTTGCAAATACATCTTACCAAGGCATTAACTGTTTAAACAATACCATTATTTCTTAGCCACAATATTGTTACAATGCCAGTTAGTAATTATGCAAATGAAATATTTTTGTGTACAGCTATATATCAATTCACAATACAGAAGCCCCTCCCTATAAAGAACTGCTTGGGTGCCATAATGTGCGTTAGTTATAGCAAATCATTCGTTAAAGTGAGGGACACTATATTGCACTTGCTATGCAGTCAAGATGTTTTCTTAACAGGTGAGGATCAGTTTCATAGCCAGTGGAATGTGATTGTTTATGGATTGCACCAGACACTGAAACTGACATTAGATCACATGTTATATTGCATATATGTAAACTTACATACTAAGTTACATACTAAGAATGTTAGATGTACAGAAAGTCATTTAACCCATATGAGTACATCTCCAGTGTCTGGATAATCTTATACCTTATTTAATAAGAATTTATCGAGGGTGTCTTTAAAAGTTTCCACATTGTCTGTTTTCAACAATAGTTTTGGTAATTTATTCCATGTGGTTATAATTCTTTGGGTAAAGAAAGAACGTCTGGTATCTACTTTAGGATATGTTAGTGCCAGTTGGAACTTATGGCTCCTGAGATTACATTCTCTCATGTTAAAGGTCATTCCTAATTGTGTAATTAAATCATTATCTCTGACAATGTTAAACGCCAAAAGAAGATCCACCTAGTTCTTCTCATCTCCAATGAGTACAAATCCACTTCCTTCATTCTGTATTTGTAATCTCTGTTCTGCAAACCAGCAATCATTTTGGTAACCCTTCGCTGAACCCCTTCCAATGCATTGATATCACATCTGAGATTGGGACTCCATAATGGTGAACAATAGTCCAGGTGTGGATGCACATAGGCTCAATAAAAGTGGGAGTATACATGCCCTGTTTCTAGTAATAAAAGATCTCTTTATACACCGTATTATTCTGTTGGCTTTTTTTTAATATAGTTACAGTGTGAGGTAAATGTGAGATATGCATTAATAATAACTCCAAGATCTTTTTCTTCTTTTACTGATGCCAATATTGAACCATTCAACATAAACTGTACATTTGAATTGTTATCACCTAGATGCATAATGACAGTTTTACTGATGTTAAAATCCATGTTGTTTAGTTTGGCCCAAGTTTCTAGGCTTTGAAGGTCTTTAATAGCATCTGCTATTTCATCTGATGATCCCACTTTATCTGCAATTTTGGTATCATCTGTGAATTTTATAGCCATGTTCTTAAGGTTTGCAGTCATATCTCACACAAATATATTGAAAAGAACAGGTCCAAGGGCAGATCCCTGTGGAACTCCACTAGTAACTGTACCTATGGAAGAGGTGTACCCCTCTTATATGTACCACTTGTGTGGTTTGCAGCATTATTTTTATAATGTGTTGGTTTTTATATGGGTGGGGAGTGGGTTTGTAGCAGGTAAGGTGCTTAATGCAGAACTTGTTTTCAAACTATACTTTGTGCTTCACTTGCCTCATTTAAAATCAATACTTTATTTTTAATAATTTAAAAGGCATTAAGTAGCTTAAAAATATTACTTAAAAAAAATTGGTCATCTTGCTTTGCTTTTTCTGCTGTACTTTACCAGCAACATCCTTTACGAACAAAATCATCTGTCTAAGCTGAATAACCTTAACCAGATCAACCTCCTGTGTCTGAAGTCATGACAGACCCATCTTGAGTCTCTTTATGGCTTTAGGGTTTGATAGCAAATCCTCTTCAACCTCCTCCTCCTCCTCATCCTCTGAATCACTGAACGTGGCCATGGAAGTTTTTTTAGGAACTCAGTCACAGTGCCACAACTGTCTGCAGCAACTAAATCTCCCAGCAGATGTTTTTGGCAAAGTTTATCAAGGAAACATAGAAAGATAGAATTTGATGCTGATAAGGAGTGCCTGGCACACCTAGTCTGTCCTTTTCCCTACCTACTGTATAAACTCCAGATCCTGCTTGATCTGCAGACATTTTTTTTTACTTAAATGGTGTGCTTAGCAGGGACTCCCAGTGCATGAGTGAGGGCTGCCAGCCCAATACTTAACTAGAGAAAAGAAAACTCAGCACTCATTCCAGAAAAGCACATAAGGCCCACTGGATGCACGTATCCAAAATTTATTGCAGTGAAGCAACCCAGATAAACACCATACATCCCCATAGTGTTAATCTGAGTTTTTTTTTCTCTTGATATGAAGCCTACCTCCTCCTTCCCACCCCTAGTGTTGCCTTCTGCCTGTCCCATGCATTCTTGAATTTGCCTACTGCTGTTGCCCCTACAACCTCCTCAGGGAGGATTTCCATGCATTCGCCACATTTTCTGTGAAAAAATACTTCCTTACATTGCCCCTGAGTCTTCCCCCTCCAGCCTCATATTGTGACCCCTTGTTCTTGTACACCTTCTTTTCTGAACGATGCTGCCCTCTTGAACTCTATTGATCCCCTTGAGGTATTTGAATGTCTATATCATAACCCCCTCTCCTGCCTTTCCTCCAGTGTATTCATATTGAGTTCCCTCAATCTCTATTCATATGGTTTCTGGTGTAGCCCCTGCACCATTTTTGTTGCCATTCTCTGGACTGCCTCCACCCTGTCAATGTCCTTTTGGAGATGAGGTCTCCAGAACTGCATGCAGTACTCCAAATGAAGTCTCACCAACTGCCTGTACAGCGGCATCACCACTTCTTGTTTTCTGCTGGTGTTACCTCTCCCAATGCTCCCAGTATCCACCCCCGGCTTTCCTCACTGCCTTCTCACATTGTTTGGCTATTTTTAACTCATCTGTTATAACTACCCCCAGGTCCCTTTCCAGTCTGGTTGTTGTTAGCACCTCCCCCCCATCGTGTGTTCCTCCCCTGGATATTTGTTCCCCAAGTGCATGATTTTGCACTTCTTGACATTGAATCCAAGCTGCCATACTCTTGACCACTCCTCCAACTTGGTTAAGTCTCTCCTCATCTTCTCTACCTCTCCCGGAGTATCAACCCTATTGCAGGTCTTGGTGTCATCTGCAAAGAGGCATACCTTTCCCTTCTAGTCCGTCCACAATGTCACTAATAAAGACATTAACAAGGACTGGCCCCAATACTGAACCCTGTGACACCCCACTGGTTACTCCCCTTTCTTTAGATTGAACTCTGCTTACCACCATTCTGTGTCCTGCTGCTAAGCCAATTTCTGACCACCTTGTGACCCACTCCCAGACTGCCCAGCTTGTTTACTAACCTCTTGTGTGGGACTGTGTCAATTGCCTTGCTTAAATCTAGGTAGGCCATGTCCACTGCCCCTCCCTGATCTACTACCCTTGTCACCCATTTAAAAAATGTATCAGATTCGTTTGACAAGATCTTCCTGTTGTGAATTCAAGTTGCCTTGGGTCCAGTGCCCCACTGGCTTCTAGATATTCTACAGTCCTTTCCTTTAACAGTGATTCCATCATCTTTCCCACCACGGAGGTCAAACTGACCAGTCAATAGTTTCCTGCTTCTACCTTGCTTCCACTTTTGTGAAGGGGTATCACGCTTGCCCTGCTCCAATCTTTTGGTACTACTCCCTCTTCCAACAATTTATTGGATGCGGCTGTCAGTGGTGTCAGTAGCACCTCTCTGACTTCTTTTAGCATTCTGGGATATATCCCATCCAGTTCCATCATCTTATCCACCTTCAGTTTCAAGAGTTCCTTTAGGGTTTTCTCTTCTGTGAATGGTCTGGTGTCCACACCTCTTCCCTGTGTGCGTCTGCTGGATAATTCAGGTCCCTTTCCCGCCCCTTCTTGCGTGAATACTGAGCAAAAGTATTCATTCAGTATCTCAGTTTTTACCAGATCCCCCTCTGCCCACTCCCCCCTCCTTTACTTAGCCTCACTATCCGTCCCTTGGCCTTTCCTGTTTCCCTTATGTATCTGAAGAAGGTTTTGTCCCCCTCCTTTACTGTCTAGGCTATCCTTTTCTCTGTTTGTGCCTTTGCATGTCTGACTACTTTTCCTGCCTCCCTCTGCTTAGTTTGATACAGTTCCCTGTCTTCCTCCCTCTGCATTTCCTGAATACCATTTTTTATGTTCATTGTGTATGCAAGTGCAGATGAACATGCTGATATGAGGGTTCTAGAGAGTGGTGTGAGGGGTGCCAGCCCAGTGGCCAGCCATGCTGCAGCGGCTGGCCTGTGGCTGATAAATAAGCAGGCAGTGTCCTGATGACACTGATTTGCTGAGGGGTCTGGTCTGGGCAAACATTTCAGAGGACAGAGCTGATGCTGCACATGACCCTGTCGTTTGAAATGTGAGCCCTTCAGCTGTGGCTTAGTGTATCTTCCCTTGTTAAACAATGTCCCCTTTCCCTGCTGCCACTTAGTGTGTCTTTCCTGGTTAAACAATTTCCCCTTTCCCTTTCCAACACTGGGATGCCTACTCCCGGGGTTGGATGCCCCCCCAACCAGTCCATATTCCTAGCTGACATCAGGGTGCCCAATCCCCATGTCAGCATCCCCCTTCCCCACCACTGTTGTGGCACACTGGGAGCCCACCCCAGTGTGCCTAAATTTATATATACATATTTGGGGTTTTACCTGTAAATGAAGAAAACCTTCCCTCACGGTCTTTTTTTTTCACCTGTAAAAATGAAAACCATCCCTGTTTGTCTCCTCTGTCCCGCTCCCCCATCCCTACCCTCCCTCTGAACACCCACCTCCCTGCACCCCCCTTACTCCATACTTACCCTCTGAGGTCAACGGGTGTGATCTTCTGTGGAGCAGGACATGTCTGCACTCTTCAAAGCCAACCAGCAAACTGAAAGAATGAAAGGTAAGCCGTATAATGGGAGTTTCAACTTATGCTGATACCTCAGCCATTTTTAGGAATTTTGGCCCCACATTCTCAACATAGGGTTCCTGGGACCCCACCTCATGAACATGTCACTGTCATTTCATTCCTCTGTCCCAAAAGTTGATTTCACGGTCGCTGGGCAGAATAACCTTTTGGGACTGAGTAATGAAACAACAGTGCAACTGTTCATGAGGTGGGGTCCCAAGAAGCCCATGTTGCAAATCTGGTGAACAAATTCTGAAAAACGACTGCATTACAAGAATGCATTGTGCAGTTTCTATGCACACTCATAACTTTGACAATTTTGAATATTTTCGCTCCAGATTTCAACATTGTCATTTTGTCATACCTCCTTATGAACAGTACAGCTGTCATTTTTCACATCCAGTCTGAAATGTGTTTTCACACCAGTTGCTCAGAATGCCATGGTCACTGTGCGAAATCGGTTTTCTGGATGGACTAGCAAATTCACAATGCCACTGTTCATAAGAGGAGGTCTCAAAAAGCCCATGTTGAAAATTTGGCGAAAAAATTCCAAAAAATGAGCACATCACATGCGTGCGTTGCACAGTTTCTATGCATGCTCATAAAGTTGCCAATTTCTCATATTTTCACTCCAGATTTTCAACATTGAATTTTTCACACTTCCTCATGAACAGTATAACTATCATTTTTCAAATCCTTTCCAAAATATGTTTTAGCACCTGTGGCACCAAATGGTGCAGTTGCTGTGTGAAATCACCTTTTGGGATTGAGTAATGAAATGACAGTGCCACTGTTCATGAGGTGGTGTCCCAAAAAGCCCATGTTGAAAATTTAGAGTGAAAGTACAAACAAACATCTGGGGAATTAGGGTTTCCAACTGTAACAACCCCCCTCCACCCTTTAGAGACTGACAGGCATTGGAAGTGTGCCTTGGGGTCATCAGCTGTAATGCTCACACCATTCCAGCCCTGCCCCCAACCTGCATCCAGTGACAGGCACCAGGGTGTGCCTTAGAGTCTTTGGCACAAATGTTCACACCATTCTCCTATACCACATTCATCTCAGTTTATTTCATTATGGAATGGGGTGAGCATCAGGACCGAAGACCTCAAGGCACACTGTGATGCCTGTCAGTGTCTGCAGGGTTGGGGTTGAATGGCATGAGCATTACGGCCAATGACCCAAAGGGATACCCCCAATGCTAGTCAGTCTCTGCAGGGTGGGGGTGGGGCATTAGGGTTGGCAACCCTAATGCCTCATTAAGGAAGTAAATCTAGGGAGGGATGTTTGACATCACCTACCTTGATTTCAGCAAAGCCTTCGACAATGTCCAACACAGAAGGCTGATTAACAAGATGAGTAGTCTGACAGTGGGGCACAAGCTTATAAACTGGGTTTGAAACTGGCTGAAGGACAGGAGGCAGAGGGTGGTGGTAATAGGATCCAATCCAGGGAAAGAGGGTGACCAGCGGGTTACCTCAGCAATAAGTTCTGGGGCCAGTCCTGTTCAATGTCTTCATTACCGACATTTGCGGAAGCACTAGAAGGAAAGGTCTGTCTGCCTGTTTACAGATGACACCAACATCTATAACAGAGTGAATACTCCAGAAGGGGTGGAGAAAATGAGCAGCAACATGTAGAGGCTTGGAAAATGGCCTGAGGAGTGGCAACTGAGGTTCATTGCAAAGAAGCCCAAATAATGCACCTGAGAAAAGGGAAATCTGTGGAGAGTTACAGGATGGGGTGGAGGTGCTGATGCTCACCAAGAAAGAAAGGAACCTAAGCGTTATCAGTTCTGATGACCAAAAGGTGTCAAAGCAGAGCACAAATGTTGCAAGGACAGCCAGTGCCATGCTGGGGTGCACAGGCAGAGGTATCACTAGCAGAAAGCATGAGGTGGTGATGCCATTGTATAATGCTCTAGTGAGGCCTCACCTACAGTACTGTGTGCAATTCTGGAAGCCACAAATGCACAAGGACATTAACAGGGTGGAGGCAGTCCACAGAAGGGCAACCAAGATGGTGCATGACTTGCAACACAGAACATATCAAGAGAGAGATTAATTGGACCTCAATATGTACTTATTTGAGGAAAGAAGGGAGTGGGGGAACATGATAGATGCATTCAAGTACCTCAAGGGCATAAACAAGGTGCAGAGGTGGGCATCTTTCAATACATCAAATGTTCGGTTAGACAAATACTTGTTTTTCATCCTAAAAAAAAAGAAAACTGTCCATCACTATCCACTGTGGTACCTTCTCTGCTAAACAGTATACAGACACTGGGGTGCCCAATCCCCCAGTGTCCTCATCTGTCTGTCCATTGTTGCGTGCTGTGTAACACTCCCCCAAACAGTATGCAAACACTGGGAGGTGCCCAATCCCCCAGTGTCATCTGTCCATCCATTGTTCTGCTGTGTACCCCCCCCCCAAACAGTATACAGACACTGGAGGTGCCTAATCCCCCAGTGTCCTTATCTGTTCAGCAAACTCCCTGAAAAAAAGAAAACTGTTCCTTGTCATTTTTTTCCCCCTGTAAAAAAGGAAACTGTCCATCATTGTCCGTTCCACCATCACCCAACCCCTACCCTCCCACTCAGGACCCACCACCCCTGTAGCCCATACTTACCCACTGGAGGTCCGTCACCATAATCTACTTTGGACTGCAGGCTCGTCTTCACTCTTCAAAGCTGAACCACGAACTGAGGTAAGTGCTTCAATATATTTTAGTGGGGTTTTCAAAGTCAATGTATTTCAATAGGGTTTTCAACTTAGTGGTATAACTTGGCCATTTTTTTATATTTTTGCCCCAAATTTTCAACATATGTTTTTTGGGACCCCACCTGACAAACAACTTAATTGAAACAATTTTCAAACATCCCCCCATGACACTAGTACACACGACGAACATTTGGCATTGACAAATGCTTGTTTCTCTTTAACCATCCCTGCCACTTCTTTTGAAAACCATAATGGTTTTTGTTTGTCTTCTTTCTTTGTTAACTTGCTTCACACAAAGGCTTGTTGCCTCTGTTATGGCTATCTTGAGGTTCTTCCACTTTTCCTCTACTCCCCCCCTCACTCTTTGCCAGTGTTTTCTTGAGATATTCTGCCATTTTAGCAAAGTTGGCCCTTTCAAAGGCTAGGACTCTTACTTTGTGTAGCTTGACTCTTCTACTTTCTTTACCATGAACCATATTGTATGGTAGTTGCTGGAGCCCAGATGGCTTCCCACTGATACAGCCATTATTCTGTCTCCATTTGTGAGTGTCAGTTCCACTAGTAGCTGTGTGAGGCATGACCCCTGCAGGGCATGCTGGATAACACTGCTCCTGGATGTGGCCACAACCTAATGTGTTCCAGTTAACATCAGGCATATTTAGGTCCCCTATCAATAACACTTCCTCCTTTTCTGACATTTTACTGATGTTACCTACCATTTGCCTATCTGTTTCCTTCCCTTACACTGGGGTCTGTAAATAACCCCTGTGCAGTTAGTGTTGCCATTTCCTGACTCTGGGGTGACCCACAGTGCCTCCTCTCCTCCCTACATTCCCTTTATTTCAGTTGCTTTGATCCCCTGTTTGATGTAGATCTCCACCCTTCCTCCCTTTTTGCCCTCCATGTCTTTCCTATATACTGTGTATCCAGGTATATTAACATCCCAGTCATTGCTTTCCGTATACCATGTTAACGTACTAACATACTAAGATGCCAGCAGAGTAGGCTCTATGGTCTATCAAGTCTGCTCGAGGATCAGTACTCATTTGGGGCATCATTGCTGCCTTCTCCAACTCGCCCTTGAAACCCCCCAACCCCATCCCTGACTGAAGTACTCCTCCAGTTTTGGCATTATTCAGTTTCACCTTCCCCTATACTTGTCCCAGCCTCACTTGAACCTCTCTACAGTATCCACAGCCACCAGCTTTGCAGGCAGTGCATTCCAGGGTTCTACTACCCTCTCAGTGAAATAGTATCTCCTTGTCTCTCCCCTGAGTCTCCCACCAACCAGCCTCAGTTGGTGCACCCTGGTGGCCCCCGGCTCCCTCAGCTGGAACACCCTATCTAGACTTGCCCTATTCACCCCTTAAGGTATTTGGTGACCTCGATCATATCCCCCCTGTCCCTCTTCTCCTCCAGGGAGTACAAATTGAGCTCCTCAAGCCACTCCCGAGAAGGCCTCTCTCCCAGCCCCTGTATCATCCTGGTCGCCTTCCTCTGGACCCTCTCCAGGAGTGCAATGTCCTTTTTTAAGTACGGATGCCAAAACTGCATGCAGTATTCATGGTGTCATCTAACCAGGCAGTTATACAGGGGGAGAAGCACCTCCCGGCTTCTCGAGGTTGTCCCCCTGGTGATGCACCCCAGCATTTTATTTGCTTTTGCTGCAGCCCTTCTATACTGCTCAGAGTTGTTCATTCTGGCATCTGCAACCACCACAAGGTCCTTCTCCCCTCTTGAAGCCTGCAGTGTCTCTCCTCCCATGGTGTACACATGAGCTGGGTTCCTAAGCCGTAGGTGAAGAACCCTGCATTTCTCTGTATTAAACCTCAGTTTCCAGGTGCGTGACCTTGTAGGGCTACTCTACCCTACTCCCCACCCACCACCGTCCCTAGCTTTGAGTCATCAGCAAAGAGGCTCATCTTGCACCTGATGCCATTTCTGATTTCTGAGATGTAAGCATTAAACAGGAGTGGGCCCAGCACAGATCCTTGTGGGACCCTTCTAATGGCTCTCCTAGGAGATGAACCCCCCCCCCGAACACCACCTTCTGAAATCGCCAAGCTAGACAGTTCCCTATCCACCTGACTATCTATTCCCCCACTTCTATTTCTCCCAGCTTATCCAGCAGCCCAGGATGTGGCACCTAATCAAATGCCTTGCTGACGTCTAGAAAGAGAACATCCACTGGCCTGCCCTGTTCCAGCGTCTTTGTCACCCAGTCATAGAACTCCACAAGGTTGGTCTGACATGATCTGCCCTGAACAAAGCCATGCTGAAGATCATCCAGGTGACCCCATGCCTCCAGAAACACAGCCAGCCTATCCTTTAAGAATGCCTCCATAATTTTGCCTACCACCAATGTTAGGCTGACAGGTCTGTAGTTCCCTGGCTCCTCATGTGAGACACCTTTGTGGATAGGCATGATGTGAGCCATCCTCCCACCTTGAGGCACCCAACCCGTCTGAAGGGAAGAGTTAAAAAGGTCTGCCAGAGGTGCAGCCTCGACATCCAACAATTCCCTTAGCACCCTGGTATGAAGACCATCTGGACCCAGTGTCTTCTCCATTCTTAGGGACTTGAGGGCTTCCCACATCCTGCCAACAGGGATTTTAACATCCATGTCTCTCCCTCCCATCTGCCAATCCAACTTGCCCCCCTGTACGGTGCAGCCCCACCATCTTCCCTAGTGGAGACCGAGGCAAAGTAATTGTTAAGTGCCTCTGCCTGGTCCACTGCCTCCTCAGCCCACCCACTCCCCGACCTCAGTCTACTAATCTGCCTCTTCACTTTCCTTCTTTCCCTGATATACCTAAAGTACCTTTTTTCAACTCTCCTAATCCTCTGTGCCAACCTCTGCTACATCCTTGCCTTGGCCAATCCCCCCACACTGGTGACCTTTCTGGCTATCATATCATACTCCCCCTTGTCCATAACCCCTTGTGAGTGCTTGTATCAGCTATAAGCAGCCTTCTTCTGCCTCACCACTTCCTGGACCTCCGTGGTCCACCAGCTTGGCTTTCTGTCTCTACCAAACTTGTGTTGCATCTTTGTAGCTTCCAGGAGCCCCCTTTTAATAATTTCCCACCTGCTTTCAGTGTCCATGCCAGGCCTGATCCCCTCCTAGTGACCCCTAAGGATCTGCTTCATACCCTTGAAGTCTGCACCCATAAAGTAAATTACCACCATTTTTGTTTGATCTTCTCCCCCCAAGTCCAGGCAGAACCAGACCATAGCATGATCGCTTCCCATCAGTGAGTCCCCTACACTTGGTCCGTAATCAGATCACAGTCAGACAGGGCCACGTCCAGTATACAACCCTCCCTCGTTGGGTCAGAAAGACGTCCAGCAGTCGCTGCTTCCTGGCCGATGAGGATGCCATAGTTACTCAATCAGCCCCTGGTATGTTTAGGTTATGCAGCACCACCGGTCTGCCCTCCCCCGACCACAGTGGCCCCTAATATTTGCCACCAGGCCCTCCTCTTGATTTTCCACCAGCATGGATGGCCTATAAGCCACCCCTAGGTTCACCATCTTGCCACCAGGTGCCTGTAAGGTGACCCATAACACCTCCATGTTTCCCTCCACCCCTTCCATCCTACTTATCTCTATGCCATTCTTAATGATGAGTGCTACTCCCCCCTCACCCACAGCCCTGTCCTTCCTGAATGTAGTGTATCCTATCAGGTTTAGGTACCAGTCATGCCCTGAAGTGGCCCAAGTTTCAGTGACAGCCACCACATCCACTTCTCCTTCTACTAGCATTGCTTGGAGCTCAGGCATCTTGTTACCTATCCTCCTGGTGTTAATCAGGACCACCCTACATCCCTTCCCCTTCCCCTTCCCCTCCCTCATTTCTCCAACCTGAGAGCTCCCAGGTAGCCACCTGCTAGAACTCCCTCATGCACAGTCCAGTACGCCTGTTCTGTACCCCCCTCCCCACTTGGAGGAGAAGGCCAATCCCATCCTTGATGGGCATGCTAGGATCTGCCTCAATCCACAGCCCTCCCCCTCACAAGTTTAAACCCCACCTAGCTTGAATGAATCTGACCTGTTTTTGTTTCAAAATCTCCTTCCCCCCAAATTGAGGTAGAGCCTATCCCTTGCATACAGCTCCTTGTCCTCCCAGGTTACACCCCAGTACCCCAGCAACCCATACCCCCTAGCCTCACACCACTCTCCAAGCCATTCATTTACCTCTCTAATTGTTTGTTTCTCACACTGGCTCTAAGCAATGGTAGGATCTCTGAGAAGGAGATCAAGCACCCTATAGCATGACAGATCCTGGATAACTCCCAGAACCTTGCCTAAATCTCCTGCACACCATTTCCCTCTATTTAATTTGTGTCCAGGTGCATTACTGTTTCAGGAGATCCTCCACATTCCTTCACCACAGCATAGACCAGGTGTTTGGCTTCATGCACAGTCAAGTCAGAAATACTCTTGACCCTGACAGCACAGGGTTTCCCCGCACCCTGCCCTTCCCACTTAATACCCCAACCATGGAGTCCTCCAACAGGAGCATCCTAACTGCCTCCTTTTCTTTAAGCCTACCCCCTTTCTCAGCTACCCACCTTCCCCCACTACCTCGTTGGTTTCCCTGGCCTCACCCCCTATCTGAGTGCCATATGCTACCTTATCCCTATCTGATCTGTCTGCCCCCAGCACCCCCTCCCTGCTATGCCACTTCGGTCCATCCCTGCAGCACTCCCAGGAAATATTGGCCCCGCCTGCCCCACAAAGTAACTTGTTTCCACCCTCTCATCATCTTTTTTCCTACTCTCCCCTCACTGTATTCCAGCTGGTCTCTTTCTCTCTGAACTGCCCTCTCCCTCCATATCGAGTCCTCCCCCTTCCTTCCCAGGCATTCCCTACTCCCAGCTCCCCTTGCAGTGCTAACCCTGACTCCTTTTTTAGCCCCAGTGCCCTGTCCACCAACCCCCCCACCCTATCATCCTCACTCATGTTCTTCCCACTGCTGACTGCTTCATCTGCCACCTCTGTGACCTTTGGCAAGGGAACAACTCCGCACCTCCTGACTACTGAGCCTTCCATCTTGCCCAACTGTCCTGTTCCTCCGGATCCACTTCTGTTCCAAATTTATCATTCTCCCCCTCATTAATCTGTACTAGTGGTACAAATCTGTCATTATGTTCTATGACTACTGCCTTGGTTTCCCCCGCTGGTGTGCTCCCCCCATTAGTTCTCCTTTGTGCATATCTTGGACCTTTGCTCCTAACAACCTGCCAGTACCCTTGGCCCTTTTTGCATTCAGGACTTCCTCAACCCAAGCCCTCTGGAACTCCCCCATTGCCCACCACTACACCTCCTTTGCTTCTTGTGCAGTCCCTTGTGCTTCTGCCATCCTTCTCCTGACTGATCTTGCCCATTACAGATGCCACTCTTGGACCCACTGTGCCTTCACTATTTTTCCCCTCTTCTTCACCCACCCCATCTTACACCCTCAGCAGCACCTTCTTTCTCCCCACCTCCCCTCACGCCTCTGCTGCAATATCCAGGTCTCCCTCTGCCACAGTATCCAGGCCTCCCTCTGCCATCAAAGCCACCAGGTCAGGGATCTTGATACCCAGGCTGCGGGAATTTGTACACATGACCCTCCAGGTTTTGATGGCTTCACCCCTATTTCTTACCCTCCTATTCCTTCCCCTTGTGCTTCCCCAAGATTACCTCCTGGTTTGGTCGGTTGTGTTTTCCCATCCTTGGCATCCTCTTATCTGACTATCTTAATCTGTTGGGGGGAGGGAGTTGAGTTCTCCATATTTCCACTTCCCCCTTGGCTAGTTTAAATGTTTGCCAATTAAACATTCAAACCTTTAACTCAGGATCCTGGTGCCCCCCCCGGACAGACCATCCCTTGTGTACAAGTCTGTATCTTTCCAGGTGGGCCCCCACTCCCCAATGAAGCCAAAAACCTCAACTCTGCACCAGTTCTTCAGTCATTCATTGAATCAAATGGTGCAGAACATCCTGACCTCTCCTATGCTATAGACAGGTAGCACTTCAAAGAAGGTTATCAAGCCTGCCATCTGCCTAAGACCCTCCCCAACTATGTGAACTCCCTCTGCATTGCCTCAACCTCACTGTCAGCCAGGTCATTTGTCCCCAGGTGGACAATGACATCTAGCTGCCTTTCCCATGCTGTTGCCCCTGTGATCCTTAGGATTTGCTTCCTATCCCTCCAGACTGAGGCACCAGATAGGCACCTTACCCCTCTACCTCCTCCCTTTCCCACACCCAATTCTTCTAATAACAGAGTCCCCAACAAGGAGTTGCTTTCTTTTCCCCTGGGGGCCCTTGCCTCCCCCCCGGGTCTCTATTATGGAGGTTCCCAGCATCCATCTTGTCCACCACTGTAGCTTCCTCCATGGGATAGCCTTGCTCTGCCAGAATGGTGTAGGAGTTGTGGGGTGGAACCACAGGGGGTATACACCTCTGCCCAACCTCCCTCACCCTCCCTAAGACCATTGTTGTCCAACCGCTGCTCCTTACTGGCATTCTTTGTGGCAGCTGGGGTGGCTTCAGTAGTCCCTGGGTGGGGGAAGAGGTTACCTGGATCCTAGCCAACTCTGCCTAAACCCAGAGAGGTGCATGCAAATTGGGCAGCACCACAGCCTCCATAATGTCTCATGGAAGACTGCTGCCCCACAACCATTGCATTATATTGCACTACTCTTATCATGTCTGTTGTTTGCCTTCTTCCTGAGCTTTAGGCACCCAAGTAAATTTATTTATTTTTTTGATCAAGTAGCTGTGTTAGGAAACACTCACAATGAAATAATCTTTTTCACTCAGTACAATAGTAAGCCACTAGTTAATCACCCAGTACCCCACACCAGCTTGGGAGACAAATAGGTAACTTTGGTATCCCTGTGTAGATGTATGCAAACACACCCCTCCTGAGGTAGGACAGGAAGTGTCTACAGGACAGCGCTATAAATGTTCACACGACACCTGGGGTGGGTGGGGTGAGGGGAGGGTGGGTGCTGTAACGGAGGTATTGTCTCTCAGAAAACAATCAGTCAACTTCAGTCTGAGATACTATCCAGGTTCCTAAGCTCCTGGTTTCTGGAGCAATCAAGACACTGACAGAAATGATGAGGAGAAATGTACAGGTTAGTATTAAATATTCCTGCCCTTTGTTCTCCCCTTCTAACACTGCTGAAAGAAAAATAAATCAGATTAGAGTGTGCCTAATTCCCTGGAAGAGCTGAGGAAAAACAATAATCAGCTCCTTCAATATGAGAAAGAGAGATCATGGTGATTATATCACCACCAAGTGGCTGCAGTCTTGTTGTGGTGTTCTTCGGGAGGAACATTGCTTGGATTTTGCCATCTCGGGACTTGATCTCACATTTGGGTGGGCAGATCACAGATCCATTAGGAGTGCCTTTGTGGGGAGCTTCATTCACTTTAGGTGAACATGAACTGAGGGAACAAAAGTCTGATTGAATCATGATTTAAAAAGTCCATCAGTCATCCAGGCATTTTTGCTTTTTCCACACTGCACAGGTAAGGATCCCATGTTGGGGTGATGGAAACAGTGCAGGTTGCAAAATTTACCAATTAAAAACTTGCTTTATTTTATGTGGGCCTGTAGCATTGCAAGCTAATAGCAGGGTAACATGGTCTTTGTTAACCTTGAAGATTTTGCTTGCATTTGTTTCTGTTCTGCAGGCTAGGGTGACATCTGTGAGGCACCTCCAGAACAAACCTGTGTCATCATAGTTGTAGATTTGTTCAGGTAGGTAACCTCCATCCTGCAACACTTTTTTAAACTTCAGCAGAAACTCTATAGACATGCTTTCATTGCAGCTACGCTGTTTCCCAGCTATGCAAACTCTTCTTATTCCATGGTGCCTCTGGAATCTCAACAGCGATCCTGTGGAAGCCTGAAACTTAGAGCTTTCCCCATGGATTGTTTTGGCAAACTGTTCTCTGTTTTCCCTTACAATAACCCCAGACACTGGCACACTGCTTGTCTCTGCTGCTCAAACCACAGCTGAGTGGCTTTATCAATTTTCCCCTCATCAGCCCTTCTTGGTTTTTTCCTTTGAGCACATCACCCTCTGAGTACTCAAGCACAAAATCCCTCAAAGCACCTTCTTGTTTTCTCTAGGTACAGATTGTGTTTTTCAAAAAGCCAGTTCGACGGCTGATGTCTGATAAGCTTTCCCCACCTTTGGGCCTGTTGATTAGGGCAAGCTTCTGCTCCACTGCATATCCAGAGAGCTTCATGATTAGTGCCTCTGATACTGGATCTGTCGATCTGTCAAGCAAGTGTAGGAGGTGCACTTTAATAGTGAAAGCCTAACTGACTGACACCTGCCACGACTAGTAGGCAAGCTTGCTTTCTCCACCTCTCATAGGCTGACAGGGTGGCTCCTTGTCATACACTGAGGGACCAGTTCATTTGTATCTGCTCAACATGAAAACGATGCTGCTTGGATCGTAACTAGATACTAACAGGACAGAAAGTCAGAAAAACAAAAGGTACTTTCCCTTTATTTAAAAGAGTTTCTTTTCCCCATACTAACTCATCTGCAGCTACTTTGTTACAGTGCACACTGCACAGCAAAGTTTCTTTTCTCCATACTCACTCTGCTGCTGCTGCTTTATTTAACTCTATGCCCTGTTTTGTTGATTGGGTATGAAACAAAACTGTGACTGCACAGATAGCCTGTAGGTTGAAAAGTGAATGTTCGTTTGAGAGCCATGATGAACGTTCATTATAACCAATAGTTCATTATAATGAGGTTCATTGTAGTGAGGAACTATTGTATTAGACTGCATGTTTATTAACAAGTACATTCATGAAAAACTGAAATACAGACATGAAACATCATCTAAATCATTGCCAGACTGTGCATTTAAGTATAGCAGACTGAAGTTATGTCATAATCATATCTTAGTTACCATTCTGATTACACTTTTAAGTTTTTCTATGTGATTACCTTTTAAATAAATGTCAGATAGACTGTTGAAACAGTTCCCAAGACCTGCATTCTAATGTGGTTACACTTGTAAGAACAAACTTAATAAAAGTAGTAAGATAGTAGTTACACAATAGATTTTCTGTTACAATATGCATTGTAACATGGCAAAATTAGAGAAGCTGAAAAGAGCAACAGTGATTGGAGGAAAGGGATCACATGTAGTTCTCTGGTGATGGCATTAATTTAACAATAATGCTGTCCTCAAACAGAACTACTGATGTGTCCCACAGACTGTAGAATCAGCAGTAGTGTGTAGCCCAGCAAAAGTATCAGAACGGAACTGCCTGTCTGTGCTACCCACCCACCTGACTTGCCATGTGTATGGTGTGGAGCATGGCAATCTGACTGTTAGCAAAATGATCTCAGCACATAAAGGAGCCAAGTAATGTCACAGATGGCTAACTTCAGCATGGGTCACAATAAAGTCAATTAGCATGCAAGTTAGATGCAGAGTGCAGGATAGGGCAGACATAGCAGCAATCTGGAGGCAGATAAGTACTCCAGCAGTGAGCTTGTGGTGGTCGGAAGTGGTTGCATGACATTGGACAATTGAGCACATGAGACCAAAGAGGTGAGCAAATATGCAAAGTAGTTGCTAGGTTTTCAGCACTTGACATCACTGCAGCAACAGAAGCAACAAATGGAAACCTCCAAATCACTGTAGGCAATAAGTACTATGTACAATCAGAATACAATAAAAAAAATGTAATATCATGTCGCAATGTATGAGATGACTGGCTTCCTGTTGTCAGCATAAGTAGCTGAATAGATGTATACATGGAGATCCCTGTAGTAAGAAAAGTGCAGTGAACATATTTGATAATAATAACCTTAATCTGTCCATCATGTACTTAGTAATAGACACAACATACTTCAAAGACCAAACAAAATATCACCATGTTACAAAAGTATTAAGTCACTCATAAGGTGGCATCTAATGGGGAATTAATGCATGGTTGGGCCGTTGTAGGCCTCAGCCACAACGGTCCCAACCATGCATTAATTTCCCATTAGATGCCACCTTCATCATGGCTTAATACTTACATAGCTATTACATGTGTAGTTGCCTGTATAAGGACAAATAACATAATGCCAGAAGAGATACAGTGGTAGTTGCACAATAGACTTTCTGTTACACTTTGCTACAGCTATTTGTATATCGTATGCAGATGATGTGATTTTGTATACAGAAGGTGCTTCTCTTCAGGAAATTCAGAAAGTGCTCCAAAGGGATTTTGATAGCTTTCATGAGTATTATAAGTCACGAAACTTAATATTAAATAACAAAAAATCACAAGTTATGCTTTTTGGAAACAAGCAAATGGCTACAACAAATACACTTCTAATCAAAACACTTACTAAACAAATATTAACACAGGTGAATTCATATAGATATGTGGAAGTATGGCTGGACATACACCTAAAATGGGATATACACATAGAAAATCTGATTAAAAGATTACACAGTAGACTAGGAGGGCTGTACAGACTGAAAAGATGTATACCAAATAAAGCTAGGATACATATAATGAACTCTACAATAATTCCACTGTTTGATTTCAGTGATGTAGTGTATACCGGTGTATCAAAAACTGCATTAGAGAGGCTGAACACAGTCCTGAAAAGATTTGCAAGGTTTGCCTTAGATGCACCCCGTTTGATGCATCGGTGCACTATGTATAGTGTTTTAAACTAGTCTAGTCTTACAGAGTGTAGAAATTTGCATACATTGTATCTAACTCTTCAGTACTTAAAGAAGAAGACTCCACCCTATTTGGATGATTTGCTTAAGACATGTACATCTAAAGTAGGCCTGTGATTAGCACAAAATTTGGAACTGGTAATGCCAAAAACTAGAACAGCAAAAGGTAATTTTGCATTAAAAGTTAGTGGGTCTAAACTTTGGAATGGATTACCAGACCATTCGAAAACAAAGGTAATTGCCTTATGGCATGAGATTATAAGATGGTTACATCAGAATTTTACTCAGCTAACTAACAGTGGTTGCAGTTAAAAGTATGCACTTTTTAAGGTCACTCTTTATTATGGCTATTTCTTTAAGCCATTTTGTAAATGAAGAATGGTTACCACTAGGACCTTGTATTTTTTTTTTTAATTTGTTATTTATGTCGCTGTCTGTTAATAGATAATCTACATTTTGTGTTTGACAATGTACTACTTTGTAAAATATGTATTTTATTGAGTTACGTGTGCTCCTAATAAATTGTTTTGTATGTAATGGACCCCATTGAAAATTAGTCTAACAACTCAAAGGGTTATCCTTTTCCTTGAATTTAACGGAGGAATAAACTTTTACAAAAAAGCAAACAATTAAATGAGTAGTTACATTTGTCATGATGAGTTGATTTGTCCTGAAAGAGAGACAATAGTAGTTGCATGTGTAACTATTTCTTCATTTAAATTGCATATGTACACAACAAGTAATTGTGAAACTAGTTAACAATTACATAGTCATCACACGTAACTGCACAGTAGAAGTGCAGTTACAGTGTAGTTATACAGTACTTACAGTGTAGTTAATGACAGTTAAAATAAAGTGTTACTAAAAAAATTTTACTGTGGCAAGGTGTGATCTCCAGAGGACTCACCTCATTCCCTGGTAGGAAGAATTGACATGCCTGGAAAAGGTTGTATCATACCACCAGGCCACAAGCAATTTGAAATGTTTTGATTGGGCCCTATGGTAACTGGCGAAGAAATCATAGTAGACTGCCAGACAGAGTGTAGCACAAGATGTCTTCATTGAACCCTCTGGTCACTGGTGAAGAAATCATAGTAGACTGCCAGACAGGATGTAGCAAAACAAGATGCTTTCATCTGTCCCTCTGGTAACTGTTGAAGAAGTCATAGTACAGTGCTGGACAGGGTGTAGCAAAACAAAATGGTTTGGTCACACCCTCTGGTTGCTGGTGAAGAAGTCATTGTAGGCTGCTGGAATGGGTGCAGCAAAATATAATGCTTTTGTCAGGTCCCTGGCTGCCAACGAAGAAGTCATAGTAGACTGGCAGACAGAGCGCAGCAAAACAAGATGCTTTCATCAGACCATCTGGTCACCAGTGAAGAAGTAATAGTAGACTGCCAGACAGGGTCTAGCAGAAAAAGAGACACTAGTTGTATTCCACAGATTTGGCCATTTTTGTTGCTCCTGGGTCTGGTCATTTTCATCGCTCCTGGATCTGGCAGCTTTCACTGTTCCTGAAAAGGAAGCCCCACCCCACTGTACATTGGATGCCCTAGCTATTGAACTGGTTCAGCTGTTAAGCTGTCTTAATTTTCCTAACAGCAATGGGCAAAAGTAATGAAGAAGCAGGAGGTGACCTAAACCGAATAACACACCAGCTTCTACCTCAATGGCTGGCCTCAGAACAGAAGCATGCATGGGACTGAAGAAGAAGGAAAAAACTGTACAATAAAGGTCTTAGAGTAGTGCTCTCCCTTTCTTGTGCTTGCTAAGATATATTGCTACAGGCACTCATTTTACAGGATAGGTTAACTGAGTTCTTTAGTGAGTGCATGCCCAATTAGCGGTTAGGTAGTTAACAAATTAGGATAATTCTTACAGCAAGGCACTGTTAGAGCAGTATTGCAAAGTCACTTTAATTGGTATTGCATAGAGATAGGTCACACAGTACTGAGAAATTGCAATAGATTGCACTACCAGGGCTAGTTTTTATAATATGGCATACTCACTTTAGGCTACGTTGCAGGGGAAATTTGTTCAGCATTTTATTTTATTTTTATTTTATTCATTTGTATTTTGGATGACACCTTTGAGCCGAGGGCTCTTTTACAAAGGTTCCACGTCAAGGCAATAAGGACAATAAGGTACAAAACATAATATGATCATTACAATGGAACTTACGAAAAAAAAAGACAAATAAGGTTACAATAATAGCAGCCAAAGGCATTGTCAAGGAATTGTGTTGCAAGTTAATTATACAGTACAAGTCATAGGCAGCTTAGTGAAGCTTTGTTAGGAGTGGATTAATGGGAAAAGAGAAAGAAGAGTGGTGGTGAGGGGGTGGTATGGAAGAGAGAGAGGGAGGGAGGAGAGGAGAAATTGAGATGGCAATGGAGAGGGCATTGCATTGGGTATGTGGTAGATGGGAAACAGCAAGGGAGGAGGAAGGGGGGGATGAAAAGGAGTCAGATTCATCCTATACCCAGTAATGGGGGTAGGAGAGGAAGGGGAGGAGGAGGAGCTGAGGCAGTGAGGAGGGATGCTTAAGGGTAGTCTGCCTGGAGAGGATTATAAGAAGCAATCACAGATGGCACTAGCCACGAGGTGTGGACACAGTTTACACTTAAAAGCACCAATCGTGGCAATGTTGGAGATTTCTGTAGGTAGCAAGTTGAACCAGGTGGAGCCTCTGACAAGGTAAGAACGCTGAGCTTGAGAGGTCCGACAGTGAGGTATTGTAAAGGTTAGACTGTCCGATCTTCTAGTTAGGCAGCAGACATGCTGCAGGGTCAATATTGATTGGACTCCAAGGGGCATAAGGCCCAGTGATGTCTTCTTAGCTAGGATGCAGGTGTGGTACTTTAGCCTGCCAGATAGCTGGAGCCAGTTAGCCTGCTTGTAAATGTCACACGTGTGAGAAAGGCGGGCAGCTGAAATAAGGAGTCTACATGCTTTATTAAGGGCTACAGCTATGCGCCGGAGCGCAGTATCAGTAGCGGATCCATAGATAACGAGCCCATAGTCAATAGTTGAGATAACAGAGCTCTGGATAGCGAGGTTCAAGGCTTCAGCTGTTAGGCAATGTTCATGCTTGTATAGTAGCCCTATACAGGAGTTCACAGTTTTAGCAATATTGTCAATGTGTTTGGTATACGAGAGGGAGCAGTCAAGGGTCAGGCCCAGATATTTAAACATATCCACCTGCTCAAGAGTGACGCCTTCGTGGTTGTTAATTATGAGCTCATGGTCCTTGTACTTGTCATGGGTACCATGGAACAACATTGTTTTAGTTTTTTTGTGGTTAAGGATGAGTTTATGTGAGCAAAACCAGTCTTCCACTTCTGGGAAACTTTTCTGTAGTTGAGACTGAAGGGAGGTGGGGTCGGTGTGGCAAGTGAAGATTACTGCATCATCTGCATACAGTAACATTCTGTCATGGCAAGAGGCAGGGAGATTGTTCAGGAATATGCTGAATAACAAGGACCCAGGATGGAACCTTGGGGTACTCCAGAGTGGATTGGTAGAGATGACGAGAGAATTCACCAATCCTGACCTGTTGGATTCAAGTTACTGAGGTAGCTTTGAAACCAGAGGGTAGTTTCACTTGAAAGACCAAGGAGGGATAATTGTTTGAGGAGAATGGAGTGATTGATGGTGTCAAATGCCTTAGTCAGGTCAATAAAAGAGGCGCCGACCAACTGTCCCTGATCAAGTGCATGATGGATATGTGTGGTGAATTCAAGGAGTGCTGTGGTAGTGCTGTGCCCTTTGTGGAAGCCATGCTGCTGGGAACATTGCAGGCTGTATTTTACAAGGTACTCCATGAGCTGATCAGCCACTATCCATTCCAAGGCTTTGGATAGAGGAGGGAGGATGGATATAGGCCTGTAGTTGTTCGTGAGAGTCTTGTCACCACTTTTATGGACTGGAGTCACCACTGCCAGTTTCTACTTTTGGGGGAGCTGGGAGAGCATGAGGGAACGGTTGAGGATTTTGGTTAGTGGAAGCAGGACTTTGTCAATGGTGAGGGCGAGAAGTTTCATATCCAGTGAATCGCCACTGACCCTAGACTTTCCAAGCACTTTAAGAATTTGTTTTTTAGCTAGGCTTTCTGGGATTGCTTTGAAATGGAAAGGAGGGTGCCCTGGTGGCAAACCTGAACTAACAGGAGCTGGGTTGACTGTGGTGGGATCAAAAAAGTTAGGGGGTAGCACATGACTAAGGTCAGCAAAAGTGGTGTTAAATGCGTTGGCTATGATTACATGGTCAAGAGTGATGGTACCATCTATGTTCAACATTGCAGGTGTTGTTTTAGGATCCTTTCCAGTTACTTCAGCAAGGTTACGCCAGAATTTACTCCCGTCATTCCAGGTGCTGGCTAAGGTGTTCCTGTAATAGTTAGCCTTCTCATGGCAGATTGCTCTGGTACATGCATTCCTTGCTGTTTTGTAGGCCTGGATATCAGTCTGGGTGCCAGTAGCCTTAGCACGATACCAGAGCTGGTCTCGAGATTTCATTTGTGTAAGGAGGCTTAGTGTCATCCATGGGTTATTGACACCCTTGATCTTACGCTTCTTGAACGGAGCATGAACATCGCAGGCTGAGTTGAAACAGGTGATAAAGTATTCAAATGCTGTGTCTACATCGGGGCTATATCAGTTGGTGATCAGTCATGTTCATGAAGGAGTGTTTTAAGTAACTCAAGATGACCGGGGGTCAGCATTCTCCTGTTAATAGTTTTGGGGGGGGGGAGTTTGGTGTATTTGTTGGTCCAGATACACAAGATAGGGGAATGATCACTTAAGGAGTCTGGGAGGACTGTTGCTTTGGAGATGTGCTCTGGACGATTAGTTAGCATCCAGTCTAGAAGTGTACAGGTCCCTGTTCTGTAGTTTACTCTAGTAGGTGATTTGACCATTTGTGAGCAGTTAGCGGCAGCTAGGGCATCCTTATAACTATTTGAGCTGGAGGCCAGCCAGTTGATGTTGAAATCACCAAGTAGGATAACTTCTGTATGCTGATCCAGGGAGTTGATACAGTCAAGGAGGGAATGAAAGCCCGGACTGCTCAACTTGGGTGGTATATAGACAGAGACAACAGTCAGGATCTTGTTATGAGTTCCGAGAAGTACTTTGGCAGCAAGGATTTGGATGTCATTTCCGGGGATGGGCACGGGCATGACATGACCCATGAGGGACTCTTTAAGGTAGAGGGCACAGCCTCCTCCATTCTTGGTAAGTCTGTCCTGTCTGAAAACTACATATCCGGGAATTGTTATTGCGGAGTCAGGTATCTTTGGAGACAGCCATGTTTCCAGCACTGATAGGATGTCTGGATTGTGCTGGGAAACCCAGGCAGAGAGGGGATCAAGTTTGGAGAGGAGGCTGCAGATGTTAATGCTTGCCAAGGAGAGTGACCCTGCACTGCTGTTAACCTTGTGGCCAAGTTGTGGAGGGCCGGAGTTGGGGTGAATGTTGCCTGACAGGAGCAACAGCAGCAGTATTAGATGTTTTAAAAGGGGTTAAAAGTTGCTTCTGTGGGGCAGCAGGTCCTCTTTTTTTAACAGGTTCCTTTCCATAAGGATGATGCATGATGTAGTGACCAGTTAGTAACAGCAAGGAGCTGTAAGGGCACAGTTGCAGTGGTTTTGAGAACATGCCAAAAGTTTCATTTAATTCTTCAAAATGGTTGTTGGATAGATAGCCCTTAGAGACAAGTACATTAAGAGTTGATTTCAATTGCATTGCAAAGTTAGTTCACACTGTAGTAGCAGGGGTTAGTAGTAATAGGAGTAATTGTTTATTCTTGAAAATCAAGACAAGGATAGCCCAACTGAACCAAGGCTCATTTACAATGGGGTTCACCATTCATACAGGCATACGCAACTGTGTAAAAACTTTATACACAAGCATTATTAAAACTTAATTCAGTGTGTGGAAATAGTGTGGTGCTTATGCAAACTTGCATTTGGTTTGAGTTTATAGGAACTTTGGATTTATGACTTGGTTTGGCCTTTCTCATTTCCACCCTCATTAGAGAAACTGTAGCGTAGCATGAATGAAGGCTTTACACTAAGGGTGAGAAAACAGCTGGAGAAGGAGGAGATGGGGAGGATGGCAGATTTTGAAAAATGAAATAAGCATAGACATGAGGAGTAGGTGGGTTTAAATAGGTCCAGTGAGTGGGGCTATTCCTCAACACTGAACCACAGCTGCAGCCCTCCAATTCAGTGGGTGGAAATAGTGCAGTGCCTTGGATATCTGTGTGTTCATTCTCCTTTTTTCTTCTAACTCCATTTTGGGCTTCTCTATCCCCTTTTTCTCAGAGCCAGCACTCCATTTCATCTGCCACTTCCAGGTTCCATGCAGCTGGCTGACATGTTACCAGGTTTCTCTTGCACAGCGTACTCCAACTCAGAACCCTGACAGTATCTGCAAAACTGTGGCATTGTAAACTGTAACTTGGAGAACCATATAGCTCGTAGGTATCCGGTGTAACGGGGTGCAACACAGTTGCTCACCTTAAATGAAGATAAAATCCAGGAGATGCCCTGCGGTGAAATGGAACCCAGATTGTGGTTCACCATGCCTGGTTTCCATACCCAAGAGCACCTTCAAAATTGGTGGACAGGCAGTTTGGGCGGCCCTGAAAGTCCATCCAACTTGAGCAGCGTTATGCAATGCCAGGTCCATTAAAAACAAGACTGCAATTATTGCAGATCTTGTTGAGACAGTAGCTCTGGCATGCATCACCGAGACCTGGCTGGATAAGAACTCTGGCCCTATATTGGAGGCCGCAATTCCAGCTGGGTACTCGGTGACACACCACTCAAGATTGGATCGGGGGGGGGCGAGGTCTGTTTCAAGACTGAACTGGGCCTCACGAGCGTACTAGTTGAGGAGGCTGAGTCTTTCGAGTGTACCGTTGTAGCAGGTGTAGGCTGTATGTTTTCCCTTATCTACCATCCACCAGGGGATAGGAAGCATTTCCGTCAGGAAGTGGAGGACTTCGTGATCAACATGGCATTTGCGTCACCCAGGCTGATGCTCCTGGGCGACTTCAATGCCTGGGTTGATGACAAACTCTTGCAATTTGGACAGCACTTCCTCAAGCTGATGACATCTCTGGGCCTCACACAGATTGTTACCACTGTTACTCATAAACATGGTCACTCCCTTGACTTGGTCTTCCTCCTGGGGATTGAGGTTTCCAATGTGGGGGTGGAACCAGTCAGATGGTCTGATCACTACACCGTGGGGTTCAGTTTTTGCACCCCCCGGTGTAAGCCTACCCCTGTAGAGATGATCAGGTACCGCCCTTTACAAGAAGTAAGCTCCGAAGGCCTGGCGGTGGTGCTTGACCTATTGGATTTTCCAGTGGCAAACAATGACCCAGAGGCCTTTGTAATGGCCTATAACAGGGCTGTCTCTGTGGCCCTTGATGTTATTATTCCAGTCCGTGTTCATCCTCTCTCCCTTCACCCTCAGTCCCCTTGGTTTGACGGGACTTTAAGGGGGATGAGGTGACTAGGACAAAGGTTAGAGCATTACTGATGGAAATCCACCCTGGATGCTGACCGTCTTAGATTGATGGATCATTATCAAGCCTATTACTCCACAGTCACCCATAAGAAGACACAGTTCCTGTCCGGGGAGATTACGGCTGCTCAGAACTGACCAGCTCAGCTCTTTTGAACTGTGGACAGATTGTGCAACTCAGCCTGTCTGCAGATTCAAAGAGCCTTTTCGCAAATAGAGTGTGAGGAGCTTGCTTGATTCTTTGCAGCTAAGGTAGCTGACATCAGGGGGTGCTCCAACCAGCATACTCTGTGGGCATTGCTTTTGACTGGCACTTGGTCACGGCCCCTCATTTTTCCTGGATACCTTCAACTGGCCAGAGTTCATGGATGTCTTGTGAGTTGTCCAGGGTAAGCACCCTACGTGCTGTAGTTTGGACCCAGGATCAACTGCCCTGATTATGGGCTGTACTGACATAATTGGCCTGCTCCTAGCATGGATAGTCTGGTGCTCCTTGGAAACAGGTGAGTTTCCTAGTTCCCTGAAGGAGACAGTGGTGACACTCCTCTTGAAGAAAGCTTCTTTGGACCCAAATTGCCATGCTAACTACAGACCAATTTCAAACCTTCCCTCTATAGGGAAGGTGATTGAGAAAGTAGTGGCCCTACAACTGGAGAACCATTTTTGACCATCCATGACATCTATGAACCTCTCCAATCTGGTTTTTGAAAGAAGCACAGTACTGAGACTACACTGGTTCAGGTGCTGAATGATCTCTTGATGGCTAGGAATTGGAAAAACTGTTCCATCTTGGTTCTCCTTGATCTCCCATCAGCGTTTGACACTGTGGACCATGGGGTCCTTCTCAATCACCTGAGATTTATCTGTGGCCTGTCAGGTACAGTCCTCAGGTAGTTTACATCTTTTCTCACTGGAAGAACTTAGAGGGTGGTATCAGGGATTTATTCTTTGGACCCAGTTCTTCTGTCATGTGCGGATCTTCAGGGTTCAATGTTGTCCCCCATGTTATTCACAATGCACATGCTGACCCTCAGAGACATTGTAAGAAGGTATGGGCTGAGGTTTCATTGCTATGCCGATGATACCCAGCTATACCTTTCTTTTGCACCCTACCAGGATAGCGCTGTCTCGGTATTTAATAACTGCCTTCCCGAAATCCAAGATTGGATGAATTTGAGCTGGTTGAGGTTGAACTCAGAAAAGAGGGAGGTGCTGGTGGTGAACCAGGGTGCAGGATAGGAGGATTGGGGGTGGGTTCACCTTCAGAACTTTTTCTTGGGGGCCTCCCATTCCCGTCCTCTGAATAGGTGTGGAACCTGGGGGTGATTTTTGATGAGGGACTGACACTGCTATCGCAGGTGTCAGCAGTTGTCAAATCCTCCTTTTACCATCTGAGGAACATCTCCAGAGTTTAGCACCTTGTTCCATCCGGTCATCTTCCTATGTTAGTCCATGCCTTTGTGTCCTCACACCTGAATTACTGTAATTCCCTTTACTTGGGGCTACCTGGGGTTGATATCTGCCACTTGCAGCTGGTGCAGAATGCTGCAGCCCAGTTATTGATGGGAACTCCTCAGTCCTGTCATATTTCTCCAGTGCTGCATGAAGTGCACTGGCTGCCAGTACAGCGGTGGATCACCTTTAAAGTCAGACTTCTGACTTACAAAGCCTTACACAGACTGGGCCCAGATTATCTCAAAGAGCTCCTCATTCCTTACTGCCCTGGGTGATCACTCCGCTCAACTGACGAGGGATTGCTAGAGATTCCAAGGGTTTGTTTAAAATCTTCTGGGGCCTGTGCATTAATGCATGAGTTCCCAACCCTTTGGAATTCTCTACCCCATCAGGTACGGGAGTGTGCGACCATGGAGGGATTTAAACAGGCCCTAAGAACTTTTTTATGGAACCAAGCATACCTTATATGATCTATTCTGATTTTATATATATATTTTATAACTGTATTTATGGTATTGTTGTTTATTTAACTGTTTTTAATGTGCCTTGGTTTTTTGAAAGGTGCACGGTAAATAAAGAATTATTATTATTATTATTATTAGTTGCAGTGGGCTATACTTGGGCAAGGATTAATAAATGAAATAAAATGCCTCAAAGGAATGCTATAAAAAGATGATGAATTATGGATTAAAGCGTGAAAAGTCCTTTCCAAACCACATGGTCCCTGGTGGTTGGGTTCAGGAAAACATCTAAATGAATCTTCCTTCACCTGGAACCTGCACAGCTTCCATTTGGACAGCACTGAGGAAAGAGGACTATATCATTTACATGGGGGGGCACAAACAAATGGGAGAGAGAGAGAGATGCCAAAGGCAGCGGGGGGGGGCGCAGAGGGCCAAGGAGTGGTGCAGAAGGGCCAGACAGACAAAGAGGGGGCAGAACAGACAAGGATGAGGACAGGGAATGAAAAGCTAACAGGGAGGAAACTGGAAGACAATGAGTGAACAAGAAGCAGGCAGAAGAAGCAGGGGAGAAGCACAGACACAGGAACCATGCAGTGCACAGCTGGTTGAAAAATGAATTAAGCATAGAAGTGAGGAGTAGGTGAGTTTAAATAGGTCTGGTGGGTGGAGTTATTCCCCCATATTGAACCACAGGCAGAGCTCTCCAATTAAGGTAACAGCAAAGGTTGCATAGTTTGTAACAAAGTACAAGTTGTAGCATAAAAATGTTCTAAAAAGAACTCTGAAACTAAAATCATTTTTAAAAAGTTGCCTTGTTAACCTTTTTCATTGTAAACACAACCACTATTAAGTAATGTGGATTCACTTATGAATGAGGCTTTTATCAAGTTCCATAAAACTTTTGCTTTGGATTATTTTTTTAGAATTGGGGTAGTTCATTCGAGGCTTTAGGTTCAAAACTAACAACTGTCAAATTTCTTTTGGATGTTTTGAACACACTGGGGGCAGGATTTTCAAAGGGTGGCACAAGGGCTTGTGTGCACTTAGATTCTGGTGGTGTGCCAAACACTGAGCTGCAACTGGCACTCAATTTTATAATCCTGGGCACAGCTGTGACAGTTTCCTCATATACGGCAGCTTGCACCACATATCTGGCACAAGCTCCATATAAACAGCCCATAGGTCTGCCACAAGTTAGACCATAAAAAGGTGGTCTAACTAGTGGCAATTGCCACACTGGATGGAAAATACCATTATATCGCCACAAGCCCCATGCACCATATCATCAGCGCACTGGGGCTTGTGGCGATCTAACAGTTTTGAAAATACTACCCTCGGACTTTAAGTTTCAAGTTACTGGCTGTTTTTTAAGACAATTCTTACTGTAGGAATTTGGAATAAATTGTTTAAATAGGATGGAGTTTTTTGAAAAAGATTTTGGTAAGTTTAATATAAAATATGCAGATTTCTATATTCAGTCAGACTTAACCATCTCAAAGATCGAAGTAGGAGGCAATGGTGAGTTAACCTAGGGGCATCCAGGATGAAATTGGCAAACCTATTATTAACAATTCACTTTCTAGATTCCATAGGGATACATCTCCTATCTCTATAGAGAGATCCTAACCTAGGATTGAATTTATGAATTAAACAGTCTATATGTACATCCCATTTACACTGGGTCCAACTAGGTGCCCAGGTATTTATAGGAGTTTACTTGCTTCAAACCCCAGCCTCAGTAGTTGTGACATGTAATATCTGATTTATGCTATTTTGTTTATTACCAAAAATCATTACCCAAGATTTTTTGTCATTCAATGCTAGTTTAAGTGCTATAAAAGAGTCTTGCAGTCTGTAAAAGTCCTTTAATAATTTGACCTGAATTACTATTGTTGATTTGCCTTTTAAGCATAAAACTACAACATCTGCATACAAGAGGTACTGGTGCCAGTATAAGAGGCCCAATTCTGTCCATATACAGACTAAACAGGATCTGGCCCAACAATGACCCCTGAGGGTCTCCTGATTTAATATAGTCAGGCTGGGATCTAAAGCTCCCCAGTGTGACCATTTGTGTTCTCCCAAGTAAATATTCTCTGAAACAATTTAAGGCTACCTGGTTGAGGCTGAACTTCTCCAATTTACTTAATAAAATAGTATGGTCTAAGTTGTCAAATGCCTTAGACAGATCTACAAATATGGCCTCAGCCTGGTGGCCTTTATCCATTGCCAGTTGAATATTTGTTGTTATCTTAACTAAGGAAGTAGATGCACTATGTCTTATGTGGAAGTCTTATTGGTTTGGATTAGACACATTTTGTATTTCCAAAATGTTTTTTACTTGGTTTCCAAAGATCCTTTCAAAAAAATTCAATATAACTGGGAGGAGAGATATAGGTCTATAGTTACAGATGTCTTCTTTTTTTTTTTTGTATATTGGACCATGTTAGCTTGTTTCCATTGTTTAGGATATGAACCAGTACTCAAGAATAAATAGAAAATGTCTGTTAACATATGACCTATTACAGGAAATGCTAATTTGAGTAAATATGTTGGTGCATTGTCCCTTTTGATTGCTTTCTTCTAGTGCAATTTCAATAGCTTTTTTAAAATTAAGTTTGAGTTAACTGGGTAGAAAGAAAATGTAGCTCGCCCTGACTTTTCTGAGAAATTACCTAAATTTGCTTCACTGGTCTCTGAAAGAGTCATATTCGCTACAGATGTACCCATAGTGATAACAAATTTATTAAATCTATCTGCTACATAATTTGAAGTGGGACTCTTTTTTCATAAATTTTGAAGGAACCTGGCAATTCATAGGATTTGTGTCCCTATAAAGAGCTAGTGGAGTCAAAACAGGCAGACAGGAAACTAATATAAATTTTAAGTAGTAGTCAGTTGTAACTTTTTATTTCTGAAGTATTTTTCTTCTTCCTTTTGCTCACCAGAAAGTATTCTTAAACAATATACCATGACAAGGTGTGGGTGATACAAGGATTTACCCACACCTGGTGTAGTTTGGTCATGAAGTCACAAGCCAATTGAGTAAACCGCACCAGAAGTGGGTGAATCCTGGCTCCATTTTTTGTGATTAAAAAATAGTAAAAAAAATGCTTGTTTGTATTTTAAATAGTTTTTTTAATTTATTATTGTGCCAGATAAAGTAGTCCAGTGTTACCAGAAAGATGCTGTGTGTTGCTAGGAAGAGGTGACAGAGCTCTGTTTTCTTTTTTAAATCATAAATGGCAGTGAGAGAGAGAGAGAGAGAGAGAGAGAGAAATACTGCTTGCCACCAGTTCTGTGTTTTGTATTACTGTGTCCTTCAGCACCTAGAAAGGCGAGAGAGAGAGGGAGACAGATAGAAGGAGCTAGTCTGCTCCAGAGAGCTTTACATGCTGCCAGTTAGGGTCCAGGTTTGAAGGGCTACTTTTTCTCATATGCAGCAATACTGGTTTGCCAATTACTGGTACTGACATTTTTGTGCAGATGGGAAATGCTTACTTTTGTGCCCCATGTCACCAGTTGACTCTGTCCTGGCTCTGATTTTTTTTTTTTTTTGTTATAGGTGTCAGGCCAGGAAATGGAAGAGTCTTACAGCACTACTTCCATTTTCGTACTGTGCACCTGCATGGCTTTCAAAAGCTGCCATGCTGTGAAACACTTATTCCTCTAGTTTCTCAGGTTCTGGTCCTGTGAAACAAAGAAATGATTTTTTTTTCCTGTGGTCTGCTTTGGCTCCTGGGGTCACAGAGAATCCATGGCTGCAGAATTATGTTGAGGAGGTTGCGAGTGACAAAAGGGAGGCAGTGTGCAGCACGGAGGAGTCATGCACCCACTTTTGAAGCAAAGTAGTTTTTGTGGTTTTTCATTTCAGGAGGGCTTGGAGTAACTTCAGGAGGGTTCCTCATGCGGCTGAGTTGTAGCTGGCACTTTATACGGTTGGGTGATAGCAGGATTTACAATGTGTAAATCATGCCAGCCAGCCAATAAGGATACAGGGTTTTTTGAGCCATTGTATGGTAGGTGATAATATTGTGCTGGACGCATGGAACAGCTCTTAGCCTGGCAACTGACATATTTAACTCTACTGCCCCACACTACATCATCAGCATTATGATCTCATTGACTGTGACATCACAGGTGAATGACCTGGCAGTCACTCACTTGCTGTTCTTAAGTAGCAGTGATGTCATAGTCAGTGAGGTCACAATACTGATGATGTAGTCTGGAGCAGTATAGCAAGATAAGTCAGCTGCCAGGCTAAGAGCTGTTCCACTCATCACACCTGCTAACATCATTTAAACAATCTAATCAAAAAAAGGGAAAAGAAAATGTGCCTCAGATATAAAAGGCAATGGCTGGCTGCTTCTAAAATCTAATATTAGGTTTAGGCAGTACACCAGCTCTTTAAGATGGAGAACAATTTCCAAAACCTGTGTGAGCCAGTAACATTTCCTGTACTAAAGTGCTCACTGAAGTAGGTGGCTTTAGCTTTATTTATTTCTTTGAGATACAGGGTTCTAAATTGATGATATTTGTCCCAAGATGATTTTGTGTTTAATCTTTTTCACTTGTCTCCAGGCATTATCCCTATTTTTACATTGTAAACTCAAAGTCCTTGTATACCATGGCGGATTGTTATAGTTAACTTTTTTCCTTCAAATGGGGGCATGTTGATTACATACTAATAGAAATTCACTATGAAAAAAGCTCCATGCACTGTCTACATCTGGGATGAGGCTCAGCCTGTCCCAATTTCTTCCTTCTAAATCAATCATGAACTTTGTGTAATTAACATTTTGCAATGAATGATATTCCTTTAAATGAAATCTTCCTATTTTTTATATCTTTTCCAGATGCAAAAAATGACCTAATGGTCACTAATGGAATCCAGAAGAACTCCAGTATGAATGTAATTTTCTAGGTTTGCAGTTAAAATTAAGCCCAGTGTAGAGAAGTTGCAAAATAAAATTTTGCCAGTGAAATTGCAGCAAAATTGGCAATTTTGCAACATGAAATTTTTCATGAAATTGTGGCAACATTTCATAATTTGGACCACTGCAAATTATCTCCCTGGTGGCATCTAGTGGTCCCCCCATGGCAGCTCACTGGCCCAAATTTCCATTAAAATTAATTCTCCATGGTGTCTAGTGGTCCCCCCGCCTATCATTGACCCAAAGTAAATAAACCTAGCCCCCCAAGTTAACTCATTATTTTCAACAATCCTTTGGACCCCAATCCCCAAATTTTAATCCCCACTCCATGGTGTCTTGTGGACCCCAACCCCCACCCTGTCATCAGATAGTGCCACCCCACTCACCCCCCAGTACTCTAATCAGGCCACTGGCACAGCCCTCCACTCACCTCCATGGCTGGCAGCCAGGCTGAGCACCTCAATGAATGAGCATGCTTGCACAAGCATGTACTCATGCCTTAAAACACTCAGTCGGGCCACCAGCTGTCAAGGTGAGTGGAGGGCTGTGCCGCTGGCCCGATTGAGGTATTGGGGGGAGCAAAATGGATGCTATCTGATGACAGGGTAGGGGGTCCACTAGACACCAGGGAGTGGGGATTATTGAAATTTTTTTATAGAATTGGGGGTCTGTGGGATCAGGGAAAATAATGAGTAAACTGGGGGGAGGCTTGCTTTATTCACTTTGGGCTGGTGATTGGTGGGGGGGACCACTAGACACCAGGGAGAATTAATTTTAATAGAAATTTGGGCTGGTGAGCAGCCGGGGGGTGAAAGGGTCCACTAGACACATCAGAGAGTGGGGATTGAAATTTATTTTTAGGATTGGGGGTCTGGGAGATCAGGGAAAATAATGAGTTAACTTTGGGGGGCTTGCATTATTTATTTTGGGCCGGTGAGTGGCCGGGGGTGACCACTAGACACCAGGGAGTCATTCATGCAGAAAATTTCACTCGCAGGTGGTGAAATGTCACCCGGGAGAGGGGAATTTCAACAGCTTGAGGGCGAAATGTTGCTCACTCCATAGGCAAAATTTCACCCGGCAAATTATTTTGCAAAATGCGTAATTATGCAAAATATTTCACCGGGTGAATTGTCCAATTTTGCACAACACTAATACAGTGTAGGGGAAAGGTTATTTATGTCCCTTGAATTAGACCTAGTGGGAGAATCAATTAACTGAGTGTGCCTCATTCCTATGGACAAATCACACAGTTTGTTGTTCAATGGGACTGAGAGCCAGTCTACATTGAAGTCACTCATCAATAGGATATCATAACATACAAGGAATCCCACAGGTTAGAAAAATTATTTCTATCACCCTTAAGAGGCAAAAAACAACCTATTATTAATATAGGCTTGCTATAGGGCAATCTCAGATCCAAGGCAAGTTTTTTCATCCCTGGGATTTGTATATTACACTCAATTTGTAATAAATTTAAATTGGGGGTGTGGCCTGACTCTGAACAATATGGATGTCTGAATCCTGAGCTCTGATATTCAATAAACAATCTAGCATCATCTTCAGCCATCTAAGTCAATTCTACAAGACAAATTGGAAAATCAGGTGCTCTGGACCACAATACAGCATTTTGTCAAGGTATATTTTATTATATTTCTTCTATACCGGGCTATACTCAAACAGATCTCTACCAGAAGCACAAAACTTAAGCCCTAAATCATGGCTGAAAATGCAGAAAAAATGGCTTCCCAGGATAAAATTGAAACCATGTTTCAGAAATTAATTACAGATATAAGCAAACTAAAAACCACAACACAGCATAATACCACCACACTAAAAAATATAGACTCTTGACTTGCCAATACAGAGCTCAAAACTAGACAGAATGAGACTTCTATACAAGATTTAAAAGCTACAATCAGGGAGCAAGATCGTACTATCAAAGAGCTTCAATACAAAATTGAAGATATTGAAAACTGAAGTTGAAGGAATAACTTGCTATTCTTTGGATTTCCTGAGAATTCTGAATCAAAAGACACTACTGCATTTTTACTGCATGTCTTACCTATTATGCTGAATCTCCCTGCAGACCATAACTTAATTATCGAGCATTCTCATCATTCGTTAGGCCCTAAACTTCTTCCCGACTACAGACCCAGACCAATTGTGGCCAAGTTTCTGAACTTTGCACACACCAAACTTATCTTACAGAAAGCCAGAGAAATTGGGCATCTTAACTGGCAAGATCACTAAATATACATATATCGAGACTTTTCAAAAGAGGTATTAAATAAAAGGAAAGCCTTTACACCAGCTCAGAGACTGATGCACAAACTGGGACTGTGATTCATGATGCGTTACCCTGCAACAATGCGAGTATTCAGTGGCAGCTCCTATAAAGACTATAACACTCCAGAATCACTGATGACCTTCCTGAGCAAATTTGAGGTACCTCCGATAAGCGCATCAAATACTCAGGGTGCATCTCTAATCTATTCTAGCACTACTAATTACAGCCCTGATTTTAGTGCGCAGATTGCTTCAGAGCCTGTTGATCTAAGCACCACCATCTGAGAGCCTCTCATAGAATCAAGCATGAGACAATCTGCTCGATTACAAGAAAAAAATTTACTTAAATCTATAAAGTGTAAGCTACATTGTTGCATGCAGAAATCAACAAATCTAAAAAACGATGAGCCTGATACTAGTACTACAATTTCATCACCCATACCCCTAACTAACAGATTCCAGCTTCTGCAGGATATTCAGGTCTCTCAACAAGGGATTTGTCAACAATGGAGACTCGGTTATCACAGAGGCATTTTGGAGGGTCCTTGAAGCCTAGGGTGAATCCACTGATGTTTGGTGGGCAGAAGTTGTAACGAGTTCACCACAGAAATTTCTGGACTCACCAAAGAAAAAACGCCATAGCAGAGGGAAGAACAAATCAGATACTGCTACTGTGAAGAGGACAACCTAAGCAGACTTTTCATCATCTCTTGCTTGTGTTTAGCAGGCTATGGCATTAGTAAGCTTAGATCTCTTCACAGATGCTAAATAGGTTTCTACCTAGTATGTTATGCCAATAACTTAGACTAGTGAGCTGTAAGTTGTGAGCATACAGCTTGATACTTGAGCTTCTACATGGCAAGCTCACCAGTAAATATGGACCTCTTTATCCATTTAATACAGGTCTTATGAGTTTACTGCTTTACAGTTCCTAATCTATGTTCTGCCTAAGTAAACTAGGCAAGGTACTGTAAATAGTATACAGGAAATCTTGGTGCTACAATGAAAATGATTTACTCTAAGAGGGTATCTGATACTTGCAATTAGATTAATACAGGGACTGATGTACAGGCAATTTTTGAACAACTGAGATGTATAGGATCAATCCTTATAATAGCTTATAACATCTCTCTCAGTATGCTCGAAGTCTGGCAGTATTGACCTAATTCCATAATATTACTCATTATATTTATAAATTACATAAATTGCATATTCAATGCTTGTATCTTCTTAATTTCCCTCTTTTACAGGGCTAATGCATAATCATAATGTTTTAACTGGTTTATGACATTTTAATTAATAATCTCTGAAAGACACATAGTCAAAATTGGGTATATTTTATATAAATGGTGAAGTTTAACCATCTGTTACTTTGTTGTTTTGGATTAGTATTTCTCTTAACTTAATCCATATGTTAATAGCTTACTTAATACTTAATTTTCTACCTATAGATTACTTCACTGAAGGATCGGACATTTATCAAACTCAAATTATAATTTTTTCCCCCTCCCTCCTTCAACTGGGGTTTGGAGTTTTAACCATTACTTAACTATCTAACACAAATGATGCTGGTTGTTTGTTGTTTATGGGAACGACTGTTTCTCATTATTGTTAATTCATTAGTTTATGTAGATAGTTTCAATCCTTAGAAGTAGTTAAGGAGTTTTCAGATATTCTGTTCTCCTTATATTTCACTACACGCCCTAGAGAGCTTAGCAGTGGTCTTGGTTTAGCTCTTTATAAAAACCGACCAATACTCCTCTGCTCATCTTAAATGGCCATTATAGTGTTCTTGTTAATAAGTTTGTTGTTAGTTATTAGTGTTATAACAGTTAGGGAGATTAACAACAAATGGTAACAAGGCATTTTCTGGATTCCTTTGTATATACTAGTAGCTAATACTCCTGCCCAAAACTAGGTTACAATCATCAGTCATGTATTTTTGATCTGTAGTGTCTGCCTCTCTTTTGCTTGGTGCATTGAAGTCCTAACATGGTCACCGTTATTGATTACAATATTAGTTAAATCTCATCTCTAATGTCTGACCTAATACTATATACATGGAATATCAAGGGCCTCAATGCACCAAGCAAACGTAAACTGGTTTTAAATCATCTCAAAAGGAAAAAAGCGCAAATTGCCTTTCTACAAGAAACAAAACTATTAGAGGCAGATAATGATAGATTAAAAATGACTGGGTTGGTCAAATGTATGCTGCTTCTGCTACAACCAAGAAACGTGTGGTTGCAATCTTAATTCATAAAAATTTAAAATGGAAAGTCTTGAATATAATGAAAGAGCCTGATGGCAGATGGCTGATTGTTACCTTTGATTCTATAACTGGACCATTAACCCTTGTCAACATTTATGCCCCAAATTCAGATACACCAACATTTTTTCATAATCTGGCCCAACAATTAACCTCTTTAAATTTAAACACCCCAATTCTAATTGGCGGTGACTTTAATCTTACATTAGATTCATATCTTGACAGAAACAATGCTTTGTTAGATGCCCATCCAAGGAGCATTGCTGTGCTTTCATTATTAATGAAAGATTTGGTCTTGGTGGATATATGGAGACTTTTTCACCCTAGAGATAAAGAATATACATTCTATTCCCCCACTCATCAGTCATATAGTAGAATTGACTATTGGCTAACCTCCCCCACTATCACAGCTAATATTATAGACTGTAATGTTCTACCTCTTCTTATTTCAGATCATTCTCCAGTTAAACTTCACTTGTTATGGAATTCCAACCCCCTTTGAAATCACCTTCCTGGTGATTAGACCCACTTTTACTTAAAGACCCAGAATTTATTCCTTGATTAAAAACACAAATCCAGGATTTTATTTTATTCAATAACCCAGAGGATATGTCTATGGACACCACTTGGGAGGTACTTAAAGCAACTCTTCTTGGCAAAATCATAAGTTTTTCTGTACATAGGAAGAGAAAGAGAGAAAAACAACTTAAGGACCTTGAGAACTTACTTAAAATTAAAGACTTACAATATTCATCTATCCCACACCCTAACCCTATATCACCTTTACATCATGAAATCCTCAGACTTCGTATGCAAATTAATGATCTAATCTCCCAGAAAACCAAAATTGCATTACTAAGAATTAAACACAAGTATTGGGAGGGAGGTGAAAAAGGAAGTAAGCTATTGGCCTATAGACTTAGAGTACAACAGTCGGAGTGATACATTTCAGGCCTAAAAAGCACTACTGGGCAAATATGCACTGATAACTCTAGCATTAACAAGATCATGTCTACATTCTGTAAAAAGTTATATACATCCACTTTCTCTGCATCAAATTTGCAGATTAACAGCTGTCTGGATAAATTAGCTCTCCCCCAACTTTCACATGATGCAATAAATTCTTTAGATAAACCAGTTACAATAGAAGAAGTTCAACATGCACTTTCTTCCCTTAAAACTGGACGTGCCCCTGGTGGCGATGGTTTCCCAGTGGAGTTTTATAAAAGTATGGCCGATTTGCTTTGCTTTTTACTGTGCAAGGTATTTCATGAATCCATAACTTTAGGAAAACTACCTCCAACCTTAACGGATGCAATCATTACAGTGCTCCCCAAGAAGGATAAGGATGTTACTCTTCCCTCTATCGTCCTATATCATTACTTAATGTAGATGGCAACATTTTTGCAAGTCTTTTAGCTATTTGTCTTAAACCCTTCATTCCCCAATTAGTTAATAGATCTCAAACAGGTTTTGTTAAGGGTAGGATGGGTTCAGATCATCTTCGCTCTTTATTTAATCTCATGTATAAAGCTAAATTACTAAATCCCCTGCAGTTGCTATTTCCATCAACTATGAAAAGGCTTTTGATTCTTTGAATTGGAATTTTCTTTATCTAGTTCTATCTCATTTTGGCATTAGTGATAGTTTTTGCTCATATATAAAATTACTATATACCTCCCCCACAGCAAGGGTCCTTACTAATTCCACTTTATCACAATCTTTCAAATTAACTAGAGGCACTAGACAAGGATGTCCCTTATCCCCATCCCTTTTCATTTTAGCCTTAGAACCTTTGTCAGCTGTTCTCCACCAATCCAACAAAATCAGAGGTTTATCAATTGGCAATACACAAGACACATCCTTATCTTATGCCGATGATCTGTTAATCTTACTAGAAAATTTAGAACTAGCTGCACATCCACTTATACAACTATTAAATACGTTTACAGAACTTTCCAGTCTTGCAATTAATTACAAAAAAACTGAAATATTACCACTTAATACATTTTGTAAACCCTATATGAATAATGTCCTTGGCTTTGGTTGGGCATCCCAGGGCATTTCATATTTAGGAATTAAAATTTTGACAGACACTGAAAAAATCTGGGAGGCAAATCTTACTCCTATCCTCTCAGTAATTAAAACAACACTCGAAAGGTGGAAAAATCTTAACCTAACGTTAATTGGTAAAATCAATGCAATTAAAATGTCTATTACTCCCAAGATATTATATCTTTTTTCTAACATATCGTTAATTTTGCCCACTATTTTTATTTCTTGAATTGATAAATTGATTGGTAATTTTATCTGGGAGTGTCATATCCCAAGATTTAGTAGAAATAAACTACGTACCCATTGGTCCCAGACTGGGTTTACTCTTCCCTGGTTCTTAGCTTATCTATGGGCATTTCATGCCTCACAAACAACAAAATGGTTTACTAAACCTAATAATGAATCCCCTTTATGGCTTAATATGGAAGCCTCCTTGATACCGGGAAGCACTTCCACCAATTTTATTTTGAATTCTTTGCCACAAAAAATTAAAAAAGCATCCTACAATTGTTTCATCAATTTATTACTGGCTTAAATTACATAAATGGTTAAAAACTGACCCAGTTCCTACCTTTTATTCTCCCACATGGGGAAACCGACATATAACCTTAGATGGCCAACCATTATTTTGCTACTCATGGAAACATAAAAATATATTATTTTGGGGTGATATCTTAATCAAAAACAGTAATATTTTGAACTTTCACAAATTTACAAACCATTTGGGATATAAATAAAAAGGATTTCTGAAAATATCTACAAATTCGAGCTGCATTAGCTCCTATATTACAGCATATACATAGAATAACTTGTACCAACCTAAATATCACCTCATGGGTGAATACCTCATCGGGACTAGTTAGTAAAATATATAAAATGATTAGGGACAGTTTACCAAATCAATCACTTTCAGCTAAAGGTAAATGGAAGTGAGCATTGCAAGAAAATATAACTGAATCTCAATTTAGCCAATGTTGGACCGTTTGCCATAACACATTTTGAGATGTGCGTAGTGCACTTATTCAATATAAAATTCTTCACTTGTGGTACAGAACACCAGCTTTACTTTACAAAATGAGAGTTACACCAAATGATATATGCTGGAGATGTCATTCATCTAATGGTAATCTATTCCACATTTTGTGGCTTTACAACCCCATATCTGCATCATGGCATTCGGTCCATCATTTGGCTTCTAATATCGTAAAATACTCCTTACTTTTTGACCCCAAGTACTTTATTCTAGGGATTATTGACAAAAATATTAAATTGTCTAGATACCAGCATAGATGGCTACAAATATTATTTATCCAGGTCAAACGTCTAATTTTAATTAACTGGAAGTCACAGATAATAACTACACATGCAGATATCTTTAATAGCCTAACTCATACTGCATTCCTGGAACGTATATCTTATCTGACTTTAGACTGACTAAACAAATTTAAACTGTGCTGGCAGGATTATTTTAATTTTTTAGAATCCGGAGTATCAGGAAATAGCTGTAGACTTCCCTCTTAGATGGATCCTAATAATATTTCATAGAATAGACAGATTATATCTCCCTACAACACAGATAGGATATATTGTTACTTATTATAGTACCGTGTTTATTTTATATACTGTGCAGAAATAAGAATCAATGACATTGACTGCCACTACAAATCATGACTTGAAGTGTAGATATATATATATATATATATAATCATTACACCAATTTAAATCCAATTCTATATTTAATCAAAATGTGGAATGTATAAGATGTCATGCTATATTGCGTGTTATGTACATGTCTGCATGGTATTATTGTGTGATAATATAAAACACGTTTTAATTTCCAATAAAAAGATTAACTGCAATAAATTTAAATTGGTCTGACCTAAAATCATAACTTTCCCATCTCTTTTATTTGGTCATGTCTCCACATTTGATAGTCTGGAATTAATAGGTCCACATCCCCTACTTTATTACTGAGCCATTTTTCAGGACTAGTAGCCACACTAGAGTTAAATTCCATAGATACATAGATACATAGATACATAGACAGTGTCGGCAGATAAGGGCCTATGGCCCACCCAGTCTGTCCATTTGAGCTTGTAAGTTCAGTTTGTTTTCCTAGAAGTCTGTTGCCCCTTACCTCTGACCTCTAGAATTCCTTTATGTCTATCCCATGCATTCTTAAATCCCGTGATTGTTTCAGCCCCCACCACTTCCTCTGGCAGGGTGTTCCACTTATCCACCACCCGTTCTGTGAAGAAATTCTTTCTCATGTTTCCTCTGAATCCTCCTCCCTCCAACTTCATCCCATGCCATCTAGTCCTGGAACATCTTTTTCACTTAAAAATAGTGTTTTCCTGCACCCTGTTCCTCCCTGTAAGATACTTGTATGTATCTATCATATCCCTCTCTCCCTCCTCTCCTCCAGGGAGTACATGTTCAGTTCCTTCAACCTGTCTTCATAGGACTTGTGATGCAATCCATGCACCATCTTTGTTGCCCTCCTCTGAACCTTCTCTACCCTGTCTATGTCCTTACGTAGGTATGGTCTCCAGAACTGTACATTGTACTCCAGGTGGGGCCTCACTAGTGTCTTGTATAGCGGAATTATGACCTCCCTTTTCCTGCTGGTGATGCCCCTGCCTATACATCCCAGCAACCTATTTGCTTTACCTGCTGCCTAGTCACACTGTTTCTACCTTGAGGTCATCAGAGATGACAACCCCAAGATCCCTTTCCTGCTTGGTGCATGCTATATCCTCACCCCCAACTGATATATTGTGCCAGGTTTTGTGCCCCATATGCATTATCTTGCACTTCTTTGCATTGAATTTCAACTGCCAAACCCTGACCATTCTTCAAGTTTCTGCAGGTCCCTTCTCATTCTGTCTACACCCTCTGGTGTGTCTACTCTGTTACAGAGCTTTGTGTCATCAGCGAACAGTGAAATTCTGCCTTCTAGATCCTCATGCAATGTCACTGATGAAGATGTTGAATAGGACCTGTCCCAGCACTGATCCCTGTGGTACCCACTGGTCATTCTTCCCTCTGTGGAGTGACAGCCATTTACCACCACCTCTGTGTCCTGCCACCCAGCCAGTTACCTACCCACCACACTACTGTCCTGCTCACACCCATATTCCCCAGTTTGTGTAATAGTCTTCTATGTGGCACAGTGTCAAAGGCCTTGCTGAAGTCCAGATAGGCCATTCAGTAGTGCTTCCATGATCTTCCCCACTACCGAGGTGGGGCTGACTGGTCTGTTAGTTCCTGCTTCCTCTTTGTTCCCACTTTTTGTATAAGGGACTACATCTGCTGTCCTCCAGTCTTTGGGTACCTCCCCTGTTTCCAGTGATCGGCTAAACAGGATAGCCAGAGGTTCAGCCACCACCTCTCTTAGTTCTTTTAAGACCCTGGGGTGCACCCCATCTGGCCTCATTGCTTTATCAACTGTTATTACTTCCAGTTCCTTCAGGACCCTTTCTCATGTAAAGGGACTTGTGTCCATTTCTGCACCATTCTCACCGCTTGTACTCCCTTCAGACCCATTACCCTCCTCTTCCTCAGTAAAGACTGAGCAGAAATACCTGTTCAATATGTCAGCTTTACTGTTGTCATCCTCCACACTGCCCCATCCTCCCCTTCAGTCTCACTATCCTCCCTTTGTCTTTCTTTTTCACTTATGTACCTATAAAAGGTTTGTCCTCTCCACCACTGATTTTGCAATGTGTTTTCTGTCTGAGCTTTGGCTTCCCTTACTGACCTCCTGCCTCCTTTGCTTCTCCTGGTACTTCTCCCTATCCCCTTCTGCCTGTGTCTTTTGTATTGCCTAGATGCAATCTTTTGGCTTTCACTTTCTTTGATACCTCTTTGGAAAACCATAATGGTCTCCTCTTCCTTTTCCTCTTGCTAACCTGCTTAATGCATAATTCTGTTGTTCTTGTAATCCCCATTTTAAATACTGCCCACTGTTCCTCAACCCCTAATTCCTGTCCCATTCCCCTTAATGCCTCTTTCAAGTACCTCCCCATTTTCCCAAAGTCTGCCCCCCTAACATCCAGGATACATGTTTTTGTGTGGTTTGGTTCTGCTCTTTCTGTGATTTCAAACCACAATGTCTGTGGTCACTGTTTCCAGGTGCTCCCCACTGTTACCCCATCACACTGTCCCTGTTTGTGAGCACAAGGTCCAGTATTGCTTTCTGCTGAGTTGGTTCCATGACCAGTTGCTTGAGGAAGGCACCCTGAAGGAGTCCAGGATAAATCTGCTCTAGTTGATGCTGCTGCTGGGATGCTCCAGTCCACATCTGGAATATTGAGTCTCCAACCAGTACTACCTCACCCTTGTCTGCCATCCTTTGGATGGCTAGCATCAACTCCCTATCTGTTTCTTCCTCCTGGGCTGTGGTCTATAGACCACACCTGTGTGGATGGCTGTCCCATTTTCCTTTCCAGCTTAACCCACAGTATCTCTCCCCATTTTGTTCCTCCTGGATCTCTGCGGGCCCTTATGTCATTTTTTCTCACAAGTGCCACTCCTCCTCCCTTCCTGCCTGCTCTGTCTCTTCTGAATATGTTGTAACCAGGTATGGCCATCTCCCAGTCATGGTTATTATTACACCAGGTTTCAGTGATGGCCACAATGTCCAGGTCTGACTGTACCATGATAGCCTCCAGATCTTCCATCTTGTTGCTAAGGCTCCTGGCATTTGCACACATGGCTTTCCACGATTTGACCTCCTAGACTGCTTCGCTGTTCTACTCAGCCCCTTCCTTGGTTGTCATTTATCCCTGGTTCTCCTTGCTGTCTGCCCTTCTGCTGAATTTTGCCCTTTCTGCTTATCCACCTCTTGGGCACTAATCTCCATCTTTGCACACTGCTTTGCCGAGATAGCCACTCCTCTGGTTCACTGGTTCCACTGCTAGCTGTGGGGGGTGAGCAAGTAGGTACCCTCCTTGCTGGCCTGCCACCCCCCTTTGATAGTTTAAATGCTTGTCAATGTAGCATTTAAACTTATCATTGAGTGCTTGGATTCCCCTCCAGGATGGATGCAAGCCGTCAGGCTTGAACAAACCTCCATCCCTCCAAGTGGGTCCCCAGTCACCAATGAATCCAAACCCTTCCTCACAGCACCAGTTCTTCAACCATGAGTTAAAGTTCCTGGTGCATGCACTCCTATGCTCTCCCTTGCCTCTCACAGGTAGTACTTCTGAGAAAGTGATGGAAGTAGCTACTTGCTTGAGACCCCTCCCCAGTTTTCTAAACATTTCCAACATCCGTTCTCTCAAAATGTTCATCTTAGGAACTAGACAATGAACATTAAAATTAATAAAACATCTGTTTTTAAAGCATCAGCAGTTACATCTGCAGCTTGCTGGGGGCCTGGATTTAATTGAACATCTCCAGCTTGTAGAAGGCATAGTATGCCTCTAGCCATGGTCAACTTATTAGAGTAAAAAATTACTTTGGCCATACTTTTGTAAAACTGTCTACTAGCAGGCTGTTTCCCACCTGCTATATACAATTTTAGGGTATTAATCACTGCTTTAATATCTGTAAAATAAGTTTGTGTCATTAAGCAAGGTGTTATACGTGTGTCTGTGCTGTTCATTCAGTATGCACTGCCATAATTTCAGTTTTGTGCATTCAGTAGGGAAAGTTAGTACACACTGCAGTAATTTCAGTTTTGTGCATTCACTAAACAATAGCCAGTACCTACTACAGTAATTTAAGTTGTTTGCATTCAATGAGAAAAGTCAGTTTTTTAACCTTTAACTTGAGGTAGCTCCTGTGGGGTGTTTTCGGTCATGCCCTATGGGTGGTGTTACACATAACTGAACTGCTTAGTTTGATATTTGCTCCTATGGAGCCATATTAAGTTCTGCTCTGTGTGTGCTGAGACTGTTATCCAACCCATTCCCTTTGTGTGCACTCCATGGAGCTGCTTTACAACCCGACCCCATGCCCCATGGGTGATTCTTCTCATAGGCTGGGCCCAGCTTTTACGTTGGTTCCTACTGATCCCTATGTCACCTCCATGGGTAGTTGCTGATGTGATTTCTCCCTCATGTGTAGTCTTGACCACTGTTCAAGCACCTGATGTTATGATTCACTTGCTACAAGAAAACTGCCTGAATTTCAACAGTGGTTGGCACCTAACTGTGCAGCCACCTGCTCACCACCACTGCCGGGGGACTGGAACAAGAATGAAACTGATGAACATTCTGGGGGACTAGCGGCTGAGTTGCAGATGTCTTTGCTGCTTCACTGGGTACTCAGAAGAGCACAACACAAATAGTGCTAGTAGGAACAGCGCTGTAGAAACAGCTAAATGAGGGTGGTTTTAGGGATAGAATTGCATGCGGGAATTACCGTGCATCCCGTACCTGCTAGCTCAGTAGGAAGGACTGAAGGGAAGGAAGAAGGGTGTAAAAAAGTGTCGCCTGGCTGAGCTGTTCCTATGGCAGAGAAGATTGGGGCATAGAGTGGCTCAGCTGGTGTGGATCCAGAGACCAGGGTTCTGTTCCTGGTCTCTGAACTTTTTGTCTGTGAGCCGGGTGTACGTTATTTTTCTAAGCTCTGTTTCACGGATCCCCCCCCCTGAGTTTCAAAATTACCCTGTGATCTAACTCTGACCCAGAGTTGATTAATTTAGGTATGGGGTGCAGGGGCAGTGCCCCCCATGTTGTGGGGTGCAGGGGGCAGAACCCCCCTCACAAAAACAGAATTAGATCAGTTTGTGTTGCATTCCTATTAGTGGTCCTCAGTGTATGTGTGGATCGCTACCATGTGCATGCAGTGTTGTTTTGTCTGGCGCTGTTTCTACAGGCGCCCTTGTTGCTGCACTGTTGTGAGCAATGCTGTTTATGTCTGCCCGTTTGTGACCTAGTGTCCTTCACAGGACCAACTGACTCACTGCCATGACCTGATGTAATTGCTGAGGAAGGAGAGCTGAGTCACTACATGCTGCTCTGTGCTGAGGCAGAGATAGCAGGAACCTTACTAGGCTTTCTTATTAATTTTAAAAGATTTGCCACTGTTGCCTTAACCATACCTCGGACTGTAAGGTTTTTTGCAGTCTTTCTTGTGTGACTGGTTCTGTACCCCTGTTCTGTCCCTCTCTGTCTTTTTTCCCACAGGAGCCAGGATTGTAGTGGTGGTAGAGCCAGCCTGGTGAGAGAGGGGACACAAGCTCTGCAGAGACTGAATGACAGAGGAATGGGAACACATCTCTGCTCTTTTGTTGTCTGCTCTTGGACTCAGCTATTACTAGTATCAATTGATCGACTGCATCTTTTGGTGAATTTGAACTTACCTATGAAAGAAAGTAAAGGAAAGTAGAGATTTCTCCTAGCTGGTGTTTCAGTCTATGGGCATTCGCCCAACCCAAGTGCCATGTGTGTTTTTATTGTTTTTAAAGATATTGATTATTGGAGTAAATTTGAATATTACATTTGAATGTTAGCTGGATAAATTGTTTAATTTCATTAGTTTTATTCTGCAAGGTGAGGAAAAACCCTCTTCTGTGTTCTTCACCACATGGTACATCTGACCCTTATACTGCATGTGCTGGCATTCTGCTAGTAGATGCACCATTTTCTTCCCTTCTAGCTAGCATTAGGAGTACTTGCTCTGTGTTTCAACAGGAGGTTGTCTGACTCTATCTGATTTTCACAGCCTTTTAGATGATGGGGGATTCCACCAGGATAAGAGCCAAGTTTAAACAGGTAGGTGTAGCTTTTGTTAACCATGATAATTGCTAGCAAGGAGCATAGTACTGTGGTATTAGATGCATTTTTGGTGAGTCAGTGGTGGTTCAGCACCAAAGCGGCCTGACTTTCTTCCACCACAATTACACAGGAGGAAGTATACCTCACAGTAAAATGGAGTAAGTGATTTATATGTTTTCAGCAATTGCCAGAATTACTCTTTTTTTCCTATACATCATCTGCTTTTATTGAAAGTATATTTTACTCCTTTTTTATTATTAACAGTTGAACTGTTGGAGAGGGGAATAGAGGGAACTTTGAAGATTAGGGGTGATTTTAAAAGAACTAGCCTCATTAATTTTTTTTAGTGTCTAAATGAGCATATAGACCTCTTTGATTAAGTAAGTAAGGGTTTTTACCCTACCTAGAATGCTTTGCTAGGGTCTTAGAAGTGTATGATGCACAGGACATCACTAAAATATCCCACAGTATATCGGAAACTTGTTCTTTTGCTTCCAGTTGTATTGTTTTATATACCTCTCTGCTATGTGAATTTTGATAATTAGCCCTTATTATACTTAGCTTTCTTTTTTTCTCTTTCCCTTGAGGGCCAATTTTAGAGTTTGTAGAGAAGTTCTGAGTCCTTACGCCAGGTTTCATTCAGTTTTCCAACTTGGGGAATTCATGGAAATAAGTGGAGGAGGCCATTCCCACTTCAGAACATTGGCCCTAGAATATACTAATTATTGGTTATAACATTTTTGAAAAAAGACACAAAGACCTAAGAACATATGGGTTCTAAAGACTAAAGAAATTTAAAAGGTCTCAAAAGTGTCTGCTGAAGATTATCTGAAAGTTCAAAACTGCTGTTTACAAATGTATTGAATTGAACTGAGGCCTGACTGGTTGCGACAAAGAATGTGCATTGGAGACATCAACTTCTGTGTGCTATTATCCACTAAGAAGTAGTGTTTTTTGACTTAGGGAAATAAATCAAACTGTACTGACTTGAATTATTGGGCACTGGATACTGGTTATTATGACCAAGCTCTATTTTGTATTTCTGTATCTTTTATTTTTATTTTTTTCTATAGGGTTTTACATAGTGCGTGAACTGAGGATTAAGTTGGTCTTCTTTTTGTCAGACCTGTTTTAGGAAAGTATCTTACAATAGTCTTCTCTATTGTGACACATTGATAATGGTTAGCACTAGATTACAGAGATTACTGCAGGGGGATTGTTCTCCCCTGCATGAACTCAAGGATATGGAAAAGAAAAAGGTGAGAAAAGTATAAGCAAGAAAGGTGGCAAACAAAAATCACAGATCACCTGAAAGTGCAAAATATTTCAAACAAGGATTTAACTTCAACCCTCAAAATCAGGGCTAGTATCTCTTTACCCATAGGCCCATATATTCAGACTGCCCCAGACAGTGGCGCAAGCCTGGGCACAGTGCAACTGTGATGCACCAGAGCCAGGTCCAGGTCCAGGTGATATTCAATGGGGATGTGTCATGGCACAGCACCGCTGACTATAGCACGGTCAGTGCACATACTGCACATGGTGCAGTGGCATTGCGCCATCACAAGCCACAGATAGGGAGCATAGGGATACACCAGTGTAAGTGCAGTTGCGCTAGGTGCATCACCCATGATATTCAGCAGGGGGCATGCAAATGAGGCCATAATATATGCAAGGTGCAAATGGGGCCATTTACATGTCATTATGGCCCCATTTGTTTGTCTTGTGCAGAGCAGCCAGGCAACTTGTGACTGGCACCCTGCACAGCATGACATGTGCAGTGGGGATCCCGGGGCATCAGTCATTCACATAGTTGGGACTGTCTAGTACCATATGCCCTGCAAGCCCATTGGTCCACACTGGGGATTAATGGGCTTACAGCCCTTGTACCTGTCATTTGGCAGGTGGCTGGGTGTATTCAGGCAGATGCAGCCGACAATGACGGGTGGAGTGGGGTGGGCAAGGGTTCTGTGTGGGTGGAGTGGTGGGGTGCCACTGGATCACCCATGATATTCAGCAGGGGGCATGCAAATGAGGCCATAATATATGCAAGGTGCAAATGAGGCCATTTACATGTCATTATGGCCCCATTTGCTTGTCTTGTGCAGGGCAGCCCGGCAACTTGTGCCTGGCACCCTGCACAGCATGACATGTGCAGTAGGGATCCCAGGGCATCAGTCATTCACATAGTTGGGACTATCTAGTACTGTATGCCCTACAAGCCCATTGGTCCACACTGGAGATTAATGGGCTTACAGCCCATACTGTACCTGTCATTTGGCGGGTGGCTGGGTGGTATTCAGGCAGGATGCAGCTGCCCACAATGACAGGGGGGAGTGGGGTGGGCAAGGGGTTCTGTGTGGGTGGGAGTGGTGGGGGTGCTACTGGATCACCAGGGCATTTAATTATGGAGGTTTACCATGATCACAGTAATGGGTGGGGGGTTCCACTAGACCACCAGAGACAGTAATAGTGACATATATTGGGGAATCTGGGACTCAGGTGGGGGGAGACCATTAGACCACCAGGGATGGTCATGTATTATATTTATCGGGGAATCAGGAACTCGGGGGGGAGCCACTAGACTACCAGGGATTTATCTTTAAATATATGCCGCACGATTGAGGCTATGGGTGGGGGGGTTCCACTTGACCTCCAGGGTTCAGTGTGTGCTTGTGGACAGTATTCTGGGTGGACGGGTGGCCACCCATGGCTGGGCTGCTGTGTTGCACCCTGCAATACTGCAGCCTGCCTGTGGGTGGCTGAGAGTTGTTTCTACTCTGCACGGGTTCAACTTTGAGCCCCCCTATGTGGCACAATGCAGGGTTGTGCCAGCATATACACCGTACATCCTGGGCTGAATATCGGGATATGCTGCATATGGATGGGCACGCCCCCTGCATTTGCACTGCATATGATTACATTGCACCCCAGCACATCTGGATTTGCACTGCACTGGGAAGCCTTTGCAATATCCCACAGGGGCACAATGCAGGGTTGCACCGGCGCAACCCTGTTGTGCCAGGTGCAACCCCTTTGAATATCCGGGCTTCAGTATCCAGTAATGATGGGGAGCACAATAGTTTGCAAGAATCACCAAATCTTGATATTAGTGAAAAGTACAAATCAAGTGAGGTCCAGTGTGTTAAAGACAAATAAAATTGCAATTGCACTGTACAAAACAACATGCTGTAAGTACTGGGGTAGACCCAATTATAAGAGCTGTCAAACAAGAAAACTTCACCAAATAAATTCCTTTTTTAAGAATTACAGCACAGGAAGAATGGACACAATTGAATGGGGAAAGGTTGAGATTGTTTTTAATTAACTTTCTTGTACAAGAACGGGACATAGATATACTGTACTTGAGAAAGATATTATTGAGTTACAAAAATGCCAGGATGGTCACCTAATACTTTAGAAGTTTTATTCGAGTCCCCTAAATTGGCTAACCATGTCTGGTATAATGGTGAAGTACTAGAGCATAAAGTTTTTTATATACCCTTTCCCAATAGACAAGAGTTTAACAGACATCCAAGAGACAACTTAGATCATTGCAAAACCCCAGTTACTTTAAGTTTGTTTGGTGTAAATCAAATGCCAAGAGAAAATAAGTTTAAAATGGTATGATCACTTTGCAATCTATTTAAAAACCTTTTGCAAATTAATCTGGGCCAAAAAGGTGTAATAACAGCAGAAAGGTGAGTCAATTCTTCACAGATAGATTTAGTGGTTAGAAACAGAGAAATGGCACAATGCCTGCTAGCAAAAAGTAATATACTTGATGTGATGGGTATACATTTAGTGGACCTGGAGGAAATTTATAAAACAGGAAAGAGATGTGACAGTAATAATAAATCAGGGAATAGTGGACTCCTTTCTAATGCTTTTGAGGTACTAGCTAACTATAATGACTGACTCAGTAAACAACAAGTAGAAGATCTGGTAGCGCCTTATGGAGTTGGAACAAAAAAAATGAGGTACCCAGCTTCCTCTAAGAAGGTCTATAAAAAAGGGATTCAAGAGGCACAAGAGGGGCCACATGAGGTAGATAAAGAAGTGGATAAGGTGGGAGAAGAACAAAAACTAATAAATGAGAGCCAGGATATAGAGGAAACAGTATTTTCAAATAATAATAGTAATAATAATAATAATAATATGTTTACTTTTTAATCATGGAATATAGCTGGTCTTGAACATAAAATGATAAAGACTGGAGGGATTTTGTGACAAAGGCTAATGTAATTTGTCTCCAGGAAACATGGCATGTAGAATAAGGTAACCCTAGTTTTAATGGATCTGAAGTATTACAGCACCCCAGTGAAAAGTACAGTAAATATGGGACAAGGGATGAGGGCCTTATATATATATATATATATATATATATATATATATATATATATATATATATATATATATATATCCATAGGTACCTTCTCCTTTACTGAAGAAATTCATGTCTCAAATAATTTTTTATGTGTAAAATTAAATCCAGGTGAATATAAGATTATACTAATAAATATGTATAATCCTCCTGCTTCATCTAGATTTTATCATTAGGAAATATTGGAGACTTTTAGAACTCTCCTACAAAACTTCTACGTAAAGTACCCAGATTGGGAAATCCTGCTCATGGGTGACTTAAGCTCAAGAACTGGATCCTTTGATGGCCTCCTGAAAAACTCAAAAATTGATTACCTGAGTCCATCCTCTTACATATATCCAAGGAGTACAAGTGATACCTTACAGAACAATTTTGGTAAAAAAAAAAATAATTAATATACTAAAGGAAGTGAATTTGTGCCCACTAAATGGTAGGTCATGTGGTGACTTAGAAGGAGAATGTACCTACATAAAGTCCACAAGGACTCAGTACTAGACCTAGCTACATGGTCAGGATCCATACTAGTATGGGTTAATTTGGAAATTATAACCAGGTCTGAAAGTGACCACCGCCCTTAAGTCTTACAAGGTTTATTTAATGAAAATATGCACACCAAAAAACTCACTATCCCAATAACAGAGGGCCGGATATTCAAAGGGTTTGCTCATGGCACAACAGTGTTGCACCATGCGCAACCCACTGCTGCGCCCCCGCACAATATTCAAAGTGGTATGTTGCACTGTGCAAATTCCAATGTGCTGGGGTGCACCAGTAATGTATGCAGCACAAGTGCAGGGGGCATGCCCATGCATATGCGGCACATCCCTATATTCAGCCAGGGAAGTGCGGCACATATGCAGGCACAAACCCACCTTACGCTGCACAGGGAGCTGCAAAGATGTGCCCAAAACAAAGAGGAACAAGTCAGGGGACACCCACAGGCCGGCCACCTTATTGCTGGGTGCAACATGGCAGCCACCTGCTGTGGGTGGCCACCCGACCTCCCCAGACACAGGCCAGGTGATGTGCTCCCCATCACCTGATCATGGGCTGAAATAAACAAACCTAATCCCTGGTGGCCAGTGGACCCAACCGCACTTCCCGATCGCGGGCTTACATAAATAGAAATAATCCCTGGTGGTCCAGTGAAACTGCTCCCCAGCCCGATCGTAGGTGTAGTTATAAGAATAGCATCCCTGGTGGTCCAGTGGACTGAAACCAGCCTGATTGTGGGCTTTGCAAGATAAAATGTATCCCTGGTGGTCCAGTGGACCCGCTCCCAAGCCCAATTGCAGGCTTTGTAAATGTAACAATCCCTGGTGATCCAGTGGTACCCCCTCCCCCACCGCCCCTCGTCACCACCCGCTCCCCCAGTCAGCGATGGGTGGCGGCTCTCCACCCGCAAGCCCCTGGCTGCCTGCTGACTGACAGCATACAGTACAGCTGTACACCCATTGGTCCACAGCATGGGCCAATGGGCATGCTGTACATACTGTACTACACAGTCCTGATATGTGAATGACTCTATTCACATATCAGGACTGCGTTGTACAGTATTTTTGCATGCCCATTGGCCCATGCTGTGGACCAATGGGCGTACAGCAGTACTGTATGCTGTCAGTTGGTGGGCGGCCAGGCAGCTTTCGGGTAGGGGGCTGCCACCCGCCATTGACTAGAGGGGCGGTGTGGTGGGACTGAGTGGGCAGGTGGGAAGAGGGGTACTGCTGGACCACCAGGGATTGTTAAATTACAAAGCCCATGATCGGGCTTGGGAGTAGGTCCACTGGACCACCGGGATGCTATTCTTATAACTACACCCGCGATTGGGCTGGGGAGCAGGTGCACTGGATCACCAGAGATATGATAATCTTAACAATGCCCATGATCAGGCTGGGGAGCAGGTCCACTGGACCACCAGGGATAAGAATATGTTTACAATGCCCGCGATCGGGCGTTGGGGCGCTTTGCTGCTGAGAGGCAGGGGCGTCAGTCTCCAACGGCTGCAGCCTGGCAGGGCACCAGGCGCAAGTCACTGGGGATCAGCGCACATGCATGCAAATGGGGCCATAATGACATGCAAATGGCCCCATTTGCACCTTGCATGCATAATGGCTCCATTTGCATACCCGCTGCTGAATATTGTGGTTTCTGCACCTAGCACAAATTCACTTGCTTTGGCACATCCCCCTGCTCCTTTCTTGCCACTTGCACTGGCACGGTGCCACTGCACCATGAGCAATGGTGGTGGCCATGGTGCCATATTCAACAGTGCTGAGCCATGGTGCAGCACCATTGAATATCACCCAGATCATGCCCTGGCACATCCCAGTTGCACTGTGCCCAGGCTTGTGCCCCAGCCTGGTGCAGTCTGAATATCCCAACCAGAGATTATAAGGAACAAAAGGATAACTTGGTGTGGTACAGTGGAATCTGATGTGAAGTGTAAAATTCAGAAATATGTAGCAGCATGTGTCTTTTCATTGTTTCAGGTAGCTCCAGGTGCTATAGTATGGGGTAACATTTTTCAATTGTTCAGTAGTATAGAAAAGTAACTTTATAGAGAAGTTATAACACTTACACAACATGATAATGCTGGGGGTTGGTTTGATAAAGAATGTAAAAGATGTAAGAAGTATTTATGAAGCCAGACTGGAAGATTAAGAAATTAAAAGACAAAGAGCTTTTTAAGAGGTTAAGTCATGAACATAAACAATGCAAGCAATTTTTAAATGAAAAAAGGTTATTTTATGAAAAACAATGGGAGAATATGCTTTCTGATATAGTGAATAAGGATACAAAGAGAATCTAGACATATGTATCCAAGGGATTGAATAATTACAAATCTGCTCCAGATGTCTATGTATCTGAAGAAAAAAGGCTTAAAAAATGTATTGATATTTTTATAATACTGTAGATAGTAATTTCTGTTTGAGTCCCATAGACTATAGCAATTTGACAATAACAAGACAAGAAATTTATATTGCAATTAAGTTCCTGAAGTTAAATAAAGCACCAGGATTAGATAGAATTCCTGTGGAGGTTTATGTTACAAATACTGCAGAATGGTGTAATTTATTGGTAATATCCTATAATAAGAGTATACAGGAATGTTATTTCCCAGAGACATGGACAGGAGTGTTACTAGTACCAATACATAAAACAAGCATTTGTCAATGCCAAATGTTGTCGCGCTGGCATTGGCAGTGGGAATGGTGGAGCTAGAGATGCATAGTGCTGTGATTTTGTGAATGTGTCTCAACAGGTGATTTTGCACAGCGAGCACGCCATTGTGCACCACAGCTGCGGAAACACGTTTTGGGCAGGCTGTGAAAAATGGAAGCTGGACTGTTGATAAGGAGGTGTGCACAAGTGCCAGTGGTGAAAATGTGGTATGAAAATATTGCAGTTTTTGAAGAAGTTACAAGGGTGCTTGGAAACTGCGCAATGCACACTTGCAACACAGTCATTGTATGGAGTTTCAGCACCAAATTTTCAACATAGGCATTTTAGGACCTCTGCTCATGAATAGTGACACCGTCATTTCCTCAAACTGTCCCAAAAACTGATTTTGCACAACGGCCATGCAATTTTGTGCCAGACGTGCGAAAACACATTTCAGGCAGCTGCAGTGTTCATAAGGAGGTATGGAAAAATGTCAATAATGAACAGCTGGAGTGAAAGTATTACAAATTCACAAAGTCATGAGCATGCATGCAAACTATGCAATGGACGCTCATAAAACACTCATTTTATTGACTTTCATTCCCAAATTTTCAACATAGGCATTTTAGGGCATCTGCTAATGAACAGTGTCACTGTCATTTTCATCATGTGTCTCGAACATGGACTTTCCACAGCGACCATGCTATTCTGCGCCGGAACTGCGAAAATAGATTTTGGTCAGGATGTGAAAAATGACAGCTGTACTGTTCATTAGGAGGTGCAGAACAATGGCACTGTAGAAAATCTGGAGTGAGAATATTAGAAGTTTGAGAACGTACAAGCGTGCGTGCAAACTGCACAATGCACACTCGTAACACAGTCATTTTATGGAGTATTGTCACCAAATTTTCAACACAGGCATTTTAGGACCTCTGCTCATGAACAGTGTCACTGTCATTTTCGTAATGTGCCCGAAACACTGATTTCGCACAGAGAGCACGCTATTCTGTGCCAAAAGTACAAAAACACATTTTGGCAAGGATATGAAAAATGACAGCTGTACAGTTCACAAGAAGGTGTAGTAAAATGTCAAATTTGAGAATCTGGCATGAAAATATTACGAATGTGCTACGTTTTGAGCGTGCGTTGCACAGTTGCTATGCACCTCGTAAAACAATCATTTTATGGAGTATTGTCACCAAATTTTCAACACAGGCATTTTAGGACCTCTGCTCATGAACAGTGTCACTGTCATTTTTGTAATGTGTCCTGAACAGTGATTTCGCACAGCGATTGTGCTATTCTGTGCCAGAACTGCGAAAACACATTTCGGTAAGGATGTGAAAAATGACAGCTGTACGGTTCACAAGAAGGTGTGGTAAAATGCCAATGTTGAGAATGTGGCATGAAAATATTGCGAATGCGCTATGTTTTGAGCGTGCATTGCACAGTTGCTATGCACCTCGTAAAACAATCATTTTATGGAGTATAGTCACCAAATTTTCAACACAGGCATTTTAGGACCTCTACTCATGAACAGTGTCACTGTCATTTTTGTATTATGTCCCGAACACTGATTTCACACAGCAACTGCGCTATTCTGCACCGGAAGTACGAAAACACATTTCAGGCAGGATGCAAAAGATGACAGCTGTATGGTTCACAAGAAGGTGTGGTAAAATGCCAATGTTGAGAATCTGGCATGAAAATAGTGCGAATGCGCTAACTTATGAGCGTGCATTGAGCAGTTCCTATGCACGCTCGTAAAACAATCATTTTTTGGATTTTTTCCACCAAACTTGCAACATAGGCTTTTTGAGAGCCCCCTCATGAACAGTGGCACTGTCATATCGTTACTCGGTCCCGGAAGGTGATTCCACGCAGTGACTGTGAAATCACCTTTTGGGACAGAATAACACCATGACAGTGCAAGAATTCATGAGAAGGGGTCCCAAAAACCCCATGTTGAAAATTTGGGGCCAAAATTCACAAAAATGCCCGAGATATGCATTACAGTTGAAAAACCCCTATTCATTCCATTATACAGCTTACCAGCATTTCTTCAATTCGCGGTGGCTTTGAAGAGTGCACACATGTTCCTGGTCCACAGAAGATCATCGCGCTAGACTCCACAGGTAAGTATGGGGTGAGAGGGGGTGAGAGGAGGCAGGGTGTGCAGTGGGTGGGTGCGGGTGGGGGAGGGGCATTGAGATTACGAGGGACTGTTTTTATTTTACAGGTTAAAAACTGAAAAAACATCATGGGATAGTTTTTGTTTTGCAGGGCATTTGGCACACTGGGGTGGGCTCCCAGCATGCCACCTAACTGTTTGGGGGAATGTCTGTAGCCAATGGGGGATTGGACACTCTCATCAGTAAACAACACGGGGAAGGGGGATTTATATCGACGAGGATTGGGCACCCCTGTCAGCACACAAAGAAGGGCAGAGGGGTGCAGAGCTAAGGGGGATTGGGCACCCGCTCAGCATTAAACAATTGGGGGGTGCTTTATGCCAATGGGGAGTGGGCTCCCCCATCGGCATATTCACAGGGGGCAGGGGCAGCTGACAGGGGGATTGGGCACCCCAAAGTCGGCAGTTCTACAGCCAGTGTCCCGACATGTACATAATGGCGGTGAGGACAGCAAGAAAAGGACTGCTGCATCTGACGAGCTTTGCTTGGATTGCAGTGGACCTTTTCTTAGATATGCTCACCACATTATGTATGCATGGTGTGGTGTTGGCATGCAGGCTGATTGGAGAATGCAGAACGAACCTACTGATGCATGCCCCGCATTCGCCCAACAGCAACCGCGCCTCTAAAGCTTCACTGTCCCATGATGTTGGCTGCGCAAGTGCACCAACATAAAAAGGTAGAATGGATGACCCATGTATGTATCTTGCCAATTAGACTGGTGGATATTAATCTTAAAATTTTCTCCAAGATCTTGTTTGAGAAACTAAAAACCCAGATTGAATTAATCAGTGGTATTTCAGAACTTCAAGTTGGTTTTAGAAGTGATTATTCTACTGTAGATAATTGCTATATATGATACCATTTAATTGAGAAGCATGTCATTTTGAGAAAACAAAAAATCTATGTGGCCTTTGTGGTTTTTTTCCTCCACGTTTGATACAACAGATAGAAAAACTTTATGGACAACTATGATAGAAAGATATATTGCTGCTGCCTTTGTTGGAGTCATTTGTCTCCTGCACAGTAATACATCGGCTAATATTAGGATTAACTTAAAAGGAGGAATTTCTAAAAAGTTTCTTATTATTAAAGGCGTCCGCCAAGGATGTGTTTTGGCCCCAACGCTCTTCAGTTTGTATATTAATGGCTACTTGAGAAAATCAGAAAAATCTGCTGTGGATCCACCAAAAGTGGCAAATTCTCCTTGCCCAACACTTGTGTACTCTGATGATATCATACTCATGTCACTAACAAGTAAGGGCCTACAAAAACAATTAGACATATTAAATCAGGAGGCCAGGGTATTGAAACTGAAAATAAATATAACTAAAACACAGACTGTGGTGATGGGCCAAAGGAATACAAAAGCAGGATCATGGCATGTGGGTGAGCATAAATTATCTAATGTGGAGATGTATACTTACCTGGGTATTAATTTTACCTCAACAATAAACTGGTCGACTCATACAAAAACTCTTGTAAAACAGGCTACTCAAACTGCAAATGGATTAGATAAATTTAATCTAGGTTATGGTGGAAATACAGTTAGACCTTTAATTACAACTGAAAGAGGGAAGTTCCATTCACAGCTATTAAATGAAGCTGAAATTTGGGATTGTAAAAAACCAGAGATTCTTACTAGTCCAATGTATAAAGTGTTAAGAATTACAGTAGGGGTAGGACATTCTTGCCCAACTTCATATATATGATATGAACTTGGACTTGACAATATTCAGGCCATGTTGGATATATAAAAAAAAAAAAATATTTGATAAAAATAACTAGAATGCCCCAAGATAGGCTGCCTGTTAAATGTCACAGGGAAAAAAAGAACTGGTATGAAAGTAAGAACAATATTAATAGCTGGTTTAATAAAATCAGTAGTGCTCTAAAGAAATACAATCTTTTAAAACTACAGGATTATGTAAACAAATAAAATCACTCTGAGTTGGAAATATAAGGCTTATATTTAAAAATAAATGTCATTATTGGATAAAGAAGGACATAGAGAGGATTAGTAATACTAGATATTCCCCTTGGTTCGTACGGCATCATGGAAAACATGGTTTCAAATATTATTTGGACAGCCTCACTAACTCAGAACTAAGAAAAGCTCATACAAGATATAAATTTGAATGCTTCAACAGCAATGTGCTTACAGCAATATATAATAAACTACTATTGTTAGCACAGAAGTGTTATTGCACAACTGGAGAAAAAGAAGATCTGTACCACATACTATGGGAATGTACCTGGTACAAGACACAATTAATTTGTTGGTTAAGTCCTATGGTATTTGACTGGAATAGTTTGGACAAAAGCCTTATGATGGAGGTACTACTTAGTACAGAGGATGATTATACCATCCTGAGAGTGGCAAAGTAGTTTCATCAAATTAGTAAAATAAGACAGCAGAGAATGAAAGGAAATAATACTGCCTCTGTATAAATATATACCTCGTTTAATGAGTCATTACTGGGATATAAACAAGACTAGATGAGACCTTGATTTTAATAATTGTTACTTATTGCAGGAACTTGTAAAACTATGTCTGTTAAGTTTTGCACTTTATAGGAATGGGACTACCAGATTTTATGAAATTAATTGCACAAATTGTGTGATTTTAATGCTTGCTTGTATTGTACTGTATTTAATTGTTATCAATATTTAAGATATGTAAAGACTTTTTAGTCAAACAATAAAGAATTACTATTCACTACCATGACCTGAAGGAGGTTATTGCAGAGGAGGGACACTCAAGAGCTAATAGGAACACTTCACCTACCTGGTAAGCCTGGCTTGCCACCACTCAATGTCCCCTTTTTCCTGCACTGCTGCTCAGCTGAATTGCCTCTCTGCAATGGCCACTGGCCATTCCTTGTTTGAATCTTGGCTTTGCATTCCATTCTCAAACCCCAAGCTTGAGCTGCAGTGATGATTGTGTGCTGTGTAGGTACAGAGGTCCCAGTATGTGGTGCTCCCTTTCCTTTGTTTGTGCTGCTTGACACTGAGCAGACACTGCTTTACCAGAATTTTTTTTTTCTGTTGCAAAGGTTTTCTCAGTGTAGCTCAGCAAAGGATACTTAGGAGGGGGAACTTTCTGACTGGTGTAGAGGCATAAAAGAGGTGAATGGTGAAAGAAGCTGGCACTGGGATAACTATGTACAAAGGAGGTAAATGACTTCCAGAAAGGGAGAAGGACTATTTGCAAGAAAAGAGTTTTGCACAAGGTGGAGACTGGCTGACAGATTGGTGGCACACTCAGCCTCCCTGGCCTTTTCTGAAGTCCTCCCTGTGTGGAGCGAGGGGGGGCAGGATAGGATTAGGGGTACTGAAATAGTGGAGTTCCACAAATGGCTTAAGGGGTGGTGTCAGGACATGGGGTGCCACTTTATAGGAGATTGGGGGATTTCTGAGAAAGACAAATCTTCAAGGTGATGAACTTCACCTGAAAAGAGAAGGGCCAGTGCACTGTGGCAGAAGTTTGATGTCTACATCAGGCATTTCAACTGACTGCAGGGGAGTTCAGGTCTAGTGGATCCACATTAATGGTGAGCAGAAGGGGATGCAAGATAGTACTCCCCCACACCCAGGGGACAGTAGCAGTAAAAAGGGCACAGGGAACACTGTAGGGCTTACAGGACCAAGGGAAGGGTCAGTTGCCAGAGGAAAAACAGAAGATGAAGGCACTAATGAGAGGAGAAAACATGGAAAGCAGACAGACAGTAGCAGAATTAGAGCACGGTTCAAGTGGAAGAGGGTATGCCTTAACACCAGGAACCCAAATTCACTGAGCTCCAGGCACTGATGGCACACACTGAGGTGGACGTCATGGCCATCACAGAAATATGGACCATGGAAAATACTGACTGGGAGATGACAGTCACTGGATATACATTATTCAGGAGGGATCAAAGAACTGGTAGAGGGGGAGGAGTCACCCTCTTTATCAAGGAGGGCACTGGAGTGACAGAAGAGAGGGGAATTAGGGTTAGTGATGGGGAAACTGAGATTATGTGGGTGCAACACACAGCAGCCTCAGGCAGAAAAACACACTTGGGGTAGTTTATAGGCCTTCAGGTCAAGGAGAGGACAGGGACAGAAACCTCAAGGAGGAACTTAAAATAGGGATAGTGAAGGGGGAGGTAGCGGTGATGGGAGACTTAAACTTACCAGACATCAATTAGGAGGTCCCAATGGCCAAGTGTACCAGGAGCCAGACATTGCATTGATGCCTTCCAGGACTGTCTACTGGTGTAGCTAGTTAAGGAACCCACCAGGCAGTTCGTTATTCTTGATTTAGTATTACTAACACAGAGATGGTGGGTGCTGTGGGAGTAGGGAAACCACTAGAGAATAGCGATCACAGCTCCGTATGGTTTGAACTGGCCATTGGGGCCAGAAAGCCATCAATGAGAATGAAGTCCTTGACTTTAGATGACAGACTTCGATAGATTGAGGAAACTGGTTAGAGAAAAGTTAGCAGGGTGTTGGGCATAGTCAGGGTAGAGGAGAAATAGAAGGCAATAAAGGAAGCTATCCATGAAGTGACAAAGGCATGTGTAAAAAGAGCAACAAAGAGAAATAAGATTAAGAGACCACTATAATTCTCAGCTAGGGTCAGGGAAGCGGTTAAGGCAAAAAAGAGGGCCTTTTATAAATATAAGGGAAAGCAGAGGGAAGCAGAAAGGGAGGAATATCTCCTGAAAATAGGGAGGCAAAGAGGGCCATCAGGGACGTGAAAGCAGACACAGAGTTGTGCATTACAGAGGGGATCAAGAATGAAGATGAACAGTATTTTTAGATATATTAGTGAAAATAGGAAAAAAGGGGGGTTTACATGGTTAGTCAGGGGGATAGGGTGATAGAAGTGGATGGGCAAAAGGCAGCTGTCCTGAGTGACTACTTTTGTTCAGTATTCACTAAGCAGGACTGCAGGCCCATGCCAGAGAGTGGCATCAAAGCAGTCACAAGGGGAGTCCTGGAAATGAGTCAGCATTATTTACTAGTGAACGGGTCCTGAAAGGGCAGGCAGCTCTTAAGATAAATAAGGCTGCAGGTCCAGATGGGTTGCATCCAAGGATACTTAGGGAATTATTAGCAGAGCTCGCTAAACTACTAACTGGACTGTTCAACACCTCACTCAGGTGTAGGGAAGTTTCAGTGGATTGGAAAATGGCAGATGTTGTGGCGCTATATAAGGGAGGATAAGGAGCAACCTGGGAATGACAGGCCTGTCAGTCTGACCTCTATTGTGGGCAAGCTAATTGAATCCCTGATCAAAAAGGACCTCATGGACTACCTGGAGAGCAACAGACTCCAGGATAGCAAACAACACAGTTTTGTGGCAGGAAGGTCTTGTCAGACCAACCTGATAGTTTTTTTTGATTGGGTGACTGAGGAGATAGACAAGGGCCATGCAGTGGACCTACTGTACTTTGATTTTAGTAAGGCCTTTGATTTTCTGAACAGCACAAGAGATTGCTTAAGAAGATGGAAGACCTGGGTGCAGACAAAAGTCTAGTACACTGGGTGGATAACTAACTAGCAGGGAGGCAACAGAGAGTAGTGGTCAATGGAGTTAAGTCAGAGGAGAGAGAGGTGATGAGCAGGGTTCCACGGGGATCTGCACTGGGCCTGGCACTCTTCAATATGATGTTCATTAGTGACATTCATGAAGGAATCCAAGGCAGGCTGTTTCCCTTCATGGATGACACAAAACTATGTGGGAGAGTGGATAGTGATGAAGGAATAAAGGATATTCAGAAGGACCTACAAATGCCTGAGGGGTGGTCAATGGTCTGGCAGTTAAACTTCAACACTAAAAAGTACAAGGTAATGCACCTGGGGGAAAAAGAATCCCAAGACAGAGTACTAGATTTGGGGGGGGGGAGACTTAGCACTATGGTGAAGAATGGAATCTAGGAGTCATCATCAGTAACTCCCATAAAAAAAACAAGACAGAGCATCAAGGCCTATATCAAGGCTAACAGGATGCTGGGATGTATTGGGAGGGGGAGTGACAGCAGAAGAGAAGAGGTACTACTTCCCCTCTGCAGATCCCTTGTGAGGCCCCACCTGTAGCACTGTGCCCAATTCCGGAGTACTCACCTCAGAAAAGACATGGATAGGCTGGAGACAGTGCAGCACAGAGTGACCAAAATGATTCTGAGACAGCAGGGTAGATCCTATGAGGAGTGCCTCAAGTCATTAAATATGCACTCACTGGAGGTCAGAAGGTAGAGGGGGATATGATTGAGACCTTCAAATTCCTCAAAGAAATGAATAAAGTGAACTGTGGGGAATTATTCAGTCTACCAACTTGTGGTCACATGGACATGAGTGGAAAATAGCAGGTGGGAGGTTCAGGAGGGATGTGAGGAAGTACTTTTTTATGGAAAGTTTCGTGGAACCTTGGAACAGTCCACCAGCAGAGGTGGTGAGAGCAAACACAGTTAGGGGATTCAAGCAGGCCTGGGACAGAATGAAGGGGAATAGTGGTTGCCTGGGGCAACACGCCCAGGGAAGAGAATGGGGAAAGGACCAGGAGGATTAGCACTCTGGTGGAATTCTAGGTTACAAGGAAGGTTCCAGAGAATTAGAGAACTTGGGCAGACTGGATGGACCATTGGTCTCTTTCTGCTGTCTTTGTCTACGTTTCTATGTTTCTAACTGTGGACCATGTCCATGGCCATTATGCTGCCTGCCACGGGGAGAAAGCTGTGAAGAGAAAGGGGGTTGGAAGGAAATTCCATGGGAAGCAGGGTGATGCACCTGGAATGGCAGCACCTGAAGGGGGCCTGGCTGGCAGGCATGGGGAAGAAAAATAGAAATAAAAAAAATGCACATTAGTACTATAACTAATACACTGTACATAACACCTATTACAATTTAGAATTGTAACAGAAGATTGGCAGAGGGAAAGTAACTATTTTAGCACAAAATAAATCTACATGTGAACTCACCCTCAACAAAAAGTTGTTTTTTTTGAGGCAATATAAATAGAAATTTGGTATTTCATTATGCTCACCATAAAGAGAAGAGAAAGACATTATTGATTAAGATGATAATCATATCATGGATTCCATAAGTAATATTAAGATGACTATAATGTGAAAGTAAATGTGGAAGAAATGTGTTAATATAAATTGAAGCAACTCCCTTGTACCAGAAGGCTGTCATAAATATTTTTTTATATAAATTAGGTCTTAAAATAAAACTTTTTATCTTTATTTTATAAATTAAAATATTACTTCTTTTTTAAATAAAATGTAATTTGTTTAAACTTTTTATTTATAATTTTGTATCATCTACATGACAATCCATAGTGCTGGAATAGTGCAATACAGTAATGTGTGGCAAGTGCATTACAAAAAAACATTAGAGTATCATTTTCTGCTGAGTTCTTAAAATATTCTTAATAGCATCTGGTTCGGTTTGATTTTTTTATCCCCCCTTTTAGACTTTTTCATTCCTCTGGGAGACAGTACATTGAGCATCATGTATCCTAAGGTTATGCTGTTTTGCTTTCACACTCCCTTAGTTTTTTTGGCTACAAGTATGGGTTTCGGGGTCTAACTGTTGTATGCCATATTTTGGCTTTTTTCTAAATTGGGTTTGTTGTTGGGGGTTTTCTACTCTTTGGGTTTGGGGTGGACTTTGGTTTGGGTGGGTGGTGGGGAGGTACATGCTGCTCAAGGGGTGTTAATTGTTGCTAAAGTGTATTTATTTCTTGTTGCACTGTTACAAATTGAGTTTTTCTTTCTTGCCTTGGGTTCCTTCCCTGTTCTATTGGGGGGAGTTGGGTGGGGGTCACCACCAGAGGCCTACAACTCCTTCAAGGGACTGGTTATCTTGGTACTTCATATAGTGGAGGTTGTTCTTAGTATTTGCTTTCAGTTGTCATGGCATCTACTTTTAAATTTTGTTCCTGGAATGCAAAAGGTGCATAATCCTCTACAAAAAGAGCTAAGGTCCTAAGTCACCTTCATAAACTTGAGGTGGACATTGCCTTTTTTCAGGAGACCCACTTGCCTTCATCCCAGGTATTCAGTTTAGGTGTTTCTGGGTGGGGCAGGCCTTTGGAGTGGGTGTTGACTCACGTAAGAGAGGTGTGGCCTTTCTAGTGGCTCAGAGGGTGCCCTTCCAAATGCTTCAAGAAATTGCGGACCCCCAGGATAGGTTCCTTCTTTTACGGGCCTTAGTTAGCCACTCAGAAGCTCTATTAGGTGCTGACTAAGGAGGGAGTCAGTGCATTAGGGCACAAGTTTGATGTCTTTGCAGAATATTTAAACTAGCCAATGGGGAGAGGGGTGCAGCACCCGATACATCAAATGGGAGGAACACCCCTCCCCCCCTCAGCTAGTGATCAAACAGGAGTTCAGCATGTTTGTAGTACATTTGCATCACCAGGTAAGGAAAAAGGTCCAGCTCCCCATATGATGCACAGGAAAAATGCCAGACCTTGCCCAACAACTAACGCACTGAAATCTGGCCAATGGAAAATCATGTACACAAATGCCCGCAGTCTGGGAAATAAGATCCCAGACCTGCAGGCAACAATGACAGAGGCAAAACTGGACATAGTAGCTATTACCAAGACATGGTTCATCAGTAACCATACTTGGGAGACTTCAGTACTGTATACTGTTCAGAAGAGACCAATGTGCAAAAGGGAGGGGAGTAGCCTTTTATGTCAATAAAAATATCAAAGCTACAGAAATTCAGAATACACATAAGGAGCCAGAAGAACTGTGGGTCGCCTTGGAAACAGGAAATGGGACAGCCATACGAACTGGGGTTGTCTACAGGCCTCCAGACCAGGGGGAGGACATAGACACATTACTGCTAGAAGATATATAAAACATGACAGCTAAAAGGGAGGTTCTGATAATGGGAGACTTCAACATGTCAGGTACAGATTGGTCAATACCAGCAGGAACATCCGCCAGAACTAGACACATAGTGGATTCCCTGCAGGGGGAGGGCATCAAACAACTGGTACAACAACCCACAAGAGACAGGGCTATCCTGGATCTAGTACTGACTAATGGAGAAAGGATCACAGATTTCCAGGTAGAAGGTCACCTGGGGGCCAGTGACAATCACATGGTATGGTTCAATTTGGCCGCTAGAACTAAATCATCTCATTCCAAGGCACAAATATGGGAACTTCAGAGGAGCTGACTTTGATAAGATGGCCAACAGAGTTAAGCTAGTCCTGGCAAGAAGAAATACATGTGAGGGGGTACAGACAAAGTAGGCAAGCATTAAGGATGCAATACTTGAAGCAACATCTCATTATGTTAGGGAGAAAAGCAAGAGCAAAAGAAGGAGGAAACCACTTTGGTTCTCCGAAACAGTAGCAGACAAGGTCAGAGCCAAAAGGTTGGCCTTCAGGAAATATAAGGGAATGCAGTGGGACAAAGGTAGGGAGGCATACCAAACTTCCCTGAGGGAAGCAGGGAAGGTAGTAAGGCAGGCAAAGGCCCAAACCAAGGAAACAGTAGCATGAACAGTAAAAGAAGGGGACAAGACTTTCTATAGATACATTAGTGAAAGGAGAAAGTCCAGAGGGGGGACCAAGGAAAAGTATATATCCTAAATAGATACTTCTGCTCAGTATTTACTGACGAGAAGGTAGGGCAGGGCCCACAGCTCAGCACCATGGACACAGGGGGAGGGAGGTGTGCACAAGTCCCTTCACAAAAGAAAGGGTCCTACAAGAGCTCGCTAAGCTCAGGGTGGACACGGCAATGAGACCGGATGGCCTACATTCCAGGGTACTAAAGGAGCTAAGGGTGGAACTAGCAGAGCCATTATCAGAACTGTTTAGTGAGTCTCTGAGCACAGGAGAGGTCCCAGAAGACTGGAGAGGGGCTCATGTGATCCCGCTCCACAAGAGTGGTAGCAGGGAAGAGGCAGGGAACTACAAACTAGTCAGTCTTACCTCAGTAGTCAGCAAGATTATGGAGGCACTCTTTAAGGAAAGGATAGTGCAACATCTGGAATCCTTAGGAACACAGGATCCAAGACAGCATGGGTTTACAACAGAAAGGTCCTGTCAAACCATTCTTACAGATTTCTTTGACTGGGTAACCAGAGTGGTGGACCAAGGGGGTGCAGTTGATGTCACCTACCTTGACTTCAGCAAAGCTTTCAATACTGTTCCACGTAGAAGATTGATTAATAAGCTGGATAGGCTTGGGGTGGGTCAGAAGTTGGTCAACTGGGTGGCAAACTGGTTGGTGGGCAGAACACAGAGAGTGGTATTAAATGGTATACAGTCAGAAAAAATGCAAGTCACAAGTGGGGTACTCAGAGATCAGTCCTGGGACCAGTCCTCTTCAATTTCTTCATCAGTGACATTGTACAGTAGATGGACTGGAGGGTAAGGTTTGTCTGTTTGCAGATGACACCAAGATCTGCAACAGAGTAGATGATTCAGATGGGGTGGGCAAAATGAGAAGAGATCTGGATAAACTGCCAAAATGGTCGGAAGAGTGGCAACTGGGGTTTAACTCAAAGAAGTGCAAGATCATGCACATAGGGAAGAGAAGCTCTGAAGCCACCTATAGGTTGGGAGGGAGTTGCTGGCAATCACAAGGGAAGAAAGAGACTTGGGCATCATCATCACAGATGACCTGAAATCATCGAAGCAGATCACTAAAGCAGTAGGTTCGGGCTAGGGGGATATTGGGGTGTATTAGTAGGGGTATCATAAGTCGTAAAAGGGAGACAATAATCCCTCTTTACAAATCACTGGTTAGGCCCCATCTGGAGTACTGCGTGTAGTACTGGAGGCCACATCTGCACAAGGATATTAACAAAAATGGAGGCAGTCCAGAGAAGGGCAACCAAAATGGTGTAAGGACAGCATCAGAAAACATATGAGGACAGACTAACGGAGCTCAATATGTATACCCTAGAGCAAAAGAGGGAGAGAGGTGATATGATCTAAACATTCAAACAGCTTATGGGCATTAACAAAGTGAAGAGTCTAACATGTTTCAATATAAGAAAAATAGCAGGATGAGAGGACACAGGGAGGTAATAATTCTTCTTTACAAGACACTGGTTAGGCCCCATCTGGAGTACAGCGTGCAGTACTGGAGGCCGCACCTGTACAAGGACATTAAAAAAATGGATTCAGTCCAGAGAAGGGCAACAAAAATGGTGTAGGGACAGCATCAGAAAAATATGAGGACAGATTAACGGAGCTCAATATTATACTCTAGAGCAAAGGAGGGAGAGAGGTGATATGATTGAAACATTCAAACAGCTTAAAGGCATTAACAAGGTGAAAGAGTCTAACATGTTTCAACATAAGAAAAATAGCACGATGAGAGAACACAGCATGAGATTAGAGGGAGGCCAATTAAGGGGTACTGTGAGGAAGTTATTTTTCACAGAAAGGGTGGTGGATGCATGGAACAGCCTACCTCAGGAAGTGGTGGATATGAATACAGTGCAGGGCTTCAAACAGGCATGGGATAGGTATAAGGGAGCAATACAGAAGCGTATGAATAAATAGGCCATTGACAGAGTAAAGGCCTATGGCACATTCATAAGGTAGAATAAATGGGCAGACTAGATGGGCCTTGTGGTCCTTATCTGCCATCAACTCTATGTTCTATGTTTCTATTTATGTCCCTACAGTTAAAGATCCTCATTTCTTTACCATGTTAATGGTTCATATAGCACCCTGGACTTCCTTACTCATACTCCTTGGGGGAGATTGGAATTTGGTCTACTGCAACAGCCTTGATAGATCAAGTTCTAGTCATCAATGCCTCTCCCCTGCTCAATTAGCTCTCCATGATCTGATGGACTCTCTGGGGCCTTTTGGATCCCTGGCGAGCCATCCATCCTGCTCAGTGGGAGTTTGCATTCCGTTTGCTTTCCCATAATACGTTTTCTAGGATCGACTACTCTGTTCTGGGGATTGAGTACCTTTCCAGTGTATTGTCATGTCATTATCTGGCTAAAGTTACTTCTGATCATTATCCCACTTTGCTCCATTTGTGCTTTGCCTCCTTGCCAGAGATGGATAAAGTGTGGAGATTCAATGCCCAACTACTTAAATTGGATTATCTAGTCAAGCATCTCCAAACCTTTATCTCCTCTTTTTTAGAGATTAATTCTCCCTCCATGCTTGGGTTATACCTTTTATGGTGTGCTCTGAAATGCTCCTTAAGTGGCAAAATTATTCGTTTAGCCTCTAATAGGAAAAAAGCAGCATCCCAAGAGATGTATTCCCTTTTGGGCCAGATTAGAGTGCTGGAAAAGCATATCTCTCTAACCTCTTCTCCTTCTGATTGGGAACACTTTGGAGCTCTTCGGTCACGATTCCACTCCCTATTGGGCAAAAAGGTGGAACATCTTCTTTTACGTTCTAAGATTAAATATTTAGATCAAGGCGAGAAAGCCAGGAAGCTTCTTGCCCTGCACCTGCGAGCACAGACCTCGGACAGAATAGTTTCTTCTTTCCGTAATTCCTCTGTTCAACTTATTACTTCCCCTCGGGGAATTGTTTCCCATTTTCAAGAGTATTACCAGGCACTGTATAATCCGCCCCTCTGTCCCTTTTTGCTTGGACCACTTTGAAGCCTTTTTGCAGGATATTCACCTGCCTCACTTGGACCAACTCCAAACAGAGTTACTCCAGGCTCCCTTGACTTTACTGGACATCCTGGCGGCTAGTGAGGCCTTACCTCCAGACAAATCTCTGGGTCCAGATGGCTACACTTCTAATTTCTGCAAAGCCTTCAAACAGTTGTTAGCCCCTACGCTTCTTAACACTTTTTATTATATTTTCCAACAGGGACTTTCTGATTTTTCCTTTACAGAAGCCACTATCATGGTGCTTCCAAAACCTGGCGGGGATCCCTTATTGGTCTCAAACTATTGGCCAATATCGCTTATTAATGTTGATCTTAAGATTCTTGTGAAGGTGTGGGCAGGTAGGTTGAACCATGTTTGGCATTCCCTCATTAGTCAAGAGCAGGTTGGTTTTGTGGCTGGAAGGCTTTCTGCAGATCATTTGCGGAAGTTATCTCACTTAATCTGTGTCCGGGGACTCCTGTGTCCCTTCGGTTTTGCCATCCCTGGATGAAGAGAAAGCCTTTAACAGGGTCTCATGAGACTACCTGTTTAATTTATTGCCTAAATTCCATATTCCCCCTAAATTTATTTAATGGGTGAAAGTGCTTTACACTCACCCTTCTGCCCACTTTCTGTGTAATGGTATTTTTTCCGGTCCCTTTACTCTACACTAGGACACCAGGCAAGGCTGTCCACTTTCTCCCTTTCTCTTTAATGTGTTTCTCGAACCACTGATTAGGAAAATTAATACCTCTCCTCTTGTCTCCAGCATCTCCAGAGGACCTCGTCAGTATAAACTTTCTGTTTATGCGGATGACATCCTTGTACATGTTACCTCTCCTGTCACATCTTTGCCTGCTGCCCTGGATATCATTAAGGATTTCAGAGGGTTATCCAACTACAAATTAAATTCAGCTAAAACAGAGGTAATGCTGCTTGCAGTCCAGTATAGAACATCTGGGTTTTGTTTTGGTCCGGGGCAAACTAAAATATTTGTGTACGTACCTCACTCCATTGCTGACTGAGATGAAGCAGTACAGTCTTGATGCAGTTATTGCCCACCTCAAAATAGATTTAGATCGCTGGTCCCTTCTCCCATTTCCATCTAGAGCTGTTTGAATATTGCGAAAATGAATGTCTTGCCCCACCTCCTATACCCAATATAGATGTATAACTATTTCCTTCCAAAATCCTGTTTTTTCCATATTGATAGATTAATATCTTCCTTTTTATAGTGTGGCAAGACCCCTTGGAAAGCTTTTTTCAAGCTTCAGCATACCAGGGAGCGGGGAGGCCAGCAGGTGCCTAATTTATATTTCTATTACTTGCCCATCAATTGTCCAAGATTTTCCAATGGCCATGTACATGCAATGGGCATGAGTGCAAGTTCTGCCTCCAAGGAAACACCCCCAGCATCCTGGACATGGGTTCCCTTCCCCTTCTGGTGGCATCACATGTGCTGTCACTCAGCTGTCTCAGGGTGGCAGTCCAACAGCTACCCACACCAACTCCCCTCCCTGAGGGAGGAGAGTATTCCTACAGACTCTCACTCCTCCCTCTCCTGGCCAGCCCCTGAGTGACCTGAGTCTGTTCCAGAACCAAGGTCACTGGCATGACATGAGGAAAGATGCAAGGTACCTCAACCCTCCACATCACTAGGTTAGTTTGGAGTGGCTAATTTAACTTGGCTCATGGTGGAAATAAGGAAAGAAATGAATTGTTGGCATTATCCTTTTTCTTAGTTGTGTTGGCCTGAAACATAGAAACATAGAAGTTGATGGCAGATAAGGACTGCAAGGCCCATTCAGTTTGCCCGTTTCTTTTTCTACCTTAAGAATGTGCCATAGGCCTTTTCTCTGTCAATGGCCTATCTATTCATACTCATCTGTATTGCTCCCTTATGCCCAAGGCCCCTACTTTTCTACGGCACATTGGGACCAAGCTCTGCGGCAAGATTACCATTTGCCGCAGAACTTCTGCGGTGGTGGTTTGTAATTTCTGCGGAAGTTCTGCAGCACTAATGAACTACCACATCACAATGTCAGCTTGTCATCCTGACTTCGCATCCATGGCAATGGTTATAGCAATCAGGATGGGGAAAAGCACAGCAACACTAGTTAAAAAAATAACAGACTTACAGAAATAATATTATGTCTAAAAAAACAAAAACCCAAAAAGCTATCCCTTAAGGTCCTAGCCTGTTGCATAAATGAAATATGCAGAGGGGACCTTATGTGATAAATAAGGTATTTCTGTACTCATGTTGTCTCTACCACTCATGAGGTCCCCACTCTGTATCACTTATATATTTATATGTGCTGTCTACACCACTCATAAGGTTCCCACTGTGTATCACTTATAAATTTATATGCAATCTGTAACACACATACAAATATGTGTGTGTTTATATATATATATATATATATATATATATATAAGTAATAGATATACCACTCTAGGGTGTGTGGTCGCGCTCTGATGTCATGCGCCTTGGTATGCGTTGTGATCATGAGGCCGCGGGCGAGAGTCGCATTCAACCACCAAGGCGTCACAGTATATCAGAAGGCAGCGACCACAAACCCTAGAGCGGTATATCTATCTTATAAAATGGCCACACATGTTTTGGGGGGGTGGGTGGAAAAATAATCCCTCTGTCTAGCTGGTAAATGATATGCTGGCAGAGTTCAAAGTAAGTCCTGTGTTTAAAAAAGATGAAAAGTGTGTCCCTCCTGTTAGGTTCTGTTGGTTTATAATAATCCCTCTGTCTAGCTGGTAAATGATATGGTGGCAGTGTTCAAAGTTAGTCATTTTGTGTTTAAAAAAGATGAAAAGTGTGTTCTTTATGTTATGTTATGTTCTGTTAGTTAAGTGAGAGAAGCTGCAGACTCTATGTAGAAGGGAGCGAGGACACAGTGAGTGGGTCGGCAGCTTTAGAAAAGTAGTCCGAAGCGAGAGCGAGTGATGAAGTATAGCGTGACCGAGCGGTGCACATTGCGGGAAGTGACAAGCTGTTCTGAATTGAAAGTAAGTCCTTTTGTGTTTAAAAGATAAAAGTGCTTTCCCTCCTGTTAGTTTCTCTTAATTTCAGTAATACAAGCTGCAGAGTCTATGTAGAGCAGACAGGAGACAGCAGTGAGTCGGCAGCTTCTGAAGGTAGGCGAAGCCAGGCGAGAGTTGTCATGGCAACACTCCGTCTGGCTTCGACTACAGTAAAAGCTGCTGACTCACTCAGCGTCTCCCGCTCCATTCAATAGACTCTGCAGCTTGTTTTACTGAAATTAAGAGAAACTCACAGCAGGAAAACACTTTTATCTTTTTAAACACAAAAGAACTTACTTCAACTCAGAACAGCTTGTCACTTCCATAATGCTGCACCGCGGTCATGCTATAGTTCAAGAAAGAAAGTGAAAGTGCTGAACGATCTGGCAACTCTGTGTAGAAAGGAGATTTTTTAACAGAAAGTGAGAGTAGGAAGTAAGAGAACTGTAGTTTGTCTTGTTTTTTATACACAGTTAGGTTTCTGTTAAATGGGTTGCATTATGTTGTTTTGTAGAATTTAGGGTGGTGACACAGTGTGCAGTACTAAAAGTTAGTGGCTCTGCAGTAAGAGTGTGAAAATGGCAGGCAGAATTTGCTTTTTAGATGATAGTTTATTTAAAAAGGAGTGGTGCAATCAAGTAAATCAGGTTGTACAGTGTGGGATTACTAGTGATATATTTAGTTATGGCTGTGGGTGCCACTTGTGTGTGTGTGTGTGTGTGTGTGTGTGTGTGTGTGTGTGTGTATGTGGCTGCTTAACTGCATTAGGCGTGGAGTGATCTCACTGCTGGTGAGAAGGTTTTGAGGGCTGGAAAGTAGTTTAGGCGTGCGGTCGTACTGGGAGGCGTGCGGTCGTTGGGAAATAATGCACGGTCATGTGATGCATTCTGTCCAATCATGTTACTGGAATTTCTATGATTTTACCACCCCATTTTATAAATATATATATATATGTATATATATATATATATATATATATATAAAATTTCCATGAAATTGTATCCTCATTCATACAGGTCTCTTTGGAAATGGAATAAACAGAATAGAGGAGATATTGCAAAATTAATTTTTCATGCCAATCTGCTTCCTCTGACACACTACGTAACACTGTCAGGCCATGACATGCATGTGAACCCATTGTGAGATAAAACTCTCCAGCCCACTGTGTCCCCCATGTGACAGAACACTGTTCCATACCTCCATACCTTTCCAGGCTCAGAGCAATGGTGTGCTCCCCCAGTTCTTGTGCTGCCTAGCCAGCTCCCAGAACTCATCTCTGAACCTGAGTTGCTGGCATGGGAACACAACATGCTACCCTCTGGCCCAACAACTGGCCCTGCACACAACAGTTCTCCATAACTTTTAGGTGATTATATCAACCAATGACAATATGTAATCAATAACCCTTCCAAAAATGTGTACAGCGCAGTTATTTATTTAACAGGACTATTCTTTCAACAGGTCTACACATTATTATATTCCACTTTTCTGGGCATAATTACTTTATTTTTCTTAAAAACTACAGGTTAATTCATTTTACCAGTTATTCATTTCAGATGGCATCTCTATACCTTAAAGGCACAAATAAGTTTGTACAAAGTAAAGTATGGACTTAGCAGGTCTATGCTATTGTCAAGGTTTTGTGTAAGTTGGCCATAGTGTAATAAATTAAGACTGAAAATTGTGTTAGGCTGAATTGTAGGTTGAGCAAATATCACCGTACCTGATGTGCTGTGCCACGGCTCTACGATGCCAGTTTGACAAGAAACATGTTGACCGGCATCACAGCACCATGCTCCATGTCGACAGTGATTTGCAGTTGGCATGGAGCCACACACATCTGTGTATGTTTAAAGCCCCCCAAACCCCCCACGCAAGGGGCTCTGCCCCTCACATCCCTCATACTTTAGGATTCTAACTCCAGGTCGGAGTTAGTTCAGAGAGGGGGTGCAGGTCGGAGAAGGTGTTGCCAGGTCCCAGCAGCACTTCTATGGTGGCATGGCACTGTTGTTGATATCAACACATGTCACCGTAGAAATGTCGCTGTTCAGGGGGCATACTCTGTGTCACCACCTCTGGCAGTGGGAGCTGTGGTAGATAAGTGACTACTCATTTCTGTGGTGGAATGCCGCCATTTCATTAGCTAATGTATGATGTTATAACACTGATAACATCGCATTCTGAGCATAGAGGGGTTTTGGATATAAAAAGAGGGGAAGGGAATCAGGTTCTACCGGCACAGTGCTCCTTTCACCTCTGCTGCCAGCCACCGAATGAACTGTCAGTGAGCTCCTATTGTAACAGTGAGCTCACTGACAATTCATCGTGTCAACAACAGGGTGAAAAGATAAGTGTTCCAGTTCTTTGGGATGGGCTGGGGTGGTTACTACCTACTTGGGTCAGGGAACCACTAGATCACCAGAGAAAATGGACTGTAGCCATACAGTGGGTGCATTGAGGATTGGGGAAGGGGTTGTTGAGTCAAAAGAATTAACAGGACATTGGGTTTTGGGGGGGTTGTTGAATATGATGAGTTAGGAACATCGGGGATCAGGGAGGGATTGGTGCATTGAAATATTTCAGGGGTTACTGGGGATTTTGGAGAGGGCTGGTGACAATCATTTCTGGTGACTTCGGCTACTGGTGAGGATCTGATAGCCAACAGGGAATGGCTAGAGCTGTGCATAGCCACCCCCAACTTGCAGCACACTCTCAGGATGCACCTTCTGTTTGGCACATAGCCAGGGTTGCCACAAGCCATAGGACTTTGCCGCTGGTACCCTGCCAAATAGAGAATTGGATGCATGGTCCCTGGAGCAACAGGCTTTGATGCAAGCTGCCTTTGGGGGCAGCTTGCATCAGTCTAGGGGCTCTCTGAGAATTGACCCCACAGTGTACCCTTCCAGAGACAGAGGCAAGACTAGTATAGTATCCTGGGCAGCAGGAGCTACCGTCTCCAGGCTTGTGTCTAACTCAATATGGGATATGGTTTGAGGGGTAGAACTGGTAGTTGCTGTGTGTGTAACCTCTGGGAGGGTATCAGAAAGTTATTGGTAAGTAACAACATTTGTGCAGTATCAGATCTGTATTCTGCAGAAAAATTGGTGGTAGAAGCTTATTGAGCCTTTTTGACTATGTGCTCCTGATCAAAGCCATCATCATGGTTCTGGACTGCCCAACATCACTGATGGTAGAAGTGCCCTTTTTCATCACAGAGGTTGCAACTGAAAAGATTATGGCAGGCAACTCCTATATGACCATATTCTCCACACAGCTCACAGCAGAGCTGGTTATAGGAATATGAGGTGTGTGCATGTCCATATTTGTAACACATTTTTAGCTGACCAGCACAGAAACACACACAATGGTCACATCCCAGAAAAAAACTGTTAGGGAGGCAAGATATACCAGCATCCATTTGATGGAGTCACATTGGAAACTTCCATCCACCAGTTCATATATTTTTTCAGTCAACAATGGGCTCCAGGAGGCCAAGAACCTCACAACACTGCTCCAACCAGTAGTGGATGTCACAGATGTTGACACCTTCATTCCTAAAAAAGACAGTTACTGTCTTCAACAGTGATCAAGTGAAAGGGATAGCCATGAAAGGGGCCCATAACAGATGTTTTCAGCTGTCCAGGCTCTGGGGTCTTAAAATTGATGTCAAATGTATCCTTGCCAGAGACAGGGATGAGGGCATAAATTCCTGAAGCGAAAAACTTAATGGAGTCCTTGAGTAGGGTCTGTGCAATAAAAACTCAGTCAGGGTGATCAGGTAACCCCCTCCCACCTTATACATTAAATGTACTGCATTACATTGTGGTACTGGTTCAATCCCCTGATAAAACAGATCTGCAAACTGAAAGTGGGAAGTGGAAGGGTTTGTCTCAGTGTTTGTAGTATCTTCCTCAACAACAGGGTCTGTAGTAGAGAAACATCTAGTAGTGTTACTGTTACTTGTAGGTGTAGAACTGCTGGAAGCCGGTGGTTCCTGTAGGTTGTAGGTGAGCATCACTCTCTTCAATGACAGTGTGCACAGCATCAGGTATAGTCTAAGGTTTGCCTGATGAAACAGCAATAGTGGGAATAACAGGTAAAGAAGCGTGCCCAGTGTCAGTAAGACTGATTTTTGCAGCAGGAAATCTCTGACCTCCCAAACTTTCATGACCTTCAGAGAGATCTACGGTCATCAATTCCTGGGGTGATTGTGAAGAAGAATCTATATTTGAAGACTGCATTCTCACAGTAGTAATATTTGTGGGGTGCAAGGGGGGAGGTGCAGACACCATGGTCAGGGAAGAAATAGTATTAGAGAGTACAACAGCTGTAAGATTGGAAGCAGGATGTAGCTGATGTACTGCAGAACTTTACAAATTAGAAACTGGCACTGAGCTCTGCTGTACACTACTATCCTGCTCACTGGGGTCTGTGAGTATGAACACTTGATCTGAAGCCTGAATACCAGAATTGGGGACTGCTGGAGCTGAAATTAATGGGGTGGACAGTGCTGAAGCCATAACTAGCCCTGTCTGATCCCACTAGGATTAACTGCAAGAATTTACAAAATTCTTCTTTATTAGATCATATTTTTACAAATCAGCCATCTGAATATTCCTGTAGTGGTGTTTTACCTGATAATTTTAGATCATCAGGTTAGACTTGCTTTGCACAAATATTTAAAATTGGTCCAGCAGGCTCAGACAGTGCAGTGGAGAAATTTTAAAGACTTCAATTATGCACATTTTATAGTGCATATTGAAACAGCCGATTGGGATAAACTAGAATTAATACCAACAGCTTCTGATGCATGGAAATACTTCCAGGAGAAATTCATATAAATTTGCAATAAATGTGCTCCTTTGCAAACAAGAACAGTAAAGGCAAATAATAGTAAGTGGTGTAATGCTACCCTAAAAAAATTAAAAAAGAGAGAGATGCCTGTTGGCATAAAGTCAAAGTTCCTGGCACCAACTCTGATTGAGTTTTATATAGACAAATAAGAAATAAATATCTTAAGTCAATTAGGAAAACTAAGCAACTTGTCTATGGATCCTTTCTGGAACAAAACCAAAATCAAAAATCCCAGACTTTTCTGGAATATGATAACCAAATTAATGGGTAAAACAAGTAGGGGAACAATAGGTTAAATAGATATAGAGAGTGATCTGGTCCCACTAAGTAATTCAGTGGTAAATTAATTTAATACATTTTTCCCTGAGGTAGGCATAAAGACTTTAGATAATAACTTAGTTAATAGTGATTCAGTAACAGATCAGCAAAAAAAGAATACTTATCCAAATAGGACTGCAGGGCAAGCTTTTAAATTTAAAAATATTGAGGAACACGAAACAAGGAAAGCGCTCTTTAAATTAGATGTAAAAAAGGCCACAGACTTGGATAATATAAATACCAGATTATTGAGGTATGCTGTCCCCTTTATTGCACACCCCTTGACTTATTTGTTTAATCTTTCTTTAATCACAGGAGAGTTCCCTAAGGATTGGAAGACAGCCAAAATATTGCCTATTTATAAAGGTGGATCTCGGAATGATATTAACAACTATCGCCCCATTTCTTTATTGCCTATTGTTTCTAAATTATTTGAAAGTTTAGCGGCCACTCAGTTAACATATTTGTTGGAGGAAAATGGGCTAATAAATCCCTGTCAATCAGGATTTAGATCTCTTTACAGTACACAAATGGCTTTGGCAAAGGTGGTAGGTGATCTTCAGGGCAGTCTGGACAAGAGAATGTCCTTGGGTGTACTATGTGTAGATTTATCTAAGGTGTTTGATGCTCTACACCATGATATTCTCCTGTCCAGACTCCATGATATTGGGGTGCGAGGTAAAGAGTTGATCTGGTTTGCATCTTACTTTCTAGATAGGGAACAGTTGGTTGAAATAGGTCCTTTTAGGTCAGAACTAATTAAAATTAAACAGTAGTTCCCCAAGGATCAACATTGAGCCCCCTTCTTTTTAATCTTTATCTTAATAATTGACAAATTATTTATCAAGGAATATGCTATCACGTATATGCAGATGACACAGTTGTATACCTTGAGGTGAAGGACCCTAAAAGTATTCAAACAAAATTACAAACAGCTTTCAATAATTTACAGGTTTTCCTTCAGGAACATAGTTTGTGTTTAAATGTAAAAAACAAACAAACTGGATTTTATTTTCAAAAACAATAAATGATTCAAATAATTTTGAAATAAAATCATTGGATGGTATTATCATTCAGCAGGTAGACTGATACAGGTATAAATATGTAGGCGTAATGTTGGATGCAAAATTAAATTGGAAACCTCACATTAGAAACATAGAAACATAGAAACATAGAAGTTGACGGCAGATAAGGACCGCAAGGCCCATCCAGTCTGCCCATTTCTTTTTCTACCTTATAAATGTGCCATCGGCCTTTGCTCTGTCAGTGACCTATCTATTCATAGTCATTTGTATTGCTCCCTTATGCCTATCCCATGCCTGTTTGAAGCCCTGCACTGTATTCATAGCCACCACTTCTTGTGGTAAGCCATTCCATGCATCTACCACCCTTTCTGTGAAAAAAGATTTCCTCACATTCCCCTTAATCGACCTCCTCTAATCTCATGCTGTGTCCTCTTGTCCTGCTATTTTTCTTATATTTAAACATGTTAGACTCTTTCACCTTGTTTATGCCCCTTAAGGTGTTTAAATGTCTCGATCATATCACCTCTCTCCCTCCTTTGCTCAAGGGTATACATATTGAGCTCCGTTAATCTGTCCTCATATGTCTTCTGATGCAGTCCCTGCACCATTTTGGTTGCCCTTCTCTGGACTGCCTCAATTTGGTTAATGTCCTTGAGAAGTGTGGCCTCCAATACTGCAGTACTCCAGATGGGGCTAACTAATGTCTTGTACAGAGGATTATTACCTCCCTCTTACGACTTGTGATACCCCTACTAATACACCCTAACACCCCTAGCCTTACCTACTGCTTTAGAGGTCTGCTTGATGATTTTAGGTCATCAGTGATGATGATGCCCAAGTCTCTTTCTTCCTTTGTGACTGCTAGCAACTCCTCCCAGCCTATAGGTGGCTTCAGGGTTTCTCTTCCCTATGTGCATGATTTTGCACTTCTTTGCATTAAATCCCAGTTGCCACTCTTCTGACCATTCTGCTAGTTTATCCAGATCTCTTCTCATTCTGCTCCACCCCATCTGGATCATCTACTCTGTTGCAGATCTTGGTGTCATCTGCAAAGAGACAAGCCTTACCCTCTAGTCCATCTGAGGTCACTAATGAAGATGTTGAATAGGACTGGCCCCAGGACTGATCCCTGAGGTACCCACTTGTGACTTGCATCTCTTCTGATTGTATACCATTTACTACCACTCTCTGTTTTCTGCCAGTAAACCAGTTTGCCACCCAGTTGACCAACTTCTGACCCACCCGAGCCTACCCTAGCTTATTTATCAATCTTCTATGTGGAACAATGTCAAAAGCTTTGCTGAAGTCAAGGTAGGCGACATCAACTGCTCCCCTTGGTCCACCACTCTGGTTACCCAGTCAAAGAAATCTATGAGATTAGTTTGACAGGACCTTCCTTTGTAAACCCATGCTGTCTTGGATCCTGTGCCCTATGGATTCCAGGTGTTGCACTATCCTTTCCTTAAGGTGCCTCCATAATCTTGCCCACTACTGAGGTAAGACTGACCGGTCTGTAGTTCCCCGCCTCCTCCTGCTACCACTCTTGTGGAGTGGGATCACATGACCCTTCTCCAGTCTTCTGGGACTCTCTCTGTGCTCAGAGACTCACTAAACAATTCTGCTAATGGCTCTGCTAGTTCCTCCTTTAGCTCCTTAAGTAGCCTGGGATGTATGCCATCAGGTCCCATTGCCTTATCCACCCTGAGCTTAGCAAGCTCTTGTAGGACCCTTTCTTTTGTGAAGGGAGTAGTGCTCACCTCCCTCCCCTGTGTCCATGATGCTGAGCTGTGGGCCCTGCCTACCTTCTCTTCAGTAAATACTGAGCAAAAGTATCTATTTAGGATAGATGCCTTTACAGGGTCCTCCTCCTCCACATGCTCCTTTTCTCCATTAAGCTTAGCAATACCCCTCTGGACTTTCTCCTTTCACTAATGTATCTATAGAAAGTCTTGTCACCTTCTTTTACTGTTCGTGCTAGTGTTTCCTCAGTTTGGGACTTTGCCTGCCTTACTGCCTTACCTGCTTCCCTTAGGGCAGTTTGGTATGCCTCCCTATCTTCATCCGCTGTGTTCCCTTATATTTTCTGAAGGCCAGCCTTTTGGCTCTGACCCTTTCTGCTACTGTATTTGAGAACCAAAGTGGTTTCCGTCTTCTTTTGCACTTCATTTTCTGTCTAACACAATGGGATGTTGCTTCAAGTATTGTATCCTTAATGCTTGCCCACTTTGCCTGTACCTCCTCACCTGTGTTTCTTTTTGCCAGGCTAGCTTAACTCTGTTGGCCATCTTATCAAAGTCAGCTCCTCTGAGTCCCATATTTTTGCCTTGGAATGGGATGATTTAGATGTAGTAGCCAAATTGAACCATACCATGTGATGGTCACTGGCCCCAAGGTGACCTTCTACCTGGAGATCTGTGATCCCTTCTTTGTTAGTCAGTACTAGATCTAGGATAGCCCTGTCTCTTGTGGGTTGCTGTACCAGTTGTTTGAGGCCCTCCCTGCAGGGAACCACTATGAGTCTAGTTCTGGCAGATGTCTTCTGCTGGTATTGACCAATCTGTATCTGGCATGTTGAAGTCTCCATTATCAGAACCTCCCTTTAGCTGTCATGTTTGTATATCTTCTAACAGTAATGTGTCTATGTCCTCCCTCTGGTCTGGGGCCTGTAGACAACCCAGTTCTTATGGCTGTCCCATTTCCTGTTTCCAGGGTGACCCACAGTTCTTCTGGCTCCTTATGTGTATTCTGAATTTCTGTAGCTTTGATATTTTCATTAACATACAGGCCCTCCTCCCCTTTTGCACCTCGGTCTCTTCTGAACAATACATAGCCAGGTACTGAAGTCTCCCAAGTGTGGTTACTGGTAAATCACATCTCACTAATTGCTACTATGTCAGTTTAGCCTCTGACATTATTGCCTGCAGGTCTGGGATCTTATTTCCCAGGCTGTGAGCATTTAGTACATGATTTTCCATTGGCCAGATTTTGAAGTGTTAGTTGTTGGGTGAAGTTTGGCATTACCCCTGTGCATCGTATGGGGAGACAAACCTTTTTCTTCACTAGTGATGCAAATGAATGGCAAACACGCTGAATTCCTGTTTGACCACTAGCTGAGGGGGAGGGTGTTCTTCCCATTCACGTATGGAGTGCAGCACCCTCTCCCATTTGCTAGTTTAAATATTCTGCAAAGGCATCAAACTTCTGCCCCAATGCACTGACTCCTCTTTAGTCAGATGCAGTCCATCAAATTAAAGACCTTCGCTCCCAGAACTGTTGCCAGTTCCTACAATCTGTGTCCTTTTTCCTGGCACCAGTCCTTGAGCCACGTGTTTAGCTCCCTATCTCCGCTTCTCTGACCTTCCGTCCATCTGCTCCCTTCTCCCAGACTGGCAGGATCTCAGAGAAGGAGATGCTGGATGAAATAGATGATAGTTTGTCACCCAGCCTAGTCAGGTGTTCCTTGGTCTCCACAACTGACCGGCTGGCGAGATCATAGTCCCTATGTGTACTAGGACATCAATGTTTTCTCCTGCTTTGTGAACAATTTTAGCAATCGCGGTCAGTGTCTCTCCATGCTGATGTACCTGGGAGACATCAGCCATCACCCTGGCTGGAGATGGGTATCAACTCCCGAATCATGTGAGTCTCCTATGATCAGAAGTTTTTGGATTTCCTTTGTGCTTGTTTAGTTTTGGTTCCTGATTTGGGTGAGTATTGTTGTGCTAGCTCCTGTGCCAGTGTCCTGCTCTGCAGTGTCTTCTGCTTCTTTATTTGATTTCAGAGATAGAGGCAGATACCTGTTTTGTAGTGTTTATATGGTTTTGGAGGTAATGTGTTGGAGGAGAGAGAGTGATGGGGCACCTGATTTGCTCCTCCTAACCACCTGCCAACCTCCTGGACCAACTACCCTCTCTGAGGTCGAGGTTTTCTGTTGGATGCTGGGGAAATGGCGGGTGGTTCCTATAATGTATTTCCTCTTCAATATGAAATTTGAGGCGTGCAATCTCTGCCCATGCTGCCCGGAGCTGAGACCTAAGATCTCCAAAGGCCCAGCATGTGGGACAGTGTCCTAAATCCTGTAAGACTGTCCTTCTGAAAATTGTTCCACAGTACCTGCAGTTAATGAAATCCATTCCAAATAAGTTGCTGGGTTTGTAACCTAGTCAGAGTAATTAGAAGGAAAAAAATGCAAGTAATGGTTTAATTGTGCTTTGTTTAACTTGTTATAACAAGTTAAATTACTTAATGCCCTGTAAATGAGATCACCTTGTGGAGCCCACTGTACGCCCCTTCCTGCTCTGCCACAGGAAATGTCACACTGTGGCACCCCTATAAAAAGGAGTGTGGCGTGGGGGTGGTTGAGATGAGGTGGGTGGCTGGGCCCTTCCCTGCCTAAAAAGAAGAACCACGGACGAAAGAACAAGGAGGTAAGAGCAGAAACAATCAGTCAACAACAAATGCAGTAACCCTGAAAGCTTATCCTAATGTTAGATAAAACTGTAAAACCTGTAAAGCACCACCTGTAATAATTTCAGAGAAGATATACCCTGTAAAACACTTGCTCCAGAGAAAAATAAAGCAGTAACAGAAGATATACCTTGCAAAAGACAATTTGAATCAGAAGATTACAGCAGTAATCTGTTAGCACACACCTGTAGGCACACCTTGTAATAATGCAGAAGAAGGTATACCAGCAACAACAATTTGAATCAGAGAAAAATAAAGCAATGAAATGTTAGCAACAAACAGTAGCAATCCCTGTGAGTAAAAAATAAAAACACCACCACACAGTAAATCTGCTTAGCCAAACTAAGTCTTAATCCCTTCCTTGCTCTGGTAAATTTCTCTACTCTGCCTTTCAAGCAGTCTTAGAAGGAAAGAGCTCAGGTGAAGCTAGGTGCCTTGGCTAGCAAACCAAGTCTTCTACCTCCAAGATATACATTGAAACCCTAATTAAAAATGTGGGCAGCAAACTGGGATCATTGCATAAATTAAGGCAATATTTGTCACCAGAGATTAGATTGAGGGTGGTTAATAGTATGCTACTCCCTGTTTTGGATTATGGAGATTTTTTTTATGAAGGGGCATCTGGGGGAGCTCTTGCTGGATGTTACATACAATAAGATGGTACAATTTATACTTGAGGTACCTAGAGAGACCCATCACTGCAAGTAATATAGATCTTTCTAGTGGTTAAAACTAAATGATAGGAGAGATTGGCATATTTCTACTTTTAGGTATAAAGTATATAAATAAAAATAACCACAGTACTTATTAGCCTCATTTTTTATTAGGGAAATTAACCTAATTTGGAATCTGTATCTGGTTTGGAATATGATGTTCCTAGATGCAACTCAAATATGGAGAGACTTGTTATTTGGCATAGGGGCCCTTAGTATGGAATTCATTACCTATTTTCTAACACCAAAATAATCAGGTAATTAATCTGGGTTGCATAAAGCAATGGTATAAAATTAGGTCAGACATCCCCTCAATTTGTTGTTCTGGTCTACTTACTTCATGGGATTTTTGTTCTCTATTGTCTAATGCTTAGTGCTCATCTTTGGGTGGTCAAAGTTTGTATGCATGGTAGACTATTTATTTTTTATTATGGTGAATGCTGTTATGTATGTTAATTGTGATTATTGTATAGTCTTTATAAAGTGTATTTGTATATTGTGTCTATTTTATTAGATATTGTCACATGTGCAGTCATTTATGAAAATAATGGACCTCCTTTGAAATGAGCATTTGCTCAATGGAGTATGTAACAAATCTATCCAACGTCATGAAATTTGAATAAAATTTTAAATAAACAAATAAGCAAACAGGAACAGTAGATGCACCTCCAGCTCTGGAAGACAAGTCCTGGTTTCCCATTTTTGTAGGATGGCTGATCACTTTTCTAGTACAGTCAGAATTACCATTTTTAAATATTATTACCTGTGAGTTTAACAGCAACAGTCCTGGCCATTAATGGAGCTCTGTGTTAGCTGAACCACAGTGTGAAGAAATATTCTGCGCAGCACAGTTCATCATGTTGTTTGAGGCAATGTTATTTGGTTTGTGACCACTAGGACAGGGGCTGATGCAGTCAACAGTTCTTTATGCATAGTAGGGGTTTGGGTCACTACTGCTTGGGATGAAGAAGGATATGTATTCTGAAATCCTGGGCTCACAGGGCTAACTAGGTCCTAATTAAGGCTGGGGGTCCATTCTCCATTTGCATTACAAATCCAGCCTGCATTCGATAATGCTGAAATGAGAAAAGAAAAGAAAAGTATGACCCACTGGGAACTGAACCCAGACCCATGGCAATACAGTTCTAATGCTCTACCCATTAAGCTATGGGCTCACACAGTTAGTAGGCCTTTCAGGCGTTCCCTCTGATATACATATCCCTTTCTCTAGTGTTGCACAACCTGCAACTAGGAATTAGTGTTGTTCCTAGTTGCAGGTTGCTCAACACTAGAGAAAGGAATGTGTGTATCAATGGGAAATCCTAAAGACCTGTTAACAATGTAAGCCCATATCTTACTGGTTGGAGCACTAGAATGGTGTTGCAAGGCATCTGGGTTCAGCTCCTAGTAGGTCACACTTTTCCCTTCTCATTTCTATTCAGAATGTAAATCTAAGTATTTCACATATTTAAAACAACAGTAGATGCAAAAACTATTATCATTAACATTCAAGACGGGAAGTGACTATAGTAAACAAGCATTGGTCAATGCCGAACGTTTGATACTTGTTAAGCAATTTTTGTTTTATTTTACCCCAACTTTTGAAGATACTTGTTTTAGGATTTGTAAGAAGACCTTTGAATAAGCTCTTCTGAGTGAAACGTCAGGTGATTGAGCTTCCGGCCTACCTATCTGATACACTGTGCGGGAGGGAGTAGATCGGGCTGCTGCTTTTTTTCATTCAGATTCATTTGGATTTGTTTGGATTAACTGTGGACATATTTGGATTGCTATTTGCACTGTTTACACTGGATTTGAATCATTGGATTTTATGGAGTTTAATGGATGAATAAAAAGTTTATTACATCTTGGCTTGGTGAGTGCTTATCTTCAGCTTATGTCCTGTATTTGTCTACAAGCAATATATAAGCAATACATATGCTTTGGCTTTTGGAAGGTGCCAGTCTCCACATTTCTGAATGTACTGTTTAAATTGTTTTAGGATTTGCCTAATAGATATGTCATGTACCATTTATAGTATATTGGCCAAAATGTCATTTCGTACCAGAGGTGTGTAAACACATCTCATCTAGGATTTAAAAATGACACATCATGTTTATGAGGTGGTGCGGAAAAATGGCTATGTTGAAGGTTGGATTTAAAATACAGAAAATTAGCAAAGTTATGAATAAAGCTGAAATAGTGTAACTTTCAGTCATTACCTAGGCATTATCAGCATAGCCTTCTTATTACCCCACTTAATGAACCTGTGAAGTGTCTGGTTGTCATTCTTAGATTTACATTGAAATTTACTCTGTTTTTGTTAGAATTTTCTTAACTCGATATTGGTGTGTTCCTACCATATTGTGGGAGCATCATAAAAATCAAAACAGATTAACTAGCATCTATAAAGCTCCTTAACAAGTCTTGTACCTTTCAGTTATTTAAAAATAATGAATTTAATGTCCATATCCCAGGCCCATGAATTTTAGCTGCTTATAATCCTATAGAAATCATTACCAAACTATGATCTGAAAATAATTTTAAGGCCCTTGTAATGGCGGTAAGCAGTGGTAGACTAGAAGATGCAAAAAAAATCTATTCTAGTAGTAATGGGTCTTTTAAAAAGGTGGGGTCATTTCTTTCAGTTTCTTTAAGATGTGCATTCGCGATAACCCTGCTGATTGTACCAAATCTTTTAAAAAGCCTATATCAGAGAAAATATCTTTGGTTTTGGTTTTGGTTTTTACCCATCTATCTAAACCTAATAAACCACAACTGAAGTCTCCTACAATGTGACAGTCTTAGATGAGAATAAATAAGGCTGTATTAATTTAGTTAAATCAATTCTCTTTGCCTTTGTTTGTGGGGCATATATATTCATTAAATGCATCACTTGACCTTTCATTTTAGCATCTGGCAGTAAAGCTCTACCAGAAGATTATCTACTAATATTATAATGTCTATATCCATTTCCTTAAAAAGTATACACACTCCTGAAAATAAATAACTGCCTAGAGATCAAAAAGTGGGCCCTGCATACAAGGCTTTTTTTTTTTTTTTGCTATAGTTATGTCTGACAATGTATGAAGCCTGGTATCTTGTAAAAATATTACCCCAGGGCTGTAGGACTGAAAATGTGAAAAGGTGGTTACCCTTCTTTTTATAACTCTTTATGCTATTTACATTAGCTGTGTAGATCATTATCTCTGATATGAGCATAAAGAGATAGAAAGGAAACCAAAAATGAGTCATGTAGTTATATTATTGCATTTTTTTCTCCCCCACTTCCCTTTTAAGTTTTCATTTTAGTTTTCTGCATCTTTGAACTTAAAGCATCAGATTTAATGTCTTCAAGATCCAGTGAGGAGTCAAGCTGAGAAGACAGGATGGATGAACCATGTGGCTCATCTCCTGAATTTTCTGATTGTTTCTGACCCTGGGGTGTTTCATATCTACATGAAAGAGTCACTAAATCAGTTTTCAACACCTTAGATATAGGTTGGCTCCAATTTCTTCTCCTAGTAACCATTGTTCGACTCTGGCATAGATGTGGGAGGCATTACTTCCATAGCTGCTGTATCTGTGGAGTTTTCTGCCTGAATATTAGATGTTTCTGAGTTTGAAATTATAATAGCCATGGCCATCTCTTCACTTTGAGAAATCTGAGGTTGCATGACTTGTTCGGGGGAGGGTTTATGAGCTCAATATGTGTGGTAGCCAGTTCTGTGGAAACTTCAGCATTAACTACTGCTTTGGAAGGCTCAAAAATTACAACTTTTCCCCAGAACTTTTAGATTTTTGTGCCAAAGTAATATACTGGCTTTGATCCTGTTGATCCTCTCAGTCAGGATGATTATGTGCAGCCCAAAGACAACTGCGATAGGTGTGGTCCATTTCTTTATACAAATTATGTATGTGCTCATTCAGACAGTGCATACTGGTATGCCAGATCTCGTCATTCATACTGTAGTGAATTTTGTCACGTATCCCACTTAAATGTTCAGAAGAACCATATCAGTTACAAGTTTTAGGCTGACCAATATAAAATAACACCCCACAGTCTTGCCACCCAAAAAAGCTGTTCAGCAAATTCCCATTGCAGTATTCTTTAGCAACACTTTCACCCTCCAGCCCTCAGTCGAAATGTGCTCTGAGTCAATTATTGCCTCCAGACCCCCCTAGGACAATGCACTTTTGCTTAAGCCCATATAGTATATCCATAATGTTGACTCCTTCATTCCTAAATAAGATAGTCACAGTTTGTTGAGTGGGTTTTGTTTGTGGGATTGCCACAAATAGGGAACACGTGAGGTATTTTTTAATGCATGAAATTTAATTCAAAATCTTTCAAGAGCTCCTGCTGTCTTAAAACTGATATCAAAGGTAGACTTTCCTGTGTTGTGGATTAGTGCATATATTTCACTAACAAAAAACTGCATAGAGTCTTTTAACAGGTTCTAGCCACATATATCCTGTCAGGAACATCCTCCAAACCTTCTTCATAACTGAGGCCTGCAGTATTATGTCACTTAGCTGGGTAAGTAGGTTCATGAAAAAGGGAAGCATATGGGCTTTGTTTTGGACTAGTGTTAGTATCAGACTCCACTCCCGTGGGACAGATTACTGATCCTCTTTATATATACCACTTGTAGAAGGCAAGGTAGCTAGTTCCTCAGTCTCAAGGTTGCTGGTACTATGTTCAGAGAAATTATTTATGCTTGCGTTATTATTAGCAGCAGACTGTGCCTCAATAGCTTGCTACATAGTTTTCTTTGAGCCAGCTGGTTGAGGGAAGGTACAGAAACAGTTCCAGTAGTCTGCAACTTAAACTGTTGATTTTGTGTTAGTTTTAGCTCAGAAAGGACTTCTAAGGGTAAAGTAATATCACCCTCTGTAGTGGTTAACACATTTAGAGGTGCACTGTCATTTTTATGCTCAATCTTTCCTTGATCAAACATCACCCACTCTGGGTATTGTAATAGGGGAACTCCCTGAAACCTATGATTTACTATTTAAGGAGTGCTCACAGTCTGCTGCCATAATACTTTTTCCACCATTCATTGACCTTCAGAAACAGTTGAACATGGTTGTATTTCAGAAGCACTACATACAAGAGGTGTTTTCTGTTTGTTGTTTTCTTGTAGAGTTGTCATTTTCACCATGGCCCCATGGATGTTCTCTTGACTCTTTTCACCCAGCTACAGCTTATTAATGCTACAGCTGAGCAGCTCTGACAACTCACTTGATGCTGTCATTGATCTTGGCAGAGATTTCATTCCTGTATCCCTTTTTGCAGATTACCCATCTCTCAAGCTGCATCTAGCAGTCTCAGATTTTGTCTCCTCTACAGTTATTATAACCAACAGGTACCTTTTATCTCCTGAAGCTGAGTTACCATTTTTAATTCTTCTGCTGTAGGCTTTGCAGAAACTGAACTCTCCCCTCCTGGGAGTGACTTGCTGTTGCTGGGTTGCTACTCAGCTGACATTACACCATCTTCATCATCATATCCTTCAGCATTTTCCATTCTGGAAACAGAACAAACTTTAGTAGCTTCCTCATTACACCATGTGGGTGAGGGAAGTATACTCCTCCACCTGGGATACCATGTCCACCTCCGTCTCACCTGGGTCTTCCACCTCCCATAGGAGGCACAACACATACCCCAAGGAAGAGTAAGGGAGTTTCCCTGGTGTCATGACCAACATTCCCCCATTAATGAAACAGGTCCATGCAATCCAACCCGTAGGACACACCAGGAAACAAGCTAATATAGCTTATAGTGTCTTTCCTGGTCAAACATTATGAATAAATAATTTGACTTTTTTAAAAGATAAAATATATAATTTTTAGATTATTTTTCTCATTTTATGGCTATCCTTTCTGCAGTGTGATCAAGTTATTTGCACGAAAATCATCTCTTCACCCTATAGACTTGATCTGTCCCAATGATTCCCCTCCTTTGATGTCGTAATACCCGGCTTGTGACATCAGAATTATGTTTGTGGCAATAACTTGTGATGTCATAAGCAAATGACTGTGATTTTACAGCAGCAATAAGCAGCTAGAGCAGAAGAAGTCCAAATTTAAAATATCCTGTTTTAATGAAAATAACTTTAGTAATAAATGATGGAAGGTCCTGAGATTATATTTTTGGGACTTTTGTAAAACTGAGTTCTGCCGATGTCTACTGTGAATGTTTTATGGAAAATTGGAAAATCACTTTAAGAAAAAGAAGTAAGGAGAGAGGAAGAGGTCTGCTCTGACAAGACCCAGATACCTGCAGTGGAAAGAAAGCCACTCACTTACCATATCTAATCAAATAATCTTTATATTAACTTTACTAGAAACTCAGAATCCATGTACCAATTAGCCCCATTGTTGTTTCATGCACTTTGTTCAACTTCTCGAGGGAGACCACGACAAATAGCGACGGACCTCTAAAAATATTCAATACCCTTTATTTTATGCGGGGGGTTTTGCCCCTGCACCCCCCAAAATAAAGATTCTCAACTCCAGTGGGAGCAGACTTACAAAAAGTAGATACTCCTCCTTGAAGCAAAGAAGTATCGCCTGCACCAGGATCCGAACCTGGCACCACAGGGTCTAGGAGCAGTGGCTCATGCCATTACACCACACAGTCAGCTCAATGAAACCTTGCCAAATTATTTTCTTTATCCTCTCTGTCTAGTGAGTGTAGTGCATACCCTTCTGAGCTACACTTCCTATAGTGACACAGAACCCTTTTCCCGTACTCGCACTACATATGAGCAGTATTATTGAGTCACTCATTATTGTAATGCTCAATAATGTACACTCATATTGGGTGATACCTAGTGTTCAGCTAAATGCTATCCTGGGTAACTGAGGCAGAGGTCAGACATCTCCAGTATCCCACTTGCCAACTTTCAGCTTTGAAATATGAAAAAGAAAGAAACAAGAGATTGTTGCAATGCAAAATACTGTCCTCTGCATTACATTGAGAGAAACATCATATCTCAAGTTAATATCCAAAATTTAAAAAAAATCACCAAGGTCCTTTCAATGTGTAGTTAGGAGTTTAATATCCTCATTGGAAAAGAAAGAAAAGTAGCACAGACTGTGTGATAGTGCCTTACATTAGTTCAGTTTGTTTCTCATTTTGAAAAGAAAAAAAATGATTATATTTAGAAAGCAAGTTTATGAGTTTAGAGATGGCCTACAAGAAAAACAATTTTATTTATCCATATGGGTTTGCAGCTGGTACTCCTGTGTAACTAGTACAGAATATTGGTCATTTGCTCAAAACTTTATATTTCTAATTGAGAATTATTTGTACTTAGGGTGCAAACATTTGAATGTACTGTAAGTAAGTAAGTAATAAGCTTTGACAGGGTGTGCATTAGAGTATTTTATTGCACTCTCCAGAGGCGTAGTAAGACACAAGGCCAAGTGTCCTTACACCACTGGAAAGTGCATTACAATCTTGTAATGCACACCCTAAGGTGGCTTATTACACTTATAAAATGGCTTATTTGAAATAAAAAAATGAAAATAAATTATTTAAAAAAAATATTTACTTAAACATTGCAATTCCCTGAAAAATAAAGATGGAGGATTGTAGCAATTGGTTAAATAGTGCTTTTTAATGGGGTAGGTGGCACCATTGTATTTTAATGCAGCAGGTGGCACTCTACCATTACAAAAGTATGGTAATAGAGAAAGGAAATAGTAAATTGTTTAATGGAGACAGACAGACTGCTTTTTTTAAAATTTTAAATTGGGATATCATAAAGTTAAGTTTGTTACTTAGACTACTATGGGTTAGTGAACTGCTTGCAAGTCAGAAACTGCTTGGGATCAGTTGCTCTACTGTGCTGTGTCCCTCTGAATGGCAAGACCAGACTGGGGTCTCAACAGAAGGATCAATAAGTTCAAAACAGCTGTTTGCAATTGTTTTTAATAGTTTTAAAATCCAGCCAGCATAAAGTGTTTCTAGGGCAAATCAGAAGCCATTCAGGAGTTGCTCTGTGTCACCACACCAGCAGAACTGGACCAAAGCTCAATGGCAAAAACCAAAAAAGTAAAATAGCTGGTTTGATTGTGTCTGGAGCCACATGAAGAGTCCCTCTCCCATGCCATGCTTCCCCTCCCCAAACCTCCTTCCTGCCATCACTATCTGCCAACAAGTAAAGGTGTCAAGCATGTTGTTGGGGTGAGCCATGTAAGACATGATGGATGGAGCATTGGTGAGCACCATGCAAGAAGTGATGGAGGGAGCAGTGGTGAGCACTGTGAAAGAAGTGATGGAGGGAGCAGTGGTGAACAACATGTAAGAAGTGATGGAGGGATCAGTGGTGACCACCATGTAAGAAGTGATGGAGGGAGCAGTGGTGACCACCATGTAAGAAGTGATGGATGGAGCATTGGTGAGCACCATGCAAGCAATGATGGAGGGAGCAGTGGTGAGCACTGTGAAAGAAGTGATGGAGGGAGCAGTGGTGAGCACCATGTAAGAAGTGATGGAGGGAGCAGTGGTGACCACCATGTAAGAAGTGATGGATGGAGCATTGGTGAGCACCATGCAAGCAATGATGGAGGGAGCAGTGGTGAGCACTGTGAAAGAAGTGATGGAGGGAGCAGTGGTGAGCACCATGTAAGAAGTGATGGTGGGAGCAGTGGTGAGCACCATGTAGGAAGTGATGTGAGAGCAGTGGTGAGCTGCATGTTTGCAGATCAGTAAATTACAATTTTTGTCCTGCTCACAGATGTAGTAAGCATGGATCAAGGAAGGGGATGGCATATATTTTAAACACTTAGTAAAATGATTAATATGTGTGAATATTATTTTCAATTTGTCAGAACATTGTTGGAGACTGGGAGCAATATGCTTATTGAAAGAACTATGTGAAGTATGTGAGTGGATGACAAGTGACGTTTTAGAAAAAAGCTGGAGAAGTAAAAGTTTGGATATTCAACAGGGTGTCAGTGTGCAGTATGTGAAGAACTTTTTGTGGCTGCTTACTGATACTGCAGTTGCCAAGTGATTAGTTTTGGTTTTTTGCACGGAAATGAGATCCAGCACCTGACTGTGTGTTTATAGAGGTTTAATATATGGTTAGGTGACATATCTCAGCCAATGAAATTTCTAGATATTTTGCTTGCCATTTTATAAATTCAAATCAAAAACTATTTCACATTATAAGGGTCTAAAAATATATTTCTGACTATTCAGGGTGACATTGCCCTTGTTAGTTGAGGAGGGACTTTGATTTGATCAGAACAGTGATCTGAAATATAAAATAACTATATAGAAAAAAGCTCCATTATTACCTATAGAACATGTCCCCGCTCTCCATATAATTACATCACAAAATTTGATGGGGGGGGGGTGGCGCTCTGGACAAGTAAGTGGAAGGGATCTGTGGCTCGGCTCCACGGAACCCAGATATGATCCCTTCCCTTCCTAAATAGAGGCAACAAAACATTCAACTTTATACAAAAATTGATTTGGGGGCAGGTAAGGGTCCTTTACAGTTTCAGGAATGAGTACCAGAAAAGCTGCTATTTAATGGTAATACTAAGGATTATGCTAAGAATGTAGGAGCTAATTATGGGCACGCCCATGACTGCTCCATCATTTCTAGAAATAACTCAGTGGCCTACTATCTATAATATATCTGTAAGGCATGATTGACTCCCAGAGTTCGCAGACCCAATTACACAGCATCAAACTCTTTGGGCCTTTGTTGGGCCACAAAGCTAAGATTTGGAAACAATAGTACTTTGTGCCATCTGCCAAAGTTAGCTGCCATTTTGTTTTTGCTGCTGCCAGTACCAAGTCCCTTATATGCAGGCCACTGGCTATGGTCAAGAGAGTATGTGTCTCATCTGTGCTGGCAGGGGGCCTCCTCAGTGTAATCCTGTAAGCTTTCAGCAGCTGTCCAGAGGGGTCTGACTCCATGATGTCCTGTAGCAGTTCTTTCACAAAAGATAATCATCCTGGTTTGCTGCTGACTCCAATACACTCAGAAACCTCTGATTTTCCATAAGGATGCTGTTTTTCATGTGTTCCAACTAAAGAACAAGCAACTTGTTCTCTGCCAGAATCAGAATCGCTACTGTAGCCATGTTAGTGGCAGTTTCATCTGCCGTGGTGGCCATTGCAGTCGCTTTTTCAATTTTAATCTTCATTGCAGCCAGTCATGTATTTATTCTACCATGTTTTTGTCAAGATCTCTAATTGCTTGGAGCAGGGCATTGTTTCATGGTTCTCCACTGGGTCCCACCATGTGGTCAACAGCCGTTGCCCCTGCCTGCTCTGTCTGCTTACTTGACCAAGTTTTGCCACTGCCCTCTTGTGCTCACTTTTTTGGGTATCTCATAGCAGTAGATAGGCACAAGTGGTATGAAAATAATCATCTTGGTGAGCAGAAGTGAAATGAATTCTCCAAAATTAGTTTTGAGCTCCAAAAACAAAAAAGATTTGTGCACCGCTTGAATTCCCTAGAGAACTCCATAAAGAATGTCTGTTCCCTTCAGCTACTGGCACCACCTCCTGGAAGCATTATCATTATCACTGGCTAAAAATCTTCTATGCAGGGAAAACATATCTTTATTCTGACCCAACAGAGGCTGGCAAAAGGTTGGAATCCATAAAAGCAAACTTTACTGGGCAACAAATGGACACTGCTGTAGAAGAAGGGAATAACGGAAAGTGTTATGGTTCACATGACAGTTCTATAAAGTTTACTTTCTTCAAGCCTATAATTACTGTTATGGCTACTGTTAGTTTTTATGGATATCAGTCACAAATTGTATATTTGTATAGCTATATAGGTAATCATACAGTAGCTGCTTTCAGCAGCAAACATTTCTGTTTTTTCCTTATCATAGCTCCAGAGAAGGATGAAAGCAAACTGTTCAGTCCCAGTGGGGGGTCTTTCTGAATGTCTGCACGTTATCTTGGGACTGAAATTTCCACTTCAGGAATGCATGGACTCTAACACTGCATATGACAGTGTTTTGTGGTGCGTTTGCACCACGGCTTAATTTCTGAACTGCTAGACACAATATTGTCCATATTCAGTGTTGTATGGTTATGTAGAATATAGTTCTTCAATTATATGTGTAAAAGTGCCTCTCTTCTGTGGTAACAAAGGAAGAAGAGTGTTCTTATTCTAGTTATTAGATTACATGTAAGTTAATTCTATACTCAGAACCAAGCAAGTATTCTCATTGTTAAACAACTTTGAAAATGAATAAAAATAAATTTAAAACAAATCTTATATATATATATATATATATATATATATATATGTATATATATATATCAAGTCTATTTTTGAATTCCAACTTGTCTTTGCTTATGATGACCTCAGTGGGTGGCACGTTTCAGGGACTTACAATGCGCTGAGTATAAGTTTTTTTTCTTTCTACTGCCTTGACGTGCTTAGCCCTGATTTGAAGATGGTGTCATAGGAAGGTCTGAAGTCAATATTTTAATTCTGTCAGTAAGCAAGGATCCTTCATAATGTTGTGCATCAATAGGAGATCCCAGAAAGATGTCATAAATCAAAAGGCATTAATCCAAGTTCAGTTAGTTGTGTGCTGCAGGGTTTGTCTGTAGTCCTTCTTTGTACCTTTTTGATTTGGTTTATGGTGTGTGTGTGTGTGTGTGTGTGTGTGTGTGTGTGTGTGTGTGTGTGTGTGTGTGTGTTTGGTGTATTTTGTATATACAACAGAATTGTGATGCATAGTTAAGATGTGGTCTGACATATGCTTGATATAATGTAAGTATTATACTTTTGTCTCTGGATTTGATATACTTTATGGCCCATGATATTTTATTTGTGCAAGCTATTAACTTAATTTTAGCGTGGTCTATTTATTTAGTTATTGCTGCTCTCACATCTTGTTCTGATTCTGTCATAGTACTGCATTGACAGCAGAATTCATAACACAAGTTATTTTTACCCAAGTGCATTCTGCACTATTTATCCAAGTTAAATACTATTTCCCATTTTTGCATCCAATCAGAGATTTTATTTAGCTCATCAAACCAACTCCATGTCATCACAAAAAAAACTGTTGTCATGACCTTTGGCACCATCTAGAAACTGACCGGACTCCCACCTGTGCCCATCCCCACCACATTGGATGACAACCTTCTAGAAGTGGTCCAATCCTTCACAGTACCTTGCGGTGTGTGGTGGGACAGCAAGCTTGACCTCTTTGCCCACATTGACACTATCCATGCAAAACTATGCCCTAAACTTGGTGCCGTATATTGCGATAAAGATTATCTGTCTCCACAGGTCCACTTTGAGCCTGTTACCAAAATGGTGCTTCTGGTGTCTGACTATGTGGACGTTGTCTATGGCACCACCCCTTCCACTTTTCTGGTCAGACTGGATACCCTCTGCAACTCCTTCTGCAACTTTTCTAACAATTCCTCTCTTTGTACTTATCATTGCTCACTATACTTCTCTTTATCCATTCTCCATCTACTTTCACATCGCCAGATCCACTGTACTTCATTTCCAAATACTAGTTAGGGTCTCTTTCCTTTTACCTCTCATCCCTTCTCTCCCTCATCCCCTCTGCCTCCTGTTCCCTCCACTCCAGGGATCAGCACACCTTTGCCATTCCTCATCCCTGCTCCTCTGCTGGTAATAATCACCTCCCATCACTTTGGAACCAATTCTCCTCTGTCTACTTCACTGCCTCCCCTGGCTCCCTTGAGCACCAGTTCAAACTCCTTCTCCCCGCTCCTGCCTTCCCCCTCCCTAACTGTTCCCCTTATAATTTTCCTCATATCTAGGTGTAGGTTTTGCTGAAACGCTCATTTGTTGCTCATACCTTGTTTACTTATTTTGCCCTTATTACTGCATTTACTCCTGCAATAACCATGTCTCTGAGTGCACTTTATTTTAACTGCAAAATGGTGTTTGTGCTACTGTATGTATTATGTGTCTGTCACTCCCGTCCTCTGGGTCATGCCGAAATGTGCCTCAGCTCAGAGTGCCTTTCCTGGTCACCAGTTTTCAAATAAATAAATTAAATACAATATCTGAATAATCATTTGAGAATTTGCTCTTTTTGTCTCATAATAGTAAGCTAATTGAAAACACAAAAAGCTGTGAGTCCCCTTTAGAGTCATTTAGATGCCTGTCCAGTTTATTCTCTGAGATTTTGTCAGTTATGACTGTGAAGGGAAAGAGTTCTGCAAGCAATAAAATATGGTTTAACCAGATAAGTAGATCTGCAAAGAAAGAATTATCAATGACTGTAAGGTTTACCAAGAAAACCTCCTGTACAGAAAGGTTAACAGAACTTAATAGGGAATGCAAGAAATATAATAATATCTTAAAAGAAGAGAAAAAAAAAAGATAAACAGAAATGATGGTGTATAATGCATGAGATCATATCTAAACAGAATTCATGATTATTTTGGGAATTGTTAGCAAAGGGAGCAAATAAATATGAGAGTAATCCTTCAGCACTATTCTGGCAGATAAGTGGGTTTCATACTTTAATAAAACGTGTATGATCCTCTGGCTCATGATACTAATATTCCGAGTGTGTTTAACAATTAAGATGTTGAACCCTTATATTTTTCCTTCTTGGGAAGTGGGGGATGCTATAAATTTCTGTAAATCAAATAAAGCTCCTGACATTGATGACATCCTGGCAAATAATATACTGTAGATTATATTTAAACATCTGGGTCCCAACATTAAATAAGCTGTTTAATAAATGTCTTAAATATTGTTTTACCCTGCAAAGTTGGAAGACTAATGTCACTGTCCATCTATATAAAAAGGAGACACTAATGGTCCAAAAATTATTAGACCAGTTAGTCTTTTGGACTCTATTTCTAAAACATATGCTAAGATTGTTCTGAATAGATTACAGTTATGGGTCGGCTCTAAGGCCCCATTTCTAATCTACAAGCAGAATTTAGACACATTAAACATAGAAACATAGAATTTGACGGCAGATGAGGACTGCTTATCCCACCTAGTCTGCCCATTTCCCTACCTAATGGATAAGCTGCAGATTCTAGTTAACCAACAGCCTACTTCCTCTTATCCCCCACTAGAATTGTCTTATGTCTGTCCCATGCATTCTTGAATTCCCCCACTGTTTTTGACTTTATGACCTCCTCAGGAAGGCTGTTCCATGCATCTAAAACCCTCTCTGTGAAGAAATACTTCCTCACATTACCTCTGAGCCATCCCCCTCTATCTTCAAATTGTGCCCCCTTGTTCTTGTACGTCTCTTTTTCAGAAATATGCTAGCTTCTTGCACTTTGTTGATTCCCTTGAGGCATTTGAAAGTTTCTATCATGTCTCCTCTCGCCCTCCTTTCCTCTAGGCTATACATCTTAAGCTCCTTTAGTCTTTCTTCATATGCCTTCTGGTGCAGACTCTACACCATTTTGGTTGCCCTCCTCTGGACAGCCTCCACCCTGTCTATGTTTTTATGGAAATGGGGTTTCCAGAACTGTACACAGTACTCCAGATGTGGTCTTACCAACTGTCTGTACAGAGGGACAACAACTTCCTGTTTTCTACTGGTGATCCCTCTCCCTATGCATTGCAGTATCCCCCCAGCCCTCCTTACTGCCTTCTCACATTGCTGTCCCACCTTTAGGTCATCAAATATGACTACTCCGAGGTCTCTTTCCATTTCTGATGATGTCAGTATCTCACCCCCCATTGTGTACTCTTCCCCTGGGTTTTTGTTTCCCAGGTACATCACTTTGCACTTCTTTGCATTGAATCTAAGCTGCCATGCATTTGACCATTTCTCCAACCTTGTCAAGTCCCTTTTAATCCTTTCCACCCTACCTTGCATATCAACCCTGTTGCAGATCTTTGTGTCATCTGCAAAGAGACATACTTTTCCTTCCAGTCCCTCTGCAATATCACTTATAAAGACATTAAAGGGGACCAACCCCAGTACTGAACCCAGCAGTACCCCACTAGTAATCCCCCTTTCTGCACTGTGGACTCCATTTACTATTACCCTCTGTGTCCTGTTGTCCAGCCAGTGTTTTACCCAGGCTACTGCCCTGGAACCCATTTTCTCTGTAGACCATATTTTTGTGTTGGCCCACTTAACTTAAAAATATGTTCTTGGGGAAAAAAAAAACTTTATGCGGTGTTTATTGATTTTAAGACTGCATTCTACGGACCACAATCTCTTACTTCCCATTATTCAACTATATACTGGTATTAAGACACTTATCATGTATAATTTACAAGGAAATGTCACTGAATCTTTAACATCAAACTGAGGGGTCAAGCAACAATATCTTTTAGCCCCTCTGCTGTTCATTCTCTATGTAATGGAATATTATTGAATCTTGAGTTTAGTGAGTTTCACTCACCAAACATACTGGAAAAGTTATGTTCAGCAGAAACTTAAGCTTATGCTGATGATGTTGTATTATTTGCATTAACTCCAATAGGACTGAAACATAAATTAAAATATTTTTATGAAATGTGTGTAGCCCATAAGCTTCAACTGAATTTTGATAAAACAAAGGTCTTACTTTTTAGAGGGACATTATTCGCTCTTAGTGTTTGAATATACATAGCTAGGAGTAACTTTCACATCAAATGGTCTAAACATCTTAAATTACAAGCAAACAAGATCAGGCAAAACTCTTGAGCATTCCTAAGATTTAACACTTGCAAGTGAGGCTAAATTCAACTCAGTAATACTATATGGAGCAGAGGTATGGAGATTTAACACACTTTATGGGGCACAACTGTTCTCCCTACTATTCAGGCCGGTGAGGCTAAACTCAACTCAGTAATACTATATGGAGCAGAGGTATGGGGCTATCATTATCCTCATTCTATCAGACTGCCATTCTGTTTGTTTTACCACTCTTAATTAAAAGTAGGTAAATCATTGCCTGAAGTTTATGTTAGAAATAAACTGGGGAGAATTCCAATAGAAACCTTAATAAGGCTGAGAATAATGCCATACTGATTATGTGTAATGAATAATAATCCAAATCCTTAGCCCAAGTTACACCTTTCACTAAAAATTAAATGGCTTAACTTAACTTTGAACTCTGAATGGTTAGACATGTAAAATATTTTAAAAATTATTAATTTCTCTGGTTTATGGAATGACTTTATGAGAGACATTATAATTTATCTTACTTATAGTTCAGACATTAAAAATAGAATTTCTGCAAATTATATGGATAGAGATTTGGCAGCTATAAGAGTATTTAAATCATCCTTGTGGTACAGGCCATAAAACATGGCATAGATGTTAACCATATGTGTTAATGCCTTTAATTCTTAAGGAAAGATAGCTATTGACTCATAAGATTTCAAATAGTTCCTTTTAAGTGTGTTGAAATTTGGTTTGCTAGAAATGAAAATGAAGAAGCAACACATTGGCATGACAGTTTATTGTGAATCGTACTGGAGTAACTTAGCAGTCAAGGTGTCTCAAAGATGTTAGTGCTGTTGCAGTAAGTGGCCATTTTTAATTGTCTGCATGCAAATGACCACAGTCCCATGGAAGACCCTAACAGAAAAAAATAGCATCTCATTGTGATCCCATTTCTTTAGATGTGCACTTATTTGCTCCATGGATTGTGCTGAGATTATGCACTCTGTTGCTGTATGATATAGCTGCACATAGCCATTTTTTAGTCTTGGTTTCACATGTTTTGTTGGGCAAGTGCACAATGTATTTACCCATGGTAGCCCAGTGAAGATGCAGCACATCATTTCCAGTAGTGTCCTGTTTCTTCCCATTCCCACAGATGGGTGAGCTGCACCCCTGAGAAGTTAAGTGATGTACTTAAGGTCACTCAGGGAGTAGTTGACACTTCTGGGGTTTTGACCTCATGGATTTTACATCCCTGTTGCCACTTGCCCCCTCCTTATCTCATCACAGCTGAAATAAAACAACAATTCTGTTAGTTTAGTGGTACCCCTTCCCTCACATGATCCCAGTAGACATACAGTATAAAAATAATCTCTGGTAGTCTAGTGGTAACCCCCCCACACACACACATCTAGTGCCAGTAGATATGTGACAATAATCACTGGTGTCTAGCAGTACCACTCCCAGTCCCAGTATCTGTAGAAATTAAATCCCTGGTAAGTCTAGTGTTAACCTCCCTCCCAATACAAGTATCCAGTTGCCTACCCAGCCCCAGAATGTGGCTGAAACGAACCCTCTGCCCACTCTATGCTGATTTCCATCTAAATCCCACAAGTACAGTCTTGCTATTCGAGTCACTACACCAAATGTGTACTTGCATGTGTACAATATTTATGTACAGACTTTGATATCAAGAATGTACTTGCAGGACTTGGATGAAAGTTTTTTAGCAGAGGTGAACAGAGGGTAGCTGACATACTCTATCTTGGTGCAGGGGAGGTTATCTAGCAGATATAAGAACAGGGAAGACAGTTTCACTAGACTACCAGAGGATTATTTTTATATGTCTACTGAGACCAGGAGGGAGTATCATTAGACCACCAGAACATTTTGTATTATTAAATCAGGATTGTGTGAGGGACAACTACTAGGGAATTAGCTGTTTTACATATACAGTACTGGTTGAGGATTGAGGGGGACCCAATAGACTAGCTGGGGTTTTGTGTTTTGTACTATGACGGGGAGAGGGAGCAGGGGAACCAGCATGCTGTTTTCATGCATTTAAAATATACTTCCTGAATGTATTAACTGGTGCTCCACTGGTATTCTATTAGCACTTCCAGGAACCATTAAAGATACCAGTGCACCCTTTATGTATTGAGGCCTCCCTCATCTGCATGGGTGACCAGTCATAGTGCTCCTGTGCTAAGAGGCTTTATCCACACTAACTGTGCTTTTAAAAATAGAACCAGCTGCACTATCAAGCTGTCACCTGTGCTAATCAGTTAGTGTGGTACTAATTCTGTTATTATGATGCTAACTTTTTTTTAATCAGGTCACTGGATTTTAATACAGCTGAAAAAATGCCTCTTTGTCACTGTCTTACCTCTTTTAACTCCAACCACAAGCATAACTTCTCATTAATTTTTCTTTTCAAAATGGTAGTCCTGGGTAAAGATATTTTTATTTCCTTCTGAAAAGGAGCAGCCTACCTACTCCTAACAGTTCCTCCCTACCAGGTACCAAACCTTGCAACAGAACTTGCTGCTACACCTGCAAATTTATTTCTAGTGTGACTGAAATTCAGGGGCCCACAGGTGATTTTCACATCACCAAGGAGTTCTCATGTACCTCCACTAATGTGGTATATTGTATTCTTTGCAGGAAATGTGCAGCTATTTACCTTGGAAAAACTGGTAGACACCTTGCTGACCATTTCAGGGAACACTACAGGGCAGTCAGGAATGGAGACACTGATAATCCCATTGTATCCCACTTTATCCCCAGGGACCACAGTGTCAATGATCTTTCTGTTTGTGCCCTTCAGCAGGGCTTCTGGGATTCTGACCATAGAAAAACATGGAAACCAAGCTGATCATCCACCTTGGCTCCCAGCAGCCCTCTGGTTTAAATGATAGACTTATGTTCTACTAATATATTTAAGCCCAACACCTTCTTTTCTCTAAAGTCTGTTTGTACACATCTAATTTATTTTTCCACAGATATCTCCATCTATGTCTCCTTCCCCACATTTTTCACCTTTCAGCCTCCTTACTAGGCCCAGCTAATTAGTCCACACCTGGAAACTTCTCTAGCTCATTCACTGCTATTATAACTTGTCACTCCCATCATCATCTTTTTGTTTTCCAGATTCTGTCTTTATCTTGCCATTTATCACGTTTTCTCCCAGAGCCTCCCCCTTTTTTCTTTCCTCATATATGTATACCTTATTTTACCTCTCCACTGCACTAATTTTGCTTTTTCTCTTTTAGATATTTCCTGAAGAAGATCGATGGTCGAAGTGTCAATTTTTAACTCTATTTTCTGTTTTCAGCGTGCATTTAATATAACCATTGTGTTTTGTTTTCAGATCACATGCTGATGCAGCACTTTGTTTTTGTCTTTATACCTAATAAATGCTTTATAAATTTCACAAGAATAATATCTCCAAGTTTTCAAAATAAATCTCTCTGTTAAGTGATAATAGGACACTAGGGCCAGGATATTTAAAGCCAGATAGGGATCTCAAAATGGCATAGCAACTTGCTACCACACTCTAGCGTCCACAAGGTGGAGCAGAAGCAGAAAGTACCATATTGGATGTCATGGTTAGGGAGTCACTAGCCTGTTTGTAAGCATCCCTAAAATATGCCAGTGCACCTATGTTAAGAAGCAGCTAACTGTACATTGCATGTAGGCACACCAGAATATTGCTAGGTTTGGAGAGGTGGTACTGAACTGTCAGTGGTTTGTTATATACTGCCTCCCCAAGCCAGGTCTTATTACCTGCACTTTGTCACACCCAAAACCTCCTGTTCCCCATCACAAGCCCATATATGACAGATGTATTTCCTATTATCCAGTAGTCCCACCACCACCACTCTAATAGCCCACCCATATATAATAGACAAGTCTGCTGGTGTCCAGTGGTCCCCAGCCCCCAATTGCCTGCCTGGTTAAGTTATCTGGTGGTCCAGTGGTCCCCCCATACCTCCATAGCCCATTAGCCCACCTCACTGGGGTAGCACCCTGAGTAGCCTCCCCCCAGATGGTGAGTGGCACAATCCCTCCTCTCATCACCTTGACTGGTCCTTGTTTGAATGACAGGGAATGATAGTGCACTAACAGTAGCTTTTATGTCTTCCTCTAAGCCAGTTTCTGAGATAAATACAGCGTATTGCTCCAACAATCGTCCGCCTACCTCTAATACTCTGCATGTTAATGGAGTCTTTTCCAGTTTATTTTGCTTATTCTGTCTTACAGTACCAAAGAAAATCCATTCTGCTTGGCAACTACTCTTGAATCAGACTTTGTTTCTGTAATTTCCAAGAACACAATGAGTAGGCTACAACTTGACATTTGAAAAATGTAACAAAAGAAAATAGGTGGAAACTTTAGGAGAAAAAGTTATAATAGGTAAGATAAGAACAGAATCTAGAAAACAAAAAGGTGATGATAGGAATGAAAAAGCACAGTATGAGTGAGTGAGTTGAGGAATCCTCAGGTGGGGACTAATGAATAGGGCTTAGTAAGAAGGCTGAACTAGGCACTGCTAATTAGTCTCCATCTGAGGACTCCTAACACCTCCTCCACCTGACCACCCCACCCCATTCTCCTATACTGTACCATGTCAGCTTTCTTACACATGGAATGGGGTGAAAGTTAGGGCGGACAACCCCAAGGCACATCCCATCACCTGTTGGTCTGTGGATGATGGGGGTGGGGTGGTCAGGTGGGGGAAGTGTTAGGGTGTCAACCCTAACATCTCCTTTCCTTACTTTTGTCACTTCAACCCTGACTGATGCATTAACAAAGTTTTTTGCAATGAATATATATAGAGTACCTTCCTTCCCCTTACCTCTCCACTAACTTTGCATTTTTTTTTAGATAATTCCTGAAGAAGACCTATGGTAGAAACATCGATTCAAACTTTTCTATTTTCAGCATAAATTTAATACAGTATTACCATTTTGTTTTGTTTTGTTTTCAGACCACACACTGATGTGGCATCTTGTTTTTTTGTTCTTACACTTTGAAAAATGTGTGGTCTTCTTTCACCTAGCATTTCCTATATTCCTGTATGGACACCTACCATATACTTTTCTTATGATGATGATAATAATACATGCTGTACAGTAACAGTTGTCATTTCTGTTAGAACAGTTACATTGTTGCCTTTTCAAGCTTGTTCAGGTACAGCATGTGAAAGCATTGTTGATATGGGCTTACTTATAGTGAAGATGAAGACTTATGCATTTTTCAAATCTGACTAAACCAATTTGAAAATACATTTTCATTTTAAAACCCACATCATTATTATTTTCCACAATGTTTACCAAAAATAAGATATGAGTTGCTTCTTTTCTTTAACTTTTGAAGTTAAGGTATTTTAAAATATCTGTCAGCAATTAGTATAACCATGTCAAAAAGTGAATTGAATAATGTGATTGGCTGCTATAGGCCCCCTATAGGTGGGACAGGTATTCTAAACTATCTATCTAAACTTGCTAGTGATAATAACAAAGACATCCTTATTATGGGGATCTAAACTTTGACTTTCTGACTCCAAAGTCAAGTAAGTTAAAGAGGCTATGTGTTAAATTTGGTTTTACACAGCTAGACCTGGAGTCTACCAGACCAACCCCTTAAAACCCTTCAAGTTTGTCTATCTTAGACCTTAATCTCACTAACAGACCCCAGATGATCTCAGCAGCTGTTGTCTTTGATAATGTCTTCAGTGACCATAATGTGGTGGTTTGTGCCATAGTGGTAAAAAAAGTAATTCAGCAACCCGTCATTTATATACACATGCTCATTCACTCATTTTACAGAACAAGAATACTTCAACCATTTGGCTGGTATAAACCATCAGGACTTATATTTATCACCCTCAATACATGTTGTGTATGAAATATTTACTCAACAACTACAAAAAATTATCAAGAAGCTTCCTCCAATTACGAAATGTAAAACAAAAAAAGAAAGTTCTTTATGGTTTTCTAATGAAATAAAACAAGCTTTGAGGGATGACAATCTACATTGAGCAAAAGCTAGTACTACCAAGGAAACTCAGGACTGGACAATGTTAAGGCAAAAGAGAAATCAGTGTGTGAAACTAATTTGCTTGGCCAAGGCAAATTACTATCTAATCCTGTTGGATGAAAATAAGAATGATATCTCTATATTTTGAAAAGCAATACAAGGTATGAAAGAAGGGTGTGCCCCTCGACACTACCTAGGCAGCTTAATATTGAAAGCAAACTATTTACAGACAAACAGATAATAGTAGCAGAATTAAACTTGCACTTAACTTCTATTGGGAAGGCTTTTGAAAACTCTCCTTTAGCTGATATTCAATTACTAGACCAAAAATCATCTAAACTGACAATCTCCAGATCAGACCTATTCCAGTTCCATCCATTCTCCTTTTTTGTAAGTTGAACAGCTTCTTCAGAACCCAGATCTCAAAAAAGTGCTGAAGCCGATAATAATGAGCTGGTCTCAACACTCCACTCCATGAAATTCACAAGGTGCAGCTGCAGGTTGCTCCAATATTTCCAACTTTATTCATAGACATAAAAAAGTAATAATAAAATCAACCCCACACATACACCCATGTGTAACCTCCAATGTTTCAAGCAGCCCTGGCTCTTTGTCAAGAAATAGAACCAGTTAGTTGTCAGTCAATTTATAACAACTAAATAAGCACATGATGATAACATTTCAAGTGACAAGTCCCAGAAGTGCAAACCATTTAGAATTAGTACCAGTGTATCAATAATTATTTGCAAAATTCATATATGACACATATAAAAGACATGATGACCAGTCAGTACATCTGCATAAACAAGGAAACTAAAGGAAAAGAAAGGGAGGAGATAAGAGGATTGAAGGGGTAGTTAGGGGGAGGAAGGGGGGAGAGGCTATAGGAGTGATTAGAAAGGGGAGATAGTGGATGAGGACTGGTACTGAAGGAGAAAGAGCAGAAAGGGAAGAAGAGGGTAAACAAGGAGGTTGAGGGGTGGGGAGTGGAAGGGATGGAAAAGAAAACTTAAGGACAATCTGTTAAACCAAATCATAAACCAAACAGGGCCTGATGTTCAAAAGGTTGCACAGATGCTAATAGGTCTTTGCCCATGCAAACCGGGGTTTGTGCCAGATCCCCATATTCAAAAGAGGCTGTTGGTGGGCAATGAGGGTTAGAGCCCACACAAAACATAATGTGTGTGGGCAGGTAAGGGGAGGGGTATGGCCATGAATAGCTGCGCTACCTCATATTCAGCAACTTTGTGCTATACAAAAGATTTTAGCGTAGTCCTTTTGCACAGTACAAATACTGCCTAACAATACACCACCTTAATCCAGGTAAGCCTAATGGCTGCCAGAGGTAATGCAGTTACCTAGCTGGTTGGTTGCTGGGGGAGCACACCTGCCATCTGTTATTTCTGTTGCTGCCTCTCCAATTGCTAATGGTCCCCACTTCCAAGTTTAAGTTTTTAGGACTGTAGAAAGTGAAATTAGGGCCCTGAGGGGGTAATTCAGATACGCAATTACTACAAAGAGAAACTTTCTGTAAATATATAAGAGCCCATGGTTCACCTTGATTAAATGAAAGCTTCCAGTTGTGATCCTCCTTAGTTCTTAATATTGTGATTAATACAGACATACAGTATGACAGGCTAATATTTATGCATGAATGAATAAATATCTTACTAGTGCACAATTTATGTGACACTGTGGGTCTGATATTAAAATTTACACAAAATGGAGTACAAAAATTGGTGCTGTGCCTTGTGATTGTCTGGGTGCCCAAAGATGCATTCTCAAATGGTACTCTCAAATGGTACTCTCAGATGGTACTCTCAAATGTAGAAGGAGAAAGGATCTCAGATTTAGAAGTGGTAGCCATCTGGGAACAAGTGACCACCAAACAGTGTGGTTCACAATAAACACAGCCATAGAGTCAAGCCATACAAAAACAAGAGTATTGGACATTAGGAAGGTTGACTTTGGGAAAACGAGAGTGCTTTAGAAAAGCACTAGCAAATTTCCGCCAGTGGAAGCTCAAGCTTCTGAAGAAGCTTCTGAAGAAGAACTGGTTGGTCCGAAAGCTAGAGCACTTTGTTCTTGTTGTTACATCTATGTTGGTCCATTAAAAGGTATCAAATCATTTGCTTCTGGATCTAGATTTTAGCAAGGCATTTGACATAGTCTCACACAAAAGATTAATATACAAGTTAGCCAGCCTTGGAGTGGGTCCTAAGGTGGTAGCCTGGATAAAAAACTGGCTGGACAACAGGATGCAAAAGGTAATAGTAAACCGAGTCCACAGTGAAGAAAGGAGGGTAACTAGCGGGGTACCCAGGAGTTGGTACTGGGATTGGTCCACTTTAGTATATTTATAAGTGACATTGGAGATCACCTGGAAGGAAAAGTATGCCTTTTTGCAGATGACACAAAGATCTGCAACAGGGTTGTTACACAAGGTGGAGCGGAAAGAATGAAAAGGGACTTGGCAAAGCTGGAGGAATGATCAAATGTATGGCAGCTCAGATTCAATGCAAAGAAGTGCAAGGTAATGCATTTGGGAAACAAAAACCCAGGGGAAGAGTACACAATGGGGGGTGAGTTAATAACAACAACAAAAATTGAAAGAGACCTAGGAGTAATTATATCAGATGACCTAAAGGTGGGCAAGCAATATGAGAAAGCAGTAAGGAGGGCTGGGGGGATACTGGGATGCATAGGGAGAGACATCAACAGTAGAAAACAGGAAGTTGTTATCCCTCTCTACAGACAGTTAGGGAGACACCATCTGGAGTACTGTGTGCAATTCTGGAGACCCCATCTCCGCAAAGACATAGACAGAGTGGAGGCTGTTCAGAGGAGGGCAACCAAAATGGTGCAAGGTCTGCACCAGAAGACATACGAGGAGAGACTAAAGCAGCTTAATATGTATACCCTTGAGGAAAGAAGGAGAGGGGGACATGATAGAAACTTTCAAGTATCTCAAGGGAATTAAAAGGTACAAGAGGGTAGTATCTTTCAGAAGAAGAGATGTGCAAGAACAAGGGGGCACAATTAGAAGATAGAGCGGGGACAGCTTAGAGGTAATGTTAGAAAGTTTTTTTTTCACACAGAGAGTTGTGGATGCATTGAACAGCCTTCCTGAGGAGGTTGTGGAGTCAGGAACAGTGGGAGAATTCAAGAATGCATGGGACAGGCATAAGACAATTCTAGTGGGGGGCAGGAGGAAGTAAGCTGTTGATTAACTAGAATCTGCAGCTTATCTGTCAGGTAGGGAAATGGATAGACTGGGTGGGCCAAGCGGTCCTTATCTGCCATCAAATTCTATGTTTCTATGCTATATTCAGTCAAATAGCACATGGGTGCTATTTGAATAAATAAACAGCCATATCTGTGTAGCTCTAAGCCACTTAGCGTTGCCCCAAAAGGGCTCCTGAAGTATGCTACCAAAATGGATAGCGCTGGAGCACTATTTTCAATATTCAAATTAACCCATGCAAATGAGAAGGCACCAAGGGGATTTGCATGCCAATTGTGGGCTGATTTGCATGGGTAGCAAGGGAGTTTAGCATGGTGCCACCCCCTCAATTGCTTGGACTCACAGCGGTGTAAATATCCCTGGTGCTTGTGGTACCCCCCAATCAAGTTCTCTGTAGGGATGTGCAAAAATTAATTTCCGCCAGTGGAATTTTGGCGAAAGTGCAAATTCCGCTTCCGCGAAAGTTTGCAAAACATTTTTGGAACTTTCTCAGAAACTCCACCTTAAAACTGCAGAAAAAATATAAAAAACTGTGGGATAATTTCTTAAACTGTGGAAAAAAAATCCGCAGAAAGGATCACTGCTATTGGTCATTTCTGAGGCTTTTTTAACTGCAGTTTAATTCAGTAACCACCCCCCACTGATCGGGGGTCCCAGTAATACCTCCAATCCCTTCCTTTGACCCTCATGGTTTCTAGTGGCCCCTCCCCACCGATCATGGCTCCCAAAACATTTTATTTCCCTGATGTCTAGCAGACTTCCTCCCTATCCTGGATTCCTTAGTTCACAAATAAACAGCCAGCAATCCACCAACTCATTCCCCTCTATTTCCAGTATTCCCTGGTGTCTAGTGGACCTCCCCATCCCAGATCCCTTGTAAAAAAAATAATTTCAATTCCCTGGTGTCTATTAGACCCCCACAAACACCACCCTGATGGTTCATCTGCCACCACTCAACTTCCCTTCCCACCCTGCCCCTGAGCAGGCCACCAGTGCAGCACTCCTCTGTCCTCCACTACCAGTGGCCCAATGAATTGTCAGTGAATAGCCTCATGGTTGTACAAGCAGACGCTCATTCACTGACAGTTCATTAAACTGTGGAAAGAATAAATTCCACAGTTTATATGCATTTTTCTGCAGTTCACAAAAAAAGTCCGCAGAACTTGGAGAAAATCCACAGAAAATCCTTCTTTCACCAATGGTGAATATTCTGCAATTTCCACGAAATTTTTGACATTTTTGGCGAAGTTCCACGAAAGCGGAATTTGCAACTTTCGCCCACCCCTAGTTCACTGCAAGATAGTTTTCTGCAGAGAACAGGAAGAGAACAGCAAGAGGAAGGAGCTGCTGTTATAACTATACTTCTCTACTGAGACTATATTGCCCTCCTTACATCCCCTCTACCCCCCGCCCTTAGCTACTTCTACTTTTATAGGCACAGGATTTGACAGACAACAGGAACTTCCTGTTTGGGAACAGGAAGGGAGTGATCACAGAACCACAAAACAGTCACCATCTTAGAAGGAAAAGAGTAGCTCTCTGTCCCCCCTCTTGCTGCTGGGGGTCTGACTCTGAGCAAGTAAGGAGACTACTGAGAAATATAGGAACTTCTTGTCTCAGAATAGGAAAATCAGGAGCGTTAAGAGCATGGAGGCAGTAATTAAGTAGGGAGAAAAAAAATTAAATAAACAGAGGAAAGAGGAAATATTCTAAACAACAATTAAGGGGCCAGAAATAAGACATGATGGGATTAGTGCAGTGCAGTGGCTGTGGAGCAGCAGTGTTCTGGGGACATACTGGAGGATGTGGTGTTGTCCCATCTGCAGGCATCTTTCTGGGCTGAGGGAGGAGGCTGCTCATCTCCAAGCTGAGTTGACCAGGATTTGGGGGACCTCCTTTCCCACCCAGGGACCACCAGGACCACTGCCATTGCCTTAGAGGTTGCCAAGAAAGAGGAGTGGTTAGACCACAGTGGGCTCAGGGAGGGTGAGGGTGGTGGAACAGAGGTGCATCCCTCCAGTTGTACCTCTCCACAATTCATATGTCATTCTGGAAAAGTGTGGTTCCTCTATAGAGGCACCCGCAGTGGAGAACAAGGAGGATGCTGGGAACCTCCACAAAGGAGACCCACAGGAGAGTGGCATGGGACCCCACAGAGGAAGGGAACAACTCCTGGTGGGTGACTCCATTGTTAGGAGAGTAGAACTGGAGGAGGAAGAGGAGAGGGAAGTAAGGTGCCTGCCTGGTGCCATGGCTTGGACGGACAGGGAACGAATCCTCAGGATCACAGGAGCAGCTGCATGGGGGAGGGAGCTGGATGCCATTGTCCACATAGGGACAAATGACCTGGCTGGAAAAGGGACCAGAGCAGAGCAGAAAGAGTTTGTGGAGTTAGGGAAGGGCCTTAGACAAGTGACACACATGATAACTTTCTTGGAGGTGCTGCCTATCTATGGCATGGGTGAGGCTAGGGTGCTCCACACCATGGGATTCGATCAGTGGTTGAAAAACTGGTGCAGAGCTTAGGGATTTGGATTCATTGGGGACTGGGGGTCCACCTGGAGTGATGCAGGCCTATATTGGTATGATGGTCTGCATCTGTCCAGGAAGGGAACCAGGATCCTAGGTGATAGGTTTAAATGCTTCATTGGCAAGCACTTAAACTAGCCTGGGGGGAGGCACTGGAAAGGAGCAGGGAATTCCTAGCTGCCCCCAAAAAATCAAGGTAGTTATTGAGATAAACACCAAGCTAGAGACTTCGATAGGGAGAAGAGCAGGGGAAAATGGAAGAAATGACAAAGACAATAATGACAGGGATGGGGCAAAAAGGAGTAAGGGCATAAAAAAATGAAGGGTAATTGAGTACCAATGCCTGTAGTGTGGGCCTGATGGAAAAGGAAGAGGGATGCCTGGATATTGTGGCAGTCACAGAAACATGGTACATAGAGAACCATTACTTGGATGTTAACATATCAGGGTAAATAGCCTACTGGAGGGACAGGGAGGGTAGAAGAGGGGGAGAAGTACCTCTCTATGTAAGGGAAGGGATAAAAACAATGGAACAAAAGAGTAAACAGGGAGGAGAGGAGGCACTGTGTGTCACCTTTGAGACTGGAAACGGCACCACAATCCGCATAGGGGTTGTATACAGACCCCCATCTCAGGGAGAGGGAATGGACAAGAATATAATAGAAGCCATCCTTAGGATGGCAGAGAAAGGGGAGATACTATTGATGGGGGACCTGAATATGCTTGATGTTAACTGGAGCACCTTTGCTGCTGCAGCCACATCAAAGAGCAGGGCCATTCTCCATGTCCTACAGGGGGTATGCCTCAGACAGCTAGTATTGGAACACACTTGGGAAGGAGCAATCTTAGACCTTGTACTCTCAAATGGGGACAGTGAGAGGATCTCAGATCTAGAAGTGGGTAGCCATCTGGGAACAAGTGACCACCAATGTGGTTCACGATAAACTCAGCTGTAGAGTCAAGCCATACAAAAGTGAGGGTACTGGACTTCAGGAGGACTGACTTTGGCAAAATGGGATAGTGTCTTAGAAAAGCACTAAGAAGCAGGCAAGAAGGAGGGGTGGAGCAACAATGGGGAAACATCAAAACTGCCATCACAGAGTCAACAAGCCAGTGTGTGAAGCAAATAAACATATCAAAATGAAAAAAGCCACTATGGTTCTCAAAAGAGGTGGCAGGGAAGGTTAGGGAGAAGAAGACAGCATTTAGGAAGTATAAGGAAACACAGAAGGAGCAGGACAGAGAACTGTACCAGTTAAGGCAGAAGGAAGCAGGAAAGGCAGTCAGAATAGCAAAGGCCCAAACTGAGGAAAAGATAGCCAATTCGGTTAAGAAGGGGGATAAAACCTTTTATAGGTACATTAGGGAGTGTAGAAAGACAAAGAGAGGGATAGTGAGGCCGAACAGAATGGATGGTGGGTGGGCAGAGAGGGACAGTGAAAAAGCAGGGATACTGAATGAATAGTTCTGCTCAGTATTCACAAAAGAGGAGGAGAGGGAGGTACCTAATCCAATTACCAGAAGCACTCTGGATAGGGGGCTTGATCCCAGTCCTTTCACAGAAGAAAAGGTTCTGAAAGAACTCCTAAAACTGAAGGTGGACAAAGCAATGGGGCCTGATGGGATTCACCCCAGAATTCTAAAAGAATTAAGAGGAGAACTAGTGACACCACTGACTACCCTTTTTAACAAGTCATGGGAGGATGGTGTGGTACCTGAGGACTGAAGGAGGGCGGATGTGATTTCCCTTCACAAAAGTGGGAGCAAGAGAGAGACAGGAAGAAAAAATTACTCACCTTAGTAATTGTGCTTCTTCTAATGGAGTTTTGCTGTATTCTGACATTATGCAGTTAGCCCCAGCACTTGAGCTGCTCCAGAGAGAAAAGAGTTAACTCTATGCCAGAGCATAGAATGTTGAGCTCGAGCTTGGTTCAAACCTCTGTTTGCTGCACTTTGTAACCATCAGATTCTTACAAGCTAACACTAACTAACTACACCTCCTAGGTAGAAAATTGTAAAATTACTAGCCAAAAGGCAACCAAATATTTTGGACCCCAAAAGACTCAAGTCGAGAAATCCAAAACAAAAACTAGGTAGTGAACAAACATAGGTATAAAAATAAAATAACATAAACCACTCCCTCTCTCTAGAAAGGGAAGACAGCCAAGTGCACCCCTGAGGTGCAACACTGCGCCTGCCAGCCCACTTCCCAAAACACAGGTTCTGAGAGGAGAGGCAGGGAGACAGGTCAGAATACAGCAAGATTCCATTGGGAGAAACATAGTTATTAAGGTGAGTATTTTTTTCTTCAAACAACACGAAGTCTTGCTGTATTCTGACATTAAGCAGACTACCAAGCAGTACCTTCATGGAGGAGGGTAACAAACCTATTTTGGGAATAGGCTCTGCAGCACTGCTGTACCAAACCTAGCATCACTCCTAGCCTGGATGTCCAGAGAGTAATGCTTGGTGAATGTATCGACTGTTCTCCAGGTGGCTGCTTTGCATATCTCTAGTAAAGGTATATCTCTGGCAGCAGCCAGAGAGACAGCTGTTCCTCTAGTCGAATGTGCCCTCAGGCCTGAGGAGGGGATCATTGCCTAGCTTTTCATAGCAGAATTGTATACAAGAGAAAATCGACCTGGCAATAGATCTCTTAGTAGCAGGTTTACCCTTTCCCACTTCACCATAAGTGAAAGACAACTGGAGAGAGTCAAACCTAAGTGCTTTATTATGCTCAGTGTAGTAAGTAAGAGCCCTCTTAACATCCAAACTGAGTAATCTTCTCTCTTCTGAAGAAGAATAATCAGTGAAGAACACAGGAAGAGACATGTATTAGTTCAGATGAAAATCTGAAACCACTTTGGGTAAGAACCTTCTGTTGGTTCTAAGGACCACCTTATCTCTATGAAATGAGATAAAATCAGGCTCCACTTACAGAGCTTTTAATTCACTGATATGCCTGGCAGAAGTAATAGCTACCAGGAACACAGTTTTCCAAGTCAGGTATTTACGTTCTGTTGAGACCAAAGGCTCAAAAGGTGGTTGCATAAGCTGAGCAATGCAAACATTAAGATCCCAAGCAGGAGTAGGATCTTTAAAAGGAGGATTGGTATGGAGCAATCCTTTAAAGAATTTACAGAAAACAGGATGAGATGCCAGTGAGGAAGCCTTTCCCACTGACAGGAATGTAGAAACAGCTGACAAGTGTACTTTCAGGGTAGCTGGTCTAATGCCTAAGCCATTAAGATGAACCATATAATCCAGAACTGTAGACAAGTCAGCAGTATCTGAGGATATGTGCCTATTGGAACACCAATTGCTAAATCTTTTCGTTTTGGAGTTATAAGTTTTTCTGGTGGCAGGTTTTTAAGAGGCTTTGAGAATATCCAGGACCCCCTCAGATAAATGCAGGCTTGCAAATTCTAGCTCTTCAAGATCCATGCCTTGAGGTTGAGAGACCGAAGGTTGGGATACCAAATCCTCCCCTGAGAGAAGGGTAACAGATTGTGATTCTTGTGAAGAGATAGGGGAATATGGACTGCTAAGGACAGCAATAGAGAATACCAAGGCTGCCTGGCCCAGTCTGGAGCAATCAGGATCACTTTGCACGATTGTGACCTCATCTTGACCAGAACTTTCAATAACAGAGGAAAAGGGGGAAAGGCATACAGAAATTTCCCCTCCCATTCCAGAAGTAGAGCATCCAGGGGGACTGAGCCCAAGACTAGGGGTCTGCAACAGAAGAGAGGAAGTTGGTGATTGTCTGGGGCTGCAAAGAGATCTATCTCTGGAGTGCCCCACCTTGAAAAAATCACTTTTAACACTAGGGGGTCCAGGGACCATTCGTGGTGGCCCTGAGAAATCCTGCTCAGGGCATCTGCTAGCACATTGTCCTTCCCTGGGAGGTGGTCTGCTATCAGAGATGTCTGTAGTGAATAAGCCAGGGACCACAATTTCATGGCTTCCATGCACAAGGCCATAGACCGAGTGTCTCCCTGCTTCTTAATGTACCACATGGTGGTGGTGTTGTCTGTCCTGACCTGAACCACCTTGTTCTGTACTGAGTCTGAGAAAACTTGTAAAGCCAGGTACACTGCCCTGAGCTCTAGAAGACTGATATGAAGCAGAGAGTCCTGAGGGGATCATACTCCCTGTGCTGTGAGGTCTCCCAAGTGAGCTCCCCACCACAGGAGAGAAACATTTGTGGTTAGTACCACAGAATGAGACTTGGTGACGAATGGGACTCCTTGTCTAAGGTTGTCCTGATCCAACCACCATTGGAGAGCCTGGATCAGAGTTTGAGTCACTGGAATTAGTTTGGTCAGAGGGTCTTTGTTCTGAGACCAAAAGGCCCTCAAGTGGAACTGGATGTCCCTCATCTGAAATCTGGCCCCCTGTACCATACAGTGGAAGTTGCCATGTGGCCCAGAAGTTGAAGATAATGCCTTGCTGGTTGAGACACCAAAAGACGAAAGGAAGAAGCAGGGCCAGATTAATGGATGTGGGGGCCCTACTCCAAGTCATATTTTGAGACTGGGGGGCCTTAATGCCAACATCCCACTCTTCTGTGGCACCGGGCATGCAGAAACCATGTAAACTCCAGCAATTCATCAATTTAACAATTAGCCTCTAGCTTAGTGGTGAAGCTAAGTAGAATCTTTTCAGAGCAATGTGGTTTTGCTCCCAGATTTCTGATAAATGATGCATCAAATAATTTAAATTCAAACAGTGAATATAGTAGGTAGCCCCACCATGGCTATAGAATCTTGCATCCCCCTGAGCCCAGGCTAGCAGCAGTAGCAGGCAATCCTCACCCCCCATGTAAATGCAATTATTTTCTTTTCTGTTTTTTTAGTCATTTTTTTTGCTTTAATTCAATTGACTGCAGTTAAATGTTCCTTTCCTGCCATTTCCAATCCAACCAAATCATCCACCAAATCCTAAAATCATTGAAGTCAAGATAAAATAATAAAGTCAACATGACAGTGTTGGCACTTAGCACTGCAGAAAGTAACAACATACCTGGTGGTGTGGCCTGCACTGACAGACTGTTCATTCATCAGACTCGGCCTGGAACTCCTCACAGGACCAGAGGCCCAGCAGCAGCACTGACTGACTACAGTCACCAGCACACAACGAGCAGCACAACATCTCTCCAGCACTCGGAATCAGGGTTGTCATCAACATCTGATGAAAAGAAGCGCTGGATGGTGGCAAATCAGTTGACTCCGGCCCGGACCGCTCTCTCTACTAGTAGTCTGTAGTCTTCTTCGATTGAGAGTGAGACAATCTCCGACCGACCGTTGTCCACTCATCATCCTCTGTCCTTGACTCCTTATTGCCTGGCCACATGCCCTGACACCACTTACATGCAAGCAGATTCCCACTTCCTAGTCGCCACACCTCCAGAGGACATCTGAGACATGGTTGGCTGTGGCGGTGGGGTCAGGATGGACCGATTGCAGACTACTCTGTCTGTGCTATGTAGCTCGCCCTGTACCCGAGAGGCGGAGCCAGAGAAACTGAGAGACTCGCTCAGAGTGGGGGGGTGGGAACCTGACTTGGGGGGGTGCTTTTCTTTTTTTAACAATGCTGTGAATGTGATGATCCCACAGCCGCTTAACGGTACGGCAAGTATGGCCAGTCCGAGGTTGGCGGCTATGGTCTGCCGGGTAGGGAAAAAGGAAATAAATTAAGTTACATTAAACAGTGAGGGGGACCCTGCTGAACCACGGGGCCCTATGCCATGGCATTATCTACATACAGGTTAATCCAGCCATGGGAAGAAGCCAGGTCTATAAGGACCTTTACCTTTGCCAGAGGAAGAAATTCTCTTGCTTTGACAGTGTCCAACTCCCCATGAAGGTCAAGAGTTGCAGTGGTTTGAGAAATGACTTTGGGAGACTGAGTAGGAATCCTAGAGAAGTGAGCAATTACTGGGTCACTTGAAGGTTTGACTTGACTTGGTCTGGAGACTGACCCACAATGAGCCAGTCGTCCAGGTATGGGAATGTGAAAATGTTTTTTCTCCTTAAAAAGGCCACTACTACTACCAGGCATTTTGTGAACACCCTTGGTGCAGATATTAAGCCAAAGGGCATTGCTCTGAACTGACAATGGCCTGAAAACAGTTGGAACCTGAGGTACTTTCTGTGGGAGCACCTGATGGGAATGTGAAAATAGGCATCCTTGAGGTCCAGGGAGGCTAGCCAATCCCCTGGTCTTAGAGAGGGAAGAATTATTCCCAGAGTCACCATTTTGAATTTTGCTTGTGTAGGTGCTTGTTTAAGTATCTTAGATCTTGGATGGGTCACCACTCCCCTGTCTTTTTTGGGGTAAGGAAGTATCTGGAATGCAGACCTTTGCCCCTGAGTGTAGTAGGAGATCTCTCTATAGCCTTGAGAGCCAGCAGAGAGGAAACCTTTGCCTCTAGGGCAATGGTTTCGAAGATGTTTGCAGGTGGAAAAGACCTGACCTTCAGCTTTGTTTTTGTTTTTTTTTAAGCTAAGGGCCAGTCCCTGACTTACTACCTCTAGGACCCACTTGTCTGAGGTAACAGACTTCCAGGCCTGGAAGTAGTAAGTCAGCCTGCCTCCTACTGGAAGAGGGGAGTTGAGTCGGGCTGACACATCAGGGTATCTGCTTGGCAGGAGCCTTAGACTGAGAGGAGGGTGCAGCCCTGCTCATCCCCCTTCTGCCTCTCCCCCTGAAGAACCCCCTCTGAGGAAAAGGAGAGGAAGTCAGTGCCTGGTAGAAAGGCCTGTAAAAGGGCCTGCCCCTGCCCTAGATTGCTGCTGTTGAAGAGTTGCCTGCCTTTCCTTGGCCTGTGCACTTCTGAAGGTGGTCCTGTATCCATCCATTTTCTACACATAATTCTCTGCTCCCCAAACAAAGAATTATCCACTACAGGGAAATTCATGGCCTTAGCCTGTGTGTCCTGGGAGAGGCTAGTACATCTGAGCCAAGCCAGTCTCCGAAGAGACACAGATGTAGCCATGACTCATAATGATACATCATCAGAGTCCATAGCAGCATGAAATTGAATTTTGGATGCCTCGATCCCATCAGCAGCCACCTCCTCCAGCTCCTTGGCTAGCTGGGGGGATGCCTGTTTAGCCAGTTCCAGAACAGTATCCCACCTGGACTTCTGGTATCTGGCTGTGTAGGCCATGTAGTTAGCTTGCCTGAGTCCCAAGGAGGATGCCATATACTGTTTTTTAGCCATGGCATCCAGCTTCCTAGAGTCTTTATCCAGGGAGTGTGAAGCCAAGGGTATGTTAGCTTTAACACAGGCTGCAGCCTGCACAATCCCAACATGGCTGCATTGTTGGTACAAGAACTCTGTACCTGAGCCTGACAGCATGCCCCTCTTGTCCATTCATCTGCCCACAGGAGGTAAAGAGTTTGGTGTTTTAAGCAGTCTTTTTGCCTCTTTCCCCAGGGATTTATGGAGGGGAATAGACAATCCTTTTGACTCTGGGATGTCCATCATCTCCACAAAGTCAGGCTCCTCTTGTTCCTCAGCAGCTTCGACCACAGGGAGCTGGAGGGTTTCTGCCACCTTTCTGTAAAACAAAAAGTGTGCAGGGGACTCAGAAAGCTTAGGAGGAGAATCATCACAAGGCCTGTCTGGGGAGATGTCCGGTTCTATGGGCTCATCCAGACCTTCTAAACCATCATCATTGTAGTCTTCATCCCCCTCCAGGTCCAGTTCATAATACTCTTCTGGGGAATAATCAGTAACTGGAGGAACTGACCGAACCGAGCGCCTACCGAGAGGTGCCGTATCAGTCGGAACCAGACGGAGCGATTCAACAATACAAATCACCCTGGCCATTTCTCTGGCAGTTGGACGATGTGGTTCTGGATCTGAACCGGCCAATTTCTCTTTTTTTTTCCTTAGCCAGAACTGATCCCTCAGGATCGGCTCTCCTTTTGCCTGAGGGACTCTCGCCCAGGTCAGTGGGCACTCCCTCAAGTTCTGTTGAAACTGGACCAAGCTGGTCATCTGGGTCCGAGGACTTCTCAACCTCCTTTTCCCTAAGCCTGCCCAATCTTTTATCTAAGGTGGCTTTTGGAAAATTTGTACAAATCTGGCAGTCTGAATCAAGGTGGTCAAAACCCAGACAGTAAACACAGGTGGTGTGGGGCCCAGCCTTAGCAAAGGCCTCCCCACACTCACTGCAGTGTTGAAACCCAGTGGGCCCGGTTTTTCTCTTGGGTTTCTCAGACAAGGCCATTCTAATACTTACCCTTTATTCGGCAAAAGCCAGGTAAGATTCCCTTATTGATTCCTAACTGTGTTACAGGTGTTGGAAAAAAAACGCAGACATTCGTTTTTTTTTTTAACCGGTTTAGACAGAAGTAAACCTGTTTAGACAGAATTAAACCCAAACAATCGGTTCAACTGAACCAATTGAAAAACTCTGTTTTTACAATTTCCACACACAACTCACACTCAGTCCATTACCTAAGCACTTACTGTACCGCAGACAGGGATCTGAACTGAAGAAAAAATACAAAATAGTGATTTAAAACTGGCTTTTTTACTATACTGAACCGAAAGCGATGGAGAGATCTCCGGAGCGACTGTTCAGTTAGGCAGAGTAACGAATCTGATGGTTACACTTCAAAGTGCAGCAGACAGAAGTTTGAACCAAGGTCGAGCTCAACGTTCTATGCTCTGGCATAGAGTTAACTCTTTCCTCTCCATAGCAGTTCAAGTGCTGGGGCTAACTGCATAATGTCATAATACAGCAAGACTTCATGTTGTTTGAAACTACAGACCTATCAGTTTGACCTCTGTGGTAGGAAAATGATGGAATCACTTTTGAAGAAAAGAATTGCTGAGTACCTAGAGGCCAGTGGGACACAGGACCCAAGGCAGCATGGATTCACAGTGGGAAGGTCATGTCAGATGAATCTAATCGATTTCTTTGACTGGATGACCAAAGTAGTAGACCAGGGATGGGCTGTGGACATGGCCTACCTAGACTTTAGCAAGGCATTTTACACAGTCCCACACAAAAGATTAATAAACAAATGAACCAGCCTGGGAGTGGGTCCCAGGCTGGTAGCTTGGGTTAAACATTGGCTGTACAACAGGACACAGAAGGTAATAGTAAACAGAGTCCACTCTGAAGAAAGGAGGGTTACTAGTGGGGTATTGCAGGGTTCAATACTTTTGTTACTTTATTTTTATCCCGCCTTACTACCCACTCGCCCCCACTCCTTCAGACTTGACCATTCTTGGTGGCCCTCCCACGGAGTGTGGCCCTAGAGTGTCAGGTTTACTCCTGTGTCCCCCCACATCTTCCCTCTGGAGTACCTGCACACATTGGGGGCTGCCTGTGGAAGGTGATCCGGGAGAGTAGGTTAGTCATCATCTTGGCAGTGAGAGGCGTATTTTCTCACTTACTCCCTTAAGTCCCACTACCCCTGAGGATGTCAGCACACAGGATTGATGTCCAGGCAGATGGCATGCTGATGCACATTAGTGCCAAGTGCCCACAGCATCCTCCCTCCCCAGTTACGAAGAACCATCTGTACCCCGATGCCTGTGCTTCCACAGGCACCGGTGTGTCAGGTGCTCAAAGCACCCCAGGAACCCACCCCTGAAGGAGGATTGAGCATCCATTGGGATGCTCAATCCTCCTCCACCCCTCTGACCGCAGATGACCCGAGTCCATTCCTGAACCTGGGTCACCAGCATGGTGCAAGATGTGGTGTCCAGTGCTTCAACCCTCAGTGCTACTGGGCCGGCCTGGTCCAGTCCTTTTTAATGTCTTTATAAGTGACATTGCAGATGGACTGGAAGGAAAAGTATGTCTCTTTGCAGATGACACAAAAATCTGCAAAAGTGTTGCTACACAAGGGGCATGGAAAGGATGAAAAGGGGCTTGGAAAGGTTGGAGGAATGGTCAGAAGTATGGCAGCTTGGATTCAGTGCAACGAAGTGCAAAATAATGCACCTGGGAAACAAGAACCCAGGGGAAGAATACACAATGTGAGGGGGGGAAGTAGTAACAGCAACAAAAATGGAAAGGGACCTGAGGGTCTGCCTGGATTGGTGGTAGTTCAGGTGGATGTTAAAGATCCCATGGCACTTATTGAAAAGAGTAGGGGAATTTCCCCGGAGTCCTGACCAAATTTCTCTCATTCACTAAAAATACCACCAACAGCTTAATCTGGTTCAAGGTCAGTTGGCATTCATCTGTATCCCCCTCACCTGGGTCATGCCTGAAAATAGGCAAGATTTATCTAGTGCACTTACCTGGTCAACAAAAACGAAATAAATAAAATGTCAGATGACGTTAAGATTGGCAAGCAATGTGAGAAGGCAATAGGGAGGGCTGGGGGGATACTGGGATGTATAGGGAGAGGCATCACCATCAGAAAACAGGAAGTTGTTATCCCTCTGTACAGACAGTTGGCGAGACCCCATCTGGAGTACTGCATCCAGTTCTGGAGATCCTATCTCCGTAAGGACATAGACAGAATGGAGGCAGTCCAGAGGAGGGCAACTAAAATGGTGCAGGGTCTGCACCAGAAGCCATATAAAGAGAGACTAAAGAAGCTTAATATGTACCCTTGAGGAAAGGAGGGGGGGGGGGGGCATGATAGAAACTTTTAAGTACCTCAGTCTAATCAACAAAGTCCAAGAGGGTAGCATCTTTCAGAAAAGGTGATATGCAAGAACAATGGGACACAATTTGAAGATAGAGGGGGGAATGGCTCATGGGCAATGTGAGGAAGGATTTGTTCACAGGGAGGGTGGTGGATGCATGGAACCACCTTTCTGAGAAGGTTGTGGGGTCTAAAACTGTGGGAGAATTCAAGAATGCATGGGACAGACATAAGGCAATTCTTGTGAAGGGTAGGAAGAAATAGGCTGTTGGCTAACTAGGATCTGCAGTTTATCCAGTAGGTAGGGGAAATGAGCAGACTAGGTGGGCCAAGTGGTCCTTATCTTCCAGCAAAGTCTATGCTTCTATGTTTCTGTCATGTAGCCAGGGCATTTGTATAATCCGTTTCCATAGCTCTGTTATCCATGGCTCAGATGAGCTCTCCAATTCTCTGTTTAAAGGGTGTATGTGTTTTTCCAATATAGAACCCCCAACACCACACACACACACACACACACACACACACACACACACATATATATATATATATATATATATATATATACAGTCATGTATACAACTGATTCTTTACTACATATAATTAGCTGTTTTATGTTAAAAATCTTATGGGTATTGAGACTGGTAAAATGTTTGGCATTGCTGGTGTATTGGCAAAAATTACATTTCCCACAAGGGTGACACCCTGTTGGGAAATAGCTATTTTTTTGTCTCAGAAACTATTTATGATGACTACGTATTGTACCAACATGTCACCCAGGTTGGTATCTCTTCTAAAGACTGTTCTGGGGGGAGTAGTTGTAACATGTTTTAATCTTTTCTCTGCTTGGAAGTCATGCCAGTGTTTCTTCAAAATATGATAAAATTGAGACTAGGGCTCCTATTTCCATCAGAATTCACATTTGCATTGTCTGTCTCAGCCCTTCTAGTGTAGTTCCTAGCCCTGTTTTCTGCTTTGGAAATACCTGCACTACTGTAGCCCCTATCAGTGAATCTTTCACCAAACTCGACCAGCCTCATTTCAAAATCTGTTTCTAATGGACATTTCTCATAGCCCTGATGTATTGACTGGTGGGAATATTCTCCACAAGGGGATGTGGATGTGGGTGGCAGCTGGGGAAATGCTTCCTGTAAAGGCCTGTCTGGAGCTAAGATTGTTCCAGGCTGGAAGTTATTTACATTAGCTGTACCAGCACGTTTCATTAACATCCCACATGAAGAGGGGTTGTTGTCCTAAGACACCTTACATCAGAGGATTAGTCCCTGAAAAAGTTCTCAAAAGTAATTGTTTTTCCTTCCTATATATAGTAATAATTTTGAATTTGCCACAAAAAAGTTATTAGAACATCATAATCATTTTACACTGTAAGTTAGGATTGCATTCCTAAACATTATATATTTTTTGGGTTTTATTAAAATTCAAAATTATCATAAAGAAAGCCCATAAAATGTTCAATTGATATTCTTCTCAAAGCATTATTTGTAGAACTCAGAAAAACAATAAAAAATGTAATTTTAAAATTGTCTAAGATCTCACATAAATTATATCACATAAAAACAATGCTAGCTTTCACACTGATAACAATTTTAAAATAGTGTTAGTAAGATGCATAATCAGCACTAAAAATACCAAGAACCTCTGTGCACATAACATTCTGTGGTGATTTGCATATGCAGCCCATGATGCTTTGCATTGTGTGGGCATGTGTGATTTTGTATTTACTAAAAATACCACATAGAATGTTAATGTTCATATTGTTATGAATAGTGACATGTTATATTACTATACTATTTATATATACAATGTAAAAATCTAAATTTACTTTACTGTTTCCACAAAAAAAATTTGTATTCACACATACAACAGAAAAGTATTATTAAGAATTGTGCATTTATCATCAAATACAGATACTATATTTCTATTTATGAAAACTTAATAATTGCCATTTTCTGATGTCTCAGAGACAAAAAAGGTCTTCCTCATTGGATTGTCTTTCTTGATTTGCTAAAACTGAACTGTAGCAGTTATAAAAAAATAAGCATATATAACATGATGCCCTTATGACTGCATAAGATGCAGAATTTATATGGATTGATTGATTAGCAAACTGATTTTAAAAGATTTACAATAAAGAGCCAACTGAGCTGTGAAGCAATTCATTTCTAGTGCTGGTCTGGAGTATACATTATAAGAATACTGCCTGAATTTCTGCTACATTATTCAGTAGAGTAACGGTTGTAGATGCAGCTGTAGAATAATGAAAATATGAGCACATGTATTGTAATCAAACTACAAAACTAATGAAATTACTCATGCACAAACACTTACAATCAGAAATTTTGTTTGCAATGTTTTCATTTTCTATTTGAGACTATAGTCCATAGTTTGTTCAACATTTTTCCAATTTTGATTATGGCCCTCCACCTGTTGTCATATGGTATGTGTTTTCTTAATTCACTGTATTGTCTAAGAATTAAATATAAGAAATAAACTGAAATACATTTTAAAAAATTATTTTTAAGGATGTACTAATGATACAAAACATTAAATCATACAATAATATGATATAACAAACACAGTTTTGAGATTCATCAGCAGAAAGCATGGCAGAGATGAAACAGATGACGATGCAGATTATGTTGAAGACATTTCTTTGGAACTAACAGAACATTTCTCAGCATTTGTTTTCCTGCTTTTTTCTTTCATAGTAGTTTCCACAGTTGTTTTACAAATTTATAATGGCTAGGAGCCCCATTTTCAAAAGGTTTTGTATGGCACAGACTGGGTTTGTGTCCTGCTAACCTGGAAATAGCGCCCGCTGTCAGGGACATGCCCATATTCAAAGGACACATATGCAGGGTGCACCCCTGACAGTGCTGTCACACAAAATATTGTGCCATACCTACGCATATGAGGGTTCCCTCATGCATATGCTGCACAGCACAATACTGAAAGTTTTCAGAAGTGCTAAATGGCCACCAGCTGCTGTGCAGTTTAATGCTTCTGAAACCCAGCCCTTAACAGTGTGCAGACCTGTCTGCACATTGACAAGGGCTGGGCACCCTGGTCATCCAGCGGTCCCTCCCCTGCCCTGATCCTTGTCCCCATATAGAAAATTATTATCATTGGTGGTTCAGTGGTCCTTCCTCAATCTCCAAGCACTGCCGCCATTTCACATAAATGAATCCGCAGTGGTCTAGTGGTCCCTCCCCATTCTCCAATCACCTCCCCGTTTCATAGAAATGAATCCCCAGTGGTCCAGTAGTTCCCCTCCCCCGTTCTCCAATCATCACCCCTGTTTCATAGAAATGAATCCTTGGAGGTTCAGCAGCCCCCCTCCCCCATTCCTTGATCGCCATCCTGACTCAAAGAAACAGGGGCAGCAATCAAAGAACAGGGGAGTGGGGAGGGAGGAGGGACCACTGGACCACCAGGAATTCATTTCTATGAAATGGGGGCCAAAATCAGAGAATGGGGGAAGGGGAAGGACCACTGGACCACTGGGAATTCATTTTTATAAAATGGAGGTCACAATCAGAGAAAGGGGGAGCTGGGAGGGACCACTGGACCACCAATGATAATATTTTTCTACTTGGGGACAGGGATTGGGGCAGGGAAGGGACTGCTACTCCACAATTGATAGTCTATTTGTATATGGGGACAGGGCTCGGTCTGGAGGGGAACTGGCCCTGCTCACTTGGGCCGGGCACTCACATGCAGATGAGCCCATAATGGGCATGCAAATGGCCCCTTAGTGCTGTGCATGCCCAATGGGCTCATTTGCATGTTTGGGCTGATTGTCACCCATGGGGTCACAGCACTAACCAGTGTGAGCTGCGCTTTACCCCTATGGGTGGTCTTCAGCCCCACCCTCTGGTTGCGCTGTGCCAAACATAGTGACCACTTGCTATGGGCTGCGTTACCAGGGTCTATTATTCAAACAGATAGCATGGTCAGTTTAGATCACGCCATCTGCTTGAATATGGAGCTGGCCCTATTCTTTCACATGGTGCACCTGTTTGTGCACGCAGGTGGCCAGCTCTGAAAATGGGGCCGACGATCTTTCTGAATGAATAAACACTGTGTTTTTGTGTGTCCAGTAATAATAGTGTTTTAAGTAAGTGGATGTGTTCTACTTGTTTATATTGTTTCTCAAGTTGACGTGGAATCTTTGTAAAAGAGCCATGGATCAAAGGCATTGTAATCCTAGAATATAAACAAATAAAAAAAATACTTGTGTCTTATCTGCACGTCATATTTATGTTAATTTCTGCCACTACAGTAAATCTTCAAGTCTTTATAAATTGTTCATTAATCTGCCAAGTTTTACACAATTCTCTTAAGAACTTTTTACTATGAATTCTTTAAAAAAACACACCTTCTACCTTTCATCTATATTGCTCATATTTCTTGAGCTGTGGCTCCATTGCTAAAATATAAACAATCATGTTATGGTTAAGACATCATTAAAATTCACTGTGATATACAGTACATGCATCTGAATGAAAGATAATGGGCCCCATATTCAGACAATTGCGCTAGCGCTGACATTGTGCTGCACTTGCACTGGTTCTTGCTCCACTCCCCACCTGAGGTATATTCAAAGGCACTGTGCTGGCACTATTTCATTTGAATATAGAGCTGACTATGCGCTGTACAAATGAACTGCAAAGGAGAAGCACAATGCATTAGTGCAGCACTGAATATAACATTGAGGACAGCACTGAACATAGGCTGTTGCAGTGGGTGTGAGGAAGTCACCAATGAAAGACACACAACACAGCAGCACAGCCATACAAAATTAATGTTACTGTACAAAAATGGTGACTGGGCATACAAATGATACTACTACAACAACAACAATGCCTACTACAACAAAAAGGGGGGAAGGTGGGAAAAATAATAAGGAGAGGGTTGGGAAAATAATAATAAGTGAAACTCCCCATGGGAGAACAAAAGAAAAAGGGTAGCCACCTGGGGGGTGAAGGAACAAAAGAAAAAGGGCAACTGCCACTGCCTGTGGGTAACAAAAAAATAGGGCAACCACCCAATGGGAGAAGAACAAAAGAAAAAGTGCAACTGCCCACCGGGGGAAAACAAAACATCATGGGTAACCACCCATCAACATCTATTAATAAATAAAGGGCACCTGCCCATGGGGGGAACAAAAGAAAAAGGGAAACTGCCCATGGGGCAGAACAAAAGGAAAAGGTTAGTCATGCTTCGCGGGAGAAACAAAAATCACAGGCAACCACTTATCAATACCTATTAATAAATAATGAGCAACCAACCGTGGGGGGAAGAACAAAAGAAAAAGGGCAACCGCCAATGGGGGGAACAAAATATCATGGACAACTTCCCATCAACACCTATTAACAAATAAAAGACAACTACCCATGGGAGAACAAAAGAAAATCGGCAACCATCCATGGGGAGGGAGAAATAAAATGTCATGAGTAACCACCCATCAACACCTATTAATATATGAAGGGCAACTGTCCATGAGAGTGAAACAAAAGAAAAAGGGCAACCACCCATGGAGGGAGAACAAAAGAAAAATGACAACTGTCCATGGGGGAAAAAATATCATGTGCAGCCAGCCATCAACACCTATTAATAGACAGAGGGCAACTGTCCATGCAGGAGAAACAAAACATCACAAGCAACTATTATTAAATAAAAGGCACCCACCCATTACAAAGTACAGGTAAAATGTCTGATGTCCTGTCAAGTGGCTGCAGGTGGTGGTGGATGCTGCTGAGGTTCACGTATAGCACTGGTGCACTCTTCACTGGGCATATGCAGTCCCCCACATGCTCCACTATGAGACGTAGCAGCCGGACCTGCCATTGCAAGAGGCTGCCCCATCCTTCATCTTGGGCTGCAAATCCCGTTGACCCCTAAGTGCTCCTGTATCCCTCGGGGCACCTGTGGAGAGGAAATACACTGAACTCAGCCTGCTGTGCACACGGGGCAAGGGACACAATGTGGCATAATGTACATAACAAAAGTACAACCAGCAGACACATGGGACACCATGCCACACGTGGGTGGAGGGGGTCAAAGAGCCACAATTGAATTTGTGTGGCATACCAAAGACAGTACTGTTGACCTGAATATTAGAAGACTGTGCATTCAGTGAATGTGCCATGCTACAATGGAGCATGTTTGAGATATACAAGGAACACATAACCAATGCAGGCATGCCAGATGTGGGAATGAAGCACAATTAAAACAGCACCATGCAGTGTGATGGCCCAAGTGGCGAAGAGCTGCACACATACACCCAACACCCTGCAGACAAGCCATTTGGCACACAGGCCAACACAGGTGTGAAGGCCAACAGATATTTATTATCCACTCATGTCAGCTGCTGGGGCATGCCCATGCACAAATGTGGCTCACACAACACAGCTCTTTAGTCATGGGACTGTCATGCAGTATGTGTGTGTTGTGGTGTTGCATGTGGGTGTATGCATTGCACATTGCACACTGTACCGCAGTCAACAAACAACGTTAGTGTTGAATGTCAAACCACCTGGAGGCCCTCTGGCCCAGCAGCTGCTGGCCACACCATAATACAGGGTTCCCACTCATACAGAGCCAGTGCAGGACAGTAGACCCTGCAAAAGTGCAGTTGTGTCTGAATGTATGCATGGGCATGCCCATGTACAGTGGAATAATCATACTCTGGTCATCACTGTGTTGGTCAGGTACTACCAACTATGGATCACAATGTTGGCCACATATGGTAAAGTACATTCAGTGCCACCAATACCCACTCTGCTGCTGACCCCATGCCACATAAGCCCAGCTCCATTAAGATGCAATGACATGATACCCAGTGCATAGAGCACTGTAGATGGTACTGCTGCGGGCAAAATACCATGGGTGCTGTATGATGTATACAACACAACACAACACAGTGGTGTACTGATACTACACTGGCCTGTGCCTACCTCTGCCAGAGAGATACGCATACATAGTCCAGAGAACGTGGCACAACAGACCTAACCAACACTGATTGGTGTAACAACTGGGTCTGTGAGCATCATCACAAACTCCCTTGAGCACCAGGTCTGTGACATAGGGGACATGCCTCTGCATGGTGTAAGGCAGGCCACAGTACACTACGCACACAGGGCAACATGTCTACCGCAAGTAGATGTACAACAGTAAACTGCACAGACCATGACACATCACAGTGTCAATGGTGGGATAATGCCCTAAGTGCAGGGTGACTATCCACAACCACAACTGCACAGGTGATGCCCCCACAGGCATACGAGCAGCATGATGAATCACACATGGACATCTGACTCCAACCCCAGAAGCATGCAGTGTAATGTAGACATGCAACCCACAGTGCAAAATACACAATGCAGAGTACTCACGTGGATGCCTATCTGTAGACTGGCTCTGCTGGGCCCCATCACAACCTGGTAATCCTTTTTGCTAGTCCTGTCTGTACTCCTGCTGTACCCAGGACCTGGCCTGGCTGTGCTGGCCACTGAGGTCTGTAGAGGAGGACAAGGGAGACATGATCAATATCATGCAGTGGAACACATTTCACAGTACCATAAACACTAAACAGAATATACCCCCATATGCCAGTACTGTGCACCAGCTACCACATGTGCATGGTGTGGATGGACAGGACCATGCAGGGCTACGTCTTACCATTATGACCTGCTGTAGCAACACATACAGACAGGTATGCTTTGGCCTAGTCAAAGCAGAAATGTCACATCTCTGTGTTGCAGGTATGCCCTAACAGTGTACAACAGATGATGTAGTGCTCCTATTCAGCCATCCTCTCCACCCCTGCCCACAATACCCATACCTGCCAGCTGCAGTCCAGGTATACCTCATGTCATGCAGTATGATGCATGGAGAACCAGTTCCCGTACATCAGAAGCACAGCAAGCATACCTGTACAACAGTAGGGGTGAATGACATGCTACTGTAGGTGTCAGACAGCACAGTGGCCGGTGCAACAGTGGCACACCCTGTGCAATATAATAGTACACCATGCATTGCCTGGCATATGCCTAGCAACACTCGTGTGGCATAACATGGACAGTGTACACAAAACAGACGGTGGCCACATGCAAGTGCTGTTGGGTAGACCTACTACCATAGATACTTGTACAATACATGTTACATCCTCCTTGGTCATACCTGACATAAAAACATAGAATTTGACGGCAGATAAGGACCGCTTGGCCCTCCTAGTCTGCCCATTTCTCTACCTCATGGATAAGCTGCAGATTTTAGTTAACCAACAGCTTACTTCCTCCTACCCCCCACTAGAATTACTTTATGTCTGTCCTATGCATTGTTGAATTCTCCAGCTGTTCTTGACTCCACAACCTCCACAGGAAGGCTGTTCCATGCATCCACAACCCTCTCCATGAAAAACTACTTCCTCACATTACCTCTGAGCCTTCCCCTTCTATCTTCAAATTGTGTTCCCTTGTTCTTGCTCATCTCTTTTTCTGAAAGATGCTACCATCTTGGACTTTGTTAATTCCCTTGAGGTACTTGAAAGTTTCTATCATGTCCTCCCTCTCCCTCCTTTCCTCGAGGGTATACATATTAAGCTGTTTTAGTCTGTCTTCATATGTCTTCTGCTGTACACCCTGCAACATTTTGGTTGCCCTCCTCTGAACAGCATCCACTCTGTCTATGTCTTTGAGAAGATGGGGTCTCCAGAACTGCATACAGTACTCCAGATGGGGTCTCACCAACTGTCTGTACAGAGGGATAACAACTTCCTGTTTTCTACTGGTGATGCCTCTCCCTGTGCATCTCAGTATCCCCCCAGCCATCCTTACTGCCTTCTCACATTGTTTGCCCACCTTTAGGTAATCTGATATAATTACTCCCAGGTCCCTTTCGATTTTTGTTGTTGTTAGTATCTCACCCCCACATTCTGTACTCTTCCCCTGGGTTTTTGTTTCCCAGGTGCATTACTTTACACTTCTTTGCATTGAATCTGAGCTGCCATACATTTGACCATTCCTCCAACCTTGCCAAGTCCCTTTTCATCCTTTCCACCCCACCTTGTGTATCAGCCCAGTTGCAGATATTTATGTCATCTGCAAAGAGACATATTTTTCCTTCCAGGTGCTCTCCAATGTCACTTGTGAAGGCATTAAAGAGGACCTATCCCAGTACTGAACCCTGTGGTACCCCGCTAGTTACCCTCCTTTCTTCACTGTGGACTCCGTTTACTATTACCCTTTGTGTCCTGTTGTCCAGTCAATTTTTTATCCAGGCTACCACCTTGGGACCCACTCCAAGACTGGCTAACTTGTATATTAATCTTTTGTGTGGGACTGTGTCAAATGCCTTGCTAAAATCTAGGTAAGCCATATCCACAACCCCTCCCTGGTCTACTACTTTGGTCACCCAGTCAAAGAAATCTATTGGATTCATCTGACATGACCTTCCCACTGTGAATCCATGCTGCCTTGGGTCCTCTGCCCCACTGGCTTCTAGGTACCCAACAAGTCTGTCCTTCAGAAGTGATTCCATCATTTTCCCTACCACTGAGGTCAAACTATCCGGTCTGTAGATTCCTGCCTCTGCCCTGCTCCCACTTTTGTGAAGTGGAATCACATCCACCCTCCTTCAGTCCTCAGGTACCACCCTATCCTCCCATGATTTGTTAAAGAGATTAGTCAGTGTTGTCACTAGTTCTACCCTTAGTTATTTTAGAATTCTGGGGTGAATCCCATCAGGCCCCATTGCTTTGTCCACCCTTTCAAAACCCTTTCTTTCATGAATGGACTGGTATCGACCTCCCCTATCTAGAGTGATTCTCTTGTTTGGTTTAGGTACGTCCCCATCCTCTTCTGTTGTGAATACTGAGTAGAAATATTCATTCAGTATCCCTGCTTTTTCACTATCACCCTCTGCCTACATCCCCTTCCCTTTATTAAGTCTCTGTATCCGTCCCCCCGCCTTGGTCTTTCTTTGCTCTCTAATGTACCTATAAAATGTTTTATCCCCTTCGTATCAGAATTAGCTATCTTTTCCTTGGTTTGGGCCTTTGCTATTCTGACTGCCTTCCCTGCCTCCTTCTGCTTTAACTGATAAAGTTCTCTGCCCTGCTCCTTCTGTTTCCTTATATTTCCTGAATGCTATTCTTTTCTCCTTCCCTGCCACCTAATTTGAGAACCATAGTGTTTTTTCCCTTCATTTTGTTTTATTGATTCACTTCACACAAAGGCTCATTGCCTCTGTGATGGATGTTTTGATTATTCCTCATTGTTCCTCCACCCCTTCTTCTTGCCCATTTGCTAGAGCTTTTCTGAGGCACTTTCTCATTTTCCCAAAGTCAGCCCTCCTAAAGTCCAATACTCTTGCTTTTGTATGGCTTGACTCTATGGCTGTGTTTGTTGTGAACCACACTGTTTGGTGGTCACTTGTTCCCAGATGGCTACCCATTTCTAAATTGGAGATCCTTTCTCCGTCCCCATTAGAGAGTACCAGGTCTAAGATTGCTCCCTCCTGAGTGGGTTCAAACTCTAGCTGTCTGAGGCATGCCCCTTGTAGGGCATCAAGAATGACCCTGCTCTTGGATGTGCCTGCAGCAAAGGTGCTCCAGTTAACATCTGGCATATTCAGGTCCCCCATAAACAATATCTCCCCTTTTTCTGCCATTTTAAGGATGCCTTCTATCGTTTCCTTGTCCATTCCCTCCCTCCGAGATGGGGGTCTGTAGACAACTCCTATGTGGATTGTGGTGCCATTTGTTGTCTCCAGGGTGACCCATAGTGACTCATCTACTTCATGTTTACTCTTTATTTCCGTTGCTTTAATCCCTTCCCTTATATAGAGAGATACTTCTCCTCCTCTTTTGCCCTCCCTGTCCCTCCTGTAGGTTGTATATCCTGGTATACTGACATCCCAGTCATGGTTCTCTGTATACCATGTTTCAGTGACTGCCACAATATCCAGGCATCCCTCTTCCAATAAGGCCACTAGTTCAGAGAGCTTGTTACGCAGACTACGGGCATGTGTACTCATCACCCTCCATTTTTTGGATGACCTTGTGCCTTTTAGCCCCATCTCTGTCCTTATTGCCTTTGCCTTTTTTTGCATTTACCCCTGTCCTTCTCCCGAATGACTTCTCCACTTTGATGTTTACCTCACTAATTACTGTGTTTTGTGGAGGGAGGCTGGGATTTCACTGCTCCTTTTCAGTGCCTCCCCCCTTGGCTACTTTAAGTGCTTGCCAATGAAGCATTTAAACCTATCACCTAGGATCCTGGTTCCTCCCCTGGACAGATGCAGACCATTGCACCTGTATAGGCCTGCATCCCTCCAGGTAGCTCCCCAGTCCCGGTGAAGCCAAAACCCTGAGCTCCACACCAGTTTTTCAACCATTCATTGAATACCATGGTGTGGAGTACTCTTGCATCATCCTTGCCATAGACAGTCAGCACCTCCTAGAAGGTTACCGTACGTGCTACTTGTCTAAGGCCTCTCCTCAACTCTACAAATTCCTCTTGCACTGCTCTGATCTCATTCCCAACCAGGTCATTTGTCCCTAGGAGGACAATGACATCCAGTTCCCTCCCTCGTGCAGCTACTCCTACAATCCTGAAGGTTCGCTTCCTGTCCCTCCGAGCCGTGGCACCAGGCAGGCACCTTATCTCCCTCTTCTCTTCCTCCCCCACTTCTACCCCCCTAATGATTGAGTCCCCCACTAGGAGCTGTTTCCTTTCCCTGTGGGGTCTCGTGCCACCTTCTTGTGGTTCTCCTTTGTGGAGGTTCCCAGCATCCTCCTTGGTCTCCACTGCAGGTGCCTCCATAGAGGAAATACTCTTTGCCAGAAGAGCATATGAATTGTAGAGAGGTACAGCTGGAGGGATGCACCTCTGTTCCACCACCCTCTCCTTCCCTGAGCCCTTGATCCAACTGCTCCTCTTTCTTGGCAACCTCTGAGGAAGCGGCGGTGACCCTGGTGGTCCCTGGGTAGGGGAAGAGGTTTCACGAATCCTAGCCAGGTCAGCCTGGAGATGGACAACTTCCTCTCTCAGACCAGAGAGGTGCCTGCAAATAGGGCAGCATCACAGCCTCCAGAATGTCTCCCGGAACACTGCCGCCCCACAGCCTTTGCACTGCACCACCCCATCATAACTTATTTTTGTGTCCCTTCTCCTGTTGCTTTGTATGTTTACTCTCTCCTCCTGCTACATATTTTTTCACCTACTTTCTTACTGCCTATGTACCCTTGCAATTCTCACCCTTCCTGTTCAGTAGTCTCCTTCCTCCTTACTTGGACTCAGACCTCCAGCAGCTGTGGGGAGAAAGAGCTATTTTCTTTTTTCTTCAATGTTGATGAAACTAATGTGTCTCAGTGATCCTTCCCTTCCTACTGCCAAACAGGAAGCTCCTGTTGTCAGTCAAATCCAGTGGCTAAAAAAGTAGAACTGTCTTGGGGGTGGGGGTGGGAAGGAGGGCAATTAGTAAGAAAATCTGTAGCTATTTTAGTCAGCTGCTTGCTCTGAAAGCAAGATTTCCTCTGCCAGAAACTAGTAGCAGTAAGCTGTAATTGGAGACAGCTGCTTTTCTACTGCTCAATCACACCCCCAATTAACTCATCTACTCCTGATTTAGCAAACTAAGTTGATTTAGCATTTACCGGTCTAGTGTACATTACCTGCTAGAAAAACAAATAAAATGAATACATACATTAACTAGCCACCCTCCCTAACCCTGCAGCCATGACAGCATGGTAGCACACAACTGTACTGCCATGGCAAGTGCACACTTCGGGGATCCAGAATGACTCCTGTAATGTACAGGTCACCAGGGACATCAATTGGAACAATAGGCCCATACACCTGCATCCATAATATCAGGCTATATAGTGAATTAGGCCCCATAGGACAGAGGAGACACAATGGAGCCATATAGATACGGTAGACATTCCAGCAAATGTGTAGATTATCGGACCACAAATTGACCTACGCTATTGGCATAGAGGGCAAGTTATGCTTGGCCAAATTGGCCTTTTGGTTATTTTTTATTAGTTTATTTGAGTTGGGCGGCTTTTCTCCCTACACCCCTCTTTAAAAAAAACAAGGGGGCTGTGGAGGGCAAAGCCCACCAACTCAAATAAACTGACAACACAAAAATTAACAGCAAGCACTAGCATGCACTGTACTCATGAAAATTTTATGCTATGTTACTAGTGGTGGTCCGATAATCTACACAATTGCCAAGATTCCCACAGGGACAGTACGCCAGAGTTATATTATCTTAGAAACAGTCCTGCATGCAAGACACTACCCAAACCATACATACAGTATAGCCATCTGTATGCACCGTGGCATGGCACTGCGCCACCCTCCCCCACTGCCCACAGCTGTTGCAGGCAACATGTCTCCCTCCATTGGAGGTCACTGAATCTGTGGCAACACTGGTGGCCTGTATGGATGATCTCAGTGTGTCTGGTGAGGCACTGACCCACAGAGGCCCACACCTCACACCTTGGCCTTTCAGAACCAGCCCCATCATCCAGTAGCTGGTACTTCCTGGCCTCCACCCGGTCAACAAGGTTGGCCAGCTCTGGTGTGGCCCACATCCGGTCTCACTGCAGCACAGCCTTGTTCCTTCTGCCTGACATTTTTGCTAATTCCTTGCCCTCTGTTAATGCTGCAAGCTCTGGAAATGTTCTTAGACTTATTGATGCATTCTTTCCATTTGCACAACATGTTTCCAAGTTAGTGCTCCACCAGTGTCAATTAGCATAGTGCATTACATACTTCCAGTGGAGGGGGGTTCTTCAGCATGTGGCAGGCAGGCATAGGATGGCATGTGCACAGTTCGCAAATGGGCAGGCCTGCACAACTCTGTGCAAAAACAAAAATATCCCAAAATTTGCACATACTGTGTATTGTTAAAATGCTTATATGTTATAGCTTAGTGTTTGTTGTTGAGTCATACCTGCTATGTAATTACTTGCTTATATCTGTTATACATTATTCTTCTCTTCCCCTTTCCTCCATGATGCATCTGTAAACAAGCTATTGTCAACTCAGTATTCTTTTCCTGGTGAAACTTTTGAAATAAATAAATAACATTGAGCAATGGCGTAGCATGCATCCCTGCACAGTATCATGATGTCATCCACGATATGTGATGTTGTGTCTGTGCTGCACATGTACATTGTACTAGTGGAGTTAAGATAGCGCTTGGAGAAAAGTTCATTATTCAAACAAAGTATGCAAATGAGCTAATTTTGCATTCCAAGGGCAAAATGCACATTAGCATGTCCTTACTGGAATGCATTAATTCATTAGCATGCCTAATTGTTCCTAGGGCACATAAAAGGAGCAATGTGTACCAACAAGATTCCACAGCAGAACTGCAGGTGGATAGAGGTGTTCTGTGGAAGGGCTGACAATAAGGACATAGCTGATCAGAGCACAGTGTATGTGCTGTATTATGATTAGATTATTCTGGTATCTGCACATGTCTGGGTGCAGTGATAGGCAGGTAGCAAGATGTGTGTTTGACCAGGACATGCAGGAACATGTTTGTGTCTTGGCCAGGGGTCAAGAGACTTGCACCTCAATGTACCTTAGATGTGTGCTCAGCTGTGTGTAAATGTTCAATTGTTTCCTCCCTCCCTGTTTCATACAGGCACAAAGATGGAAGACAACTTCTGGAGGAAAAGAAAGCATATTTTCTCAAAGAAGAAGGCATATGCCCTTGCCCAAACCTATGTGGACTATGAAGACCTGGTCCACAGAGGAAGGGTCACCAGGTCCAAGATCCAACAAGCATGGAACACCTTTACAGAAGCAGTCAGTGCTGTATGTGGCAGAGGCCACTCCAGGGATTAGGTGAAAAAGAGGGTGGAGGACCTGAAATGGTGCACAAAAGAGTACATGGCCAAGGTGAAGGTCAGCTAGCAGGCAACAGGCAGTGGGCCCAGTGAGAAAGTACCTGTATCTCTTGCTGAGGCACTAATGGCCTCAGTTGTCAGTGCAGTGCAAGTGACCGGCACACCGGAGATGGGTACGAGAACCTGGTTTGGACTGTCCAACCCTTGTTAGCAACTGTGTTCTAACCAACACATTGAGCCTGTGTGTACACATAGAAACATAGATTTTGACGGCAGATAAGGACCGCTTGGCCCACCCAGTCTGCCCATTTCCCTACCTATTGGATAAGCTGCAGATCCTAGTTAACCAGCAGCCTACTTCTTCCTACCCCCACCCCCTAGAATTGCCTTATGACTGTCCCATGCATGCTTGAATTCCACCACTGTTTTTGACTCCACAACCTCCTCTGGAAGGCCATTCCATGCATCCACAACCCTCTCTGTGAAAAAATACTTCCTTAAGTTACCTCTGAGCCGCCCCCTTCTATCTTCAAATTGTGCCCCCTTGTTCTTGCACACCTCTTTTTTTGAAAGATGCTACCCTCTTGGACTTTGTTGATTCCTTGAGATACTTGAAAGTTTCTATCATGTCCCCCTCTCGGCGCCTTTCCTCGAGGCTATACATATTCAGCTCCTTAAGTCTCTCTTCATATGTCTTCCGTGCAGGCCCTGCACCATTTTAGTTGCCCTCCTCTGGACAGCCTCCATCCTGTCTATATCCTTGCAGAGATTGGGTCTCCAGAACTGCATGCAGTACTCCAGATGGGGTCTCACCAACTGTCTGTACAGAGGGATATTAACTTCCTGTTTTCTGCTGGTGATGCCTCTCCCTATGCATCCCAGTATCCCCCCAGCCCTCCTTGCTGCCCTCTCACATTGCTTGCCCACCTTTAGGTTATCTGATATGACTACCCCCAGGTCCCTTTCCATTTTTGTTGTTGTTAGTATCTCACCCCCCATTGTGTACTCTTCCCCTGGGTTTTTGTTTCCCAGGTGCATTACCTTGCACTTCTTAGCATTGAATCTAAGCTGCCATACATTTGACCATTCCTCTAACCTTGCCAAGTCCCTTCTCATCCTTTCCACCCCACCTTGTGCATCAACTCTGTTGCAGATCTTTGTGTCATCTGCAAAGAGACATACTTTTCCTTCCAGTCCCTCTGCAATATCACACTTTGCATGCTGGGGAGGGGAGGGGAGGAGGGGGGAACGGTGACATGGACCATGACTGGACAAGTGAAATGTACAGGCACAGGGTACTCCACAGATCTGTGTTCTGCCTACACATCCTACTATCTGCCACTCACATGGGTCATCACTGCTGCATGTGCTGTCTGCAATGGTGTACCTATGTGTAGTGTTTTCCAGGCACACAAGGATGCCCTGAAATTGCCTAACCTCCCTCTGTAGGGTTCATGGTTACCTTTTGTACACTACAGCTGCTTACACCTCCCATCATTTGTCTAGCTCAATAGAGTATTTGTGGCAATGCAGGTAAATTTAGGAGGCACACACTGGGCTAATGTAGCACATCTACCTACCATATTCACATGTACCTGTCACCAAGTCCCCTTCCCTTTTGATGTTCCCTGCAAGCAGCCTTATCCACATGTAGTTGTGCCATTACAGACATGTCCAGACCATGAATGCTGGTTGTGTTGCAAAATGGATGTAGTGTGCATGGCACTATCTATTTGTCTGGGTGGTGTGGCGGTCTGTTTTGTACTCACTTACCATGCCACACATGTGTTACCTCCTGTGTGATCACTGGTAATGGGGGTGGTGTGGTGTGTTTAGAGCTGGTGGTGTATGGCCATTGCACAGCATGTGCAGGATGCGCTGTAAGACACAATGCACTCAGCATGCATGCTACCATGGTTGAAACACAGTTATGTTCATTAATGTGCAATATCACTCTTTTCTCATTTCTCAGCATTTCATTCTATGGTGGAGGACACAGTCCTTCAGGACAGAGTCAGACCACCCCGCCATGTCCTGCTCCTGAGGGTCACACGTGCCAGGGCAGAAGGTTATAAAGATAGAGAGGAGAAACAGCAGGTTTGCAAAGATGACTGCACCTTTGTGGAGAAGTGGAGGATCAAGATGTCTGGCTCAGACCAAGAGGGGTTGCCTGCCCCTGCTGGCCGCCCTACACATGAGGCCTAACCCCCCTCTCCAGCACGGCCATGGTCATGCTGCCACAGCCCATTACCCTTAGCACAGCCAAAGTTGTGCCACTCTGGACTCCACACAAGACATGGCCCACACTCTTCCTCCCAAAGCCAACCCCACTGGCCCAGCCAACACTGTGCCAGCCCAGGACCCCACCACCAGCATGGACCCCCCCGCACCCTGCCAATCCCATAAGCCCAGCCACTGCTGTGCCTCCCCAACCACTACATATCACAGCACTGACTGTGGTGCAGACCCAGGCTATGTACTGGACATGGGTGCAACCTGATCCTGTCCCAATGGCAGTCCAGCACAACACCAGGAGACAGTGAACAACCATCAACTGTTACAGTCGCCATGGGGGCCCAGAAGAGTGTACTGCATGAACTGGTACAAATATGCAGCAAGATGAACAGCAGTGTGCCACTGTGCCAAGCAGTGTGCTGAGGCACACCATGAAGATTGCATGTCTGCCATCTATGAACTGTGGCAGAACCTTTCTGCCAACATGTCTGTCACCATGGATCACCTGTGTGCCACTGTGTGGGAGGCTGCAGCCACAGTTTCAGGCACCCTGAGGGCAGCCAGAGCCCTGGCTGGTCCAGTTGGATGATGTCATGCCACAGCAGAGACAGCAGTGAATCAGCACACCATGCAGTGCTTGCAATGGGACCCCTGAACACCAAGAACACCAAGGGCATCATGCACCCCTGGCCATGACCTGCTCCTCAGCAGGAGAAGTACTCAATGAGACCATTGCCATGGGTATTCAACACCATATGAAGGCTCATCCCTTATTCTGTGGATGGTGAGCCCCCTCTGCCCCCAGGTACAGTGCACCTATGCCATCCATACCAGTGGCACCTAGTGTACATACCGGCCCCCCGCCCCATCCCACATGTGCCATTTTATGCCGCTTCACATTACCCATGTGTCACCACCCCTGCCCAACTCACCTCAATTGTCTGTTCTCATCTCCCACCGAAACGGAGATTTATTCACATTCATTCACCCTTTTAGACCCCCAACCTGGATGGCATATTCTTTCTCTTGATCCCTCTTTGACTCTTCCCTCCCACCTGGATAGCATGTTCTTCCTTTTAATTCCCTTCTGGAACCCCCTGCCTGGATGGCATATTATTTCCTTCGCTCCCCCTTTGAGACTCCACCTCCACCTGGATGACACATTCTTGTTTTTTGATCCCCCTTTTACACCCTCCCCACCTGGGTGGCATGTTATTTCTTTTTATCCCTTTTACACCCTGCCAACCCCCTGCCTGGATGGCCTTCTAGTTTTGTTTTATGTATAATATTTACAGGATACATTTTCAGAACAAATTATAGTCTCCCATGTAGTCTGGTTCTAAATAGATCTCTGATGAGGCAGGCTTAGTACTCCTGTGACCTCCTGGCCTTCCCGAGTTATGCCTGTTGAGCTACTCCTGCATCCCTTGATCCACTGGCTCAGCATCTGTTGTAGGGTGTTCCTTTGGTGCCAGTAGGTCTATCCCATGGTTAAGTGTCATATTGTGTAGTATGCAACAAGCAAGGAATATGCCACAGGCATTAGGACAGGTGTACTGAAGGGCACCATGGGAACAGTCAAGGCACCTAAACCATATCTTGAGCATTCGTCACAGGTCAAGTGTGAGGAGCCAGGGATGCAGGGGATATGCACTGTCCCCTGTCTAGTTAAAGGTCAGAGGTTAGTGAAATCATCAGTAACATGGGAGGAGAAGTCTTTGGAGTATACTTACTGACAAGGTGCCCACTAGGGATGTCCCCACCTTCAAACCTTTGGCACAGGATGGAATTGTGCCATATGAAAGCTCCATGGGAATTGCCTGGGGACCATGCCAGGATATTGATGATTCACCCTGTTGCATCACACATTACCTGGCAGTTGATGGAATGGTGCCCCTTCCTATTCACATTGGTCTCAGATCCATTACCAGTGGGTGCCCAGATGGCAACATGGGTACAATCAATGGCACTGAGTACAGATGGTAGGTGCGCAACTTGGTAACACCACTGCATGGCTGCTGTATGCTCTGCTGGTGTGGTGAGGAATACAATAAACTCCCCAGCATGGACCTGACTGTGAGATACCAGTGGTGTCTCTCACCAGAGTCTGGAAGATTTGAGTGGCCAGAAAGCACAGGGCAACTGTCTCCTTGAGCTCTATGGACATTGCAAGGCTATGCTGGGTGTCTGTCTGGAGCTGGTCATGCAGCAGCTCACACACCAACATGATCATGGTCCTGTTGAGCCTGTACCAGTCCATGATTTGTTCACTACTAAGCACTTTGAATGTGACTCATGGACCATACTGTCTGCTTGCAGCACAACACCTCTGAGAGCTGCACCTGTGCTTGGGGAGGCATTGGCCCTTTTCTCATCTTGTATGACCAGCTGCATCAGGTGCACAACAAGAGCCATATAGTTGTTGACTAGGTGTGTGGGTGTTCTGCAGTGCCTCTCCCTGCCTCTGGGTTTGCCCCATGTTAAGAGATGCTTTTTATAGATGGCATTTGCTGAACGCTACTGTGCTGCGCTTTTCTGTTTGTGCAGCAGTATATCACTGAATATCACACTGCACATGATATTTATGTCACCCCCCATCCATTTCAGTACTGCATACATAATTCTTCACTATAACACTGTCATCGAGGCACAGGTCAGGAAGCAAATGAAAAAAAGGATCAGTTTCAAAATTCGCAAATAGCATTTTATTTTTCTTAACAACAGCAAAACAAAAAATATAAATTATTCTGTGTAACTATTTACAAAGGCAGTACAAATAGAGAAAACCAAGTCCTCCTGCTGAGGGTATCTCTTAATTCCAAGTTTCAGCCTCTCACTCTCCTTGTATCTCTGTCAAAAACATTGCTGCTCTTTTTATAAGTCTTTGTTGGGGAACTCATTAAGAGACCCTGCTTCTCACAGAATGTTCTTGTAAGTTTCATTCTTTGCAGGTGCAACAAAAAGAACATAGTGACCCAGAGCTGACCTCTTGTTTACAATTCTGCAAAAGGCTTAAAAACTACATCTTAGGTTAACCTCTTGAGTTCCAAATAGCTTTGCAATCATTTCAACAGTATAACTATATACTGTTTTAGCTTTGCAATCATTTCAACAGTATAACTATATACGTTTTTAAATAAAGGAATCCTAGAATCAGTAACATTTCCACATAAAGATTCACATATATGTTATACCCACAGATATACAAGGGGGAAGAAAAGACAGAAATAGCAAGGGAATGCAGAGAGATAGCGAGAGGCAGAGAACTGCAAAACTGTCAAAGTGATCAGTTCCTAGATCTCACGAGAAAATTTGGTTGCGCAACCTGGCAGAGAACAGACAGAAAAGGAGAGGACAGAACAGATCCTTGTGTTTAAACTCATTCTGCATAACAAATGGGGCAAGGTCTTATTAAACCCTGTCACAAGCACTCACACAAATAACATGTGCAGCTCAGTCCTTTGAATATGGGAAGCAGGGACAAATTCATGTGCAGCACTAGTGCAAATAATCTGCGCTAGGCACAACGCTTCAAATATTTGTCCTGTCATGTAGTCTTTAAATTAACATTGTCTCAGTCATACACTATGTATAGCACTTACTTTGTCCTGTATTCTTACAAAGTGCTATTTCTGGGGGTCAGTTACATATAAATGAAACATAGACTGTGTTGGCAGAAAATGACTGGTAGGCCCATCTAATCTGTTCTATTTTCCCTGCCTATTACTACACCCTGGACCCAATTTGGGCACAGATGTCCCTCCCTCCCTCCTTCCATTCCTTTATCTATTCTGCCAATGTGCCTATCTCACTCATGCTTGAAGCTCCCCAATGTTTTTGCTCCCACTACCTCTTCTGACAAGCTGTTCTAGGCAACCTTTCTGTGATGAGGTATTTCCTCACATTCTTCTTAAACCTCTTAAACCTCTCCCACTCAAGCTTCATAGCATGCCCCTATGCTCTGGTGCACCTCCTCCCTGAAAGGCACTCCCCTCCTGCACCTTGTTCACCCCTGTCAGGTATTTATAGGTCTCAGTCATGTCCCCTCTCTGTCCTCTTCTCCAGGTTGAGCTCCTGCAGCGTCTCTTTGTATTCTGTCTCATAAACCCCAGAACAATTTTGGTAGCCACTTCCACCCTGACAATGTCCTTGCAGAGGTGCTTCCTCCAGAATTGGACACAGTACGCCAGGTGGGATCTCACTAGTGAGTGATACAGTAGCAACATCACCTCCCTTCTCCTACTAGAAATCCCTCTCCCTATGCATCTCAGTATCCTGCTAGCCTTGCCTACTGCCTTGTTGCACTGCCCTGCCACCTTGAGATCATCAGATATGATTATCCCAAGGTATCTCTCTTACTTGTTGACTGCAAGTACCCCCCCAGCTTATATACAGCCCCTGTGTTTCCCCACAGCAGGTGCATAACTTTGCACATTTTGTCACTGAAACCCAGCTGCCACACCCTGGTCCACTCCTCTGGTTTCCCCAAATCCCTTTGTGTTCCTTCCACCCACTCCTGGGTTTCCATGCTGTTGCAGATTTTTGTGTCATCTGCAAAGAAACACACCCCTCCCCTCCAGTTCCTTAGCAATGTCACTTATGAAGACATTGAAGAGGACGGGACCCAGTACTGATCTCTCTGGTACTCCACTGGTCAATCTCCCATCCCCTGAGTGACTGCCATTCACCACCAACCTCTGCCTCCTATCTTTCAACCATTTAGATATCCAGCTTACCACTCTCCCCCGCCGCAAGTTGCTAAGCTTCTTAATCAGCCTCCTCAAAGGGGATAAGGGGGAGTGTGTGGAGGAGGACCAAGGAAAAGCATCTATCCTAAATAGATACTTCTGCTCAGTATTTACTGAGGAGAAGGTAGGGTAGGGCCCTCAGGTCAGCACCATGGACACAGGGGAGAGGGAAGTGTGCACAAGTCCCTTCACAAAAGAAAGGGTCCTACAAGAGTTTTCTAAGCTCAGGGTGGACAAGGCAATAGGACCTGATGGCCTACATCCCAGGGTACTAAAGGAGCTAAGGATGGAACAAGCAGAGCCATTAGCAGAACTGTTTAGTGAGTCTCTGAGCACAAGAGAGGTCCCAGAAGACTGGAGAAGGGTCCATATGATCCTACTGCACAAGCGTGGCAGCAGGAAAGAGGCTAGAAACTACAGACCAGTCAGTCTTACCTCAGTAGTGAGCAAGATTGTGGAGGCACCCCTTAAGGAAAGGATAGTGCAACACCTGGAATCCATAGGAGCACAGGATCCAAGACAGCATGGGTTTGCAACAGGAAGATCCTGTCAAACAAATCTCATAGATTTCTTTGACTGGGTAACCAGAGTGTGGACCAAGGGGGTGCAGTTGATGTCACCTACCTTGACTTCAGCAAAGCTTTCCGTACTGTTCCACATAGAAGATTGATTAATAAGCCTGGTAGGCTCGGGGTGGGTCAGAGGTTGGTCAGCAGTGTGGCAAATTGGTTGGCGGGCAGAAAACAGAGAGTGGTGGTAAACAGTATATAGTCAGAAGAGAAGCAAGTCACAAGTGGGGTACCTCAGGGATCAGTCCTGGGACCAGTCCTCTTCAATATCTTCATCAGTGAGGTTGCAGATGGACTGGAGGGTAAGGTTTGCCAGTTTGCAGATGACACCAAGATCTGCAACAGAGTAGATGATCCAGATGGGGTGGGCAGAATGAGAAGAGATCTGGAAAAACTGGCAAAATGGTCAGAAGAGTGGCAACTGGGGTTTAATGCAAAGAAGTGCAAGATCATGCACATAGCAAAGAGAAACCCTGAAGCTACCTATAAGTTGGGAGAGGAGTTGCTGGCAATCACAAGGGAAGAAAGAGACTTGGGCATCTTCATCACAGATAACCTGAAATCATCCAAACAGACCACTAAAGCAATAGGTAAGGCTACAGGGATGTTGGGGTGTATTAGTAGGGGTATCACAAGTTGTAAGAGGGAGGTAATAATCCCTCTTTACAAGACACTGGCTAGGCCCCACTTGGAGTACTGTGTGCAGTACTGGAGGCTGCTGCTGCACAAGGACATTAACAAAATGGAGGCAGTCCAGAGAAGGGTAACCAAAATGGTGCAGGAACTGCATTAGAAAACATATCAGAACAGATTTAATGGAGCTCAATATGTATACCCTAGAACAAAGGAGGGAGAGAGGTGATATGATCGAAACATTCAAACATCTTAAGGGCATTAACAAGGTGAAAGAGTCTAACATGTTTCAATATACGAAAAATAGCAGGACAAGACGACATAACATGAGATTAGAGGGAGGCCGATTAAGGGGTAATGTGCAGAAGTTATTTTTCACAGAAAGGGTGGTGGATGCATGGAACGGCCTACCTCAGGAAGTGGTGGATATGAATACAGTACAGGGCTTCAAACAGGTATGGGATAGGCATAAGGGCGCAATACAGATGAGTATGACTAGATAGGCCATTGACAGAGTAAAGGCCTATGGCACATTCATAAGATAGAAAAAATGGGCAGACTGGATGGGCCTTGTGGTTCTTATCTGCTATCAACTTCTATGTTTCTATGTTCCTGTCTGATACAGTGTCAAAGGTCTCACTGAAGTCCAGACAGGCCACATCCACTGCCCTTCCCTTATCCACCTCCCTAGTTTCACAGCCAAAGAAATCTATGAAATTTGTTTGACATGACCTCCCACCTATGAAGCCGTGCTGTCAGTGGTCCTGCAGCCCATTCATCTCCAGACACTTCTTCAGTCTCCTTCAGCAGTGTTTCCATTACTATCCCCACCACTGAGGTTTGACTGACAGGTCTGTAACTGTTAGCCTCCTCCCTGCTGCCACTCTTTTGAAGAAGAACCACATTGGCCCTCCTCCAGTCCTCTGAAACTACCCCATCTCCAAAGAGATGCTGAAAATGAAGACAAACTTATTTAATTTGGTTTCTGCAAATACAGAATTGCCTTCAATGACATGCATATATGAATGAGATGTGCATATACATGAGCATACAGAGAAAAGCATATTTACCAACAAACTGAGGCAGTTAATATACAGCATGTTAACGTGTACTGTATTAAATGTATCAGCATATTTAAAATGCACTTAGACATTAGAAAAATGTTTTTTATTTTAAAAACATCAACATATTTAGCTTTATTTAGAGCAAATCTGAGTTATTTTTAATTTATTCTGGAATAAAATATTGTTTCAGATAATGTTTTCACTAACAGACAAAACGATACATAGAAAGGAAATTGAAGAAGAACAGTTGCTACTGTATACAAAGTTTACAAATAAATTAAGTGTCAATAAAGAAATGGAACAAGGTCAAAACCGTGTATACAATATTGCATGGTCCAAAACCATGCAGGCAAAATCGCATAAGGAAAGAGTGCTGAAAAAGAACAGCTACAGCAGAGACAGCGTAAATAAAGCCACGGAGATGCAGCATTGGAAACCACACTCAGGGAAGTTTAAAATTCAGAGCTTAGCATGTTTACTAAGGAGGAAACATAAGTGGAAGGGGGCAGAAGAAACTCAGGGGGGGCACATTTACTAATAAATCTCCATGGTGGAGGCAACTTGGGGGAGTGGTCGTGGAAGCATACTCCCGGACCGACTGCAGACAACACTTCAACATGCCAGATGGTAAGTTTCTATGCAGGCGGCTATACCCCCACACCCGCCATAGGGGACTTTGCTCCCACACCACCCTTAACTTTAGATAATCAACTCCGGGGGATGAAAATTTTTTTGGGGGGGTTTACTGAGCCAATGGCAAAAACAATAGTTTCAGCACAGCAAATAAGCACACGACTGTGGACATGTACATGGTGTACTACACTGACATGCTATTATTCACTGTAGCCATTTTCACTTACGCTGTTTTGTCTGTGTGGTTTTTATCCCACTCTTATACATTCGCGCTTTTGACAAGCTACGTAATAAAATAGTACTAATGTGCAATGTACTATAAAAATAGCAATAAATTTAAGCTGAGCAGCCTGTATGTATTTTACTGCCATTTAAATATGTTATACAAAACAAGTGACACAAAACAATTACACATGCAAAGTTACAATTTGTAGTACTGGATGAAAACTACAAATTATAAATTATCTAATTATGTATAGGACTTCCACATATTAATTATATTTTTCCTCTTTAACAAGATTGATTATATAAACTTACAACTTTCTAATATCGCTATGTTAATCCATAATAGAAAAAAATAAATATGCAAAGTTTAATGTTTCATAACTATAAACAATTCAAGTTGGCCCTCAAGACGGCCTTCTCTCATCGCCTCCCCAGGTTATGGAATACCCTTCCCCCTCAAGGCTGACACTCTTCCTCCCCATACTCCATCGCAACAGCTCTGCATAACTTCTACTCAGTTAACTGTACCTGTGTTTAACACCTACCACTCCCGCCTAATCTAAATTATCACCTGTACCATCCACATCATGCATCTATCTAATTCCCTATATCTCCTCCCCTCTGGTGCCCTCCCCACTACCTTACTCCATCTCCTTCCCTTCCTTTCTGCCCCCCTTCTGCCACCTACCCCAGCTTCCCCCGGTTCTCTCCCCACTACCTTATTCCATCTCCTTCCTTTGCCTCCCCCCCTCCCTTTTCTGCTACCTACCCCATCGACCCGCCCTCCTTTGGTACCAACCAATATTAAGTTCTACCAAAGCTGACAGTTTTCTGATACTCTCCCTTGACTCATTGCCTACCTACGGTAGCACTAGCCTGACCTCCACCACAGTTAGTTCTCTGCACTATTGCTGTTGTGATCTGTACTTGTACTGCTCGTGTATAATATGTATATATGTAAAATATGTATATAACCCAGGTATTCCTACCATGTCACTTTGAATTACCACCCTGCTTTTACTGCAATGAGATAAGCAACTTGTTGTTCAGTGTGCCCTTCCTGGTGAAACATTTCAATAAATAAATAAAAATACCTACACGCAAATTGTACCTGCTTGCAGTTCTCACAGTTGTTTTTAATTTGTCAACCTATGTAAAAACATATCACATTGTTTTGTATATATTAACATGTTAAAAATACATTGCCATTTTTAAAATTATGTTGTGCTGAAAATATATAACATGACTGCAAAATCACACAGTTTAGTTACATGATGTATATTTACATCTGACAGATATATTAGCAATGTACTGATTAAAGGGACACTGTCAACCCCCTTAGGCCTCCAAGTGTCTTAAGTTTTGAGAACACATTTAATGATTGGTCACATTCTGTAGACTGCTAAAATAGCAGGTAGTCTGACTCTGATTTCTTATTTCTTACAAAAGTGAAAAACAGACAGTCCGCCATACTGGTGTTACCATATAAAAACGTGTTTGTTTACATTTTATAATAACAGGCTTTCCCTTTTTCCCATAGGGAAACCTGTGGCATCATTTTCCTCTATAAAGGAGTGTTTATAACAGCAAACATGCACTGGGTTTCCCTCACTCCGCGCATGCACCAGCCTCAGCTCTTCCATTCTGACCGCTGGCTGCCTCGTCTTGCCCCCAGAGACTGAACTGCCACTTGGACTCGGCAGGTTATTTAAAAAAAAATCAACAACCAGGAAAAAACGTGAATCTTCGCAGGTGACCAAAATAAATAAATAAACATTTAATAAATAAATAAAGGTGACCATTGACCATGCTGAAGCCTAACCGGACTGTGGCTGCACACAAACTTCTCTTATTTTATATAATTGCTGTGGCAAAAAATGGAAACCCAGCAATTACATAAAATAAAATATGGGGTGGTGCAAAACCTTGAATTGTACACACACCCTCAGTGCTGGATGCCTAGATAAACCCCTTGAGCTTCACTCTCAGGGTTTATGTGGCATCCAACACCTCAGGTGTATGTACAATTCTTATTACACACACCACCACATATATTATTCAATATTTTGTCAACCCCCACTGCATCTTTCCTGTGCTTGGAAAAAACTTAACAGGGTCTAGCCACTTATGATACAGTTGGGGGAGAGATGACTATTGCATAATACAGACCACTAAGCTTCACATCTATAGTGGGGAAGTTACTTGAGACCATCTTGAAGGAAAGGCTGGTGGAGTTTCTGAAAGTAAGCTGCCTTCAAGATGGACATAAACATGGTTTGGTGAAGGGGGATCTTGACAAACCAATCTGGTCAAGTTCTTTGACTGGGTGACAAAATCTCTGGATGGGGAACAGCCAGTTGATGTCCTATATCTTGACTTCAGCAAAGCATTTGATTCTGTGCCACACAGGAGACTAGTGAGCAAGCTGAGGGACTTTGGGGTGTGAGTAAGATGGTTAAATGGATTGGGAGCTGGTTGGGCAACAGGTAGCAGAGGGTGGTGGTGGGGGGGAGCTCTTAACTTCTAGGATGGTCACTAGTGGAGTCCTGCAAGGGTCTGTTATGGGCCCAATAATGTTCAATGCTTTCATAGCCAACATTGCAGATGGAGTCACAAGTAAAATGAATCTGTTTGCTGACAACTCCAAACTGGGAACAGTAGTGGATAGAGAATAGGGAACAAGGGCACTCTAGGATGATCTGGAATGCTTGGAGCAGTTGTCAAAAACATGGCAGCTGAGGTTCAACACCAGGAAGTGTAGTGTACTGCACTTGTGAGCTAGGAAGCTGGGTTATAGCTATCACATGAAGGGGAGCAGTTATCCACCTTGGAGGAAGAAAGAGATCTGGGGGTGGTGATTACAGGTAAAATTAATCACTCTGAACAATGTAGGGAGGAAGCAGCAAAAGCTAACAGAGTACTGGGTTGCATTGTGAGGGAGATTACTTCAAGAAGGGAGAAGGTTATCCTACCACTGTACAAATCCTTAGTGAGGCCTCACCTGGAGTAGTGTGTGCAGTTCTGGCACCCATACTTAAAGAGGGATGTCATGTTACTGGAGAGGGTCCAGTGGAGGGTGACTAAGTTGATTCACTGTATGGGGGATAAGACTTACAAGGAGAGACTGAGGGGGCTCAACCTGTACTCTATGAAGGGCAGAAGGGACCGGGGGGATATGACTGAGACCTTCAAGTACTTGAAGGGTATCAACAGAGTTAAAACTGAGTGGTTGTTTAGATTGAAGAGGGAAGGAACCGCAAGGGGCACAGCATGAAGTGGGTGGGGGGGGAATTAGGAGGAAACTGAGAAGGCACTACTTTACAGAAAGGGTGGTGGTGCCATGGAATGTGTTGCCGGAGGAGGTGATCTGAATGGATTCAGTGGGGAGCTTTAAGAGGGGATGGAGCAGGTACATGAGCATGGCACAGGTGCAGAGGGGACAATGGGAGATCTCTGGGAAGAGACCTTAGGAGGGCAGAAGGCACTGGGGGTGGGGAGAAGCAGCAGCAGCATCTCAGCTGTGAGCTGAGCTCAAGCAGATGTGATAGACCTGGTCTAATTCTTCTGGCATAGTTGTATGTTTGTATAATGAGTGTCTGCACTGTTTTGGGGTGTTTCTAACATTCAGGAAGTATGTAAGAAGAGTAAATCAATGATCTGAAACAAAATAAGTTTGGGTATAATTACACCATTAGGATGTATTTCAATTCTACTTAGAAAAGAAGCAGATAAAACAGCAAGCAACATCAATGATTTTTAGAGAAGGGTAAGCAATCATGAAATGTAAGTTTTCAACTAGAAATAATACCTACCGGCTCAATATGTCGCACGCTTAATAGCGTACAACATACCAGCACAACAAGAACAGCACGATAAGGAGCAGTGAGAGGGTGCAATACCACTAAAAGAAGTATATGCAGTAGTGCACCCCATCTCTGTTCTCATGCAAAGGATAACACCTCTGCAGGGACAGGGGGCTGGCGAGATACTGCCGTGGCTCGATGGGATGAGCCACTAGTATGAAGGGTTGCCGGCAGTGTGTTTGGGACCAGGTTTCAATTCCCAGACACAAAATTTTATTTTTCACATGTTGCATGCTTTTAAGTGATAACCCCCCGAGTAAGATATATATAGTGGGGGGTCTGAGGTTACAACCCCAAAATGGTGAGTGCAGCGGCTTAGCCCCACAAAGGAAGACAAATGCTACTGCAATATATTGTGCTGTATTGGCAGCGCGGTATATTGTGGCTGCATAATGTCTTGCGACATTATGACTCCATGCCGAAATAATATGATGCAAAAGTGCTTGACATTGTCACTTTAATTTACATCACCATACTATATTTGGCAAGCACACTGACTCAGTTAAAAAAACAAAAGTTGATGGATTTCAAATATTGTGACCTGTTGAATATGTGTAGTAAGAACACATTTATACAATTATGTTTTTATTCCCATTTTTTAACCTTATCGCATGAAGACAAATACACAGTTCTTCCTTTCTCAGTGCATAAAAATGAATGTTTACACAATTATGAATGTTCAAGTAAAATGTTAATTATATCAAAATAAAAATAATTGAAAACAAAAGAAATGTACACTGTTACCTGTATTGTGTGGACATTTTTAAAGATTCATAAGTTTATCAGAGTGGTGGTTATTGTCCTGTAAAATGGTTATCAATAATTGTGCCCTTGACAGTTAGTTGAAAATAAAGACCAGCATTTCTGTACATACTGTACCTATTCTTACCCCCATTACTAGGACACAAAATGTGTTGTTTCTGTGGGTAAGTATATATATATTATCTATTTATTTAAGTCACCTGTTTTGGAAAGTTTTACTCTGTAGATTTAGGGGCAGGTAATTGTGTCTTCTGCTATTCCTCATGCTCTGGCACCTTTTTAACCATTTTTTTATTATGGCTTTACTCAAAATACCATAGACAATATACCACAAGTACAGTGTGTGTGTGTGTGGGAAATTCTAGCATTCCCAGGTGTTCAGGTATCTTTCTCCATTGTCAGGTATATTATTACTAGTGGAAATATCTGTGAGAGATCAGATCTCTCTCTTGAGAAACATAAAAGCCAATACTGGGCATTACCAGAATGTGTGAGTATTGTGTACCACAAGCTCTCTGCAGTCTCTTTAGCATGGTATTTCATGTCCAGTTTTATATTTGTTTTGGATATGTGGAGTGATAAACATTTTAATCTTTGCCTTCCAAATAGTCCGGCCCTGTAGACAAGTATATTGTTCTATGAAATGTCATAAGGAATTCACTCCATTCCTCCTCTGAGATTAATAAACCATTCACTTTCTCCACATAGCCTTTGCATCTGCCAGAGATAACGCGTATACACTTTGTAAAACCATGTATATATCAGAAATGGTTTCCTTCATCATATGGTCTTCCATCATTTGAGAGAATGCCTTCAGAATGTCTGTTTCCACCCCAATTACTAAGAACTTATGCTCACTCATTCAGTGATACCTAAATAGGTAGGAGTTCATGGCTTAAATATCTCCCAATATGTGCAAAACAAAACTCTTGTCCTTGCTCAAAAATTTACATGGAGAAAGGAGACCAGTTACAGTATATCCATCTTTCTATAACAACCAGCAGTTTGAGCAGGTAAAAATATAGGATACCTCAAGAACCATTCTCATTGCCATAAGTAATGCTGTAATTTAGACCTTTTTTCACCAACCTCCAATATTAGAAAGAGGCTTTATGCCCTGACCAGCAGGTTTTTCCCCTTTCTTTTTCCAACTTTGGGGCAGGTACTGGTACATGCAGAAGGGAATATAATTTCCTATATGTTTCATCAATGTCTTTTTCAGCAGGCCACAACATTCTTCATGTACTACAACGTTATTATCTGGAGATGTATTGTAACGCAGTACCATTCTAAAGTTGGCAAAGTGTAACCCCCTTTACTCTTCTGTAGTTGCATGGGGCTGGATATTCAATGGTAGTTGTGTGCCACAAGTCCTGATGGCATCAACGACATGGGGCACCGAACTTGTGGCAATAAAATTAGATTTTCTATTGCATGCATCCTGTGGAAACCTGCTAGACCACTTTTCTGCTGTCTAGTGTGCATCAGTGATAGGCATCTTACAAGCAGCTTGTAGCTAGTCATACTACAGGCTGCAATAAAGGAGGTCCAAGTGCCAGAACTACATCTGCAATTAGAACATTAGGTGCAGTTGCAGCATTTGGATTTGGCACAGCTGCAGTGATGCATGGGATCATTGCAAGGGCTGATGCAGTCACTGTGTCATTCTTTGGAAATGGAAATCTGCCCCTTGGGCTTGAGTTTTTCCTTTGGGTGCCTCCCAGCTGAACCAAAAGTTAACTATTTTTTCTGCCAAGTCTGAAATAACTTTCTGGTTATTTAAGATGGTATACATTGAAATAAATAAAGAAAACATGGCAGAATGAAATTGTGATGTCATAATGCTGCGGATATTACAGGCACTGCATCATTCTTGGAAAATCTGCCCCTTGGTCTTGAGTTTTTCCTTTGGGCACCTCCCAGCTCAGATAAAAGCTATTTTTTTCTGCCAGGTCTGAAATAACTTTTTGGTTACAGTATGTGAGATGGTATACATTGACATAAATAAAAGAAACTTGGCAGGATGAAAATGTGATGGCACAATGCTGCAGATATTTCATTTTATACAATTCAATGAATTGTCTGCTTAGGTTAATCTTCCATTAAGATCTTTTTATCATGTCTCTTTTCCATTTAGACATAATATGCATGGTCAATAACACTTTTATCACAGTTGTCACTGCTACGGTTGCCTCCAGTGACACTTAATACCTCTCAAGTACTTTCTTCCTAATTGCACCAGTGGTGTATTTCTTTGTTCTTTTTTTAGAAAAGGTCATATATGTAGCTAAAATATAAGAAGTAAGTGAATTGTAAGCCAAAGAGAGTTATACCTTGACTGTTAATGTCCCTTGTAATTCATTTTGGAAATCTTATAAGCCAGCAGACAGGTTGTGCCAGTTGACAAGCAATTTTGGCCTGAAGTCAGCTTAAACTGGCTGAGGGTTTGGCAGTGAGAAGTTTAGAAAAAACATTCAATCTCAATGAAAGAGGAAGGTGTCAAAGGTTATTTCTGTGAGCAAACTTCCAAAATAACTATCCATACAGAGAGCTTGAACATATTCAATGCTGTTCATTCTTTTGTAGAGGTCAGCAATTCCCTCTCTAGGCTTTGCAAAAGCTTTCTTGATTTTCTTAACTGAACCATTACTTTTTCTATTATGCAGGTGGTACTATAATTCTGAATGAAAATCACATGGGAAAAGATAAGCAGTTGTTTTCCCAGTCTGAGTTCAATTAAACAAGACATCTAATAAAAGAAGTGTCTTTTATAAAGTTCCCAGTCATCTGATCAAGCACCTCGAGTCTGCTCCCAGTCCCAGGTTGCCAGCATGGGAGCGTAATGTGCTATCTGCTGGGACCTTGTGTGACCTGGTCATGATCATTATCAATACAGAGCTTGTTCTTCTCAAACACTAAATCATTTTTTTCATCAAGAAACTCTTAAAACCTCCTGTTTATACTAAGTAAACTGCAGGACCAGGGATCTGGGGTGAGCTCTAGAGTCCATGGGCTGTGTAATAAATGTGGAGTGTGCGCTCTCTATGTTTTACCTGTGGTGGAATTCAAACATGGTGTGCATGAGCTCATTAAAAAAACTGGGCTACCAGAACCCCTTCTGAGCCTCAGGCAAACCATACTATAAATCCACAGATTACTTCTGCACAGCTGGTCATCCTGATCATTATTTTTCAGCTGTAGTGTACATATCTACTGCACTAGCTGTATAATGACATGGTCCAATTCATCTGCCTGGAGTGAAAGACCACGTCATCAGCCATGGAAGATTCTAGGATCCCAGAGCCCCATTTACTGTATCCAGCTCTGTTTGAGAGTCCCATACCCCCCATTTCCCATCTCTGATCACAACTAACCATCATGAGCCTCACTGACCATCCCATTCCCCATTTCCCATCTCTGATCCCCCACTGACTTCCCCAACCCCACAACTGAACATCTTGAGCCCCACTGAAAAACCTAACACCAAACTGAGAGCCCCAACCCCTCAATTTACAGCCCCAACCCCCCAATTGAGAGACACAACCCACAGATGACAGCTCTGAGTGATTATTGAAAGTCTGTAAGCTCCATGGACAGTCCTTGAATCCCACTGATTATGCCCAACTAACTAACTAACCATCCTGTCCCAATTTTTTAACATCCCAGACCCTCAATGAACATCCCTAACCTGCATTCACTATCCTGAACCCTTCCATTGACCATCCCAACCACTCATTGCCAGCCCCCAGACCTCACATTCATAATCTCCAACCCCCATTGACAACCTGACTACCACTGACAATCGTGATCCCCATTGACAAAATCAACCCCCAATGAGAAGCTCTGACCTTCCCTTGAGGATCTGACACCTGCCATGAGAATTCTGATCTCCTCTTTGCAAACCACCCACCCTGTTTAGAACCCTGAATCTCCACTGAGAGCTCCTGTCACCTGCTGACAACCCTAACACCCACTGAGTACCCTGACCCCCATTCATATCCTGACACTCACCACTGACAATTCTCAACCCCCATTGAGAATCCTGAATCCCTGACTTCCGGTTATGCAGTGCACTGGTTAACAGCTCTCTTGCATCACTCCAGCCACCCAACTCCCCTTTTTTGTTTTATTCCACAAAACGTCTACTGGAAAAGCATTTAATTGATTTTACAAAGCGACAAAATGGCCTCTGGCTCTCAAGCATTGCATCAAATACTTACCATGGATGCCAAAATGAAGAGAGCGCACTACGGCATACCTCACCACTAACTCCAGAAAAGGTCCCAAAGAAGCCATGGGCCTCCAGCTCCTCCTGGGGCACTAGCACTGGGTCTTCATCCACTGAATATGAGCCACTGACTTTACTTTGTTTCTTAGAAGAATTTAAACCCTTTCGGGAAGATCTTCATAACATAACTTTGGAGCTCAAATCCCTAATGCAAGTTCTGGAAGATGACTCACAAAAGACTCAGATAATTTTGCTAGAATCTGTTCTTTAGAAAGGAGACTTGACAAAATGGAACCAGAACTAATAGCCTGCAAACACAAAATGTCCAGACTGGAATTAAAAGTGGAAGATCTAGAGGGCCACAGTTGCCATAACAATGCGGTCCTCATAGATCTCCCTGAAGGGGAAGAAGGCCAGGACAGTGTGCTTTTGTACAGAAAATGGTGGAAAAAATTGTTGGCCCCTCTCCATTCCATCCACCTATCCATTATCAAGCAGGCACTTGTGAGCCCTTTCGACCCTAAAACACCAGGAGCCACCCACTAGAATTTATTAAATTGTATTGCAAATACGAGGTTGAGCTTGCAAACTTTTTGTAGCGATTTGAATAGAGGAGAACTGTGGCCTTGTTCTAATTGTTAAGCTCCCTATTCGACACCTGTGAGCCATTCATTGGCCAGACCACACTTTAAGTAATGAAGCCTAGAGAGTGATCTCTTCAAAAATATAGAGAAAGCAGGGAGACTTCAGCTCTGATAAGGCAAGTTAAAATGTGATGCTTTTTACCTGACCAATGGAGGTGGACACTTTGTCGAAGTGGTCAGGCTTAATTATGGTTCAGCTGGATGATGAGAACCAAGAACCCCTCCGAAAAGTATGAAAAGTAAGAATATTAGAGTTAATTTGAAAAAAATGTAGGCTTTGATGCAGCAAAATGGGGGGTATAAGGCCCTGGAACTATAATCATATGTCTATACAGCTCTCCCCAGCCTTCCCAGCATTTCTGGACTGCTGTTTGCTCCATGTCATCCAGGCCACTGCCTTGTGCTACTGGGCTAATGTTTCTCCAACCCACCCTCCTCCGTTCCTGACTCTTTTTAAATGCTCCTGGGCCACTAAACTCTCCGGCCCTTTCTTGTGCTTATTTTTTAAGCTACTCCTGTTAAGGTAGCCTCTTCCACTTTTTCTTCCTATTCTTATCTTATAGCCTCCCAGCCTATACCCCTCACCTATACCTAATCCCCTCTACTTTTGCAACAAATCATTTTGTCTGGTTAACAAAGTAACACTTAGCCTTGATTCAGTTCAGTGCCCCACTGTGTCTCTCCAGTCTCTACTTCCACACTATTTCCTGTTACTCTTTATAACGCTATCTTTTCATCCCTCTCTGTTCCCTTCCTGATCACTGTTCAAACCTTTTGCTTAGTCACTCTTTCCAACTCCTCATGGCATCCCTCCCTTATTGCCACTCCTCCCTCCTCACCCTGTGTCTTTGCCATGTCTCTACTTTTCTACCTCTTGCTGCTTATGCTCTCCTTGCTTCCTCTCTATGACTCTCCCCTCCATCAACATCTACCAACCCAGCATTCCTCCGTCCACCTTCCAAACCTTTCATCCCTTATCTCTCGTCCCTTTACATCGATTCTTTTGTCTATTCCCTATCTCCCAGCCCTCACCTGTCCACCTTATACCATGGACCCCCTCTTCTTTTATTCACCCCGGATTACTCCCCTCCTCTCTTCTTAACCTTGAAGCTCTGGTCCTCCTCTTATCCCCCCAACCCCATATCCTCTCTCATACCCACAGAAAATCAAAGTACCCTCCCCACCTACTTCTGTTGTTAGAGACTAGATGTACCTAGCAGTCTCCTTCTGCCATCAACTTCTATGTTTCTCACTTCTTTTACTCCTTTCTGGTGATGTTCATCCTAACCCGGGTCCTCTGACTAACCCCCCTGCCTCAGCCTCAGCACCTTCTACCTTAAACATAAATTTGTCCTCCTTACCAAATGGACATAGGTCCTTTCACATAAATGCTTGCAGTCTACTTCCCAAACTCTACTTGCTTATAGTCTGGGTCTCCCAGTACCCCGACGACATCATTTGTTTAAGTGAAACCTGGCTTTCATCTAAAATCCCTGACTTCACTATCTCCATCCCTGAGTTTAACCTATTTCGCCAAGACAGAGGTAAGCAATGGGACAGTGTTACTGTGTACATTCGACAATCTATCTCTTGTTCAATCATTTTTAAAGAAGCCCAAACTTACTCCCATTAAGTAATCATCACACAGCTATCCACCCCCTGCCTCAGCCCCACTCTGTATTGGTGCCTTCTATGCCCCTCCCAAGACATCTCCTGACACTGTGGTATCTATCATTTCCTCCATCTCTTCCCTCACATCCAATGGGAAGTTTTTGCTACTCTGGGATTTCAACCTCGACCGGCTCTCACCCACCTCTAAGACTACTGTCCTTAAACTAGAACCTCTAAACCTGATTCAACTGATCCAAGAGCCCACTTGCCTAAACCCCTGCTCCCAAAACCACACTCTTCTTCATTGGGTTCTATCCTCCCACCGCCATCATATCATAGTGGCTGGAGTACTCCCAGATGCTATCAGTGATCAGGGCCAGATTAATGGATGCGGGGGCCCTAATCCAAGTCATATTTTGGGACCCGGGGGGCCCCTAAATACCAATATCCCACTCTTCTGTGGCACCAGGCATGTGGAAACCATGTAAACTCCAGCAATTCATCAATTTAACAATAAGCCTCTAACTTAGTGGTGAAGCTAAGTAGAATCTTTTCAGAGCAATGTGGTTTTGCTCCCAGATTTCTGATAAATGATGCATCAAATAGTTTAAATTCAAACAGTGAATATAGTAGGTAGCCCCACCATGGCTATAGAATCTTGCATCCCCCTGAGCCCAGGCTAGCAGCAGTAGCAGGCAATCCTCACCCCCCATGTAAATTCAACTATTTTCTTTTCTCTGTTTTTTTAGTCATTTTTTTGCTTCAATTCAATTAACTGCTGTTAAGTGTTCCTTTCCCGCCATTTCCAATCCAACCAAATCATCCACCAAATCCTAAAATAATTGAAGTCAAGACAAAATAAGAAAGTCAACATGACAGTGTTGGCACTTAGCTTGCAGTAAGTAACAACATACCTGGTGGTGTGGCCTGCACTGACAAACTGTTCATTCATCAGACTTGGCCTGGGACTCCTCACAGGACCAGAGGCCCAGCAGCAGCACTGACTGACTACAGTCACCAGCACACAACGAGCAGCACACCGTCTCTCCAGCACTCAGAATCAGAGTTGTCATCAAAATCTGATGAAAAGAAGAGCTGGATGGTGACAAATCAGTTGACTCTGGCCCGGCCCGCTCTCTCTACTAGTAGTCTGTAGTCTTTTTCAATTGAGAGTGAGACAATCTCTGACTGACCATTGTCCACTCAACCTCCTCTGTCCTTGACTCCTTATTGCCTGGCCACATGCCCTGACACCACTCACATGCAAGCAGATTCCCACTTCCTAGTAGCCACACCTCCAGAGGACATCTGAGACATGGTTGGTTGTGGCGGTGGGGTCAGGATGGACCGATCGCAGACTACTCTGTCTGTGCTGTGCAGCTCGCCCTGCCCCAGAGAGTCGGAGCCAGAGAAACTGAGAGATTCGCTCAGGGGGGGGGACAAGAACCTGACTTGGGTGGATACTTTTCTTTTTTAGCAATGCTGTGAATGTGATGATCCCAAGCTGCATGACGGTACAGCAAGTATGGCCAGTCTGAGGTTGGTGGCTATGGTCTGCCGGGTAGGGAAAAAGGAAATAAATTAAGTTACATTAAACAGTGAGGGGGCCCTGCTGAACCACAGGGCTCTACACCATGGCATAATCTGCATACAGGTTAATCCAGCCATGTCAGTGAACATTGCATCACTTATTGTGTAAGAAAAATTCACATTAGCCAGGCAACCCCCAAATACATCGGGTCCTGGCCCCTTCACAAGCTAGATGTCCCTGTCCTTCATTAGGATCTTGATAAGATAGACTGGGCACCCATCTACTCTGCTAGGGATGTCGACTCTGCCCTATCTCTCTTTCCCAACTTCTTCTTATGCATGTGGAACCACCATGCCCCCTTAAGAAAACCAAGGTTAAGAGACATCATCATCCCTGGATCACTGCTGACCTTCTAGCCAAGTGCAGGGCTAGGGACAAAGCTTGACACTGTTGCAAAGTCTCCCTTATGCAGACAGATTTACAAGTATACTGAGCCCTCAGGAATAACTGTACTAAGGCCATCTGCCTTTCAAAGGCAAATTGTTTCAGAAGTCACCTGCAGCAAAACCATCAGACACCTACATCTGTTTGGAAAGTCTTCCATACCCTCCTAGACCCTCCAGCCCAACATACCTTCCCTGTTCTTCAAGCTGATGGGTCCCATGTCTCTGACCCTGCCACTGTTGCCAAGATTTTTAACAAATTCTTTACATCTTGTGCTCTTCCTTATACTAGTTCCCCCTCATCTCCCTTCCACCCCTTGAATGACCTGGCCGAGTCAGATCACCCCTTTGATTACCATCTCACCCTGTTTACTCCTTCTGAAGTTTACTCTGCTATCCTTGCTCTAAACCCCTCCAAGTCTAGCCCTGACAGCCTCCAGCCCAGGCTTCTCCACTTCTCTGCCTTCGCCATAGCAGCACCGCTCACCCATATCCTAAACCTTTCTCTCTCTTCCTCCACTGTTCCCAAGGCCTGAAAATCAGCTAAAGGCCTCCATCTCCAAAAAGGAAGTGACTCCTTCTCCCCTGGTAATTATAGGCCTATCTCTCTCCTCCCCTTCTTAGCCAAACTACAGGAATCACTTATTCATTCAAGGCTGTCTGATTTCCTTAATAATTCCAACACTCTCTCCCCCATCCAGGCTGGCTTTAAGAAGCATCATTCAACTATATATTCTTTCTCTCTCTCTCTCTCTCTCTCTCTCATGTGTCACTGACTCTATACTCACTGCAATGGACAGGAGTCAAATTACAGCTGCTATTGTTATTGACCTGGCAAAAGCTTTTGATTCCGTCTTCCACCCCCTTCTAATACAAACTCTTGGCTCTATCAGCCTTGCTGTGCCAGTTGTTAACTGGTTCCAATCCTACCTTCATGACAAGGTACAAATAGGGTTCAAATAGGCGATGCCATATAGTCCCCACTCCCTATCCTCTCTGGTATCCCCCAAGGTTCCATTCTTGGCCCCATCCCTTACTTCCTTTTTATAAATAACCTCCCCTCAGTCTGTCGAACTGCTGACATTCATATGTATGCAGACGATACTATTCTTTCCCTCTCTGGTCCTTCAATCATCAGCATACAGTTCCCCCTTCAGAAGGATTTTAACAGGGTCCAGTGCTGGTTCAATGACCACAAACTTAAGCTCAACCTTAAAAGACAGTGGCCATGACGCTGGCTCAAAACAAAGCTGGCCACACTACAGAAACTACCCATTTTATGTTAAACTGGCGCATGCTGAGAAATATTTTAGGAAGTAGCACACTTTGAGGTGTGCCTCTCCATTAAATCCACTGCTCAGTTGAGCAGGCATGGCGATCCTGCACCAATGGGTGCGGGAGCTTTGTATGACAGCGGTGGTCTTCGGCTTCAGAAAAACACCTCTGTCATGCAGAGCGCGTCATCCACCCCCCGTCATGCCCCAGCACCGCCGCCCCCCGTCCTTGCTGCCACGCTGGGGCCCACCCCAGCATGGCAAACATCCGATGTTGTTTGCCGACGGGTGCCCAATCCCTGTCGGCTCCACAGCCCCAAGCCATCCTTCTGCCATGCTGGAGCCCACCCCAGCGTGGCAAACATCCTCCATTGTTTGCTGCCGGGGTGCCCAATCCCGTCGGCTGCTCAACCCCAGCCATCCTTGTGCCATGCTGGGAGCCCCACTCCAGCGTGGCCAGCATCCCCGTCATCAATTAAAAAAAAAACCTGTAAAGTCAAAACAGTCCCCGCATGATCTACCTGCCCCTCCCACAACCGCACCTACCCACTGCACCCTCCCTCCCCACCCCCTCACCATTACACTACCTTCTAGAGCTCGGGCGCGACGATCTTCGGTGGACCGGGAACACGACTGCACTCTTCAAAGTCGACCGCGAACTGAGGAAATGCCGGTAAGCTGTATAATGGGCTAAATAGTGGGGTTTCAACTTTAGTGCATATCTCAGGCATTTTTTGGAATTTTTGCACCAAATTTTCAACATGGGGTTTTTGGGACCCCTTCTCATGAATGATGTCACTGTCATGGTGTTATTTAGGCCCGAAGGGTGATTTCGCAGTCACTGCGCAGTCATTGTGTGGAAATCACCCTTTGGGCCTGAATAGCATCATGACAGCTATTCATGAGAAGGGCTCAAAAACCCATGTTAATGAATCTGACAAATTCAAATGACTGTTTTACTAGCGTGTGTTGCATAGTTCTCGCAGGCTTCGTAAGTTTGCGAATTTTCAATATTTTTCACTCTAGATTTTCAACATTGCCATTTTACCACACCTCCTTATGAGCAATATAGCTGTCATTTTTCACATCCTGCCCAAAACGTGTTTCCGCCCATGTAGTGCACAATGGCGCAGTTGGTGTGCGAAATCAATGTATGGGACACATTAAGAAAATCATGGTGACACTGTTCATTAACAGGGGTCTTAAAATGGCTGTGTTGAAAATTTGGTGACAAAATTCCTAAAAATTACTGTTTTACGAGTCTGCGTTGCGCAGTTCCTACGCATGCTTGTAAGTTTGCGAATTTTCAATATTTGCACTCCAGATTTTCAACATTGCCATTTTACCATACCTCTTCATGAGCAGTACAGCTGTCATTTTTCACATCCTGCCCAAAACATGTTTCCGTCCATGTAGCGCACAATGGCGCAGTCGGTGTGCGAACTCAATGTATAGGACACATTAAGGAAATCACAGTGACACTGTTCATGAGCAGAGTTCTTAAAATGGCTGAGTTGAAAATTTGGTGACAAAATTCCTAAAAATGACTGTTTTACAAGTGTTCATTGTGCAGTTCCTACGCACGCTCGTAAGTTTGTGAATTTTCAATATTTTCATTCCACATTTTCAACATTGCCATTTTACCACACCTCCTTATGAGCAGTGCAGCTGTCATTTTTCACATCTTGCCTAAAACGTGTTTCCGCCCATGTAATGCACAATGGCACAGTAGGCTATCCCGAACTCAGTGTATGGGACATATTAAGAAAATCACAGTGTCACTGTTCATGAGCAGAGATCTTAAAATGGCTATGTTGAAAATTTGGTGAACTAAATTCTAAAAATAACTGTTTCACGGCGTGCATTGTGTGCAATTCCTTGCAGCTCGTAAGTTTCTTGAATTTCAATATTTTCACTCCAGATTTGCAACATTGCCATTTTACCACACCTCCTTATGAGCAGTACAGCTGTCATTTTTCACATCCTGCCCAAAACATGTTTCCGCCCATGTAGTGCACAATGGTGCAGTCGGTGTGTGAAATCAATGTATGGGACATAGTAAGAAAATCACAGTGACACTGTTCATTAGCAGAGGTTTTAAAATGCCAATGTTGAAAATTTGTGAAAAAAATCCTAACAATGACTGTTCTATGAGCTTGCGTTGCACAGTTCCCACGCACGCTCGTAGGTTTGCGAATTTTCAATATTTCCACTCCAGATTTTCAACATTGCCATTTTACCACACTTCCTTATGAGCAGTACAGCTGTCATTTTTCACATCCTGCCCAAAACGTGTTTCTGCCTATGTAGCGCACAATGGGGGCTACAAAAAGGTCATGCTGAAATTTTATTGTGCAAATATCAGCAATCACACAGGGCATTAGGGTAAAGCACTATACGTGCCAAACACCACTGCAAATACCTGCAAGCGAATGTTCGGCATTGACAAATGCTTGTTACTACTCTGGATGGTTCCATCCTTGAGAATGTCTTGGTTTTTAAGTACAATTCCTAGGGGTCTGGTTGGATGGAAACATGGATTTCTCCACCCATGTTGATGCCATCTGCACCAAGCTTCAACTCAAACTAGGTGCCCTTTACTGGCACAAAGCCAACCTCTCTCACCCCATTCACTGTGAACTGGTCTCCAAACGATACCTCCCATGCTTGACTACACTGATGTGGTGTACAGTACTGCCTCTCAGTCTTCCCTTGGCAGGCTTGACATCCTTTTTAATGGCTTCTGCCATTTTGCTACAGTCTCTCCCCCTCTCACCCATCACGTTCCTCTCTACCCCCCCCCCCATCTCTTGCTCCTCTGTCTCACAGGAGAATGATATATTGTGTCACTTTTCATTGCTAAATTCTGGTTTGGTTCCCTTCCTTCCTATTTCTCCTCTCGACTCTCCCAAACTGCCTCCTCTAATTACTCCCTTCATCACAGAGACCCTTGCACCTTCTCTATCCTACACCCCACTCTGGTCAATCTGCTTTTTCCTTCCATCTCCCTTCTCTCTGAAATAAACTAACCTCCAACCTCTGCCTTTGTCCCTCCCCCCAACTCAAAAGGCTCCTTAGACTCATCCCCTATCAGCCATGCTCACATTATCCCCAACCTTCTCTGACTTAATGTATTTGCTATGCTGTCTTGAGCTGCCTGTTTAAGTCAGAGATCTGAATACCTGCACTGCTTTTTTGGGGCATGTATAATCCTAAACCTCATTTAGAGTTAGCCTGCTAAGTAATCTCAGCTCTTGACCATGCCTTGTATTGCTTTAAGTTGCTTGAGTGATAATTTTTTTATTATTATTATTATAACCATTGTTTCGTGTAACCCTAACCCTTTGCTAATTTTTTTCCTTGTATCAGTGTATTGTGATTTTGCTTATGCTGTTGTATCTTTAACCTTATGTTCCCCCTTCCCCGTGTCACATCTGGAAACAAGCTCCTGCTCATGGTGCTGTTCCTGGTTATCAACCTTTAAATAAATAAATATAAATCTATAATTATTAATAGCACACCACCACAAATAGTGCCTCCAGTTTCCACCCTGACAATCAGGAACAGCATGGCTATACCTTTTCTCCAGTCAGAAGCGTGGACAAGAGACTGCTCTTATGGATAACGCTAGTATTGCTCCTTGGTCAGTTGAAAGGCATTGCATAAATTCCAGGTGCCCCTCAACACCTGGAATATAAGTCCCTTACTTCTGTGATGCATTTGGGCTACTATGAACTGCAGTGTGGAATTCAGGGGCTCCCAATTGACAGCACAGCTTGTTTCAGTAGCACCACTGGGTCAGCATCACCACATAATGTCCCGAAGCTAAACAATGTATTCTTCAAAAGCATCTTATTAGGATTTTGAGATTTGTGGCATTTAATTTCCACAAACCTTGAATCATCATTAACTGTTCTTCAAAATTAAAATAAAAAAAATTCTTACTACTATTTATAATGACTAGATAGCAAACTAAAAGAAAACTTCAGTGCATTGTGAGAAAGCTTATTGTAAAGCTAACAGGATGTTGGAATGTGTAGGATGGGCCTTCTGTAGCATGAGGAAGGAAGTAATCATGCCACGGTATAGACAATTAGTTGGTCCACACCTGGAATATTTTGTCCAGTTTTGGAATCAACACCCTAAAAAATAGGACCACCTAGAATCAGTTCAAAGAAGTGTGATCAAAATAATTGGATCTGCAATGCCGGTTCAAGAACTATTTCACCGACCGGCGTCACATCGACATGCTCCATGTCAGCTGCGATTTGCAGTCAGCAGGGAGCTGCACACATTGGATAGTGTTTTTTCTTTGGGGGCCTTCACCCCCCGAATCCCTCACATGGGGGCTCTATCCCCACACCCCCCATACTATAAGATTCCAACTCCAAGTCAGAGCTGGTTAAGGGAGAGGGTGCAGAATGGGGGAAAGTGTTGCTGGGTCCTGGGAGGACTTCCACAGTGACATGTTTATGTTGTCGGCATCGACGTATGTCACTGCAGAAGTGTTGCTGTAGAGAGGCATACCAAAATAATCTATGGTGAACAGGGGGAATTTTATGAGATGAGATTAGAGGACCTAGGAATGTACTCATTGGTGGCCAGAAGAGAGCTGATTTGATTGAAACTGTTAAGTGTATAACAGGCATCAATACAATAGAATATCATGGGCTGCTCACCCTCCAAGAAGGTAATATCACCAGGGGGTACAACATGAGGCTGACAGGAGGTAGGTTCAAAAGGGATACTAGAAAGTTCTTTACAGAAAGGGTAGTGGATCAACACATGGAATCAGCTAACCACAAGAACTTGCTAATGTTCAGACAGTTACTGCATATAAATATGGGTGGAACAGATTTAGTGGAACCAGTGAAGAGACTCAGAATTGGCAGAATAGGAGGTACAACATGCTAGGCATGTATGCAAAGCACAGTCTCACCTGTACTAAACCGGTATCAGGACCAAGGTAGGGAATGGACAGAATAGATGGACTGCAGATCTTTTTCTGACCATGAAATTCTATGTTTGTCTGTTTCTTTGACTGTATTTGTAAGCATTTCTGACATCAGGATGTTACATCCATCTAATCCATTGTGCTGACGTAACTACAGCTCTTCCTGGAGTTAAACCTCAGACACTGCATTTTAAAGGCAACTGCTCTTACTACTGAGCCAAAGAGAAATTCATATTAGCTGTGAGGTTAGACCGTGACATACAGAAAGATAATAGACATTGGCAGACAAATGGACATACAAATGATAGAAATATATAAACATACAGACTGATGGCAGAGGCAGACAGGCAGACAGACAGACAGACTGGCAGAAAGACAATAGCAATAGACAGACAGACAGATAGACAGATGATACAAATAGATGGACACCTAGATTATTTTTAAATATGGCTCATGGCTCTTTACAGTAACATACAAACTGATAAAGCCACAAATACAGAGTACACAGACAACTATAGCAGTTAATACATATAAAAATGGCTACACAAACAAAACCATTACAGAGTGCACAAGTGTCATCACAGCACTTGTTTGAGCAGCATGTAATACAATCATTTGCATAAGAGTGCCTCTCCCGCTGTGCCCTAGCAACAGACCTCTCGCCAATGCCTGTCGGGTCGAACAAAGAGGACCTTTCCCTGGATGGGGGGAAATTTAAAAAACGGGCAATCTTTTATGTGGTAATATGTCTGCCCCAAGCCCTGATCGCCCATATGTAGCTATGTTGTCATTTCCATCACCTGTCACCTCCTAAGGTCTGCATCACTTTTTGGTGCACCCTAAGAACTGTCTATAACAGTTCTATGTTTGGGGGTAGGGCACTTAAGATGCACCTACACCTAGTGAAGGTTCTACTCCATGCTTTGTGGATGGCATCATGTTCTTCCCTGCACAGTTGCTGTGGAGTTCACAACTGCATATTGAAGGACTGAAAACCCTTTTGAGGCTATTTCAGTAGGTGGGAGACAAGGGATTGTCCCAGAATCTTTAACGCAGTGTATCTGTCCTTTGTGACTGTGCATTGGTACAATTTCCATTCCAGGTTTTGTGGTGGCACCTTTCTCCACCTGGAAGAATCACAAAACAAGCAGTGTATGTCTACATAAAACCTTTATTTTGTACAGTACTTATGTCTTCCTCCAAATCAAATTATGTTTCCATTTCAAATAAAGCAATTCATATAAGTTTCCGCATTACAAAGAGGAGATTGAAGAAGGCCACCAGGCCTGGCTTCCATCAGTTTGGAGCTCTAGGTCTGAGCTTCATATCTGTAAAACCCTACTGGATTTTAATCCTACTTTATATAGCAATATTTAGGAGACTCCATTGTACATGTACTGAAAGCCAACGGCTAAACTTTCAATGTAACAAGGGATAAAGAAGTGTGTCCCCATGTTTCAGGTTAACCTCATTTTGGTCTAAAACATAATGTATTTGTGTAACAAATATTGACCTATAAAGCTGGATCATATAAAACTTGTAAAGCTACAAGTCAAACTGAACCACAAGTTGCAATATTAAAGTGCCTTTTGATATTTGTACTGATCATGTGAGTAATAGAAAGCAGGTGTCTTAAGTGTCTGCAAAGACAGAAATACAGGGATAGAGTTTAAATTACCATTCTGACTATTATTATTAGGACAGGCCAAAATGCTTGTATGCACATTCTTAAGTCCAAATCTATTTCTTCCTCCTAGATCTTGGTAACTGGTAGTGACAACTATTACTAGCCATATATAGTAATATAATTTACACTATCTACACATTTGTGCTGACCAAAAGATGAGCTCATACATATACTAAAAAGAGAATTGCCTTTTAAGTTGATGTTTGTACTTGCTATGAACCAATCAAAGAACTCCATAGGAAGTGATGATACAGTCTTCCACTATGTAAGCAAGCCTGCATTCACTGTTATTTTGAAGAATGAAGGATGTACCACTTGTAATCTCTCGCTGTGATTATTGTTATGATCATTAAATTCTTCCACCATCAGCCTCATCTCCGTTCGTCTCCTTTCTGAGTATTTGTAATAGATAATTTACTTACTGTAATTTTTCCACAATGCTACAAGTGGTGCCTTAAAGACTCGGATCGCTGGTGCTGCATGTGAGGAGGCAGCCTAACTGCTGATCGGTTAGTCTGCAAGCCCTAATAAGAAGGTGATGACGCTTGGAGACGCGGTGCTGTTGGCTTAAAACGAGAGAAAAAGGTGCACACAGACAGTTTTAGCCACTTGCTAATCAGGTGATGTATGCTTTCCAATTTCTTTAAATAAAAGTAATGCTTAACTCTGTAGGAACTCATGGGGCAGAGTAGGTAAGTGAAGGTGCTGGGACTTGCAAGCCGGACCTCACAAGGGAGCCATAAGACATAGCTAGACAGACCAGGGCACCAGTGCACGGGTGCACCTGGCTGTAAAGGCTAGGCAGGCAAGAAAAAGATAAAAAGAATGAGTATGGAAACAATAATGGGCCGTTTTCTAGGAAAACACCTAAAGGGGGAAGCATATGAACCAGTGCCTGATGATCAACAGGCACAATTGTATTTTACTCAGCAAGTGTCCCTTCATAATGAGGGAGTAAAAAATGAAAAGGAAATCTTTGCAAATGCATTGCAAGGGCTGTGGCAGTATAATCAGACTATTGCGTGTCACCAAAATAAAGAAGTAGCTCAGATGAGGGATGAAAGGGATCAAAATGCTAAACAACTAGAAGAATTAACATTGATGTATAAAGATAGCGTCCCAATAGATCAACACCAAGAGTTAGAGCAGCAGTGTATTAATTTTAGGACACAGCTAATAAAGGCACAAAGGGATTTGTGTCTGTTAAACAGGGATCATTCCCTTCTACAGATTAAGTTAGACCGACAGTCACAAGCGCACGCTAGTGAGACTAGGCGCCTGTACACTGAGCTCCAGGATGCCGCAAGCAAGATCCAGGAATTACAGGAAAAACAAGATGAGTTAGATGAGCTCCTTACTGGAAAAGGGATGGGTCAGTAACCATTCAAATGGCACCTGTAAGCACACGAGGAATAACTGCAGTTGGGGGGGCCATGTCGGCTGCAACCCGACATCAACAAGAGCAGTATCTACTAATGGTAGACTCCGAATGGCTAAAACATAGATTGAAAAGGGAATACAGTCAGTAGCAGGATGGGGGCTACCTATAGAGGAGGGAGATGTAGTGATGGTGTGAAATTGGGAACAGAAAAATCCTTGGAAGGATGCTAATTGGTTAGGACCGTACCAAGTGTGCAAATGGTTAGGTGAGAGTACGGTATATATGGTTAAAGTAAGTGGCAAGAAAGGGGCTGGAGGAAGGAAACAAGAATTCTGGGTACATGTTGATCAGTGTAAAAAAGTGTCAAACAAAGCTGGTTGAAAATTAAAATACTGCACTTGATGTTTATAGCCATGAAGACACAAAGCATCATTATCATCGGCTTGGTGACAGCCATAAGATTTCCTATAATCCCCAGCCTAAACATTAATGTGGAACAGACTAATGTCACGTGTGAGTATGAACAGTCCATTACACTGTTAATCAGTTGGAACTGGGACCCTGTTGATACAAACACCTACAGGATACGAGCATGGAAAGCCACCTGGACTAAAAACAACTGTACTTTCATATCTACAAACTGGTGTGTGGACATTTTTAACAGCTGGTCCAGCTGTGCATCAGAGCTCAAGACCGGATCACCACAAAGCTACATGGACTGGGAACAGAAAAATGGGTCTCTTGTTATAAACAGAGCCACACCAAAGGACAATGGTTTTATGTGTTAACTCTGTCCTACTGTCTTTGGGGTGATAATAGTGTTTGTAACTATGCTGGTGTAAACAACTCATTACATTTTGTAGTCTCAGATGCCATATACTTAACTGTAACACCAACCGAGTGCCCAAATGTGACAACAGGGCCAGAGAGTGGACTTACATCAACATCTATTGATCAAATGCTTGTAAATAATGTAAAGTACAGTAGAGTGCATATAAACTTAGATTTTTCTGGTTGGAATATAAATGTTAACAGTAGTTGTGCTGACATGGGTGTGTCAAAGTTTTATGCCACCATGTTAATTGACATGTTAAGTGCCTTCCATGCCAAAACAGGGAGCATAATAGCCCCTCTTATTAGTAAAAAAAGGGTTAATAATACTAGAAAGAAACAAGATCTGTGGGGAGACCTGGCTGGAATTTTTGGATCAGGAATGAGCATATGGAATAGGGCAGACCTTGAGGCCATTAAGAGGTACCAAGACCAGTTTAATACTAACACAAGAGAAAGGGTCTTGCTACCACTTACAGTAGGCCAGCAAGGTTTAGCAATGGAAGAGCGTTTATCTGTGTACAATATACATGAGGTGGGCCGTTTGTTTAAAGAGGTAGAGCACAAAATTAATGAAGTTGTGGTTGAACATAATGAAGAAGTTTTTAATAATACCATAAATAAAGCTATAGTGTGTAGTGCTTATGGATCTTATGTTTTAACTCAAGTTAGTCAATTGTTACAGGAAATTACTCATAATCAATTGCCTAATCAAATTTGTGACGCACAGCTAAAATTGTGGTATTGTCCAGATTGCGTTAATGTTAATGATAGTAAATGTATAACTTTTTGTATTAAAGCTCGAGCCACACCTTATGTGGTGGATTCGCAAGGTAACCAAAGTATATGTTAAACCACAAGTGTTTAGACCTAACAGTACGCTTAGTAGCACCATGAGGGTGACCCTCGTGGTAAGATTACCTCGAGTTGAGTATAACAAGGAGGTGTACTCCCAAATAGTAAAAGTACACTCTGTAGGGTATTTACAAGGCCAGTATTATGCATATCGGTCTCACCCCCAGAGATCCTAGTACGCAGCAATGATGGGTCCTGGGTAGCGCCAAACTTACATTGCTGTGAGGAAATAAATGGTAAATGGATATGCCAGTGTGACGTCATGTAACAAACGCAACCCATCTGTGGGGAAATTCCCATGGGTCAAGCTAAAAATAATACTGCCTTGTGCCCTATCCAGTTAAAACGACGGTATACCCCACAAGTAGTTGTAACCTATAATGGTACTAACCAATACTGTGTTGCTACAAATACACCAATCTTATTTTATGAAGGACAAATGTGTACTATTCACAACCCAAACTTTTGTATTATTCCCAAACATAACGTATATATTGGTGACAAGGTGTTGCTCCCTATTACCAACCTGGAGGATGAGAGTTATAATGTGACATTTAATACCCCACACCAAGCATATGATATTAACAAGTATGCACCATCATTTGGAGCTGTGATACCTCTCCTGTCTCTTAACGTGCAGTCACTTTTAAATCGGAAAGATACTCATTTGATACAAATCCAAAATACTGCCCATAAGGCACAAGCAGTTGTAAATGAATTGCTCAGTGAGAGTGCTAATGAGCACTTGATTTACAGCTATGCAGGGGGACCCTTAGGAGTCCTGTCTTTTAAAGCTTTACCTGTGTTGCAAGTGGTCTTAGTGTTCTTAGTAATTATAAGCCTGTGTCGCTTAAGACTTACTATTCGTAAAGTACGTAATGAGATGTACAGTACATGCTCTGAGGAGCTGCACTGTTGCACAAATAATAATTAGGAAACATAGGGCCAAGGGGGGCTTATAACAAGGGATAAAGAAGTGTGTCCCCATGTTTCAGGTTAACCTCATTTTGGTCTAAAACATAATGTATTTGTGTAACAAATATTGACCTATAAAGCTGGACCATATAAAAATTGTAAAGCTACAAGTCAAACTGAGCCACAAATTGCAATATTAAAGTGCCTTTTGATATTTGTACTGACCATGTGGGTAATAGAAAACAGGTATCTTAAGTGTCCGCAAAGACAGAAATACAGGGATAGAGTTTAAATTACCCTTCTGACTATTATTATTAGGACAGGCCAAAATGCTTGTATGCACATTCTTAAGTCCAAATCTATTTCTTCCTCCTAGATCTTGGTAACTGGTAGTGACAACTATTACTAGCCATATATAGTAATATAATTTACACTATCTATACATTTGTGCTGACCAAAAGATGAGCTCATACATATACTAAAAAGAGAATTGCCTTTTAAGTTGATGTTTGTACTTGTTATGAACCGATCATAGAACTCCATAGGAAGTGATGATACAGTCTTCCACTATGTAAGCAAGCCTGCATTCACTGTTATTTTGAAGAATGAAGGATGTACCACTTGTAATCTCTCGCTGTGATTATTGTTATAATCATTAAATTCTTCTGCCATCAGCCTCATCTCCGTTCGTCTCCTTTCTAAGTATTTGTAATAGATAATTTACTAACTGTAATTTTTCCACAATGCTACATTCAATATTCAGACTTTTAAATAATAAAGCGTGCTAGTGTCTGCTAGCATCAGTATTAGTGTTTAGTCAGAACTTGAGGCTTACAGACAGAGAATAGTAAGGTCTGGAAGTGAGGTAGTTATAGGAAGTAAAATTGTTAAGTCGGACCCCTTTACTTTACATAATAGTTGGGGTGCTAGCGTTTGTTTTAAACCCTCTTGTTGTCTTTTTATGTTCTCATTCACTGTGGACTTACCACTGTACTGCAGCATCTGCAGCGTCTGGTTGCACTTCACTAAGGACAAGGAGAACCTTCAGCTGGAACAGGACATGCTGTGGGTTTTGAATCAGGGAGAAAGATTGAAAGCTTCAAAGTCCTGGAGTATCAGGGGGCTGGGCAGGTCTGAGAAGGGAGTGTTGGTGTGCTCGGGCTGGTTTGATGAAAGGGCTGGTGCTGTTCAGTCCACAGTCAGTGAGGTGAAAAGGTAATGGCTGGGGGGGTGCAAGTGGTCTTCTTGCAGTCCTGCTGCTGGCAGAACAAAGAGCAGGACTATCACTGATGACCGCCATGGTGTGCTATGGCATTTTGAATTAATACCAGCCCGGTGACTATTTCCTCTCCTTGGATTTCCCAACCACTCAGAAGAATTGGGAAGTGTGGGACTGCTGAATCAGCATCATGACAATGCTGTTTGATGGGACGGGAGGTTAGAGAACACCTGTTGATTTATAGTTTTCCTTGCCTCTCTTGTTGATTTAAAGCAGCAGCGTACAGTATAATAGTGGTGAAAATTTTGACCTACACTTTTTGATTCTGTTTTAGATTGCCCTTATCTCCTGACATGTATGACACCCTTCTTTACCAACTTTGAATCTGTTTTAGCACTTTTTATTCACATTTGAAACAATAAAAGGCGCATTCCGTTTAATATGGCCTGGACCAGGTACCAGGTTTTCACCAATATTCTCAACTGTTTTTGTACCTAGTTATATTATTGTATTAGAATGAAGTGACTGTTTAGATATGTGTGTGTTTAGGGCTTTGGGTCATTGAGGGGAGTGTCATTTGATTTTAAGTTTGCTTTTAGTTTGTTCAAGAGTAGGGTGTTGTTTTGGGTGTTGTTGGAACAGATAGTGGAATTATGTGTGTGAGTCGTGGGCCACCCAGGATTAGTTACTCCCCATCCAGCTGCTGGACCTCCTCCTTCAACAACCACTCATGCCAACAGTGGCTTCTAGGTGCTGCAGGGAGGTAAGAATCACAAGAAGGTGGGATGGTAGGTAGTGGGGTTTGGGGGTACTAATGAGGGGGGACATAATTGGGTTGGTGAGGACCAGGAGGTGTCATGCAGTGAAATGGAACCTAGGGAGAGACCAGACATGGTTGGACCCACACCCAGGGCCCCCATCTGACTGAGTGGGCATGTAGCAATTAGGTTAGCAGCCTCCTCTTGTCCACTATGGGCTGTGCTTTACAATGTAAGACTGGTCAGGAACAAGACTGCAATTACAGCAGACTTGATTTCCTAAGTCGATCTGGCTTGCATCACAAAGACCTGGCTGAGTGATGCTGCTGCTCCACTTCAGGATGCATCGATCCCAAATGTATTCTAAATGGTCCACTGCCTGAAGAGGGATTCTGGGGGGTGGGTATCTGTTTTAGATCCAACCTAAATTTTTCTGTGCACCCAGTGGGTTCTACTACATCATTTGAATGGTATTTCAGGCAGCCTGGGTTCAAGTCCCAGCTGAAGCACTTACTTCTTTTCCTCCTCTGTTCATATGTGTTCCATATATATGAACACCACACCCATGTGATTGAAAAATTTAGTAATTATTTGTGTAGCACCAGGTTGTGCATTGGAGAAAGAGTAATGTGTGCTCTGGGACAGCCCAGGTTGCAATTGCCTTGGTGCCACAGGTGGTTACGTGACTGGAATGGTATTCCGGAAGGTTTGGGTTAAAGTTCCAGCTGAGGCACTTACTTCTTTCTCTTCTGTGTTTGTATGTGTACATCATTTGAATGTGTGGCCATGCATGGGGGTTCAGGTGCAGGTTGCATAATCTTTCTTGTGTACCAGCCTATGGGGCACAAGAGGGAATTTCTACAAGAAGTCACAGACTTTGTCACTAAGAGGGCATTGGAGTCACCCAGATGGTTGGTTCTGCATGCTTTCAATGCCTGGATCAATGATGAACTCTTGTGGTTTGGGTAAGACTTCCTTCAGGCAATGGATTCACTGGGCCTCACACTAATAGTTGCTTTTATGACCTATCAACACTATACACCTTGGACTTAGTATTCCATCTGGGGCCCGATGTTGAGACCCTTTAGATTTAGCCATTCATCTGGTCAGAGCACTGCATGGTAAAGTTCTCTTTTGGGGCCCCCCGTAGTCCACTACCCCATGGAGATTCTCCACCACCCTTTAAAGGGGTTATCCCCAGCAGGACTCCAGGCATGTGTGATGGCTGCTTGTGAGGCAGGATCCGGAGAGGTGGTGATGGTCGATATCAAGTCCTATTGCCTCTGCTCTTGATTCTGTTGCATCACTTCATATACAGCCCAGGACTTTTTGCTTGAGATTTCCGTGAGTAGAGGGAGAGGAAGACCATGGATCAGAGATTGGAGTGTTTTTGGTGGAAGTTCAGGACCGATGAGGATAAGCTGATTTTGAGAACTCATTACAGTGAATATCAAAGAGCAGTCTCCCATAAGAAGGCAGACTTCCTGTCCAGGGAGATTGCTACAGGGAGGAACAGACTGGATTAGCTCTTTGTCATTGTGGACAGGTTACTCCATTCTACCTGTCTGCAACTGACAAGGGCAGTTTCATCTGTCAGGTGCAAAGAGTTTGTTCAGTTCTTCTCTAACAGAGTGTTTTCCATCAGGTCTGGGATTGCCCCAAATGGGCTGTAGTGGCCCTGCAGAGGAGAGCTGGTTGTCAGTGGGAGCACTCCTCCTGTCTGGAGTGAGTTTAGGCCAGTGGAGGTGGAAGAGGTTTGTGAGGTAAATTCAAAGTTGCAGCCCTCCTGTTGTGAACTGGACTTAAGTCAGACACATCTCATAGTGGACTATGTGGGGTCTCTAGGTCCAGTGTTTACTGAGATAGCCCAGTGTTCCTTTTCAGAAGAGTATTTTGTTAGCACATTGAAAGAGCCACTGGAAAGACCCTACTGAAGAAGCTATCTTTAGACCCAGACTGCTTAGCAAATTTTAAACCTGTGTCTAACCTTCCCTTATTGGCAAAGGTTATTGAGAAGACAGTGGCTTGAAGCTCAAGGTGCATCTAACTACCTTTAACATCTATGAGTCTCTCCAGTTGGGATTCAAGTCTAGACACAGTACAGAGACTGTGTTTGTCAAGGTGCTGAATGGTCTCTTCAGGGCGAGAGATAGAGGGGAATGGTCAGTTCTCAGCCTACTTTACACTCTATCATGTAATATTGATAGACTAAAAGAACTGAACCCATACTCCACGGAATATCAGAACATTAGAGGTGACCTATGCCTGACCTTCAAAGCCTACTATGATGATGAATTATTGGAAACACTTGGAAACACTAGGATTGGTTAGACATACCCTTGTTAATAATAGTAGTATATCTCACAATTACAAATTACAGGATGAAGTCAACAAAACCCAACAAAGGAGTCAATGGTTTAATCAAATAACTATAACCATGTGGAACACCTTGCCTAGAAATGCTGTGAAAAGTGATAATATGAATTCCTTTGAAAAGATTCTGGATAAATTCATGGGTGACAAGAAATATCTCTTCCACCTTTAAGCTAAATGGTGGCAAGTTCTATGAAGGGCTTCAGTCCGTTGAACTTGACAGACACTATTAAACTATAAAACTGTGAAACTTGATCTCACCTCAGCATTTGACACTGTGGAACATGGAGTGTTGTTAGATCACCTAACGGAGTTCTGTGGACTTGACGGCACTGTCGTCAGTGGGTTTGAGTCCTTTCTTACAGACAGAATGCAGAGGGTAGTGATGGAGAATTTCTCCTCACTCCCAAATCCCCTGCTGTGTGGAGTTCCTCAGGACTTGATCCTCTGACCCTTGTTGTTTGCAGGTACATGCTGCCCTGGGGAGAGATCATTTGATGTTACGGTCTGGGTTTTCACTGGTATGCAGATGATACCCAGCTGCATTTGTCATTTGCACCCAGGACACCTGATGCAGTTGAGACACTAAATGTGTGTCTGACCAGGATCCAGGATAGGATATTCTCTAGCTGGATGAGAATAAACCTGAACAAGATGGAGGTACTGGTGACAGAGCTTGGTCTTTGACAGGGTGCAGACGTGGCAGGAGAAGTGACTGGCCTGGTGCTTGGTTCCTCACAGCTTGCAACCTCTGCTAAAGTGAAGAATCTGGGGGTCATTCTGGATGATAGTTTGACACTTGAGGCACATGTGTCATCTGTAATCCGGAGTGACTGTTACCCTCTCAGGAACATTGTCCAGATTAAATCATTGATCACACCAGATGGCTTGCCATCACTAATGCCCTCTTTTGTGACTTCCAGACTTAACTATTGTAATGCTCTATATCTTGGGGTTAGTGAAGGGATCTTGCATCCCCTGCAGCTGGTGCAGAATGCAGTGTCCAGGTTGCTGATAAGCCTTTTGAGGTCTTGTCATGTGACCCTGGTCTTGCATGACTTGCACTTGCTGCAAGTTAAGTGTCGAATCACCTTCAAAGTCAATTTGTAGACCTATAAAGCCTTTCACAGACTGGGCCCAGGCTATCTGAGTGATGCCTTGACTCCCTACCATACCCATTGGCCTCTCTGCTCCTCTGAGGTGGGCCTCCTATCAGTTTCCAGGACGAGGCTTAAATCATCTGGTGATTAGGATTTGAGGTTGCCATCCCACCCCTATGGAACTCACTCCAAAGATCTTTGAGGGAGGCCCCTTCGGTGAAGGCCTTCTAGAGAGACGTGAAGTCTCACCTGTTTATGGATGCCTTTGGGTTATAGCTAAGGGCCTTCCCCACACTGGCTGCTATTTTATTTTGTTTATTTTGTTTTATTTTTTTTTATTTTATGTACTATGTTATGAACTGGATTTTATTGCCTATTTTGTTATGATGTATGTTTTACTGTATGTGTATGGTTCTGTCCCTTGACCTAAGTAAAATGCTCTGTACCTCAGTGATGGGTGCTAAACAAATAAAATGTTACCTACTTACTACATAATTTGCTACTGTGATGTAGAAACGTGTGGAAGAAATGCATAAACAAGGACAGCTTGCATTTAGCTTTGTAAGTATACACTTTCAACACTTTTATATAATGGCCAAATAAACAATTGAAGGTCATCACGTTTACAGGATGATATTATACTAACATACTAATTGCCAGCAGATTAGGCCTTACAGTCTATTGAGTCTGCTCGAACCTCAGATTATATAGGAGTACTTAAAGCTGAAATGCAGTATCCAATGTAAAATACATGGTTCCAGTGTTGTCTGAAGTCATGGCTTGATTTTAGATTTTTTTATATTTCTGCTGGATGGTGTTTTATTGATTAATTAATATCACATTTTTGCACTATGCACTTTATTGAATAATATGGCATGTAAGGGGTCTTCTTCACTGGAATCACTAAGCCTTGAAAAAGCACTCAGTACAGGCATGGAAAGTTGGCTGTAGCCTCCCCATTTGTTGTACTGTTTGCATCTGCTTGAAACTTGAAATAAAACAAATAAGAAAATACTAAATCAGTGTATGATTTTTTTTTCCTCTGTGGGGTGAGTGCCTGGTTGTTTGCTCTTCCGACATAAAACCAGGATCCTGTGTAAAAAATATATTGTATCTCAGCTGGGCTATCCTGGGTAAATAAATTGTAAATAAACTAAAAATATAGCGGACAGCTGCATTCCTACCTCTTACCTTACAAAGGCAGTGTGGTCTAGTGGTTAGAGTATAATTTGGAACCCTAAGTTTGCAGTGCCAAACCCTGCCATAGCCAAATATTCACTGTGTGACACTGAGCAAGTCATTTAACCTTCAGGTGCTCCAGTCTACCCATTTGCAGAAATTAGTAGAAGCAGGCTTGCACTGGAAATAAGATGTTGCATCTCAGCTGAGCAATCCTGTGTTGGAGCCATTTTTAACTGAGTTTGTGCTCCTTAAGTGAGCTGTAGCTCAGCAATACCTTTGGTAGTTCCCCTCAGCACAAATTGGGATACTTATGTCAGCCTTGATCTGCTTTGTTTTACATTGTTGCTTGGCACAGCTCAGGGGAGGGATAGCACTGACTAGGACCTCCATAACCAAGTGCTGATCTTTGAAGACTCCCAAGGACTTAACCCCAGTTTAAATATCTGCCACCAGATTCTGCTCTATGGGGGCTCTCAAGAAATTGGAGCTCTAACCCAAACTTCTGCTACCAGGCATGGCTATTGCTTCTATGGAGCAGGAGCCCTGACCCCAATGCATACCACTGGCCATGGTTCAACAAGGGCTATTGAGGAGTGGAAGCTTGGAACTGAGCTCCTTCCACCAGGTATGGCTCTGGGGGTCTCTACAGGAGCAGCAGCCCTGATCCAAGCATCTGCTGCCAAGTGTGGTTTATGAGTGCTCCCAAAGAGTAGGTGCCCCACCCTAATCCTCTGCCACTGAACGTAGCGCTACTGCCATCCCAGTTGTCTACCACTGAGCATGGTACTATGGGGCTCCAGAGGAAGAGGAGCCTGGAGTGAACCTCTGCCACAGGGTGCAGCTTTACCCTCTACCCCAGTGTCTGCCACTGGATGCTGCTCTGGAGGAGGGGAGCTCCTGAGGAGCAAGAGCTCTAACCAAACCTCTGCCACTAGGCGTAGCTGTACTGCCATTGGGCATGGCTCATAGATTAAGTGCCTCCCAAATACTTCTTAGTACATCTGTCTTGCCTTTGTTTACATCATGTTTGCATTATAAAAACATGCAAGCAGATATTGTTGACATTAAACAATGCTTGTTTACTGTAGGTGCAGTCCATCCTTCTGAGAAGCTCTTCACCTCCATCAAATATTGTACAATTTCTTAGAAAGGTGAACCCTTCCTCTTTGCACCAGCATGTGATCCCAGCAAGCTGTGTATACTGACTTTGTAGTTTTCATCCTTTAAACTGTATAAGTAACAATTTTAAGAAGATGCCATTTTTTTTGTTTCTTTTTTTTTTGTCTTTAATCTTCTTTCCAGTGTACACTGAGCTTTTCATAATTGGCTGTTTCCTTTTTGCCACTGGTGTCGTTTGTTCCTATGTGTATCTTTAACAGTGCTTGGTCACCAAAGGGCTCCAGTACTCTGTTGATGTTTCAGTTGAATAATTAATTCTGGGGGAGGCAGAAAAAAATCCACCATTTTCTATGCCTCTTTGGCACAATTGACTATGCATGGACCTTAGGACTGAGTCATCCATGACCGTTGTTTTCCTGTGCTGGCTTCATTTGTTAGTGTTTGGTTTTCATTGTCTGGAATGTTTTGTACTTCTTCATTTCCCTGAGCAGTAAATAAATCAAAACTTTTTTTCAGTGGTAGTGGCACGCTTTCACTGCCGTCCTCTCCAGTCTTGCTGATCTGCTTCCTCTACTCATAACTGTTTACAGTCCCTTTCAGGATCTCCTTCATGCTTACTGGTTTGGTATTCCATTTGCTTTCAGTCCTTATCTTTACCTTCCAGTTTCTCATTACTTCCTCCACCTCCCTCAAATATTTTTTTTCTAATGTTGTTTTCTGTGCTATGAGTCATAGCGTTTGTAACTGCCTTCACCCATATATCATTGCACTACAACTTTTTTGACAGCACTGCCACTCTGTTTATAAGCTATTTAGTAATATTTATGTCCTGATTTAGTTCTTCTGTGTCCCTGAATGTGAACAGTTGACAACCTCCACAGTAGTTTGGGTTCTGCACTGTAGCTCTGGTTATTACTAAGACTACTTATATGTACACCACTCTTGTTGTAAATGAAAAATGTACTCCTAATTTGTATGGCTCCAGGGTGTACATTTAGAAAGATAAGTACTTTTGGGATTCACAGTTTTCAGTTATCCCAGCAACACAGCTGGATGTGCAGAGGAATGGTATTCTGAGCAGGCCTGGGTTCAAATCCCAGCAAGAGCACTTATTTCTTCCTCACTGCTGAAAAAAAAATGTATTTCAAATATATGCCCATACACCTTGTGAATAAAAATGTAATTCTAGTTTGTGTGGCTCCAGGATATGTGATGAGAATAGATGAGTGCTTTTTGGTTCATTAGGTGTCTAGTTGCCCTTGTAGCATAGCTGGAAGTGCAGCGGAATTGTATTACGAACAGGCTTATGTCCAAATCCCAGCTAAGTCACTTATTTCTTTCTCATTTCTAAAATTAATTGTATTTCAAATATATGTACACCAGACTCCTTGGAAATTGTCATTAGGACTGCTTAACTGTGCTGCTCTGGATGTCTTTTCTGAGTCACAGGGTGCTTCACAAAGAAAACATGATTTTGGTGGGAATAAGGGAGACAGTACCCACACATGATAGTATATGCCACTTTCAGTTCTTAACAATGCGACTGAGTACTAGTTTACTGTATCTTTTTTTTTTTACCTCAGATTTATTAATCAATAGTTACTTAGGGAGCTTGCAAAGAATCACAGTATGTGGATAAATACCCCTGAATATGCCAAGATTCAGGTTGCTTATCCAAAATCTGAATCCCGGCATATTTGTGGCCAGTATTTGTGTACTGCAGGTGGGCTGAATCAGTGCATAGAGCTCAATGCAGTGAAGCAGAAAGAATCATTGGTGTCAGTGTCGGCAGCTGCTCCGTTCCCCCCCATTATTCATATCAGCATGCCTTTGTATTGTGCAGTACCCCCATTCATGATGCATGACAAAGTGTGGTCAAATGGTGCTGGAGAGCAGTGTGAGAGGACTTGTCAGGAACAACTATAGCAGCACCTACCACGACTGCAGTGAAACTGCATCTGGAGAGATGAACTGCCTGCAGCATCCACTGCCATCATTGGCTGTAGGGTATGCATTGCAAATTGCCATCCTCCTTAAATCACTTGCGATTAAGCAGAGCAGTCCCAGGGTCATATGACCTGTGGTGGCAAGGCAGGTGAGCACAGAGCATTGCGCATTCGTTCAGTCTAACACATGGTGGGGTGCTGAAAAAACATATTAAATCAATACAATTCTGAAGGCTTTATTTAACAAAAGAACTGCACTGTGACAGAAGGAAAAACTGAGGACAGATGAGTGAGGTAGAAAAATACAATTTAAAGGAGAAGATATGCTCAACGTGAGGGAGGGGAAGGGGTGGCAGAAAGTGCCTGCCAAAGGGACTGAGCCTGAGGATACCAGGAAGGATATAGAAGGAACCAGGCAGAATATAACTTAAAAATAATTTATCACAAAAAAAAGAAAAATACACAAGCAAAAAGGAAAGGAAAAGACAAAAGAATTTACTCAGGAAAAAAACCCAGACTCAGACGAGTTGCTTGGCTTATGAGGGTCCTTTGCCTTGAGTAAATGTTTTCCCAGTGTCATTTTACTGCTGTGCAAGTGCCATACTGAAGAGGGTCAGCTAGCCGGTACTGTGCATTTTCCCCAGTGTAACTAAAAATCTGTTTCCGAGGCTGCATAGTGGTGCAGATGGCCAGTTACCTTGTGTGTCTTGCCCAGTGTGACTATTTAAAAAAAACAATCCATTTTTGAAACACCACAGTGATGCTAAGGGGCAGTTACCTTTTGGTCTTGCCCAGTGCACCCATATAAAAAAATGTAGTTATTGAAATATTAGACACACTAGCAGCTCTGCTCTGTTGAAGGCTCCTTGTAGGTTTTTGTCCCATGCCACCATTTAAATATGCTGCTGTTTTCAAAGGCCCCATAGTGGTGCAGAGTCTCAGTTACCTTGTGCATCTCTTCATAATTGTGTTTTTGGCTAGTAGTGCCATAAGTAACCTTGGGTGCATCCCCTCTGATCCAGCTGATATAGGTGGGATGGATAGCTCTGAGTTTAACACTCTGCATGTTCTGAAGTGTGTATTAAATCTGGCTTTAAAATGATTTGATGTGTTACCCTGGGCAAGAGGCACAAGGTAAAAGAAAGTTGCCTGCCAATAACCTTGTATGTTGTGTTTCTTGTAACTTGATAACCTATTAATCACCTGTTAATCTGCTTATTAATGCAGTAAGGTCTTTAGATATCACGAATAAAGACTTTATTCAGAAAATAACTCAAAAAACCCTTGATGCTGTGCAATTACTGACAATTACATGAGTCTAAACTGGCCTGAAACATTTTTATTAATACAAGAACTGGACAAATACAAATATCAAAAATTAGTCTCTTGCACAGTCGTATTAGATATGTAGACGTCCACTAGAAGTGGGTCAGGCAGGCAGGTAGGTAGGAGTACCCTGGACAAAGAAGGGAGGTGCAAAGGTCTATATAATGGCAAGCAAAGAAGATAGCTTCCTCTTTACTCCTTCACTCTGACCAGAACCCCAGCAGCAGCAGATTAAGCAGCAGGCCTCAGGATAAAGAATGATTTGTTTGGTAAGTGCGACATGATTTGCTGTTGGGCCCAATATTGCTAGGCCATGGCCTGTATGCTTAAAAGGTTTCAGTTTGTTGGCCAGGAATGGAGAACTTGAATTTGATTTGGTTTTGTATCCTTGCTTGTTAAAAAAATCATTCTTTTGAATGGTTGAAATAAACCAGGCACATTGTTGCAATCAATTTACATCAGCAATATATGTTTCTTAGAGCAAAAGAAGTTCTGTTTCTGCAGATACATTTTAGTAAACTTTTTCAGGTAGGTGGAGCATTAACATTAGTTATCCCTGGTTCAGGATGGTATGCATTTTGGTATTGGTAATTTAATTCAATATAAAACAGGCTTTCTCAGGGTAGCAGCATGGCTGTAACTAGATGTTTGTCTGGGAGAGAATTGCACTCCCATTAGTTCATTTGTTTCAGGAGCCATACATACAGGATCTATAACAGATTAGTGTCCTGTGAGTTCCTTTGTTTGGGGAGTAACAACATTTTCTCAGCAAATTAAGAGTGCTAGGGTGTAAATATCCTATGAAGACAGCTGTAAATCTTTTGTCTCATTATCAGGCATCCTAATTGAATTCTTTGTAGATTAGCTGATGTCCATTAAAGAGCTAGAGTATTGCCTAAAATTAATGTTAGTTTTTAAAAGCAATCAACTACTATCTTTTATAACATGGGTTGGAAAACGGAGGCAACCCGATTGGTCAAAGAGCATTAGATGACCATTGATTAAATCTCCTATTTAATCAGCAGTTAGTCTGCCAGAACTACTTCACTGAGAAATTCCCTTGTGAAATGCACCTTGAAAAATATCCCTCCACAGAGAGACACATAGAACAAAGAGAATCACCAGGCATGGTCAGATCAGCTTTTCTCTTAGGGCCTGTTACTACCAATCAGTGGCTAAATAATGTTTTTCAGAAGGTGAACCTCTCTGTAGTAGGGAACTCTATCTTGTGGAGCAGCAGAAACACTGAAAAGAGCACAGCATGGGCTGTGAAAGTCTTTGAAGACTGGCTAACACCCTGTATACCTTATCTTGTTTTGTTATTGAGGAAATAAACATGAAGCAAGCAGTTGATCAGAGGTAAGATTTTGCTTAGGGAAGCTAAACAAAAACCTTTTAAGTGCAAGAAAGGCACAGTTGTAGGATTCAAAATATTTTTAGGACAGGCAGCTAGTGCGGAAGATTCACGATTTAGAAAAGAAATGCACAGTTGTAGGATTTAAAATATTTTTTTAGGACTGGCAGCAAGTGAAGGAGATTCAGGATTTAGAAATTATGAAAGTGACTTTATGTTGCCTGAATGTGAACTTTGTTTTAATTACTTGCATATTACAGTTGCAGAGAAAATTACATGGTTAAAGTCTGTGAAGTGTTTCCTCTGCTGTCTGTTTCTCTCTCTCTCGCTCTCTTTTCCTCCCTTTCTCTCTCTCTCTGTCTTGTAGCTAACTCTGTGTTGGTTTGTTGGGGGAGAAGAGAGAGAGAGAGAGAGAGAGAGGGACAGGGAGAGGGAGACAGAGAGACAGACTCATGCATATGTTTTTTATTTTATTAACATGCAAATGTCAGAAATCATTTCAGGACTCTATTCCTGGCATTTGTATGTTCGTAAATTATATAACATATGCATGAGTTCTGGGGATACTTTTCAAGTCAGCAGGATATACTAACATTTTTCCTATTCAAAGAGCAAAAAAAGAAAAACACCTTTGTGGATTTTTTAAATAACCCATGTCATAAGTGCAATAACCCGTTCCAGTGTATAGGGCTATAGGGATTTAATGCAGCCTGCAGGTGCTGTGAGTGCACTCAGCCTGCTTCACAATGCACCCGAGGTGTGCATTAAATCCCTATATCCTCATACCCTGTCATGGGTTATTGCTTATGTATATCTGAGGTGCTCTTTCTTTTCCCTTTGGGAGATTACACGATTTTTTTATCTGAAGTTAGTGGATGTAATTTGTGGAACAGCACTCCATCTGGCAGCTGACATATCTAGCTCTGTTCCCTGCACTACATCATCAGAATTGTGACTTCACTGACTGTGACATCACAGCTACTCAGGAAGAGCCACTCAGTAGCTGCCAGGTCAGTCACCTATGATGTCCGTATCAGTGAGGTCATAGTGCTGGTGATGAAGTGTGGGGGGGCAGAAGTAGATATGTCAGCTGCCAGACACAGTGTTATTTTCTACAACTAGCTTAATACTGTCACATAAAACACTTTATAATCAGCCAGCAGAACAAGAAAAATACACCAGAAACAAAAAGTTACAACTATTTTTACAATGTGTTACATTTTCTTTTCTGCTACTTTGATTCTACTAGCTCTTTAAATCTGTGGATTTCACTGAATTGTTTTACTTTTATTTATTTATTTATTGAAACATTTTGCCTGGAAGGCATGCTGAATAGCACCTTGCTCATCTCTTGGTGCAACCTGGGGGAAGGGGCATAAAGTATTTAAACAAAATTGTACAAATAAGCAAGAAAGCATAATGTTACATACAGCAATAGTTATGTACAGGGAACATTAGGTAAGTGTAAACATACATTGCTAGCAATTAGATGTGTGATAGGTGAGGTAATAGGAAGGCAGAAATACAAATTACAAATGTATGCATAAAATAAAGTTGTGCAGTTTGGGACAAATGGACTAGAATACCTTCCACATTTAATAACAGTGAATCAAATATATGACAGGGAATGGGGGTAACAAGACACGCTGGTAAACAAAGGCACAGGCAAAATAAGTGTGAGGCAGGGAAAGGGGAGAAAAGAGTGGGGGTAGAATGTAGAGGGGAAATTAAGTGCTGAGATTGCATTTGTGAGAGCCAGTGGGGGGAGGGGATTTTAGGAAGGAAGGATAGAAAATGCCAGAACCAGATTCCCTCTTCAGGATGCTGAGTAACCTGCACGGTGGGCGTGGAGCAGGCTTGATTAATGAAGAAAGAACGAGAGAGAGTGCAAAACAACAAAAGAGAGGGAGAGAAAGGGGAGGGGGCAGAGTGGAGGGTAGTGTGCAGGGGGGGGTTAAGTGCTGACAAAGTATTTGTGAGAGCCAATGGGAAGGTTGAAATTAGGAAGACAGGAAGGAAGGAGTGAAAAGCCAGGCCCAGGCTTCTCTCTTCAGGATGCTGAGAATCCTGCAAGGGGAGCAAAGAAGCAGGCTTAATGAAGAGAGAGAGAGAGAGAGAGCAAGAGAGATGGGGGGGGAGAGAGGAGAGTGAGAAAAGAGACAGAGGGATAGAGAGGGGAGGGGAGGTAATATTATGGGGTGAGATTAAGGGCTGAGTCTGTGATTGTGAGAGCCAGCAGGAAAGAAGATTTAGGGAGGAAGATGCAAGGGACCAGGGGGTTAAGGAGGATTGTAACAGGAGCAACTAGAGTAAAGGTAGTTCTGTAAGGCAAGTGTGAGAGAGAGTGGGAAGAGTAGGAGTGCCATATTTGTGGACAGAAGGAGTTCTGGATTTTAGGAAATCTGTGAGAAAGGAGCAGTGGGGGATCACCAAGGTCCAGGTGTCAAATGATTAGAGCATGAGGGGACAGGGGAATAGGGAGGAGGGATGAGTTGAGGCAAGAAGGAAGTCTACCAAGCCAAAATGTTGCGGTCAGTTTGGTACAGTTGGAGAGTCACCTATTTGTAAGTGAAAGAAAGGACAGGTCATGCTAGAGATCACAGTGATGAGAATGAGAGGGGGCATCGAGAGCAAAGTGACAGAATGAGTTAAAGAGGGTATCCACTCTGGTAAGGGAGGATTTGGGAGTAGCACCATAGACTACATCACAGTAGTCAAAGACAGGGAGGATCATCTTCTGGACAAGTTTGTGCCTTGCTGCAGGAAGGATGCAGCTGTGGTTCCTGAACAGTGCACCTAGCTTGTGGTGCAATTTTTTTAGGATGGCATCAATATGTACAGAGAAGTTGCGGTGTTGGTCCAACCAGACCCCAAGGTATCTAAATGAGGAGGTGTCCTCCAAAGTTGTCCCATCCAGGGTGTGGAAAGTGGGCAGGCCAGGGAGCCGAGATAGTCTCTGCCTAGTACCAAAGGTCATGGAGACAGTCTTCTTGGCATTCAGGAAGAGTTAATGGGAAGCAAACCAGAGTTGGATTTGATTGAAATTCTGCTGAAGGCTGGATGCAACATCAGAGGGACATGTGCCAGAGGAGTACAAGACAGTATCATCCAGGTACATGTGTATAGATGATGAGGGGGAGCATACTGATGGGAGGTCATTTAGGAAGATGGAGAAAAGCAGGAGGCAAAGCACTAAGCCCTGTGGGACTCCTGTGCTGATAGGTAGGGGAGTGGAGATGGAGTCAGAAATCCTGACAGATTGGGACCTGCCAGAGACGTTGGACCAAAACCAGTCAGTGGCTGATAGGGTCAGCTCAGCTGCAGAGAGGGAGTCTATGAGAAGGGGATGGGAGACTGTGTCAAAGGCCTTTGTGAGGCTGACAAGGATGGCAGAAGTGATTTGGCCATTGTCCATCCCACTAAGGATGGAGTCAGTGAGCTTAAGGAGAGAGGTGGTAGTGGAGCGATTCCCATGTTTAGTTTTCTAGGTTAATAATATAAGGTTACCTTTGGCCTCTTTCACGTAGAATATTTTAGAAAATGATTAAAGTGCAAGCCAAAGAGAACTTCTGAATGCACATCTCTGGTAGTAACATACGATCTAGAACTGGAAAAGTATGGAAAATAATCAAAGATTTATAGCCGCTATTATTGGAAGATAAGACTCTAAAATACATATTTTCCTCACCACCATTGCTTGCCCTCCACCAACCACCAAACCTGAACCAAAACATGATGCATAGCAAGCTTCCCACAGAGCTTCAGCTAGGTGACAAAGGAACAAAGCCATGCAAAACACCTCACTGCAAACTATGTGCACACATCTGTACCGAGACATCTGTCATTCGTAATAGAAAAACATCTCAGATCCAAAATTCATATTCCTGTTCTTCCAGAACTGTAGTATATATGATCCAGTGTACAAAATGTGATGATGGCTGTTACATTAGTGAACCTGAACAGAAGCTCATGTTATATTTCTGAAACTGGACAGAAGCTCATGTTATATTATTGAAACTGGACAGAAGCTCAAAATGAGAATGGACCAACAAAGATTCACAGTCACCCATAACATTGAGAATCACGGCAAATAGAAAATTCTGATTTCACAGATTGTTTGTGAAATTTTGTGAAATTTGCAGAATTTTCTTAAATTTGTAATTGATCACAGGTGGATTAGTAAGAGGTCTGAAAGACGGCATGCATATTGCTTGGAAGAGGACCTAAACAGATGCCAAGTTTCGTGACATTTGGATGAGGGGCAGGGAAGTTACAGGGGTTCAATTTCTGGCAATTTATTATTCGTCTGAACATTTCTGAAAATATTTCTATGCTTACAGCTTAGCCACCTTTGAAGCTAGTTAATAGAAAATGTATATGCATACTTTCTTGGAAGATCCATAAAAACTGCTAAATAGAGAGGCAACTGGTTGTGTTAGTGTAAATTGTAAGTTAAATGAGATCATACTTTCAAAATGAAATTCTTTATTAAACTGTGTGAACATTTTCAAAATATTTGGACGTTTATGGCTCCACTGTTACTGAGCCCCATGCCAAAAGGAAAACAAACAGGAATTAGGAATTGTTCATGTTTTGTTAGTTTAGACTCTGAAAGAAGCTTTTGTGATGTAACATTATTTCATGTCTGGAGCTATGTTCTATGATAAGTCAGCCACAGTTTCAGTCCTAGTGCACCAATGTGAATTAAACTAAAACATTTACAGCTACAGACTGGCAGCAGATGATGTGACTTTTCATTAACTTTTCTTACAATGACACTGTAGCAATTTTGTTCAATTGCACCTCTGGCTCTAATGGTGCATGATCAACTCAAAAAGGAAAGATTCTTTCATACTTAGCTATAATTTCCTTTTCTGTTAGCTCCAAAATTGTCAATGGAGAGTTAACACATATGGGAAATGAGCACACCTACTGGGGTAGTGGCTTGGGGTGTGCGAAATTTTTTGCCAAATTTCAGTAGTCACGGAATTCGCTGCCGCGAAAGTTCGGAAATCATTTTCAGAAATTCCACCTTAAAACTGTGGAACACAAATACAAACTGTGGATTAATTTTGTAAACTGTGGGGAAAACAATCTGCAGAAAGGATCATTGTCAGTGGTCTGTTCTGAGGCTTTTTTAACTGCAGTTTAATTAATGAATCCACCCCACACTGATCAGGGGTCCCAGTAAATAAATAAATACCTCCAATCCCTTCCTCAGACCCTCCTAGTTTCTAGTGGACCTCCCACCCACCAATCATGGCCCCCCAAAACATTTTATTTCCCTGATGTCTAGCAGACCCCCCCTCCCTATCCTGGATTCCTTAATCCACAAAAAAACAGCCAGCACTCCACTGACTCATCCCCCTCTATTCCCAGTATTCCCTGGTGGCTAGTGGACCTCCCCATCCCCAATCCCTTATAAAAAATAGTCCCAATTCCCTGGTGTCTAGTGGACCCCCCACCCTGACAGTTCATCTACCACCACCCTGCTCCCCCCCACCCTGCTCCTGAGCAGGCCACCAGCGCAGCCCTCCTCTCTCCTCCACTATCAGTGGCCCACTGAATTGCCAGTGAATGGCCGCATGGTTATACAAGCATGCATCCACTCACTGACAGTTCATTAAACTGTGGAAAGAATAAATTCCACAGTTTATGTGCATTTTTCCGCAGTTCACAAAAAAGTTCACAGAACTCGGTGAAAATCCATGGAAAATCCCAGTTTTGTCAATGGTGAAAGTTCCAAAATTTCTGCTAAATTTCCCAAATTTGGAGAAAGTTCTGCAAAAGCGGAATTTGTAACTTTTGCCCACCCCTAGTAGTGGCACACCCCAAAGCTGTCAATCAACATGTGAACATTCTGAGAGCCAAGATTCTCCAGTCATCTCTTGTCCATGCAGTACCTTTACACTCCTATATAACCTACAATTCATAAAATGCCCAGGTCCATGAATTTTCTCTCCCTAACCTAACACCAACAAGGTTATCTTGCCAGCTAGCTCCTGCCACCCTAGACATTCAGTAAAGGTGATTCCAAAGAGCCAGTTTACTCGTGTGAGATGAAATTGTACTGAATTGGCATAATACGATACATGGGCAGGAGACTTAGAATATAGGTTTATAATAAGGGGGATATAAACATAATGAGTTATCTGAGATTAGAAATTGAGTGAGGGAAGTTTATAGGGACACTTTGCTCTTTGAGAAAAATAAAGATGAAAAGAGAAAGAATCAGAAACATACGAGATTAAATTTTGTGACCACATATGGTGTTAATTCAGTAGAGGTTGAAAAATAGTTTTAAAACATTGGCCAGTACTACAAACAGAGGAAAAGTTAACCCATTATGTTGTGAATCCTCCTTGTATGTTTTTTTAGGAGAGCTAAAAACCTTGGTGACAAATGGACTGCAAGTTATGAATTGAAAGTTACATCAGATGTTCGACTCCCACCAGAGCCGACTGCTTTAGTATGCTGTAGACATAACTGAAAATGTATGGAGTGAATCTTTGATTAATTTGGAAGTGGGTGCTAATGAATATTTGAATGCTAATCCTGCAGGTAGAGAATTCCATAGGGTAGGGGCAGCGTACATAAAAGCACGGCCCCAAAAGACTTCAAAGACACCCTTGGGATCTCTGGCAACCACTTGTCAGTTGAACTGAGCTGTCACCTGGGGCGATAGGGGACAAGAAGTTATTTCAAGTAGTCAGGGCCTAGTCCATGTAGGGCTTTATAAGTCAGTAAACCAACTTTAAAGGTGATCTACCACTGAATGGGCAGTCAGTGCAGACTGCACAGAACAGGGGTAATATGAAATGTTCGAGAAACCTCCCTCGGCAAATGTGCTGCTGCATTCTGCACTAGCTGCAAGCAGTAGATATCAACCCCAGGAAGCCTTAAGTATAGGGAGTTGCAGTAATCAAGGCGCAAGGTCACAAAAGTCACTAAACTCAAACTCACTAACCTTAGCTTGCTTTAAGCCCAGGCTCAGAAACTTCCTGCTTAGCTCTCGCAAATGCAACTGCCGCTAGCCTAGTGTAAAAAAAAATAATAAAATATATACTCTGTTTGACAATGCTCACTGAGCGGCTCCCCCCTTCCTTTCCCTACTAATTCCTCCTCCCCTATCTCCCTCCCTTCTACCCCCACCAGCTCTCCCCTGACCATAAGTTTTGCACCTTTTGTTATCTTTTGCTTCATTGGAGATTGTATTCTATTGTAACAAAATTGTAATTGAACTGTAACTTTTTTGTTTGTAAGTACTGTGTCCCTTGTACTACTGTTCTGATGTCCTCTTTGTGACGAGGTACCTTTGTAAATGAGCCTCTGGCTCAAAGGTTTCTAAACTGATGTTTAACTAAATAAATAAATAAATAAATAAAAGTGCGGACAAGTGTAGGCAGATCTCCAGACAGGACAAGGTGCTTGATTCTGGTGATGTTCCTAAGATGGTAAAAGGAACACATGACGACCACCGACACTTGAGATCATAAGGTCAGGCCATCATCAAGCACCACCCCCAGGTCCTGCACCTGTTCAGAGGTAAGGATCTGGGTGCTCCCTAGATAAATTCCAGAGGGCTGACCAGTCCTCAACCCCTCTATCTGGTGACCCGACTCCACCACCATCACCTCCGTCATTCCCGCATTCAACTTTAGCCAGCCTGAATTCATCCAGTCCTGGATTTCCACAAGGCAGTTGTTAAATACTGAGAGAGCTGGATATCACCAGCATAGCAGTGAAACCTCACCCTATACCATCTTACAATGTCTCCGAAGGGCAGCATATACACTACAAACAACATGGGGGAAAGTACTGAGCCCAGAGGTACCCCACATGACAGAGAGAATGGGCCAGAGGAAAAAACTCTGGACACCACTCTCTGCATCCTGCCAGGGAGGAAGGATGTAAACCACCTGAGGACCATATGTGTCAGGCCACAGGTGGACCTCAGATGCCCACACAATACCCCATGGTCCACAATGTTAAAAGCTGAGGAGAGATCAAGGAGCACCAGAATGGAACGGCTTCTCTGATCTCTCGCCATCAGGAGATCATTGAGCATCTGAACCAGCGCAGTTTCAGTACTATGCCTCTTTTGAAAAATGGACTGGAGAGGTTCATAGATGTTATTGATGGTCAAGTGGTTCTCCAGTTGTACCGCCAGTACTTTCTCAATAACCTTCCCTATAAAAGCCAGGTTAGAGATTGGTCTGTAGTTAGCCAGAGAGTCAGGGTCCAAAGAAGCTTTCTTCAGGAAAGGTGTTACCACCACCACCACCTTCAGGGAGCTTGGAAACTCACCTGAATCAAGGGAGCACTGGACTATCTGGACCAGGACTGGGCCAACAATGTCACAACATCCTATAATCAGGGAGGTTGGACACGGATCAAGATTACAGCATGTAGTGTGCATACTCTGGACAATCCACATGACATCCACAAACTCTAGCAGGTCAAAGGAACTCCAGAAAACATGAGGTGAGGTGTCCAGGCACTGATCAACAGTATCCCCCATAGAGCGAGTCATAAGGATCTCTGACCTGATGTCAGCCACCTTATTCTCAAAGAATCGAGCAAGCTCATTGCACTGCTTTTGTGAAAAAGGTCTTCAGAACTGCAGACAGGTTGGGTTGCACAGCCTGTCTACAGTCCGGAAGAGCTGAGTTGGTCGGTTCTGAGCGGCAGCAATCACCCCGGTCAGGAATTCTGCCTTCTTATGGGAAATTGCTGATTGGTAGGTCCTATAGTGCTCTACCAATCTAAGGTGATTGGCCTCCAGGCCAGATTTCTGCCAAAGTCGCTCTAACCTAAATCTTAGTCGCCGCAACTCCCTCAAGGACCCATCAAACCAAGGGGCCTGAGGGCAAGAAGGATGAACACAGACAGGAGCAATCAAGTCCAGGGCCATAGGAATGGCCTTATTATAGGCCAATACCAAAGCCTCTGGACTCGTGCTAGCCACAGGAAACTCTGAGAGGTCAATCACTGCCGCCAGGCCTACAGAGCTCACCTCCCATAAAGGGCGGTAACTGACTATCTCCACAGGGGCAGGCCTACGAAGGGTAGTGCAAAAGTTGAACCTCACGGTGTAGGGATTGGACCTTCTGACAGGTTCCATCCCCAAGTTGGGGGCCTCAATCCCCAGGAGGAAAACCAAATCAAGAGAGTGACTGTGCTGATGGTTGGCAGAGGTAGCAGTCTGTGTAAGGCCCAAAGCTGTCATCAACTGGAGGAAATGCTGTCCAAATTGTGAGAGTTTGTCATCGACCCAGGCATTAAAGTCACCCAGAACCATCAGTCTGGGTGACTCCAGCACCATGTCGATGACGAAATCCACTACTTCCTGCAGGAATCACTTCTTATCCCCTGGTGGATGGTAGACAAGAGCTAGTCTGCAACCCACACCTGCCATCATGGTACACTGTGTACTCAAATGATTCGGCCTCCTCAACTGGTACACTCGTGAGACCTAACTCGGTCTTGAAACAGAACGCTACCCCCCCCATAGTTCAATCTCTAGTGATGAATCACTGAATACCCAGCTGGAATTGCAGCTTCCAATATGGGGCCAGCATTTTCATCCAGCCAGGTCTCAGTGATGTAAGCCAGATCAGTAGTCCCAACAAGACCTGCAATAATTGCAGTCTTGTTCTTAACTGATATGGCATTGCATAACACCACTCGAGTTGGACGGGTTTCAGGAGCTTCCCCTGCTACTTGCCCACCAGAAATGATGGTGCATTTGGGTATGGGGACCAGACATGGTGTAGCATGTTCCAGGCTCCATTTCGGCCCAGGGCATCTTCTAGAAAGTGTAAAGAACAGAGGTTCAATAGCTTCTCAGAGTTGACTGAATATGAAAAATATAAGCAAGATTTATATAAAGCTATTGAAAAATTATACAAAAGACTGAGAGCACAAAAAGGAAAGAAGTTCAAGCCAGATGAGAGAGACTGTGTTACCAACTGTGTCTTTAATTGGAAAAATCAGCCCAAATCAATTTTGAAGAACAAAAATGATGCCAATTTAAACAGTCATTAACAGATAATGTGTCTGATGCATCTCCCTCTGTTTTTTTAAGAAGACAGTCTGGAGGAAGGGCTGGAACAGCAGCAAGCAGGGAATACAAACATAGGAACAGTTACCCCTAAGACCCAGTCTGAGAGTGGCCTTTCAAAGACTACCAAATGAACGAGAAGGGTTACAAGAGAAAAACAATCAAAGAGGCCAATGAGCTTATCAGACCCAAGGGTGAGGCTGGAACCCAGGGAATCAGAGGAACAGGAGGGGACAGTATAATTCGAGGAGATGAGGTAGGAGGGGATACTATTAGATGTGACTGCTAATGAAAATAATGTTGCCAATTTATCCAATTATCCACCAGCGGAGACAGAACTTGCAGTGCTAAACAAGGGACTCAAATTTGTGTCGACGAACACATGCAGTGCTTTTGACCTTTTCATAGATTTGAATAAATTTGTACAAAATCTAAATCTTAAATACTTTTTTTTCAGGAATATGGAAGATAACATGGCAAGTGATGTTAGTGTTAATGCTGATTCCACAGCATTGCAGTTAGATACTCTAGGGCATTTCAGAGCAACATCCAGATTTATGCCACCACAAAATTCAGCAGTACAAGTTTTTTATAAAGCATGTGAGTCTGATTTTTGAAAATTAATCGATGATCAGAAAAGACCTTCTTATGTTAATATGACAAAGGCTGAGATAGTAGCCCTGCATACATTGCAAAATAATAGACATATAACTACTAAACAGGCAGATAAAGGAGGCTGTGTGGTGGTGTTAGACACGGTTGATTATGCGGCTGAAGTTGAATGGCAATTATCTAATGTAAGAGTTAGTTGAACGACAATTATCTAATGTAAGAGTTTTTAAACCATTGCACAGTGATCCAACTTTAATGTTTAAAAACAGGATAGATGGATTTTTGAGTACAGCCTTTTTGGAAAGAGTTATAGATAAGGACACATTTTAACTCCTTACAGTACAGTATTCCATACATCCTTTGATTTATTTACTTCCAAAAATACATAAGAGTATGACCAAACCTCCAGGGCATCCCATTGTGGCAGGAATAGGCTAAATTACTGAGCCACTGAGCCAGTTTATTGACTATTACATAAAAGGTTTTGTTCTGGACTTATGGTCCCATTTTAGTGACACTAAACATATTTTGAATATAGTTGCAAACCTCCATGTCAAGCAGACTGATCGTCTTCTCACTCTCGATGTGGAGGCCCTCTATACTAATATTCTGTACAACGGTGGGTTACAGTCTTTGGAATATTATCTTAAAAAAAGAGAAGTTCATCAGACACCAACTGAGTTTTTGTTGCAATTAGCAACATTTGTTTTGGAATTCTGTGCATTCATGTTTCAGGGTAATTTCTTTTTACAGATACATGGGACAGCAATGGGCGCTACATTAGCCCCCAGCAATGCAAATTTATTTATGGGAATGTGGGAGGAAGCCCATATATATGATTCTGATAAAAAAAAACCTTTCATGATTCCATAGCAATTTATAAACGTTTTACTGACGACTGTTTTTTGATTTGGTTGGTCACAGAATCAAAGTTAAATTTATTTGTTAAGTATATGGAAAGCACTAACCTAAATTTGAAGTTCACAGTAAAATCTGATATGCAGGAAATTGCTTTTTTGGATATGACAATTTTAAAAGATATACAATGGTTTGGTTCTACACTATATCGAAAGGATACAGATAAAAATGTTGTCTTGCAAGCTAGCTCCTGCCACCCTAGACATACACTAAAGGGGATTCTAAATGGCTGGTTTACTCACGTGAGACGAAATTGTACTGAATTAGCACAATATGATACATGGGCAGGAAACTTGGAAAATAGGTTTGTAATAAGGGGATAAAAACACGAGTTATCCGAGATTAGAAATCAAATGAGGGAAGTTTCTAGGGACACTTTGCTGCCTTTTTTTATCATATAAGATTTTATTGAGTTTTACTGATTATGAACAGCTATAGTGGTGGCAACGATGAACCAGGCATGCACATATAGCCTACCATTAATACAGAGGTATTAAGCACCACATGATAAGAAGGTAACATACCACTTCAAATACTAAAAATAAAGTATATCTAAGATATTCTACATCCTTTATATTCATTGAGTATTGATATTCCAGTTGTGTGAGTATTGATATTCCAGTTGTGTGACAGTTCAAGGATGATGTGTAAGTTTCAGTTTGTTCCTGAGTACCGAACTAAGACATAGCAACTTGCTATCATTCTTAATATCATTGTTATTAATTAACATCTTACCCTTTGTACATCTTATGGTAAACAATGCAGCTCAGGTTCCTAAGGACAGGTAAGAGACAGAGGAGAAAGATAAGAAGAAAAGACAGGAAGGATATCAGGATATTGCTCACAGGGTGAAATGAGGACTCCTTTTCCAGTCACACGGACAACAGTATCGGTGGGGGGAGAATATAACTGAGATCATAGCATTGGGGGGGTTTGTGGAGGGGAGGCACTTTGCTTTTTAAGAAAAATAAAGATGAAAAGAGAAAGAATCAGAAACATAGAAGGTTAAATTTTGTGACCACATATGGTGTTAATTCAGTAGAGATTGAAAAATTGTTTTAAAACATTGACAAATCCTACAAACAGAGGAAAAGTTAACCCATTATGTTGTGAATCCTGCTCATGTGGTTTTTAGGAGAGTTAAAAACCTTGGTGACAAATTGACTGCGAGTTATCATTTGAAAATTACATCAGATGTTTGACTCCCACCAGACCCAGCTGCTTTAGTTTCAGAGTATGCTTTAGATATAACTGAAAACGTATGGAGTGAATTTTCGATTAATTTGGAAGTGGGTTCTAATGAATATTTGAATGCTAATCCTGCAGGAAGAAATTCAAAAAATGTTAATAATAGAAACTGGTTGCCCCCATTACCATTGGGTTCTTTTAGATGTAAAAGGTGTATATAGTGCTGCACATTTATGCATTTATAAATTGTGACACCACTCACGTTGTCTATTTAGCCACATGTAAATGTGGTATGTATTATGTTGGAAGAACAAAACGAAAATTAAAAGAAAGGGTTGGTTAGCATACACAAGCAATAGCTAATAATAATTTGGAATATATTACTGCTCACCATATACATTTTGCACAAGATAAGAGACAACATGTGAGGAGTTTTATTAGCATTGAGAGGGTGACAATTGGCCCGGGGGGGGGGGACATTGAAAATAAATTAACCTGCAGAGAAAATTTCTGGATCTTTAAGTTATAAGCAACATGTTTTCTGGGATTAAGTGACAAAATTGAGCTATTGCCACACTTGTGATTAAAGGCACAACATCAGTATTGTTAGTAGTTACAAAATAGTTCATTATTGTAATGAATTTTAGTGTCATTTGTAGTATGTATGTATATATACTGATAAATAACAACAATGTTAATTAAATTATTACTTTAAAAAGTGATTTGTATACTAAAAGTATAATACTGTATGTTAGAATTGAGTAGCCCTAAATTGATGTTGCACTAATCATTCACAGGTGTGTTATATTAACGTTTTACTATTTAATGTGGTGTCCATTGTTAGTAACTTATCTCTTAATAAAGCACAGTGTGTCTGCGTGAAATGTTGAGACTTGTTTGCTGTGTTGGTTTGGCAGTGGTACTATGTGTGCAAAAATTTTAATAAAGGACTGAATCTTTTTCAAAAGTTTTGGTTTACTTCTGCGTGAGTGTGTGCCCAGGTTCCTTTGATTTTGCTCTATCATGTTTACCAGGAGGCACCACAAACTGTGAGAGACTCTGTTTGTTGTGGGTTACTTCAAATTAATTGTTTAACAATTTTTTATTCAACTTTTTTTTTTTTACAGAACACATTGTCTAAGTGCAATAATACCCAATAACAAGGTGGGTGATATGGAAAATATTGGACATTCCAGGTGCTATAACGCCCTCTGCCTACAGCGTCAGGCCTCATTATGCCTCTGGGATGGTCTGGTAGTTCTCAATACTGCCCATCCTGTCGGGTAATATTACTTACATGAGCACTAATCTGTAACAGTGAAAAACACCACACCATGTTCAGAAATCTCCACCTGTTAATCTGTGTGCCTGTAACCCAATGAACTGCAAATATTTTCCAGGTAAGCAAGTAAGTCTGGACAAACTGCAGTAAATAACATCCTTGCTAGAAAGCAAAATCCTGAAATATATTGAAATATATTGGACAATATTCTCCCAATGGGAGTTATGGGTCCCTGGGAAAGGCCCCATTGACAACGTTGGAGCTAAGAGAAAAGGAAATTGCTGTAAGTATGAAGGAATTTCTCATTTCTGTATTGCTCCACATTGTCAATTGGGAGTTAATACATATGGGTTCTAAGAAGCGATACCCATTTCACAACTGGACAGTGGAGAATATTGTCCCATGTATAACCCATACAGGCAAAAAATAATTATCTGCTAACCACCACTTGCAAAACTCTGTGGCTGAAAACTGCATCAGTGGAACTTTGAACATTCAATCTGGTTAGTGAATGTGTGAACAGAGGACCACATTGCCACTTTCCACATTTCTAACACAGATGCCTCTCCTCTCTTTGCCCAGGAAATAGTCACACCACTGGTGTAGTGAGCTTTGATGAGGGCTAGAAGTTTTTCTTCTCTACCACATAAGTCTTGGCAATTGGAGTGCTCACCCATATAGCCAAGATGGCCTTGGAAGCTTTCTGACCTGTTTTTGCTGCTCCAAAAAAAACAAACAGACTTTCGGTCTTCCTGAATTCTGTTGCCCTTATAAGGTAAATCATGACTGTCCTGCACAAATCCAACTTGTGTAGCTCAAGCTCTTTTGGATTTGCTGGCTTAGGACAGAAAGACAATAAACAGACTTCCTGGTTTACATGAAAGGCTGTAGGTATCTTAGAAACAAAGGATGGAACCGTCCTCAGTACCACCTTTTCCTTATAAATGATATGGTACAGTAAGGTTCTCTGTGGGACAGCACCTGAACTTCACCAATCCTTCTGGAAGAGCAGATAACAATTAGGAAATACACTTTGTACTACAGGATATCTAATGGTACTGATGAAAGAGGCTCAGCATGTGTCTTGTAAAGAGAATTCATCACCAGATTCAGGAACCACAGGGAAATCAGAAACTAAAACAATTTTCTGCTTCTGCTAACCATGCTTAGAAAATGTATAGCCTCCTGTCTGGTCCCCAGGGACACCCCCATTGAACTTCCCAGGGCTGTTCCTAGCCTGGACACCTGACCTCTCACAGTGAACAGTGCAAGTCCTTTGTCCACCCCTGCCTGCAAAAAACCCAAACCTAAAGAACTGTAGCTTTGGAGGGTCTGATACCTCACTCTGATCCATGCTGAGAATGTGTTCCATGCACAGTCATAGATTGCAGATGTTGCCACCATCCATACAGTCATTAATGTATCCACCATTTTTTTGGGAAAATCCTATCTTAACAATCTCTTCCAATCAGGAACCAGGCCACCAGCTGCATCGCCTCTGGGTTTGGATTCAAAATGGGCCTTTGGAAGAGAAAGTCCTCCCTGCATGGAAGTTGGGATGTGACCTGCTGTGCTTGATTCACAAGGTCTGAGAGCCATGGCCTTCTTGGACATTCTGGGGCTATAAAAAGGAACTGGAACTTTTCTTTTGAGCACTTTACTTTGTGCAAAGAAGGAGTGGTAGCAGAGGGAACCAGTATGCTCTGAGGAAGTCCCACATCTAGGACAGATCATCCTTCACCTCTGCCTGAGAACACTGCTATGGACTAAAGAACCTCAGCACCTAAGCATATTGCTTTGATGTGAAGCAGTCAATCTGTGGGCAACCAAACCTTCTGCACAGGAGCTTGAACACCTCTGGGTTCAACATCCATTCCCCTGGACGGATTGTCTCTCAACTTGGCCAATCAGACTGAATGTTCATTTCTCCTGCCAGATGAACAGCCAACAGAGTCAGAAGGTTTTTCTCTTCCCACAGCAGAAATTCGGATGCTTCCGCCAGCATCTCCCTGCTTCTTGTGCCTTCTTGGTTGCTTATGTATGCCACAGTGTCAGTGTTGTCTGACCTTACCTTCACTGCCTTGGACCAAACTAGATTGTGGAAATGAAAAAGAGCAACTCATACTACCCTCATTTCCTATACATTTATCTGTAGCCACTGCTCCTGACGAGTCCAAACATCCTGGACTAAGACGTCGTCCAGCAAAGAGCCCCAGCCCAAATGTCTGGCATCAGTCATTAATATCAGCTCCTGCTGAGATTCTCGCAACATTCCCACCAAGCCATCGATTGTTGGACTGAGCAAGGAAGCATGATCAGAGCTTGGTGGTCTTCTGAGGCTGGATTCCAGACCTCCACTATTCCATTCTGGAGGGGTCACATGTGCAAGTGAGCCCACAGAACTAGTTCTGTCACTGAAGTTATCAGTCACAGAACCCAGAGAAGCTTGTGAGCAGAGACCAATGGCTTACTGCTTAGCCACTGAGTTTCTCACCTCAGGGTCTTCTTCCTTGATGAAGAGAGGAAGATGTTCCCCCCATCTATTTGGAACACCGTGGCCAAGTGTTCCAATCTCTAAGATGTAATAAGGGAGTGCTTCTCTTGATTGACGACCCAACCATGCATCTCTATCTCCTCCAGGGTCCTCAACAATGACCTGTTCACCATCTAAGCCAATGATGCTTAGATGAGCAGGCCATCCAGGTAGCGATACACATGATGTCTTTCCTGTCTCACTTGTGCCACTAGTATGATCAAGATCTTTGAGAACACCAGGAACACTATCTCCAGCCTGAAGGGTAGAACCAGGTACTGGAAATGCTGCCCCCGAATTGGGAACCTCAGAAACTTCTGGTGCAACTGGTGAATCGGGATGTGGAGATAGGCATCTTTCAGATCTATGGACACCAGATAGTCCCCTGGTTGGAAGGTCTGGATAATTGACCTCAAGAACTCCATCTTGAAGGTTATGTGGCGAACAAACTTGTTTTGGTACTTCAGGTCCAGAATAAGTCGGAACCCCAACCCGACTTCTTGGGGACCACAAAGTAAACTAAGTAGAATCCCATACCCTCCTCACTGGGGGAGACTGAGACAATGGCCCCCATTTGTAACAAGTGATCCAGGATCTGGGCTACCACCTATCCCTTCACTGGGTTTTGGGGACAGGGGATTGCAGAAAACAACCTCTTATGGGCAGTGTTGCGAACTATATAGTATATCCAAGAGCCAGGATCTCCAGTACCCATGCATCTGACATGATTTGGGACCATCTCTGGTAAAAATTCTGCATTCTTCCATCAAGGGTAAGGGGCAGATATGGGCCCATATACCTTCATAGGGAGTTACCATCTTGTCATCCTGCACCTCCATTATTGTCTGTGGTTGAATGATCCTCTGTTACTGTTGCTCTTAAGCCTGAAATAGGCTCCCCTATTTCATTGGTTTCCAAAATTCTGAAAGAGACAGAACCCACCTCAGGATTGCCCCAACAAGCAGCCCGAGTGGTCCAAAGGCTGACTCCTGGTAATACAACAGCACATGAGATGCACACTGTAATGGATGACTGTAAACTGAATAAGTCATCAAGCTTAACTTTGTGCCGTGTGTTATTCTAACCCTCTCCACCCAGAATGAGTATGCTTTGTTTTGTTTGTTGTATATCTCTGTCTAGCAAGCCAGAAATGTACTGCGGCCCCATCCACAAGGGTGAGTGAAGCCTGGTTTGCAGTAGGATGTCACAGTCATGTAATACATAGTGGCATGGTAGTCTTGCAAAGTCTGTACAGATGGCGTAACAGGGAAACATGAGCTATTCCAAGTGGTTCACTCTGAGGCTGGCAAGAGGTTAAGGCCCAGATGGCTGGAGTTACCCCTGCATGGGGCAGTCAGAGAGGCAGCCTTTTCAGGCATGGCCAATGAGTGCAGCACCCTCTGATGGGGGAGGGCACATCAAGACCCAGTGCAGAGCCTTCCCTTATGTCTCGGAGGTCAGGCTGCTTCATGAGGTTTGTACCTATACTGTAAGATTCCCTGGGGATAAAAGGATGGCCCACTTATTATGTTTTGATATATAGAATGACTTGCTATGACTGCCTTGCTGCACACATCATGCTAATAGGACTGTAACTTTTGTTACATTTGGTCTTATAAAACACACGGACTCTGGCCATTTTCTTCAAATCACGGTGCATGTCTCAGTCTGTTCAGACGGAGACAGGAGTAAAGTGGCCTAATAAGACAATGACAACAGTGGCATTGGGAACACCTATAGAGATGGTAAGACTTAAATGGGAGGGGGAGATAAATGCATCTATAACTAATGGAGACTGGCAAGCAGCCTGTTTCCAACAACATAAGATCTCCTCCTTGTGTGTGGAGAGAATATAGATAGAAAACTTACATTCATGGACATCAAATCATTTACCTTTTGTCTGCTTAGTAATTGGAAGTATTATTATCAAGGCTATAAGAAACTATAAATGCTCTAGAATGGTTGTGTATCATTGTAACTCTGCTACAAATCTAATAAACAGAATTAAAAAAACAGCAGCAACGTGTCCTATATATTAGAATGAAAGTATAGGATAACACTATGAGGTACATGCGTTAGATGACCAGCCTCTTAACAATAATAAATGCTGTATGTTTTCATCAACAAGTTTTTTTTTTTTTTACTAGAAACCGTGGTGCAGCCAAACCACCTTAACAGAACCCAAACATTCTACTTGCTCAAGTCCAAAATGGAAATTCAAATGTCTAACATGCCACTGACACTTTTGATTATCTAATAACAAAAGGTATCACCCTCAGGTGCAGTATTTCTTTCACCATACTCTTTTACTTTTCTTCTTATGCCAAGGTGGCTAATTTCTCCACTGGCCGCACTCTCATCTTGTTATTTTCTCACTGTACCACTTCCTCAGCATACATGACGGAGCTCACACACAGTGGAAAGTAATCTCCCTCCTCCCTCCTCCCCACACTGTGGGGGTTCCTTCCTTTCCTATCAGTACTTCTGTAGAACTCCTTACCTGGGATACTGAGACCGCTAGATAAAAAATTCCAGATAAATGCAATAAAGGAATGGCTTATCGAGCACATAAGTATTGAGGGGGATCTATTTTAGGAATAAGTATAGAAAATTCGTTTGTATTTATCTTATGTGTTGAGTGTATTGTGTTGTTTTTAAGTTACTGTAAAGATATATGTATTTTATTTTTTTTTGTTATTTTGTCTAAAGTAAGGATGTTGTATTTATTATATTGACATGATTAATTGTATAATTGACCTGAAGTGTAACTGGTTTTTGATTCTCTGGACCTCACTGTAAATGAGCTTTGCTCAGTGGAGTAATCCATATTCATTATCTTATGAATAAAAATTTTACCTACCTACCTACTACTCACCGCCGCCGCAAAGAATACTCGAGACAGTTGTAGTATTCAGTGGTAAGGCTTTTATTGAACATTAGTGCCACAGCAACAACAAACCGGAATGGTATTCAGAAGACAGCAGCAGATGCTTCAACATTTCATACATGTGCACTTTGTCAAGAGACGTAGAGCTCTGCATGAAGTATCTATTTAAAATGTGCTCTTAAAGTGACACTGCACCATTTCTAATTTCCTAGAATTCATGTTCAAACCACAACTGAAAAGTAGAGAAAACAATACAAATACAGATAAAAAAACAACACTTTAACATAACTTAAGGCTAGAAATGCCCAAAGAGACCAAAACACCAAATGTGGCTACCACACAACAAAAAAACACTAGTGTGTCTTAATGCAGCAAAAGTTCCCAAAATGATTGCCAGTGGCATGGTAGGTATAAGAGTTGCCACTGTAGGTATTAGAACATCTCTTAAGATCTCAAAAGGGTGCTGGGAGACTGCAAGATGCAGTCATTGTGTTGCTTGATGCAAGCCTGCTCCATTCAGCTGTGGTAATTATGCACTGGATATGCTTCAATTCCCAGCCACCATAACCTGGACTCTGAAATGACAAGGCATAATGTATAATAACTGCAGCTAATATACAGTAAGAGATAACAAGAATTTGGTCCAGATTATTTACAGGAATTATAAGTGACTTATTCCACCCCGAATAATCTTTCAGCCCAGTCTGGTACGTAATTGGATGTTCATAGGGGTGGAAAAAGTCACATTGGGAATAATACTATTTTCATTCTGTCATTCAAGCCAGGAGAACATGCTGCCCTCAGTTTAAAGATCCAAACAGATTCCCTCTGAGCTAAAACTGATTCCTAATCTCCTGCCCTGGGTCCCAATGTGACTTCAGCTATTAACACATTTTGCTTTGTCGATTTAGAGTCCAGGTTATGGTGGCTGGGAATTGAAGCATATTCAGTGCATAGTTATCACAATTGAATGGAACAAACTTGCATCATGCAACACTGTGACAGCATATTGCAGTCTCTCAGCACCCTTAGGAGATGTTCTAATACATACAGCAGCAACTCTTATCCATACCATGCCATTGGCAATCATTTTCGAAACTTTTGCTGCATTAAAGCACATTAGCCTTTTTTGCCATTTGGTAGCCCCACTTAGCATTTTGGTCTCCCTTGGCATTTATAGCCTTAAGAAATGCTAAGGTTCCATGTCATAATTGTGATCACAAACTAGTGATCACTATTATGGCGAGTGTATATTGCTGAAAAGCAAATCGGTGATATACACTTGCCACGACCAAACATCCGGCAAAAGAAAAAGTGTTTTGTGGGGGAGGGGGGCTTTGCCCCCCACACTCTCCTGAATAAAGAATACTAACTCAAGAGGGGGTGCATGTTGGGGAAGGGGCACAGCCCGCATTTGTGGGAAAAATTGAGTATCGCACCTGCAGGCAATGGCAAAATTGTAGCCCCCCCGGTCCACAGCCCAAAACCCTGTACCTGCTCAGCTAGAGTTAGCCACCCTCACTACCATGCCATAGGGCTAGCTCGGCTGGAGCAGGCAGGCAGTCCCCTATGGACCCTTCCTCTATTCTGCCCCTTCCCTTCGCTATCCCCCCCTTCTGGTCACTCTCCTTACAGTCGCTTTCACTGTAGGGTCGCTACCCTTGCGGAGTAGCCCTTGATGATATCACTGAAAATGAGTCACTGTTTTAGCAGTCACTCATTTTCTGTCACTATCATCACATATCAATGTGGTTGTGTTCTTTTTTATCTGTATTTGAATTGTTTTCACTATTTTTCATTTGGGGTTTGAACATAAATTCTAGGAAATTAAAAATGGTACAGTATAACGCATGCACAAAAAATGTTGAGGCATCTGCTGCTGTCTTTTGACTACCATTTCTGTTTGCTGCTGCTGTGGCACTGACATTCAATAAAGGACTTAACACTGCACTGAACGCTACAGCTGTTTTGAGTAGTTCTTGCACTGGCAGTGAGCAGTGCCAGATTTTATGTTGTTATCCTGAGTATTGTCACCAACAGCACCACCTACACAGAGTTGCAGCCATGCTTGGTGTTCTGTACTTTCCTCCCAGTACCTGTATCCTCTAGACTTCCTTTAGATTGATGCCACCATCAAAGATCACAGGATTCACATCAGTTTCAGTTTACTGACAAGGAGCAATGCCCTCTGTGTTTTGGAAACACTAGTTCAGGGCCTGATCCAGTTTATACTCCAAGCCCCAAGGGTTTACAGCCATGTGTTGTGAAATCTGAGTGAACTTACACAATGTATTTCACATGATATAAGGAACCTCTATAACCAGTGCTGCATAGTTTCAAAAAAATTAAAGGCTTGCTCTTCTGTGCCCTGCTAATGTTTTTTTTTTTGTTTGTTTGTTTTTACTGATCCCAGTTTCACAGTTTCTATTGTGTAATTTAAAGCAATATTTACTCACAGGATACTTTTTCAGCTATTAGCTTTAACATATCACATCAGCTTTCTTATGTATAGCTGTGTTCATACATGACCGTATTTAAGCAAGAGCCATATTGCACCACTGCAAAACAGTATATAGTTTGTTTTTTGCATTTAAAACCTCCATTCACTGTCTTCTTTCTACACCGTCTCTATGGTGACCAATAATCCAAATGCAAAAACACAGAAGCACAGAATCTGTCAGCAGATAAGGACCACTTGGCTCACTCAGTCTGCCCATTTTGTTCCTGCTATACTGTCACCACAGATCCTACTTGATCTCTGGCTACTCCCTCACCCTCTACTTTTCTACCAAGATTCCTTTGGGCCTATCCCAGGCATACTTGAACCCTGCCCTTAGCACCTCCACTGGAACTTTGCTCCAGGACACCACCACTCTTTCTCTAAAGAAGTACTTCCTTACAACTCTCCTAAATTTCTTCCCTTCCAGCTTTATTGTATGCCTCCTTCTTCTCATGCACCTCCTCTTCTGAAGAATATTCTCCTGTTCTTTACTCACCCAGTGAGGTATTTATAGGGCTCTATCATGTCCCTCCCCTCCAGGGTGTACATACTGAAATCTCTCAGTCTCTCCTACAGGGCTAATGATGCAGCCCCTGCACCATTTTGGATGCCCTACTCTGGACAGCATCCACCCAGTCTGTCCTTCCTGAGATGTGATGTCCGGAGATGGATACAGTACTCCAGGTGGGGAATTTCACAAATGATCGGTGCAGTGGTAACATCACCTCTCTCCTTCTACTGGTGATACCCCTTCATATGCACCCCAGCAACCTGCTGGCCCTGCCTACTGCCTTGGTAGAAAAAAATAATTTAATATAATGAAAATGATTTTTCTGAAGGTCTGTATGGAATGAAACTAAAGAGTTATAGCCTTTCCCACTAGCCTTTAGCTACTCCCTCATTCCTCTTTATCAAATTTATGCTTTATAATACAGTACAGCAGAAAAAAGTTAAAATGTCTGCAGCAAAACCCCTTCCCTAAAAACTTTTCATACTACTAAGGAATATGAAATTATGAACCTATTTATGTGTATGATAGTAACTGCAGTGGTAAATTCATTGTGAAAGTGGGTATAGGGGATATTTTACGTTGTGTTACTTCATTTAATGTCATGTAGTGGCATTATTATTACTGGAGAACAGTACCTTTAAGAACTTGCTTTATAAGCCTTGTAGGTAACTGTTTTATTGACAGCCCTCTTATGAAGATCTACTGCAGGTAGAAGCGCTGGGGCACTAGTTCTCCAGACTTCTCTTTGAATAAAGTGCTGCATGGAGTACAACTGAGCACTTTTTGAAAAAAAATCTTGACTCCCAAGTGCAGTTTTTTTGTTTTTTCTATTGTCTTGTCAGAATGCCTTGCCACTCTTAAGGTTATTAGACATGATTACCCTAAGGTCCCGTTCCTGTTTAGTGACTGTCAATACCTCTTACCCAGTCAATACAATGCCTCTGGGTTTCTGTACCCTAGGTGCATGATTTTGCACTTTTTTCTGTTGAAACTCAGCTACCATACCCTTGATCACTCCTCATGTATTCTCAGATACTAACATAATAAAATGCGAGCAGCATAGGCCTAATGGTCTTTCGTGTCTGCTCGTTTAGTCAGCCCCCACCCTGGGAGCTGACTTTGCTGCCCCTCTCTCCCTCTCTCTCTCTGGCTTTTCCCTTCCCAGTACCAGATATTCTTGCTGCATTGGTTTTTGCTTCCAGAACCCTTCCCCTGTACCAGTCCCACCCCCTCTTGATCCCTCTACTCTTTCTGCCTCCACCAGTCCCCTGGGCAGCGCATTCCATGGCTGTACCACCCTCTCAGTGAAGCAGCACCTCCTCCTTTCTCCCTTGAATCTTCCCCCCTCCAGCTTCCACCCATGCCCTCTAGTTGCCCCTCCTCCTTCCTTCAGAGCACCCTGACTGCTTCTCTCCTATTTATGCCCTTCAAGTGCCTGAAGACCTCTATCATGTCCCCCTGGTCCCTTCTCTCTTCCAATGTGTACATATTTAGCTCTTCGAGCCTCTCCCCATAGGTCCTATCACCCAAGGCCCAAATCATTTTGGTTGCCCTCCTCTGGACCCTCTCCAGGAGTTCAATGTCCCTCTTTAAATGTGGCCTCCAAAACTGCATGCAGTACTCGAGGTGTGGCCTCACCAAGCAGTTATACTTTGCGAGTATCACTTCCCTCCATCTGGATGTGAGCCCCCTAGCGATGCATCCAAGCATACTGTTGGCCTTGCCACTGCCTCCTACAAGTCTCCGAGTTGTGCATCTTGACATCCACCATCATCCCCAGGTCCCTCTCAGCCATCGAGACTTGTAGCATCCCCCCCCCAAGAGTGTACACTTGGACCAAGTTTCTGGCTCCCAGGTGCAGTACCTCGCATTTCCCTGCATTGAACTTCAGCTTCCACTTTCTAGACCACGTTTACAGAGCCTCCAGATCCCCCTGTAGTGCCACCCTCCCCTCCTCCCCAAGATCTCTACTCATTCTCTCCATTCCCTCTGGAGAGTCTACCGTATTGCAGATTTTGGTGTCATCTGCAAAGAGACATATCTTCCCTTCCAGTTTTTCTGTAATGTCTCTTATAAAGACATTGAAGAGGGCTGGCCTCCGTATTGAGCCATGAGGTACCCTGCTGGTCACTCTCTCCTCATTAGCATGACTACCATTTACTACCACCTTCTGTCACCTGTCCATCTATAAATTCCACATTCAGTTAACCATCTTTGCTCCTAACCTCAAATTGTCCAGTTTCCTTATAAGTCTCCTAGGTGGTACGGTGTTGAGGGCCTTGTTGAAGTCTAAGTAGGACACATTCTCGCTCCACCCCTATCTACTTCTCTGGTCAGCCAGTTGAAGAAATCTATCATTTTTGTTTGACTTAACCTCCCACCCCCCCACCAATGAATCTGTGCTGCCTTGGGTCTTCTAACCTCTGGATTCAATATACTCCAGTACTCTTTCATTAAAAAGTGTCTCCATTAACTTCCCCACCACTGGCATTAGATTGACTGGCCTATGGCTGCCAGCCTCCTCCTTGCTGTCACTTTTATGAAGTGGGACTATATCTGCCATCCCCCAGTCCTCTGGAACCACTTCTGTTTACAATAGGTTGTTGAAAAGGGCTGTTAGTGGTGAAGCCAGAACCACCCAGAGCTCCCACAGCACCCTTGGATATACCCTGTCCATCCTCATAGCTTTATCCATTTCCAGATTCATAAGTCCTCTCAGGACTCTTTCCTCTGTGAATAGACTTGTGTCTACCTCTAATTTTTCAATTATTGTTGATATTTATGACTTATCACTCACTGCTTGTTGTTATACAAATTGTTTAGAAGTCCTATTGTATTTATCGTAAAGTGCCCTGAACCATCAGAAAAGGGCACCATAGAAATAAAGTTGCCTTTCCTTGCCTTGCCCTACTTCCCTTCACAGTGTTCCTGCTGCTTTTATGTGATCCATCCCCCTCTCCTTCCACTGTGACAACTGAGCAAAATATCTGTTCAGGAAAGCTCCTTTTTCCTGATCTTCCTCTGCAGGCTCCCCTGCCCTATTTAACCTCACAATCCATCCCCTTGTCTTCCTCTTAGCATATGTATCTAAGAAAGGTCTTTTCCTTTTTAGTTACTACATTGGCTACCCTTTCTTCAGCTAGTGCCTTTTTTGCCTCTCACTTGCTTCCCTGCTTCCTTCTGCTTTTCTTGGTACACTTCCCTATCTACTTCCCTCTTCACCTTCTTTTACCTCCTGAATGCTACCTCTTAGCCTTTACCTTTGCAGCCACTTCCCTTGAGAATCATAGTGGTCTCTTTTTCTTCATGTTTTTGCTCACTTCTTTTGCACAGAAGTTTGTTTCCTTCACTATGCCATCTCTTAATCTGGCCCACTATTCTTCCACCCTATCAGGGTAGTCCCACCCCCTCCACTAGGTCATCTCTGAAACAATTCACCCATTTTTTTAAATACTACCCTCCTAAAGTCAAGGACCCTCATCCTTGTGTGATTTGCCTCTGTTGCCATCCTTATGTTAAACCACACTGTACAGTGATTGCTAGTCCTCAACTGGTATCCCACCTTGACATCTGCAATACTGTCACTGTTTGTGACCACCAGGTCCAGTATATCCCAGCCACGAGTGGGTTTTCTGATTAGTTGCCTGAGAAAAGCTCCCTACAGTGAGTAAAGGATGGCCCTGCTTCTAGCCAAGGCTGCAGCTGGGAGCCTGCATTCTACATCTGGCAGAATGAAGTACTCCACCAGCAGCACCTCCCCATTTCTGCCATTATGCTGATGGCTTCCCCCAGTGCTTCATCCAGTTCTTCCTCTGTGTTGTAGGTCTGTATATCACCCCAGTGCAAACAGTGGCTCCAACTCCTGTCTCCAGGATTACCCTCAGCACTTCCAACCCCTCCATTCCCCCTGGCTCCCTTGAATTTCTGTTAATTTGATACCCTTCATCACATACAGCAGAGCCTCTCTATTCTTCCTCCTCTCTGTATCCTTCCTGAATTGATTATATGCAGGTATGGCCAGTACCCAGTCATGGCCACCTAAGAACCATGACTCAGTAATGGCAACAAGATCCAGGTCTGCCTCCACCACGATGGTCTCCAGGTCTGGAATTTTATTTCCAAGACTCTGTGCATTTGCACACATGGCTCTCCACACCTTACTCCCACTCTGCCTATGACCTCCCCCTTTCCCCTCTTCTGCCTCGCCTTATTTTCCCATCTTCTTTTATACCTTCTGTTTCCATCCTCCTTGTCCTCTACTATTTGCTACTTCCCTTAACCTGCTCCCTTTGGGGAGTTTTCTCCCTTTTGTCCTTCCTTCTTACTGCTTCAGTCCGTGTGTCTCCCTCTGTCTTCCTGCCACCCCACAGCTAGCTAAAATGGTCACACTTTATTTTAAGTGTCAGTTTCAATGTAACTGCAGGGTAGGTAATCATAAATTACATGCAACGGGGTAATTACACTGTAGTTACATGCTTGTTACAATTACTATGCATTTGCAGTACAGCTACACTGTAACTAGTGTGGTTGAGGAAACTTAAAGTGTTGCCTTTCAAGTGTTCATCAAAGTAACATTTAAACCATCCACTAAAGACTATGAGTTCACTCCCAACAGACAGAGATCATCACCTCTGTATAGCCCCATGTCCCTCCTGGTTGGTACTGAGTCCCCAAAGAAGCTGACCCCCCCACCACGCCATTCCCTCAGCCACAAGATGAAGCTCCTGGTGCAGAGTAGCCTATCCTTCACTTGGCCATAGAGCATCTTAGCAAATGCCACCTAGTGGGCTACTCTCCTTGTTCTCCCCATTTCCTTTAAATCTCACTGCACAATCCCAGCCTCAGCCCCTGCTAGGCCATAAGTCCCCAGGTGGACAATAATATCCAGCTCCCCCCATGCACTGCCAGCCTAGTAAACCTTAGGATACGTTGTCTATCATTCCAAGCCATTGCTCCAGGTAGACACCTAACCTCCCTCTCTTTCACCCTTCCTGATCCCAAATATACCCTCTAACAACTGAATCCCCAAACAGAAGCTACTTCCTCCTCTGCTGGGGTCCTCTAACTTCCCACTAGGGGGCCTCCTTTTAAGATGACCCTTACATCCTCCCTTGCTCCTACTTCAGGTGCCTCCTCTCTGCAACCTTGTCCTGCCAGGATAAAGAAGGAATTCTGTAGTGGCACATGCTAAGTAATTTACCCCTGACCCACCATCCTGACCCTGTCAGTGCTCCCAAGGTCCAGCCAAACCTCTTTTTCCTTGGCAACCTCTAGGGCAGTGGCGTTAGACTCTGTGGCCCTTGGGTGGGGCAAGAAGTCTTCTGTATCCTGACCAGCTCTGCCTAGAGACCAGCGACCTCCCCCCTCAACCCAGAGAGTCGCTTGTAGATGGGGCAGCATCTCAATCTCCAGAATTTCTCCTGGAATTCTGCAGCTTTGCATCCATTGCATTGCACCACTCCTATAATCAATTTTGTGCAACTCTACCTACTGCTTTCAAATGTGCCTCATTCCTGTTTTCCCCATCCTGTGTTTGTTCCTTTCCCATGTACACCCACTACCCATATTTACTTCATCACCTTATCCTAGATAGGGTATTAGTTGCTTTCCCCTTTAGTCACTTGCTATCTCTGGATTCAAGTGTACCTAACCCCTGTTGTCCACTTTCTGTGTTTTTTCCTTTCCCCTTACACCCTCTATCACTGAAATGCAAGTAGAGGGTGGCTTAGGATCCACTCTGAAATGGAGCGTCAGGAAAACATTCATAGCAGACACAGGTAGAAATGACTGCATGCTTCAAACACAAAAAACAACTCCACTGATAGGAGATGATAAACCATGCATTTATTGCATAGTAAAACTGTTCCTCTGTACATGTGGGGATGGGGTGCTGCTGGTTTTAGTACGTGTAATAAATGCTATGTTTTATTGTCTCCTTTCAGTGGAGTTTGTCTCTGTGTTTGAAGCCTGCTGCCATTTCTACCTGACCCTCTATCACCCTATATCAGTATTTACTTCATCACCCTACCCAGGATTACTTGCTTTCTGTTGTACTCGCTTGCTGTCTCTTATCCATACCATGCCATTGGAAATCATTTTCAAAACTTTTGCTGCATTAAAGCACATTAGCCTTTTTTGCCATTTGGTAGCCGCACTTTGCATTTTGGTCTCCCTTGGCATTTCTAGCCTTAAGTAGTGCTAAGTTTCCATGTCATAATTGTGATTGCAAAATAGCGATCGCTATTATGGTGAGTGTATATTGCTGAAAAGCAAATCGGTGATATACACTTGCCACGACCAAATATCCTGCAAAAGAAAAAGTGTTTTTTGGGGGAGGGAGCTTTGTGCCCCCACACCCTCCAGAATAAAGATGACTAACTCAAGGGGGGGGTGCATGTTGGGGAAGGGGCACAGCCCACATTTGTGGGAAAAATTAAGTGTTGCACCTCCAGGCAGTGGCAGAATTGTAGCCCTCCCAGTCCACAGCCCAAAATCCTGTACCTGCTCAGCTTGGGTTAGCCACCCTCACTACCACACCACAGGGCTAGCTCGGCTGGAGCAGGCAGGCATTCCCCTATGGACCCTTCCCCTATCCTACCCTTCCCTTCGCTATCCCCCCCTTCTGGTCATTCTCCTTACAGTCGCTTTCACTATAGGGTCGCTACCCTTGCGGACTAGCCCTTGATGATATCACTGAAAATGAGTCACTGTTTTAGCAGTCACTCATTTTCTGTCACTATCATCACATATCAATGCGGTTGAGTTCTTTTTTATCTGTATTTGTATTGTTTTCACTATTTTTCACTTGGGGTTTGAACATGAATTCTAGGAAATTAGAAATGGCACAGTATAACGTATGCACAAAAAATGTTGAGGCATCTGCTGCTGTCTTTTGACTACCATTTCCGTTTGTTGCTGCTGTGGCACTAACATTCAATAAAGGTCTTAGCACTGCACTGAACACTACAGCTGTTTTGAGTAGTTCTTGCACTGGCAGTGAGCAGTGCCAGATTTTATGTTGTTATCCTGAGTATTGTCACCAACAGCACAACCTACACAGAGTTGCAGCCATGCTTGGTGTTCTGTACTTTCCTCCCAGTACCTGGAATAAAGGAGTCACTCTGTATCCTCTAGACTCCCTTTAGATTGATGCCACCATCAAAGATCACAGGATTCACATCAGTTTCAGTTTACTGACAAGAAGCAATGCCCTCTGTGTTATGGAAACACTAGTTCAGGGCCTGATCCAGTTTATACTCCAAGCCCCAAGGGTTTACAGCCATGTGTTGTGAAATCTGAGTGAACTTACACAATGTATTTCACATGATATAAGGAACCTCTATAACCAGTGCTGCATAGTTTCAAAAAAATGAAAGGCTTGCTCTTCTGTGCCCTGCTAATGTTTTTTTTTTGTTGTTTGTTTGTTTTTACTGATCCCAGTTTCACAGTTTCTATTGCATAATTTAATGCAATATTTACTCACAGGATACTTTTATAACTATTATTTGAACATATCGCATCAGCTTTTTTATGTATAGCTGTGTTCATACATGACCATTTTTAAGCAAGAGCCATATTGCACCACTGCAACACAGTATATAGTTTGTTTTCTGCATTTAAACCCTCCATTCACTGTCTTCTTTCTACACCATCTCTATGGTGACCAATAATCCAAATGCAAAAGCACAGAAGCACAGAATTTGTCAGCAGATAAGGACCACTTGGCTCACTCAGTCTACCCATTTTGTTCCTGCTATACTGTCACCACAGATCCTGCTTGATCTCTGGCTCCTCCCTCACCCCCTACTTTTCTACCAAGATTCCTTTGGGCCTATCCCAGGCATACTCGAACCCTGCCCATAGCACCTCCACTGGAACATTGCTCCAGGACACAACCATTATTTCTCTGAAGAAGTACTTCCTTACAACTCTCCTAAATTTCTTCCCTTCCAGCTTTATTGTATGCCTCCTTCTTCTCATGCACCTCCTCTTCTGAAGAATACTCTCCTGTTCTTTACTCACCCAGTGAGGTATTTATAGGGCTCTATCATGTCCCTCCCCTCCAGGGTGTACATACTGAAATCTCTCAGTCTCTCCTACAGGGCTAATGATGCAGCCCCTGCACTATTTTGGATGCCCTACTCTGGACAGCTTCCACCCAGTCTGTCCTTCCTGAGACGTGCTGTCCGAAGATTGATACAGTACTCCAGGTGGGGAACTTCACAAATGATCGGTGCAGTGGTAACATCACCTCTCTCCTTCTAGTGGTGATACCCCACCATATGCACCCCAGCAACCTGCTGGCCCTGCCCACTGCCTTGGTAGAAAAAATAATTTAATATAATGAAAATGATTTTTCTGAAGGTCTGTATGGAATGAAACTAAAGAGTTATAGCCTTTCCCACTAGCCTTTAGCTACTCCCTCATTCCTCTTTATCAAACATATGCTTTATAATACAGTACAGCAGAAAAAGTTAAAATGTCTGCAGCAAACCCCTCCCTAAAACTTTTCATACTACTAAGGAATATGAAATTATGAACCTATTTATGTGTATGATAGTAACTGCAGTGGTAAATTCATTGTGAAAACGGGTATAGGGGATATTTTACGTTGTGTTACTTCATTTAATGTCATGTGGTGGCATTATTATTACTGGAGAACAGTACCTTTAAGAACTTGCTTTATAAGCCTTGTAGGTAACTGTTTTATTGACAGCCCTCTTATGAAGATCTACTGCAGGTTGAAGCACTGGGGCACTAGTTCTTCAGACTTCTTTTTGAATAAAGTGCTGCATGGAGTACAACTGAGCACTTTTTGAAAAAGCATCTTGACTCCCAAGTGCAGTTTTTTTGGTTTTTCTATTGTCTTGTCAGAATGCCTTGCCACTCTTAAGGTTATTAGACATGATTACCCTAAGGTCCCGTTCCTGTTTAGTGACTGTCAATACCTCTTACCCAGTCTATACAATGCCTCTGGGTTTTTGTGCCCTAGGTGCATGATTTTGCGCTTTTTTCTGTTGAAACTCAGCTGCCATACCCTTGATCACTCCTCATGTATTCTCAGAGGGAGCCCGTCAATTCGCTCCTGACAATCCACTCCCGGAAAACAGGCTCCCGACAACTCACTCCGGAATATTTCACTCCTTTCCCTTCCCGCTCCACGTCAATTCGCTCCCGCTCTTGCTCCAGATGCACAGAATCAAACTGTGAGGCATTTCTTAAAACAAGAGCATTTAAAAAAAAAAAGAAGAAGCACTTTAAAACCGGAGACCCCGAGATATGGAAAATGCTCCTGCACCAGCACATTTAAAAGAAAAAAAGCACTTTAAAACCAGATAACAGCCATCGTAGTCAGATTCATCCCTTTTTAATGCAGCTTGTTTCCTAGCTTTAAAAACAACATTTTAATACCACCTGCTATAATGTTTTGTGATTCACCAAAACATGTGATAATGTAATGCCAAATGCTTCACTTCTTGTCTTCCCCAAAGGGATAAGTTATAAAACGTACTGTTTGTGTGGACTTGCAATCTACAGGGACACATATTTATGAAACAGAATGATTATACTGATATTTATAATGAATAAAAACAGTTTAACAATCAAACTTAGTTGAAATTTACAACTGTAGAATCCAAATATGAAAATCCTATGTGAATTATAGTAGCGTTCAGTGACTGGTTCTTTAATAATTGAAGATATCCTGATCATATCAGCATGATCCTCATACTCTTTTTTTTTAAATGTGATATGCTTTATTGATTAACAAGTTATGATACTAAGTATTCTTATTGTTTAAGATGCATCAAGTTACTAGGATCACTCTGAGGATGCATGGTAGTTGTCGTGAGAAACGTCAGTAGTTTATTCAGCTTCACCTCCTGCATGTAAACTTTTGTTTTTGTGCAATACGTTTTTGCACTACTATTTATAATAAATGGCTAGTCAAGGTATTACAGTCTAGATCCCACAATCACTAACAAAGCATGCATACTTCAGGATCGGGAGTGGGTTGTCAGGGAATGAGAACTGCAGAGCGAATTGATGAGGGAGCAGGTCGTCGGGAGTGAGTTGACTGGGAGCAAAAATGCGGGAGCGAATTGACGTAGACCCATTCTCAGATACTAACATACTAAAATGCCAGCAGAATAGGCCTAATGGTCTTTCGTGTCTGCTCGTTTAGTCAGCCCCCACCCTAGGAGCTGATCTTGCTGGCTCCCCTCTCTCTCTCTGGCTTCTCCCTTCCCAGTCCTGGATAATCTCGCTGCACTGGTTTTTGCTTCCACAACCCTTCCCCTGTACCTGTCCCACCCCCTCTTGAACCCCTTCACTGTTTCTGCCTCCACCAGCCCCCTGCGCAGGGCATTCCATGGCTGTACCACCTCTCAGTGAAGCAGCACCTCCTCCTTTCTCCTTGAATCTTCCCCTCCAGCTTCCACCCATGCCCTCTAGTTGCCCCTCCTCCTTCCTTCAGAGCACCCTGACTGGTTCCCTCCTATTTATGCCCTTCATGTGCCTGAAGACCTCTACCATGTCCCCCTGGTCCTTCTCTCTTCCAATGTGTACATATTTAGCTCTTCAAGCCTCTCCCCATAGGTCCTATCCCCCAAGGCGCAAATAATTTTGGTTGCCCTCCTCTGGACCTTCTCCAGGAGTTCAATGTCCCTCTTTAAATGTGGCCTCCAAAACTGCATGCAGCACTCAAGGTACGGCCTCACCAAGCAGTTATACATTGTGAGTATCACTTCCCTCCCTCTGGATGTGAGCCCCCTAGCGATGCATCCAAGCATCCTGTTGGCCTTTGCCACTGCCTTCCTACAAGTCTCCGAGTTGTGCATCTTGACATCCACCATCATCCCCAGGTCCCTCTCAGCCATCGAGACTTGTAGCATCCCCCCCCCAAGAGTGTACACTTGGACCAAGTTTCTGGCTCCCAGGTGCAGTACCTTGCATTTCCCTGCATTGAACTTCAGCTTCCACTTTCTAGACCACGTTTACAGAGCCTCCAGATCCCCCTGTAGTGCCACCCTCCCCTCCTCCCCAAGATCTCTACTCATTCTCTCCATCTCCTCTGAGAGTTCTACCATATGCAGATTTTGGTGTCATCTGCAAAGAGACATATCTTCCCTTCCAGTTTTCTGTAATGTCTCTTATAAAGACATTTAAGAGGGCTGGCCCCCGTATTGAGCCCTGAGGTACCCTGCTGGTCACTCTCTCCTCATTAGCATGACTACCATTTACTACCACCTTCTGTCACCTGTCCATCTATAGATTCCACATTCAGTTAACCACCTTTGCTCCCAACCTCAAATTGTCCAGTTTCCTTATAAGTCTCCTAGGCAGTACGGTGTTGAGGGCCTTGTTGAAGTCTAAGTAGGACGCATTCACCACTCCACCCTGATCTACTTCTCTTGTCACCCAGTTGAAGAAATCTATCATTTTTGTTTGACGTAACCTCCCACCCCCTGACCCCATGAATCTGTGCTGCTTTGGATCTTCTAACCTCTGGATTCAATATACTCCAGTACTCTTTCATTAAAAAGTGTCTCCATTAACTTCCCCACCACTGGCATTAGAGTGACTGGCCTATAGCTGCCAGCCTCCTCCTTGCTGTCGCTTTTATGAAGTGGGACTTTATCTGCTGTCCCCCAGTCCTCTGAAACCACTTCTGTTTACAATAAGTTGTTGAATAGGGCTGTTAATGGTGAAGCCAGAACCTCCTAGATACCCCACAGCACCCTTGGATATACCCTGTCCATCCTCATAGCTTTATCCATTTCCAGATTCACAAGTCCTCTCAGGACTCTTTCCTCTGTGAATAGACTTGTGTCTACCTCTAATTGTTCAATTATTGTTGATATTTATGACTTATCACTCACTGCTTGTTGTTATACAAATTGTTTAGAAGTTCTATTGTATTTATTGTAAAGCGCCCTGAACCGTCAGAAACGGGAACCAGAGAAATAAAGCTGCCTTTCCTTGCCTTGCCCTACTTCCCTCCACAGTGTTACTGCTGCTTTTATGTGATCCATGCCCCTCTCTCTCCACTGTGACAACTGAATGTATCTGTTCAGGATAGCTCCTTTTTTCTGATCTTCCTCTGCAGGCCCCCCTGCCCTATTTAACCTCACAATCCATCCCCTTGTCTTCCTCTTTGAGCATATATATCTAAGAAAGGTATTTTCCCTCTTAGTTACTACATTGGCTATCCTTTCTTCAATTAGTGCCTTTTTTGCCTCTCACTTGCTTCCCTGCTTCCTTCTGCTTTTCTTGGTACACTTCCCTATCCACTTCCCTCTTCACCTTCTTTTACCTCCTGAATGCTACCACTTAGCCTTTACCTTTGCAGCCACTTCCCTTGAGAATCATAGTGGTCTCTTTTTCTTCATGTTTTTGCTCACTTCTTTTGCACAGAAGTTTGTTTCCTTCACTATGCCATCTCTTAATCTGGCCCACTATTCTTCCACCCTATCAGGGTAGTCCCACCCCCTCCACTAGGTCATCTCTGAAACAACTCACCCATTTTTTTAAATACTACCCTCCTAAAGTCAAGGACCCTCATCCTTGTGTGATTTGCCTCTGTTGCCATCCTTATGTTAAACCACACTGTACAGTGATTGCTAGTCCTCAACTGGTATCCCACCTTGACATCTGCAATACTGTCACTGTTTGTGACCACCAGGTCCAGTATATCCCAGCCACGAGTGGGTTTTCTGATTAGTTGCCTGAGAAAAGCCCCTACAGTGAGTAAAGGATGGCCCTGCTTCTAGCCAAGGCTGCAGCTGGGAGCCTGCATTCTACATCTGGCAGAATGAAGTACTCCTGTAGCACCTCCCCATTTCTGCCATTATGCTGATGAGCTCCCCAGTGCTTCATCCAGTTCTTCCTCTGTGTTGTAGGTCTGTATATCACCCCAGTGCAAACAGTGGCTCCAACTCCTGTCTCCAGGATTACCCTCAGCACTTCTAACCCCTCCATTCCTCCTGGCTCCTTGAATTTCTGTTAATTTGATACCTTCATCACATACAGCAGAGCCTCTCTAGTTTCTTCCTCCTCTCTGTATCCTTCCTGAATTGATTATATGCAGGTATGGCAGTACAGTCATGGCCACCTAAGAACCATGACTCAGTAATGGCAACAAGATCCAGGTCTGCCTCCCACCACGATGGTCTCCAGGTCTGAATTTTATTTCCAAGACTTGTGCATTTGCACACATGGCTCTCCACACCTTACTCCCACTCTGCCTATGACCTCCCCTTTCCCTCTTCTGCCTCACCTTATTTTCCCATCTTCTTTTATACCTTCTGTTTCCATCCTCCTTGTCCTCTACTACTTGCTACTTCCTTAACCTGATCCCTTTGGGAGTTTTTCTCCCTTTGGTCCTCCCTTCTTACTGCTTCAGTCCGTGTGTCTCCCTCTGTCTTCCTGCCACCCCACAGCTAGCTAAAATGGTCACACTTTATTTTAAGTGTCAGTTTCAATGTAACTGCAGGGTAGGTAATCATAAATTACATGCAACAGGGGTAATTACACTGTAGTTACATGCTTGTTATAGTTATTATGCATTTACAGTACAGCTACACTGTATCTAGTGTGGTTGAGTAAACTTAAAGTGTTACTTTTTAAATGTTCATCAAAGTAACATTTAAACCATCCACTAAAGACTATGAGTTTACTCCCAACAGACAGAGATCATCACCTCTGTATAGCCCCATGTCCCTCCTGGTTGGTACCGAGTCCCCAAAGAAGCTGCCCCCCACCACCACATTCCCTCAACCACAAGATGAAGCTCCTGGTGCAGAGTAGCCTATCCTTCACTTGGCCATAGACAGGTAGCATCTTAGCAAATGCCACCTAGTGGGCTACTCTCCTTGTTCTCCCCATTTCCTTTAAATCTCACTGCACAATCCCAGCCTCAGCCCCTGCTAGGGCCATAGTCCCCAGGTGGACAATAACATCCAGCTCCCCCCATGCACTGCCAGCCTAGTAAACCTTAGGATACATTGTCTATCATTCCAAGCCATTGCTCCTGGTAGACACCTAACCTCCCTCTCTTTCACCCTTCCTGATCCCAAATATACCCTCTAACAACTGAATCCCCAACCAGAAGCTGTTTCCTCCTCTGCTGGGGTCTTCTATCTTCCCACCATGGGATATCCCCTTGAGATGACCCTTACATCCTCACTTGCTACTACTTGAGGTGTCTCCTCTCTGCAACCTTGTCCTGCCAGGATAGTGAAGGAATTCTGTAGTGGAGCCTGCTAAGTAATGTACCCCTGACCCGCCATCCTGACCCTGCCAGTGCTCCCAAGGTCCAGCCTACCCTATTTTTACTTGGCAACCTCTGGGGCAATGGCGGTAGACTTTGTGGCCCTTGGGTGGGGCAAGAGGTCTTCTGTATCCTAGCCAGCTCTGCCTAGAGACCAGCGACATCCCCCCTCAACCCAGAGAGTCTTGTGTAGATGGGGCAGCATCCCAATCTCCAGAATTTCTCCTGGAATTCTGCAGCTTTGCATCCATTGCATTGAATCACTCCTATAATCAATTTTGTATATCACTACCTAGTGCTTTCAAATGTGCCTCATTCCTGTTTTCCCCATCCTGTGTTTGTTCCTTTCCCATGTACACCCACTACCCATATTTACTTCATCACCTTATCCTAGATAGGGTATTAGTTGCTTTCCCCTTTAGTCACTTGATATCTCTGGATTCAAGTGTACCTTACCCCTGTTGTCCACTTCCTCTGTTTTTTCCTTTCCCCCTACACCATCTATCACCGAAATGCAAGTAGAGGTTGGCGTAGGATCCACTCTGAAATGGAGCGTCAGGAAAACATTCATAGCAGATACAAATAGAAATGGCTGCATGCTTCAAACACAAAAAACATCTTCACTGATAGGAGATGATAAACCATGCATTTATTGCACATAGTAAAATAGTTCCTGTGTACATGTGGGGGAGGGGGTCCTGCTGGTTTTACAATGTGTAATAAATGCTATGTTTTATTGTCTCCTATCAGTGGAGTGTGTCTCTGTGTTTGAAGCCTGCTGCCATTTCTACCTGACCCTCTATCACCCTCTATCAGTATTTACTTCATCACCCTACCCAGTGTTACTTGCTTTCTGTTGTACTCGCTTGCTGTCTCTGGATATACAAATATGCGAACATATGAAAGCACTAACAGAAGCAGGCCTAACGATCTATCAGGTCTGCTCAGTTGTGTAACTAGCCCCTCAACTTGCTGTCTCTGGATATATCTCACCCTGTATCCCTCAGCCTCTTTACGTCTTCCTTTTAATTAACCTTCCCCTTTTAGCTCTTCCTGCTGTGTTACTGCACCTTATCCTAGATAGGCTGTCTCCCTATTCCATCCTGTAGCAACTACCATTATACAAGTACTTGGGTGATGCAATTAGGGTGCTGCAATTAGGGTGCTGAGAAAAGGTTGTGAGTGACAGGGGCATGCTGGATTTTGCAGCACCCTGCTCTCATGATGTTTTTGCTGCCAACACTATTCTCCTTTGGTCTACTCATGCCTGGACCTGGAGGAGAACATGTATTTAGTGTTGGGGCGTGAAGTAAACCCCCACATCCTGAAGCTACGGTTAAACCCCCACAGCCAGATGCGGGGCAAAGCCCCCATCAAAAACTAACTCTTCTCCCCTACTGTCCCTTGTAGCTGGATTGCAGCAGAATGTGGGGCTGCAGTCATTTTGGGCAACATGTTTCTGGTGCCCTAATTTACGGCAACTAGATTCATGTCACAGTGCAGTGGGTGAACTATAGCTACCTGCTGCTTGTTTATTTCCCAGTAGATACTCCCTACCTTCCCACGTGTAGCTACCTGAACAGGTAATAAGTTAAAAGGTACCCTACCACCTCTTGTCCAACTGGCAGAGCACCCTGCTTACCTGAAGACAGCTGCAGACACATAAGATGCTAGTCATCTGTTCCACTCTTGCACTGTTCTACTCACATGCTGGGACATGAGCAGAAATAAAAGCAATTCATGGTAAGTGAATATGAAACAATAAAAACAGACTCCTGGCTACATTAACCCTTAGATGTGCCACCACTTCAGCGGTTTCAGAGGACCAATAAGCAGTATCAATGGCAACTATTTTCAGAGTAACAAAACCAATAGTTACTGTTTAGTGTGCACAGATGTCAGTTACTAAAATAAAAGCAGCAGGGTTCTGAATAAACCATTAAGTATTTCAATGCCAAGCTTGTGTTGAAGAAAGATGTTCCTAAAGACTGCTATTCTGTCAAAACAATCACCCATTTTTATTGTTTTATCTCATAGCTATGGTATAACTCATACAGTTAATTCTGTACTAAGGTGCTCTGTTATCTGGCAGTAGATTGATGCTGAGTTAAAGCAGCAGTATTTGTTAGTCACCATGTCATTTTTTCAGCAATAATTATTTTCTGGCAAAAAAACATCAACATAACCATTTTTCTTTTTTTTTCTTTCATTTCTGAACTAAGATACAGGATTTTGAAGATTTTAAAGGGGAATCCTCCTATGTTATGTAGAATCTGGTTGATCCTGTGACAGTCCGCCTGCCATTATCAATCACTACGTCTCCCAGTGTCCCCCGCGGCCAGCCCTCTGATGATGTGACTGATGGACTAAGCCACAGGAGACATCTATATGCCGACAAGTCAGTTCAGTGTGCTTTATTGTGAAGGAGCACATGATCATGCTTACTGTACTGGTACTGAATGTACTAAAGCTTAGCGCAATCAGTACTGGTAGAATAAGTGTGATCATGTACTCCTTGACAATGAAACACTCTGAACTGACTTTGCTGGCACATAGATGTTCCCTGCAGCTCAGTTCAGGAGTCACATCATCAGAGGGATTGACACGGGGACACTGCGAGACAAAGTGATTGATCATGGCAGGCAGAGGGTCACAGGATCAACCGGATAACAAATTACATTACAAACTACTAAGTAAGTGGAAATTTTTTACTTTAACTCCATTTATCTTAATTGGGACCTGAAGGTCCTGCAGCATTTTTGCATACATAGAAACACAGAAACATAGACTTTGACGGCAGATAAGGACCACTTAGCCCACCCGGTCTGCCCATTTCCCTACCTACTGGATAAACTGCTGATTTTAGTTAACCAACAGCCTACTTCCTGCAACCCCCACTATAATTGCCTTAGGTCTGTACCATACATGTTTGAATTCCCCCACAGTTTTAGACCCTACAACCTCCCCAGGAAGGCGATTCCATGCATCCACCACTCTCTCCATGAAAAAAAATGTCCTCACGTTATCCCTGAGCCGTCCCCCCTCTATCTTTAAATTGTGCCCCCTTGTTCTTACACATCTCTTTTTCTGAAAGATGCTACACTCCTGGACTTTGTTGATTCCCTTGAGGTACTTGAAAGTTTCTATCATGTCCCCCCTGTCCCTCCTTTCATCAAGGGTATACATATTAAGCTCTCTCAATCTCTCTTCATATGGTTTCTGATGCAGACCCTGCACCATTTTAGTTGCCCTCCTCTGGACTGCTTTCTCTGCCTATGTCCTTGCGTGGAGTGAAGTCTCCAAACTGCACACAGTACTCCAGATGGGGTCTCACCAACTGTCTGTACAGAGGGATAACCACTTCCTTTTTCTACTTGTGATCGCCTTCTGCATCCCAGTATCCCCTAGCTCTCCTTACTGGCTTCTACATTGCTTACCCACCTTTAGGTCTCTGATATGACTACCCCCAGGTCCCTTTCCATTTTTGTTGTTGTTAGTACCTCCCCTGCTACTGTGTACTCTTCTTCTGGGTTTTTGTTTCCCAGATGCATTACTTTGCACTTCTTTGCATTGAATCTAAGTTGCCATATGTCTCACCATTCCTCCAACCTTGCCAAGTCCCTTCTCAACCTTTCTACCCCACCTTGTGTATCAACTCTGTTACAGATCTTTGTGTCATCTGCAGAGAGGCATACCTTTCCCTCCAGACCCTCTGCAATGTCACCTATAAAGATGTTAAAGAGGACTGGACCCAGTCCAGAGCCCAGGGTACTCCACTAGTAACCCCCTTTCTTCGGAATGTGTTCCATTCATTATTACCTTCTGTGTCCTGTTGTGCAGCCAGTTTGCTACCCAGCTACAACCCTGGGACCCACTCCCAGGCTGGCTAACCTGATTATTAGTCTTTTGTGTGGGACTGTGTCAAATGCCTTGCTAAAGTCTAGGTAGGCCATATCCACAGCCCCTAACTGGTCTATTACTTTGGTCACCCAGTGAAATAAATCAATTAGATTCATCTGACATGACCTTCCTGCTGTAAATCCACGCTGCTTTGGGTCCTGTGCCCCACTGGCCTCTAGATACTCAACAATTCTTTCTTTCAGAAGTGATTCCATCATTTTCCCTACCACTGAGGTCAAACTTACAGGTCTGTAGTTTCCTGCTTCTGTCTTGCTCCCACTTTTGTGAAGAGGAATCACATCTGCCCTCCTCCAGTCCTCAGGTATCACCCCATCCTCCCATGATTTGTTAAAAAGTGTGGTCAGTGGTGTCACTAGGTCCTCCCTTAGTTCTTTTAGGATTCTGGGGTGAATCCCATCAGGCCCCATTGCTTTGTCCAACTTGAGTTTTAGGAGTTCTTTCAGGACTCTTTCTTCTGTAAATGGACTGGTATCAACCCCCCTACCCAGAGTGCTTCTATTGCCTGATTTAGGTAACTCCTCCTCATCCTCTTTTGTGAATACTGAGCAAAAGTATTCATTCAGTATCTCTGCCTTTTCACTGTCTCCCTCTGTGCACCTCCCATCTCCTTTATTAATCTTCACTATCCCTCCCTTAACCTTTCTATGCTCCCTAATGTACCTATAAAAGGTTTTATCCCCCTTCTTAACTGAGTTGGCTATTTTTTCCTCAGTTTGGGCCTTTGCTATTCTGACTGCCTTCCCTACTTCTTTCTGCTTTAATTGATACAGTTCCCTGTCTTGCTCCTTCTGCGATTCCTTATACTTTTTGAATGTAGCCTTTTTCTCCTTAACCTTCCCTGCCACCTCTTTTGAGAACTATAGTGTTTTTTACTCACTTTGTTTTCTTTATTTGTTTCACACAACGGCTTGTTGCAGCTTTGATTTTTTTCCATTGTTCTTCCACCCCCCCGGCCATTTGCTAGTGCATTCCTCAGGTATGCACCAATTTTGCCAAAGTCAGCCTTTCTAAAGTTCAGTATCCTTGTTTTTGTATGGCTTGTCTCCATGGTTGTGCTTATTGTGAAGCACATTGTGCAGTGGTCAGTTGTTCCCAGATGTCTACTGACTTCTAAATTTGTGATCCTCTCCCCATGTGAGAATACCAGGTCTAGCATTGCTCCCTTCTGAGTGGGTTCCAACACTAGCTGTCTAAGGCCTGCCCCCTGCAGGGCATTGAGAATGACCCTGCTCTTGGATGTGGCTGCAGTACATGTCACCCAGTTAACATCTGGAATATTCAGGTCCCCCATCAACAGTATCTCCCCTTTTTCAGCCATTTTGAGAATGTCCTCTAACATTTTCTTGTCCATTTCCTCCCCTTGAGATGGGGGTCTGTATACAACCCCTGTGCAGATTGTGATGCCATTCCCTGTCTCCAAGGTGACCTAGAGTGCCTCTTGTCCTCCCCCTTTACTTTTTAGTTCTGTAGCTTTGATCTCTTCCCTTATGTATAGAGCTACTCCACCTCCTCTTTTACCCTCCCTGTCCCTTCTGTAGATTGTGTACGCTGGTATGTTGACATCCCAGTCATAGTTCTCTGTGTACCATGTTTCCATGACTGCCACAGTATCCAATTGTTCATCTTCCATCAGGGTTACTAGCTCCGGAAGCTTGTTTCCTAGACTACGGGCATTGGTACTCATTGCCCTCCATTTATTGTTGGCTTTATCCTTTTTCCCCATCCCTGCTCTTATTGCCCCTGTCTATTTTTCCATTTACCACTGTCCTGCCCTTTGTTGAGTTCTGTACCTCAGTGTTTACCTTACTACCTGCCATGTTTTGTGGGGGGAGGCTTGAAATGTCCTGCTTCCTATCAGCACCTCCCCCCATGGCTAGTTTAAAAACTTGCCAAGGAAGCATTTAAACCTGTCACCTAGGAGCTTGGTTCCCTTCATGGACAGATGCAGACCATCATGCCAATATTGACCTTTATCTCTCCAGGGGGAACCCCAGTCCCCAATGAAGCCAAAGCCCTGTGCTCTGCACCAGTTTTGAAACCATTCATTAAACTGCATGGTGTGCAGTACCCTAGTCTCACCCCTGCCATGGACTGGCAGCACCTCTGAGAAGGTTACTGTTCTTGCTACCTGTCTGAGGCCCCTCCCCAACTCCACAAATTCATCCTGTACTGCACTGATCCCATGCCTAGCTAGGTCATTTGTCCCAAGGTGGACAATGATATCTAGTTCCCTCTTCTGTGATGCTGCTTCTGTAATCCTGAGGATTCGCCTCCTGTCCCTCCAAGCCATGGCACCAGGCAGGCACCTTACTTCCCTGTCCTCTCCCTTCCCCAGTTCTACCCCCTAACAATTGAGTCCTCTATCAGAAGCTGTTTCCTTCCCCCGTGGTGTCCCTTGTCACCCTTTTGTGGTCACCATTGTAGATGTCCTCAACATTCTTCTTGGTCTTCACTGAGGGTGTCATCATAGAGGAACCTTGCTCCAGCAGACTGGCATATGATTTGTGTAGAGGTACAACTAGGGGGCTTCACCTCTGTTCCACCACCCACACCCTCCCAGAACCCACTGTGGTCCATCTGCTCTTCATACTTTGCAACCTCTGAGGCAGTGGTTGTGGCAGTCATGCTCTTTGGGTGGGGGAGGCCTCCTTTGTCCTTGCCAGTTCAGCCTGGATGTGGGCAACCTCCTTCCTCAGAGCTGACAGTTGCCTACAAATAGGACAGCAATGCAGTTTCCAGAATGTCTCTAGGAAAACTGCTGCTCCACAGCCAGTGCATTGCACCACTCCCCACATGTCTCTCTCCTTTATAATATACAATATGTAATATATATATATATATATATACATATATATATATATATATATATATATATAGTGATGTGTACTTACCCTGTATGCACTCTGCTGGGTTATTAAGAATATGACAGTTCTGTCCCAAGACCTGTTGAGGGAAGTGATGTCAGAACTTTGACTATAGAGGAAATGCCATGCCTGGGGTGGGGGTGGGTAGTCCACAAACACTGGTGACTGCTAGAAACAATCAAATACACCACTGCTCCACCACCCTGGTGAGTTCTGCCCTTTATAGTAATTTAACTAACACCACAATTTACTAGACTACTGCTCCTACACAAACCACTCGACTGAGTCCAGGGATAAAAAATGAACTCACTCCTCAGCCAGCAGGACACTTTTAAAATGTTGCAAAAATATCCTTCCAAATCCTAGGTCTCAACCACAGGAATCAAGCAACTTCAGTTGTATCTCACTCCCTCTGGTTATAAAACTAGTACACTTTAATGGAATCCTGCAATTTTCTGCTTAATGCCAATAAGGAAAAATGAAACTTTCTGTAGAAAGTGTAGCTCATCTTCTTTAACAAGTCCCCAACAATATTATGCCTTAACAGGTTTCCAGGTCCTAAACTGAGTTATAGTTTGTTCTTTGCAGTGTAGCAAGGTTATCAGCCTCCAACAGGAGAATCCAAGTCAGTCTAACTGGCTTCTCACTGTGAAGGTTGCCTAAGACAGCACAATGATGAAATCCCACCCAGAACCAATTGATTGACTAGAGACACCTGTGATGTAAGCAGGCCTTTCAATGTAGACACTCTGCTATGTCTGATTCTAATACATAAAATCCTTCAGGAAACCAGGGATACAAACTTACTTCTCAGCCAGCAGGACACTTTTAAAATGTTGCAAAAATATCCTTCCAAATCCTAGGTCACAACCACAGGAATCAAGCAACTTCAGTTGTATCTCACTCCCTCTGGTTATAAAACTAGTACACTTTAATGGAATCCTGCAATTTTCTGCTTAATGCCAATAAGGAAAAATGAAACTTTCTGTAGAAAGCATAACTTACCTTCTTTAACAAGTCTCCAACAATATTATGCCTTACCAGGTTTCCAGGTCCTAAACTGAGTTATAGTTTGTTCTTTGCAGTGTAGCAAGGTTCTCAGCCTCCAACAGAAGAATCCAAGTCAGTTTGACATACCATATGAGGATTCCCCCTTTAAAAATTCCCGCACCAGGGAAATAGCCACCATGAAAAATTAAATATCTTGGTACAGTGCTGTGCTAGTTACCATCAAAAATATGTGGTAAAACCATCCTAATACAAAGAATCAAGTATGTGTATGTAACAGGAAACCTCAGTGGAAGAGATTTTTCCAAACTGTGAGTGGTGGCCATTTCTAATGATGTGAGTCATTAAATACAAAATTAACTAAAAAAGAGGTTTTACAAATATCTAACAAAAATTAAAAATACACCAAGGATGAATCTAAGTATTCAGAAATACATTTTGTTTAAAAACTGTATGATGAAAATTTTTACTGACTAATACCGCTGCTTCAAAACAAGGGTGTCATTAGATCTGGTGTCATTAGTTCAACATTTGTTTTTATAAATCTGCAAATAACAGTGAAGAAACATTGCTCTGTACCCCAGCATGGCAGGTTGCTCTGACCCTGACAGTGTGAGTACCATTATAAATGTTATGTATAACATAGATACGGGTTATAATTTAAGAGTTAATAGCCTAAATATTCAAACCATTAGAACATACAACAGGTTCGGAGATGTTATGTTACAGTCCTCTATTTCTAGAACTTGGAATAAATTGATGAATGAATTAAAAAGCATCTCAACTCACAGTGTTTTTCAAAAAGATCTGAAACAGTATCTGCATCACACTTATACCTGTTTTTGGTAGTTAAGTATTTATTGCTGTAACTGATTTTATGTTTTATGTTTGTATGTCTTTCCTGTTTTACATATTTTGTACAGGATATTGTTGCAAACAGGGTTTTACCCTAACAATTTACTACCTGTATAAAAATAAACTTTTATTCATTCATACTAATGTGAAGCAATGATGTGCACAAATGATAGATGATTACAATCTATGTATTAAAGTACTGGCCTACTAGAAATACTGTACATCAACACATAGCAGTTTTACCACATAGCTTTGTAACTTGAATTATTCTGGGATGAAGCCATAAAATGTAAGCATGTAACCAAACAATGCAAAGGTACCTTTCAGAATAAATTTAGACAGTTAACCTGGTTGATAGCAGAAGTAAAATCAAATTGAACTCTCAACTGAAAATCAGTCTTGTCAGGTTCTGAAAACATTTATTAGAAAATACAGCTCTAAATAAATTAAAACACTTTGCATAGTATAATGCAGACATATACAAATGTAAGAAACTCTTTAGCTTTATGTACTCCAGTTATATACATTTTGTATTTTGTATGCTTCTAGCCCCAGACAACTCTCAAAAATGGTCATTCACAAAGCGTGTCAGTGATTAGAGAATGGAAGGCAAAGAGTGGGGAAAAGTGAGGTGGGAGGCAGGCATTGCAAGACTATGCCATTTGTGACTGCAAGTCCCCAGTTAATTACATGGTCATATTCACTACTATAGGTAGAGGTGTACAAATAATTGTGGGAGTTGTAGTTGAGGAGACAGCATGGCACTGAAAGTGAGTGCAGTTTAAGATTTTAAATAAATTGTGGATAAGATAATTTGTCATGCTAAGATGGCATTCATTATTGAATTGTTTGTTGTTGCTGAATCATGAGTGTGGGTCAGTGAACTGATGAAGTTGTTGGATGAGTGGGCAAGTAGACTGCTAGGGACACAGAAGAAGAAGAAAGGAAGAAGGAACAGATCTGCAAAGGCTTTTAGAAATAAGATCCGGTCCGATCCACCACAACTGCACAATGAAGTTAGTGAAGTTGTATGGAATTGTTAAGGAGGCATGGAGAAACAATTAAATGATTTGTAAGTAGTAAGACTTGTTTTAGTTTCTGTTCTAAGGAAGGCATACACATTATTAGGAAAATATATGGAGATGTACATTTTAATGGAAGGAATAGTAAGCAATATAGGTTTACAAAAGAACCCCAGAGCAAATGCTACTGAGGTATGTGTTATCCCAGATGATATTGGCCATACAGCCAAATTTTAAAGAAAACACACTTGCACGTGCTCCAATAATGCAAAGCATCATGGGAAACATATGCAACTCCCCATGATTGTACAGACGGTGGCAGTACATGAAAAAGTAATGGTTGGCATATGTTCAGTCTTGGGATTATTTACACCGTTATTTTTTAGAGAAACAGAGATTTTGTCCATGAGGTGATGTAAGTTATATTTAAGCAATGTGTTGATGTCAGGCAGACAGGTGTAATGATGGACTGTTAGTAAAGAAAATGTGATAGTAACTTTCAAAGGGGGTTGCTGTTGATCAGGTTCAGGTTGTTATGCTTGTGATAATGGGAATATTAGGAAAGTATAAGGTCTATGCAGGAGTGGAGTACAAATATGCAGAGTTTCATAAGTATGCTTTCAGAGTGCAGGCAAATGTGATATGCAGGTTTGTTTTACAAATAGGTAAAAATAGCGATACATGCAATTGATAGAAATATAAATAATTACATAGACAGATAGATAAACAGATAGATAGATAGAGAGACAGACAGACAGGCAACCAGAATAGGAATGGCAGCGCAGTATTGAAGTGATGCCAACACCACCCCCCCCGCAGAGATGGACAGGCATTGGGGTGTGCCTTTGGGTCATCCAGCTCAGACATGCCACGCATTTCACTCACACTTACCCTGCAGACACAGACAAGTGTCGAGGTGCCTTGGGGTGTTTGAGCTTTACAATCACACCATTCCATAAGGAAATATTGTGAAATGGGTGCAGTGTAAGAGAATGGAGTAGACTTTGGGGCTGAAGAGTCAAAGGCACACCTCGATAACTGTCACTGACTGCAGAATAGGGATGGGGTGGAATGGCGTGAGCATTACTGTTGACAATCCCAGGTCACACTCCTGATGCTTGTCAGTCCCTACAGGGCAGGGTGTTATGGTCAGAAACCCTAATGTCCAGGGTGTTTCTTGGTATTTTCACTCCACATTTTCAACATGGGCTTTCTGTGACCCCACCTCATGAACAGTGGCACTGTCAGTTCATTAGCTGAAAGGTGATTTTGAACAGCGACTGTGCCATTTGGTACCACAGGTACAAAAACACATTTTGAACAGGATGTAAACAATGACAGCTGTACTGTTCATGAGGAGGTGTGAAAAAAAATGTTAATGTTGAAAATCTGGAGTGAACATTTAAAAAAACTGATGAAGTCATGAGCTTGCATAGAAACTGCGCAACACACACCCATAATGCAATTATTTGGGGGATTTGTTATACCAGATTTTCAACATAAGCATTTTGGGACCTCCACTCATGAACAGTGGCACTGTGATTTTCTTAATCTGACCCAAACATTGATTTCACACACCAACTGTGCCCATTGTGCACCAGATGTGCAAAACCACATTTTGGGCAAGATGTGAAAAATGACAGCTGTACTGTTTATAAGGAGGTGTGCAAACATGGCAATGGTGAAAATCTGGAGTAAAAATATTAAAAATTCTCAAAGTTATAAATGTGCGTGGAAACTGTGCAACGTACTCTCATAGCGTAGTCATTTTGTGGAATTTTGTCACCAAATTTTTAACATAGGCATTTTGGGACCTCTGCTCATGAACAAGGTCACTATGATTTTCTTAATCTATACCAAACATTGATTTCCCACAATGATTGTGCCATTGTGTCCCAGATATGCGAAAACACATTTCGAGCAGGATGTGAAAAATGACAGCTGTACTGTTCATAAGGAGGTGTGAAAAAATGGCAATGTTGAAAATCTGGAGTGAAAATATTAAAAATTCTTGAAGTTATTAGCAAGGGTGGACAGTGCGTAATGCACGCTCCTAACACAGTCATTTTGTTTGGATTTTTTCACCAAATTTGCAACATAGGCATTTTGGGAGCCCTCCTCATGAACAGTGACACTGTTATTTTGTTAATTGGTCCCAAAAGGTGATTCCACACAGTAACCACAAAATCATCTTTTGGGACTGAATGATGACATGACAGTGACTGAATTCATGAGTTGGGGTCCCAAAACTCCCATGTTGAAAATTTATTGCCAAAAGTCACAAAACTGGTGGAGATATCCACCTAAATTGAAAAAAAAACATTTACTATATGCCACTATATAGCTTGCCAGCATTTCTTCAGTTGGCAGTCGGCTTTGAATAGTGCAGACATGTTCTCGCTCCAGCAAAGAGCATCGAGTCAGGCTCTGGAGGTAAGTATGGGGTGAGAGGGGGTGGGGAGGTGGGGTGTGCAGAGGGTGGGTGCAGGTTGGGGGAAGGGGCACCACAGATAATGAGGGACCATTTTCTTGTTCACAGGTTAAACAAAATAAAAAAAAACTGTTGCAGAAATGTTTTCTTTGTTGCAGGGACATCTGGGATGCTGGAGGTGAGCTCTCAGCATGCCACCTAGGTGTTTTGTGGGGGGGGACTGGAGCCAGCAGAGACTGGGCACCCCATCGGCAAAGAAGAAAGTGTCTTTGTTTGGAGGGGCATGATGCCAAGGGGGATTGGTCTCCCCCTCGGCAGACAAATTATTGGATGGGGGACCATTATGCTGATGGGGACTGGGCTCCCCCATTAGCAAATGAACTGGGGAAGGGGCATGCCTACAGGGTGGATTAGGCACCCCCAACATCAGCTTTCTGGGGACTAGAGTCAGACATCGACAGTGACCGCTGCCGCCATGTTTATTGAAATGTTACACCAGGCAAGGCACGCCTTGTAATGAGGGGGTGCTTCCTCATTGCAGCAGTGAAATTCTTTCAAGTTGGTTGCACACTTTTGCACTGCTGTCATAAACAGCATGCTCATTTATTATTGCCACAGAGACAAGTCCCACAAAGCAGTGGGGGCATTAACCACAACATGGCAGCACATCCACAAACTGCTATTCCTGCAAGCTGTCACATGTTTCTTGCACATGCGTGCAAGCAAACATAAAAAAGCATGTCTAAAAATACAACATGGCACGTTCAGTCTCTGCAGTCCTGTAACTGCCAGAGGTTGGCAGCCCTACTGAGAACTTTTTTTTGGTCTGCTGTCAAGTGTGTAAAATTAATAACACTGCAGGAATCTGTGTGTCTGTGTGTGTGTGTGTGTGTGTGTGTGTGGAAGGAAGGACTCTGCAGGCAGCTGAGCCTTTCCAGTGCACACACTTTTGACTGTGATAGTTAATTTCACTGTTGCTGTATATGCTAGCACAATAACAAACACAAGGGAAAAAACAGCAGTACAGTAAGCAACCCAATACTCTATTCTGAACATTATAATAATTTATCCATGTCCATGTTTTATGCTTATATTGTCTGTTGCCTACTTTCAATACTTAGCAGTCATTGTGGCCAGTGACACAGGGATATCACTGATCTGTGCAAAAGGTCATACACCTTAGGTTCTGCCTTGACTTTAAACCTCTAGGTACTGTTTTTTTGTCACAGGAACCCCCACAAACACACACTGAGTGCAGGTCTGGTTATTCATTAGTGTCCAGATATGCTTCGCTCACACTGAAGTTTAATAATAATGGTTGTAGTTTGTAGATTTCATTTCTGTGACCTATGCAGTGTTCAGATATGCTTTACTCATACAACAGAGTAATAATAATGAGAATATTGACCCTTCCATAAGCCTGTGATCTGATCATATATACAAATGCAAATATATGTGGAGGCTTAAAGTCACAGATCAACCCTAGCTCAGGGTACTTAATAAATAAAGATACACAGTAACATTTAATAGATATTTTCTCCATTTAATGGCCAAAGCAAATACTACATGCCCCACTGGGCCAGGGAAAGATCATTGTGGAGAGCATTTCCCTGGCTCCGTTGGGCATGTAATGTTTGCTGTGACCATTACATGGAGAAAATATCTGGTAAACATTAGCACGGACCTTCATTTATTAAGTAGCCTTTGCTATGGTTGTACCTTGACTTTAAACCTCCAGGTACTGTTTTTTTGTTACAGGGTCCCCCACTGCTGAGTGTAGATCTGTTTACTCACTAGTGATCAGATATGCTTCACTCACCCTGAAATGTAATAATAATGTTCATACTGTGTTTGTAGATTTAATTTCTGTGACCTACACAGTGTTCAGATATGCTTCACTCACACAACAGAGTAATAAATTATTTTGTATAAAGCTTCTTTTCCTACAGACTCCATCCTCTTCCTCTGCCCATGACATTATCATATTCTGTATATTAAACTTCAAAGCACAAAACCTGTTCATATGCTAAAATCTCCAAGCCTTCAGTCACTTCACACAATAATGGTAAATGTCAGGTGCCAGGATCTATAGGAAAACTGCCAGACTTTCTGTCTGAGATACAAATGACTTTAAATTCCTTTCCCAGTAATTCACATTGGGTGAATCTTACATGCCAGTGTCAAATCCACTTTCTATGCAAAGGATATCAGCTTAAGCAAGGCCTTTGTTTTTAGTGCCTATACAGTGTTACTTATCATATCACATCCAACATTTGCTTCTGAGGTTGCTGGAGATAAGCAAGCTTAAGTTACTGCTAAGAAACCAATCCCATATATTCTGGAACTATGGACTAAAAGCGACTGGCTAATAGTTAACTGGCTATTGCATTACTGCTACTGATACATCATGTCCAAAATATTTCCTTGTTACATGGATCAACTCAAAATAAGTGACTCTTCTATGTATTTCCTACCAACTTCTTTACAAATTGGATTATTTCAATGATGTCCTTTACAGCTAACATTTCCATTTCTGTACCAACTTTGTTTTTATACCGTGCACCCACTATTATTTACTACCTTTTATATACTGTCATTTTTTAATGTACTGTAACCTGCATTGATTACTGATCCAAGATACCAAACTTACAGGGCAGCAAAATGAAATCCAGTCTCATGTATTAGTACACATTGGTGATAATTACATTTTTATTTGTGTACTACTGAGACACATTAATTTCATTATCTAGGTACTTGCAAATGTATTTATAATATTTAAAAACTTTCACAGGACACCTTTACAACCTCAAGGGCTATATTCATACTTTAGTAGTTATTTTCATGTAACAGGCACTACACCATGATTCTTTGGGTTTGTGTGTGTGTGTGTCAGGGAAGGAAGGAAGGAATCTGCAGGCAGCCGATCCTTTCCAGTGCACAGACTTTTGACTGTGATGGTTAATTTCATTGTTGCAGTATATGCTAGCACAACAGCAAACACAAGGGAAAAACAAATCAGCAGAACAGTACACAGCCCAATACTCAATCCTGAAAATTATAATAATTTCTCCATGTCCATGTTTTATGCTTATATTGTCTGTTGCCTGCTTTCAATACTTAGCAGTCATTGTGGTCATTTACACAGAGAGAGGTCACTGATCTGTGCAAAAAGTTATACACCTTAGCTTGTACCTTGACTTTAAACCTCCAGGTAATGTTTTTTTTTTTTTTTTGTCACAGGGTGCCCCCCCACTGAGTGCAGGTCTGTTTACTCATTAAGGTTCAGATATGCTTTACTCTCACTGAAGTTTAATAATAATGTTCGTAGTTTGTTTGCAGATTTAATTTCTGTGACCTATACAGTGTTCAGATATGCTTCACTCACACAACAGAGTAATATTTAATTTGGATCATACTGCCAATTGCATTCTAGATTTCCTTTCTGTGACATACCCAGTGTTCATATATATATTTTATTTATTTATTCTTTGGTAACTGGGTAAAGCCACTGGACTGAAGGTCCCTTTTCAGGATATGTGGAGGTTTAAAGTCATAGATCACCCCTAGCTCAGGTTACTTAATAAATAAAGAGTCACAATAATGTTGAATATTTTCTCCATTTAATGGTCAAAACAAACACTACATGCCCCACTTGGCCAGGGAAAGATCATTGTGGAGTGCATTTCTCTGGCCCAGTTGGGCATGCAATGTTTGCTGTGACCATTACATGGAAAGAATATCTGGTAAACATTAGTATGTATCTTCATTTACTAAGTACCCTTTGCTGTGGTTGTACCTTTACTTTAGACCTCATGGTACTGTTTTTTTGTCAAAGGGTCCCCCCCCCCCCGCTGAGTGCAAATCTGTTTACTCATTAGTTGTCAGATATGCTTCACTCACAATGAAGTTTAATAATAATGTTTGTAGTTTGTTTGTAGATTTAATTTCTGTGACCCACATAGTGTTCAGATATGTGCTTTACTCACACAACAGAGTAATAATAATGTGCATAGTTTTCTTTAGACAAATCTAATCATTTTTGCAGCTGTGTTCTGCTGTGTGTGTGTGTGTGTGTGCGTGCGTGTGTGTGTGTGTGGACTTTTGATTCAATTGCTTGTGTCTTGCATGGAAGACAGTGCTTGTAGACAACTCTAATCATTTTGCAGCTATGTTCTACTGTGTGTGAGTGTGTGTGTGTCTTGTGTGGAAGGCAGTACTTGACTGCTTGTAAACAAATCTAATCATTTTGCAGCTGTTTTCTGCTGTGTGTGTGTGTGTGTGCACTTTTGATTCAATTGCTTGTGTCTTGCATGGAAGACAGTGCTTGTATACAAATCTAATCATTTTGCAGCTATGTTCTGCTGTGTGTGTGTGTGTGTGTGTGTGTGTGTGTGTGTGTGTGTGTGTGTGTATGTTTGTGTTGTGTAGAAGGCAGTGCTTGACTGCTTGTAAACAAATCTAATCATTTTGCAGCTGTGGTCATCCACTGGCTAAGTAGGCTTTGTGATTGTTTGTTTTTATGTGATCCAATCCTTGCTTAGTATTTGGGTAGTTTATTGATGTTTCCTATGAAGGGACTCAAAGGCCCAGATATTCAAACTGCACCAGGCTGTGGCTGCTTGGATGCAGTGCAACTTTACTTTGCAGGGGGTGTGGACTGGGGCGATATTCAAGCGGAGCTGGCCAGCATCGCTGGAATATCGCATCTGGCTACCTGCAGTGTGCATGGTGCAATGGCACTGCACCAGCACAAGTGGCCAGAGTGGAGCATGGGGATGCACTAGTGCAAGTTCCATTGTGCTATGCACAGCAACCACGATATTCAAAACTTGACATGCAAATGGGGCCATAATGTATGCAAGGCGCAAATGGGGCAATTTGCATGTCATTATGGCCCCATTTGCATGCAGGTGCACTGATCCCCGATGACTTGCACCTGGCACCCTGCCAGGCAACAGCCATAGAGGACGAATGCCCCCTGCAGCCGGCAATGCGCTTCACAGCCCGATCACGGGCTGCAATAAAAAAAGGAAAAGGATAAACTCTTGGTGGTCCAGTAGACCCGCCCACCCAATCGCAGGCTGAGTAAATTAAGAAATCCTTGAACATTCCCTGGTGGTCCAGTGGACTGTCTGCCACTTGGCATTTGTAATAGGGAAGAATATGTCCAATATCATCCCTGGTGGTCTAGTGGTACCCCTCTCCCCACCTGCCTACTGAGCCCACCGCCCCGGTCAACAAGTGGGCAGCAGCACCCACCCACCTGCCACCCACCACCTACCCACTGACACCATTATGGTTGGGCTGTCGCCCATTGTTCCACAGCGTGAGCCAATGGGCATGCAGCCTGTACGTGACTACACATTCCACATATGTGAATGATCCATTCACATATCTGGAATGTGTAGTATGGTACGGATACATGCCCATTGGCTCACGCTCAGGACCAATGGGCGTGACAGCCCAACTGACGGTGTCAGTCAAGCGGGCTGCAGGGCGGGCAGGTGGTGGGTGCTGCCCGCCGCTGACCGGGGAGCGGGCGTGGGCTCAGTGGGTAGGTGGGGAGGGGGTACCACTAGACCACCAGGGATATTGGACATATTTATTTTTTTATTACAAATGCCCGCAATCGGGCAGGCAGTGATCCAGTGGACCACCAGGGATATTGGACATATTTATTGTTTTATTACAAATGCCCATGATCAGGCAGACAGCAGTCCACTGGACCACCAGGAATATTGGACATATTTGTTTTTTTTTATTACAAATGCCTGCGATCGGGCATGGGGAGCCGCCGCCAGGTGCAGCCAGAGCTCGGGTGGCCACCCACAGGTGGCAGCTGCTGTGTTGCACCCTGCAATGTGGCAGCTCACCTGTGGGTGGCCATCCGTTGTTCCTTTTTTTGGATCAACTTTGTGCTGGCGCAGGTAGGGGTTGCACATGTATGGCTATGTACATCCCGGGCTGAATATTGGGCTGTGCAGGGTATGCATGGGGGCACGCCCCACTCTACCTGCATACATTACCGATGCGCTCCGGTGCATCGGGATTTGTGCCATGCACTTTTCCCTTTTGAATATTTTGCTGGGGCGCAACCCTTTTGAATATCTGGGCCAGAATGTGCAGGATATTTTTTTTTAGCAAATTCAGAGAAATCACTGAGGCACCAGACTTGGACATTGGGTGGAGTTTCCCCTTTAACATCTCTCAAGCCAGAGGCAAGCCAAATGAAAACTATGGAGGAGGTTTCAATTTGCCAAAAAGGCTGTTTAAAGAGATTCTTGCTAATGGCATAATCTTCCCATTAGTGTTAATGCTAGACATACTGTAGCTAGCTTGGCTTGAGGAAGGGTGAACATGGTCAGCACCCCTTAGCAATTGAGATGCATATGCAGCAAATAAGTCAAGATGGACTAACTTACCCTAAAACTGTTGAGTATCACAGTCTACATAATGCACAAGGTTTACAGTGATGAATCTTCATATGGTTTGGCTGATTTGGGTTCTACTGTTTATGATTCAGGGATGAATAGCTAGGGAAACATTTTTCAATGACTGCCAGATGTGGTACAGTGGCAGATGTTTTGCAAAGGTATAACAGAAATGATGTCTGTCAGGTATTGTTGCCCAGGGATTGGATCACATTTTCATAGAGACACATTACATTTAGGGTACCTAATTATCCCTTTGTGAATCACTGCTGCTTTCTGCACTGAAATCACTGTTAGACATGTAGCTGACTTAAATCTTACTGATTCTAGAATTTACCCTGAACCTGTATTTATTAATTAATATATATTGGTTATGGATTATCCCAATATTTAACTTCAGCATTTTAGTGGAAACTTTGCACTGTGATTTTCTTATTCTGAATTTTTTTGCAGTATGTTGTCTGTATTTGTATTAATTCTGTTGACATTCCTGGTAATGTACAGGGGCAGGGGACTGAGTTGTGATTGAGTTTGAGTAAGGAACACAAATATTCATTACACTGCCTTACTATCTCCACTGGATTTTTTTTACTGTATCCCCTTTATTATTAATACACTTACATATTTTTTTGTTTAGGCTATTGATGTAACTGCACAGTTGCTTGCTGTTGCTTTTGTCTGCTTTGTTGCATTTGAGTTCCATCTTCTTTTTGAAATGGTTACTTTTACGTTTATGTTTCTTTAAAAAATGTTTCATATTCTTACCACGTGGTTAAGTCATGGCTTTTGTTTTCAGATATTTTATTGCATATTTAGCTTTTTTTGTTGTTGTTGTTGTTGAGTCACTTTCTTCAAATTCTCATTTAACCACCTTGCTTGTCATCAGTTGTTGTTATATTCCTTGATCCTTTTAATGTAAACTATTGCAAATGATAATATTTATTATTTATTTTATTTATTTTATTTAGTTTTTGTTGACCAGGTAAGTGCACTAGACAAATCCTGCCTATTTTCAGGCATGACCTGGGGGAGGGGTATACAGATGATTGCCAACTGACCTTGAACCAGATTTAGCTGTTGGTGGTATTTTTAGTGAATGAGGGAAATTTTGCCAGGACACCGGGGAAATTCCCCTGCTCTGTAGGCGGGTGGCGCTGTCCATCGGTCTGCAAGGACGGACAACCTCAGTCGAGAGAAAGCGGTGGAGGAGAATGGTCATGTTGTATTGGGCTCTGTACCTCTGGCTATTGCTGTTCCCATTTCGGACATGGACAGTTCGGAGCTGTCTCTTGCTTTACCGCAAGATGATATGGTTACATCGGATTCTATATCGAGTTGTGCTGAAACTCAAGCTGAAGAAATACGACTCCAAAGAGAGTTAGAACACAAGAAGTTACAATTGTTGGATTTACTTTCAGCTGCGGAGCAGAACTACCTGTCATGTCGACAAAAACTGGAAGCAGAATGCTCTAAACGAAAACGTTCCAATGCTGGCTCATTAACTGAAGGAAATAAACGATTACCTTTGGGTACGACAGACACGCTAATGATGCAACCAGAACCTATTCCTGATATTTCAATACCCATGGATGTCCCTGATTGATTGTCAGAATGGTCTCCGGACACGGCATTAAGTCGGGCAGGCTGGCTATGGGCAGAAGATAAGTGGATACCTGATCCAGGTATACCAGTTCCAGGTTCTCCGTTGGTTTCTTCTCCTCAGTCAGCTCCTCTCGAACTGTTTTCTGCTCCTTTGGAGGAAGATGTTTCTACTCAACCCAAGTCTTTTGAAATTGTTACTGAGAATGTGCAGCCTCTAGGTGAGAAGCCTGGAATACCTGCTGCATCAGACGCTGACATTCCTGGGACACCTTTGAGACCCAAACCGATGTTGCTGCTGGATGTGTTGTGAATAACTGCTCTTTTCCATTATGAACTGTGCCTTGTGCTGCTCCTATCTTAGAACCAGGTATATTCTCAGTTCCTCCTCTTCAGCTGGTTTGTTCACGTACTGTTCCAGACTTGACCACTACTGCTGCCCCACAATCTTATGCTGGGTTATTTCGTAAACCTTCTGTTGCAGCTAAACGCAGGTTTTTAGTTAGACTTAGATTCAAAGGGAATGCTCCAGTGGTTCCAGATTGAGTATGGGTTGGGAAAACCTTACTCATTGACTCAATGAAATTTTCCCCAGCTGAAGTTTACACATTAATTCATCCACCCAGAGATCACACTTATGACATTAGCTTTTGCTCAGTCATTTCTCTTGATAAATTTTGGCGTCTTTACTATGATGTCAAGGACCAGGAGATTTGGAAAGACTTTATAGCAATTCCTGTTATGAAACTTACGATAAAGACTGTAACGATACTTTTTAGGAATGAAGGTGTTAATATTGCCAATATAACGTTTTGGCTAGAGAAACGTTGTTTAGTGCATGACAAACCTAAACCTATTATTGATGAAAATGTTTTTTGGAATGGGGGTTGGTTGATTAGAGTCCAATTACGTCAAACTGAAGAAGGTATACAGCATTTGCCCAGTTCCTTCTTCTTGGGCTGCGATAGGGGTATTATTTTTTATGCAGGCCAACCAAAGAGTTGTTTCAAATGTGGCTTTTTGTCTCATTTGAATACTTCATGTAATCAAATTAAATGTTTTTGGTCTGGTGTACTAGGTCATGCTGCGCAGACTTATGTAGCTTTACCTGTATGCAATTTATGTGAAGAACATTCTCATTCCTTTACAGATTGCCCATGGGCTTCTACAGACATTGACGACTCTTCAGACCAGGAGTACTATTTGGCACAAGCTAGAAGACAGTTTACTGGCCCTGACCCCCTTAAGGGGAATGGCTGTAGGGGAAGAGGTAGAGGTGGAGGGGTTTCTGTTGAAGATAGATTGTCCATCCCTTCATGGCTTATAGATTCTCAGGGGGATCAGTCCCTTCCATTGTATGATGCTCCCCATCCCCCCTTTAGGCTTGAGAGCCTGGATGTTGGGGGAACTTCCTTTGTGACCCCTCAAGGCTCCCCTCAGCAACTGATACCCTTGACTGCCTTATGTGTGTCCCCCTCAGAGAGTGAATTTCATGACATGGTAGTTGATTTGTCTGGGATTCCTGACAGAGAATCTGAGTTGCATAGTTTTGACTCAATGGAACGAGACAAAGTTCCTTTGTCAGGTCAGAGTAATCCTCCTTTGTCTCCTTTACCTTTGGCTAACAGGTTTGAAGCTTTTTCTTCCTGGGGAGATCAGGTTGATGAAGCTCAACCTTTGTTAGATTCTTCTTCTGCTTTACAAAATGATGCAGGATAGTTAAAAGCAAGCCTGTTCCTCCTAAAACTACTAAACTTGGATCTAGAAAACATCAAACTAGATCGAGTGTGAAATGCCCTAAACCCACTCCCTGAATGTTCTATGATATCGATTGCTACCCTGAATGTTAACAGTTTGAAATCCATGAGGAAGAGGCTGACTACCTTTAGTATATTATCTAATTTTCACTACGATGTATATTTTTTGCAGGACACAAGACTACATTCATGCAATGAAGTTTCACAGGCAGAAAGGGATTGGCATTGGGGACCATCTTATTGGTCTATAGGGGAGGAAGCGTGCAGTGGAGTTGGTGTTTGTTTTCTTACATCTGAGAATGCAGCTTACAAAGGCTGATTGATTTAAAACCTGGGAGAAGTTTTATATTGGACGTAGTTTTACAAGGCTTATCTTGTCGCTTAATTACTTTATATGGGCCCCAGACGAAAGCGTCTCGGATTGCATTGTTGAAAAAGGTTCAACCATACCTTTATACTAGTCGCCAAATATTTTTTGGTGGCGATTTTAATATAAATCTCCAAACTAAAACTGATGTTGGTAAACAATATTGCGATAAGTCTTTTTTGAAATCTCTTGTTTCTTCTGCAGGTTTGGTGGATTCACATTCTTTAAGTAAAGTTAAAGCTAAGCCCACTTTTTTAAGGGTACTTTATCTTCCAGGATTGATTTTTTATTTACTCACCAATCTTTAAAATTTGAGAAACTTCTTTATGACCCTGTAGAATCTTCGGATCATTGCTTGATTGGAGTTCAACTTGAAAACCCTCCTTCTAGACAAAGAGGTCCTGGGATTTGGCATTTAAACGTGTCTTTATTGTTCCAATCTTCTGTGGTGTTGGATTTGCATGCTATTGTGAAAGATAAGAAAACTACAACTTTTTTATATGACTCTATAGCTGATTGGTGGGTTGATTTGAAAAGGTGTTTGATTAGTTATCTCCAATCAATAGGGAAATATAAAGCACGAACACAATATGAATAGTATTTAGCCCTTCGGAAATCATTACGGTCACTTATGTCTGTTCAAACTCTGGGAGGGATAGATGTGTCCCAGGATATTAAGGTTACTAAATTGCATATGGCACAATACCAATATGATAGGTTAAAATCTTTGTATAAGGAACAATCCTTCGGCACACAGGGCAAATCAGCCTATGCTAATCCTTTTTTAGCTGGTCAGAAACTTCGTGAGCGTAGGTTGATTTCATCTTTGAGGACATCTACAGGATTATTGGCTGTGAGTAATGCTGATATTATGCAAACCTTAAATGCCCATGTTAATTGTACTTTTGCAGTAAATCATAAGGATTCTGCATATGTGGACTGGATATTACAAGCTGCTGATCTTCCCCAGGTTCCGGTTGACATGCAACAGAACTTGACATCTGATTTTACATTACGGGAACTAGGAACCATTATTTCCTCTCTTAAATCAAATGTTTCTCCTGGATCAGATGGCTTGCCAAATGAGTTCTATAAAGTTTAGTGGCAGATTATGGCTCCGGAACTTGTGGCTTTATATAATTTTTTTCTACATGAATTTTATTTACCCTCCCAAATGTATGAAGGCTTGTTGATCTTTCTTTATAAAAAGGGAGATCATTCAGACATAGGGAATTGGCGGCCTTTAACCCTGCTAAATGTGGATTTCAAGATTTTTTCTAAACTGCTAGGCAATAGATTGTCTTTAGTAATGCCCGAGTTGGTTAGCAGCTCTCAATTTTGTTCTACCCCAGGAGGTAATATTAAGGATGTTTTATTATATCTTAGGTAAATTACGACCTCTGGAGGTCAAGGAGACGGGTTGCCTCCTATAGCAGGTTACATTGTGAGTTTGGACCAAGCAAAAGCTTTTGATGAAGTTTCACACCCTTATCTATGGCAATGCTTGGCAGGGTTTGGGATTCCCTCTATATTTATACATTGGCTATAGCTCCGCTATGCATTGGCATATAGTATTCCATATGAAAGCGGTTGGCAGGGTAATAGACATTATATACTGAAAGGAGTGCGCCAGGGATGTCCCCTTAGTCCATACTTATATGTTTTAGCTTTGGACCCTTTGTTGCGGGTCTTAAATAGATCTCCCCGGTTATTGAGTGTATGTGATGGTACCAAGGTGTATGCAAAAGTTGTGGCATATGCAGGTGATTTATGTTTAATATTACATGATAGTCATTCCATTCACTCTGCCTGTGCGTTAATCACAGCTTTAGGTTACACAACGGGAGCTAGAATTAATGAACAAAAATCCCATTGTTTACAGCTGTCTGGATTCCCTACTACTGTAGAAATGGCAGGTGGGATTGTAGTTGCTCAGGCCCCCTGTAAAATTTTAGGTATTTACTTTGGGGGTAATGACAGTGCAGGTTTTAATTGGTCGATGGCCTTGCAAACAGGTTATAGGAAAGTGGTAGGTTGGAATAAATGGAAACTATCAAAAAAGAAGAGGGTTTATTTGATAAAAACCTTTTTGATTCCGGTTTTCCTATATGTAAGTACTGTTTTTTTGTTACCCAAACGGTTAGAAACGGCGGTTATGAGATGTTTTTTTTGGGGGAATATGGGGGAGTCATTTGAACCCAATTAAACGGAATATACTATATTTAGAAATTAAATCAGGGGGCCTGAACATGCTCAATCCTCTTATATTTTTTTTCAGTTTTTTTGTATGCTAATATATTGCTGATGTTGAAGCAACACACTTTTCTTTGGACTCCCTTTGTTACTAGTAAACTTTGTGTTGTTATGACAGAATGGTTAACGGATCGGTTTGTCCACAAAAACAAAAGGCATCCTAGACTACCTAAGGAGTGATCTGAAGTTTTTGATAAAATTCAGCACTGGGAAGTTAAATGGGATATGGTTATACGGCTCCCTCGGAAAAAACTGTATTTCGAGATTTTATGTAATTTCTTTTCTGAATCTCCTTTTGTGGATAAACCTCCGCAGGCTCAAAAGAGTATTGCTACATATATCTTGAATGAACATATTCCTATTCATATGTGGGATTCAGCGTAGTTGGGGTTACATTTAAAAATTAATGTTCGTAATAACCAAAAGCATAAACGACTGCAAGACCGTTATTGCCCAAGAGAATGCTGTACATTTCTTTTAGAAACTATGGAACATATGTATTTTCATTGCCCTTATGTACAGGACTTTTGGGATGTGGTCAAACATCGCTGGAAGAATAAGATATTAGTCCCGCCCTCTGCAGATCTTTTATTTTTTGGGTTTTCTTATAATGTATTGTCAGAGGGTTCTCTTAACACCTTACAAATCATACATGTTTTTTTTTATATTGGATTTGGATATCGAGATGTCGATTAGTATTGTAACAACAATCCATTTCAGTACTAGATTTGTATTTTATGGTTTATCAAGATTTGGTTCATTTAAAACTGAAAGAGAAACTGAGCCTTAACAGTATTTTTTGGAAAACATTATGGAAGGATTATGATTTATACTGTAAATTTTCTATTGTTTGGATGAATATTTTATATGGAGAAGCTGACTAATGCAACAGACACTGATTTACTTTTTATGTTTATTTTTTTTAATTTTTCTGATGTAATCAAATGTTAGTGAGATTATTTACTCTGTTATGACTTTGTTTGTTTTCAATAAAAAAAAAAACCCTACTCTCTTCGATAAGTGCCATGGGATCTTTAACATCCACCTGAACTACCACCAATCCAGGCAGATGAGACCTCGGTTTAACGTCTCATGTGAAAGACAGCACCTCAGAAGTGCAGCACCCCTCTCATGCTGCACTACAGTTCAGTACTGGGATACTAACCTAAGTGCCAGATGTGGGAATTGAACCCACAGCCCTCTGATCTCCCAGCCTCAGAGGTGAGTGTGCTACCTACTGAGCCACTGACACTGACACATATGTTGCCCTAAGCAAGTAAGATCAACCAGCATGGTTATCAAACAGTGAATTGACACCTCTGTATGAGTGGGGAAGGGGATACCAGCAAAACAAGTTTCTCAGTTTGTAAATGGTTGTAAATTAAGCACTGAAACTTAGCACAGAAAGATCACTATATTGGAGGTTTCAGTTTGCAAAGAAAAAAGGCAGTACTGGCATAGCTCAATTAAAGGAAAGCTACATGATAAATGTGTGTGTGTGTGTGTGTGTGTGTGTGTGTGTGTTGATTCAATTGCTTGTGTCTTGCTTAGAAGCAGTGCTTGTAGACAAATCTAATCATTAAGTAATTATGCCTTTATAGTCTAACCAATACCTCAGTTGTTCTCTGCCTATATTCCCTAAGTAAAATGAAAAAGATTTAATTTACTTTTTCCTTTCATAGTCCTGGTTTGCAATATTGCATCATGCTGACATTTTTTTTCTGCAACTGATGTCCTGTATTTCTGCCTACACAGTGTGTGTGTGTGTGTGTGTGTGTGTGTGTGTGTGTGTGTGTGTATTGGAACAGGGAACTATATATCATTACAAACAGGGCTTGATGTTTTTGCGAATACATTTGTTTTGCTTCAGTTTTTTGAGTTCTGCAAAAAAATGATCTTTTAAGTAATAATGCCTTTCTAGTCAAACCAATGTGTCAGTTGTTGTCTCCCTATATTTCTTAACTGAAGTGATACAGGTATACTTTTTTCCTTTTGCATTTCATGCTGGGATTTGCAATGGCCCCTGCAAATTAATGATACTGCTTGCGTCAGTAATTGCGCTTTTACTGTTATTGGAGAAAACTATCACCCTTGATAGATTTTTTTCATTTATTTCAGCATTTTTATCCCCCCCATTCATGTGGCATGAAGCACAGTGCTAATTTTACACACCAACTGTCCTGTACTACACTTTGTTTTCAGTAGTTGAGCACACAACAATATGTGGTAAGATGCTAAAAATATTTGTTTTGACATTGGATGCCTAACTGAAGTGAAGAATTATTTTTTATTTCTTTTTATAGTTACAATTTTGGCCAACTGCATTTAAACTGCAGAGCAATTTGGTTCTTTCTCTTTTTATACTTTGAATACAGCATTTTTCTGTATTGTAAAGGCACTGTTTTAGGATAAGAAGTTCAGACAATACGGATATTCATAAGTGTCAAAGTAAGGTGATAATTTAGTACATCATTATTGAGAGGGGAACATTAAGCTGGTTATGGTGAATGCCAGACTTAGTTTTTTTTGCACTTTCTTTTTTTTTTATCCCACCTTACTACCCACTCACCCCACTCCTTCAGACTTGATCAACCCCAGTGATTCTATCACGGGGTCTGCCCCTAGAGTGTCAGCCTTCCTTCCCTTACCTTCCTCCTTCTGAAACACCTGCACATATTGGGGTCTGCCCATGATAAGTAGTCTGGGATTAGGTCAGTCGTCATCTTGGGGTACAGCAGGGTTTTTCCACATTTTTTCCCTTCTTAGTTCCCACTACCCCTCAGGACATTGGCATGCAGGACTGATGTCCAGGCAGTCAATGTGCTGATGCACATCATTGCCAAGTGCCCACAGCATCCTCCCCTCCCCGATTCTAAAGAGCTGCCTGTGCCCTGATACCCGTGCTTCCACAGGCACTGGTGCGTCGGGTGCTCAAGGCACCCCAGGAACCCACCCCTGGAGGAGGAGAGCATCCATTGAGATACTCAATCCTCCTCCACCCCTCTGACCCTGGATGGCCTGCGTCTGTTCCTGAACCTGGGTTGCCGGCATGGCATGAGGTGTGGCGCCCAGAGCCTCAACTCTCAGCGCCATTGGGCCGGCACGCCAGACTTAGTTTTATATCACATTATGATGCAGACATGTACAGTACAGGAAGAATCCTTCATCCTGTTAAGCCAGCTGAAGTTCAAAAGCAAAAACAGTATTACAAAAATGTTACAGGATTTACAATATCTAATTTCTGCTGTTGCCTTAAGGTATCTTCTTTGTCAAAAACCTTGATGTTCCTTCTGAGGTTGTTCTTGCAACCTAGGAAATGTAGAAATGATGAGATATCTCCTCCCTATTCCTGGATGCAAATTCCCACCACCCTGGGAACACCTGCCTGCCCCAGGGGGTGGCACCTGCTTGCCCTCCTCCCCCAAACCTGTCCATCTAGGTGTCCTGGTCATGCTCCTAGACAAAGTCCTGCCTCCTTTGATGCCTTGCAGGGAGGGAACATGAGGCAGAGGAAAAATAGTGCTCTCTAAATCCCATACACACAGGCAGCATAGTAATGCGGCTTCAGTGGAGGACATTATTTTTAACACTCTACCATGTTGTTTGGAAGGTAATTATGCAGGTAATCCTTTTCTCAAAGCAATACATCTGCAGGCTATGCCCACTGCAAACATAGAAACAAGGCAAAAACCTAAGCTGACTTACTTTTTCTCCATGGAGGGCCCAGAACCACAAGATTTTTACAGTACACCATCAGTAAAACAGTGGTTTGTAAAAACAAAACATAGGTTGGGAGCAAAACCTCACAGGTCTGAAACAGCAGGCAAAAGCAAAGTAGTAGTGGAGAAAGTTCACATCATGTTATCTAGTGAAAGTGAGAATGAGAAGGACCTCCATCATGCTTTGGAACAAAATTCAGATGAAGACGAATAACCTGTGGGGAACTTTAGCTGCTTGCGATACTTGCTGTTTTTAAACTATTGGACCACCCCCACCACCATGACTTGTAAAAATGTGTAAAATACACATGCAAAAAAAAAATGACACTGCATAGTATATATTCTTTATGTAATGAGTCTCTCTCTCTTTGTGAAGTTTCAAATCTTCCAAGCAGCATTTCTGAGCAACTGTTCTTCTTTACTTGCTTGACTTCTTCTACATAATTCTGCTCTCTGCCTGACTTTGTGACCCGAATCTGGTCTGCTTTCTCTTCTCTGTTCCTAGCACTAGTCCTGCTTTGCCTAGTGCTAGTTGTGGTGGTTTATCCCTGCCAAAGCAAAACAAAAACAAAAAAACATAAATATTCTTGTTTTCTAATATGACTACATTTTTCTTCATTTTTGGGCGAATAGCTCCTGGTTGGCCTGAGTAGCTCCTGGTTGACAAAAAATGCCGATGACCAGGAGCTATTCTTGGCTCCCCATTGCCAAAACCTTATTTCTGCTCCTGAGTATAGATACTGTACAGTATTTGTTTGTTTTACTTATTGAGAAATTAGACCCAATTGACTGGCAAATAAGCGCAAGCACAAAACACTAAGCATGTCCTGGAACTGTGATGGGGAAGTCATTCAAGAACCAAGTGTGGTGGGAGCATAAGTTGAAAGGTAGTGTACTTTAACGCGAGGAGTGTGGGTAATAAAACTAACAAACTCCAAGCACTGGTGGCAAACTCTGGGCTGGATCTAGTGGCCATTACAGAAACCCAGGCCAATAAGAACTATGACTGGGAACTTCTATAGGCAAGACAGAGAGATGGGCACAAGTGGAGGGGTGGCAATTTACATCAGGCAAGAGACAGAGACAGTAGTGGATGCATCCATTAGAGGGAAAGGGAAGCTAGAATCACAGTAGGTACAGGTCACAGAGTCGTCAGCTAGGAAACTTCACTTGGGGTGGTTTACAGGCCACCAGGGCAGAGAGAGGAAAGAGATAAGGAGCAGAAGTAGGAAAGGGGGAAACCAAAGGGGAGGTTATAGTAGTTGGAGATCTCAACCTGCCAGATATCGACTGGGCCATCCCAGCAGCCAGGAGTGCCAGGAGCCAGGTCCTGCTTGACAATTGGCAGGACTGCATGCTGATGTAGCAGATCAGGGAACTCACCAGGTAATCTGCCATTCTCAACATGGTCCTCACTTACTCTGAAAGAGTAGGCAGAGTGTGGGTTGGGGAACAACTAGGGTCCAGTGACCACAATATTATATTGTTCTAGTTGGCCCTGGACACCAGTAAGCCTTCATACAAGGCTGAGGTGCTAGACTTCAGAAGAGTGGATTTCAACCAAATGAAGGAACTACTCTTGGACAGGTTAGCTGTGGTACAGAGCATCAGGAAATATAAGACAGAGGCGGGGACATAAAAGAGTCTGTTTTTAAGGTAACAAAAACATGCATGAGAACAGTTATCAAGAGACAGAAGTACAGTATAAGAGACTGGTTTGGTTCTCTGGAAAGGTTAGGGAGGCAATGAGGGCAAAAAGAAGGTATTTAAAAGATGCAAAGAAATACAGGGGGCAAGGAATGGGATGAGTATCAGGAAAAAAACAAGAGAGGCCAAGACAGAAGTCAAAATATCACGGGCAGAAACAAAACTGCATATTTCGGAGGGAGCCATGGGAGTGAAAAAGCAGCTTAGATATAAAAGGTAAAAAACCAGGAGGGGTAATTGTCAGGCTACAAGAGGGGGAAGGGTAATAGAGGAAGACAGGCTGAATGTCTGCATCTGCTTGATATTCACTAGGGATAACAGCAGACTGTTACCAGACAGTGGCATACAGGCATCTGACAGAGGTATCCAGGAAATAAGGCTACAGTGTATACTTGCAAAAAAATCAGAAAAGGGTTAGCAGCGCTGAAGATAAACAAGGCTCTGGAGACTGATGGGATGCATCCGAGGGCACTAAAGGAACTGGCATCGTCATTAGCTGAACCCCTGGTTGGGCTTTTCATTAGTTCTTTGGAGCAAAGAGTGGTTCTCAAGGACTGCAGAATGGTAGACATAGTTCCACTACACAAGGGAGATAATATGAAGCAGTTGGGAAACTACAGACCCATCAGCCTTTTCTCTGTGGTAGGGAAACTGATGGAGACAGTAGTCAAAGAGGACCTAGTGGAATACTGGAGTACAGTGGACTTCAGGATAGTAAGCAGCATGGCTTTGTGTCAGGGAGCTCTTGTCAGATCAACCTGATAATATTCTTTGACCTGGTAACCAGGGTAGTTGACAAGGAGTACAGAGTAGACATACTATACTTCAGTGCTAAGAAGTTCAAAGTGATGCATTTAGGGAAAAGAAAAACAGAACAGAGTTTGAATGGGAGCAGGTCAGCTGGACACAACATCATAGGAGAGGGACCTAAGAGTTATTAGTGACTCCCTTAAATAAACCAACCGGTGAAACAAGGCCTTCAGCAAGGCTTACAGGATGCTAGGGTGCATTGGGAGAGGATTCGGCAGTAGGAAGCAAGAGGTACTGCTACCTCTGTATAGATCCCTGGTAAGACCCCACCTGAAGTATTGTGCCTTGTTCTGATGTCCTCACCTAAAAAAGGACATGGACAGGCTAGATAGAATATATAATGCAGGATGACCAATAGAATTCAGGGCCAGGAAGGGAGATTCTATGAGGATCGACTAAAGGCACTGAACAGGTATTCACTTGAAACCGGGGGGATATCATAGAGACCTTCAAGTTCCTGAAAGGAACAAACAAAGTGGAACTGTGAAGAGCTTTTACAGGAACACAGAAGCTAGGACAAGGGGTCTCAAGTGGAGGCTAATGGCGGAGGGGGGGGAAGGTTTAAAAAGAATGTGCAGAAGTATTATTTTACAGAAAGAGCGATTGAGCCATAGAACAGTCTGCTGGCAGAGGTAGTGGGTACCAGAACCATAAACGGGTTCAAACACAGCTGAGATAGAACTAAAGATGTAGTTAATCAGTGGGATGAGAGAGGTGGAAACACAGAGAACAAAAGAAGGACTAAGGTGAGTGTACAACCCCACATAAACAATAGGTCCTGTGGTATGATAGGATAATATGGGCTGACTAAATGGACCAGTAGTCAGTTTCTGCCATCATCAACTATAGTTCCATTTTTTATTGTAACCAGGAGAAGCACACTGAGCCAAGCTGTTTGGGGGGGGGGCACAAAGTGGGAAAGAATGTGGAAAAACAGCACAGTGTAACTCAAAAGTAGTAAGGCAGCTATGCAGTTGATAAATCCATGGGGAACCCAAGCATAAGACACAGATTCATATACAAGTGGGTGCAGCAGTGCTGAAGGCAGCAACAGCAACCCAACAGTAGGCTCCTACTACCTCTTCTGACCCTGTTCCTCAGGCTGCATATCTGAGATGTTCAACATAGCCTGACGTCTTTCCAGCCATAGACCTCCTAATGGGTGGTATCAAACCATTTCCTAGATGGACTACAAGGAGGGGCCCCAAAAGAGAATTTCACCATGCAGTAATCCAACTAACTGACCACATCACTCTTGAGACTATACTAATCTCAAGCCCCAGGGCGAGAACCAGGTCAAGTCATACCTGTGTTGGTGGGTCGCAACAACTTGTACGAGATCCAGTAAATCCAATGCAGGTTACAGATAATTCCCTGCTTCAAGTGGTCCATGCATGCATGACATTTTAGAATGTTAATACATATAAAAGGCCCTATTCTATGATAAGCTGTAAGGAATCTTTAAATTTCAGAATTTTAACATTTCAGGTGTTTTGCTACTACAGCATACGGTGTATTATATTGGTACCATAGCACCATTATGTTCGGGTTGAGTTAATGTTTGTGTCAAAACCACTTTGTTTGACAACTTATAACTAGTCTGTCTTAGGACCTAGGGTTTTAAAATGGGCATGCACCCTCTCAGTCCTAAGGGCTAAATAAGTTTTATTTTATTCCCTTGGTAACCGGGTTAGGTCCATTAGGCACAAGTGCCTGTTTTGAGGGGTGACCCAGGAGCACTGGTGTGTTAAATGACTTACTTAGAATCATGCAGTATGCAAGTGGAGGTTGTGGGAATTAAACCCAAGTCTCTTGGATGTAGCAAGCTCATTTACAGCTCATTAACCTCTAGGCTATACAGCCAGCCCAAAGGTGCATGCTAATTTTCAAAATAGTAGGTTTGCTGGTTTGCGCAATTTTTGAAGTGTTGCAAATAACAACAATCACCCAAATTGACTTCTTTATGAACAGATAATGAAAAAATACGCTGATTTACAAGTTGAAACTTTCACATGTGTTAGATATTGGCCCAGAATAGGGTCTTGTATTTGTTTTGTGATGAAAAAAAGGCCAAATTAACTGTTAAAAGTATTTATAAACTATGGAATGTGCACATGTGTGAACCAAAACACAGCCAAGAAAAAATATAATGAAAAATGCAACCATTTTTTAAGTTCAGTATGTGCACACACACAGCGAACGTCTTGCAGTAGAGTGACTTTTGAGAGGTGTGTCACTGTCTGTCCAATGCAGAATGGTCTGCAAGGGGTAGGATAGTGCTATGCCAATCATCAACCAGTCTGATCATGATACTATTTTGCCTGAAACAGTCTGCACTTGAAAAGAGAAAGCTGCACCAGTCATTATGCGACTTTTTCTTGTCATCTGCAGGACACCACTCAGCAAACAGCAGTTACATGTTCTGATCAGCCTGGCTGACATGACGTTCCCCCCCCCCCGCCATCCAGTCTGTCTCTTCCCTCACCGGTGCACCAAGACATTCAGCAATTTTTGTGCCGCCTTGCTCCCCGATGCTGGGTGGCCAACGAGTGCTCCTGCTGGCCTCATTATCTGTTGGCCTTGATTGGGGCTCCAGTGGAATATAACAGTAAAGCCACATGCTGCGGCGGAGTTGCCAATTGCCATGCAGCTCAATGTGCGTGTTGCTGCGGTGGGCTCCTCACGTCCTCTCTCTCCCTCTTGCATTGCTGAAAACTGCCCCATATTTTTTATGTGCTTCCCCCACACACACACACACAACCCTTCCTCTAAGTACCTACCACCCTACACCTCCCCCCAAACATGAGATACTGGCACTTGGGGTGCCCAGTCCCCCAGTGTCCTCAATTGTACAGCAACCTCCCCCTGAAAGAAAGACAACCATCCATCATTGTCTGTTGCTCCATTACCCTCCATGTGATCCTTGCAAGGGTGGCCACTGAGTGCTCCTGCCAGCCCCGTTATCTGTTGGGCTTGGCTGAGGGTCCGACAGAGTGTAACAGTAAAGCCGAAACATTCCTGTCCCTAAAAAAAGGAAACTGTCCTCTGATGTCTTTATTATTTTTTTTTAACTCTGTAAAAAGGAAAACGGTCCCTTGTCATCTCCCCATCCCCTCCCCATCCCAACCCTCCCTCTACACACCCACCTCCCTGCACCCCTTACCCCATACTTACCACCAGACTTCAAGCGCTATCATCTTCTGTAGAACAGGACATGTCTGCACTCTTCAAAGCCCAACCACAGACCGAACAATCAAGATGAGTGTCATATAACGGCAGTCAATGGCTGTTTCAACTTATGTTGATATCTCAGCCATTTTTTTGAGATGTTTGCACCACATTTTCAACATGGGGTTCTTGGGACACCCACCTCATAAACACTGTCATTGTCCTTTCATTACTTGGTCTCGAAAGATGATTTCAAAACTGTTGCATGGAATCACCTTTCAGGACTGATTAGTGAAATAACAGTGCCACTGCTCATGAGGTGGTGTCCCAAAAAGCCCATGTTGAAAAATTGGTGTAAAAATACTGAAAAATGGCAGAGTTATGTGCTCTCATTGAAATTTTTATACACACACACACGTAACTTTGGTTATTTTTAATATTTTAACTCCAAATATTCAACATAGGCATTGTTTCACACCACCTCATGAAAAGTAAAGATGTCATTTTTCACATCCTGCCTGAAATGTATTTTTGCACCTGTGGCATGGAATGTTGCAGTAGTTGTGCAAAATCACCTTTCAGGATAGAGTACTGAAATAATAGTGCCACTGTTCATGAGGTGGGGTCCCAAAAAGCCCATGTTGAAAATCTGGAGCAAAAATACCAACAAATGCCCAAGTTACACATGCTCACTTAAATTTTCCTATGCACAAATGTAACCTGGTAAATTTTTAATATTAGCACTCGAAATTTTCAACATAGCCATTTTTCCATATTGCCTCATGAACCGTACAACTGCCATTTCTCGCATCCTGCCCAAAACATTTTTTCAAACCTGTGACATGGAATGGCGCAGTTGCTGTGCAAAACCACCTTTTGGGATTGAGTAACAAAATTATAGCACCACTGTTCATGAGTTGAGATACCAAGAAGCCCAGGTTAAAAATCTGAAGTAAAAATACCAACAAAAGACAGAGTAACATGCACTCATTGAAATTTTCCTATGCACATGCATAACTTTGCCAATGTTTTATATTTTGACTTCAAATTTTCAACCTAGCCATTTCTTCACACAGCCTCATAAACAGTACAGCTGTCATTTTACACATCCTGCCCAACATGAGTTTCCACACCTGTGGTGTGGAATGGTGTTTTGCCGTGGATTAAGAAATTTTCACCTATGGGGATTATGGGTTATGGTGATAAGAAGACTGTTGAAAGTTTGGGGTCAAAATGTGAAAAAGTTACAAGGGGTGCATAGGCAGGGGTGTCACCAGCAGAAGGAGGGAGGTAGTGATGCCATTATATAAAACCCTGGTCAGGCCTAACAGTGGATAGTTCATGTCAGATGAATCTGATAGATTTCTTTGACTAGGTGATGAAGGAAGTTAATGCGGGGGCAGTGGACTTCACCTACCTCAATTTCAGCAAGATCTTCAACACCATCTCACATAAGAGGCTTCTTAACAAGATTGATAGTCTGGGCATGGTAGACAAGGTGATGAATGGGGTTAGGAACTGGCTAACAGACAGGAGACAAAGGGTGGTGGTAAATAGGGTACAATCTGGAGAGAAGGGGTGACCAGTGGGGTACTGCAGGAATCAGTCCTTGGAACAGTCCTATTCAATGTCTTTTTATGACATTGCAGAGGGGCTGAAAGGAAAAGCCTGCCTGTTTACAGATGATACTAAGATCTGCAACAGGGTGGATACTCCAGAAGGGGTAGAGAAAATGAGAAAGGATCTAGGCAGGTTTGAGAAATGGTCGAGGAGTGGCAACTGAGGTTTATCTCAAAGAAGTGCAAAATTATGCACTTGGGGTATAGAAACCCTGGAAAGAGCTACAGGATGGGGCAGTAGTTGCTGCCAGTCATCAAGGAACAAAGGGACATGGGGGTTATAATTTCACATGACTTGAAAATGTCAAAGCAGACTACAAAGGCAGCGGGGAGGGCCAGTGTCATGCTGGGGTGCATAAACAGAAGAAGGGAGGCAGTTATGACATTATATAAAGCCCTGGTCAGGCCTCACATGGAGTACTATGTTCATTTCTGGAAGCCACACTTTCAAAAAGGCATAAACAATCTGGAGACGGTCCAGAGAAGGGCGTCTAAGATGGTACAGGGCTTGCACCACAAAACAAATGAGCAGAGATTAAGAGACCACAGTATGTACTCACTGGAGGAGAGGAGGTAGACAGGAGACATGATAGAGACATTCAAGTACCTCAACGGTATAAACAAGGTGCAGGGGGAAGACATCTTCCAATAAGGGAGGAGTACACGAATGAGGGGGCAGGACATGAAATTGGAAGGTGGCAGGCTAAGAGGGATTATGAGGATGCTTTTCTTCACAGAGAGGGTGGTGGACACATGGAATGGTCAGCTGTAGGAGGTGGTCAGAGCAAGTACCGTGGCAGGAGTTAAACCTGCATGGGACAGGCATGGGAGAACCATAGAGGTACAGCTAAGGGAGGGTCAGAAGCCGTTGTCAAGTACATGGCTTGTGGTCAGACTGGATTGGCCTAGATGGACTTATCTGCTAACAATTTATATGTTTCGGCCTCTGGCAGCCATATTCACAGAGTCAATGTGGTGGCAATGACAATAGCAATACCAGTACCAATGGCGAACTTTTGGCATTGACAAATGCTTGTTTTTATTTGTGATTGACTTCCAAGTTAATCATGAATGAAAAAGTGTTCCTCCACCTCCATTACAAAAACAGATCCATGAGTGCTTTTTTCATTTGTGACTAAATTCCAAGCCAATCATGAATACCCCCCCCAAAAACTATTGATACAGTTAATCAGGTGCCTTATTCCACTGCCAGTAACCCCATCATCACTACAAGTTCCTGGGGTCAAGGGCCTAATTCCACTCTCCCACTACCAACACAGACACCCTTTTCCTACTCACTGTTCGGGAAGTCTCCCCGCTCTCTTACACGTGTGCAGCCATTACAACTAAAACAACCCTCAACCTTACCCACCCTCTAGCACCCATGTACCCTCCCCCCAACAGCCATCCCAGTACATACTTGGTAATAGTCCCATGGTGGGCAAGTAACATAGCTTTCCCTACTCCCTGGCCAGTCACTTTCTTCTACTACCATCCGCCACCACTGTTTGCAAACCCAGACAAAAATAAAATTCAAAATAAAATTACTCTGGGAAAAAAATACTTGCAACTCATTCAGTTGTTTGGTCAACTAAAACTTGACATTGTGAAAATAAAGTTTTTTGAAAAGTAGGAATTACTTTAAAATGGTGTGAGGTTGCTTTATTACATTCTGAGGGCCTCATATTCATAGGCCTCAGTCTGCATTGTGCAAAGTCCCTATCCTGAGCACAAATTAGTGCATTGCCCTAAAACTGCTATATTCAAACATGTTTGGAGTTTGGTGTGACTGCCCTAAAATTGCTTGAATATCGTTATCCAGAGCCAGCCCTAACTAACTCACTAACAGGTGCACTTGGCAGTAAGAACAACCCCCCTTTGGCCATAGAGAGGTATGTGCCTACTTATGATAGGCTGTCAATGAGCAAAAACAATTAGGGCATCTCAAACCTGTTAGCGCTCTTGCCCTAACCTGTTATATTCGAAGGTCTGTATGTGAATAACCCCTTAGCCTATACAGAGTGCTAAGATGTCATGTGTAGCCTGTTATGATCTCATTAATTTGTGCCCTGATCTCTGTTGTCCAAGTTTTCATAGGCAAACAAGGTTGTCCATGGACATTCATGGCCATCCCTGTTCTGTTCAGTTCTGTCCTTGGTCTTTGTTTAGCAAAACTCCCAGCATGGTTTGTCCATTATTCTTGGATGAAATTGTCAATAATTAGTGAACATGCACAAAAGTGTTCAATTTGGAAAGAAAAAAAGATTCTGATAAAATAACAGTTTAATTATTTCAGGTAGCAGCCATGATTGTCCATGATCTAAATATGTTTTTGTGCCCATGCTTGATAATGGTGTTCATGGTTTGGTTTATAATTATATTAATCAAATGTATTTTCTTTGTAACCTGTTGAAGACTGTGTCAAGGATGGTATACTGGTTAAAATATAAACATTGTTTTTTATCACATTAGTACCTTCATCGTTTAAACTATCTACGGTACATATCCCATAGTAACACCGTAGCAAATATTTCTGATTGTCAGTTGAGCCTCATTTTGAGATGGGTCCCTTAAGCCCTTTACAGGGGTCTAGATATTTTTCAATGTTGTTAGAGGTATCAACACCAAGCATAATGATTAGATTGCAAGATAAGACTATCTTGAACTATTTTTGTTTGTAGATGGCCTCTTTGTTAGTGTATGTTGTCTGTTATTTAAAGCAGCAGTATTTGTGAGTAACCATAGTTTATTTTCAGTAAAACAGTTCATCTGACAAAAATATGAAGATACACATTTTTCCTTATCTTTCAATCCTGAACCAAGATATGGAATTGTGAAATTTGTAAAAAGTTCCTACACCCATTCTATGCCCGCCATGCAAAAATGTAATATCTTGACACAGTGTAGTGCTGTTTAACATCAGAAACATGTGAAAAAACTATCCTACTTATCTATAGAATGAATCTAGCATGCATGTTCAACATGCAATGCAAGAGGAAGAGATTTTTTAAAATGGCATGTGGCACCCATCTTTACTGATACGAGTTAATAATTACAAAATCAGCTGTGGAACAATATCTGAAAAAATATACTGAGCATGAATTTTAGGTTGTCAGAAATACATTTTTGCTAAAACAAGACTATATGATATTTTTTGTCACCTTACAAATCCAGCTGCTTTATGCAATCATAATCCATCCAGCACCTTGCCAGGATCAGTTTATTTCTGAAATTAAATGATGCCACCTTTTACCATAGCTGTAAATGGCCACTACCTAGTGAATTGTTTTTCAAAGTGAAAAAAAGAAACACAGTTTCGCAAAGGTATTCAAGTTGTAGCTTAATTCTTTAAAGATATTGGGCAGGATTCACAAAGCTTTCTGAAGGTGCCAAACCTTCCCTAAGTCCCCAAAACTGCCATAGCTATGGAAACAAAGGGGAATTTGCACTGAGTGCTGTTCACAAAAACCTCCGCAGCTGTGGAGAAAAGCACTACAGACTGTAGAAAAAAGTGCAGCTGCAGAAGTCCCTAAGGAAAAAAAGGTGATGGCATAGCCCCTCAAAGGCTATTCATAGCCAGTTTTTTTCTGCAGTTGCAGAAAAAATGTTACACACATTGGTGTGAGGTGTAACTCTCCCTCAACAAACTGCAGTAGTGTCCCAACAATTGAAATCAGTTATGGTGGAGGTGAGGAACTGGTAATAGCATCCCAGTGGGTATAGCAGTGGCTGATGTTACAGCAACAACAGCACATATTGTCATGAGATGGCAACATGCAACAACCACCAGCAGTGTTGGGTAAGTTACTTTTTCTATTACTTTCTATTACTTTTGAAAACTCGTTCCAGAAAGCTCTGTGCAGTCACTAGCAAGGACAGAGAAGTACTGGAAAATGTAATACACCTTACAGTTACAATTACTTATGTCTTTTAATAAAAAAGAAATATGTAACTGTAACTGATTACATTTATTTGAAAGTAACTAGTAGCTAACCTGTTACTTTCCAAAAATGTAATCTGTTATAGTTATTATTATGTTGCTTGCACGCATGTGCAAGAAACATAGTGCCATCATCCGAGTTTTCGGAGGTGTATCAGCCCGTCTTCCAATGCAGTCAGTGTGTTTGCAGGCGCAGCCCCAGTTCCCCAATGAGTGCTGCAGCTGTCTATGACAGCTCCAAAATGCAGTGGCATACAGTTGAAAGGGAGAGCTCCGCTTCCAGTGGCAGAGCTCTCCCCCCCACCACACCCACACGCTGAAGTAAGTGATATTGTGTGCTGATGCGTTCTCCCCACGCACACACACTCCCTGTATGGCTAACGGGGTGCCCAATCCCCATCTGCTCCAAGGCTGCACACCCCCCAAAGCTTTCGGTGCCATGCTGGGAGCCCACCCAGCATGGCAAATCTGTTTTGGCGATGGGGTGCCTAATCCCCATCAGCTCATGTCCCTCCAAGCAGCTTTTCCTTTGCCTGTGGGAGCCCACTGGCGTGGCAGGCGTCCGTGTCGTCTTCTTAAAAAATACCTGTGAATAAAAAATGGTCGCGTAGTCCTCCTTGCCCCCTCCACAACCCGCACCCACCACTGCGACCCTGCTTCCCACACCCCTCACCCCATACTTACCTCTGGAGCACGAGCGATGATCATTGGTGGACTGGGAACATGTCTGCACTCTTCAAAGCTGACCAGGAACTGAGGAAATGCCGGTAAGCTGTATAATGGGATAGATAGGGTTTTTTCAACTTTGTTGCATATCTCAGGCATTTTTGGGAATTTTGGCCCCAAATTTTCAATATGGGGTTTTTGGGACCCTTCCTCATGAATTCTTGCACTGTCATGGCGTTAATCGGGCCTGAACGGTAATTTCGCGGTCACTGCACAAAATCACCCTTTGGGACTGATTAATGAAACGTCACTGCCAGTGTTTATAAGGTGGGCTCTCAAAAAGCCTATGTTGAAAATTTGGTGAAAAAATTCCTAAAAATGACTGTTTTATGAGTGTGCGTTGCACAGTTCCTACGCACGCTCGTAAGTTCGAAAATTTTCAATATTTTCACTCCAGATTTTCAACATTGCCATTTTACCACACCTCCTTAGGAGCAGTACAGCTGTCATTTTCACGTCCTGCCCAAAACATGTTTCCTTATGTAGCGCATAATGGCGCAGTCGGTGTGCAAACTCAATGTATGGGACACATTAAGAAAATCACAGTGACACTGTTCATGAGCAGAGGTCTTAAAATGGCTATGTTGAATATTTGGTGAAAAAATTCCTAAAAATGACTGTTTTATGAGCGTGCGTTGAGCAGTTCCTACGCACGCTCGTAAGTTCGCGAATTTTCAATATTTGCACTCCAATGACTTCCAAATACCTAAACAGCACATAGAAGCAAGCAACATTTGGCATTGACAAATGCTTGTTTTTATATTGTTTTTGTATAAAAAGAAATAAGCAACTATAATTGTAAGGTGTATTACTTTGTCTAGTACTTCTCCATCCTTGCTAGTGACTGCACAGAGCTTCCTGGAACAAGTTTCCAAATGTAATAGAAAGTAATAGAAAAAGTAACTTACCCAACACTAACTGCCAGACCTAGTGCAGCCCATGACGGAGCCCCACAGGCAGTAGAGCCTGACCAGCCTGCAGTGAATGCTACCCCTGCAGGCATCAGGAACACTTCAGGGAGGGAGGACCAGCAGTGACAGTCAGTCAATGTGGTGCCATGGTATTGCTGGTACCTCTGGTGCTGCAGTGGTCCCATTTGAGGGACTGGTTGCTGGTCGCTTTCAGCTTCATTCTATGGCAGCAATGTTAAAGTCTGTTGCTCCATCTAATTAGGTTCACTGTTGCTGTGCCTCCTAAGCCATTTCTGCAGCTGCAGATCCACAGTTATGGATTTTTAGTACTTGCTCAATTTCCACAGCTGCTGAATTTCTGCATCTGCAGGGATTTTACGGAATTCAGCACCAGCGCAAAATTTCTTTAAGAATATCACGCAACTGCGTTTCCACAGTGCTGCAGGCCTTTTTCCTGCAGCTGCGGGATTTTTGGCTTTGTTTGTGAATCCTGCCCATAGTTTATCAATAGACCACATGCTAATTGCTGAACTGATTTCGTTCCATTTGGCTACTATTCTTGGTCAGAAGTGCTATATAATTTGTCAGGTATGATCTCCCTCCATTATGACCTGTCCTGACATTGTTTTTGAATGTTCTCTGCACCACATAGTCAACAATGGTCATCCAAGTTTCATCCATGTTTGCCCAAGGTTTGTTTAGGTTTGTAAGAGCATGGGATAGCAATCATGTTTAGATAAGTTATTTCCATATCAGAATACAGCATTTGCCACTTTAAGCTAAATGAATCACAATATTTTTTTTTTTGCAATTGATGAATAAAATAAGGTTTACACATGGAAATCAATTACTTGAGCATGAAAACATATGAAAACCTACATCTTAAAAGAGTTTAATTTTACTGTATTTTGGTATAAATAACAATTAGGCCATTCTATCTGAGGAGATACTCCATTGGAAAGAAGGACAACAATATAATTGGGTAAATACCGTGAATGAAAGTTATTCCAAACTATGTGTGGCTAATACATATTCATTACAGAATCTTAAGTCTGCTGAGAAAAATGACATTTCCTGAGTTGTTTAGACATTTTTCTTTGCAAGAGATGTCTAAAATTAATAACAATGGATAACAACGGATAAGCATGGTCAACTTGAATAATTCTCAAACTATATTGCTCATGATCATCAGTGGTCTGTCCCTGGGTCAGTTACAATTAATGGTTGTCCATGGATAACCATGGTTAAAATAGTAGACAAGCCATGGATGACCAAGGTTGCTGTCCATGTGTAACAATGGACAATTACAGTTTATGTAAGATAAATGACCATGAAAAAGCTAACATGTATGTTTGCTCACATTTTACAGTAAAGGGACATGGGGGTGACCCACCAGAAAGGAAGAACATAGGTGGGGATGGGGTGGACACACAACCATTTTCAAAGGAAGGAGTACTGAAAGGCTTACAGACCTGAAAGTGGATAAGGCTATGGGACCAGATGAGATATATCCCAGGCTACTGAGGGAGCTCAGAGAAGTACTAGCTGTTCCACTGACCACCATGTTTAACAGCTCACTGGAAGCAGGATTGGTTTCAGAGGACTGGAGAAGGGATGATGTGGTCCCTCTGCATAGGAAGGGCAGCTGGGAGGAATCTATCAACTTTAGGCCAGTCTGTCTAACTTCATTGATGGGGAAACTAGTGGAAACCCTGCTAAAAGAGAGACTAGTAGATCACCTGGAAGTCAATGGGCTGCAAGAACAAAGGTATCATAAGGTCACGAGTGAAAGGTCATGTCAAACAAATTCAATAGGTTTCTTTGACTGGATTACCAGGGAAATAGACCAGCAGAGGGCAGTGGACATACAGTAGCCTATCTAGACTTCAGTAAAGCCTTTGACACAGTACCACACAGAAGGCTATAAGGAAGCTGGTCAATTTAGGGGTGGGGGGGCCAAAATGGCAAATTGGGTTCAAAACTGGTTAATGGATAGGAGGCAAAGGGTAGTGGTAAATAACACACACTCCAGGAATGGGGTGACTAGTGAGGTACTACAGGGTTCAGAGCTGGAACCAGTCCTCTTCAATATCTTAATAGTGGACATTGCAAAAGAACTGGAGGGAAAGGTCACTCTTTTTGCAGATGACTCCAAGATCTGCAATAGAGTAGACACCCAGGAGGGAACTGAAACAGTATGAAGGGATCAAAGGAAACTTGAGTTGCAGTTAAAGGCATATCAGTTGGTCTTCAGTGCAAAAAAGTACAAAATCATGCACTTTGGGTATAGAAATCTGCTGCTGATTATAGGATGGAAGGGAGGTGTTGGTGGTCACTACACAAGAAAGGGACCTCTGGGTTATTATTTCAGAAGACCTCAAGGTGGCAGCACAATTTGAAAAAGCTATAGGCAGGGCTAGGGGTATGTTGCAGTGCATAGGAAGCAGTATAATCTGCAGGAAGAAAGAGGTGGCAAAGCCACTGTACTGATCTCTGGTGCTTTTGGTCCTGGCATACTGTGTCCAGTTCTGGAGACCTCACCTCAGAAAAGGCATAGACAGAGTGGAGGTGGACTGGAGAAGGGCAAACAAGATGGTGCCAGGGTTGTAAGAGGAACATTGTGAAGAGAAACTGTGAGATCTCAATATGTACACTCTGGAGGACAGAGCAGTGAGGGGTGACAAGACTGAGACCTTTAAATACCTCATGGGGTGAATGGAGTGTAGGGAGTAAGATTCTTCCAAAAGAGAATGAGTTCCAGGACTAGGGAATATGGAAGAACCTGGAAGGGGGGAAATATCAGGAAAGATGTGAGGAAATACTTCTTCACAGAAAGGGTGGTAGAAGCATGGAACAGATTGCCAATGGAAGTTGTGGAGGCTAGAAAGGGAAGCAGCTTCAAACATGCATGGTATAGATACATGGACATATTACAGAAAAAGGGAGTAGGGAGGGTCCCTGGAGACCAGCTAGGGTCTGCAAAGGTACAATTCGAAAAGAACCCTTGGGTAGACTGGGTGAACATAGGGGTCCTTTTCTGCTGACAATTTTTCTATGTTTGTAACATCCTAAGCCTGGGGAAGGGGTGATGCTAGGTTTTGCTTCAGGATTGCATTGAGGGCTGTCCTTCCCACCCCACAATCATCTTTGGTGCTGTATGTGTGTCAACAACACAAAAACCATGCTCCGTAGCCCGTCACTCCAATTCCAGTCAAAATATTGCTATCATAGTATCCCTGCTACCAGTGGTACCCCATTCCAACTCTGATCTTTACCAAAAGATATGTACTTCCTGGTGCCAATGGTAGCCTCTACCCCAACCCCCTTTGATTACTACAACTGTACTTTATACCCTAGAATTGTCTGCATCATATTGTATTTAATTGCACTTTGTTTGCCTATACTAATTCTGCTGTCCGTATTTAATGTTCTGTACCTTCCCGTCAGTTGCACTTAGAAATGAGCCTGAGCTCAGTGTACTTTTCTGGGCTATCAATTTTGAATCAATAAATAACCCTGATTTCTGTTTACATACCAACAGATGCGCCTATCATTTCCAGTGGTCCCTCCAGTCAGCTGTAAGTCATTTTATTGATACTGTACTCACAAAAATACAATACTGATAAAGTGACTTGCAAATAACTGCACTGGTATGAGGCAGTTGGCGGCTGGTTGTGGAGGTGCGAGGAGTTGTTTCACCAGTCACTATGGGGGAGGGGTGCCTCTGGAATAATATATAACTGTATATAATTTATTTATATATTTATTTGAAATAACTCCAGCTGGGATAACACCATGAGATGCGGCATCTCATTTTCATGGGGTGTCCCAGAGAGGACAGCAACAGTCAACAGGTTAGCATAGTCCAGCAGGAATAATTAGTTACAAGCTAAAATATACACAGGAAAGAAAACATTGGAAGGACTAATTAGTATTATGAGAACTGGATAACCATTGGACCACCAGGTATGTCTATTGATATGTAAATAATGGATAGGATTGGGATGGAAGGGGGTGCCAGTGACACCAGGGAGTATTACAAAATCACATAGCCTTGGACTGGAAATGGGGAAAGGGTGGATGGTATCACTACCACCAGGGATACTATGATAGACATCAATATTTTGACTGGAACTAGGTCAGAAGGGGGGAACAATTTTTGTTTTGTAGACACACACAGCCCCAGGATGCCTGTAAGCAGGGGGTTCCACTGCAAGTGTTTGTGAAAGTAAAAGTTTAAAAGCATTAAACAGCACTGCACAAGCAGCCCATTAATACTTCTAAAACCTACCGAATATACTAGTCTGTACTGTATGCAATGCAGGCCAGCATCCCTTCTTTGCATATGGCCTGGTAGGTATTAACACCATGTTAAGTGTTTGATCATAGCAGTGGCTGCACTGGTGGTACAATCCACTCTTTGTATGGCACTCATCTTGTTAGCACAGTGCAAACTGTCTGCATATCTCAGACTGTGTTTTGGGCAGCTTTTTGGTCTAGTGACTTTTGAACATCTTCAGAGAACTTCAAAGATCTTGCTTCTACCATTTTGAGGTTGCTTGTGCTGTGAAAAATATAAAGTGAAAAGTAGAGAAGCTGTACAGCAGTGTGAAAGAAAAAAGTGAGTAGCTACAAAAAACATACTGTATGTTGTAGACACTTTTGGTTCTTACACTGACTTTCTTCAACACCAACTGCTTCAGTGATGTACTGCGAACCAGCAATTCCCATAACTGTAAATGTACTATGGGAAATGAACAGTCCAGAAAATCCGGGGGTGGGTAGGCACTCATGCCAAGCAAATAATGAACAAAATAAATCATCCAAAAGTGTTTGTTTTATGAATTCAATTAATTGAAAAAAGGAATAAAACAGTAAAAAATCAATTTCCAGTTCCTTTATGCCTTCTCAACATTCGTATTGCACATATCCATCATTGTAAAGTATAATTTGGAACAAATTCCACTAATTAGTCAACATAATATATTAAATCTGGTATAGAAAGTACCCTCTTTTAAATGTAAATGTAAGCATTTTCTGTTCAAGCTCACATTTCAATAACGTCCATTTGGAGCATTTCTGATTCCTTGTCTACCTACACACGTTCAATCTTTAATTTTCAAGAAGTGTTGATCCCAGCTCCCCTCATATTCTCCCACTATTAAATTCTCGGTAGAGACTGCTCAAGTCTACAGAAATACTTGTTCTAGGTTAATGTAACAAACCATGAAGTGAAACAGAGGTTTAAGTTTGAATAAAGTGCTATTCCATCTAGTACCTGTTGATGCACAAATGTTTATTCATAATTATATGGCATCTTTAGTTCAATTAAAAACAATCCTTTAATGCTGCAGAGATGTAAGTACACAGTATAGCATCACAGCAAATTCAGACCACTGCAAAATAGGGATGGATGTGTGTCTTTTTTTTATGTTCAACCTTGCGCTTCCGTAAATTGAACATGTTGGTATGATAGTGGATTTTGAGAGGTGTGTCACTGTCAGTTCACTGCAAGACAGTTTGCAAGGGGCTTGATCGTGTCAGATCAATCATCAGGCAGACTGATCATGACACTCTTCTGGTCTTGCTTGGAGGAAACTTCATGAAGTTCAAAGAAAAGAGCCACCCGAATCATAGGTGGCTCTTTTTTTTAATCTGCACAAAGTGGCCAGCAACAGAGCTGATAAGTGTCATAATCAGCCTGTTGTGGTCCTTCCCACAAATGTAAACACAATCCATCCCACACCTTCCTTCTTAACTTTCTGATGCCAAGCTCCCGATCTCCACTGCTGACTAGTACTCCACATCCTGCCCATTTTCACTGTACAACACCATGGAGCCCACCTCTGGTGCCACCAAACATAATACTGATGCTGTGGTTCCCAATCTCCAGTGTCGATACCTGAAATAAAGAAAACCGTTCTTCAATCCCTTTCACCCCCTTCCTTCTTAATTTTATGACAGTGGGGAGGGGGTGTGACCAACTGCCGAGGAGTATGGATGTCTAGTAGGCTAACTCTGTGAAACCCTGCCTTATATTCGAACATTTCTCCAGTGATTCTGCAGCTGTATCACTAAAAACCATTAGTCTGATAACTGAGGAGCTTACCTGAAGATTGATCCCTCACTTGTACAGGGAGCTGCAGTACATCCAGAGATCGAGCTGTACTGCTGTCAACTGCCTATTAAGGGCCTTGCACCATGAGGGGGATCCTCAACATGGCGGTACACATGCCTGCAAAGCCAGATGCCAACCTGCAGGAAATAAGACAAATGTTTTCAGAAATTCTCCACAAAATGGACAACATGGAAATTAAGACAAAGCAGAACACAGCTGACATCATAGAGTTGTCTCAAAGGGCCAGCTTCACCAACCATAGGCTATCTGAGATGGAAGACGGCCATTGGAGAGCAGATTCTTGGCTTGGGGAGCAGGATCGGATTATCCAACTTCTGTGGAACTGGTTGAAGGTCTTGGAGAACCACAGCTGCCTGAACAACCTCTGCTTTGTGGGGTTTCTGGAGGGCTGTGAGGGGCAAAACACCATGCAATTCCTGTAGAGAAAGCTTCCATCACTACTTGGGTGGCAAGGGGGGACCCACCCAAAATCGACAGGGTGCACAGAACTGTAGTACCCTAACCCCCCCCCCAGGCAGCAGGCCCCATACCATTCTCTCTCACTTTCTCTGGTTTCAGGACTGGGAAGAGATAACCAGAGTGGTGAGACAGCACAAGGAGCTCAAATGGAAGGGTCACAGAATAAAAATATTTGCAGACTATTCACAAGAGGTTGTGGTATGACAGAGGGCATTTACACCAGTACGGAAGGCCAGCCCAGACCTAGGACAAGAGTACTCCCTCTGGTACCCAGCCAGTCTCTGGATCATGATAAATGGCACCCCCAGGAGCTTCGATGCACCTGCAGCAGTGGATGCCTTCCTCGCAACCATTGCCCCCAAGCTACATGGGGGCAAAACCAGTGGGAATGGAAGACAGCAGAATTTCCGATCGAGGCTCCACCTGATGGACTGCAGGCCAGCAGAGCACTCATCCCCGAGGAAGTCCCCACCAAGTGAAGCAAGAGATCAATGCTACCCTCCACTTGAGGAGACCTCCCACAGCATGTCCCAAGGTAAGTGGTGGAATAAGAGGAGGGCAAAGGAAGAAGGGGCCCATGTTGATAGAACCATGAGGCTCTGATCTCAAAGCTGCAGTGATAGTCCCAACTCTAAGATGTCTATGGGCTCTGCAGGCCCATTCCTGTGGAATAACAGATTTGCAGCCCTGAGGCATGTGCCAGAGGATGGCATACCACACCTCTCTCAACTGCCTCCCAGGTGCTCCACAGAGACTCCAGCTGTGGCCTCACTGATCAGGCCCTGTTCATGGGTCAAAGAGGCAAATGCTGCTGCACCACAGGCCCTGACTCAGGCTGGTGACCATGAGGCACTTCAGCTCTCTTTGGGAGAATTCCCACTGCCACCAGAAGTAGTTGGCCAGGAGGGGTGCAAAGTTTTTACTAATGGGTTAATCTGCACTGTTTTTTATTTTACTTTTCTTTGTTGTTCTGGTGGGTTTCTAACCTTTATATTGCTCAGATGCCTTTCATGTCCAAATATGCTCTTCTGGCCTAACTTACAGTGTTTGAGGGAAGCATTTGCTTGTCAAGAGGGAGGAGGGAGGGCTTTTTAAAAAGGCCAGCTCAAACTACCAGATGAGGGATTAACAGCTCTCCTCACTGTTTGAGCAAGGGCTGATTAACTAAAAAAAGTGTCGTTGTTACTGTGTCCAAGTTACAGGGTACTGACACAGGCCTCTGGGTTAAGTTGGGAAATGCATGGTTAGCAGATAGCCACATAGGAGTTGTGTACAGCAAGGGGCCCAACACAGCAAAAGTAGGGACCACTGTGGGCTGAGTCCCAGGGATTCTCTAGTTAATACAGGGACCCTGCCTGAGAGCCTCATGTTCTACAACAAGTGCACAAGGTGCCCCCTGAGAGAGTGAGGTTGCCTGTCATCTTCCCACAAGGAGTTAGAAATGCAGGGCATGACTAGTGTCTCACCCCACCTTCGAAGGTGGGACACCTACCCCTCCAGTTTATTACCCCCCCAATTGGGGAGGGGGAGGTTCTCTTTCCAGGAAGGGGGGGCTTACCCACATGACTGTGACCTACATCACCCCATGGGGGGGGTTGGAGGAGGAGGATACACCTGAGAAAGAAGCGATACTGGTATAAGCAGCATCCTGGGTAAATTAACCCATTGTGACCCTGTGGTTTGAGAATCCACAAAGGTGACCCTGAGGTGGATTGAGGCTTAACCCAAGCATGTGTTGACCCGCTCATATTTGGTAGGCTGCAGGAAAGCCCAATACCAAGCAGGGGTGAGAGCTGGAGAAGGGAAATAGCCACTGGCACTTTTGTGGGCTATACACGACAGACGAGCACCCCCATCAACCTCCGCAGTGATCTGGGCTGCAGGACAGCCGACTATGTTAGCGAAAGCTGGTCACGATGGTGGGCAAGAGGGGGAGGGGCAGGAGTGGGGAATCCTCCAAGTTCTGGATTTTAAATCTATTTCTAACAAAGTTTATGGTTTACAGTTAGTGTTACCATTTATTGTTATGTGTAGAATTGGTAAGGATACAGGCAATCCAGTATGCTCAAAGAAGGTTGGGGCAGAGGGGTAGACAATCGGGCCATGCAAGATGACCCCCTAGGCCCAAGGGTACCAGGCTGGAAGGCCAGACTATCTCCCACCCAGACAATGTACTTGTGCCTGCACGATGGAGACTAAACTGTTATCCTGGAATGTTAGGGGACTCAACTCGCCTAGAAAGAAAGAGAAGGTCCTGACCCAGTTGAGGAGATTGAATCCCCTAACTGCATTCCTCCAAGAAACTAAACTCTCCACTATAGAAGCAAGGAAACTTTGGATGGGCTGGGGGGGGGTGAGATCCACAGCTCTGCCCCTTCCCACAAATGAAGGGTTTCAATACTCTTCCACAAGAACCTGGGATGGAAAACAGTTAGACATATGAAGGATAAAGAAGGGGGGTGGGTACCAGCAGAGATGGAGACCCCTGAAGGACCAGTGATCCTGGCTAACATCTATGCTATTATCCAAGATTGTCTGTGGTCTTTCCACAACCTGAACCAGACACTTATGGAATTCAGCACTGGCTTATGGGGGTCAACTTAACGTTAGATCACACCCTTGAGAGGAGCAAGGTATGCCCCGAACCTTTAAGGAAGGCAGTCAAAGCAGTCCACAGACTGATGGATGAGCAGATGGTGCTGGATGCCTGGAGAACCCATCACCCTGGTGTGCATGATTATACATGCTTCTCATATGTCCATGGAACATCCAGCAGGACTGACCTGTGGCTTATGTCCAGCTCAGTGAATGAGGGAGTTGCCGATGTCCAGATCCACCCCATAGTCATCTCAGATCACTCCCCCCTAAAGCTTAGGATGGAGTGGGACCAGGATCTCCCAATCTCATCCACCTGGAGACTGGACATCCTTCTCCTGGAGGATGAACAATTTAGAACATGGTCGGGTCCTGAGGTGGAAGAGTACTGGCGACATAATGACAATGGAGAGCTGTCAGACTACTCTGTGGGAGGCCTTTAAGGCCACACTAAGGGGTAGGATTATAGACTTCACTTCCACTAGAAGAAGACAATGAGAGGTGGAGCAGACAGCCCTAGAGAAGCAATTTGCCACCAGGAAGTGCAGTATAAAAGTTTCAAAAATAGGGCTGCCCCAGACCCTTCTGGCGTAACTCACCAGTACCAGGGTATCTCTAAACTCCCATCCCACGTGCAAAGTGGAGCTAAATCTGAGAAGGGTGAGACACTCCTACTGGGAATGAGGGGAGAAGGCCAGCAAGCTGCTGGCATACAGACTCAAAAGTAGGGTGGCGTCCAAGAACATCCCCGCCCTGAATACTACTGAGGGAAGCACCTGCTTTGCTCAGAAAGGGATAAATAACATTGTGGCACAATTCTATGAAAAACTATATGCATTCTCTTCCCTGCCAGAGCATACCAAGATACAGGACTTTCTGAATATGCTCCCAATCCCCAAGGTTGCCAATAGGGAGGCCGAGGATTTAGATGCCCCCATAATGGTGGGAGAAGTCGAAAAGGCGATACAAGCCATGAACCCGCACAAGGCACCAGACAACGACGGGCTGTCCATAGACATTTATAGGGTCTAAGGAGTGAAGATGGCCCACTATTTGGTCTGGATGTTTGCAGGCTCAAGGGAGAAAGGGGTTCTTCAACCCTCACTCAGGGAAGCAACCATCATGGTGCTCCCCAAGAAAGATAAAACCCCACTAAACCCTGGGAGTTTTCGCCCAATATCCCTTATCAATGCAGATGCCAAAATTCTGTCTAAAGTGCTGGCCAGCAGGCTGGAAAAGCTCTTACCAGGCCTTGTTCACCCAGCCCAGGCAGGCTTTGTTATGGGAAGATTGGGATCAGACCATCACAGAACCCTAATTACCCTAATACATGAGATCCAGGCCTCTCAGAACCCTGCAGTGGCCTTGGCTGTGGATTTCAAGAAGGCCTTCAACTCGGTTGACTAGGCCTTTCTGTTGCAGACATTAATGAAAATGGGCTTTGGGTCTAACTTTCTGGCATGGGTTGAACTCCTATATACCTCCCCAAAAGCATCGGTACTAACCAACCATGTGTTATCCCCATCATTTGGCTTGCAGAAAGGGACAAGGCAGGGGTGCCCTTTGTCACCCTTGCTCTTTGTTCTGGCCATAGAACCCTTGGCCATAGCTTTAAAGGAATCAGCGGAGATCCCAGGGGTCCAGATAGGTAAGACCATCACAAAAACTTTTCTTTATGTGGACGACCTACTGGTGACCACAGAATACATACCTCAAGTGGTTCAGAAGGTCCTGGACATATTGTCTGACTTCTCACAGATCTCGGTCTAAAAGCGAACCAGTCCAAGACTGAGGTGCTCCCACTAAATTCAGCATGCACAGCATCAGCATTTACATTGCAGGGGCTTAGGTGGTCAACGGTGGGGATCAAGTATCTGGGCATCATCATACATCCCAGTCTGACAAAAATGATTGCATCTAACTTTCAGCTTCAGCTTGAGTCCTTAAGAAATGATTTTGATGGATGGAGAGCTTTAAAGTTCTCTCTAGCGGGGAAGATAGATTCGATAAAAATGATGGCAGCACCTTAACTGCTATATTTGCTAGCACACCTCCTGGTGCAGATCCCACAGAAATGGTTCCAGAAAGTGGAGGCACTGATAGGAGGCTTTCTGTGGGAAGGATGACAGCCCTGGTTCAGCAAGCAGAAACTGCAGCAACATTGGAGCAGAGGAGGAAGGGGGCTCCTGTGGTTCCAGGGGTACCATATGGCCTTCATCTCAGCTCAGGTGGTGCGGTGGTTTACAAAGGTAAGGTATGCTTCTTCAACCTGGCTCCCACTAGAGGTGTCACTTGCAGGATCTCCATCCCCGGCAACAGTATTATGCATGGGGAAGCAGAACCATGGACAACTCCCCCCCATGGAGATATTGGTAAAGTACTGGAAGAAAGTCCATAGCCTACTTCAACATTCCCCAACACCCTGGATGAGTATGCTGCTCTGGGGTAACCCTGCTCTGTTGGTGGGGAAGGAGCCAATATACTGGCAGGCCTGGGAGGCACAAGACATTAATCAGGTACAAAACTTGGTTGTACCAGGCACCACTTTGATAGACTCCTTTAAGAACATTAGAGTCAGATATTGTCTCCTGCCTAACCATTTTTGGAGGTATCTACAAATACGGGATGCCATAACCCACATCCCTGGTGCCCTGACAAAGAAAGGGGCACCCGATGGGCCTCACCCCCTGGTAGCATGGGCAAGTCTGGTCAAGAGTAGAGTGAGTAGAATATATACATGGATCCAGGATGCTCTCCTGGACCCTTCCCAGTCAGCCAGGGCACAATGGAAACAAGAGCTAAATTCCCCAATATCTGAACAGCAATGGACCCATAGCTGAAGGAGGATCCACTCTGCTTGCAGAGATGGATGCACATGCCTGATAATGACTAAGACCATGCTGAGATGGTACTTCACTCCTGCTAAGCTCCAAAGTATGGGGTTAAATGATATGGAGAGCTGCTGGAAGTGTGGGCAAGCAGGAGCTATGGGAGTGTCCAGAGCTGCAAAATTTCTGGGAAGGAGTGCAGGCCATTTGTAGAGTAGTATATTCAGAAGTTCCCCGAGAACCACCCTTGCTGCTGTTGAAATGTGAGAGGTCAGGCCTTCCTCAAAACAGTTCCGGAGCGAGATGGGGCACAGTAGTAGGGGCAGCTGCAAAGAGACTGATACTGATGAAATGGCGCTCCCCTGAGAGCCCCACCATCACAGAACTGCTCCAAGCACTGTCCCAAGTGGCCAACTTTGAGAGACTCTCGAGCTTTGCTGCAGGCACTCTGACTAGATATGGAGACACCTGGCAGCCTTTCCTGGACTCGATATATTGCCACAATGTCCGCCCACCCACAGACTGATGGAGGTCATCAATGTCCAAGTCGGGGCCCATTTACCCCTGAATAACTCTAAACCACTCCTTCACCTGTCCTACTACATTAGCCCCACCATGTTCTGTGTATAAAGGGATTGCCTGATTGTTTATAGTTGTGTTACGTAGGAATATAGAGTAAGATTAGCACACACCAAGCGCTTAATGAGTGTTGACAAACAGCAGGGCCCAAGTAGGATGCTCGATAAGGTTGTCAAGGGCAGCATTGAATGGGCACACAATTCAAGATAAGTGCATGATACTGTCACACTGTGTAAAGGCCTGTGTCAACCAGCACTTTTTTGTTTCTCCTGGAACACCAAATGTTGCGGTGCTTCCCAGGGTGTATGTAAATTGTTGTGTGCATTAGAAAGAATAAAAATCTTTAACCTTTAATTTATGACAGTGGGGTGCCCAATCTCTAGTACCGGCTAGTACCCCCTCCACCCTGCCCATTTTCACTGTGAGATACTGGGGAGCCCACCCCTGATTCTGTTGTTGTACCAGAAATAAAGAAAACTTTCCCTTGTAGTCTTTTTTTTTATTTTTATACACTCTGGAAAAAATTAAAACTATCCATCGATGTCTGTTGCCGCCGCTGGCCCACCGCCACCATTACCCTCCCCCCATGAGACCCTCTCACTCAGCACACACCCCTCACTCCCCCCAACACACACTTTATTTACTTGCCAGGGATTTAACACCATATCCTCTCTGAACTGGAGACATGTCTTCACTCTTCAGTGCCAGACCAGGAACTGAGGAAATCAGGTATGCGATACAATGTATTTCAATGGCGTTTGAACCTATCCTCATAACTTGCCCATTGTTGAGTAATTTTTCCCAAAATTTTCAACATGGCCTTTATTGGGCCTCACCTCATGAACCATTACCCTCCCCCCATGAGACCCTCTCACTCAGCACACACCCCTCGGTCCCCCCCACACACACATGAAGTTATTATCTGTCCTGAAAGGTGATTTTGCAGTCACTGCACAAAAATCACCATTCAGGCAGGATTTGAAAATTTTCTCTGCCCTTGCTCATGAGGTGGGGTCATAAGGAGGCTATGTTGAAAATTTTGAGGTAAACGTATTAAAAAACAACAACATTATGAGTATATGTTGAAAATTTTCAATGCACGCTTGTGACTTTGGTAATTTTCAATACTTTGATTCTAAATTTTCAACATAGTCATTTTTTTACATCACCTAATGGACGAGATAACTGTCATTTTTCAAATCTTGGCCAAAATGTGTTTTCACACTTGTGGCACAAAATCACCTTTTGGGCAGGATTTGAAACATTTTTCCACCCTTGTTCATACAGTGAGGTCATAAGAAGGCTATGTTGAAAACTTGTGGAAAAAAATCTTAAAAATAACAAAGTTATGAGCATACATTGACATCTCTCCAATGGATACTCAGAACTTTCGTAATTTTCAATATTTTGACACAAAATTTTCAACATAGCCATTTTTTTCACACCACATCATGAACATGACAGCTTTCATTTTTCAAATCCTGGTCAAAATGTGTTTTCACACTTGTGGTGTGAAATGATGTTTCAGCCACTATTTTACAGTATAAATGACACCTGTCATGTTCAGAAGGATGGTCAGAAACAAGACTATGCTGAAAACTTTGAGTCAAAGGGACAAATTCTAGAAAGTGGACGCAAGGCTTACATCAAGCCCTGCATCCACCGCAGTTTGACACAGCTGTGCTAAAGCCCTTGGACTCAACAGGATCCGATTCTAGAAGGGCAGTTGTGACTTTTTGCTACTGTGCTGCAGTTTGTGCCAAGGGTTTGACATAAGCCCCACAAAAAGGGTACCCCCATGGGCGCAAAGTTAGACCAAGGAAAGCTGGTTTAACTTTGTTGCATCCAGGGCTTGCGGCAGTGGCTTTCTGCCCCCCTGTTCAGTGCAGGTGACTTGCGTCAAACACCCTGCTGCATGTCCCCTGCAGCGATCACAACCCCTTCCAGAATCAGGCTCTAAATGTGAAAAAAACAACTAAGTTATGAAGAAACCTTGAACTGTTCCAACGCTTACTCATAATTTTAGTTTTGCAGATTTTCGCCCTTAATGTTCAACATATCCCTTGCGTTACTCCACCTCCTGAACATGACAGGTGTCATTTTTCAAATATCCTCTGAAATATTTTTTCACAGGTGCACTGTAGAACCACTGTTTGGATGGGATTTAAAAAATGCCACCTGTCTTGATCACAACGTTAGGTCATAAAATGACTGCTGGGAATTTGGGCTCAAAATGTGGGAGTACACTGAAAATTAGATATTGTCTCTCAGCTGGCCTATCCTGGGTAAATACAATTTAAAAACATGTAAAAGCAGGCTGGACCGGCGGCACTGAGGGCTAAGGCTCTGGATGTCTTACCTTACGCCATGCTGGCGACCCAGGTTAGGGAATGACCTCGGGTTGTCAGGGAGCTGGCGCGGGGGGGGGGCTGAGGGAGCAGGATTGAGCAGCTGAAAGGCAACTCTCCCCTCCCGGGGTGGTTGTCTGCTCTCCCCGTAATTCCGCTCCCCTTGGGTGGAAGTCTGATGGGAATGCGTAACTGGGGAGGGGAGGCAGCAGTTGTCACGGAGGGGTGGGAAGGGGCTGAGCTAGTACCTGGCATGCGTAGGTCTTCCACACACACAAACGCTGTGGTCTGCTGGGGTCCGGGTCAGATCGAAAATGGGGGAAAAAGCGGCATAAAAATCTATATAAAAAAAACTGTAAAAGCAGGACAACACTGAAAATGTGATGTGGCATCTCGTGTGGTCTATCCTGGGTAAATACTGTATGTAGAAAAAATATGTACAAGCAATACCGAATACAACAGCAATGCATGTGGCAAGCATTCGGCATTGACAAATGCTTGTTTCATTTTCTTGTGTTTTTTTCCTTAAATACAATCCCTAACTGACTTCATAAAAAGAAAGTGAGTGAATGTTTATCCTGGTCACTATGCAGATGTTACAGATGTTATACTCGGTTACTAACCCTGCCTTGCACAGTGAGGCCAAGCAAGATTAAAGGACCCAAGACTGTTAAACTCCTCACGCGGAGGATTTGGTTCAGAAAAGAAACAATGGGAATAGCGTGGTGCCTTCACCTAGAGAATGAAATAGTGGGCCAGATTACAATTAGAAAACTGCCCCCCAGGATGCATTAGCAACCCACCTCCCCAGTAGCTGTTGGACACCACCTTGAAACCAGTCTGTACCAGAACCCACACATAAACTGCAGTTTCAAACACTTTGTATTAATAAAGGTAGATCACTAATAATATGATCACGCACCAAATTTTAGAAACTATCAACAGGACTTCATTAGTCAGCAGCACAGGTCCTGTGACGAGAATAGGGGTTAAGCAACATGGTTTTAGCAATGATTATTAGCAATATCAACAATATTGTACTCCAAACTATTTTAGTGAGTCACCCCAAGCAATGCAATCTCATATGTCCAGGCCTCTCTGCTGAGATGGTGTAGTAGGTCTCCCCACACCCTGCCACATGCACAGAAGATTTTCACCAAGGCCTACTGTTCTACTATACTATAGGGCCTCCCACTACTCTTAGTAGCAGATCCCCGTAGTTTCAAATAACTTTCAAAGCAATCATTTTTGTTTTTAAGTGCAGTCCTGTTCTAACTGCTTGGTACCCAGGTAAATGATATGCTGCTGCAGGCCTGATGTTGCGGTGCCTGGGATCTTGTGGCCTTGAGTTGGTGCACTTACAGATATACAGGCTTGCTCTTTACCCCACCTGACTGATTTTTGGCTAGCATTTTTTTGTCAGAACAAATTGCAACCCAACAGGGAATCCAACACACAATTGTAATCTACACAGGGAATGCAAAAGCCAGTTGGAAAGGTGCCTCAGACACTTCCAGATAAGGCGATGTTGCAGCAGCAGCGAATGGTTGTAGGCCCAGGCTCGGCACAATCACTGTGTCACAGCTCTTTTCCTGTCATTCAGCATGTGGCAGTTTGGCAAGTTCAGAGGGGCCAAGATCGATGAGCTACCCAGCTCACCTCAGTGGGCAATTACTCGATCAAGGGTACAAGTACCTTGTGGCGAACTCCTGAACACCTCTTCACTTGGCACACCAGACAGTATAGAACAGCTTGTTCTCAGCTCTGATCTCTGCAGTCTACAGATGACTTCAGCAGATTTAGTCTGAAATGCAGCAGTTCAGTCTTTTTGCAGCTTTGCAAGACTCATAGCACTTCTTCCAGCTCAGATGGATGTTACAACAACCAGATTCAGTTTGCACCATGATCTCTGGTTTTGTAGCCTGCCTGGGCCCTCAGCTCTCCTCTTCAGTACTTCTCCTCTCTAACCACTTGGGAAAGATTGTCTTGAACACCTCATAGAGAAACAGACATGACATGTACACTTAGCCACAAACAGGTACTTAATAGAGATGTTGCAAATTTTTAATCTGCCGGAGAAGTTGGTGCAAATCTGCGGATGTTCACAATTTGCAAAATTCACGACTTCCACAGCAGACATATCACAATTGCCAGTATATTTTTTTAAACTTAAAACATAAAAAAACTCCCCACCCACTGTGCTGCAAAACAATCCATCCCCTCATTCAAAAACATAGAAATTATGATACCCCCCACACACACACAGGCACCCTCCTCCCTCCTTGCCCTAGAGAATTGCACATTGCTGCCTGTGGCTATGGGCTGCAGCTGCTGCAAAATGTAATTCCTTCCCCATCTGTGTGCCAAACACAATCCCCCTCCCACCTTCCCCTACCCGAGTCCCACTGTCTTTTTTTTAATATATAGGTACTTTATTCAGTTTTTGCTGTTTTTCCCAAACCCGACCTGCACATCCCTGATGCGATGCACGCATGTGGAGGCACTCATATGTCACGTCTTGCCAGTCACCCTACCAGTCACTCTACTGCCATCTGCACCAGCCACCAGACCCCAATCCAGTGGCAGTGTGACTACGGATGGTTGACCCCTTCATGGAAAAGGAGAGCCAGCACTCGATCATGCTCCCACCCTCCTCCTGCACAAGCACCCCAGAGATCTGAGGTCATTCCCGAACCTGGGTCACTGACACATAGTGCAAGGTTAAGCAAGGTGCCTCAGCCCTCAGCACCACTGAGCAGGCTGTCCCACTGTCTTTCTGAAGTACACCCAGTCCCCTATCCAATGCTCCTGTGGTCTGCACCACTGTGCTCTAGCCACCAGCTCCCACAAAATCAATCTGCAAATAAAGAAAATGGTACCCCAGTGCAGAGCACCTGCTTTATTCAGTGTCCCATCTCATAATGCTGTGAATGAATGAATGAATGAATGAATGAATGACGTCTTTGTTCCTAGTATAACCTAACTGGTTGAATATCTTTTCTTTTTTTATTTTTCAGTCATTCACATATCATGATTTCTATGTTTTTGGATGGGGAAGGCTGTAGGTTGTAGCATGCAACCCAATTCACTTTGGGATTCGCCTGCTAATTGGCCATTCAGACCACAAATCTGGCCAATCCACCAGGCAAATAACAAGAGGAACTGCAGTTCTCAGCTCTGCCAATTTGCCATAATTCACAGATTTTTTTTGTGGAGAGAATTTTGGCAACTTTAGACACCTCTAGTGTTAAACAAAGTCAGACAGACTGAACAGGACATAAGGGCAGCACTTGGTATTCAATAGCAATAAAAATATACAGTATACTCACAAAACATATATGAAGTACAGTATATCAAACCACAATTTCCTTCAGGTACAAATAAATGTTACCCTGTGACAATGGCGACCACAATTGAACGCTTTCAAAAAAGGGCAACTCAATCACAGTGCCTGTCCACAGGGCTACCAAGCAGGGAGTGTGACCAGATGGGGGGGTCCGAAAATAATATAGTGACAGTATGTTGCTGTATGTACAAGTGCTCAAGGGGGAGCGAGCATGCCGTGTGATGGATGGAAGGGGAGAGAGGGTTTGTGAGGCACAGTGCAGTAGTGGGCTGCCAAGCTGACCCTGTGGCGTGGTTGGTGGATGGCAGGCTAGGGCTGCGAGGGTGCCAGATTTGGTTCCGGGTATGCATTTGTTTTGTTATGCCAGGCTTAATTTTTTTTCCCGCTTTTGCAACACCCCCTCCCCCGACATGCACCCCTCTGGAGTTGAGAATCCTTTAGTAGGGTGGTGCAGGGGGAGGCGTAGCTCCAGCATGAAAAAAAAGTCCCCGGTGCCCTTTTGCTGTGTGCTGGGAGTGTACATGACAGAAACTGATTTTTGGTGATGCACGCTCACCCTAACGGCGATCGCCTTTCCGCGATCACCGTTATCACATGGAACCAAATAAATTGTAGTTTGATATACTTTATATACTTTTCATGAGTATATACTTTTTATTGCATTTGATGACTGATTGCTGCCTGAATTCCTTCTAGACTTGGGGGAAGAGTTAATCTCAACCACCTTCTCTTGCTGTCCTTACTGGTTGTCTGCCTTGCCACTTACAATCTGCCTTCTTCAATGGTTGAAAAAATGTGCCAAGCACTTGGCTACTGTTCCTCCAAAGTTCTTGAATCCTTACCAGGACCCCTTACATTTTTTTTTGGTTGATCACAGGGGTCTGGAGTCAACCAGATGGTGACACATGTTTGTTTGCATTCTGTTCCATATCTGGCTGCTGTTTACATACGCGTCACTAGTTGCTGGCTGCTCACTTAACATTTTAAAACACTTAATTCAGCCAAAACTTCAGTCCACATTATCAATTATGATGTCAGTGATATCATTAGTTTGTCTTTAGGTGCAGGGTCACCGCTTTCGTAGGTTGCATGCAATGAAAGTACCACAAGGCAGATGCCAGCTGCTCTTCTCCTGGCCTCGAGCACCTGTTCGAGACAGAGGACACAGGCATCGTGTGCAGACCCACCTTGAGCCTCCAAGGCTAAAAAGATAAGTCTCACCTTTGAGACATGTTACACTATTCCCTATCAGTCCGAAGCTGAGATTATGATCAGTAAAGTACAAAAGTCCATATAGAGATGTATGTACAGTCTATCTAGACATGTGGGGACAGATATTCAAAACTTTGCCTGTTGGGCAAAAGGATTGCAACCCGTTTGCCTGGGGTTTGCACCTAAAGCACAATATTCAAAGGGGGCTGTGGTGTGCACAAAATAGGGTTAACACACACCAAAAAAATAATGTATGTGGTAGGCAAATGGAGGGGCAGGAACATGAATCCTGGTACAGCACAATATTCAGCATGGTAGTGCTGCACAAAAAGAATAGCACAGGACACCTTGTGCTGTGCAATTACTGGTGAGCAGAAGTCTGACTTACTCCGGCAACCCTAGTGGCCAGCAGAGCCACTGTAGCCAACAACCATGTTGGCGGATGGGGAAGCATACCTGCTCCCTGGTGGCCATTATCCCCGCCCACCTTCTGATCCCTGACCCCATCAAAATAAATAATTTCCTGGTGCCTAGTGGTCCCCATCCTCCAATCCCTGTCCACGTTATAAGCAAAGTAGTCCCTGATGCCTAGTGGTCTCCCCATCCCCCAGTCCCCATCCCCGTTAAAAGTAAGTCTTCCCTGGTGTCCATTGGTCCCCTCCCCCCACCCTCTGATCCCTGGCTCCATGAAGTTAAAATTATTCTCTGCCATTCCAATGGCTCCCCCCACCCTCCAGTCCCTGGCCCCATGAAGTTAAAATTATTCCCTGTCATCCAGTGGTTACCTCCACTCTCTGATCCCTGGCCCTGGTACTATCCCCTAACAATCTAACAGTACACACACTCCCTTTATAGGATAGAGGACATGCGCTACCTGTCAATCCATATAGCAGCCAGCCAACATAGTGAGAGGAGTGCTGTGTTGGTTACTGTAGTGGATATGCATTGCACCAGCAAAACCAGTAAGGGGCATGGCAGAGTAGGTTGTACAATGCCAACAGTGCAGGAGGGGCCACTAGACCCCAGGGACAGGTTATATTGGTATGGGGATGTAGATCAGTGGATAGGGGGGTGTCACTAGATGCCAAGGAATATTTGATATATGAATGGTTCAGTGATCGGAAGGTGGGAGGACCTCTAGGCACTAGGGACTGGTAAACTAGTACCAGAGCTGGTGATCAGAGGGTGATGGGGACCATTGTACCCCCAGGAACTGTTTTCTAGCACCAGTGTTGGGGATTGGAAGGTGGGGGAACCACTGGACACATGGGATTGTTTATTTTCATGGGCCCAGGGATCAGAGGTTGGGGGAACCACTGGACACTAGAGAATCATTTTAACTTCATGGGGCCAGGGAATAGATGGTGGGGGTACCAGTAGACACCAATGAATAGGTTTATTTTCATGGGCTCAAGGTTGGAGGGTGGAGGGATGACTGGACACCAGGGAGGTATTACTTTTGATGGGGAGAGATGATCACTAGACTTAGTTCTGTACCGACATGCTCCTATATTTAGTAGGATAGCACTGGTATGCTATCGGACTGAATATAGCATTCTCGTGATCCTGGACAAAAGTGCTACACAAACCTTTGTGCTCCACATTGCTTGTCTTGTAATATCTAGCCCCTGATTCCTAACTGGCCATACATACACACATTTCCTATATACTGTACATTGGATCCCCTTCTGAATACTCAGCTCTTACCAAATAGTTCACATTTCAGTGTCCAAGTCTACCTAGACAAATGCATGCTATCTAGCATAATGGAGAGATCCACATTCCACTTTCCCATATGCAATTGAACCCATTAGTATTACTGAACTTGATTCAGGGCAAAGACCTGGGGTGATTTATATACCTTTATGCAACATGTGTATGGATAATTCAGTGGCTGCATCAGGGGCATCATATGTACATTTTAATATTGGCTTAACTGGTATTTCTGAGCATCTCATTTGCAAAGGCATGCCTTTCTCAGCACTCAAGTGCATGCCATCATCCTTTGCATGCAATAAGATAGGGTCCTCAGTTGGGATTGCTTGTACTATTTCCTCAGGTGCACTGAGCTCCTCCACAGGCTCTTCCATGGGTCCCATCACTTCTGCAGGCTGGACATCTTCACTTTCTGATCTTGTAACCTCAAGCACAAATACTGTACCTCAACTTCAAAGTTCACAGAGATATACCCTTTGCTGGGTTTCAATATGCACGTGACCCCCTGAGAAGGCTGAAAATGTTCTCTGTGTAACAGTACTGCACATGTTCATTTCATCATCAGATGAATCTTGAGGCACTTCTCGCAGGACAGCAGGTTGCTGGATACTTGTGGATTCTTGTGGCTTAGAATCACCTGCAGATAAGTTGTAGTTGGTTTTCTGTGAATTACAGATCAGGTTTGCAGTTCCTGAGGCAGTTCAGATACCTCCTGATTTGCATTTGTCTTTATCTGTCCAATTGGCAACTGATGATACCTATGGATTGTCCTTGATCCTTCTGACTGTCCCTCAGGCTGTATCCGGTACACTGGCAGATCATTCACTAGTTTTACAATTACATAAGGGACGTTCTCCAATGGTCGGCAATCTTGTGTTTCTCAGATGAACCACGATTTCCTTCCAGGACCCTGTCTCCTGGCAACAGCCCTTGAGTTCTCACTTTATTATAATATTTCACTTTGGGGGGCCTGCTGGTGCAGTGGCAGGGCATCTGCTTGTGACACTGACAACCCAAATTTGGGAATGGACCTGGGAGTCAGAGGTTCGGCCAGGGCAGAGAAGGACTGCTTGCCATCTGTCAACTTTTCTTCTCTGAGGGGAGCGTTTGGTACTTTAGCGGCCACTGACGGAGGCTGGGGAGCTACAGGTACCAAGGCCACATGTCATGGGAGGTAGGACAGACGTTAAGTGTGCCTGTTGAAATCATTGCACATCCCACCTCTGGGGAACATCAGCATCCAAATAAATCTAGCCTGGTGATGCTCCCTCATCTGCCACCACCCCTGCTGCATTAACAGTCTACTGGGTGGGTCCTGATCTCATGGCCCCATCCAGGGGTGTAAGCCATGGCTTGAGACTGAATGTTCTGGGGAGGAGATACCCACCTGGTGGCCCCACCTAGGGGGAGTAAGCCTGAGCTTGGAGGTGGTGAGAGGGGGCAAGAGCTGAGAAGCCTCTGCCCGACTGGGTAGAGGTGGGGTACCTGGCCAAAAATAAAAATAAAAAATATATAATATCTCACTTTGTTAGCTTGGTTTCTCTTCCCAGAGGTTTCTGTGGTTAGTTTGTATGCACAGTCCAACTGATCCTTGATCCTTAGAACATACTGCAGATGTTTTTGTGCATGATCCATCAATAGAAACTCAAAAACAAATGTTCACAGACAATCTAGCTTCCTTTGGAACATGAGATAATAGGGCGACTAGCCAGTTACATCACTCTTTGTACAACTGTAGGTGTGCACAAGGGTGCTTACCTGTTAGCTCCTTTTTGACATCTGTTTAGGATCTAGAGTACCAAGGATATTTAAAAAGTCCTGATAATCCATTTTGGTTGAGGGTCAATTTGCAGGTGATACAGAGTTGTTTTTGCAAATGCTCATTAGGAACAAAAGTTCTTTCACTGATTTACTTTGAAAGTCTCTTCCTTGTTCTGAATGGATTCATTGGATGCACCATAGTGAACAATGAACTTCTCCATTCGGACTTCAACTACTGTTGACACTTTTTGGTCTTTGGTTGGAAATGCCTGTGTATACAGGAAGAAATTATCTGACACAACTAATACATTGACTATGCTTTTGCTGTGGAGTTCAAGAATGAGAAAATCAATACAAACTAGTTCCATGGGAGTCCTAGTTGTGATATTGACAAGTGGTGCAGCAAGCTTGGGTAATGTATTTCTTTGAATGCAATGGATACATTTTTGACAGTACTTTTCCATCTTCCCCCATCATGGGCCCACACAGTCTATGTCAAATTAAGTCTAGAATACAGTCTAGGCTCAACTGTGCCATTTCATCATGCAATCCACTCAGTACATGTATATATAATTTAACTAGCAACAAGTGACCTTTCTTGTGCCCATCAATATCTTTAAACTTTCTGTATACAATTCAATCACATATTTTCAATTTTTGCCAAGCTCTGAGCAACAAAGCAGTATCACTATGTACAGTATAATGGTTACTTTGTCAACTGGTTCTTTTCTCTGGGCACAGGCACAGTGTCTCTAAAGTATGGGCCTCAACACTGTTTGCTCCATAAGTCTTTTTGGTAAAAGTGTGGCAATGAAGATTTGTCAAGAGTAGAGATGCAGCAAAGTTTAACTATGCAGGCGAAATTGCTGCAAAGTTGGCAGTTTTGCCCTATGTAGCACTTTGCGTAATTTTTTTAAATTACCCAGAATTCGCCATTTGTGACTTTGCCTTGCTTTGGTGGTTTTAAGTGCAGATTGCGCTTAAAACCCAAAGCAACTTGAGGTTACAAATAGTGATTTCCTCAACACCACCCTGATCTATTCCTGATGTCTAGTGGTCCCTCCCCACCCCACCGATTGCATGCCCCCACAAAATTTAATTGAATCCCTTCCCTGATGTCTAGTGATCCTCCACCCCACTCTCCCCAACCCCGAGTCTGAAAAATCATTTATGACTTTCTTGGTGCCTAGTGGACCCCCACGCCCAACCTTGTCAGGTAGTACCCCCACCCTGCTCCCCACCAACTGTCTGAGACATTTAAAAATAAAAAAATAAAAAATCATTTATCACTTCCCTGGTGTCTAGTGGGCCCTCCCACCCTGTCTGGTAGTGCCCCCACCCCACTGCCCCCAACCCCGACTGAAGTGGGCCACCAGCACAGCCCTTCACTCACCTCCATGGCTGACAGCCCACCTGATTGAGTTCAGTGAATGAGCGCGTGTTTGTACAAGCATGCGCTCATTCATTGACCGCTTACAGTGATTTACTCAGCTGTTTAGTGGTGTAGAGGAAGGGAGGGGGCTGCTTTGGTTGCTGGTGGGGGCTGTGGAATGGGGTAACAGTGTTGTGGACCCCATCCCCCCATGAGACACTGGAGCAGCCCCATCCTCTCCTCTACACCCCTAAACAGATAGGCAAATCACCGCAAGTTGTAAATGAATGAGCGTGTACTTGTACAAGCACGCGCTCATTCATTGAGCTCAATCGGGCGGGCTGCCAGACATGGAGGTGACTGGAGGGTTGTGCCAGTGGCCTGCTCCAGTCGAGGTTGGGGGGGAATGGGATGGGGTACTACTGGACAGGGTGGGGAGGTGGGGGCCACTAGACACCAGGGAAGTGATAATGATTTTGTTTTTTTTTATTTTTAAATGGATTAGTCTTGGGGTCGGAGGAGCTGGGGGGTACTACCTGACAGGGTTGGGGGTCTACTAGACACAACAGAATGTTTGTTTACAGATATGGGCTGTGGGCTGCCTGAGACTGTGGCCGACTGGCCAGCGATCCTGTGGGTGTTTGGGGGCAGGAGGTGATTGTTGTTGTGACTGTGTCTGTAAGTCTGGTGGGGGGGGCCTGCTACACCTTGTGACCAGAGTTTGTGTGAGAAGTGTGGGATTTCACAGGTGAAATTCCACACTTTGTATTTGATCTGGCCACAGTGAATTGGGTGAATTTTGCATATCGCACTTCGTGTATTGAGCACAATACGCAAAATATTTCATAGAGCGAAGTTAGTCAACTTCATCCATCTCTAGTCAAGAGCTGTGAAACTACACTGCAGGCAGAGATTTAGTAGTGGCACCCAAACTGTCAACAAAGTACTTTGATTTTGCAAGTGATGTTGTTGTGCATCAGTGTCATACTTTTTAACAGTGCTTGCACAGTTGCTTCAGGAATTTTGACCCAGTCCTCAATTTGGATGTCACCATCTGGGAGTCTTGATAGGGCATCAATCAATATCAGTGTGTTTCAGGCCAGAGTGATACTCTGCACAGTAATCATATATGGATAATGTTGAATGTCAGTGATGGCCAGCGGGGTTAAACTTGGCTGTTGTTTTCACATAAGTTATTGAATTGTTTTCAGTTCTTACCATGATGTAAGTGCCATACAGGTATTCATGAAAGTGGTCCACAATTGCCTATTTCAGTACCAAAAATTTTAACTTGTGAACTGGGCTAGCTGCATTCAGATGGTTTCAAACTTCTACTGCAAGGTCCACAGGTCTCAGGCCCTCTGGATATGACTGAAAGAACACTGTTCCAAGTCCTTGAAAACTCGCATCTGTATGCAAAGTTGTATAGTTAGTTTGGTTCTGCATATGCTAACATGGATGCACTTGTCAGTTGTTGGAAAATTTACTCAAAAACTCTGTCACAGTTGGCATCCAACTTGGATCCAAATGGTTCACTGATTCAGTAGTAACTTCTGAGAGCAGGCTCATTTCCAGGTGCTTTGCATTTTTTGTTTGTGGGTTAAAATCGCTGTGTCAGGTTTAACATAATCTATTCTTGTACAGTCTTTGATGAATCTCCTATAGTATCCACAGAACCCCCAAAAATCTTTGAAATTCCTTCAACTGAGTGGGTTTTGAACATGTAGCTAGAGCTTGTACTTTGTCAGGATCAGTGTGTAAAGAATCTGGGCATCATTCTGGATGAACGGCTGACATTTGAGGCTCAGATGGCAGCAGTAGTCCAGAATGGCTTCTGCCATCTTAGAAATATCAGCAATATTCATTCCCTTATATCCCCTGAGGACTTGCCATCTCTAGTACTTGTCTTTTTGATTTCTCACCTGAATTACTGCAATGCCCTCTACCTTGAGGGTCAGTGGAGGTATGCTGTGACACCTTCAGTCAGTGCAGAACGTGGATGTGAGGTTGTTGATTGTCCTTTCTAGGATGAGGCAGTATAGTACAGTGGTTTAAGGCTCTGAGCTGCAAATCTAGAGACCTGGGTTTGAATTCTACATCCCCTACCTGCATACTGTGTGACCCTGAGCAAGTCACTTAACTTCCCTGTGCTCCCAGGTTGCACCTGTAAACAAGCTTTCAGCTTAGTGTGTCTTACCTAGTTAAACAATTGGAAAAAAAAGTCACATCATCCCTGCACTTCAGGAACTGCATTGTTTTCTGGTTAAGTGGCTTATCCCATTCAGGATTGGTCTGCTAACCTATAAGGCCCTACACAGTCTGAGTCCAGGCTATCTGCATGAACTTCTACATCCTTATCTCACCTTTTATCTCCTCTGTTCTGCCAAAGGGGGCCTCCTGGCTGTCCCCAGGACCAGATTTAAAATGTCAGGGGACAAAACCTTCGAGGTGGCAGGCCCATTATTGTGGAATTCATTACCTAAGGCTCTGAGGAAGGCCCCTTTGGTAGAAGTTTTTAAAAAGGGACTAAAAACATTTTTATTTGTTCAGGCTTTTGATGTTTAAATTGTATTTGAAATGATTGCTAATGGATATTTAATTTAGTTTTTAGTGCTGTATTGGTGTATAGAAGTCTAATTTAATTCTATTTTAGAGTATGATTTTATTGCTAATTACTCTGTATTGTGATGTTGTTGTGTTATTTCCTTTTTGTAATGGTGCCCCAGGCCTCCAGGGAAATGCACCAACAATACATAAAACTACTACTACTAATTCTTGAGAAACAATGTGTCCCACATACTGTACTTTACTGAACTTCTGGAAAACTGACACTTGTCCATAGATAATTTTAGTCCAAACTCCTCTACCCTATCCAGCACTTTAAATAGATGGGTTTCATGTTCTTCCAGCATTTTTCCCAACATAATGATGTCATTCAAGTAGCACAACACGATAACTCACTCCCTTGAGTCTCTGGAAAGGGTTTGGTGTTTCTGATATTCTCAGGTGCATCCTCAAGAATTCATTAAAAAAAACAACAGACAAATGAAGGCTTTTTCTCCCAGTCTGACTTCGCTATGGGTATCTGGTAGTACCCGCACCTTTGGTCCAATGTTGAAACCAACTAACTTCCATTTAAACAGTCCAGCACTTCTTAGATTCCAGTCATTGTGTATTGATCAGGGATTGTTCGTTTGTTCAAAGTGTGATAGTCCATACTCATCCTCATAGCACCATGCCGCTTTTTGTCAACACCCACAATGGGTGAGGCATTCAGGCTGTGTGACTCTCTGATGATATCAACTTCTAACACTGCTTGGAGATGTTAGCAGGTGGCAGGCATCTGGAACTTTCTCTGAAAGGCCTCTCATTATGAAAACGTATTTTGTGCTGTCCTCCCTTCACACATTCAACATCCCATTCATTCATGGACAATACTTGGGTTCTTCTGGCCAACTTTTGTCTCACACGATCTTCCCACTCTTTAGGCGCTGGAAATCTTTAAAGTCAAACAAGTCTGGGTTGATTCCTTTTCCTTGGTTGTTGAGGTTGACTTGGTTGAACTACGTATAGAATAATGGTTGGAAAGGTGGTTATAACAAGAAGTTTACACACCCCTGAGGTGTGGGATGCCATATAAACCCCCGCGAGTGAAGCATGCGGGGTTTGTAAAGACATCCCACATTGAGGGAGTATATCAAATGTGAGTTTTACACACCTCCCCAACCTTTATTTTATATAATTGCTGGGGATCATTTTTTCACCTCAGCAGTTATATAAAATAAAGAGATGCGCCATGGATTTGGTAGGGTTTTAGCGTGGTCCGCGGCTCATGTAAAAAATTCCAGCTCATGTTAAAGACCCTTATTTTTGTTAGGCGGTTTGAGAAGCAGGTCCATGTACAGCTTTTTTTTTAATTAACATACCACCAACTCCAACTGGTAGCAAACTGCAAAGCAGTGGGGAATGGCGGCCTGCTGGCACCAAAGACTGGAGGAGTGGTGGCTGTGCATGCTCAGAGTAAGGGAAACCCAGCACTTGTTCACCATTATAAGTCATGGGTTATAATGGGGAAAATATAACCGGTTTTTCCTATGGTAGAAAGCACTGCCCAGTTATTATAGTGTCAGTAGTGTATACTTGTGCCAAGATCTCCCTCTTGGACATGGCGTCATACAGTTTGGCTTGTTGGCACACCAAAGCACAGGTCTCAACTGGTCCCCAAACCCTAGCCACATTTTTAAGAATGGTGATCTAGATAACTTCCAGGTATGGGTATATCTAATAGCTCAGGCCTCACACATTTTGTCCTTTGAGAGGCTCTAATGGTACATTACATAAGAACTTGTCATAGTGATCTGTAAACACAATTATTACTTGTGAGCCACTATCCAGCAATGCTTGGGTAAGCTTCCCTTTAATTCTGAAGAAGAGACTGATGTAGTACATAGAAACATACGGGCTGCAGGACCACTGGCAGCTTGGCTTCACAGAGGGGAGGTCATGTCAAATGAATCTCATAGATTTCTTTGACTGGGTAACTAGTGAGGTGGATCAGTGGAGGGCAGGGAATGTGGCCTATCTGGACTACAGTAAGGCCTTTGACACTGTACCACAGAGGAGGCCGATAAAGAAACTTAGCAGCTGAGGGAGTGGGGGTGGTGAGCTGGATATCTAACCACTTGAAAGACAGGAGGCAGAGGGTTGTGGTAAATGGCAGTCATTCAGAGGATGAGAGAGTGACCAGTGGAGTACCACAGGGATTGGTACAGAGCTCTGTCCTCTTCCGTGTCTTCATAAGTGACATTGTGGAGGAACTGGAGGGAAACTGGGAAGGTGTGTCTATTTGCAGATGACACAAAGATCTGCAATAGGGTGGACCCTCAGGAGAGGTGGAGAGAATACAAAGGGATCTGGGAAATCTAGAGGCATAGTCTAAGTAGTGGCAGTTGGGTTTTAATGCCAAAAAAGAGCAATGTCATGAAGCTAGGATGGGAAAACCCAGTGACTGTGTATAACACAGGGGGAGATAAAGAGAGGGACCTTAGGGTGATCATATCAGATGATCTCAATGTGGCAGGGCAGTGCTACAGGGGTATATAGAGAGAGGGATCTCTAGCAGTAAAAGGGAGATGGTGTTGAGGACAGAAACAAAGTTAGTGCACTCAAGGAATAGAAACCAGGATTTTACTGCCAGTGTAAAAGGTTTTATTTTATTTTATATTATCATAAACAATAGGTGAGCTATAGAAAATAACAAATGCAAAGACCATAGGAAAATGCCTACTCAAAAGCCCCAGCACTTTAACCCATAGGTTTTTATCAGGGGATGTGAGAGAGGTGATGTTTCCTCTGCATCGCTCACCTGTGAGACACAAACTGAAGTACTGTGTCCAGTTCTGGAGGCTGCACCTCTGCAAGGACATCAACAGAGTGGAGGTGGTCCACTAATATGATGTGGGATTTGCAGAAGAAACCATACGAGGAGAGGCTGCAGGAGCTCAAAATGTACTCGTTAGAGGACAGGAGAGTGAGAGGGGTGATGACTGAGACCTTTAAGTACCTCTGAGAGGAGAACAAGGTCCAGGAGGAAAGTCTCTTTCACATGAGGAGCACCAGAACATGGGCAGCATGTTATGATGCTGGAGGAGGGAATTTACTTCAAGAGGGATGCAAGAAAATACTTCTTCACAGAAAGGATGGTGGACACCTAGAAGAGCCTGCCAGAAGAGATGGTAGGACAAATATAGTGGGGAGCTTCAAACATGCTTGGTATAGGCACATGGGAATAATAAACAGAGGTAAGGGAGGTAAGAGGGACACCTCTGACCAAATAGAGTCCAGGGTGCAGTGTTAGGCAGGGAAAATAGGGAAGACTAGATGCAGGCCCGGTGTCAGCACCCGGGCCACCCAGGCAAATGTCCAGGACTCCAACACCAGAGGGGGGCCATGTAGCCTATGGTAGTGTGTGGTACGTACAGATTATTTATTTAAATTAATGTTGCCAAATATGCCGATGCTGAATTTTGCTGTGTGATGCTGACAGGCCTGGCGCCACTGCTGCCACGTGAAAATACATTTTAAATCCCTCCTCCCTCCCGGGCCCTGAATGAATGAATGTTACTAATATTAGCCCTGCTTAGCTTGATTGGCAGGCTCCAATTCAACTAGGAGTGTTTGTAGTCATGGGAGGGGTGTGGGTGCAGGCGACCATCGCTGGAGTCAGAGTGTGGTGGAGAGGGGTTGGCCTGAGGGGCTGAGCTACCCTGCCATAACCGTTACGTTGTTATCTCTGACTTCTTTTGTGAAGGCGGGAATGAGGCAGCCACTGCATGTGGAGTGCACAGTGGGTCTATCATCTGGACCAGTGAGATCATGACTCGGGAGATGAGAGGAGAGTCTGGACATCATTCACAACCTGTTGTGTGTTGTGGGGTCTAAGCCAGGGGGAGGACTGATGAGCTGTGAAATGGACACGGGTTGGGTCGGTTCACAGGTCACGGGTTAACAGAAGGGCACGGGCAGCACCAAACAACAAGGATCTGGTGGGACGGTTGGAGCAGTGCTGTAGAGGAGACAGACTGTCACTGGAGCATCTGGAAGTTGGAGGCAGGTTTGTGGCAGATGTATGTCTCCTAAAAAATAATAAGTCTTGTTTCCAAACATCTGGTATATGCAACCTGTGGCAAATTCAATATTTTAGTTAAAGGCTTCTCCATCACATATTAAGTTACCTTGAAACAGTTTGCTGTCACTTTCTTTATACCTTTAAATCTCCATTTAAAAATGTTAAGTGACATACTGATCAGCCACCACTGTTTGGGTCAGTTTACTGTTGTTTTCCAGTGAAACTAACAGCATCTAGTTCACTGGTGATGGACTGGACACCAGGGAGCAATCCATGGGGTTAGGGAGATGTGGGGGTACTTCTGGGCACCAAGGAGTCATTAGTTGGGGCCAAGGAGAAGGAGGTACCACTGGACAGCAGGGAGTTATCAGTTGTGACAGAGAAGAGAGATGTGGTACTCTTAAACAGCAGGGAGTGATTGGTTGTGACCAAGGGGAGAGGTATCAATGGATACCAGGGAGCATTTGGTTAAGGCCAGGGAGTGGCAGTGGTGTATGATGGACAACAGGAAGTGAATGATTTTGGGGTGGAGAGAGGGTGGGTATACAACATAACACCATGGAGCAATCCACCAACTTGCCACTGCTCTGCCTCCCAGCAGAGTTCCCAGTTCAATGAATAAATTCAGTTTTGTTAGGTTTGCCCAAGAGAGCTGGCCTGTTGGCGCAGCGATTGAGCTACCGCTCACAGTGCTGGTAATCAGGGTTTGTAAACAAGCCTGGGCCATTGGGGACTAGCCAGGGGAGAAGGATGAAGTATCCCAGTAGACACTTTCCTCTGGGGAGTGTAGGTGACAGATGCTGGCTGACCAGAGGTGGAGATGCAGGCTGCACTGCAGTGCTAGGGGAAGGGGGATGTCAGCCGGTTCTGCTCGCTAGCTTGCTAGTGGGCATGGGCTTGTGCACCCTTGCTGCTGATGTCTCATGGGAATGGAAAAAACAAAACAAAACTGACTTCAACAGAATGATGCTGGTCTCCTGTAGTTCCCACACCGTCAATCATGGCATACCTCTTCCACCTGAATTCTGTCTCCAGAGGGCCTCTGGCCACCCCTGTGGCCCAACCAGTGTGGGCAACCCTGGAATATGGAGGTCAGAGAGTAAGATAAAAGAAGGCGGGGCTGGAAGACCAGTGGAAAGGGACAGGTTGGTGAGAGATGGGGTATTAAAAAAAAGATTTGCCTAAGAGTTTTGTCTCCTAGCCTTGAGCAGGTAATGTAGCTAAAACCATGTGGGGTATTGACTGCTTCCTAAACATTGATGCCCTCCTTGTGCAACCTGGTTGCTCAAGTTTTATCTTTTTGGTTTTTACACAGTTCTCACACTGCATTTTATATCCTTGCAGCTTGCTTTCGGTACTTTAGATTGCATAATTTGCAGTTTAGTGTTGTAGGTCTCTGTACTGCATGATTCAAACAATGTGCCAGCACCAGCAGGTCAGTCATCAACAACTTACTCAACAAATTCATACTGGGTGATGAAATTCTGACTTGTGTTAATTTTCTTTTTAATGTATATGGAAAGGAAAGCAAAGGATGGCTTCATGGTTCAACAGTGGTTCAAATCACCAAAAAAGATCCAATTCCTAATCCTAACATGCAGAGTGTAACAGAAATGGGCAATGGCAGCAGGGGTCATCAGGTTGGGACTCAGCGGGAACACTCTGTGCTGGTCAGGAATAAAGCCACGCCAGCTGTTTATGGGGTGGTTTGGGGGGGCCGGGGGCCAGGGGCAGTAATGATGTTGTTGCCACCACTGCTGACGCTTGGCTTGAGGTTGGGGGGAGGTGGGCTGCCTGCATCTCTCTGCCAAGTGCTGGGCCTAGGCCTGCACCTGGTTTGATTGTAGTTTGCCTTTTTTTTTCTTTTACACAGATGGATGGACAGGTCTGACTCTGAGGGGGGCCCACTGGAGGTACATGGCCCGGGGCATACAAATACCTGGAGCAGGCCCTAACTAGATGGGTCTACTAGTCCTTTTCTGCCAACACATTCCATGTTTTTATGTTTTGAACTTCACTTTGGATGAGGGTCCAGCAATTTTACCCGAGTCAGTTGCTTTCCTTGCAGTTCAACTTGTTTGAGGTATGGCTATCCTCACATGAAAACGTCTTGTTTTCAGGGCTCGAGTGTGCTCACTTACCAGGCCCCGATGGTGTTTCCATGCTCCTGTTGTCTTTTAATCAGCAGTTCATTCGCCCTTATCAGATCTTCGGGATTGTGATGCTTTCTCTCTAAATATCCTTTCTCACCACATCTGTAACAGAAGATGTACTCTTGCCATCTTGGCATCTCTGATGACTAGTGTCAGCTGGCCACATTTCTCCTGCAGAATAGGCCACCTCAGTGTCAGCAGTCACCCATGCAGTTTCTCGAGTCTGTATCACTAGTTGTGTTAGATTCTCAGTACATTCTAGCACTTCTTCATTACTCAGCACTGTAAGGGTGGTCACAGAAGCAGTCCCAATTGCACATTTGGGGGTTATGGCTCTCATTACTGGCAACAATCTCTCTCCTTGTTCTCGCACCTCTATCAGAAGCTCATCATAAGGTAGCAGCTTGTCTATGCAATCTCTCAGCCAGATATTCAACAGAATTTGATCAGAATACACTGCTCCATCTAATACTTGAGTAGCATGTGTATGATTCATGATGTCAGAAATCAAGTATTTTTTCTTGTAAGCTCTCTGCACAGCTTTCTCCAACCTCACAAGAAACTCAGACAACTGTTCTTCATAATACTTGGTCAACTATAACATGGTAAGGAGGGTTCCAGTTTTTTTCTACATGACCAAACATCCTCTCCAAGGCTGCTAAGTAATTCTGAGCAGTCACATTTGAGTTGGTAGCTTTGAGGACAACGACCGAATCTAAAGCAGGACCATGAAGACACTCTCCAATTTGCGGTCTTTTTTCCACATCAGATCATTGCAGATCTTGCACTATCTGGATGGCTTGGTCAACCTAGGTATCAAAGTCATCTTCCCTAGTGGAAGTGAGTTTTACACCAGAAAATGGTTGAAGTCTTCTATACTCTTTATACTCTCGGTAGGCCGTTGCACTTTTTCCATCAGTCTCCCCATGGCATCCAGCAAATTAGTTGCTTGAGAATTGTCCTGACCAGTCATGTTTAACAAAACTTTTAAATCCTGTTCTGACTACCATCTTGTTCTAGAAGTTTCTTGACCCCCCGGTTTCCTGCTGAGTGTGGTTCAGGCAAATGAGCAGCTGTGCTCCCCTTGTTATAAAGATGCCTAACCTTGTGGTCAATGGTCATTAATGATGCAATCAAGTCCACAATAGTAAGATCTTTTACGGTTTCCACAAATAAATTAAAAATATTTTTCCCAGGCACACTCACCACATGCTGTATTTTGTTCCTTCCATGGCCAATCAATTCAAGTATCAACAGAGACAACAACTCAGAGGTGTTCCTCCTCAGGGAATGTTACTGACTAATAACATGTTCTTGGGGTATAAACCTTGTTGCAAACATAGTATTTGGACTTCTTCAAATGCCGTTTTGAATTTCCAAATTTTCAAAACATTGCTTCCTAAATTTTCAAAGTTATCAAAATTTATGAAACTTTTCCAAATTTCTCTAAGGGGTAGTGGGCACTATTCCAGTGGTCCCAGATGTGTACAGCTGGTAAACAGGAGATCCCAGCAGTGCCTTTAAAGATGTGACTGGATTGCCATGGAGATATTACAGAGGTTATAATCTGTTACTATGTCCAAACCACTTCTGGAGATGAAAGGCTCACTCATCAAACAATGTAGTCAGCTTTTATCACATTTGATTATACCCCAGTTGGTGACAGTACTGTCAAAAGTTCTCTTGCCAATGTTTAGAAAGGAAAACCTTCTTCCTCAGGGCAAACAGGGTATCCCATGATTTGAGCGAGTCAATTTGGACAAAGTCAAAAGAGCAAATGTTACAAGGGCTGTCATGCTTTTACAGCAAGTGTAAGTGTTAACAAGCTTCTAGTGGTAGGGAGGTATCAGGGAATGTGATTAGTACAGGATGTAGACATTAGTATCTTAAGCTGCTTCTGAGTTGGTTGCCTAATGTAGAGGATAGAGTCACCGCCTACAAGCCTGGCAGATCCGGATTTGATACTGGGTCTGCAGAGTTTGCTTTTGTTTTTGTTTTGTTTGGAGAACTTTGTTTCTTTTAGTGGAATATTCCATTCCCACTGTTCCACCCATCTAATTTTGTTCCCTCCTGAGTTTTCCCCTTTCCCTGTGTTTCATCCCCCCAGTGTTTCTTATTTAAAGTTTGAGGGATATGGGAGGGCAAAGGTCCCCACAAGGGAGGTGCTGGGGGCAGAGCCCCCAAAGAAACAAAAAGTATAGCTGTTTCCTGCAGAAATACATTGAAATTGTCCAGGATTTTGCAGTGCGCTATATTGCTGGTCTCCATAATGACAATCAGCATTCTTTCTTCACTGATATTTTCGGCATTGTTTTGCAGTTGCCTTTATCACATGGAACTGGCAAACAGTTCCGACAAAATTATTTATGCACAAATTAGAGCATTTTGTAACATCAGTGCAGGTTTTTTTATCCATCTAAAATGAAAATCCTGCTTTTCCTCAACAATATTGTGTTCCATAGTAATTTCTTGCAAGAATTGATGATGCTAGTGCTCCATGGCCATACCACATACAGTACATGTAATTCATTTATTTTTATATTACTGCAAACTCAATCAATAAATTGCACAACACTGGCCCATCTGGTAGTTCCACTGTACTAATCCTCAGCCTTCCTTAGTTATTAAAGTTATGTTCTACATGTGGTACAGTGAAACATAATCTTTTTATAAAATAAAATGTTAACTCAAAAAAAATCTCTTTCATACTTGCACCAAAGGCTTCCATTCTTCAAGCTCTATGAAAATTATTTTAAATTCATTGATTTCCTATAATTATAAAAAAGTACATAGCATACCACTTCAAATAGCACAACAAAGACACTCAAGTCCTTACACTGCATATGTAGAATAGTGGATGGTTGACTATCCACAACAAGGCTGTTTCCATCGAGGGAGCTGATGATGTCATAGAGACCTCGAGAGCGAAGCTCGAGTGGTCTCCATGGCATCATCAACTCCCGAGATGGAAACACAGACTTAGTTGTGGATAGTCAACTATCCACTATTTTTTACAGTATATGGTTTCCCCCAAAATGGAGACAAGGTTCATACCTTGCATTGACCCTCCTGCACTGGTCCTCGCTTGAGTCCCCCAAGATACTAGTCCTCCTCACTGCAGTTATGCTGTTCCGATCACATCCCCAAATAAAGTGGTAGGGTACTAATCACTGTGGTCCCGCTCTACTTTTGCCGTAACTGTGCCAGAGATTAAAAAAAATGAACAAAAAAAAACTGCAAATTGAGAGTTTGGATACACAGAGCTGATTATGGCAGTCCTTGTCCAAACTGTCTGCTCGCCCGACCACTCGCTAACTGAATGCGCCATTTTAGAATGTATTTTTTTAAACACTGCCTGTTTCCACCAATCAGGTAGGAGCTCAAGGGGCAAAAGTTGTTGTACTATCGATGTGATGTCAGAATGATAGTACAACAACTTTTTTGACCTTTGAACTGTCCTACAACAGGATTTGGAAAACCATCATTTTCTATCCACAATAAACCCTAACCATACACTGTATACCTGTTTTTCACTTGCTGCCAAACCTATGTGTTAAGAATAGTATCGCTATTGAATTGTGAAGCGATTCTAAATCAGTCTAACCAAAAGTACTACACAAAAAAATTTTCCATTGTACTGGCTTTATACTATATTTATATACTGTAATAACCAAACATACTTTTTTCACATTATGCTGCCTAAAAACATGTATATCAAGGGTGGGGGTGTGGCTTGACCGCCATAGAAATGGCAGCATAATTCTTGGGCTTGTCTTCACTGAGAAAGAACAGTGGCGAGCTGGTCTAATCCCGGGATGTAATTGTGTTTTTGTTGAGAGATACGTGTCAGGGGAACTGCCCTTAATTGGTCGGTGTGGTTTTAAAAGTGAGATGTATCATTAAACTGCCTTAACCACTGGCGATTCGAGAGGGATGCAAGAGAAGGCATAGGCCCAAGCCTCGGGAATTAAGTAGCATCTGCCCCACGTAACCTGCAGATGGAGGCCTTACCAGCACCTGCACCAGCCCAATCAACCCTGAAGAAGGAGGAGACTGAGACTATTTTATCCACACGTTCCCCGATACCTGCTGCTACTGTGCAAACGCCTTCTGTGACTGAATCGTTAACTTATATCACCCGAATGCTGGAGGTGGTTTTGCTGCGAGTTGATACCATTAATACCACGCTTACAAACACCACGGCGGAGGTATGTGTGATGCAGGATCGGCTAAATGTAGCAGAGCAAAAGTGGAATCTCTGGAGCTACAACAGGCTAAATTAACACACAGAATACGAATGCAAGGACTACAACTGGAAATGCTGCTTGCTAGAGTGGAAGACCAGGAAAACAGGGGGAGGCACAATAACCTCTGCATTATCTGAATCCCCTAGGGGACTGAGGGAACTTCTATGGAAAGGTTTCTCAACGAGTCTCTTCCTAAAATGCTGGGGGAACGCTGGAGAGGCCTAGTTGAAATTGAAAGGGCCCATCAGATCATGGGAAAGAAAGAGAAACAGCAACTAGCCCAAAGGTCAATCGTGGCTTACTTTCTGAGATACTCTACAAAAGAACGTATATTGAGTGCAGCTCGAGATCTGGGTGAAATTAGATGGCAAGGGGTGGTGATTTCGATATATAGAGACTTTGCACATGAAACTGCGAATAAGCGCAGAGCTTTTGGCCCAATCAAGAAGGTATTGTCAGCTCACAAATTTCAGTACAGATTTAAAAGCCTTACCAGACTGCTGGTGTCCAAAGAAGGGAGGGAACTGCTGGCTGAGACGCCTGAGGAGGTTGAAAGATGGGCCTCTAAGTACTGGCCCAATCTCCCCCTACAAACTACATCCCCCAGAAAGCCATGGGAAACCTCGGATAATAGAACTAGGAACTGAAATCATCAACTACGGAACCCAGAGGACAAGACTGAGAAAGGACCAGGTCACTGGACTGATCAGCCCCTCAGAGAGAGATCTGGCCACACGAATGATAAGTCTGTACCTACACCGGCTGCTGACTCAAACTTGCCATTTCTTCCTCCCAGAAATAACAGTCTGGTTCCAAGACAGTGACAGCACTCCAGGAGTGGTCAGCAGCTTTCCCTGGATCTGCAGAGAACAGCCCCACCAGCAAAAATGCCTAGAGATGAGTCTCTAATACCTGGCCCTGATCGGCCTATGGTTGAATCTGAATCCCTGATTTCTGAGCAAGGGAACTGTATGGACTGGGCTGATATGCCGGAATCTTCCTTGCTGGAGGTGGTGGATATCTCTAATCAGCTTAAACCAGGGATAAAATTGTATGCGGCAGCGGTAGCTTCCGAAGAGATCTCAGCTTCTGGAGAATGATCCCTGATGACTAGCGGCTTGGAAAGAAGTTTGGCTCTTAGACTGATATTGTCTGCACGGGCTACAGTCATAATTTTTTTCTGCATGGTGTAGCAAACAGTTGGTTTAATAGCAGTACAGGAACTTAACACATTTTCCCCTACTTGTGATGGTTGAAACGTTTTAAAATAAAGGTCCCAGGTGGGCTCCCCCCCCCCATTTCCCTTTCCTATCTTTTCCCTCGATCACTACCTTCTAACTTGGATAGATGGGGTGTACAAATAAGGGTGAACTAGCTGAATTTCCATGTTTTTGGCACCTTAGGGTGTATAGCACTGCATGGGCAAGGGTTATGGGGGCCTGGCCAGTGTGTTACAATTGGGGAAGTTCCCTATCACTCTCCCCCTTTTTTCATTGGGTTGGTAACTACCCCTTCCTCCTTCCCTCTCTATACTTGGATTAGGTACCCCCCCCCGGGATTACACTTTTTCTGGGGAATGTTCCTCAGCTGATGAGAGTTAAAACCCAGAGAAGTTGTAACTCACATTGATAACCCCCGGCACAGACGCAAGTGGAGCTGAGGATACGGTCGTTGTCCATTCCCTTCCTAGAAATGTCTGTAGCAGTTAGCAGTAAACTGCTGGTTGATTATTATATAGGGTAGCTGAATTAGTTCTATATTTGTGTTCTGCTCTTATCAGAGCAGTACTTACAGTAAGTCAGATTAGTTATTATTGTTTACATATACACTACCTGTGGCTATTGTTGTTAAGCCGAAATCTCTCTTGTGTGTGGTGACATAGCTTTTGTCAGTTCTTGGATCATAAGGTACAGCAGACTCCTCAAGTGGTAGTCTTCAGTAGGGCACCAAGGTCCACTCCGGTAAAATATTACGGAGCAAGCCCTGCAGTTTTCGATATATGGTTAAAATGCCTCCTGCTACTATACGAGGTCTGTGTCTCATGTCATGGAACGTAAAGGGTTTAAATCACCCTATTAAAAGAACCAAAATGCTACAATTTCTGCGTTCCTTGCACATGGACATAGTTCTCTTACAGGAGACTCATCTCCTCTATAAATCCACTCCTTGGTTCAAGAAGTCGTGGGTTGGTACTATGTTTGCTAGCTCTGCATCTACTAAAACAAGGGGGGTAGCTATTTTAATACGGAATGTTAGCAATTGGGTAATGGAAGAGTCCCGAGTGGATAAACAAGGGAGGTGGGCAATAGTTAAATTAAGATCTGACTCAGACAGTCTGAGAGTGTGCAGTGTGCACGCTCCAAATATAGACCAAGCAGAGTTCTTTCCGAGTCTAAGCCAGGCTATTGCTGGATTAGCACAGTCAGACTCCACTACTCCTTTGATAATAAGAGGGGATTTTAATGTAGTACCATATATATATGTTTGGATAAATTCCGACCAACCCCTCAGACACACAGGAAGGCACATGCTGCACTCCAAGAGATGATAGCAGAATGGGGCTTAGTGGATGTTTGGAGGCGTGATTACCACCCTGGCCGTGATTACACATACTACTCCTCCCCACATGACACCCATAGTCGGATAGACTATTGGTTAGCTAACCAGCTAGCCTCGCGTGCCATCACAAGTACTGACATAGGCAGCATAATTATTTCAGACAATGTGCCTGTGTTGTGCACCTACACTGCTCCTGGGAATGGTAATAGGGCTACAAGATGGAGGTGCAACCGCTTGTTAGTTTGTGATCCTGAATTTCAAAAAAGAATGCGGGAAGTAGCTTGGGAGTATTTTACTTTTAACAAGGTGGGGGAAGTCTCGGCTAGTATGATCTGGGAGGCTTTTAAAGCCACTCTGAGAGGGCATATCATTGCCTTTGCTGCAAAGAAAAACAAAACCCTGAAAAAAGAGATAGAGATGCTACAAGCAGAGCTTGCTGACTTAGAGGGCCACTTTAAGGCATCCCAGACCACTACTGCGACAACTAGGGACCCCTCTTTGATAAGGCATATAGTGGGACTCAAATATCAAATAAATTCACTACTACAACATAAAGTTGAATGGACCTGCCTGAGGGCGAAACTTCGGTACTGCGAAGGGGATGACAAAGGGGGGAGGCTCCTTGCCTACCAGTTAAGGAAACAACAAGCATCTGCAAAGATCCATGCTCTACGTGCTCCTATGGGCTCAGTGGTTAGTGACTCAAAAGGGATTAATGAGACCATAAAAAACTACTACCAGACACTATATCAATACAGATCCATATATACAAGGGAGCAGCTTGCACATAAGCTATGTCAGTTTTGTCAGGGGGTTCACATTGCCCTCACTAACCTGAAACCAAATCGATCTCCTGGACCATCCCATAGTGGAGGCGGAAGTGCGGCAAGCACTATTCCACATGGTCAAATGGAAAGCCCTGGGACCAGAAGGAATGACCGTTGAATTATATCAAGCTTTAGACCAAGAAATTGTGAACCCTCTGCTGCTTGCACTGCAATGTGCTCACTCTACAGGCTCCCTTCCCGCCACTATGAATGAGGCTCTAATTACGGTCATACCAAAAAAGTCTGACGACCCCCCTGAACTGTGCTCATTTCCGCCCCATATCACTATTGCCAGTGGACACGAAGATCCTGGCTAAAATATTGGCTACTAGATTGCAAAATATTCTTGACTCAATTATTCACCCTTCTCAGGTTGGCTTTATGCCTGGAAAGGTAGGCTCTGACAATACCAGATTATTGCTGAACCTGAAGTGGGTGGCAAGCAGAGCTAAAACTCCCATGGCTGCCTTAGCCATAGATTTTGCAAAGGCCTTTGATTCGGTAGAATGGAATTACCTTCATGAGGTTCTCCGTATATATGGATTTGGTCCCCAATTCTGCTTGTGGGTCTTGACTCTTTATAACTCCCCCAAAGCAAAGATCCTTACTAATTTTACTAACTCTCCTTCCTTTGCACTATATAGGGGTACACGCCAAGGCTGCCCCATCCCCCTTACTCTTTCTAATTGCTCTGGATCCCTTAATCCATGAGACTGACAATAAGAAGGGGCTATCAGGCATATTGGTGCAGGGTAGGGCATATACTGTGGCCGCCTATGCGGATGACTTATTACTTACCCTGTCTCACCCCCAAGAGTCACTACCAAGAACTCTTGGTTCTTGCAGATTTTGCAGAGTTATCAGGGCTACAGGTGAATAAATGGAAGACTGTACTTGCCCCATTGAACCCACTCTGCCTACCAGAATGTCTTCATGGCACAGAACTAAAATGGGCCCCGCAAGGGTTTTCATACTTGGGAATTTACATACCTTCTAATTGGGCAAATTTCAAATCTGCTAATTGTTCCTCCTTATTAAAACAGCTAAGTGTAGAAATGGAGAGATGGAAAAAGCTACATTTGTCTTTGATGGGTAGAGTGGCTTCAGTACGCATGTTACTACTCCCGAAGGTGTTGCACCTATTTAATAATCTCCCAATGCTCCTGTCCCCCAAACTATTTGATACTCTGGAAAGAATGGTTTCCTCTCTAGTGTGGGAGAAAAAGGCACATAGGTGGGGGGAAAAACAAACCTAGGGCACACTGGACTAGGGGAGGCCTTGGGGTCCCATGGTTTCTGAATTATTATCTGGCATGCACTGCGGCACAGATAACAAAGTGGTTTATACCACCTAATACATCCTAGCCAGTGTGGGTCAGCCTCAAAAGAGACCTGGCAGGTCCCATTTCATTTTGATCTCTGTTGAGTACTAGTGGATCTGCGGGGAAGGGCCTCTCCCCGATCATATGTCATTCCCAATATGCCTGGCGTCGCATTATGACTCTGTCAAATACCTCCAAGAATGTTTGGGCACCACCCCTGGCCTATGCAGAGTTGTAGCATAACACCTTTATCACATTAGAGGGACAACCCCTTAATTTGTCTACCTGGGAGGCAAAGGGAATATGCTATGTGAGGGATCTTATGGTGCCTGGTTTGAATACATTATTATCCTTTGACCAGCTGAAAAAGAAATTTAGCCTTCCAAATACTGACTTTTGGCGGTATCTCCAAATACGTAGCCTTATATATGCCCTCTCTTCCCAGATACAAACAGATAACAAGTGGAAGTGGCTTTCCACCCTACATAAGGAGATGTCCTCTCGGGGGTGCATAGGTAAATTCTATGCTATAGGTAGAGACTCCTTACCAGATGCTACCGAACTCTGTAGAACTCAATGGGAACAAGAGATGGGGTAGCAATACAGAGCTCCATATGGACTGGGTGCCTTCAAAACATGCATAGGTTATATAAGGATGCTAAGAGTAAATTAATACAGTTAAAAATATTGTTGGGATGGTATAGAAACCCAGCCATTTTATGTGCGGCAAGATTATTGCCAGACTCTGACTGTTGGAAATGCCAGCAACCGGGATCCCACCTCTTTCACATAATGTGGGAATGCCCACAACTTTCTGACTTTTGGGGGGCAGTTAGACGAGACTGCTGCTTAGTTTTAGGCATAAGGGACCTCCAGCTTGATCCCAAATTGCTAGTGGGGGACATGTCTAGTCTCCTTACACTCCCAAAGGCCTTAAGAGAGTGGGTCATGGTAGCTCTACTAGAGGCTAAACGACTTCTTCTAATGCAATGGAGGCAAGTCAATAGTCCATGTATAAGTCAGTGGCATGCAGCTATAGCTAGATTGGCACTGTTGGAAAGGCTGACCTATGCTCACCGAGGCCAATTGGTCCACTTCCATAAGAAGTGGGATTCTTATTTTAACTCGCCACTATGCAGAAACCCCCAGTTAAGGAACTCTTCTCCTATTAGTTACTAGAAGTGCTATATTACATGTTCCAGATGCCTAGCATGAAGGAGTAATTACAGTCAAGAAGGATAGGATGTATTTATGTGAATGTATGTGAAGCGAATATAAGTGATTAGCCTGTGGTTATGTATTGTATAATGTATGAATATGGACCTTGAAGACCTTGTAACATGCATGAGAGAGGAATGAACATAGAAGGGTACGACAATGCTGAAAAATCTCAATAAAATCTTCTATGATAAAAAAAAAATAAAAACATGTATATCTTGTTCTGTCTCGTGAGCATATGGTGCCAAACAAAAATGTTTAAGTATGATAAATGTACCTTTTGTGGTAAGTGCATAGAGCCTTGTTGGCAATTTTCAGAGATCAAATCTCTGCTGTGCCATTCCCTACAAAAACAAAGCAGGAAAACCACTAGTACCACCAGCTCATGCAATCAAATTCAGTAAACATAGTATTCTTACAATTTAGCTTTCTTTTATTGAAGTTTTTCTTTTTTTTTAAATCTATATTTTATGTCCCCAGTATTTTGCAGAGCTGGCAGCTGGCCTTCCCCCCCAGGGGAGGGCTCGCATCCATTCTCGGCTGGTGTCCCCATCACTGGGATCACCACGGGACCTTCATGGAGCCTGCTAGCTCTGATTTTCTCTCTTCCCCTTGCTGCAGTCATGTGCACACGTGTGGAGGCACGTGCACACCCCGATCCACAGCACCCTCTCTTTTCTTGCCACTCTCCACCTATACTACCCCCAGACCTTTACCTGGGGGTAGCCATGCAGTGAGAGTGACCAGAACCCTGCCCAGGAGAGGAAAGCTGCCCTGCAGTGGCACAATCCAACTCCCACCCTTCCCACCCCACCTGACCCCCATGACCAAAGCTCGTTCCCAAACCTGGGTTGCCGGCATGGCATGAAGTGTGACTTCCAGTGCCTCAACCCTCAGTGCCACCAGGTTGACTTTTATGGAAGTTTTTTTGCACTTCCCCAGTCTGTGCAGGGTGAACAAGCTGGTACCTTGCCCCCTTCCCCAACTTTAAGGGTGCTCAGCATAGGCAGAGGAGCAGTTCAAAAACTGCGGGGTCAGAACAAATGATATCAAGATATGACAGTTTCACGGTCTCAGAAATAATTTTATCAATACTGTGGGAAGATGATTCTACCATCAATGGTTCATGGTACACTACTGTTTTCTGGTCTTTTAACTAGTTCAGAGGGGTGTTTTTTCATCTGTGCAATCTCTCTATAAATATAGTAATAAGAAATATGTACCTTCTTAATTTGCCTGGCTTCTAACTTCCGTGTATGAGCCAGGTTACCATAGAGTGCTGCAGCTGCAGCCCTGCCCCTAAAATACGTTTAATGATGACACAAACTAGGGAAGGTGTTTGCAGGCGCTCTATGTAGAAACAGTAGTAACAGGACTGGCGGGGTGGGGGGGCTCTCTAAACCTAGCTGCATTATTTTTGATGGATATCCTACATTAATGGGGTTAATTATAGACCCATACATATAGAACGTCCAGTAAAAGTAATGCAACTACATTTGGAGAGTCTCCCTCCTCTTATATCCTATTAATATCTACACAGAGCACATGCAACTTGTTCCTTACTTTATGTCCTCATTAATCTTATTTTAGGGGCAGAGCTGCTGCAGTGCTCAGCAGCCACTTGGCTCGTACATGGAAGTTACAATTCAGGCAACTTGATGTGCATATTTCTTTTAAAGCTAGCTCCTCAGGCAGCCTACTCCTTGGTATGAGTTGCCTGCCTGGAGTACGTCAGCTGCTATTTGAGATACTGTACACACACAGCCCCACCCCCATGCTGAATGCCAGAACATCTACAAATTATATCTCCCTGCATTCAGTACTGGACTCTGCATTCTCACTGACCAGATCAAATCTAAAATGAGGTTTTAGTGAAATCAATAGTCATTCCAGCAATATACAAAGGATTCTAAGCAATAAAACAGTCGCTCAAGTGTCTAGTGGTGTTATTAGGGCTGCAGTGGGCAGAGCCCTGCAGATCTTTCACTTTGGGAAAAGGACTCCGCATTCCTCACATTCTTTGTGAAGGAACAACATGATGGAGTGCCCCATAGTCGCCTCCGCACAGTAGCACTCCGCTCACACTGCACTACTTCTTATTATGGGGCATTGCCCATGTTCCCACACCCTGGCACAATATATCAGTTGGGGGGGTGAGGATATAGCATGCACCAAGCAGGAAAGGGATCTTGGGGTTATCATCTCTGATGACCTCAAGGTAGGGAAACAGTGTGACAAGGCAGAAGGTAAAGCAAATAGGATGCTGGGATGCATAGGCAGGGGCATCACCAGCAGGAAAAGGGAGGTCATAATTCCACTATACAAGACACTAGTGAGGCCCCACCTGGAGTACAGTGTACAGTTCTGGAGACCTTACCTACGTAAGAACATAGACAGGGTAGAGAAGGTTCAGAGGAGGGCAACAAAGATGGTACATGGATTGCATCACAAGTCCTATGAGGACAGGTTGAAGGAACTGAACATGTACTCCCTGCAGGAGAGGAGGGAGAGAGGGGATATGATAGAGACATACAAGTATCTTACAGGGAGGAACAGGGTGCAGGAATACACTATTTTTAAGTGAAAAAGATGTTCCAGGACTAGAGGGCATGGGATGAAGTTGGAGGGAGGACGATTCAGAGGAAACGTGAGGAAGAATTTCTTCACAGAATGGGTGGTGGACAAGTGGAACACTCTGCCAGAGGAAGTGGTGGGGGCTGAAACAATCACGGGATTTAAGAATGCATGGGATAGACATAAAGGAATTCTGGAGGTCAGGGGTAAGGGGCAACAGACTTCTAGGAAAACATAAACTGAACTTGCAAGTTCAAATGGGCAGACTGGGTGGGCCATAGGCCCTTATCTGCCGACACTGTCTATGTATCTATGTATCTATGTATCCCTGATGATTTTGAAATAAGGAACTAGGCAGAAATCCTGATCCCTGCAAACTGAAACAGAAGTTACGGCAAGCACACCACACGCGTGACCTGAAACTTTACAGGTATCTTTGTAGGAACTTTGGTCACATAAATCAAGTTTACTTTTGTTCTACTGATTCCTGTAAGGGGCACATCAAGTATAGATTGCATGCAGACCCTTTTGCTTCCCCTTTTGATTCAAGAACATTGGATGATACAGAGGTGGGGGCAAAGGGCGGAGCAGCAAGATGGCCGCAACGCTGCTCAGCTCCTCGCAGTTCTGCTTTTGAAGCACTGTTTAAAAGTTTTTTATATGCACTTTTTGTATTCTGCTTTCCTGTCAATCAATGGATGAAACTTATGTTTGCTCGGAATTTAGTTCACTTTACCTGTGTCATTCTGTCACTCCGGTTTGGTGCTCATGTTTGATTTTGAGCACTTGCTTATAGTCAGCAATCTGCCAACATGATTAGCCCTGTTGGCATAGTATGTGGTGCTGTCTGAAGAGTACAGCCCTGCAGCCTTGGTGAAAAAGGGCTTTCAGTATGTCTGTGATACTGAAATAGTGATTAATTCTGCAGTTGTGAGCTTTCCCCCACTGAGCAGGGGAATTGTCTCTCTCACTTGTTTTATTCTGCTCCAGGCATGGGAAAGGGGTATCAGACATCTGCAGTCATGACAAGTCAGTTTGTGGAGTGAATGGGTGTTGGAAGAAGCAGCTTCTGACTGAGACTTGCTGCTGTTAAAATGCAATATGTCCTAAATTTTTGAAAAACAGGCATGCCAAAGTTGCCTGGGGACTGGTGTGGGTCTAACCAGCTTAACATCACAAATTTGCTTCACTTAGAGAAGCACTTCTCTCCCCTTCTCCTTGCAGGTGTCTGTTGTGAGTGAACCATAAAGCATCTGGGGCATAGAGGGAGAGAGGTAGTGATAGCCGAGGAATCGAGGAACTAAGCAGTGGAAGAAGAGAACTCTTTGTGAACTAAGAGAGTAGCCCCGGAAGGAATTTAGAGATACTTGTTTGGAGCCCTCTGACATGCATTAAAATGGGAATGAAATTGCCAGAATAAATCATGAATGCTGCAGCGTCTTTTGTTCTGGACGATATTATGGATTGTGATAAGCACAAATACCGGAGGTACACTCTCCTTTAAACAGAAAAGATCACATATTCGCATCTTCTAAGTTTTATTGATGTTACTGATGTTCTTTGAATCTGCCATTTGGCCATAAGCTGTTTTTCATAAAAGGTTCATTTGCGTAATATTGGATTTTAATATTTGAGCGAACAACTGAATGTGTTTTATGTGGACAATTTTTGTGCTGTAAGATTTGTGAGTAAGAGTTAGTTTGGCATTTTAATGCACACATATATTTTCTGGTTCTAGTAGAAAGAAGTATGAAAGAAGTATGAAAAAATAGCTACTGCAACTTAATATTTTTTTAGTAGGAAATTATTTATTGTGTAAGCTCATAATTCCTTTTAGGAACATTGATCCAAGGCTAAAGACCCTTGTAGTTATTGGGTATCATTTGTTATGATAAAATGCCCCACAATGGGTGGATCTACCTGCAACATGGAGTCCCATTATATGCCCCAGAAGTAGCCAATAAGTGTGGCTGGATCAAGGGTAATTCAAGGGACACAGAGCGGCATGAGTTGCAGGGTGCCTCTATGGACGTTCCTCAATGCCAGTTTGTCTGAGTGTCCATCAGGTAGGCACAGATGTGACATGCTGTGAATGATTGAACCCTAACTGTGACATGGAGTCCCATCATGTGCCTCAATAGTAGCTGACAGGAGTGGCCAGATGGGAGGTGGTGCTTGGGTCACAGAGCAGCATGCTCTGCATGGTGTCCCAAATGGCTATGCCCCCAGTGCCGGCATGCTCCACTGGCTACAAGGTAGTCTCAGATGGTCACGGTGTGATCAGATGGGTCTCTCTTGTAACACATAGTCACATTACGTGCCTTGGGAATGGCCCACCAGAGTGTCTGGTTAGAAGGTGATCTGTGGGGTACGGAGCAGCATGCACTGCATGGTACTTCTGATAGATTAGTCCCATAGATACAGTGTGTACAACTGGTTATCAGGCGGGTATGCATGTGACAGGATGTGACTAGGTAGGACAAACTCTGTGGGACAGAGTAATTTGACAGGGTGCCATCTGGCTAATTTTTGTTTTTAGACTTCTTTCTGAATGCTAGACTGGATTGATTTTGGTCTTGGCCTGGAGAGGTTAGAATAGGCCCTCTCCAAGTAGAAAATTAATCAGTGGGGCACAGTGAATTATATTCTGGCCTTGAAATTCAAGAATAGAGTTGATTGAAACAGCTTTTATTAATAGTATTGATGATGAATAACAAGTTACTTACTCTGCTTCTGTCTCTGTCATAAAAATGTTTTCAAAATGTTTAAAAATATTTTAGTTTTAAAGAGACACTGTCAACCCCCTTAGGCCTCAAATTGTCTCTAGTTTAAAAAACACATTTTATGATTGTTTACATTCTATAGAGACTATTGTTGCAGCTGGTAGCTTAATTCAGATCCCTTTTTTCTTTCAAAAAGTGAAAAACTAACTGCCCCTCATACTGGTGTTACCACACCAAAACATGTTTGCTTACATTTCATGACCAGCTCCCACTGCATCTTTCCTGGACTCAGGAACACCTCCAACACAATCTAGCCATTTATTATGCATTGGGAGTAGAGGAGACTATTGTATCATGAGTGGCTGCACTGTTTGAGGGTGTTCCTAATGTTCAGGAAGTTTTCACTAAGAGTGTTTAATGATTTGAAGCAAAAAAAAAACTGGGCATAGCTATACATTACCATGCATTTTGGTTCTAATAAGCAATGAGGAAGATAAAACAACTGGCAACATCAATGAACTTCAGAGACAGTAAGCAATCATAAAATGTGTTTTTTACCTAAAAATGTTTGATGCAAAAAAGGTTGACTTGTCCCTTTAAATTTATTAGCTAAGTTTGTGTAATATAAGAGAGTGACAGGAATGTTTGGATATTTTCATCTTATAAGGCACAGATAAAAGATTTAGCTTAGCAATTGATTTGTTTTGGTAGGAAAAACACTTGTATTTACGGCATTCAAAATGTGCATCTAAATGTGATAGCAACAGTTACATTTTCCATTTGTATGGAATGTGTTATTTCCTTTTAGCATATTGTAATGGCTTTTTTAGCTGAACAATAAACTTGAATACATTGACCTGATAAGGGATATAGAGGTGATACATGCAGTAAAGGGTATGGTATAGTCACATAATTTACTGTAGAAAACGTGTACCAAGTGAGATGTATATGTTTGGAAACATGACAGTATTTCACCAAGCATTAGCTCCAGCACAGTATGCGGACCGCTTAGGTGGCAGCATTCAGCCAAACAATTTGTTGCCCATATCCCCAAATGTATAGTACAAAACAATCCCTCACCTCGACACTGAATGGTGGTTCATCTCTACAAACAGCACATAAACTTCAAAACAAGTTTTGCAAGCAAAATTCCTCTAAGTATAAAAATGAAAACCAGCTTCTGTTGTGGAATGTGAATAAAAAAATCATAACGAACCCCTTCTCAAATCTAAAGAAAGCATTATGTGAAATCAACCAGCTCATTGGTGGAGGGAATATGCAGCTGCCTGGATAGGAAGAACTGGAGATCCAAATAGATGAGGTTGTGGGTCTCTGAGCCTTTAGTGTGAGTGTGGGCTAGTGGATGTTTATATGTGAGTGTGAGTGTGTATCTGAATGTGTGCTTGTATGCATGGAAATTAGCTGCAGGCTGCAGGTCTGATCACTTGCAACTTCCTTCAGAAACTGAGATCTCTCTGGTCAAGTTTCATGCAGCAATCCCACTAGAGCGCCTGCACCCACACCCCTTCAAACCCCCACAGATGATTGCACACACACACACACACACACACACACACACACACCCACACACCCTTACATGCCAAAGCTAAGGCTCTTCACTTTAGTCTGCAAAGCCAATCACCTCTCTCTCTCTCTCTCTCTCTCTCTCTCTCTGTGTCACACTTGCCTATGCATGTGCATGCACACACACACACACACACACACACACACACACACACACACACATGCACACACACACACACACACACACACTCTGGAGCTATGCCCTAAAGGGAAACAAATCTGTAGTTTATAAGATCAAAACGTATACATTAGCAAACATCATCTTTCTGATCACAGCATGTGCTGGAGGTTAATACTCACAATATCTGTCTAGCCAAAATTGCAGATATGCAGGTTTATAAACAGACTAAGCACATTAATTCGCTGTATCCTGATGAAACGCCCAAAACATCCTACTACTGCCTGCAAGCTACACCAGCTCCCCATCAAGCAGTGCCAGTCTCATCCTAACAAACTGTACCACAGCACTGCAGAAAGCATTATACTGTACACCCCCATAAAAGCCTGGGGCAGGATTCCTAAGAATTCATTCTCGGCAGTTGCTGCAACTGATTGATACCACATAGTGCTCCTACACCACAGTAATCAGCCTGTAAGTCTGATCATCCTGTATAAATATGTGACACAATAAAGACAACTACCAACTCCCCCCCAATGCTTGAATGAATAGAATACTGTAGTATTTTCACTTAGTCAATAACACAGGTCCGTGTAAGGGAGTTACACGGCATGTAACCACAGAAGTATAACTGAAGACAAAACTCTCCATTTCATCCAGGTGAGGAAACATCTACACTAAATGAACATTTTGCAGGGCAGTGATCCTGAGTCTGGATAAAAGAAACACATAAACCATTACAGGCAGAAAAAGGCCAAAAGTCTATCAAGTCTGCTGTGATCCCACCCCGCCACCACCAGAAACATAACACTGACATTGGGGGTGCATAATCCCCAGTGTCGTGAATAGGAATCCTCTTTTTCTTAAACCTGAAAAGAAGAAAACTGTCCATCATTGTCTCTTGCACTGTTATCCCCCCACCCAACCCTCCAACTCACCACCCACCACCACACTCCCCAAGCCCTTATTTACCCACTGGGACATCCAGCATTGTAATCTTCTGTGGACCACAAACATGTCTTCACTCTTCAAAGCCAGACTGCAAACTGAGGAAACAGGTATGCGTTACAATGTATTTCAATGAGATTTTGAACTTAGTGCCATAACTTGGTCACTTTTGCATAATTTGGCCCCACATTTTTGACATGCCTTCTTTGGGACCCCACCTCATGAACAATTGAACCGTCATTAGGCAGATCTGTCCTGAAAGATGATTTCATGGTCCCTGTGTAAAATCACCTTTCAGACAGGAGCTGACATTTTCTCTGCCCTTGTTCATGAGGTGGGATCATAAGAAGGCTATGTTGAAAATGTGGTGTCAAAATATTAAAAACCACAACAGTTATGAGCCTACATTGATTTTTCTGAATGCAGCCTCTTAACTTTGGTAATTTTCAATAAGTTTACTCCACATTTTTAGCATAGCCTCTTCATTATGGCACCTCATTAATGTGACTGCTGTCATTTTTCAACTCCTGTCCAAACTGTGTTTTTGCCTACTGAAAGTTGATTTTGCAGTCCCTGCGCAAAATCACCTTTAGGCCAGGGGTTGAATGTTTTCTCTGCACTTTTTTGTGAGACAGGGTCTTAATAATGTTACATTGCAAATTTGGTGTAATCAAATTAAAAAACAAATGTTACATATTTTTACCCCAACGTCCTCACCTGCAGGCCTATTGGCTCTGGCCAGAGGTTGTTTTTTCTACAGCGTTCACTCTGCCCCCTGTCCTCATAATATATATGGTTTATAAACAAAATTAGTGGGCTTTATCCCCACCACCCCCCTCACACACAAAAATATATGACCTATCCAACCTCCTGGCATAACTGGAGAATGGTGGGTCCAAGAAATAGCTTAGTGTGGTGCTCATGCTTCTCTGTAAGCATAATCACTACTTAATATTACAGTAGGTTAAGTGTTCCACTTTCTTTTCATTCTTTGTAATCCTAATCCTCACTGTTACATTAGTATGTACAAGGTTGCAAAAGTCATATAGGTGGTTACATCCAGACCTGTTTGTTCTTCCCAGTTATTCCAGGAGTCAAGAAGCCTTACTCCAGATGCCATTACTTCTGTACCCACCACAGTACACCCATTATGCTACAAACAGCATGGTTACAATGCTATAGATATGCTATGCATTAACAAGCATAACATTTTATGTGGGTCAAAATTTAAAACTGAGTGGCACTTGTACCAGTCCCCCACTCTGAAATGAACAGTGCAGCCTTTCTTCTTCATTTTGAGTTTGCATTAGCATTGCTGCTGCTTTAGGCTACACTTCCAGCACTAAGCTAGCAGTATAGACTAGAGGTTAGGGTAAGGAGCTGTGAACAAGTCTGGTACATCTAGCAGGGCTAGGTTTGATTTCCAGAGCCTCCACATGCATACTCTGTGACCCTGAGCAATTGCTCCCAGGTAGTACCTGAAAACAGATCTTAAGCCTAGTAAGCCTTATCCAGTTACCAAAGAATAAAAATAAATACCAAAATAAAAGGAGCATCCCATAGGCTTTCATCAGTATTCTCAATAAATTGTTTTTGAACACTCATAAACATAATTTCTGGTGACTAAAATTAACTATCATGCAGCAGACAGTGCTCCATGACTTTATAGGACAGTGGCTGTACTAAAACCAGGGCCACCTTGTAAATAAGCATTGCTCAATGGAGCCTTTTCCAGGTAAAACACACACACTTTGGCATCCATTTTCAGGGAAGCAATTAAGCACTTGACAATTTTTAGCCCTTGTCACATTCCATTCCTAGGGAAAGGCTGATTTATACATGACTAGGATTTCAGACTTTTTCTTAAATTTCTGAATAATACTGGTTCTACCCTATGTATTTAAAGTGAGTTCTTTGCAAAGCCTGCCACTGTCTGATGAAGAGCTCTGCATAGCACAAAAGCTTAAATTCTTTAAATCTTTTGTTGGTCAAATAAATGGTATCAAACCAACCATTTTGTTCATCTTTTAGAACAAGGACCAATACGACAACAAACAATTCTTCATGTTCTCCATTAAGTCATTTATTATTGTATCGCTTGCTTATTGTTTAATTTTGTACTTTGAAAAAAACGAATATATTTTATTTATGAACAATTATTATGGTTTAATGCACATGTACTGGTGAGTGACAATGTGATTGTCTCCCATCTTGTGCATGCTCATGGCTATTGCTTACTAGTTAATTACACGCTTTATTAATGGTGGCAGTTATGACATCAGAACTCCACCACCTCTAACATGCCAGTTTAACCACTGGTTTGATTCCCACAATCTCAGGCTACACTTTCCTACTATGTGACTCTGAGGAAGTCACTTACCTGTTGCAGTGCTCCCTGGTAGTCCCACAGAACAGGCACTTGTGTGGCTATGCCTAGTGGGCCTAACCCAATTACCAAATTAAAACAAAAAATTCCCAGGTGATCAGCCCATGATTGCCAGTTGCATTCCCCTAAATGTGTTACTATTATGTTCACATAAAGGCATAATAATAAACTGCTACTCCATCAAGTCCCCTCCAAAAAAAACAAACCCCAGTCAGTCATTAGCAGCTTAGCAATTGCCCCCTGTTCCCCCAAAACACACACAAACACACACACACACACACACACACACACACACACACACTCTCTCTCTCTCTCTCTCTCCCTGCAAAGAGAAAACCCTTTTATTTTCTTCTTTATCAGAGGACCATTCAGAAAAATTCATTAAGCTCATCTGACCTTGGCTCTAGCTGACTTCCAGTGAAGGTGTGTGGTATGTGCTGCAGACTTAAGATAACTTGCAGACTTAAGATAAAAGGCTAGTAAATCCTGTATCAAACGTGGTGGGTCAGAATTTACATTCTGACCCTTACTTTTGAAAGTGAGGAATCAGCTGATGCCCCTGACTCCTCGGGTTTGCTGTCTATGGCCCTCAATGCTTGTTCATGTGTGCTTAAACACATTTTACTTCCTTCATCACTGTGGACCCAGGTGGCAATGACCCTGCAGACATTCCAGGCTCTACTGTATTGCTGCCATCTACAGGCAGCACTTGTTTAGACCTCCAGCCTGATTCAGATCCTGTCATACAATTTCAAAGTGCAGAACAATTTCTAATTAGTGATATTAGCAAAACTAAATTGAGCAGCTTGTAAATCCAATACCGAAACACAGAGCTACTTATTTATATCCATCAGAAGTGTCTGAGCAGGAATTCATGTGTGTGTGCACACACGCGCGCGTGTGTGTGTGTGTGTGTGTGTTTGTTTATTTGTTAGAACATTATATTTTCTTGTAAGATAGCTAACCCCAGATTGTGCAAGAAAAACACAGAGGGAAGAGCAGGAAAGGGACATTATTGAGATGTGAGCTTGAGCCAAAAAATGCATAATTTAACACTTTGGGATTACTGTTTTTTGTTTCATTTTTCAACTTGTATGAGTGCCTACCCACCCAAACATTTTCTGGACTGCTTGTTTTCTAGTTACCTTTTGTGGAGCACTATAGACATTCAGGTTTGAGCTAGCTCTCTGCTTCTTTCAGTACTATGGGAAATGTGTACAGACATCATCAGTATTTTATTTTACATTGTTAAATGCAGTGCTTAGTTGGTATCACTTGTTGTAAGTGGTGACTGTCAAAGAAAGTGAAGGCCTGATATACTGAACTGCACCTATGTTGCAGGGGGCATTGGGTTTATTGGAGCAGTAGCCCTCCCTGTCTCAATATAGCATTTTGTGTGAGGAATAGCTACAGAATGTGAACATTACATGTAGGGCTGTGCTGGAACCTTATATGAGGAAGCAGAAAGTGCTGCACACAACCTTATAACATTGGGTTAGCAGTGTGAGCGATATGATTGGTGCAGCACTACCACCTGACTGTGCATTAATGAGTCATATACTCATAGTTGATGTGAGCAGGTGTGATAGTAAATTAGTGGGCAAAATGGAACTTTTTTCCTGGCCAACAGCAAGAACGTGAAAAGCAGCCATTGCTGAGAGCCAGCTCAGTGAGCAATTCTGTGTTTCCCACCCTCCCTCCCACGCCGCAGATCTCAGGGAAACCCCTCTTACAGTGACTGGTGAATGTAACTGATGTTGCATCAATCATGTTACTGACACTGCTAACTGTATCTGAAAAACGTACGGCATCAAGAACAGTACCGGGGGGGGGGCGCTGTGGAGCCTGAGCCAAGTGGCAGCAAGTTTAGTTAGCTCTGCACTTGAGACTTTAAAACTATCAAAAATCATCCTTTTAGGGTCGATATCTAAGAAAATAAATACTCTAGATCAAAGGAGGAGATAAACAAACCTAGAACGGGCAACCCACGGAAAGATAAAGGTGGTGGATCTAGCAACAAAACATCGGGGACTTCTTAGGCGGCTCGGCCTGGTTTGGAAGTGCAGGCCACAGTACACCAGGCACCCGAGCAGTCTTTGACTTCAATCAGTCACAAACTACAAAGATTAATCACTTCTGTTGCTGATCTAAATAATAAAATGGACACATTTGCAACTAGAGTGTCAGTTGTCAAGAAGACTGTAGAGGGGCTGCAAATGGAGGTTTCTGATGTTAAAATGCAAACTGATTCAGCAGTGGTGGCAACTTCCCTGCTAATTAAGGAAAACACCCACATGAGAGACAGATTTTAAATACTTGAGAATCAGGCCCAGTCAGCACATATTAGAATCCTAGATCTGCCAGAGGGAATCGAAGAAGACCACCCGATTATGTTTTTAAGAGAATGGCTTGAATTTAAGTTATTACCTGATGGACAGAATCTTGAGTTTATTCTACAGAAAGCATACCATATCACACCTCGTGGATACAAAGATGATCTGGAGAATCCATGTACTCTACTGCTGGTCACAGAAGGTGTTGGCACCAGGGACAGGATTTTACGTCTGGCCAGACAAGCGGCACCGATAACACAAGATGATCGCTCCATTTATTTGTATCCTGATCTTAGCTATGCAACTAGATTGTGTCAGAAGATATTTAAATGAAGTTCAGAAACAGCTAAGGGAGGCATCGGTAATGCATGCGATCATCTATCCTGCCAGATTAAGGGTGGTCCACGATGGGAAAGTTTGGCTCTTTTCAGACCCTTTGGAGGCCAGCAAGAAGGCCTATCGACATATCAGCAATAAGCAGCACCATCAATGAGAAACAGGGGAAGCGACCTTAGATTCGGAAGAGAATGGAGAGGATTGAACTCATTTAAGTACTCTTATGCATTTCACTTTGTTGTAACCTTATTGCAGTTGCCGTTCTGAAGAAAATTATTTTTGTTGACTCTCAGCCTTGGACAATATTTCTTAATATGGCCATTTAAGGGCAATGTTAAACGTGATCTTGTTCTTTAAATTGTTTCTTGGGGCTAAACTTGAACTCAGATATTAATGTCTTGGTCCCAATGTTTCCATTTAGTTCTTAAGATTTTTAAAATTTGAATGAGCAGACTTTGTAATAGCCCAAAGCTACAGTTCTATATGACCATTACAAGTCTACTGTTATCTCCAAGATTAGAAACTTAGTACATATATCACTTTGAGTGCACTGAGCATTTGCTGCCTTAATAATAATAATAATTAAGGACATTATATTTTTCTTTAGAAAGATAGTATGGTGCCATTAGCCTCTGGGGGGGTGAGGACGTTTGGAATTTATAAATCTGTTACTTCAGCTGCAATGTAGTTAGCCATACTGCTCATGGGCTCAGTATCACAGCACTTTTTATTGCTTTATATACCTATTAGCTTGTATTTTAGTTAACCCCTCCAATGTGGTACCATAATGTTTAGGATGCAACTCTTCTAGGATTAATGATGTTTTTCTCTGTGGATTATATAATGCTATGTATGGCTTGTCCTAGACATGGAAACTGTCATCTGTATGATTACATATGAAACTATATATAAAAAAAAAAAAAGAACAGTACCGAGTTCCATCAGTCCCCCCCCCCTCCCGGCAGTCACATTGCTTCTGTAGCTTCAGAGCACCCCATGTTATAATGAGCTGCACATAAATCCCATCATATATTTTGTCCTCCCATCCCATCACACAGCATTTATAACTGATGTGCCCCTTGGCAACTGGTGTTTCCCCTCCTGGCCCCTCCTGAACCATTTGTGTGCAGTGTGCCCCTTGGTGGGTGTTTCTGTCATCCCCTTCCCCAGCACACACAAGAAGAGGGACCAAAAGACAGATAAGTTTCTCTCCAAAGTATTCCATGTGCTGAAATCTGTGCCTGACATATCTCCCATATCTACACCCCCACCAACTGTCAGATAGTGAGACAGTAATCTGCCATCCCGTCCTGCAGCATTTGCTGCCTCTCTCCCCCCTCCTTTCACACCCTTGACAGGACTACACTAGAGGACTCCACCTCTTTTAAATACCTAGGTGTCTGGCTCGACCACCACCTTAACTTTTCTGCACATATTGACTCTATCCTGAAAAAACTGTGCCCCAAGCCCGGTGACCTTTACAGAAACTGGAGTGCACTACCACTACCGGTGAGGCATGATTTTGTACAGAAAATGATCCTCCCCATCTTTGACTAGAGTGACATAGTCTACAGTGCTGCTCATATGTCTTCCCTTGCCAGACTGGACTCACTCTTCAATGACTTCTGTAATTTTGCCCTTGACTCCACCTCTCGCACTCACCATTGCACCCTATATCACATTCTTGCTCTACCTTCCCTTGAGTGCAGATGCCTCTCCCACTGCAACAAGTTCACCTCCAAATTCTGGTTTGGGTCCCTGCCCTCCTACCTCTCCTCTTATCTCTCTGCTCCTGCTCCCAACTCCCACCCTCTTAGATCCTCTGACTCTCGCTGTCTCACTATTCCTCGTTGTAACACTTCCACTGGTCAGGAAGCTTTCTCTTATTATTTCTCTTAGACTCTGAAACTCACTTCCTTCACCTATTCACCTTTCCTCCTCCCCTTTTTCCTTCTCCCTAGCCCTTCGCAATTACTTTGCCCCCAACTGCACCTGCTTCTAGCCCCCTTCCCTCCCCTTACTCCCCTCTCTCTAACTCCAGTACTTCAATATCCCTTCTCTGACTTTCCTTCCCCTTCTTCCTTCTCCAAGTGCTATGCTCCTTTGTTCCTTCTATACTGGACGTTTACCCTGTCCTCCCCCTTCCCTCCCCTTACTCCCCTCTCTCTAACTCCAGTACTTCAATATCCCTTCTCTGACTTTCCTTCCCCTTCTTCCTTCTCCAAGTGCTATGCTCCTTTGTTCCTTCTATACTGGACGTTTACCCTGTCCTCCCCCTTCCCTCCCCTTACTCCCCTCTCTCTAACTCCAGTACTTCAATATCCCTTCTCTGACTTTCCTTCCCTTCTTCCTTCTCCGTGCTATGCTCCTTTGTTCCTTTTATACTGGACGTTTACCCTGTCCTCCCCCTTCCCTCCCCTTACTCCCCTCTCTCTAACTCCAGTACTTCAATATCCCTTCTCTGACTTTCCTTCCCCTTCTTCCTTCTCCAAGTGCTATGCTCCTTTGTTCCTTCTATACTGGACGTTTACCCTGTCCTCCCCCTTCCCTCCCCTTACTCCCCTCTCTCTAACTCCAGTACTTCAATATTCCTTCTCTGACTTTCCTTCCCCTTCTTCCTTCCCCAAGTGCTATGCTCCTTTGTTCCTTCTACACTGGACGTTTACCCTGTCCTCTCCTTCCCCTCCCCTTGTAGCACTAATCAGCCTCCATTGTCTGGTAGATTTTATTTTCTCCATTCTTGTTCCAATTCCCTACTGAGCCAATGTCTCAGCCTCTCTTTTACCCCTCCTTCCAGCTTTGTGTTCCCTTTTTACTAGTCACCTAGTCACTTCCTTCCTCTTCCCCCGTCTCTCTCCCTTCCAATTTTTCCATCTGGGTCAGCCCTCCTTGCAGGGTTTCCTTGCATCCTGATGGGGGATCCTGGACCTGGCTCTCTTTGTCCCCTCCCTCCTCTCCCTCTCTCCTCTTTCCTAAGTTTCACCAGCACTTGCTAAAGCCTTGCTTCCAACTCTATCAGCACTTCTGTGTCTTTTTGCACCATCTGGTCCCCTAGCCTTCAGTGGCACCATATAAGTTTTCCTGGAGGTTTACACCCCAGCCCCTGACTTATGTATATAGTACTGTAGTTCACTGCTCTTTTATGAAAAATGTTTCCTGTATTGTGTTATTATGTAATAATGTTTATACTACGTTTAGTTGCTCTCCCTGCCCTTGTAACCCCACCCCCCCAGGATGCTTCTGGAAATGAGTAGTTCCACAGCTCATGTTGTCTTTCCTGATGAAACATTTTGTAAATAAATAAATAAATTTGTAGGTGCCATGCCCCTAGCTGCCTGTTGTTTCCACTGCCATCCCCTCCTCAAGCAGTTATCCCTGCTGTGCCCCTTGGTGGCTCTTTGGCCCATCCCCTCCTGCAGCACATGTGTCCCTGATGTGTGTCCCACACCTAGCATCCCCCCCAATGAGTGATCAGACACAGTAAAGGATGTGTAAGTGTTATCTCTCTGTGTTCTGTCAGTCTTGCCACATCTGCTGCTGTGTCTGTTGGGGAAGAGAGAGAGAGAGAGAGCAAACCACTGTGTTTTCTTTCCGTGTGCATCCAGTGCAGTTTTTGTTTTACAGAGACCAGTACAGAAAAAGAATGAGATGTCACAAGTAGCAAAGCGGTGGGGGGGGGGCTGCTGAGCACCCAACATGGTTGCTGCTTAGTTTTTATCTCCTGCAAGGATCAAATTTAAAAGCTTAATTTCTATCTTCTTCTGGACAGCTGACCACTTAAAAAAGCAATATTCTTTGTCGGAAGGGCTACTGAACATAAACTGAGTCCGAAGAAGGATCATAAACATGCCACTCATCATATTGAAACCTTTCTGTCTATGATGCCTACATCGAGAGGAGCAGGCCTGGGCCCTTCTGCATCAGCTGAGCCATGAACAAATGAAACTTCCAATCCTCAGATCATGGCATTTTTGCTTAAAATTCAGGAGAACGACGAAGAAACTAATCATAGACTGGCAGCGTTGGAGTCCAGATTTAAGGACCTAAATGAAAAAGTGAGTGCAACTGAAACAGAGATTCAAGCACTTAAAGCAGAGCTGAGTCACCAGCAAACTAAAAATGCAACCTTCGTGCAAGACCTGACCTTCCTCTGGGCTAAACTAGAAGCCCTTGAAAATGCTCAGAGACAACCGAATGTGCGCATAGTGGGGTTTCTGCCATGATTTGCCTCTTCAACTGAAATCTTAACAGTGATTAATAGACTTATCTTTACTGACCTGGCCTTACTGCCTGCTGACTTGGGGATCACAGTAACCAGGGCCTTTGCTATCCCCATACGCTCCAGAAAGGGCGCGGGTAGCGCACGTCCAAAGACTGCTATCGCTACATTGTCAAATTCAGAGAGCCAAATCTCACTACTGCGAGCTTCCCTGCAAAGGGAGGACTTGGTCTGGGAAGGCAGCAAGTTCGCCTTTTTCCCAGATATTTCTTCACAGTCCCAGATTAAGAAGAAGGTGCTGCAACTCACGAAGAAACTTCTCCTTGAAAATGGTATCGAGGCTCAACTCCTGTTCCCTGCGAGGCTTCAGATTAAGCTCTCCAGTAAGACCCACATACTAAAGGACCCAGATGCTGCTGTTGCCCTGGCTTCTAAATTACTTGATGGTCAAACTCAGCAAAAAGCTGCTCTGGACTTGAGTTCTGAATTGGACACTAATGACTGAACTTGGGACAGTTTACTTTGGTGTTACCCTTCAGTGCTATTTTATTCAGGGAAGCAAATATTTCTTTTTTCAGATTGTCTGATCTTTGCTTGAGCTTACTATTACTGTTGGATATGCCATGTTGGTGCTAGTATGTCTAAAGGTTATTGTTGACTTTTCTGCCTATTAAGGGATACCACAAATGTAGGGGATATATTATCCCACTCAATTTGTGAACTATAACCTGTCTCCCTATTTGTTAGCAGGTCTGACATGTGTGATAGGGGTGCTAAGCAACTTAATTGAGTCAGGCAACCTGGTTAAATCCTAGTTTTAGTCTCTCTCTCTATAGGACAGCCCAACCCTCCCCCTTTAGATTCCTACGGGGGGCTGAAATAATGGTGAAAAGTTTTTTATGGTATAAGATGGATGAGAGCGCTGCTTTCTACATTATTATCCAGCCAGAGAATAATTTCCTAGTTTTTCTGAGGTTGTTAATCACTAGTACAGATTGAATAATAACACTGTATAATCCTATTGTACACTGACCTGTATCTGCCTGTGATGTACAACATCTGTTATCTTATGTGTCATATGCTGTATGGTGTATGCTGTACTTCATAAAAATTTAAAAAATAGCAAATAAAAAAAAACCAAGAAGCAAAGCGAGACTAAGATGGGGACAAACCACAAGAGAGAGACTCAGCGACAGTCAGAGGAAAGTGAGTCATGAGGGTGAGGTCCTGGGGAAACAGCAGCATCCAGTTGTCAACAGTGCACCCTGCAGATCAAAAGAGAGGGAACAGAAACAGATTGAGGAGCACAGTGGCACATGTGCAGGTAACTCCGTCTGGGTGCAGGTGAGGTGCGGGGACAAAGCAGTAGCCATTGACAGTGAAAACAGGAGAGAGAGAGAGAGTGAGTGACAGGTAGCCAGCAGCACAACAAGACAATGACTAAGCAACAGGCACAGGAAAGTGAGCCATGCATATATAATGTTTTATGCACATACAAATATTTCAGCACTGTATTTGTATGTTCACAAAGCAAATTACATATGCATGATTGTTGGGGACTACTTTTCGGCTCGGCAGGATACAGTACCATTTTCCACATTTAAACAGCAAAAAAAAATATTTGTGTCTCTTGCTTTAATTTTTACACATACCCCATGTTATAAGCACAATAAACAACTCCAGGGTGCGTCTGTGGCCTCATGCCTCACAATGCACCTGGGGTGTTCATTAATCCCCAATAACCGCACACCCTGTCATGGGTTATTGCTTACTTATACAACCCTTTGTTGAAAACATGAAGTTGTGACACAGAACATGCCCCAGAAAGATTCCACATGGAGAAAACATTTTGGAAAATATGCTCTACTCTCTCTTCCCCAACACACCAACTGCAGTTAGCATTTAAAAATGTGATTAATTACAGGCACTATAATGCTGCACAAATTTAAGAGGAAAATGTTTAAGCTGACATAAACAAAAACAAAATATCCTGGATGAGCAGTTGTAGTAGTTGATAGCAAAAGATTCTAGAAATTCCAAAGATCCACTGGCTGAGTGAAATTCAGATGCCAAGCTGCTGCTGTGGTAAAACATCAAAGTAGCTTTTGCCTCCTGTAGTCATGACCTGCCAAAACTGAGAGGGTTTCTCAGTGGCCGTTGCCTGTCTACACACCTGTCATTGTCTGCCTCTTCAAATGATAGCTGTGTAGCACCTGTTGGCCTGGTTGTAATCTTCTGGCAGATGTGCTGCCACAAGATTACTGTTATGTATTTGAAATGGTAATGCATTGCTTCACTTCTGCCACTTGGGGGCAGCATTCTGAGATGAGTAAGCTAGACAGAGAGCAGTGAGAGAGTGTCGTTGCTGAAACCAGAGAAGCACCTAAATAAAAAAGAAAGCTGCTCTACTCCTGTTGCGGTGTGAGTTTGTCAAGTGATACCAGAATAAATGTTAGAACATAACATAATTGGCGACGAGGTGTTTAGTTACTCTCCGGTACCTTACCAGAATGAACTACAGCTGTGAGGGTTTTCCTGAGACGTAACTTTTGGATCCACGAGTGAACCCGCGAAAAAGCATAAAGATGCCCACTACCATAGAACATATTGATGCCTTTGATGAAAATGTGGAACAATGGACAACTTATATTGAGAGATTTGGACATTTTGTCACAGCAAATGATATAAGGGATGAAAAACAAGTGGCTGTGTTACTGAGTGTTATGGGCAGCACAACGTACAGTTTGCTGAGAAGTCTAATAGCGCCAGAAAAGCCCAGGGAGAAAACATTTGCCAGTATTGTGGAGGTCTTACAGACACATTTCTCTCCTAAGCCTCTGGTGATTGCTGAAAGATTTCACTTTCACAAACAAAATCAAGCAGAGGGTGAGTCTGTTGCGCAGTATGTGGCTGTTCTAAAGAAATTAGCTGAGCATTGCGAGTTTGGCACCCATTTATATGATGCCCTCCGAGACAGATTTGTGTGCAGTTTGAAAAGTGAAGCTACACAGAAGCGTCTCTTAACGGAGGCGGGACTGACATACAAGAAAGGGAAAGAGATCACTGTATCAATGGAAACAGCTTCACGGGAGGCTCAGCACCTAAGTGATTCCCTGAAAGTAAATGATTTATCCTTCTAATCCGCCAGGAAGCCTAATAAATGTGGACATTGTGGGAAGGCTAATCACAGTGATAAGGATTGCTGGTTTAAAGAACAGACATGTTATAACTTTGGGAAGAAAGGCCACATTGGGCGAGTGTGCAGAGGGAAAAAGAAAGGAGGGGAAATCAATGGAAGCAAAGGGAAGCAATTTTCAAAATGTAGAAAGAGAGAAGTACATCATGTGGAAACATAGGGAACGTGCAGTGATGACACTGATACTGAATTAGCATTGCATGTGCTGACTCTTAAAATGGAAACGGCAACCGTCTGTGTAACACCTGAAATTGAAGGGAAACCACTGAAAATGGAATTGGACACAGGGGCTGCAGTTTCATTGATTTCTACGGACAAGTATGAAACTATGTTGAGACATCTACCCCTGCAAATGACTGACGTTGTACTGAGGACATACACTGGCGAAGCAATTTCACCTGAAGGTGTCATCAAGGTGCAGGTGAAAATGAATGGGCAAATGGCACTGCTGCCTTTGTACGTGGTTAAAGGTAACTACCCTTCACTCTTAGGCCAGGAATGGCTGAAGAAAATATGCCTCAACTGGCAGGAGATAAGGACTGTTAATACGGGTGACTACAACACTCTAGAAGCAGCGTTGCAAAAACATACTCCTTTATTCAAAGGGGAGCTAGGCACAATGAAGGGCATTGAGGCAAGAGTGTTTTGAAGCCACAGCACAAACCAAAGTTTTGTCAACCTCGCAGTACCTTATGCACTCAGACCGAAAGTGGGCTGAATTAACTCGCCTAACTGAAGCTGGAGTCTTGTCACCTGTACAGTGTAGTGACTGGGCAGCCAGTAGTGCCAGTGGTAAAGAAAGACGGGTCCATGTGAATATGTGGAGACTTTAAAGTAACCATAAATCCAGTTCTGTGTGTGGAACAGTATCCGATTCCACGCCGAAGACTTGTTTGCATCGCTGGCACAGAACAGCGCTTCAGTAAGCTGGATTTGTCACATGCTTATCTACAAATGAAAGTAGATGAAAACTCAAGGAAATATCTCACAATAACTACCCAAAGGGTCTCTTCTGCTATAATCGCCTACCTTTTGGCATTGCATCAGCTCAGCCATATTTCAATGAGCTCTGGACCAGGTTTTCGAGGTCTTCCAAATGTTCACTGTTACTTGGATGATATACTGGTGACCGGAAGGAATGATGCAGAACACCTGAAGAACCTGGATGCAGTTCTGCAGCGATTGGAAGATTTTAGCTTGCGTGTCCAGAAGGAGAAGTGTGAATTTTCAAGACTTCATTGGAGTACTTGGGCCATACCATAGATGCAGCGGGCTTACACAAATCGCCTGAGAAGAAAAAGCGATTGTGGGCGCCTCCAGCACCGGAAAATGTGAGCCAGTTACGTTCGTTCTTGGGCCTGTTAAATTATTATGGCAGGTTTATTCCCAATCTGGCTATGATTCTTAACCCACTAAATGGCTTGCTGTGCAAGGGGAAGTCCTGGTGTTGGACAAAGGACTGCGCGAGCGTGTTTAAGAAGGCCAAAAAGCAGCTTGTTTCTCAAGATGTGCTCATTCACTATAATCCACAGCTGAGCATCAGACTGGCATGTGATGCCTCACCTTGTGGGGTGGGAGCAGTTCTTTCTCATGTTCTACCAAATGGGGATGAAAAGCCAATTGCCTTTGCATCCAGAACTCTCAGCAAAGCTGAACAAAAGTATGCCCAAATTGAGAGAGAAGCATTGGCAATAGTGTTCAGGAGTTCGCAAATTCCACCAATACCTCTATGGTCGGGAATTCACACTCCTCACTTATCACCGTCCCCTCACGACCATTTTCAGCCCCCACAAAGGTATTCCTTCCATGGCAGCAGCCAGAATGCAACATTGGGCTCTCTTGTTATCAGCTCACAACTACCGCATTGAACATAAGAAGGCGGCTCTTCATGGCAATGCTGATGGGCTCTCAAGATTGCCTCTGCAGGTAGCTCACAGTGACAAAGTGGACACTGTCGATGTATTCTACATCAGTCAGCTTAAGAAACTACCCATCACAAGTTCTGAAATTAAAAAGGAGACAAAAGTTGACCCTGTGTTGTCTCAAGTCTTGGACTTAGTAACAAAGGGAATTTTACTGTGAACCAGGACATTCACGGTGAGTTATCACCATTCCGTCAGGCGTAATGAGCTTTCAGTACAGCAAGGGTGCCTGATGTGGGGTGTCCGGGTGATTGTCCCTTCAAAACTACGTACTTGTGTTTTGGATGAGCTACATGTGGGACACCCGGGTGTAGTGAGAATGAAGGCTTTAGCTAGAAGCTATATTTGGTGGCCAGGGATTGATTTGTAAATTGAGCAACAAGCAAAAACATGCACTACCTATCAGCGTGTTCAGAAAATGCTGTGTCCCTCACCTCTACATCCCTGGATGTGGCCAGGTGCACCATGGCAGCGCATTCATGTAGATTTCTTGTAGGGGCCAGTGGAGGGGTTTATGTATGAATTATTGTAGATGCCCACTCAAAAGTGGCCCGAGACTCAAGTCATGGACACCACTACTACCAGTAAGACCATTCAAGTGCTGCGAGGACTATTTAGCCGTTGAGTTCCTGAACAGCTGGTCAGTGATAATGGACCACAATTTATTTCGGTGACTTTGCAGCATTTTGAAGTCAAATGTTGTGAGCATCTCGTGAGTGCCCCATATCACCCTCTACTAATGGTCTAGCGGAGCATTTGTGCAAACCATGAAGAATGCTCTGAAATCAGCGAAGTCTTTGACCTTACAACACAAGTTGGATAACTTCCTGCTGGCATGCGAAATACACCCCATGCTACAACAAAGGAACCTCCAGCAATGTTGTTTTTTCAGCATGAAACTTGGCTCCCGTCTTGATTTGCTTAAGCCAGATGTGGCATCAGAGGTTTTGAAGAACCAAGAATCTCAAATACTACACCGGCAAGCTCGCTCAAAGGATAGGCAGTTCATTGTTGGTCAAGAGGTGCTTGTTCAAGATTACCGGAAGGGAGAGAAGTGGACCTCTGGTGTGGTGACATCTCAGACGGGCCCAGTGTCGTATACAGTTGATGTTGAATCTGGAAGGAAATGGAAATGGCATGCTGAACAGCTTCTAGATCTTCAGCAGCACACAGATGGGGACACCTCCAGGGAAGAAAACCCACGGGGAAATGTGGATTCCATCTGCCGTAGCTTACAGAAGCCCCACTACGGAAGTCCCAACACCTTCTAAAGATGCAGAGGAGGAGGTGGAGAGGAGAAATGGTGAGGCTGTACAACCACCAACCGAGGATCGGAGGGAGGTACCAGACAGGGCAGCTATGCTAAGGGTTGCTCACGAGAAACGTTATCCATCCCGAATTTCAAAACCTCCAGATCGTTTGAACCTGTGAGACATTTAAAAGAAACAAATGTTTTGTGTAGTTAGAGAGCCAGATCAGATTATTGGGGCAGAATAATCCCCTTGACTGGTTTGAGGCCTGGGGCAGTCTACCCCCTACCTCTAGCATAGTATGAACCATCTTAATAATAGCGAATAATGCTAATACTTGTTTATTCGGTAACAATATAATTTAGTGGGGAGGAAATGTTATGTATTTGAAATGGTAATGCATTGCTTTACTTCTGCCACTTGGGGGCAGCATTCCGAGATGAGTAAGCTAGATAGAGAGCAGTGAGAGAGTGTAGTTGCTGAAACCAGAGAAGCACCTAAATAAAAATGAAAGCTACTCTACTCCTGTTGCGGTGTGAGTTTGTCGAGCGATACCAGAATAAATGTTAGAACACAACAATTACCAGCCCAACTGATGATGTGCAACTGTGCAGATTGCACCGTCATTCCTGGACCTTAAATTTCAATCCTCAATACCAGGTAAGTGCCCTGGAATCAGATATATTTGTTCATTATTGTCTAGATGTATAGACTGGGAGCTGAGGTATGTGGGTGCATTTATCCAAAAAAAAAAGAAAGAAAACAAAGCTGGCACCACTAATATCTGGTCCAGTACTGTACCTGAAATAAACTGTGTAACTGGATTCTGGGTGGAAGTGTCATGTGTTGTTTTTATGAGGGGCCAAGTAGTTACAAGACAGACTTTTTTATTTTTATTTTTTTTATAATAACTGGGTTAGGCTTTTTCCCATAGGGAAACCGTGGCGTAATTTGTCGTTATAAAGGAGTGTTTATAACGGCAAACACACGCACAGTTTCTCTCGCTATGCATATGCCTAGCCTATATCTCTTCCGGGTTTTCACCGATCGCCACCAGATTTCTTAGTCAGTCGAAACTGCACCACCGCCACTATCTTTAGGTGGTAAGTAACTATTTACAAAAAAAAATTCCTAACAAAAATCACACCCAGAAGGGGACAACAAAACAAGAAAAAGTAAACTGCTGCTAAGCGACCGAGGATTCGACTAAAAATCATCCACACCACAGCCGCACCAGATCATTTATTTTATATAATTGGCTGTGGCAAAAAAGCCTAACCCAGCAATTATATGAAATAAAATATGGGGTAATGTGTGTAAACTCGAATTTTATACATACCCTCTGGGTTGGATGCCTGGATAAACCCCTCGAGCTTCGCTCTCGGGGTTTATATGCCATCCAACCCCTCGGGTGTGTGTAAAATCTCGTTACACACACCACCCCATACTTTATTCTCTATATTAACATTTTATTAAGCATTTTTATAACATAGTTACATAAAATATGAAGGATCAACAATGCCGCTACCACCAGTCATACCAAGCCAGAGTAACAACTCCTTGGAGATACAATCTAAGTACCATAACCAATAACCCCACAAACTACCAAGAACCCCCCTAGCCCCACCACCCACCTCCGCACTCTCCCCGCAAAAAACAGAGCTAGGAGTTTCTATAGAACTACACACAAAATTCCTCCATATTCAACGAAGAACAATCTCTGGAACTAAAGGACAGCCAGGAGCCCACGAAGAATGAGGTGCATGTCCCACTTAATACTGCTCCAATTCTTCTGGGGTATCCCCTGCCTTCCTAACTGCAAAGTGTCCTGGAACATATCAGGACCTACTGGGGTGGAATCCAATTCCTCCCTTGTGGGATAAAGATCTGCATAAATGACAAGAAAGGACCCCATACCTTTAAAAACATTCCTGGTCTACACCTTGCAATGTACGACATTCTTTCAAACCCCGTTACTTTCAGCATACATTCATACCATTCAGCCAGCGAGGGAGTGTCTGGTCACTGCCACTTCCGAAGGATCAGCCTCTTGGCTTTGGTGATAGCAGTGAGAAACCAGGCCCTCTGACAGCTATCCAGCTGGCCCTGGACCCAGGTGTTTCCCAAGATCAAAAGAGATGCATCCCAGGGAACCTGCTTCCATAATACTGTCCCAAGTATCCCCCAAATCCTCTGCCACCATCTCCTTAAGGCCAGACACCACCATAGGATGTGAAGTAAAGACGCTCCCTGGCTGTCATAGCGCCAGCAATTTGAATGCGAAAGAAGCCGCATACGAAACAGGGCCTTGGGGGTTCTATACCATAGTAAAAGGGACTTGAGATGCATGAACTTCCCACTCGCATCCCTGACCTGTCCGTACACATTCCTCCATACTTCTCCCCACTCTTCATCTGTTTGTGGCTTCCCCAGAAGACCTTCCCTTCTCTGTTGAATACCTGATGTATCAGGCATTACATAATCTCATAAATGATGGTAAAGCAACCCCCACCTTAGGAGGGGTCCAGGGCTTCTGCATCCTACTTTGTGCACCAAAAATAGCCTCCCAACCCCTATTTTTTCCTTGCCCCCCCACCTTTTCCTAAGCCCTTTACGAGATGCCGCAACTGAAGAAATTTCCAATGGTCCACCTTGGACAAATCTGCCTGCTCTTGGAGATCCTGAAAGGTCTTAAATAAACCCATCTGTTCCAATAAATAAAGGTCTTGCACTCTTGTCAGCACCCCCCTACTCCTACCTCTCCCAGAAAAGAGTCAGTCCCCCTATGGAAACCCTCTGATTACCCTATAAAGGCCAATAAGATAATGGGACCCCCATTGGGTACCAACAAATCTCTTAACTTGATGCCAAACGTAAATGAGGTAGTCCATGAAGGCCAGTCGTCCAGAAGGTAGTTTATCGCCGCACAGGCAGCATTCCAGGGGATAAGGGAAATACCAATCCTGCTCAAATTTTAGCCACCTAATCTGATCCTCAAAACCTTCAGTGTGGAGCCACAGCCAAATTTTCCACAGCCCTGATGCAAGATAGTAACCCTTAAACCAAGGGGCCGCAAATCCTGCCTTGCTATATGGAACCTTTAAATGATCCCTAGATATCCGAGGCCTCTTCCCTTCCCAGCAGAACCCAGATAAGACCTGATCCAGTTGTTTCCACCATGACTCAGGAATTTTCAGGGGTAGGTAACAAAGAACATTCAGCACTTTTGGGGTGAACATCATACACACAGCCTGCACCCCCCCCATAAAGATAGTTGTAAATGATGCCATCTAGCCATGTCCCCCTTCAAGGACTCCAATAGGAATAGCAGATTGAGAGCAGGACATTCCAACAGATTCAGAAAGATATGTATCCCCAGATAGGTTATCGGACCCTCCATCCACTTAAAGCCATCTCCTAATTGAGGAAGACTCTGAGTACTTCGGCCCATCAGGACAATACAAGGTTTGGCCCAATTATTCCCAAGACCAGATAACCCCTTAAACTGTGCTAGTAAGCATGTTAGGTGGGGAAGAGAAGCGGGTGCAGCTCCCAGCGTAAGCAAAATATTGTCTGCAAAAAGCATTGTTTTGTACACCCAAGACCCCACCTGCAGACCCATCATCTCTTTTGTATCCCTAATCTTCTGGGCCACAGGCTCAATTGCCAGTTCAAATAGTGCCAGGGAGAAAGGGCATCCTTGCCGAGTCCCTCGCGACAAATCAAAGGACGGAGAAAGTTTACCATTCATCAGAACCGAAGCTCCAGGATGTTTATAAATGAGCTGAACCTGTCGAATCAAGGTTGGGCCGAAGCCAAATTTCTCCAGGACCACAAATAAATAAGGCCATTCAATGGAATCAAAAGCTTTTTCTGTGTCCAGTCCCACCACCACTGGGGTCATGGAAAGTGATGAGGACACCCTGAAAAGATCTATCAATCACAGCAAATGGTCCACCCCATCCCGCCTTCCCACAAATCCTGCTTAGTCTGGGTGAATGAGCTGAGACAACAAAGGAGCAACACGATTTGCTAAGACCCTGGCACAGGACAGACTTTTGAGACCATACCAAAAATGTAAATGCATAACTATATGCCCCAAATGAATTGTGTTAAAATCTTTGTTACAACCCTTAAAATGGCCCGTAAAGTGCACCACAGAGTAAGGGTATTTGTATTTATTTATTTTACTTGGAAAAGGCTCCATTGAGAAAGCTCATTTACAAGGGACCGAATCCTGACATGTCCTGCTCTCCTAATGCCATGCTAGCATCCAAAGCCACTGCTTGTCCTCCCTTTGCCCTTATCTAAACTGCTGTTTATATGCAGCATTAACGCCACCTGCTGCTGGCTAATATAAACATCATTGTGCAAATTCAACTATTTGTTTTAATCAAAAGTTTAAATTTGAATTCTAAAAAATGCTTTTCAGTAATAATATCAACAACATTTGAAAAAAGTTAAATGTAATAAAAAGACCCATTTCATAATTACAATAAGCACTCCATCAGTTACATTATGGTGGGCGATTGGCCTTTCTTGGGTGTTGGAAGCACTCAGCTTTGCCTTGTGCTTCAACACACCTGAAGCAGGCCTTTATTTCACCATAATGCACTCCCTGTGATGACTAATTGCTTAAGTAATTGTTAGTACTCATTGCTAAGCTTAAGGAATACCCCCTGTAATCTCAGTTTTACCTCCATGTCAGTTATAACCTTCTCACTGGCCTCATATATTTTCAAAATGTATAATATTCCCCCCAAAAAAAAGGTTAGGCATGCAAAAACATAAATACAAATTAAAAGGCAATACATTTAGAGCATTGCAGTTACCTTCACAAATTGTCCCACTGGTTGAATATAAAGGTTATTTTAATTTGTTTCTTACTTTTTTATATATATATGTTTTTTATACACCCGTTTTTAATTGATTGACCTGAAGTAACAAGACAACTGCTGCCCGTTGGCAGCCAAATGTGTTGTAGGCACTGGACTTTATGAAGCCACAAGATCAAGGAAGTTGCACATCTGTGCACAGCCATCACTAATAACTCAGCTGGTGTTGGGGTCATTGTCCCTTGATGGTGGGTTGTGTGACATGATGGTCTTATTTAAGTGATACGTTGATGTGAACTACCCATCATATCTGATCACATCCAACTTGCTTGTAATGATACTGTCAAAGTTTTACTGTCTTCAGAAGGACTTGAGGTGGAGGTGTGTGTTATAGTTCTTGCACTACCAGGACTGCTGGGAGTGGTGAGTCAGATTTTGTTTCCTTCAGCACCAATGGGAGTCCAAGGAGATTTTCCATCTTGAAGCATAGGCTCCGGATCTGCGCTGTCCCAAGATGTTGACTTGCGCGCAAGCATGGCAAACCAATATAAAAACATAAAAAGGAAAGGGACCTGGGGGTAATCATATCAGATGACCTTAAGTTTAGCAAGCAATGTGAGAAGGCAGTAGGGAGGGCTAGGGGTACACTGGGATGCATAGGGAGAGGCATCACCAGCAGAAAACAGGAAATTGTTATCTCTCTGTACAGACAGTTGGTGAGACCCCATCTGGAGTACTGTGTGCAGTTCTGGAGACCCCATCTCCACAAGGACATAGAAGGGATAGAGTCCAGAGGAGGACAACCAAAATGGTGCAGGGTCTGCAAGAGAAGCTGTATGAGGGGAGACTAAAGGAGCTTAATATGTATACCCTTGAGGAAAGAAGGGAGAGGGGGGACATGATAGAAACTTTTAAGTACCTCAGTGGAATCAACAAAGTCCAAGATGGTAGCATCTTTCAGAAAAAGAGACGTGCAAGAACAAGGGGACATAATTTAAAGATAGAGGGGGGGCAGTTCAGGGGCAATGTGAGGAAGTATTTTTTCACAGAGAGGGTAATGGATGCATAGAACAGCCTTCCTGATGAGGTTGTGTGGTCTAAAACTGTGGGAGAATTCAAGAATGCATGGGACAGGCATAAGGCAATTCTTGTGGGGGGGTAGGAAGAAATAGGCTGTTGGTTAACTAGGATCTGCGACCTATCCTGTAGGTAGGAAAATGGGCAGACTAGGTGGGCCAAGTGGTCCTTATCTGCTGTCAAAGTCTATGTTATGTTTCTATGTTTAGGAGTGAAAATAGCAGTAGATGTCAGTGCTGGACATGAAAATAATCAAAAGGATAACTTAAGCTAATCAATGGTAAGTTGAGTTTGAGAAATGCTTAGAATTTATATTCTCAGGATCTTCAGGATCTAGCCTGCAGCTATATGGTGAGACAATTATTTATTTATTTCATTTTTACTTCATTTTTATTGACCATGTAAGCACACTAGAAATGAAATGCCTGTTTTCAGGTATGACCCAGAAGATTACAAAAGATAGTATAGACAAGTGAGCACAGTACATAAGATTACAACAGGAGCATAACTAAATATAGAAGAGGTAAGAGGTATTATTTCAAATGAAGCAGTGCAGACAATGTCATTAGCTGTACTGCAACGCCTTTCCAAAGCGACCGATGTTGGAGGGCATCTGAGAAAATAATAAAGCCAGTTTAGCAAGTGCAGCCAAAATGACTTTCCTATCTTGCCCAAATTTGATGGGATTACTACTCTGGCTAGACTGTGGCTCTGGTGGATAAGCATTCATCCTGTACTCTGGTGAGATGTCTGTGCCTTCCTCCAAAATGACTGTGTGGCACTGTCACTATGTGGCAAAAAGCTTCCAAATATTCCTGTTGTCTCTGGATCACCACAATCAAAGTAATCTTCCATGTCATCAAGCTGACATCTGCCACTGGAAGCAGGCAAAGTTAACTGAGGAGGAGCACCAGTATAAACAGGAGGAGATTGATTCTTGGTTGTTCCTTCACATTGACTGTGCTGTTCCATTTGAAGTGTAACATTTTAAGTTTCCTTAGCTCTCCTGTAGTTACTATAAATGCATTGCAACTGCAGTGTAGTTACATGCAACAAACATGCAACTACAGTGTAATTACCCCGTTGCAAGCAATTAATGATTATCTACCCCATAGTACATTGAAAGAGACAAAATAAAGTGTGACTGAAGCACGTGCAACAGTTTATGTTTCATGTAGTCTGTGCATCCAGAGGAATGCTGGGATCCAGTAGTGTTGCCACACCAAATTGTGTGCCCAGTCTAATCATTTCAAATTTCTCTGCAATTTATGTCGGAAACATCTCTGCCACTGCATTAATAAGTATTGCACCCTTCTTGTTCTCCTGCTGAGACAACTCACATGAACAAGTGGTGTCACCATTAAAGATGTGCAGAATTAGAAAATTTCATTCCACAAAATATTTTGTGAAATTCACGCATTTTGTGATATATTTCGTGGATGCGGAATGTGAAATTCCATAGGCAAAATCCAAAATTTCACCTACGAAACATGAAATTTCACCCACAAAATGGTGAAATTCAGGTGAAATTTGGCAAAATTCGGGTAAAATTTGGCAAAATTCTGAATTTCACTGTGAAATTCCACATTTTGCTGGCAAAATTTCATAATTTTTGCACCCAGCGAAAAGTTTTGTGGAATGGCGAAATTTTACGAACTGTTTCACACTGCAATATTGCTGATTTCACGGCAATTCCATAAGCAAAATTTTATTTCGAAACATCTCTAGTCACCATGGCCTCCTCCACCAGCATCATCACTGCTGTTATTTTCACCACCACCACTACTAAAGCTGTCATCTTAGCATATGTCTTTAATTTGCCCCTAAAAACAACTATGTTTCCATCAGAATGGAAAAAGGCAAAGGTCATACCTGTTTATAAATCTGGTGAAAAATCTGTAATTAATAATTGCAGACCAATATCTTTATTACCCGTAATTTCTAAAGTTTTTGAGAAACTGGTGGGTGGGCAATTAGCCTTGTACCTGGAGAATAATAACTTGATGTGTTTTCAGCAATCAGGATTTAGAAAAGGACACAGAACAATGACAGCATTGTTAAAAGTGGTGGGGGATATTCAAGATTTCTTAAATAAAAAAATTATTGGTGGGGCAGTTTTTATTGATTTAACAAAAGCATTTGATACACTCGATCATTATATACTATTGGATGAATTAACATCCCTGGGGTTCTTTGAGTCAGTGGTGGGATGGTTTGGAAGTTACTTGTGAAATAGATTCCAACTGGTTTCATTAAATGGGTACTTGTCTGACTGCCTACCAACAGCCATCAGAGTTTCTCAGTGATCAATACTTCAGTAAGTCTGTTATTGTTTAATATTTACATGAGCTCACTGCAAATCCCCTGCAACTTGTTAGTTACCATCTCTATGTGGATGATACAATTCTTTATAGTGTATGATGTTCTGTGACCCAGATACAGGAGGCCCTGCAGACATCTTTTAATGTTCTACAGGACTTCCTGTACCATCATAAATTAGTTCTAAATGCAAAGAAGTCTAAACTGATGCTATTTGGAGGACGTGATAAAGTTAATGCCTGGGAACTTGGATATTTTCACCTACAGTATATGGGAGATAAACTTGAACAAGTCTCTGTATGTAAATATTTGGGACTTTGGATAGATGAAGGTTTAAAGTAGAATGTACACATAAATCAGATTATGGGTAGTCTGCATAAAAAAAAAACTCGGTGCTTTACACCGTGTAAAAAGGGATTTACCCATAGAAGTAAGACATAAGATTATTGAGACTGCTATTCTGTCCATTTTCCATTATGGTTGCATTACTTATGGCAGTGCTACAGAATCTGTGTTACACAAGTTGGATGTGATATATAACAGATCTGCTCGATTTGCACTAAACGCTCAGTAGAAAACACATCACTGTCTGTTATATAGGGAACTAAATTGGCCTGCATTAGGGGTTTATCGGAAAATGCGTATTATAGAAATGATACATAATGTACTTAAGAAAAAGATGCAAAATTATGTATTAGAGGCAATGCAAGTTAGAAAAGGTAGATCAAACTTAAGGTCATCTGTGTGGGTTGAATTCTGTAGTAACTTGAAAAAGACTAGTGTAGGAAGGGCATCTTTTAGCTATAGAGGCCCAAATATATGGAACTCTATTCCACTACATCTAAGAAGTAATGGAAGTTCAATAATAATTGGTAAAATAAAGAACTGGTTGCTAAAAGAAAGTCATAAACCCCTGAGATGTTCTCCAGATTTTGAACTGGGATAAACTTACAGGTGTGTATAAGTGTATGACTATGTATCATACTGTATTTTTTATTGTATTGTGCAATGTAAGTTATGTATAATTAGTTTAATTAATACTTATGTGTATTCTTTATTTTTGTAAGGTAAATATTGTCTAGGTTGTAACTTACAAGATTGTACTGTATATGTTACCCATTGTAAATGAGTCTTGTTGCTCAGTTGGGATTTTAATCATGTTCATGCTTTTTTATAGTGAGCAACATGAATAAAATGTTTATTCATATTCTATTCTAACTTGGTGACTACCACCACTAGCCTTTTTTTGCTGGGTAGCTGTAGAAGATCTCAAATAATGGCTTGTATTTTATTCATGTTGACTAGCCAAGGAAAAGATCATGCTAAGGGTTGTTGATTCTACACTGAGATCTTTGGTTACTTTTTCTTAAGGTCTCGGAAGTGAAAGCAGCACCCGCTATGGCACATAGAAACATAGAAACTGTCAGCAGATAAGGATCACTAGGCCCATCCAGTCTGCCCGTAGGCACTATACATTGTATGTGGCCACTGACCATATGTGATCAATGGCTTTTCATCATTCCCTCCCCTCTCAAGTTTCCCTTGTGCCTATCCCAGGCACACTTAAACACCTCCACTGTACTTGCCCCCACTACCTCCTGTGGCAGACTATTCCAAGCGTTGACTTCCCTTTCTGTGTAGAAAAACTTCCTCACATTACCTCTTAATTTACCCCATTCTAATTTCATATTGTGCCCCCTTGTTCTAGTACTTTTTCTACATTGGAAAAGGTCCCCCACCTGCACCTTGTTTGTGCCCTTGAGGTACTTGAAAGTTTCAGTTATGTCCCCCGCTCTCTCCTCTACTCCAGTGAGTACATATTGAGGTCCCTTAGTCTCTCCTCATATGTTTTGTGGTGCACGCCCTGCACCATCTTTGTTGCCCTTCTCTGGATAGTCTCCACCTTCTCTATGTCCTTGTGCAGGTGTGGCCTCCAGAACTGCACGCAGTACTCCAGGTGAGGCCTTACCAATGTTTTATACAATGGCATCACCACCTCCTGCCTCCTGCTAGTGATACCCCTGCCTATGCACCCCAGCATACCACTAGCCCGCCCTGTTGCCTTTGAGCACTGCTTTGATCCCTTAAGGTCATCAGAGATGATAACCCCTAGGTCTCTTTCCTCTTTGGTGACAGTCAGCTCCTCTCCCCAGGGTTCCCTTTACCCAGATCATTATTTTGTACTTCTTTGCATTGAACCTCAGTTGCCACATCTCCGACCATCTTTCAAGCTTCACAGGTCCTTCTTCATTTTCTGCATCCCTTCTGGAGTATCCACCCTGTTGCAGATCTTGGTGTCATATGCAAACAGGCAGACCTTTCCTTCCAGCCCCTCTGCAATGTCACTAATGAAGACATTGAACAGGACTGGTCCTAGTACTGATCCCTGTGGTAGCCCGCTGGTCACCCCTGCCTCCCCAGATTGTACCCCAATTACCACCACCCTCTGTCTTCTGTCTGTTAACCAGTTCCAAACCCAGTTCACCACCTTGTCTCCCATGCCCAGACTACCCATCTTGTTAATAAGCCTTCTATGTGGGATGGTGTCGGAGGCTTTGCTGAAATCTAGGTAGGCACTGTCTACCGCCCCTCCCTGATTTACTTCCCTATTCACCCAATCTAAAAAATCTATTAGATCCAATTGACATGCCCTTCCTGCTGTGAATCCATGTTGCCTCAGATCCTGAGCACCGCTGGATTCCAGATGTGCCACTATCCTTTTTTCCAGCAGTGTCTCCATGATCTTTCCCACCAGTGAGGTGAAGCTGACTGGTCTGTAGTTCCCCGCCTCCTCCCTCTTGCTGCTTTTGTGCAGTGGGACTACATGTGCCATCCTCCAGTCCTCTTGAAACACACCCGTGTTGAGTGACTCTTTGAAAAGGGCCACCAGAGGCGCTGCTAGTTCCCTTTGCAGCTCCTTTAATATCCTTGGGTGTGTGTCATTTGGCCCCATGGCCTTATCCACCTTCATCTTTGTGAGTTCTTCCAGAACTCTCTCCACTGTGAATGGACTGGTGTCCACTTCTTCCTCCCTCCATTGCCTCTGCAACCCAACTGTGGTCCTTGACCCTCCCCCTCCTTAGTGGATACTGAGCACAAGTATTTGTTAAGTATTTCTGCCTTGTCCAGATCCCCCTCCTTACTCTCCCTTCTCCTCTTTGAGCCTCACAATCCCCCCCCAGTTCTTCTTCTTTCACTGATGTATCTATAAAATGTCTTATCCCCTTTGTTTACAGACTGTGCTAAACACTCTTCTGTCTGCACCTTCACCCTCCTAACATCCTTCCCTGCTTCCCTTAGACATTCAAGGTATGCCTCCCTGCCCGCCTCCCTTTGGCTCCCCATATATTTCCTGAAACTCAGCCTTTTAGCCCTGACTTTGTCCCCACCTCTTTAGAGAACCATAGTGGTTTCCTTCTTCTTTTCCCTTTGGCCACTGTCCTAATGCATTGGTTTGTTATCTCCACTATGGCTCCTTTCAGTCTCTCCCATTGTTCCTCCACCCCTTCTATTAGCCCTCCCTTCCCCAGGACTGCTTGTATACACCTACCCATTTCAGTGAAATACACCCTCCTGAAATCTAGAAACATAGAAACAGACTTTGACAGCAGATAAGGACCGCTTGGCCCACCTAGTCTGCCCATTTCCCTACCTAGAGGATAAGCTGCAGATCCTATTTAACCAACAGCCTATTTCTTCCTACCCCCTACAAAAATTGCCTTATGTCTGTCCCATGCATTCTTGAATTCTCCCACAGTTTTAGACCCCACAACCTCCTCAGGAAGGCTGCTCCATGCATACACCACCCTCTCTGTGAAAAAGTACTTCCTCACATTGCCCCTGAGCTGTCCCCCCCATCTTCAAATTGTGTCCCCTTGTTCTTGCACATCTCTTTTTCTGAAAGATGCTACCCTCTTGGACTTTGTTGATTCCACTGAGGAACTTAAATGTTTCTATCATGTCCCCCCCTTTCCTCAAGGGTATACATATTAAGCTCCTTTAGTCTCTCCTAGTATGGCTTCTCTTGCAGACCCTGCACCATTTTAGTTGCCCTCCTCTGAACTGCCTCCATCCTGTCTATGTCCTTGCAGAGATGGAGTCTCCAGAACTGGACGCAGTACTCCAGATGGGGTCTCGCCAACTGTCTGTACAGGGGGATAACAACTTCCTGTTTTCTGCTGGTGATACCTCTCCCTATACATCCCAGTATCCCCCCAGCCCTCCCTACCACCTTCTCGCATTGCTTGCCAACCTTAAGGTCATCTGATATGATTACCCCTAGGTCTCTTTCCATTTTTGTTGCTGTTACTACCTTCCCCCCATTGTGTAATCTTCCCCTTGGTTTTTGTTTCCCAGGTGCATTACTTTGCACTTCTTTGCATTGAATCTAAGCTGCCATACTCCTGACCATTCCTCCAACCTTGCCAAGTCCCTTCTCATCCTTTCCACGCCTCCTTGTGTATCAACCCTGTTTCAGATCTCTGTGTCATCTGCAAAGAGGCATACTTTTCCTTCCAGTCCCTCTGCAATGTCACTTATAAAGACATTAAAAAGGACTGGACCTAGTACTGAACCCTGTGATACCACACTAGTAACCCCTCTTTCTTCAGAGTGGACTCCATTTACGATTACCTTCTGTGTCCTATTGTTCAGCCAATGTTTTACCCAGGCTACCACCTTGGGACCCACTCCCAGGCTGGTTAATTTGACTACTAATCTTTTGTGTGGGACTGTGTCAAATGCCTTGCTAAAGTCTAGGTAGGCCATGTCCACAGCCCCTCCCTGGTCTACTACTTTGGTCACCCAGTCAAAGAAATCAATTAGATTCGTCTGATATGACCTTCCTGCTGTGAACCTATGCTGCCTTGGGTCTTGTGCCCCACTGGCCTCTAGGTACTCAACAATTCTTTCCTTCAGAAGTGACTCCATCACTTTCCTTACCACAGAGGTCAACCTGACAGGTCTGTAGCTTCCTGCCTCCATCTTGGTCCCACTTTTGTGAAGGGGAATCACATCCGCCTTCTTCCAGTCCTCAGGTGCCACACCATCCTCCCATGATTTGTTAAAAAGCGTAGTCAGTGGTGTCACTAGTTCTCTGCTTAATTCTTTTAGAATTCTGCGGTGAATTCCATCTGGCCCCATTGCTTTGTCCACCTTCAGTTTCAGGAGTTCTTTCAGAACCCTTTCTTCTGTGAAAGGACTGGGATCAACCCCCCTCTCCAGAGTGCTTCTGTTAATTGGATTAGGCACCTCCCCCACTTCATCTTTTGTGAATACTGAACAGAAGTATTTATTCAGTATCCCTGCTTTATCACTGTCACTCTCTGCCCACCCACCATCCATTCTATTCAGCCTCACTATCCCTCCCTTTGTCTTTCTACGCTTCCTAGTACTCTTGCCCTTGTGTGGCTTAACTGAGTCCATGTATCCATTCTGAACCACACCATGTGGTGGTCACTGAATGCCAGCTGCTCTTCTACCTGTATTTCTTTGACTCTGTTCCCATTGCCTGAGTCCAACCAAATTTTAGGATGTCTGTGTTTCTGGCTGAAGCAGCCACCTGGGTGGCCCAATCCATGTCCGGCATATTGAAATCCCCCAGTAGCAGGACTTCACCTTTAGCTACCATGTTGTGTGTGTTCTCCACTAGTTCCCTGTCTACTTCCTCCTTCTGTGTCAGAGGTCTGTAGATCACCCCTATGCATATTGCTGTTCCATTCTCTGGCTCCAGGGTGACCCACATTACCTCAGCCTCCCCCTGTCTTCCCTGAACTTCTGTAGCCGTTATACCATCTCTGATGTACAGGGCCACTCCCCAACCCTTTTTATCCTCCCTGTCCCTCCTGAACAGTGTATAGCCTGGTACACTGACTTCCCAGCCATGATTAGCAGAGTACCATGTCTCTGTTATTGCTGCTATGTCACGGTCTGCATCTGCCAACAAGGCCTCCGGTCTGGAACCTTATTTCCTAGGCTATGGGCATTTGTTAGCATGACTTTCCATGTTTTACAGTCAGCTCTCCCTCTGCTCTTGTTCTCCCTCTCCAGCATCTTCCCCCACCCCAGTTTCCTTTCCTATGTGCTCTAACCACCACAACCCCTGTATCACTCATTATATATTCTTCAACTGCCTGTTCCTCCCTGCCTGCTTTAGCTGTTCCTGTCATCAGTTTATGTTCCTGCATGTTTCCTTGGGGGGGTGTTCCTAAGCCTCCTGACCCTCCTGGATCTCCCCCCTTGGCCAGTCTAAATGCTCACAGCTGAAGCATTTAAACTTCTCACTAAGAACCAAGGTCCCCTTCTCGGACAGATGCAGGCCATCCTCCTTATATAAGCTCGCATCTTCCCAGGTCAGGCCCCAGTTCTCTCTGAAGCCAAAACCCTCCCTTCTACACTAGTCCTTCAACCAGGAGTTGAAGGTACAGATGTGGAGTGCCCTAGCTTCCCCTGTGCCCTAGACAGGTACCACCTCCGAGAATGAGATGGAGCATGCTATCTGCTTCGGGTTTCCCCCCAGCTTCCTAAAATCCTCCTGGACTCTGGCTAGCTCCACCCTTCTCCATTCCAGGTCATTGGTCCTCAGGTGGACAATGACATCCAGCTTCTCCCTCCTAGCTATTGCCCTAGTGATCCTATGGATCCTATGGACCTGCTTCCCATCCATCCATGCAGTGCTTCCTGGGAGGCACTTGACCTCCCTCTCTCCCCTGCTAGACATCCCTAACTCCACTCCATGGACAATAAAGTCCCCCACTAGGAGAAGCTTTCCCCTCCTCCCCTACCTCCCTTCCCTGGGGCTCCATCCTAGAGGACCCTCACATCCTCTCTGGTCCCTGACTCAGATTCCTGAGTGGGGCTTTCCCATTCCTCCAAAACAGTGTAGGAGTTACTAAGCAGGACCAGTTGGGGGATGTGCTTTCGAACCCCCTTCCTCACCCTCCCTGAGCCCACTGTAGTCCAATCACTACTCTTCCCGGGCATCCTTTGAGGTACAGATTGTGGACCTGATGGTCTCTGTGGGGGGTTGATGCCACCTTCAGCTTGGCAACTCTGTTCGGAAACAGGCAACCTCCTTCCTCAGCCCAGAGAGGTGCTAGCAGATAGGGCAGCAACGCAGACTCCAGAATGACTTCCTGAAGACAGCTGCTCCACAACCACTGCACTGCACCACTCCCATCATGTCTGTTTCCCTCCACAATCTACTGCCTGCTAAAGATGGCTATTTGTTATCTCCCAAATATTTGTGTTTTTCTTTTGTTTTTTGCTATGCTTTCTCTCTTTGCTACCTCCTGCATGGATGCAGGATGTTGCAAACCTATAGGACCCACCCTGTAAATGTAGGCTGAGCCCTGGGGTGAGTGGGTTATGGGGTGGGGTGGGGGTGGGACTACTTTTTTTTTATTTAGTTTTTGTTTACCGGGTAAGTACACTAGACAAGTTTTATGCCTATTTTCAGGAACGACCCGGGAGAGTACAAAAGGGTACAACAGGTGCATTGATACAGTAATTGCACCACAGGCTGTGTCCAAAAACAATCAGCCAAGGAGTCTGCTGGCAGTGGCTCCTCACTCCACTCACCGTGGTCCAGACACAGCTAATTACAAGCACATAGTCACAAACTTACCAGCTAGAATCCCTCAGTCCCGCTCAAACTAAAGGTAGAAGCACACTGAAATGTCAGTTAAGAAAATACCTCACATTCAAACTACATTAATCCCTGTAATATGATGCCTGCACTTAAATTTTAGACACAGCCAATTACAAACACACAGTCACAAACTTATCAGCTAGAATCCCACAATCCTGCTCAAACTAAATGGAGAAGTACACTGAAATGGCAGTTAAGAAAATACCTCAAATTCAATTACAAACACACAGTCACAAACTTACCAACTAGAATCCCTCAATCTTGCCCAACTAAACAGAGAAGCACACTAAAATGGCAGTTAAGAAAATACCTCACATTCAAACTACACTTATCCCTGTAATATGATGCCTGCACTTAAAGTTCAGACGCTGCCAATCACAAACACAGAGTCACAAACTTATCAGCTAAAATCCCTCAATCCTGCCCAAACTACCAAACTAAATGGAGAAGTGCACTGAAATGGCAGTTAAGAAAATACCTTAAATTTAATTACAAACACACAGTCACAAAACTTACCAGCTAGAATCCCTCAGTCCTGCCCAAACTAAATGGAGAAGCACAGGGACATATATTCCGCGCAGGCCACATCATTAAATTTCATAGCCCAGAACACAACTTTCTGTTTCACTAGTCTCTCCACCATGTAAACAATAGAATTACACCTTGTCATCATGTCTTTAAGCAATGTTGTGGAACCTTGTGCTTCTGCTGGTACTGGTGGAGGAGTTCAGAACATTTAGGGGTACACTGGAAATATCTTGTGATTTTCTATACAGTGTCATGTATTTCATTTAGCTATTTTGTGTGTTGCAAAGCACAGAACACAGATTCAATGCATGTCCAAACCAAGGTGTATGGCAGAAACTCCCATCATATATGCCTTTAGTATGTTACTCCTACTGTCTACCACGAACATTCTCACCTTCAGATCATGAGGCTCTATCCAGATGTCCAGCAGTGACTGGGTGAATACTAGGTAACAGTGCCCAGCAAGGGCACTGATCCCTGAGCAGACTCGAGAGAGAGACCATAAGGCCTACTCTGCTAGCTTCTTAGTATGTCAGTACGTTAATGTTTTCCTCACTGTGCTTCCCCTCTATGACAGACACATTAAGTAAAGTAGTACTGTAACTCTATTGATTATAGCTTTGTTATTTTGACAGAGATTAAGTAATTTGGGGGCAGTTTAGTGTAAGCATGTAATGACTCATGCAGAGTAGTTTGTTTTTTTTGCTGGTGGTTGGAGTGATGCTTTTGAAAAATGCCGGTACCTGGGGATAAATTAGTTGGCTGCCATTGGGCTGTTTTACATAAAATAAGTCTTACCCCATCACCCATGCCTGACTGTTCCTGCTGCTGGACCATGTGGCCTGAGAGGGGGATTGGGAAGTGATATGGCTGTTAGAAAGATACCAAGTTCATGCTTTAGATGATCAGCCAGAACACAGGTTCTCAAAGTCCAAGTAGACTGATCCGTCTGATCTTTCTGTCACATTAATTGCAACATCCTCTCAGTGGATTTGTAGGGCATTGGTAAAATACTTCCACTCTGCAGAATAGCTCTTTGTTTCTTTAGCTACATGACTGGACTACTGGGGTTCTTTGGGAGCAATAGGATAGTGATGGTGAGATGATTTTGTTTTAGAAACAGAAACATAGAATTTGATGGCAGATAAGGACCACTTGGCCCGTCCAGTCTGCCCATTTCTCCCTACCTACAGTATTACCATAGACTCTCCCTGATCACTCTTCCTCCCTCCCTTACTTTATACTATGATTCCCTTGTGCTTATCCCATGCATTCCTGAACCCCACCACTGTCTTTGGTCCCTACACCTCCACTGGAAGCCTGTTCTAGGAATCCACCACTCTTTCTGTGAAAAAGGATTTCCTCACATCTCTCCTGAATCAACCCCCTCCAGCTTCCTACTATGTCCCCTTGGTTTTGAGCACCATTTCTTATGACAAATACTTCCCTCCTGTATCTTATTTACCCCATGAGGTATTTAAAGCTCTCTATCAGATCCCAATTCTCCCTTCTCTGTTCCAGGGTGTATGTACTGAGGTCATTTAGTCTCTCCTCATTGCATTTTTAATGCAGGCTCTGCACCATTTTAGTTACTCACCTTTGGACAGCCTCGACTCTGTCTATGTCCTTCCAGAAATGTGCTCTCCAGAATTGGACACAGTACTCTAGGTGGGGTCTTACCAGCGATCTATACAGAGGTAACATCATCTCCCTCTTTCAGCTGGTTATACCCCTCCCTATGTACCCCACCATCCCACTAGCCCTCTCTACTGCCTTGTTACACTGTCTTTCCAACTTTAGGTTATCTGATATAATTACCTCCAAATCTCATTCCTGGTTGGTATTTGTCAATACCACTCCACCCATTTTGTACTCTGCCCCTTGGTTTCTGTGCCCTAGGTGCATTATTTTGCACATTTGTGCATTGAAACCCAGCTGCCATACCCTTGACCACTCACCTAGTTTTCTCAGGTCTCTTCTTATCCTTTCCAAATCCCCTCCCCAGAGTAGTCATGCTATTGCAGATTTTTGTGTCATCCACAAAGAGGCATATTCCCTTCCAGCTTCTCTGCAGTGTCACATATAAAGACATTACAGAGGACTGGTATTAGCACTGATCCCTGAGGCACCCCACTGGTCACCCTCCCTTCCCTGGAGTGAACTCTGTTTACCACCACCCTCAGTCACCTATCTCCAGCCACCTTTGGACCCACTCCTAAGCTATCCAGCTTGCTTACTAGTCTCCTATGTGGAATGTTGCTGAATGCCTTACTGAAATCTAGGTAGGCCACATTCTCTACTCCACCCTGACCTAAATCTTTTGTCACCCAGTCAAAGAAATCTATCAGATTCATTTTACATGACCTCCCCTCATGAAACCATGCTGCCTCGGGTCTTGTAACCCACTTGATTCAAGATATTCCACAATTCTTTCATTCAGCAGTGATTCAATTTATTTTCTTACCAGTGATGTCAGGCTGACTGGTCTATAATTGCTTGCCACCTCTCTGCTATGACTTATCTGTAGTGGGACTACATCCACCTTCCTCCAGTCTTCCAGAACCACTCCTGTTTTCAGTGAGCTGTTAAACAGTTCAGTTAACTGGAATGGTAAAGCATAATTCTTTGACAATTTTTTCCAAAGTTTTCTACTCAGAAGGTACACCTTTTTTACATAAAATGAGCTTCTTTCAATAGCCACATCTTTCCACTCCAGATATCCAGCATTGCTGATTGGCTTTCTGCAGGTCATGTGGCTTGCCAACAACTTGGACTTGCTCAGTGTGTGCTTTCTGTAAGAAGTGCTGCACCATGATGTTGAAGTGACACATTTCTAAAGGGAAACTGAGTTCCTTCTGACCTGCTTTTCCAATGGCCAAAACACTGCATTTTGGCACTTTCACTGAATGCCAATTTGGCATTGGATCATCCTTACCACAGCTATCAAATATGACTTGTAGCTATGCCTCTGTGATACATTACTGAACTGCATACTGACAGATGGCCTTCTGTTGCTAATTTATCCACTGCATCATACAGTAGGTGGAATTCTACCTTGCAGGCACATTTTGTTTCAGATGGTAGCAGTGGTTCTGCTGTGTAATGTTGCATAACAACTTTCATGTCATCACAGAATGGCTAAAATAACAAAAATGTGTGGCCACCCCTACACAATTTTGCACACTGCTGCCTTCTTTATCAAGAAATCCATGCCCCCACCCCAGTTTATATAATAAGTAAAACATGGAACATGGTTATAGTCACCCTTTCTGACAGCATTTACACTGCTGTGTTTGGCATCATCTGTCACTATAAAACCTGCTGTTAGTGAATGTGGTGTCAGCCATTCATCCAACTTCGGTTCAAGATGCTCAAGGGGGTTTTCTGCATGATAATCATTTGCTGAATACACAGATCCATAAAGCTGACTGTTTGTGGAGATCAGGGGTCTGGTGACTTCCTACTATGGCTGCTGCTGCCACTTAAGAAAGGGGAGGAGAAAGAGAAGGAAGAAGATAATCTGACTTAATGGCAGTCACTGGCATGCAATCTGTGGCCAGACCACTCATCCACATGCTAGTGGTGATGTGAACTACCTGCAACATTAATGTTCTCAGGGCACATGACACATTTTTGCAGACATTCTAATACAAATCTGGAAGTGCCATTGTGGAGAGATATGTATGACTAGTCCCAGTATACAGTATCTAGATATATCATGGGAAATCCTCTTTCATTTTGATGGGATTTCCTGTGATAAATATAGACATATCTAGAAGTTTACTGGGATGCACATTTGATACAACTGTACCTTGGAACTGCTACTTGCATTAGCAATAGAAAATTTCCATTGCTTAAAAGGTACACTATTTATTTATGTTATTTAGTTATGTTATTTATTTATTTATGTTATTTATTTATTTGTTATTTATTTAGTTATGTTATTTATTTATGTTATTTATTTTATGTATTTATTTGTTATTTATTTATGTTATTTATTTATGTTATTTCTTTATTTATGTTATTTCTTTATTTATGTTATTTATTTTATGTATTTATTTATGTTATTTATTGATTTAATTATGTATTTATGTTATTTATTTAGTTAATTTATTTATGTTATTTATTTATTTTATTGAATTTATGTTATTTATTTATTTAATTTATTTATTTTATATATTTTATTGTAGCAGGAAGAGACTCCATTGAGAAAAGCTCATTCACAAGGAGGTCCTGGGAAGGACAGCATATAAGTCACAACAGAAAATACAATACAGCAAGACATTTGAGTGCATAGCCAAGCTAATGGCAACTAGACAGTACAACAACAGACACTAACCAGTGCAGGAAAACAGAATACATTGCATGATACAGTAGGAATAAACAGTCAATAGTAATACATAATACCATAGACAGGAAGTTAATTTAAGAAAACAGTGGGACCGTCATAGGTATAAGTTATACAACTGATGTTAATATAGAATACACAATGAGACACAGTACATTTGATTTCTCAACAGATGCAGAGGTCTACAATCACCATGACATCCAATTTCAGTATCAATTGCAAGTGTATGTGTCCTCATGGATCACAGCTAATAATGTATTAACTACATTGATACTCATTAGACATGAAAGTCTAAAAAATTGTTGAAAATTATTCCAGGCCCTGGGGATAATACCACTAATGGCAGACTTACCCATGGAGGGTAGCATAGCTGGGTGAATCTAGAGTGATGTAATTATTTTTTCTTAGTGCGTACCTACTACAAGATCATATGACCATATCCAGTGTTTGGTAAGTTACTTTTAAAAAGTAATCAGTTACAGTTATTAGTTATTTCAAATAAGTGTAATCAGTTACAGTTACTTATTACTTTAGTATAAAAAGTATTTAGTAACTGTAACTGTAATGCATATTACTTTTCATATTACTTTATATTACTTTTGATACCATGGTTGTATTTACTCATTGAACATAGCTATGTGCTCATGAAACCCCAAGAAGTGTATAAAAGAAATAAAACAGATTCCAAAGACAATTATTATGTTAATTTATGACACAGTACCCATCTGACATTGCCAGCCACAACAATCCCTTTACATTTTCATAAATAAAAGCTCTATAAAAAATCACTCAGACACACACCCTACATCTACTGCTGCCCTCCATAATCTTTTTCCCTCACAGCTGGATCCTGGCTTTGCCAGCCACTGCTATTCCTGACCTTTTTTCATTTCCATAACACCCATGCTCACCCTCCAACACACAAACACCCTGCATCTACTGCCAGTGCCCTTGGGGATCTTTCCCACACAGCTGTATATCCTGACAATGCCAGCCACAACTGCCCCTTTACATCCCACCCTTACCCCACTGCCACATGCACCTTGATGCATCTTCTGCACTTGGTGATCTTTCCCACATCTAGCCTTTATTCTCCTCCTGACTATGTAAGAGCCACAACCACCTCTTTAAATTTCTGTAATAAAATCCCACCCTCACAGAGCTCCCTTGCACACACACACACACACACACACACACACACACACACACACACACACTGCAGATCTTCTTTGCCTTGGTGATCTTTTCTTATTTCCCCACAGCAGCCTGAATCCTAACTTTGCCATTGCCAGCCACAGATACACCCCACATCACATACAATAAATTCCACCAGCACACCATATTATAGTCTGTGTCTCTGGGGCTGTACTAGAAACTCGCAGCAGACACACACATTCTACCTAGAAACACGGAACTATTTTTTTCTAGCACAGCAATACATTAAATAAAAAAGTGTTAAATTGCAAAAAAAAAAAAATTCTTTATTTTATTCTTTTTTTTTTTTGCCACCAAAAGAGGAACATTGTATAATCACAATAAACACTCCAGAGTGTGGGTTATGCTGGGATTTACCATGACTGGCCAGGATTTGATCACTCAGCCTGTGGCCTCATGACCAAACCATGCCAGCCATGGTAAATCCCAGTATAACCCACACCCTGTCATGGTTTACTGCTTAAATAGTCCACTCTCACCAATTCTATAACACACAAGATATATACAACAATGTTCTGCCCTCCACAGGAGAGATACATTTAGTGGGAGACTGGACTTCCCCATAGTGAACTCTTAAAGGAACTCTAAAAGAAGGTCTGGGCTCAATTACGTTGCATAGCATCCCTACCTCGTTGACACACTCCAGATGGCCAGTATGGAAACAGGCTTTTCACAGGATTCATCCTAAAAGTTCACAAATTGAGTGGAGCAACCTAATGCTCCTTATATGGACAGGTGTACATTATGGGTATTATGATAAATTGTAAAGAAAACAGTTAGGATGTCACCAGAACATAATCCAACATAGCTATAGAAATGTTAAACTAAATAAACTTGGTGCAGACAACAATGAGCAGTATAGTTGCAAACAAAGCATTGACATTAATGACTGGGAATAGCCTAAAAGGCTATAAGAAAAGGTCCAAAATAACTGTATTTTGCAGCTTCAGTCATCTGGGTCCAAGTCAGTCTGCATCCTCCTCTTGATCTACCAAAGTCTGTTGAGCAGATAATAATTTTGAGGCAAATACCACAGCAGCATCAAGGTCAGACAAAACATGAGCTTTATTGTTCTGAAGAATTTGGAGATGAGCAGGAAAAAGTAACTGTGCAGAAATCCCATTCTCCAACAAGTTTTTTTTAGTAGCCTGAAAAGTTTTTTCCGATTTTGAGTTTACAATCAGATATCTGGAAATAGGGCTATTCTGCTGCCCTCCCACACTAAATATCCATGTTGCCAAGCAGCCTGCAGCAACGGAATGTGAGCCTCTGGGCTAGACAATGTCACAATAGCCATCACCGGCCACTGGTCTGGCTCAGATTGGAATAACAAAGGCCTTTATAAATGAGATACCTGAGTCCATGGGCAGCAAGCCAAGGTCAGTAAAAGTAAGGTGTTTCACCACCAGCAGAAGCTCCATTCTCCTCACCAGCCTGGGGGAAAATCCACTATCCGAACGTTAGCTTGCCTCTGTGCATTTTCCAGAGCTTCTACTTTCGCTCAGAGAAACTGGAAGTCTAGCACAAAGGATGCATTCCTCTCCTGCTGATATGCCCCTTCAGAGGTGAGTTCAGGAATTTGGGAGGTATTGGCTTGTGCCTTTGTGTCCAGCTCTATGAAACGAGCTTCTGCAGCTGCCAATCTGCAGTCCATGTCTTCCCCTGTTGCTTGTATCTTCTCCAAGAGGGCCATTATTTGAGGATTTGGTGCTTTTCAGGATCTGGCATCTCCAGGAACAAATGGGCCATGTGCTGGTCCTTTGGAGGGTGATGTCAATGAAAGGTAGGCATCTAGGTTTTGTGCTGTGTGTTTATCCCATTTTGGACCCATCACAAGTCTCTCTGGTCACTAATACAAGGATCAACACCAAGCTCGAGTAATTTACAGGAGTTTGCATGGTAATACTAATACTTTTTTATTTAGCTTGAACTGCACCAAGAAAAAGAGCGACCGCCATGTTGGAAGCTCAATAGCGCCCCCCCCTAAAATATATTTAATAATAAACCGACAAATAAAATGATGTTTTCTGACTTTTATTTGCACAGCACATGTTACAGATATAGAACAAAATGGTAATATGAAATGCATGTTGAAAATAGAAAACTGAGTTAGAACTGATGTTTCAACCGTAGGACTTCTTCAGGAATTATCTAAAAGAGAAAAAAGCAGGTTTGGGAAATTAGAGAAATATATGTGAGGAAAGAAAATAGGGGGAGGCTGTAGGAGAAATATAGAATAATACATGAGGTGGTGTGTTTAATGAGATTTTACACACACCTGAGGTGTTGTATGCCACATAAATCCCAAGAGTGAAGCTCAAGGGGTTAATTTTTTTATTTTTATTTATTTCATCTAGGATTACAAATACCTTTGAGCCAAGGCTCTTTTACAAAGGTTCCACGTCAGAGGCAATACAATACATTGGTACCTAACTGGGCATAGTGCATTGGACTACAAGACAGGTGATAAATCAAAATAAAGCAGCAGATTTAACATACAGTTGCAAAACTTAATTATAGGTAGAGCTTGCCAAGGGCAGTTGTCACTCAGGATAAAGGAGAAGAAGAGTAGCAGGGAGGGGTGAATAGAGGGTTGATGGTAGTGAAAGGGAGAGGCAGGAAGGGAGTGGAAACAGCAAGAGGCTGAGATGGGAGATCTCACTTGGTACAGCAGTTACAGGTGCTAGAGGCTGTGAGGTGGAGTCAGAGACTTGATTTAAAAGGTCCTAGTTTTAAGGTGGAGGAGATGTCAGTGTTGAGGTTATTCCACCAATAAAGAGCCCAGTAGGTGAAAGGGCGTTGACCCAATTTAAGTATCCAACACTGAGGGTGTGTGTAAAATCTCGAGTTAAACACACCACCCCATGTTTTATTTTATATAACTGCTGAGGAGCATTTTTTCACCACAGCAATTAAATAAAATAAATCCCCGTGCGCCGCCATCTCAGGGTTTCAGAGCAGTCCACTGTCAGAGCTTCACTGCTGAAACATTTTGTTTCCCCCCTTTTCTTTGTTTTTTACAGCTTAGACATAATAGTAGACATAGGCCAATTATTTATTTATTTTTTTAAGTTAACTTACCAACCAGTGCCAGTCACAGTAAAGTGTGCTGAGGTGTGGAGCTACAGAAAGGCAAAGAGGTAGAGAAGAGCTGCAGCTGGCACATGTGTTGACAAAGGGAAAACTTGTGCGTGTTCACCATTTTAACCCACAGAAACATCGCTAGCCAGTTATTATTATAAAGTGACAATAGTCAAAGTAAGAACAGAATCTGGAAAATGAAAAAGTGATGATAGGTATGAAAAGGCAGAGTAGAAGTAAATGCGCTGAGGAGTCCTCAAGCGGGGACCAATTAACAGAACCTAGCAAGAAGGCAGAAAGGTGAAAGCTATGTGTGCACACTCATTTTCATTTTTCTATAGATTAAAGAAATACCGAAACTGGAGGGGCCAGTGAATTTACACCAGATCTGCGACAGCTGGTACAAGGACACCTCACCAGAGCCATACAGCCTAACATTTTCTGTAATGAGACAACTGACAAAAACAACCCCAACACCCAAAGGCAGTGAAACTGTAACCATGTAGGAAGCAGTGATGTGATAAATGAGATTACCTTGTAGTCGTAGCCACTGTGTTAGAGCAAAGTTCTCGTAGGGAAAACCAGTATTAGGTCAGAATTCTTAGGCTTAATGTCACAAGGCTGCATGTCTTTGCTCCAGTTGTTGTGCCATGGGTTTACACCACCCCGTAGCTCTGGCAGTTCATAATATCTAGACACTGCAACTATGCAAATCTGAATATCAGCAAGACAACAAAAAATGGCACCTCACAGCCATGAAATGCTGCATAAACTTTTTTTTTTATATTCGAATACTTTCTGCCTTAGCAGAGCGGGGCCTACGACCTCGACCACCAGCACCTGTACCAGGTCTGGTACGCGATACGCTCCATCGCACAGAGTTGGCCACACTCTGACAAAGGCACCGCTCATGTCCAGGGTGCAGGGCATGGCCCTCAGCCGCAGAGGTTGCCCCACCATTTTCCCACTTTTTCTCGTCCCCGGGGAGCCGGACGTGCACCCCTGGATGGATTGCAGCAACCGTAAAAGATGGAGGCCCATCTATTATTCTATTTATATTACTATTTATTTATTTTTGTTTTTATATATTATACTTTTTTGCTGCCACCAGCTGCCCAGAACCTCATCCCAGTCACGGACCCTCATTCCCACCTCCACATTTGAGCACCTTCAATGCCCCCGACTTACTCCCCCCAGGGTGGTGTTGCAGCACCGACCCCTCGAGGTGCCACAAATGACAGGATAGGTTGAAGGAGTCATCCTGGAGGCTGGTTGAAGCTGAGGGCGGGCTTCATCTAGGGTGACAGGTGGCATTGGTTTTTCTGGGTATACAGGGACGGGGATGTGCGATGATGCCAGCATCTGCCCCTCCCCAAAACTTGCTTTTTGGTTCCAGCGTGCATGGTACACCCAGCCTCCGCTAGGTATCCGCGTTGTGCCAAACTCTGTTCCCTGCCTCCCCCTGGAGAAGGAGAGCAGTCGTCAGACACTCTGATGTCCCGGGGCCATTCCCGAACCTGGGTTGCCAGCATCGCAGGTAGGTACCCTGCCCCTGTGCCAGTGGGCTGGCTTATGTTACTATTTATATTACAGTAACTACTTACTTTTAGGGAAAAGTAATGTCATTACAGTTACTTATTGCTTTATTTTAAAAGTAATCAATTACTATTACTAGTTACCTAGAAAAGTAATCAGATTACAGTTACTAGTTATAAGTAATTAGTTATTACCCAACACTGACCATATCAGTGATTTATTCTGGGAGGTTGTTTGTTAACGCCTTCTAAATCCATATATAGAGATTTTTTAATCTCCTTTTTGAAAGTGGTGTCCAACCCACAAGTGAATACAGAGCAGACAGTAGTGTGTCCTAGAAGCAGCATTTGTAATGAAGTGTAACGCTCAATGATAGAGCATATCTAGCCTATGCAAAGAGGCACTGGCACAGTGACTATACAGTATATCACATCTGCATAGTCCAGAAGGGATAAAAGGGTAGCTTAAACAAGTCTTTTTCTAGCTGCCAATGGTAAACAACTTTTGTTTCTGCAGAAAAAGCCAAGCCTACACCTGAGTTTTTTGGCACAGATAGTCAATGTGAAAGTTAAGACAACCCTGTGATGACAAGAGCCCATCGAGGTGTAAAGGGCTCACAGAAGAAGAGGCCCCCCTGCAGCACCAGGCTCCCATCTCAGACCCATGGTAGCCTATCTTCTCAGCTACTCCACAAAAGAGAAACTGTGTCAGGCACTGAGAGAAAAAGGTGAGCTCTTTTGGAAGGGGGCACACATCTCGGTTTATCAGGACTTTTCTTAGGAAGTGGTACAGTTGCGTAAAAGCTACAACCCAATTAAAGCAGCACTTAGAGAAAAGGGGATTCCATATAGGTTCAAGAACCTGACTAACCTAAACATCAATTGGAAGAGACAGACCCTTGAGGGGAGAACACCAAATGAGCTCCTAGGTATGGTACAAAATCACCATCCAGACATACAGTTCTTAACTACAAGACCCAGAAAACTGTGGGATGAACATGGGAGCAAGCAGTCTCAGCTATGGAATCCCCAGAGCCCACAAGCACATCAACACAGAAATGGCAGAATTGGGTATAATAACCACACATCTACACAGGATAAAAGAGAACAATCCAATTCTGCTTGCTCAGAGAGCTCCACAGAAGGGAAAAGAACTACTAATGGCCCCAACCCCTTCACGAACACTCACTACCGGCTAAGGTCTAGGAGCCCATGTCCCAGACATCCACACATGGAAGAAAGCACTGGTCTCCCCCCCCCCGCACCCCCACAGAACCTGCAGGAGATTCACTTAGACAGCAGCATTTAAATAGATGACTGGGATAACAAGCATGCCAGGGCACAGAGACATTTTCTGATGGTGAACATGGCTTATAGGCAGCTATCCCATGAAGATTTATCAGACATGGAGTACCTGTTGGGGGTCATAGAGTATATGGTACCAGGGGACAGATCTTTTTCTGAGGTGGTTATGAGCACCAGGACTTGAGGGCATTGCCGCTGTTTGACTGGAATCCTTTGAAGATACTGTACCGCACCAAAGTGTTTGGGATGACAGCACGCAGAAGCCACATATATCCTTTACTAGCTGTTTATTCTGCTCTCTTTCTTGCATAGAAACATACAATTTGATGGCAGATAAGGACCGCTTGGCCCACCCAGTCTGCCCATTTCCCTACCTACATAACTCTAGATCCTAATTGATCTGCAGCTTACCTTCTCTTTTCTACCACTAGGGTTGCCTTCCATCTATCCCTTGAATTCTTGAATTCACCTATCGTTTTGCCCCTATGACCTCCACAGGTAGGCTGTTTCCATGCATCTACCACCCTTCCTGTGAAAAAATACATACTTACATTACCCCTGAGTGTTCTCCTCTAGCCTCATATTCCTTTTCTTTTTGTTTTTACCCTTTGCTATAGTACCCTTTCCATAGTAGCATTTTAGGATGGTTGGAGTTATCATTAACAATGATTTCAGGTAATGTAATTACAAGAGAGAGAAGGGGGATTTGGGAGAAGAGGCACGTTTCAGGTATGCACTGATGGATCAGCTAGTACGGCCCAATCTAACCTCTATTATGGGTGTAAGATCTGTTGCCCCCCCCACTGACCGCACGTACATGTCACATGTAGATGGGCCTATCACATACTCCCTCCTCACAACACTCATTAATGTTGCTTCATCCAACTTTTTTTGAGGTACTTGGTACCACAGAACAGGCTCCATTGAGGGAGCAGAAAGGGTTTTGCATTAAACTGTATTCAGTGCCTAACTTTTGCTCTGGGCAGTTGATCCCTGAGAGCTGTCATTAGCAGTGTGAGGCCTCCTTCATACCATGTCATGACTATGTAGAAGGAATCCCTATTCCTTGCCTCCACAAAGAACTCAATTCCCCTCACCTTATTCTACCCCTTCCCCGATATAGCACAACGTAGTACAAACAAGGTTAGGTGTAAGTCCCAAGCTAAAGTTGCTCACTAGATCCATGGGAAGGCTAATTGATCAAGAGGTGAGGGGAGAGGAAGAAGCACATGGGGGATGGAAGATACTGTGGAGCTATGGCCTGAATGCATGCTTAGCCATATACTCTGTCCTGTAAATGTACAGTCCCCCCGAGGCGTGCAGCAGGTAATACTTTTATGCACAACATCACCCACTGCCGGTATCCTGGCCCCTCCCTCCATAACCCTTCCTAGCTGTAATACTCCATCACAATCAATCAAGGGGTCTCATAGGGCCCATTTGGGCTTACTGATGTGCTGAAATCTCAATTTGTGATTGGTTTTGTGTTCATGTTGAGACAGGTTGGAGTGCAGATGGCAAACTGCCAGGTTGGCGGACTGCCCACAACTATGAGAGGCTGGAACAGGTTGGTCGCTTGACTTATACCTCTGTCTACATAGTAGTTCTCAGTGGCAGAGCTGACTGTATAGCTGCAGCCTGTCTGCTTACACTGTAGCAACTGTTAACTAAGTTGAACTTTTAAGTGCCTGTTTTTTTTTCTGTCTTTTATCCATACATATTTTCCTGGATAAGGTGCTCTAAGGAGCCCAGACAAGGTTGCCGTATTCATAACAAACTTTTTGTGCTTTACTTATTGCCTCCAGAATAAGATTAGCAAGGGCACCAGTAGCACAGTAATTCATTTGCTAGATAATACAAGGTTTATGATCTGTTTTGTCTTCTCTCCTCTTGTTTGTCTCCCTTTCCTATGCAGAATTTGTGGAAGTCCAGGAATTATTATATATGATTGAGGTAACTGGTGGTCCTTATATATATAGCTCTTCAGCTCCAAGGGACACCCTTCCTGCTTTGCAAGCATCTCGCTGGCACATCCGGAGGTGTTTTAACCACTGGAGTACTTCCGGGAGTTAGACTGAAGCAGGAGGTGAGCAGGACCTCCCCCTCTCAACACACCACTACTCAGATGGCCAGCCTAGACAACAGTGCCAAAACGTGCAAGGTGAGATGGGTATCCAGAAATGAAAATGGGCTTAATCACCTGGTAAAGAGGAATAAAGTCTTATAACATCTTAAGAGCATTAAAACAGAAATAGCACTTTTGCAGGAGACTCACATTACCTCGACGTGTGTCCAGTGGTTACAGAAGAGCTGGGTGGGGCACATAATACACAGTTCAGCCACCTCCACATCTAAGGGAGAGGTGGTTCTGATTCACAAGGTGCTGCAATGGAAGGAAATCAGAACAGTGACTGATGACCAGGGCAGATGGATGGTGACGCTCTTCACAACCCCCAGGGGACAACTCCTAGTATTAAATATGTACTGTCCTAACACTGACAACCCTGCGTTCTATCACAAACTTAATCAGGCTATCACAGATATATTGGGGGAGACTCCAGATATACCTATCCTTATTGGGGATGTGGCAATTTGGCCACTGAGATCATACTACTGCCATATTGCTGTCATATTTCCCATATATGGGGCACAGCACCATTACTGCGCAGCTTGAATTCTTAGGCAACATACACACTCCCTCGACCAAGGTCTTCTTGTCGGTGCAGCCTACATTGACTTATCTAAAGCATTTGACTCAGTGAATCACACACTACTGATCAAACAGCTTGAGAGCATTGGTCTCTCCCCTGACACTGTGGCATGGTTTTCCAACTACCTGCAGAACAGGACACAAGTCAAGATTGGCAATACCCTATCCGTTAGTCAGCCAGTCAACTTAGGTGTTCCACAAGGGTCCATTCTGGCCCCACTCTTATTCAGTATCTTTCTAGACCAACTCCCATCTGCCTGCCAGTGTTGTCTACTGTTATATGCAGATGACGTTGTGCTGTTTATTAATGACTCAAACCCCCTTGCTCTTGAACGCAAACTCCAAAGCAACTTCTTGGCTGTTGAAAGGTGGTTTAAAGATCAGAAACTTGTGATGAACTATACTAAAACAAAAACTGCGATGTTCACCATCACCCAAAATAGGTACAGATCCCACCCACCTCTCATCAAAAACTATGTGGATAACGCTGGCCCAGTGACGCTGAGGGTTGAGGCACTGAATGCCACACCTCACGTCACACCGGTGACCCATGTTCGGGAATGGACATGGGCCGACGGGGGTCAGCAGGGGAGGAGAAGAATCGAGTGTCCGGAGGAATGCTCTCTTTCTCTGAGGAGGGGGGTTAGCTGGTCCCAGCATCAGTTGCACCCGATGGAGGTTGGGAGACATGGCATTGCACCACTCCAGGGGAAATCAAAATTAGGAAAAATCGATGGCCTCCATGTATGAGCCAGGGCTCAGTGCCAGACCCTTCAGCCATGACAGTTCCACTTCAACAGCCCCACTCGGGGGGACCATCCCTGGGTGAGGGTTCTGGTTGAGGAACCCATTCACGGGGCTAGGGGTGCCCGTTGGCAAAAACATAATGAGAAAAAAAAAATGTGGGCTCTCCACTGGAAGTAGTGCAACATTTCAAATATCTGGGGATCACACTGGGAAGCACAATAACTTTTGACCTCCACATCAATAAAGTCACTAAGGCAGTTGATACACATATCTGACTGCTGCACAGGCACAAGCACAGTCTAACTCCTGAGGCTTTTAAGGTAGCGGTGCATAGTTCCCTGGTGACCCTCATAGATTATGGGCTGGTAATTTAGAAGAAGAAGAATCAGCATTTATACAGCGCTTTTCATACACAGTATCCCAAAGCACTTTAGAAGCAATGCTAGACTGGTAGTGAAGTGACTGAATGTGTGGTGGCGGCCATATTGCACATCAACACCCACACACAGCCTGGATAATTGCATGAGCTGGTTTATGGGAAGAGGAATGTTGGCCAGGACACCGGGAATGTTCCCTGCTCTTTGCGAAGAGTGCCCTGGTTTCTTTTACTTCCACCTGGACACGCACCAGGACAACACCAGGATGGGAAGAAGGGACCTCGGTTTAACGTCTGATCTGAAGGACGGCACACCCCAGCAGTACAGCACCCCCTAATACTGCACTTGTATGCCAGCAATTTTTAGGTGCCAGTCCAATCCCGATGTGGGACAAGAACCCACAATCTTCTGGTCCAGAGGCGGATGTGCTACCAACTGAGTCACGCTGACACCTATTTGCATTTACAGCTCAGCTACAGATTCTGCCTTTCAGTGCATAAAAGTAGCTTTTAACAAAGCATGTCTACTTGTTATGGGAGCCAAATGCCTGCCACACACACGTGTCACCTCTATGCCCAGACTTACTGGCTATAGTTCTCAGGCAGACATCTCTACCTGTCCTGTCTACTGGAGAAAAATTCAGTTTTGGCCTGGTACCCCCCGGGGCCCAGGATTTTCTCTCTCCCAATGATAACCATCACTACACTCGTAGGCTGGATAGTTGACTCCTCAAAATTCCCCATTGTCGCACCTCCTTGGGTCAAAGATCCTTCACCTATCATGTCTCTGGATGGCTGAATGTGCTACATGTTGACATTTCCTCGCTAACTTTGATCGGTCTCTTTAAAAGAAAGCTGAGACAATAGCTGACAGCGGTTGCTAGCTGTGGCTGTTTTCAAAACCCTACTTTCTGCATCTCTAGTGACTGAGTCCTCCAGCCCTAGATCCTGTCCAACAGCCATACCACTCCAACATAGCCTGTTCAGCTCCCACTATGCCTGGAATTTAACCACTACCACACTTATTTCCCCTTTAGCACATCTGTTCTCCCCTGCTTTCATCCTCCCACTACCTATATCCCTCCCAACCCACAACACCTTATTTTCTTTGTTCATCCTCCCCCTTCCAACATGCAGGCCCAGTAACCAGTTCCCCCCTCTGTCTTCACCCCATAGCAAGAAACTTACAGCCTGGGGATCTGGTCTCTTTCCATTCAGATGTAGCCACTTGGGCATTTCCCACTCATCTTTCCTCCTCCTCCTCTAGCTCCTTTCCTTGTTATTGTAACTGACTCTGGCTATTTGCACATAGCCTTCGATCATGACTTTATTAGTTATAACCTTTCCTGTATAATTGATATTGTTATTTGCCTCTCCTTTGTCTGTATTACATTCTTATTGTTCATCAACTCTGATGTGGAACCTATGAAACGAGCTTGAACTCAAAGGTGTAATCCTAGACTTCAAATAAATAAATACAATATTTCCCTTAAAGTTTTTATGTTTAAGTACCCAAAAAAGGTCCAGTTTTCTGAAAGGGTACATGAGGGGAGAAAGAATGTATATTGCAAATGTCTGACATTCCTCTTTGCCTGGGACAAAGACTTGCAAGAGATAAACCAGGGTTACATTTCAATAGGGAGCTATCTCCTCTGCTCATAACCTTTTACACTTCAAAGAGAAATCCTTTCAGAACAGAGGTTTGAAGACATTTTATTTATTTATTTATTTATTTATTTATTTATTTATTAGTTTTGGGATTAAACACCTTTGGGCCAGAGGCTCTTTTACAAAGGCTCCACATTGGAATACAAAGAGAGGTGATACAGAGTAAGAATTGGAACACAGTTGCAGTACACAGTGACATATCAAGTTGAGTAGATTCCAGGAGATACACATTTTGATCATCAAGTAAGTAAGTATAATTAATAATGGATCATTCCAGTACAGTAGTTGCATAATCATAGTGCAGCCAGAGTAGCTTTGTCAAGAGGAAGGAAAAGAGAGGTGAGTTGTCTTAGGCTTAGCTAGGGGATATATCAGTGTGGGCTGGGCCTGCGTGGAGGCTGAGGGGGTTGTGGAGAAAAAAAAGAGGGAGAGTGAGGACTGCAAGAAGAGGGGGAGAAGAAATAGCTGGTAGTGACAGGTACAGTTATGAAAATGGGAAGAGAGGAGGATGAGGGGATGGGGAAATGGGTGGGAGATAGAAAAGGAGAGGGTGGGAGACAAGGGTTAGCAAGGTACAGCAAGTGATGGGGAGAGCAGCCAAGAAAGGGAGAGTGGGGAAGAGGAGGGAGGGTGGGAGGTGGTGGGGAAGAAATGGCAGTGAGGATAGAAGAGAGGTGGGAAACCCAGGAGCCAGCATCAGGAATTAAGAGAAGCAGCCACAGATGGCCCTGACATTCAGTCAGGAAGCCTATTGTTAAATTCTCTTCCAAGTGCCATAGTTATTTACATTGTAATAAGGTCAGGAAGGGGAATGCAGATCAAAGCCAGCCAGGGAGGTGGGACTATGGAAAATCACAAATACCATATTTCACTGTTTAGAAGCTGCCCAAAATTAGTAGCCGCAGACAAAAAAAATTGTTAATAAAAGCCACCCCAGTTTTGAAGCAATGGCTTCTAAACAGCTTCTAAACAATGAAATTGATCTGACTACTAGATTACAGGTTTAGGAGCATGGCTGAGCAGGACAGTTGGCAAAATGGTTACACTTCTTAGTTTCTCAAGCTTGTTTTAGTTCTCAATTGTGGATTACAGTTCAGTTTATCTTTTTATATACACGTACAATAAGGTACAGCTGTAGGTTAAGCAAACTGAAACTGACTGACTGACATTAAGTAAAGTAAAGTAAAGCAGCCAGTGAATGAATGTTTCAAACTGATGAGTGGGGCAAGGCTGAGACCACTCCAAGCAACTAACACTGACTGCTTGGTTAAGGAGCAGAGTTGAATAAAGAGGTGCTGTTCTTAAAGTGCTATTGTATGAATCTTTCCACACATAAATGGGGCTTAAAGTAAAGCTGCATGTTAAAAACGGGAAAATATATGTATTACTACCAGTTTTGAGTTCTTACTTCATCCCATTGTTTTGTTTCTGCCTAGACTGTGAGAGGAGTTTTTTCCAACTTTCTCTGCTTTCCCTGAGTTTTTTATGACCTCTGGGGGCTGCCATTCAGGTTTGTTTTATTGCATCTTGTCCAGGATAGTCTTCCCAGAGTGCCCTTTGGTTTGATATCTAAATAGCCCCTACAGCAGGCCAGTGTCTTGTTACAGTGTCTTATAACCACAGCAGAGAAAGAACACTGCAGCCAGGATTCACATTGCTAGACTCTGGGTAAGTATGATAAGTTTCCTAAATATTTATACCTTATCCAGCTGTGTTCTGCTGGGGGGGGGGTTAAACGTGTAACTTTCTGTAGTAGATTTTGCAATGGCATTTGACACTGTACAGGATCCAGATGTTATTAGTGGGGACTGGAATGTAATGAGACAGGCTGAGATGTCAGTTTGGTTACCAACCACCAAAAAATGACAAATTCCACACACACACACCACCAATAAACCCCCTATGTTCCAGCCAGCTAAACAGACTTTACAGCAAAACCATTTTGTTGCATTTATGTGTGTCTGAACTACAATGCTTGCATGCACACCACTCAATTTATTATACTGCATACATTTAGATCTGTCAAAAGCTGGGCTAATAGGACTTCGAGATCCACTCTCTCTCTTCCCTAAGCAGAACACAGCTGGATAAGGTACCAATATTTAGGAAACTTATCATACTTACACAGAGACAAGCAGTGTGAATCCTGGCTGCAGTGCTCTTTCTGGCCTGCTGTAGGGGCTATTACACATCAAACCAAAGGGCACTCTGGGAAGACTAACTTGAGAGCAGAGAGCAGAAAGAGAGCAGAATTGCTTGAACTGGAGATTCAGAGGGAATTCAAGCAGAAAAGACTCAAAATGGAGATGGAGGACAAACAGCATCAAAGAGAGTTCAAACTGGAGAGGCTGAAGCTTCAACTGCCAGCACCAGAACAGGTAAGTGGCAGGGGTGAACCTGAGACTCCAGGTCTGGGGTATAAATTAAATTCCTAACTAACAGCAGAATTTAAAGAGGGAGAGGATATGGATGCATTTCTGAATTCATTTGAAAATGTCTGTATCCAGGCCAAGATACCCAGGAGGCCTGGAGCTTTTGGCTAAAACCAATGACCAGATATGAACTTTCAGCTAAAGCCAATGACCAGATAGGGTCACTGGATACTTCATTAGGCAGCTTAAATGGGCAGACTGGATGGGCAGAGTGGTCCATATCTGCCAACAGCATCTATGTATCTTACTGGCAAGGGGCATGAGGCACAAGGCCAAATGGACAATGAGGACAGTAAAGACTGAAAAACTTAGAACTGCTTTATTGAAAAAGTATGAGCTAACTCCTGAGGCCTACAGAGTTAAATTTCAGAAGCTTCAAAAGAACTCCAAAATGAGCTTTGAGGAACTTGCCACAAAGCAACAGCAGTTTTTGAAATGTTGGTGGGAGGGGGTGGAAGAAATCTGTGGGGAAAATTGAGGAGGTTGTGCTTTTGGAACAGTTCCTTTGGGCTTGCCCAGAGAAGCTTAAAACCTGGCTGGAGGACCAGGATCCTAAAATAGCATAGCAAGCTGCTGAGCTCTCAGATGGCTATGCCAGGAGCAGGCTAGCTCTGAAAAGAAGTGGGGAAGCAGGTGCAGCAGTGGTAAAGGGGAAAAGCGCACCTTCAGGGCAGCTAAAACCCTGGCTGCCTCTGCAGAAAGGGGAAGCCCCAAGTTACCAAAAAAGGGATTTCTTGGCAAAAAGAAGTGATGAATGTTGGTTTTGTAAGCAGCCATGGCATCTGGCTAGGCAGTATCCTAAAAAGGCACAGAGTTGACAGTGTGTCCCTCAAAAGGAGGTGGATGCACCATGTATCCCTGAGAGTATGCCTGTAAACATAAGGGAGTACATTTATTTATTTATTTAGTTTTTGTTGACCGGGTAAGTGCACTAGACAAATCCTGCCTATTTTCAGGCATGACCCAGGGCAGGGGGATACAGATGAATGCCAACTGACCTTGAACCAGATTAAGCAGTTTGTGGTATTTTTAGTGAATGAGGGAAATTTGGCCAGGACACTGGGGAAATTCCCCTACTCACTGGTAGGGGGAGTTGCTGTCTATTGTGGATGGCCATTGCACCCTAGGATGTTGATGGAGGAAGATGTGAGGGAGGTAGGGGAGCGGGTCTCCTCCCCAGCCTCAGGAAAACCAGAGACCCAACTTGATGATGGAGTTACTTATTCACCCATTGTATCTGGAACAGAGGGCTCATCCTGTAACGTACATGAATCTGTTTTTTCTGAGGAGTTTACGTGTGAACAGGAGAAGTGAGGAGCTCGGATTTCTGACCCAGAATTGGGCGACACGTGTCTACAAATAAGTATTGTTTAAACGTTGCACTGGAATTCAGTGATTGTAATGGTGGAGTCAGTGTACATGGGGTGGCACAGTTGCCCGGATGTGGGACCGTGAACACCACTCCGACAATAACGGTGCCAACTCGGGAGGCTGAACTGGATGCAGACAAGCTGCTCTCTCAAGCCCAACAGAGAGGTAAAAGTGGGAAATTGTTGGGGATGGTTCATAAACTGGGAAACCTTATAGGAAGGGAGAGGACTTGATTAGACATGATAGAGATCCAGAGGTGGTATTACAGGCTTGGATTCACACTGATAAGGGGTGGTCTCTGGATCCTTCTGATGAGAATGTGTGGGATTATCAAGATTTGATTATTATGGAAACAGGGAAAGTTATAAAAAAAGACCCAGTTCAGACAGTGGAAAAAGAAAAGGGGTTGCAAGTGGAGGATTCTGAAGTATCTACTTTAGATTTGAACACTGGGAACCCTGACATCACTGTGGGGGAGACGTTGCCTCAACAGACTAATATACAGGGTCATGATAATGTACTCGGTCATAGGGAAAATCAAGAACAGGTACAGCCTGCTTCTTTTAAGGAAGGGGACATGCTGGCAGTGTGTTTAGGTGTTAACACTCTACAAGATCCTGCTAAGGAGAAGTTTTTTAAACCTGTATTACGGATGGCTGATTTGTTCAAACCTAATCTCAGGGAGCCTGCCCCATGACGGAATGCAGTTAGATTGCTGTACAAAGGGGGACTGTGAGACACACCTGATAGAGTGTATGTAGGGAGACACTTGCTGAAGGACTCTCTAAAATTCTATGCATCTGAAGTATTTGCATTGATTCATATGGATGATCACAATTATGACATTAGTTTCAAGACTGTAGAGGCTTTGGATAGGTTTGGGGTAAAATATAATTCTGTAAAGGACACTCCCTTGTGGGCCCCTTTTCTGGCAATCCCACTTACTAAACCAGCTGTACGTACAATCACAGTGTTGTTTAAAAATGAGGGGTGGAATTGGCAGATATATTGTTTTAGCTGAAAAAATGATGCGAAGTATTAGAACATCCGATGCCTGTTATAGACTCTGAACAGTTCTGGACTGGGGGTTGGAACAGCAAGTGTAAATTGTTCATGACTAATAATGGGATTGCCCATTTGCCGGGTTGTTTCTACTTGGGAAGGGATAGGGGTTCCTTGTTTTACCCGGGTCAGCCTAGATCTTGTCATAGGTGTGGCTCCCAGTTACATCTTAGCAATGCTTGTGACATGCTGAAATTTACCCATTGTTTGGAAACTGGGCACCTGGCTGCAACTTGTATTAATTTGTTAAGGTGCAACCTGTGTGAAGAAAAGGGCCACTCCTATGTTAAATGTCCATGAGCCTCCCACAACTCAGTAGATGGTCATTCTTATGAAGCTATAATCACACAGGTCCAGAAAAAAGGATGTTCTCTGGCCTCTGAGAAGAGGATGTGTGAAATTTTAAAAGCAAAAGAAAATGTTGTGAATAACACAGAGCACCAGACAGAGGCAACATTGCAGACTAAAAAACAGGATATTGCAGTTATTCACGAAAATGCAGAGGGGATTGTAGGAGTGCAAGAACAAGTGGCACAGGAGGTTATGGATCTTACCAAAGGGGGGAACATCAGGAATACAAGGCTGATGTTGTCTTGGAGGACGGGGTTCAAAATGTAGCTATGGAGGTAGATAGAGAGGTAGATGATGAGATAACAGTAAAGGGAGGAGAAGAATCAGAACCAGAACATTCGGCTATGCCCCCTCCTCCTGTTTCTGATTCTGACAAATCTTTTCAAACAGTGTCTTATAAGAAAAGACAGAGGGAAAAGAATGGGATTCCAGGTCCAAAAGGAAAAGAAAGAAAAAGTGGTAACTAGGAAAAAACTTCTACAAACAAATAATTATGATGTGTTGCGATAGCACAAACATACAGGGGTCACAGAGGAGGAGGATGAGGATTCAGAATCAGATTCATCCTCGGTTACCTCCTCAAAGGGGTCTTCTTCAGAGATGGGAGATGGAAGATGGGGCACTGGGAGATGTTAATGGGTGACACGCTCTCAGTGTTGAAGACATGAGGGTTTTTTTTCTTCTCTGATTTTTTTCTCATTTCTCATGGGTGACTTCCGGGTCTTAACCTTAAATGTTAATAGTATCAAAAATGGGATAAGAAGAGACTTGATTATGCATGAGTTACAGCAGTTACAAACTGATATTATATTTTTACAAGATACTAGGATTAAAACTTTTAAAGAGATAGCACAATGTAGCTCTACTTGGCAACAAGGAGTTACATTTTGCTCATAAGGGCCTGATAAATGTGATGGTTTAGGTATCTTGTTTTCTAATTCAGAATTGAAAGTTTCTAGACTGGTCGATTTGGAACCTGGCAGAGCTATGATTTTGGATGTTTCTTATAAAACACAGAGGTTATGTTTAATTAATATATATGCTCCACAAAGCAAGGCATTTAGGGTTGAACTTTATAGGAAAATTCAGCCCTTTTTATGTACAGCAAGACAGATTATATGGGGAGGAGATTTTAATTGCAGTATACAATGGGAAGATAGGGGTTTGCAAATGAACAAAATGTTCTGTGACTCTAATGTCTTACAGGAAATAGTGACTACTGCAAATTTAATGGATACATATAGACTTTTTCATGCTACTGGGGGTTTTATTTTAAAAAAGGGATGTTACGATCCAGAATTGACTATATTTGGATTTCTAAGCTAATACAGGTTATGCGGTCAGAAATTGTAGATCTGGCCTTTTCTGATCATTGAGCTGTAAATGTAGAATGTCACTTAGATGAGAGACATACTCATGATAAACCTTCTTGGAAATTGGATGTCTCATTATTGGAGCAAGCAGATATAACTGCAGAATGTAAGAAGTTATGGGAGGCTAGATATTCTGTGCAGTGTATGTATGATTCCTTGCCAGACTGGTGGAGGGATACAAAAATGGAAATGAAAAATTTTTTTCAGAAACAGGCAGGGAGGAAGTGTAGAGATACTTATTTTTGATATTTACAGTGCAGGAAGCAATTCCATAGATTGATTTCTTTGTCTGACACTACTGGTCATGATTTCAGCTCACAGTTACAGAAAGTTAAGAAGGAAATGTATATGTTTCAATATGATAGGGCTAAAACCTTGAAACAAGAGATGAGGTTTGGCACAGTTAGTAGAAGACAAACTTTTAATCCTTTCAAGGATAGTCAGGGCATCTGTAAAAAGAAACACATGGAAGAGTTAAAAGATAAAGATGGGATGTTGTATAATGATAAAACTTCTATATTAAGAATTGTGTCTGAATATAGAGAAGATACTTTTGGATTTAAACTTAAGACGAGTAATACAGAGACTTATGTAAGGAAGTTGGAAAAATGGGCAGTATTAAAGGATCAAGAGAAGCAACTGGTGGCTTTAATAACAGTTGAAGTAAAGGCTGTTATAAAATCAGCTAAGACTAGTAGTACTCCAGGGCCGGATGGACTTCCTGCGGAATTTTATAAAGTTTTTGTGATAGTTTGGCTCCAGTGTTGAGAGATTTGTTTAATGCCTTATTAAGATTACTGACTGTTCCAGAATGGTTAGTGGAAGCTGATCTGATATTATTGCATAAAAAGGATGATAAGACACTGTTACATAACTGGAGACCTATTTGTTTATTGAATTCAGACATTAAATTCTTGAGTAAAATTTTGTCAGATAGGTTATCTCAGTGTGCGAAAACTCTAATTAGTACTGAACAGGGATGCGCTATACCCCAACGGGGTATACAGGATAATTTGATATAACTAAGAGAATTATTTTATAGGGGTCAGAAGGGAAGTATTTCTGGTTTGGTGATCAGCTTGGATCAACGTAAAGCATTTGACTCCCTTTCTCAAGAATATTCATTTTTAGTTTTAGAACAATATACAGGGTTTTATTTAACCCTAAAAAATGATTAGTGTTTTGCTCATAAAAGTTCTAAAACATTGTGAAAATGTATAGCACTTGCCTCACTGTGTTTAACAAACATAACACTTTTAGAAAACCTATATGAATAATTTCTGTACAGTTAGTATTGTCCCAAGAAAAAAAATGCCAATCAATTATTTAAAACCCTTATATGGGATACCAGTTTTGTATATCTCTTGGATCAAGAAACTTTATTGTGGAGCCACAGTTGTTCCGAAAGTAAATGGTTGGAAAGGGAAAGGGATAAACCTTGAAAGGGGAGTAAAGCAGGGTTGTCCAATGAGCCCATTGCTGTATGTTTTTGGTATTGATTCTTTCTTGCAGCAGAGTCTTAGTGATGAACAAATAAAAGGGGTATCTCTTGTTGAGTCTCTTCCCCCAATGAAAGTACTAGCATATGAGGATGATGTGGTCCTTATGGTACAAGAATATACTGAAGAAGAAGTAGTAGTACAGCAACTTATGGAATTTTCAGAGGCCTCTGTCTCTAGTATAAATAAGGAGAAGTGTTCAGGATATAAACTGGGTGGGCAGCACCCATAAGATTGACAAGTATGCAGGAATAAAAGTGTCAACAGAACCAATAACAATATTAGGACTCAAATTTGGTGATGAAAATCCGGCAGTTTTTAATTGGGAAAGAAAATTACAAAAAGCAGATGGGGTCTTGGCAAGGTGGGTCCAAGGGCCTTTATCAAAGCGAAAGAAAATATTGTTACTTAAGACCCTGATAGTGCCACTTTTTCTATATGTAAGTTATATTTACCCTCCACCTAAGGCTATGCACACTGGATTGTATAGTCTATTCTTTAGAGCACTGTGGGGAAGTAGGCTGAACCCAGTCAAGAGAAATATTACATATAGAAGTATAAAAGAAGGAGGTTTGGATATTCTTCATCCCTTAGCATTTTATTTTAGTGTTTTTCTTTATTATAATATACTAGAGGTTAGTCGATTGCAATATAAGAACTGGTATAGACTATTGGATGAATGGATTAAGCCTAGTTTGAGAGCTTGGGAACATAGAAACAGTAGAATGTTTACTAGGATTGAAATGGTCCCTCAGGTGGTTAAGGAAATGTTCCAACAGATAATAGCTTGGAAAGTGGAATATAGTACTATAACACTTCAGAAGTGGGCAGATGTTTATGAAGCATTAGTTAAAGCTCAATGTTTAGAAACTATCATATTATCATATTGTAATGAACAGAATAGTCAAGAACAGTTTCAACAATTGTTAAATGATAGGATGCCGGTGTTTGTTTGGGACATTGTATGGTTGACATTACATGGGAAATTGAATGTCAAAAGTAATAATAAGCATAAAGCCTTACAGGAACGGTATTGTTTAAGACAGACCTGCAACCTGATTTTAGAAACCCAAGAACATCTGTTTGTAGAATGCGTTTATTCACAGAAATGTTGGTGTTTTCTTGCAGACCAGTGGGAGATGCCACAGTTTAAGACTCTTACTTATATGGAATTGATGTATGTCACTTGGACCCCAGATTGGCAACTGTTTTAAAAAGTTACTTTGCAGGTAATATTTGCAGTACCAAAATACTACATATGGCAAGCTAGGTGCAAATGGGTGCTGCAACAGCAGAATGTACCATATGAAGTCTTATTGACCCTAGTGACGGATACAGTTAAACAAGTGTATGAGAAAGACTCAGGGCAGCTTACAGCTGGACATCTAAAGCAGATATGGAGGGCTTGTGATTGTATATTATGGAGTACCTGATCATTTATAATTATAGAAATAGTTACATACATACTCAATTTGGTAAGAATGAGCATATATAATAGTAAATGGTATGTTGTAGGTGAATAGTAAATAAAGAATTTTATTTGTTGGGTTAGAGACTGATAACGGTACAGATACTGAGTGGCTTTCAGTGCATACCATCAAGATGTTTTTGAATTATTATTCCTTTTCCCCAACAAAATTCCCTTACTCTCCTGTGGGGGTCCCCTTACATCCTGGCCTTTCCGCCAAGATGGCTGTCTCTGGAGGTGCAGAGGAGGACATGGTCTCCTCCTCTGTCTCTGTATTGATAGAGACCATAATTACTGAAGACTCCACATCTCTTCCTGACAAACAGATTTTTTCTGCTGAATTGACTATTTCCCCTGCAACTACAGTGGATCAATGTATGCAGATATCAGCACTAAACGATTTCTCTACAATACCTATGGTACCATTGTCTACAGAACCTGACCCAGCTTTGTCAGTTATTACTACTCCTCAGGATTCATCCGATGTGGATTCTCTTTTGCTACTAGAAGAACAATGCTACCATGCAACGAGACAACGGCTTTTAGCTCTTAAGACTATGACTGCCTCATAGCCTACAGTCTCACTTGCTGTCTCACCACTCGAACATGCAGCTTCTGATGCCTCAAAACCGGCGTAGACACTTCCGCATTCTAATACAGCCCTAGCAGCTTCCAGTGCTCCTCAGACGCCGGCTCTGGCTGTTTCTCCCGACACGATCTCCTTCGGTGATGCTTCTACGAACAATGCACTGCCTGGAGAAATTCACACCCCAACTTCCCCGACTGTAACTCAGACCTTAGAGTGGTCTGTTGACTCCGCTCTCTCAGCCGCAGGGTGGGAAAAGGATCCAACTATCGGGACAAGGCCCAACCAGTACATGTTTACCAACCACTGCAATCTCAATGGCTTCACAGCAAGAGAATCCGACGGACAATCACTTGGACCTTTCTTTGACTCCCGCATTACACCTTACTCAAAACCCAACTCTGAATCTGCCATCAGAGCACCCACCTAATACATACGTTCAGCCACAATGCCGTCACTCCAGGGCCCTGGGTCTCGACCTCAGCCAGCTGCACAGACATCTTCTTCGACTGCTTCTGCCTCAAAGATGTATGCTTCTTGTTTTCAAGTACCTATACAACAGGCTAAAAGACATTGCAGTTAGACTGCAATATTTGGGGGGACTGTCAGAGTTACCTGATAATTTTTTTGTGGGACGTACTTTTTTGAAAGATTCTATGAAGTTTGCTGCCTGTGAGATACATGCTTTGATACATGTTTCTACAGAAACACAGTTTGATATTAGCTTTAAAACTTTAGCTGGGCTAGAAAAATTTTGGATTACATTTCCAGAGTTAAAATCTTCTCCCTTATGGGCCACTTTTAGTGCCATTCCTTTAACCAAGCCTACCCAGAAAACTATTACTATTTTATTTTGGAATGAGGGTGTCAGCCTGAATGACATATCAGTGTGGTTAAAACAAAGGTGTACGGTTCTTTCTGACCCTGAAGCTATCTTTGACTTAGAAAATTTGTGAACTGGGGGGTGGAAAGTGAGAGTAATGTTTCAAACTTCAAACACAGGGATTCCCCATCTGCCCAATAGTTTTATGCTTGGAAAAGACAGGGGAGTACTTCTTTTTCCTGGCCAGCCAAAGGCATGCTACAAATGTGATTCCACTAATCATATAAGTAGCATTTGTGACATGGTGAAGTGCTCGGTTTGTAGAGGCCTCTGATACACAGGTTTCCAGTGTGTGGAAGAACCCCACTGTGTCCTCTGTGATGACTTGGGTCACACCTTTCAAGATTGCACCTGGCCTGCCCATAACTCCCCAACCCTAGCAGATGGGGAAGAACAGAAACTGCTTATCACAGTAGCACAATGTGCCAGAATCACTGGTACCTCTTCTGTTCCCCAGCATAATCGATCCTTTCCTCCCTCTTCTATAGCTCTACACTCTACTATTCCTGCGGCAAAAGCCCCTTCTCATAACGACAAGATGTCCACTCCTACCTTGAACTCTGTACCACCCATACTACCTACAGAACCCCCTCCTCCTTCTTCAATTCTACCTGGAAGTTCAGGTCAAGTTGCCGCACCCACTGTTCCATCCCCTAGTACACCAGTCGGGATAATGGAACCCCCAGAACCTTTCATTCCTCCTACTAGAGTTACAAGAGGATCTAAGAAATTTGTTTCTCCCTCTTCTAAGGCTTTGAAGACAGACAACATTACTCTGGTCAATAGATTTGAAGTGCTACGCAATCCACAGGAAACTACTGACTCTGATACTTCTTCTGTACTATCATCCCACCCCAAAGTAACCACAGATACAGAAGTCACTATAGATAATGTGGGATCTCAGAAAAGGAAGGCAAAAGCCAAAGTAACACACAGAGAGGGTACCCCTAGGAAAGGTAGACCCAGGTGAAAATTAGTAGTCCTATGAGATTCTGCCTGCTTCCTTCTCTGGTAATTATGTCATCCACCTTTTCTGTCCACACTGTTAATGTTAACAGTATTAAGAAACAACTTAAGAGGGATGCTGTTTTTTCCTTTTTATCCTGTCTCACTGCAGGGGTAATCCTCCTACAAGATATTAGATTTCACACAATTCCAGAGGTTTACAGAGCCCAACGGGCCTGGTTCCCTGAGCCTTCATACTGGTCCTTTGGGCATGAACCCTGTTCAGGATTAGGTATACTATTTAGTATCCCGAATGTATCTGTAATAAAAATTTTAGACTTGTGCCCCGGTCGACTTCTACTCTTAGATGTTACAATCTCCTCTGTTTCTTTTCAAATCATTAATATATATGCTCCCCAAACTAAGTCCCTTAGAATTGAATTGTTGAAGCTTATTCAGCCATACCTATACACTTCTATGTATATTGTGTTTGGGGGTGACTTCAATTGTGGTTTATCCACCAGAGATAAGTCATCAACTTCTAAAACCACTAAATTATTTTGTGACGCTAATTTTTTGAAACAACTGCTGAGCTCCACAAAATTACAAGATGTTTATTTAACCTTCAGTAAGCAACACACTCCCACATTTCACAAGGGATCATTGGCTACCCGTATAGATTTTTTCTTTATTTCTCTACTCTTACAGCTTTCTGCTGCTACGGTACAAATAGCAGAATTTACAGACCACAATTTGTTATCAATCTCCCTGGGTCCTAGAATTGCCAAAGCATTTGGTGCAGGTACCTGGAAATTGAACACCTCCTTTTTGAAGGATTCACAATTGTTACAACAGCTTACAGACTACATAAAGGACAGGAAATCAGTTTTTTTCTGTGTGATGATCTTTGGAGTTGGTGGTATGACACTAAACAAGGAATACAACATTTATTAAAGCACTTTAGTAAGCGACATCATGAAAATTTGTATTTTCATTACCACAAAACCCAAAATCAATTACAGAAGCTCCTTACGCTATCTCATTCAACAGGTCATGATTTTTCTGCACAAATTAGTAATCTAAAAAAGTCTGATGGAATATCATTCAGTGAAATTTACCTCACTACAACAACAGCAATGTCTTGGGACTACTGGCCCCAGTGATGTTGTTTGTCTTTATGCTACTATTGCAAAAAAAATCAATAGTAAAAGATTTGAGGTACTTCTAAATGACAACTTGATTGAGATAACAAATGCTTCTGATATTCAACACCATGTAGCTCATTATACACAAAGGTTGTTTGGCCCAATAAGCACTAACTCAGATAGAGTTTTGGAATATCTTTCTTCTATTGAGATTCCTGATGTCCCAGCCTCAATACAGGAAATGACTGATAGCGATATACAAGCTTGGGAGGTAGAAAAAGTGATCAAAGCTTTATGTCTAAGGGTGACACCTGGCCTGGATGGCCTTCCAAATGAACTCTATAAAATGTTATCTGTTGACATGTATGGAGTTGGCAGCTGTTTATAATTATGTTTTACGGGCTGATAATCTACCTTTGGATATGAACATGGGTTGCCTGTTTTATATATTGTATATAAAAATGGAGATAAAAGATTACTGTCAAATTGGAGACCTCTGAGTCTATTAAGTACCAATTTTAAAATCCTGACCAAGATTTTTTCTCTCCATTTGTCTAAAATGGACCCATTTGTAATTTCTATGGCTCAATCAAGTAATGTTCCAGGGAGGAATATTCAGGGCCACATTATTTTTATCCGAGAATTGATTGAACAAGGAAATTTAAATAGGTTACAGGGTTACATATTCTCACTGGATCAACGACAAGCCTTGGATTCAGCAAATCATGACTTTTTATGGCATACATTATGCCATTATAAAGTCCCTGATCACACTTTCTCTAGTCTTCAGTTACTATATCATTCTGCTACTATAATCCCTACAGTTAATGGCTGGAAAGGCCCTTTAATACCACTACAACTGGGGGTTAGGCAAGGCTGTCCACTCAGTCCACTTCTATATGTCTTTTTCTTAGACCCCTTACTTCGCTCAATCAATATTACACAATCGATTATATCACTCTTCTCAATACTACATCCCACTCCTCATTATGCGTTAGCTTATGCAGACAATATGAGTTTGATGGTGGCAGATGCTCCTTCTGTACATTCGGCTATTCATTATTGTATAGAATTTGGGAAAGTGTCAGGAGCAACTCTTAATTTAGATAAATGTATAGGCTGCAGATTGGGAACTATGGCTGAAAATGAATTTATTGACTCTGACTTTAAGATTAGTGATGGCCCGATTAAGATCTTTGGAATTTTATATAGTGATGGACCATTAGATATTCTCAATTGGGCTCCTAAACTGGAACTTACCCAGTCACAAGTTTCACTTTGGAACACCTGGAAACTAAGTAAAAAGAAAAGAGTCTATATGATTAAACCTTATTTTCTCCCTATTTTACTTTTTTTAGCCTGCATTCCCCCAGAAGTCTTGAGATGAGATAGTTAAGTATTTTCTTCCAGGCTTTATGGGGTAGCCATCTTAACCCTGTCAAACATCCTGTAACATACCTACCCCTCTGGGAAGGAGGTCTTAATATGGTCCAGCCCATATTTTCTTATAATAGCATTTTCTTTATGACTAATATTAGACCTCTTCTAATTAACTGTGATAGAGGCTGGGAACCTTGGTTCCTTGACTCATGGGGCCCTTGGTTTCATCAGTAGGACTTAAATACTTAAAAACACTCAAACATATTCTGACTGTTCCTACGTATGTTAGGGACACCTTTTATCGTCTCAAACAATGGCACATCACTAGCCACGTGATGATAACTTGTACAAGGAAGGCTTTATATAACTACTTATTAGATCATATTTGTACAGATCTTGTAGTATTTCCTAAATGTCCAAACCAACATTTAAATGATCTCTATACCCTGTTGTGTAATCCTAGAATCCCCCAAAAGATGTGGGATTTACACTGGCTTAGTTGCCATGACAGAATTAACATTAAAGCTAATCATAAACACAAACAACTGAATGAAAGAATTTGTTCTAGACCAGATTGTACACAGCAGGATGAAATTATTCCACATCTATTTTCTTCTGTTCTTATATCAATGGCTTTTGTGTATTGCTAGCTACAAAGTGGCAAGAACCATTGTTTTCATCCATTACATATGAAATGTTACTATATGGTTCCTTTCCAATTACTTGGATGAAGTGGAATGTGGATACTTTGAATTTACTTCTTGTGGTTTTAAAAATTGCATATTTGGACTGCTCAATGTCTCTTTACTTTGCAGCAACAGGATGTATCTCACCATACGGTAATCCAGGTGGTGGAATGGGATTTGAGAGAAGTGTATTATTCTGAAATGCAAAACATGTCACTTAAGTCTTTGTTGGATTTATGGAAATTTATGCCATGGATTACTGATTCTGATTTTCCTTTTACATGATTTTATTGTCATTTATTGGATTGTTTTCTCAGTTTTTCTGCTAATAAAAAATTCTCCTACTCTGGCAGTAGGGGGATGTGCTGACTGAGAGCCATGGCCACTTCAAGTGGAGCTCCAGTGGAGCAGGATGTCCCAAATGAAGGGTAGAGAACCCTTCTTGCTAGTGAGTCATTGGATGACTCTGAAGCTTTTATGGACGTTGTTTCAGACTTGAAAGAGATTTGTGAATTGGAGATATTTATTTCAACTGAGGATCTGCAGCTGCAAAAGCCCGAAGTTGGTATACCTCCTGAGAAATCTGCAGAATCTGCATTACAACAATCCCTACAAGAATTATTGTCTAAAGAAAATGAGAGACACTCTTTGCAAAAAGAGCATTTGATGGAGCAGCTCTCACACATACAGAATGACTCACCGACTGTCTGAACTCCCAGCCCGCTTGTCATCAGGCCTGCATTACAGGATGTTGTGGCAGCTATGAGAGAAGAAGTGGAGCTGGGTGAGTCAGTTCTAATTACTTCTACTGAGACCACTTCTGTAGCAACTGAGGTGCAAACCTCTATGGCTGGCAGCAAAGGAGTGCAAAGTCACTTGTGCCGAAAGCCGGTAGACTCACAGCTCAAAAATGTTCCTGGTTCAGATATGCCTGGTACAGTCCCTGGTAATGTTAAACTGCTCAAAGTAAACACAGAACTAACAGGGCCCATGACTCAGGTGAGTTCTAATTTCTCCACTGAACTGTCTGGCTTGAACCTCTCTAAAACAGCTGGGTTTATTTTGCGGTATGCCATGTCGGCGTCAATTTCTGCTGACCATGCTAACACAGTGATTTACCAGACTTCACCCTCGAAACAAGAAGGAATAACTGTATTTAATTTTTCCCAAGATGCTGAATCTCGATCTAGGGCAAGAGAGGACAATAAAATGAAGCGTATGGCCCAAACAATTACAAATAGAAATATTTTTATTATAGCACCTCCTAAAGTATTGCAACCTGACAAAAGCATCAGAATTCTGAGGCCCTGATTGCTTTTCAAGTGGGGCATAACAAACTTCCATTACCTGCCGTAACTCCAGGAGAGCCCTGGTCCCCCCAGAAGGCATTGAGTGAGGCTGGTTGGATGCAGAACACTCATGGAACTTGGATTCCCACCCCTGATTGGGACCCTACACTTAATTTTTCCCCAGACTTCACCTGAATGGTGCTCTAAAGTTCTATATCCTGTTGCACATTCAAGTTTAGTACCTACAAACTCTGTAAGTGGTAATCCAGCAGTTAATGAATCTACATCTGCTTTAATCCCTCAGATACCTGCCATACTGCCTAATATCATTAATTTGGCTTCAGAGACACCTCTCCCTGAGGAGGAAAAACCTCAAAATCCAATGGAGACACAAAAACCGCTCTCTCAGAACTTTTCTCTAAAATTAGAAAAGAAGCAGCCCCAAGGAGAAATGCCATCCGCATCAGGTATAAAGGAGGTCTTGAAGTTCATCCTGACAGACATCATGTGGGCAAATTATTACTGAAGGATTCTCTGCACTTCTCCCTGAGAGAAGTCTTTGCCTTTATTAGCATTTCAGGAGAGGACAATTTTGATGTTAGCTTACTATCTGCTTATGCCCTTGACTTATTTTGGGAGAGGTATAACCAAATTAAGTTCTGTCCTCCATGGACCCCCTTTCTGGTTATCCCCTTAACCAAACCACTGATAAAATATGTTACTGTAATGTTCAAAAATGAGGGAATCCATGTAGAAGATATAACCTACTGGCTTAGCCAGAAATGTGATGTAATGAGTCCTCCAGAAGTGATATTAGATACTGAAATGTTTTGGACTGGGGGTTGGCACTTTAAAGTTAAACTGAGATAGACTGAGTCTGGAATTGAATGTATTCCTAATTCTTTTTTGTTGGGACATGATAGAGGTGTTTATTTCTATGCTGGTCAGCCTTGGGCCTGTTACAAGTGTGGATCCAGAATCCACCTTTCTAATTCATGTGACAGGCCTAGGTGCAATAACTGTGGGGAAATTGGGCATATTGCTTTTCAGTGTGCAAATCACACTAGGTGTGATCTCTGTGAAGATACTGGTCATGTTTTTTCTGAATGTTCTTGGGCTGCTAGGACCAAAGCTACTTGTCTAAGCCCTGATCTCCTTATACAGCAAGCACAGGACTCCATTTCCCCCCAGCCTACTACATCCTTAGTCCCTGACCCTCCGACTAGTATTCCTTCCCCACTTCCTCCCTCTTTTGATCTTCTTCAGGTGTGAAGTTAGATTCAGCACCCCCTTACTACCACTTCTTTAACTTTGCCTCCTGATCCCTCATTACCAGTGTGTTACACTGACCCTGTAGAAGCTGTTTCTGGCCCCTCCAGTCAGTCATCTTCTGCCACTTTAGCTGTCCATAGATCAACTAGGAATCTAAAGGTGGGACCAGTTCAACCCCTTGTAGAAATAGATTCTAAAAACCCCTTTTCTGTCCTAGCCACCCAATGGGGGGATTCTAAGATGGATTTGGGGGATTCTGATTCTCAGTCTACTAAAACAGAAAATAGTATCACTCTGCAGCACAAAGCTGATTATAAAGGAAAGAAAAAGAAAAGGAGGAAGAAAGAGCCATGAGCTGGACATTACTTACATGAATGGCTCCTTTTAGTATAAGTTCCTTGAATGTTCATAGCCTGTTGAATTTTAGAAGGAGACATGTACTATATACCCATATTCACGATAATGCTTTTGATATTTGTTTTTTGCAAGAAATGGGGCTGTTTTCCAGTGATCAGGCTAGGCTGTTCCAAAGGGAATGGGTTTGGGGACCCTCTTACTGGTCATTTGGAACGGCAGCTGCTGATGGTATAGGTTTTTTATTTAATTCAATTGATTTTGCTCTTATTAAACTGGTTGATTTAGTTCCAGGGAGAGCTTTAATATTGTATGGTGCATGGAAAATGAAGCACTGCAGATTAATTAATATTTATGTTTCTCAGATCAAATCTGAATGGGTGGCCCTTTTTGACAGTCTGAGACCTTACTTACTTACTTACCTCATATAATGTTTTTTTATGTAGAAATTTTAATTGCAGTTTAAAATCCACTTCTGGTGGCACATTGAATCTTGGGAAAAAGGTATATTGTGATTCAAATGCATTACAAAAACTAATAGCGATGACTGATCTATTAAACTGTAGTATCTATCTGAATTCTGGGCCCAAGTTTACTTTTCAAAGGAACAAATTCACTTCCACCATTGATTACTTGTTTATATCTAAATCTTTACCAAAATTGCAGTTTCAGAATCGTTTTACTGATTTTTCTGATCATCTATTTTTGCTTTGTTCCTTTTCTAATGTTCCAGACCAGCCTCATGTCAGATCAAGATGGAAATTAAATTCTTCCATCTTCTCTGACCAATGGATAGAAAATCAAATCACTGATATATTAAAGGCTTGATTATCTGTTAGATTTTTATATGAGGATTTAGGGGATTGGTGGGCCGATTTTAAAGCAGATTTTAAAACCTGTTTTTTAAAACAATGGAAATACAGTGAAAACTTTACATTTCTTACCTATGTAAAACTGAGACAACAGCTTCAGAATCTATATTCTATGGCTAATACCTCTAGACTGAACTATTCAGACCAAATTTCATCACTTAAAGAAAAAATGACAAAATACCAGTATGACAGGGCACAGACTATGAAGGCCCTGCTTCAAACTGGGACAAAAAAGTCTCCCTATGGAAATCTGTTTGAAGCCTTTAAAAATTAAAGGATTCCACCTTTTTAGACTCTCTGCTCTATACTAAAGGGAATAATGTGACTTACATAGAAGCATTAAATAAGGTTATTAAAGGTTTTATTTCTTCCCATATTCTTTCAAACCCTCCTTCAGAGGATGCTATAAAGCAATTTTTGCACACAATATCTAATCTTTTGGGTCCCAGATAGCAAAGCTGATCTGATACAACCTATCACTGCCTCTGAAATTGAACAGGCTATTAAGACTTTGAAAAATGGTACATCACCTGGTTCAGATGGACTGACGAACAAATTTTATAAGACATTTTCAAAACCATTGTCTATTTGTTTAGAGCTTTTTTTTGTTTTTTTTACAACTTCTTACTGCATTCCTTTATGGTTTATAGAAGGTGTGTTCATCTTTTTGTTTAAATCTGGGGATAAGTCTTCCATTGATAATTGGAGACCAATTACACTTTTGAACTCTGATTACAAAATATTGCCTATCATCCTTAACACCAGACTTAAGCGTTATGCAAACCTGGTATTATCACCTTTACAGTTCTGTGGTTTACCTAATCGAAAGATTCAGCAAGCCTTGATGATCATTAGAGACCTTATTGACTACGTCTCCTCACAAGGGGGAACTGGGTGTATCATTTCTGTAGATCAGTATAAAGCATTTGACAGGGTTTCTCATCCCTTCCTTTTTTTAACCTTAGAAGCATATGGTATCCCACTACAAGTAATACAGTGGCTTAATTCCTTATATCATGGGGCAGTAGTTCACCCGGTAATTAGACACCAAATTACAGAAGGGTTTTCTATAAAGACAGGTGCCCAGCAAGGTTGCCCCCTTAGTCTTCTCCTGTATATATTCACATTGGACCCCCTGATTCGTCTTTTGATGGATAACCCGAAATGGATTTGAGTGACAGGGTCGGATAACAGTATAGTGTCTTACATGCATGCTTATGTGGATGACATTTGTTTATTTTTTTCTAACTATACTCAAGTCCCCCTTTTTTTAGAATCCATGAATATTTATTCTGTTTTCTCTAATTCCAGATTGAATACAGCAAAGAGCAAAGGTCTGTTTATTGGATCTCACTTTCTAGCTCCAGTTATTGTAGAAGGAATATTACTTTCTTCAGAACATCTGAAAATCTTAGGCATCTATTTTGGTGCACAAAATATTCCCTCTTTTAATTGGGATTCTACATTGGCTCGCGTAGATCTTAAAGTTCAAAGATGGCAGCATTGGAGGATAACTAAGTTTAAACGTATACAGATTATTAAATGATTTATTATCCCTATGATACTGTATACCGCTATGATCTTTCCACCTCCAGTACAGTTAGAAACCAAGTTATAAAGTCTTTTTTTTTCAGGTGCTATGGGGAAATAGGCTGAACCCCATTAAACTGCAGTATACATACTTACGGAATGAGAAAGGTGGTCTTGGTATGATAGACCCTGTGATTTTCTTTCACACTTTGTTTTTTTCTCAGTCCCTCAAATGTGGTCTGATGTCTGGAGAGATGATACATTCTTACTGGATTAAAATAAACCTGTCCCACTATTTCACCAAATGGCAGACCTTTCCCCCTAAATTGACTGGTTGTCTACATATTCCATAATGGTTCATACCTGCTGCCCAAAAACTATACAAATGGGGTTTAAGGCCACAACAAATTACTGGAAATTCAGGGCCACAGCTATATAAAATAGTCATGTCTTCGATTCAACCCACTAAACCCTGTTTCAAAAATTGTCCATCTTCCCATAATTCAGGAGTTTTGTCCCAATTAATCAATCCAAGAATCCCTGTTCAGATGTGGGAATTTCTTTGGCTAGCAGTTTACGGAAGGGTTAATATAAGAGGGAATGCAAAATATAAAGCTAAAACTGAAAGGAATTGTTCTTATGACTCTTGTATTAATCAAGAGGAAACTATGGAACATTTTATATTTCATTGTTCCTATGTGACATCTCTATGGGATTACCTTGCCACCAAATGGAGTATGGGTGGTTAAGGAATATGCACTATGATAACCTGATATTGGGGCAATTTTATAATCTAGGGACTCATTATTCCAAAGAAACGTTGGTTGTCTTTTGTTGTTGTCTAAAATTCTATCTCTGACAAGCTAGATGTCAGTGAGTGTTATACCAAAGATTGATGCCGTATGACACAGTGGGAAATCTTATACAGTCAGCTATGGAAAAAGTGTATATTTCAGATGTAGCGGTACATGCACCCAAAAAGGTTTCTACTTGGTGGAAAGGGTTTCCTATGTTCATTAAGTATAAATAATTGATCTTCCATGACTAGAGGAATAAAGGGAATTTAGTTTAGATTTACTGGTTTAGCTGTTTATATTAATTGAGTGAATACAATGTCAAAGTCTTCTGTTATTTTTTTGTGTGATTTAACACAGGTTTTTTTTTCCTTTCCTTTATATAAATTTGTTTTTTTAGATTACTGTAAATTTACATATTTTTGACAAATATGATCTTTGATGTTATTACAATAAAAATTCCCCTACTCTTTTCGATAAGTGCCATGGCATCTTTAACATCCATCTGAACTACCACCAATCCAGGCAGATGGGACCTCGGTTTAATGTCTCATCTGAAAGACGGCACCTCAGAAGTGCAGCACCATTCTCATGCTGCACTACAGTGTCAGTACTGGGATATTAACCCAAGTGCCAGATGTGGGAACTGAACCCACAGCCCTCTGATCTCCCAGCCTCAGAGGTGAGTGTGCTACCCACTGAGCCACTGACACTGACATACACCCAGTTACCATAAATGGAGTGCAGATCCATGGGTTAAGGGACACAGGGGCATCTCTTACCCTAGTAAAAGGGGATTTGGTTGGGCCTGAATAACTTATAACAAATCAGTGAATTCACTGGGCAGGAAAAAACTCTGCCACTAGGTAGTGTTCTCCAACATTGGGGTGAGATGAGAGAGGGTGAAAAAAGTGGCAGTTGTAGACAACCTCACCCTGGATGTGATTGTAGGGAACAATCTCCAGCAGGGGGTGATGTGTGAGGTTACCCACAGTCAGATGGCTAAGGCCACTTGTAATTCCCTGAACCCCATAGAAGCCCTTGTGGAAAAGAATAGGAGACAAGTTCCCCAGCCTGTGTCTCCTGAAAGGGAGAATAGTGAAAGGGAGGTAGAACTTCCTCAAGTAGCCATTCACCAAAAAGCTACAGAAGGTTAATCTGAGGAGGGAGGGGTAACAAATGATCAGAAATTTAGGGATGGCAGTCAATCTGAATGCCCTGATGCTAGAGTTAAGGACCTCAGTTTAGGAACTGAGGGGGACATGTCCCATGCTTTGGGAAAATGTGAAGATTTTGCAGGTGCTCAGAGGACTGACTCTAGTTTGGAGAGACTGAGAGATTATGCAGCATCTGATGGGACACAGGGAGGTAACATGAGACATAGGGTATTTTGGGACAACGGACTGATGTATACACATGTTGTGAGGACGGAGGGAGGGGTAATGGTCAGGCAGCTTGCCATTCACCAGGTGTATCATGAGTGGTTGCTGAGTGGTTGCTGAAGGTCACTCATGATATCCCTATGTCTGGACATCTGGGCATCACTCGCACCATGCAGTGATTGGCCTAGAATTTCTTTTGGCCCAACTTTGCCCGCAGGTGAAGGAATATTGCAGGTCTTGTCATCAGAGCCAACAGATAGGGAAGGCAGGTAGTAAAACAAAAGTTGCCCTAATTCCTTGCTCCATTGGGCATGCCAACCACACAGTGAAACCTCCACAGAGAAGACCATCACAGTGACAGAATTCAACAGAATGTGTTGGGACACTGTGATGGTCCCCACTGACACCGGCACTGAATCTCCCAGTGTTTCACCCCCTTCCCGAGACAAATCTGACTCAGAGTTGAATAAATAGGTACTGTGGGGTGGGGGTGGAGCACCCAGAAGAAAACACACTGAAATCCCTGACAGTACAATGCCAACACTCGGCATTGTGTCTGTTGATGTTGGGGATGTCAGCAATGTAGATGTTGCCACAGTGTAGGTAAACCACCCTTTGTGGAGGAGCCATTCCAGAGGGTAGGAATGGATATTGTGGGACCCTTGAATACCCCAAGCTCCTCTGGAAAAAAGTTTATACTGAGGGTGGTCGATTATGCCATTTGATACCCAGAGGTGGTCACCCTCTCTTCAATTAAGGAAACCAAAGTGACAGATGCCTTGCTTGAGATTTTCTCCCATGTCAGGTTTCTGCAGAAGGTTATCTCTGATCAAGAGCATAACTTCATGTTGTACCTGATGAAGTGTTTGCGGGAGAAGTATGGGGTGGTGCAGAGATGCATGGCACCCTATCACCCACATGCCAATGGGCCTGTGGAACATTTTAATTGAACTCTAAAAACTATGATCAGGGCATTTTCTGAACAGCAGGGGAGGGACTGGGAGAAATACCTTCCCCACCCATTGTTCACATACAGGGAGGTGCCCCAAGAGTCAACAGAGTTCTCCTCCTTCAAACTCTTATATGGATGTAGGGTGCATGGGCCCCTAGACTTGATCCAGGAAGACTGAGAAGGCAAGCATGCCACCCAAGAAGCTCCCATAGTGGAGTACAGTATTTCCTTAAGTTTAGGGAGAAGCTGAAGGAGCTTATGGGGGTGGCCCAAAGCAGCCTGTCAGCTGCCCAGCAGAAACAAAAGGTCTGGTACAATCTCAGAGCCAGAGCTCACTTGTACAGTGCAGGCCAGGAAATAATGGTCCTAATTCCAGTCCTAAAAGACAAGTTGAAAGTGAGGGCGGGACCATACAAGGTAGTATGACAGATCAATCATATGAACTATATTGTGGAACTGCCTGACAGGAGGCATACCCATAGGATATACCATGTCAATATGATGAAGCCATATGTAAATTGAGCCAACATGGTGTTTGCAGTGTGTAGTCCTGGGGAGGGGACAGATGAGGAAGATCCCCTCCTGGACTTGCTAGAGGATGGTAAGCAGGATTCCTCTGTGGAGACAATCAAGCTGTCACCCCAGCTGACCCCAGAACAGCCCCAGGAAGTGATGGAGGTTTTTGAGACCTTTACCCCTTTATTCATGGCCTAACCCAGATGAACTCCCATAGCAACCCATGACGTAGATACAAGGATGCAAGCGCCCATCTGACAGACAGCCTGCCAGGAGTCTGAGGCCATCCTAAAAGACATTAGGAGGGAGGTGGAGGAAATTCTGGACTTAGGGGAATTTGAGAAAACCCACAGTCCCTAGGCCTCACCCATAGTCCTTGCCCCAAGCCAGATGGAGCTGCTTGCTTCTGTGTGGACTATCATGGACTCAGTGCAGTCACAAAGTCTGACACCCACCCAATGCCATAGATGAATGAGCTACTAGACAAGTTTGGAGCACAACAAACCTTACTACAGTTGACTTAACAAAAGGGTACTGGCAAGTGGAGTTAACTACCAGAGCTAGAGAATGGTCAACCTTCATCACTCCAATAGGATTATTCGAATTCCAGGTAATGCCTTTTAAAATGAAGAATGCCCCTGCCACATTCCAAAGGTTGGTCAATCAGGTGTTACAGGGTATTGAAGAGTACGCAGTGGCTTATCTTGACAATATTGCCATCTTCAGCACCAGCTGGAAAGAACACCTGTCCCATCTGAAGGAAGTATTGGACAAGATACAGGTGGCAGGGCTCACTGTAAAGGCTGAAAAGTGCCAGATGGCTATTGGGGAGGTGGCATACCTAGACCATGTAGTGGGGTGGGACAGCTCCATCCCAACCAAGCAAAGATTGAGGCAATAGAGGCATGGCCCATGCCTGAAACCCAAAAACAAGTTAGGAGCTTCATAGGGACCGCAGGGTACTACTGAAAGTTTGTGCCCAGTTACAGTACCCTGGTGGCTCCCCTATCTAGCTTGCTAAAGAAAAAGGCAGCCCAAAAACATAAACTGGGAACCAGCCTGTGAATGGGCCTTCGCATGGCTAGAAGTGGCACTGTGTAGGCCAGTCCGTATTACATTAGACAGTCTGTGATACAGATGGATGCCTTGGATGTGGGGATTGGAGAAGTCCTCAGCCAGACATTAAATCAGGGAAGAGACCACCCAATAGTGTACCTGAGCAAGAAAGCTACTTCCCTGGGAGTAGGCATACTCCATGGTAGAAAAGGAATGTCTTGCACTGGTATGGGTCCTGAAGAAATTAGAACCATACCTCTATGGGAGGAACTTCAAGGTAGAGACCAACCACAACCCTCTGGTGTGGTTAAATCAGATGGGCAAAACAAATGGACAGCTACTCAAATGAAGTATTGCCCTGCAGGCTTATGGCATGACCATTACAAACAGGTCAGGGTCAGCCAATGCAAACACAGATGGCCAGTCTCACCAGTTATAACAGTAACTGAATTGTGGAAACCCTGCCATACAATAGGGATGTGTTCCCACAGATTCAGTCTTAGAGGGAGGGATGTAGCAATTTGGCCAATGCTATCATACTGCTGACATATTGCTGTCATATTTCCCTAAACATTGTTATGTTTAAGTTCCCAAAAAAGGCCCAGTTTTCTGAAAGGGAATATGAGGAGAGAGAATGTATATTGGAAATGTCTGACATTCATCTTTGCTTGAGACAATGGCTTGCTAGAGATAAATTGTGGTTGAATTTCAATAGGGAATTGAAATTTCCTGGAAGCTATCTCCTCTGCTCATAACCTGTTGCACTTCAAAGAGAAATACTTTGAGAACATGGGTTTGGAGACATTATGTCTGGAAGTCTATTGTTAAATTCACTTCCCAATGTCATAGTTATTTACATTGTAATAAGGTTAGGAAAGGGAATGCACATAAAAGCCAGCCAGGGAGGTGGGACTATGGAAAATCACAAATATTGATAATATTGGTTCACTTAAGATTCTGAAAAAGAGCAAGAGAGACCCCTGCTGGCCTAGAGATGAGCAGTTGGACCTAAACACATGAAGGCCTCTAGCCAATCAGAGAGCAGTATGGCAAACTGAAGAGATGGCTATTTAAGTCTGCTGAAACAGACTCAGGGCATTTTTATTAGCCAAGGTTCCTAACACAATGAAAGACTGTTCGAGGCACTGGAGACACTGTAAGAAAACTTGGATTCTGAGACACATCAGAACTCACTTATCTTCTGGACTCTTTCTCTGCAAAAAAATGTAGAAATTAGTCATTTGCCTACAAGTTCTTTTGTATGCATTTTTGCAATTTATTTTTATTTTATCTTGTAAGCAAATACCTCATTCATTTGTCTGTATGTTCATATGATCATTATTTAAGTAATCAGTAAAAACACTTGTTTTTATTTTAAAATGTATGCCTGGGAGTGGTGTGTTGTGTGTGTGTGAAGATTTTGGCAGGGTTTATTACATCTGTAACATGCCTGTTAACAAAGTGTCACACACTACTGAAACTAGGATCCTGGAAGGGAAATCTGGGGGACTAAAGTATGGAAACTAAGCAAGGTCTCTGTATGGGGTCTCTGGAGTTTGGACCAGGTTCCTGCACCTCTGTGGGGGAAGACACAAGCAGGGTTATGAGGACAGCCGGAAGAGCATGTAACACCTGGGGTCTTTCCCAGTGCAGCAACCAAGGAGGGTTCTCACCCGGCTACAGACTCAAGATTGTATTTTACCCTTACCCAGATTAGAGAGGAAACCCTGGGCCCTCATGGTGAGTGTTCAGTTGTGAAATCAATGAGCACTTTAAAAGGACATTAGGAGGGCATTTCCTGATCTCCACCTGTCATGGGTTGCACTTAGGGGAAGGCACTGTGAGCTCAGTGGACCTGGCCCCAGGAGTATATTCGTGACAGGGGACACCTCAACCTAGCCCCAGACCCCTTTTTAGGCAAGTTGATAGTAACTACTGACTCCCATCCCAAGGCCAAAATAGCAATACAGACTCTTGTATCAGAGTGGGGTTTAATCAACCTGAGGACAAGGGACAATCCCATAGGTAGGGATTACACCTTTTTCTCCCCTGTGCATAACTCTTACAACAGAATTGATGTATGGCTCGCCAACAACATAGCAGCCAATGGGTGCATGAACACTTCCATAGACTATGCTGATATCTGACCATGCATCTATAGGATTAACCTTTCTTCCCCTGGGGATACTCTGAAGTCATCTACGTGGTGATGCAACCCTCTCCTTCTCAGAGACCCATCATTTCATGGCCAGATTGATAAGGAAGCAAAACTTTACTTTCAGGAGAATGCCACTGGGGAAATCTCACCAGGAACTGTGTAGGAGACATTCAAAGCCTGCTAGAGGGGTAGGATATTTCATACTCAGCAGCAAGTCATAACAAAAGCACACAAGAGGTAGCTGCACTTCAAACAGCTCTCAGACTTAAAGAAGCCCAGTATAAAAGTAACCCACACCTCCTACAGACCAGAGCAGCAAAGATAATTGTGCTTAAATACAGGATTAACACCCTGCTTCAGCGCAAAACAGAGTGACTTCTCTTATGCTCCAAACACAACTTTTGGGAAGTGGGAGATAAAGGGGGAAACTATTGTCTTATCACCATAGAAAACAAAAAGATACACAGATAGCTGCTCTCTGCAACAGACAGTGGGAGGCAGTGTCTGACAACACAAGAATTAATAAGATCATGTCTCAATTCTACAAATCACTTTACAGCCCACCACCTGCTAATACTGGAGTAGTTTCTCATTCACTGACTAAATTTCTAGGTGACACCCCCAACCCCATCCTATCCCCCGAGTTACAGGAAGTCTTAGATAAGCTACTGACAGAACAAGAGCTATCTGATGTGCTAAAACAGCTGAAACCGGGTAAGACACCAGGTAAAGACGGGTTTACTGTTGATATTTATCAAGCATTGTCCCAAACCATCACCCCACATCTGTTAGCAGCACCAAATAATGCCAGAGAGCACCAAATCTTCCCTCCTACCATGAGAGAAGCATTTATAATTTTGATTGCTCCCTAAAAAGTCCAGTGACCATCTAAAAAGTGTCAACTATAGACCCATTTCACTCATATCAGTGGATAATAAGATTCTGTCTAAAACATTAGGAAATAGGCTCAGAAAGGCTCTACCCTCATTGGTACACCATATGCAGGCAGGATTTTGCAAAGTGCATATGGGAGCAGATAACATATGTACACTGTTAAACCTCAAATGGAAAGCTGGGAAATCAAGCACACCTATGGTGGCAATGGCCATTGATTTCTGAAAGGCTTTTGGCTCTGTCTTATGGGAGCATCTACATTCAGTGTTGTAGACCAGTAGTGTAGGTCCATATTTTAGGAGCTGGATAACAGCTCTCTACAATACATCAACAGTCTCCGTCTTAACAAATAATGCCACCTCCTCCTCATTTGTGCTGCATAGGGATACCAGACAGGGCTTCCCTCTGACCCCCCTGCTTTTCTTACTAGCCTTGGATCCCCTTACCAGGAAATTGATGGCCTCATAATATATACAGGGGATACAAGTAAACCCCTCGTCCTACTTAGTGAGTGTGTATGCAGATGATATGCTCCAAACACTGTCTCACCCCGGAAGCTCAATCCCCAAGGTCATGAAAGTGCTTGAGGACTTTGCATGCACCTCTGGACTCCTGATAAATTGGAACAAGACAACGATCTCCCTACTCAATGGGGTCTGTGATAACCAACGTACAAGAGGAACAAACCTAGTCTGAGCCCCAATGGGCTTTACATATTTGGGAGTTCACATCTCTATGAGATGGGAAACAATTCTTCCAGAGAATTACCTGCCCCTGCTACTGGTTCTTGAACAAGAATTTAAGAGATGGGGACAGATGCATCTCTCAAAAAGGGGCAAAGTGGAGGCACTCATAACGTTTATCCTGCCTCAGTTGGCTTATTTGTTTCTAAACATTCCTCTTATAGTAACAGACACAATTCTGCAAAAGTTCCATAAGCTAATTGCAAGCTTCATTTGGGACAACAAAAAGCCAAGGCTGAGCAGAGCAAAGCTAATGGCACATTGAAGAAAAGGGTGTCTCAGATTCTGGTGGCTCCAGGGGTATGTATATGCATATCGAATGGCACAAGTTACTAAATGGTACCTCCCTGAATCAGACCCCACTCCCTCTTGGGTACAATTAGAAAAACAACTAGAAAAATGTACATTGGCTAGGAACCCTGCTAGAATAAAAGGGCAAGAAGGTACCTGGAGATAATGCCATTTTGAGTGACACTAAAGCAGCTTGGTTGAAATGTCTAAAGCTCTCACGCAACCAGGGCACAGCTAACATCCCTTCCCCCAGATGCTTCATGGCCATTTGATGGAATCCAAACATCTTGATTAAAGGGAAGCCCATATACTGGGGAAATTGGGAGCAGAAAAATATTCAAATGGTGGCAGACATCTCCTTACCCAATTCAGACACCCTTCTGTCTTTCGAACAGCTGCAGGATAAATATGGCCTTAAAAGCAAGACTTTTGGCAATATCTTCAGCTCAGGGGAGCACTGGCTGGTATCAGCAGAGTGATGTCAGACTCACAAGAATATTCTTGGCTCTGTGTAGGCAACAAACTGAATGCAGCCAAAGGGCTTGCTGGCAGAATGTATGCTACCCTAAGAGAAGTGCAACCAGACACCTCAAGCAAATGTAATGCCAACTAGGAGGCAGAACTTCAGTTGGATAGTTCCCAGAAACAGTGAGAAACATGTATCCACAGGGCACATACAGCATACAGAGGTGCTAAATGCCAACTAATTCAGTTTAAAATCTTACATCAATGGTACAGAACCCCCAAAGTCTTACAAAGGTGGGGACTACTCCCCTACTCTCAGTGCTGGAGATGCCAGGCACCTAATGCTGGCCTGCTGCATGTTCTCTGCCACTGCTCTAAGCTTCAACAATTTTCGGAGGTGGTACTTAATGACTGTTCCATAGTCCTGCATATACAAATCTCAGCCCATACAGCTCTCACTATTGTGGACACAATTCATCTCACACAAGGACTCCCAATGGATGCAAACTGGCTGCTTCTGGCTTTGATGGAAGCCAAGAAGGCAATACTTATGAAATAGAGGCAAAATGTGCCCCCTTCAATCATGCACTGGCACTCCGCTCTAGCCAAAACTGCAGTGTTCAAAAGGCTATCTCTTAGCACTATAGGAAAGTTTCATATTTACACAAAGAACCCTTTTCTATGATCCCACTTGTGTTCGGTCCCACCACCAGCACCCTTAAACCCACCCCAGTAAACCCTGAATGGACAACAGGCCCCCCCTTGGTAATTGCCAAAGGGCAGAAACAGGGAATGACTGTGCAAGGTAATGGGTCAGATTGCGGATACCCCAACACACAGGTGTGGACATTAGATAGTGGAGTCACATATACACAGTTAGATAACAGCTGACAGAAATTCTTATGTTATCTCCCTAATCACTTAGCATGACAGAAGGGAAACTGACTCATAACTACAATGCTTGGTGCATCCCTCATACAGATCATACATTGGAACTAATTAAACCTGTGGCATTGTAGCCAGATGATCATAAATATGATTATCATATTCCAGATGGTCACTATGAGTGCACGTACTTGAAGGGAATGTATAACTTTGCTATCTGAGCCTGAAGGTTGATTCTTTAGTAAAGTAATAGAATGTTTTTACTTTTGTGACTTTCACTTACAGCTTTCTGTATTATGGGCAGTATGAAAAATGTTGTTCTTTTGCCTGTTTGATAACTGAAAACTCTATAAACTTTTGCATGATAAACAAAAGACAAGCCCTTGTCGAACCAGACTCTGAGATGCTTTAATCTGTCAACCAACTCTAGCTGTTCCCCAAAAAGTGTAGTTAAATACTAAGTGTTGATACTGCATGGGAGGACACATTAGGAGGAATTAACATCACTTTAGTTTTATCTGGGTTTAATAGTAACCTCGACTGAAAGAGGTTTAATTGAAAAGAGTTCAATTCTGTCTGTAGATTAAATTGAACAGTGGTTAGGGTGGGTTTTGAATCATATAAGGCAGTGTCATCCACAAAGTGCAGTTTTGCATCTCTAATGCTGTTGACAATGTTGTTTATATAAACCATAAAAAATTGGGGATGCAGGATTGATCACTGGGGTACATCCCTTTTTAGGGGTAAAAGTGATGAGTACAGTATTCTCCTTCAGTTTTAAGTTGCTGTTGCCTATTATCTAAATAATTACTGAACCAGGAAAGCACAAGAGTCCCAAGTCCTACTTGTTTAAGCTTTTGCAATAACAAGCTATGGTCTACCATATTGAATGCTTTGCTAAGGTCTAAAAATACAGTGCCCCTCCCTGCTTTTGGTCTAATGCCATTAACCAGTCATCTGTTACTGTCTCTAATGCTGACACTTTTCTATGTTTCAGTCTGAAGCCAGGTTGAATTGGGTTTATAATTTTGGTACTCTCTAAATACTCTCAAATTTGAATATTGACAAATTGTTTTGAATAGTTTGCAAGGATGGGCAATATAGAGATTGGTTTATAATTACTTAATGAGCATGGGTCTCCTGATTTAAATAGGGAATCATGTGAGCAGTTTTCCAGCTAGCAGGGATTTCACTGCATACTAAGGAGAGATTAAAGAGATGTGTAATTGGTGCTATTCAGTACTGGTAACCAATGTTTAGAAATATGAGATCTAATCCATCAGCTCCTGCACTTTTCTTTATGTCTTGGTTTTTCAGAAGATCTTCAGTCTGTTTGTACATTATGGTTTTGAATGTGAAGAGATTTGATGTAGACTGGTCTGGGTCTAGGTTCACCATTTTAGGAAAATGATAAAGTACAGCTGGGGAGGTATCAAAAGCAAGTCCAGCAGTAGCAAAATGTTCATAAATTTCTCTAGTGTTAAATGTCTATCTGTGATTATCTCTCCTTTTGCTTCTATTTTAGTGGGTAAAGAAGATGACGGAATCTGACCCTCGATAATGCAGACTGTTTTCAAAAAATGTAAATAAGTTATTTCTGGAATCCTTTACTGCACTTAAATATAACTGAGATTTAGTCATTCTTATTAATTGGTACAGGCATTTCTCGTGACCTTGAAAGCTGACCAATCTGAGTCAGATTTGGTATGCTTAGCTGTGACCCAGCAAACATCCAATGTATGGAAGGTATTTTTTTTATTCACTAGTAAACCAAAGGGTGGATAAGAAATACAAAATCACACATACTCCCATAATGCAAAGCATCATGGGCAGTATATGCAAAGCACCACAGAATATTATGCTGGTTCAACTTTAAGCAGAAATGCATTGTGCCAAAGGTCCTCTCCCACAGTCTTCAAAGGGTGCCAACAGAAGACACAACACGTGTTTCGTCCTACTAGGACTCATTAGTGTGCCTCGTCTGTGACACCCCAGTGGAATGAACCAGCTGCCCTAAGATGGTCTGTCTGGGTTATTTTGTGGTGAACTCAATAAAAACAAAAACAAGCTAAAAGACAAAGAACCTCAGAGCGCAAGCACCGAGGCAATGGTTACCCCAAAGGGCACTGGCTGGGAAGCCAAGTTTCAAAGAAATACAAAATCACACATGCTCCCATAATGCAAAGTATCATGGGCTGTATATGCAAATCACCACAGAATATTATGCTGGTTCAACTTTAAGCAGAAATGTGTTGTGCCAAAAGGCCTCTCCCACAGTCTGCAAAGAATGCCAACTGAAGACACATACACGTGTTTCATCCTACCAGGACATAGAAACATAGCATTTGATGGCAGATAAGGATCACTTGGCCCATCTAGTCTGCCCAATTCCCTACCTAATGGATAAGCTGCAGATCCTAGTTAGCCAACAGCCTACGTCCTCCTACCCCCCACTAGAATTGCCTTATGCCTGTCCCATGAATTCTTGAATTCCCTCACTGTTTTTGACTCTATGACCTCCTCAGGAAGGCAGTTCCATTCATCTACAACCCTCTCTATGAAGAAATACTTCCTCACATTACCTCTGAACCATCCCACCTCTATCTTCAATTCGTGCCCGCTTGTTCTTGCACATCTCTTTTTCTGAAAGATGCTACCCTCTAGGACTTTGTTGATTTCCTTGAGGTATTTGAAAGTTTCTATCATGTCCCCCCTCTCCTTCCTTTCCTCGAGGCTATACATCTTAAGCTCCGTTAGTCTTTCTTCATACATCTTCTGGTGCAGACCCTGTACCATTTTGGTTGCCCTCCTCTGGACAGCCTCCACCCTGTCTATGTCTTTGTGGAGATGGGGTCTCCAGAACTGTACACAGTACTCCAGATGTGTTCTTACCAATTGTCTGTACAGAGGGCCAACAAATTCCTGTTTTCTACTGGTGATGCCTCTCCCTATGCATTCCAGTATCCCCCCAGTCCTCCTTACTGCCTTCTCATATTGCTGGCCCACATTTAGATCTTCTGATATGACTATCCCAGGTCCCTTTCCATTTTTGTTGTTGTCAGTATCTCACCCCCATTGTGTACTCTTGCCCTGGGGTTTTTTCTTTCCCAGGTGCATTACTTTGCACTTCTTTGTGTTGAATCTAAGATGCCATACATTTGACCATTCCTCCAACCTTGCCAAGTCCCTTTTCATCCTTTCCACCCCACCTTGCATATCAACCCTGTTGCAGATCTCTGTGTCATCTGCAAAGAGACATACTTTCCCTTCCAGTCCCTCTGCAATGTCACTTATAAAGACATTAAAAAGGACCAGTCCCAGTACTGAACCCTGCGGTACCTCACTAGTAACCCTCCTTTCTTCACTGTGAACTCCATTTACTACTACCTGCTGTGTCTTGTTGTCCAGCATGTGTTTTACCCAGGCTACCACCCTGGGACCCACTCCCAGGCTGGCTAATTTGTTTATTAATCTTTTGTGCAGGACTGTGTCAAATGCCTTGCTAAAGTCTAGGTAGGCCATGTCCACAGCCCCTCCCTGGTCTACTACTTTGGTCACCCAGTCAAAGAAATCAATTCGATTTGTTTGACATGATCTTCCTGTCATGAATCCATGCTGCCTTGGGTCCTGTGCTCCACTGGCCTCTAGGTACTCAACAGTTCTTTCCTTCAGAAGTGATTCCATCATTTTCCCTACCTCTGAGGTCAAACTGACAGGTCTGTAGTTTCCTGCCTCTGTCTTGCTCCCACTTTTGTGAAGGAGAATCACATCCACCCTTCTCCAGTCCTCAGGTACCGCAACATCCTCCCATGATTTATTAAAAAGGGTAGTCAGTGATGTTACTAGTTCTTCCCTTAGTTCTCATAGAATTATGGGGTGAATTCCATCAGGCCCCATTGCTTTATCTACCTTCAGTTTTAAGAGTTCTTTCAGAATCTTTTCTTCTATGTAAGGACTAATATCAACCCCCCCCCATCCAGAGTACTTCTATTGACTGGATTAGGTATCCCCCGCTTTTCCATTGTGAATACTGAGCAGAAATATTCATTCAGTATCCCTGCTTTTTCACTGTCACTCTCTGCCCAACCACCTTCCTCTTTATTCAGCCTCAGTACCCCTGCCTTCATCTTTCTTTGCTCCCTAGTGTACCTATAAAAGATTTTATCCCCCTTCTTAACTGAGTTGGCTATCTTTTCCTCGGTTTGGGCCTTTGCTATTCTGACTGCCTTCCCCATGTCCTACTGCTTTAACTGGTACAGTTCTCTGTCCTGCTCTTTCTGTGTTTCCTTATACTTCCTGAATGCTGTTTTTTTCTCCCTAACCTTCCCCGCCACTTCTTTTGAGAACCGTAGTGTTTTTTTCTTTTGTTTTGATTTTTTTAATTTCTTCACACAAAGGCTCGTTGCCTCTGTGATGGCAGTTTTGATGTTTCCTCATTGTTGCTCCACCCCACCTCCTTGCCTGTTTGCTAGTGCTTTTCTGAGGCACTCTCCCATTTTGACAAAATCAGCCCTCCTGAAGTCCAGTACCTTCATTTTTGTGTGGCTTGACTCTACAGCTGAGTTTATTGTGAACCTCACTGTTCGGTGGTCGCTTGTTCCTAGATGGCTGCCCACTTCAAGATCAAAGATCCTCTCTCCATCCCAATTTGAGAGTACCAAGTCTAAGATTGCTTCCTCCCAAGTGGGTTCCAAAACTAGCTGTCTGAGGCATGCCCCATGTAGGGCATCAATAATGGACCTGCTCTTGGATGTGACTGCAGCAAAGGTGCTCCAGTTAACATCTGGCATATTCAGGTCCCCCATCAGCAATATCTCCCCTTTCTCTGCCATTCCAAGGATGCCTTTTATCATTTCCATGTCAATTTCCTTCCCTGAGAGGAGGGTCTGTATACAACCCCTGTGCAGATTGTGGAGCCATTTCCAGTCTCCAGGGTGACCCACAGTGCTTCTTCTCCTCCTCCCTGTTTACCCCTTAGTTCTGTTGCTTTGATCCCTTCCATACATAGCAAGTTACTCCTCCTCTTCTTCTTCCCTCCCTGACCCTCCTGCAGACTGTGTACCCTGGTATGTTGACATCCCAGTCACGGTTCTCTGTGTACCACGTTTCTGTGACTGCAATGATATCCAGGCATCCTTCTTCCATCAAGGCCACCATTTCAGTGAGCTTTTTACCTAGACTACGGGCATTGGTACCCATTACCCTCCAGCTTTTTATGGCTTTATTTCTTTTTGCCCATCCCTGTTCTTACTGCCTTTGTCTTTTTCTCCATTTACCCCTGCCCTTATCTCTATTGACTGCTCTATCTTGGTGTTTACCTCACTAACTACCCTGATTATTTGGGGGGGCTAGGAATTCCCTTCTCCTTTTCAGTGCCTCCCCTCTTGGCTAGTTTAAATGCTTGACAATGAAGCATTTAAACCTATAACCTAAGATCCTGGTTCCCCTCCTGGATAGATGCAAACCACTGCACCTGTATAGGCCTGCAGCCCTCAAGGTGGAACCCCAGTCCCCAATGAAGCCAAATCCCTGAGCTCTGCACCAGTTTTTCAACCAGTCATTGAATCCCATGGTGCAGAGTACCCTAGCCTCATCCATGCCATAGACAGGTACCACTTCCGAGAAAGTTACCATGTGTGCTACTTGTCTAAGGCCCCTCCCCAACTCCACGAACTCTTGTTGCACTGCTCTGATCCCATTCTCAGCCAGGTCATTCATCCCTAGGTGGATATTGACATCCATCTCTCTCCCCCTTGCAGCTGCTCCCATGATCCTGGGGATTCATTTCCTGTCCCTCCAAGACATGGTGCCCAGCAGGCACCTTACCTCTCTTTCCCCTCCCTTCCCCAGTTCTACCCCCTAACAATTGAGTCCCCCACCAGGAGTTGTCTCCTTCTCCTGTGGGGTCCTGTGCCACCCTCCTGTGGGTCTCCATTGTGGAGGTTCCTGGCATCTTCCTTGGTCTCCACTGCAGGTGCCTCCATAGAGGAACCATGCTCCACCAGAGTGGTGAATGAATTGTGGAGAGGCACACCTGGAAGGATGCACCTCTGTTCCACCACCTTCACCCTCCCTGAGCCCACCATGGTCCAACCACTCCTCTTTCTTGGCAACCTCTGAGGTAGTGGTGGTGGCCTGGGTGGTCCCTGTGTGGGGGAGCAGGTTTCCCGAATCATTGTCAGGTCAGCATGGAGATGAGCAACCTCCTCCCTCAGACCAGAGAGGTGCCTGCAAATAGGGTAGTAACGCAGTTTCCAGAATGTCTCCCGGAATACTGCTGCTCCACAGCCAGTATATTGCACCTCTCCCCACATGTCTGTGCCTCTTCCTGTTACAGATTCTTTACTTTTGTTGTTTTTTTTGTTCTTGTTTTAGTGTGTGCAAGTTTGTGAGTGTCTCTACCCCCTATTCAGTGTGCTGTGCCTTTAAGGATAGGAACAGGTGTATGTTACTTATTTTAAAGGGGGCTCAAGGTCACACCTGAAAACAGGCACCTGTGCCTAGTGGGCCTTACCTGGTTACCAAAGACTAATAATAATAAATAATAATATGTTGTTAGCAGTTTTTAAGGAGTGATATCAGAACCACTGCTATAAAGGAAGTTATGCACTTGGGGTGAGGGGAAGGGTGGGAGGGAGTAAACCTATGCTGTCCAGAAACAATCACAACTCTGACCCTCCACCCCAGTGAGTGCCTTCCTTCCTTTCAGATACCTATTTCACAGAGGTTAAGTAACAGGTCTAGTCACAGATGACTGCAAATATCTCCCAGCTACAATTCCTCCCTGGCAAATTAAAGTTAAAACTAAGACAAGTCAACCCCAAAAACAGAATTAATACTAGTTACATACACAGGTCCAAAAAGTAATAATTCAGTTCAGTGTAGTCTAGAAAATAACCTCCTTGATTTAAGGAAACCCTGGTTGCTTTCTCTCTCTCTCTTTCTCTCTCTTTCTCTCTTTCTGTGACTCATCAGTGTGCCTCATCTGTGGCACCCCAGTGGAATGAACCAGCTACCCTAAGATGGTCTGTCTGGGTTATATTGTGGTGAACCCAATAAAAACAAAAAACAAGCTAAGAGACAAAGAACCTCAGCGCGCAAGCACCAAAGCAATGGTTACCTCAAAGGGCACTGGCTGGGAAGCCAAGTTTCAAAAAAATACAAAATCACACATACTCCCATAATGAAAAGCATCATGGGCTATATATAAGTAAATCATCACAGACTATTATGCTGGTTCAATTTTAAGCAGAAATACATTGTGCCAAAAGGCCTTTCCCACAGCCTGCAAAGGGTGCCAACAGAAAACACATACACATGTTTCATCCTACCAAGACTCATCAGTGTGCCTCATCTGTGACACCCCAGTGGAATGAACCAGCTACCCAAAGATGATCTGTCTGGGGTATGTTGTGGTGAACCCAATAAAAACAAAAAACAAGCTAAACAACAAAGAACCTCAGCACGCAAGCACCAAGGCAATGGTTACCCCAAAGGGCACTGGCCAGGCAGCTGGGTTCACCACAACATAACCCAGACAGACCATCTTTGGGTATCTGGTTCATTTCACTGAGGTGTCACAGATGAGGCACACTGATGAGTCCTGGTAGGACGAAACATGTGTATGTGTCTTTTGTTGGCACCCTTTGCAGACTATGGGAGAGGCCTTTTGGCACAATGCATTTTTGCTTAAAATTGAACCAGCATAATATTCTGTGGTGATTTGCATATACAGCCCATGATGCTTTGCATTATAGGAGTATGTGTGATTTTGTATTTCTTTGAAACTTGGCTTCCCGGACAGTGTCTTTTGGGGTAACCATTGCCTTGGTGCTTGCGGGCTGAGGTTCTTTGTTTTCAAGGGGTGGATAACTTTTTTGCCCATCATTTAATTATAGAAGCATGTCTATAATGTCCAGAATCAACTGATTTGGTAATGGTGCAGCTGCATGGATTGATTTAGCTAAGTAAAATTGCTGCCAATTTATTGTACTTAGATCATATAAATAATTATGAACATTAAATTTGTTAAATCGCCTTTTAATAATAAATATTGGTATAGTCTTAGGCTTAGTGGATCCACTGACACATACCTCTGCATTATGATCACGTACATCATTATGGAAAATCGTTGCATGTGAGATTTTGTAGGGCTTATTTGTTAATCTGAGGTCCAGTAGAGAGTAATTGGTGTGTTTTTTTTTAAGTTAGGCCATGTACTTTCTCTAATAATTTGTGTGAGCCCCAATTCATCGCAAAGTTGTTTTAAACTATTGGATTTATGTGAGTTCCAATCCATACTGAAGTCACCTAGTATGATGGTTTCACCAGAGTAGGAGCTGAGCATAAATGTAAATGGTTTAAGAGTTCTGTGACACTATTGGGAAGCCTGTAGCATCCAATGATACTCAAGGACTCTGTGCCTGATAAAGCAGGTTTAACAAATAAACTTTCAAATTCCTATGGTTAAAATGATGCACTAATCTCCAAAGCATTAAATGTGCTGTTTACATATATGGCAATACCACCCCCCACGAGGGTCTGTCCAATCTAAAATGGTTATAAGCTGGGAGGGCTATTTCATGATCATCAACTGTCCTGTTTAGCCAGGTTTCAGTCAGAATAAGGACTTCAGGGTTAATATGTTGAACCCAGACTTTTATGTCATCCAACTTTTTTACTAGGCTACACACTTTAAGGAGTAGGCTGTTCATACCGTTACAGGTGGAAAACTCCGAAGGGAAATAAAGGAAGAGATGGGGCCAAGGTTTGTTTCTACATTACCTGAACATAATAAAGTAATCCCTCATTATGACATCCCTCATTAAAATGAATCCAGGTTATAAGGAACAAGGTAGTTGGACCCCATTATCACCTCCTTATTTTTCAAATGTGGTCACAATTATTCCCCCCTTCAGTTCTAGTCCCAGTAGTTACAGCGCCTGTTTCTAAGTTCCTAAGTACTTGACACTAAAGTCCTTCATACTAAAATGACTCATACTCACTCAGACTCACTCAGTATTGAAACAAGGATGAAAACATTGATTATACAAAGGCAAGAAAAAATCCTGGACTCTGATTGGTCAGTCTTGGGCTGGACCCATGATGTTAATCAGTACAACATCATGGGTCTAGTCTCAGCCTGTGAACCTGTAAATGATCATATGGAGCTAGATGATTTTTTGGAGCCACAGCTTTTTTTTTTTTGCATCTCCTGTTAAGAAACAAAAATATGTTTCCTCACTAATAAAAACATTCTTTAAAATTATTTTTTTACTTTATGTAACACAATGAGCCACTGTATAATAGCAATAATGCCCTCCAGGGTGTGTGTCGTTTGGGATAAAGTCACACCTCAGTCATTGGATGGACTCAGCCTGCGGCCTCGTGTGCAACCACCTGAGGCGTGACATTATCCCAGCACGATACACGCCCTGTCGGGCATTATTGCTTAAGTGTTTAATTGATTACGAGTCAAGCCCTGTTAATTAATAAACATTCCTTCATATTCTGTGGTGTTTGCCCCTTGCAGTTCACTGATTACAGCTGTTCTGAATAAATAACATGCTGCTTACTTTGGTTGTGTCATGATCTGATCTGTTTGTGTCTGTCATGGCTGAGAAACGAAAGAGAAAGGCGTTGGATCTGGAGCAGAAAATAGAGATTATAAACCGTATGAAAAATGGTGAGTCCACATCTAAACTACCCATAAAATATGGCTTGCCAAAGTCTATGGTGTCAGGTCTAATAAAGCAAGAGGAGAAGCATCAAGATTTTGCGGTTCACTGCTCTGATAAAAATGGATTACACCATAAGAAGATGAGTCTGGGTGCAAACACGGAGGTCGACTCAGCTATTCAGCTATGCTTCGAAAGCCAGCGGGAGGTCAGAATTCCTCTGTCAGGGACAATTCTGCAGGAGAAAGCAGAATCATTTGCTAATGCACTGTACAGGGATGAAAATCATTTTAAATTTAGTCCTGGTTGGCTATGGAGGTTCTAGAAATGAAATAGGATACGTCAGTTAGAAATTTTAGGGGAGCAGAGATCATTTGATTCAGCTGCTGTGAATGCCTTTATGCCATTGCTGATACAGAAAATTGAAAGTGATGGCTATGACAGCTACATGCTGTATAATGCAGACAAAACAGGACTGTTCTTTAAATGCCTCCCCGATCGCACATTGGCTGCCTGCTCAGAATCAGATGCCTCAAAAGGACACAAGATTTTTAAGGATCGAGTCACAATCCTTGTGTGCACTAATTCAGCTGGGGAACACAAATTGAAGCCGGTCTGCATCGGTAAATTCACCAACCCCCGCTGCTTCCACCATGTGAAAAGGGAAGCATTGCCACTGCTTTACTCACGCAATGCTTGGGTGATATGGGACATTTTCAGAAAGTGGTTTCAGATGGATTTTGTTCCAGCATTGCATCGTTACCTGAGGAGCAAAGGCAAAGTTCCAAAGGCACTGCTTTTGTTAGATCAGTGCCCTGCACACCCTGATGCTGAGGAACTCCACTCCAGAGCTGGTAAAATCTGAGTTCTCTATCTGTTTGTGAACACCACAGTGCATATGCAACCTATGGATAAAAGTGTGATTGTCAGTCTAAAATAAATGTTCTGCAAACAGCTGCTACGGGAAATCATTTCCCGAGATATAGGTTTAGAGCTGGTGACATTTCTAAAGCAGTGCAATCTGAAGGATATGATTTATGTTGCTGCACAGTCATGGGACAAGATTTCACCTCAAAAAATCCTTAACTGCCGGAAGGATGTTCTAGGTCCCCTTTTTGAGAAGCAGCAAATTGCTGAACCAGATGTGAGCCTATCCAAGTCAGAAGATGCCAACACGGACACAGAAACCGATCAGCTAGCTTTGGACCTGAATCTTGAGACTGACACACAGCTGCTCAATGACTGGCTGCATGTTGATGACAGCTGCCCTATCACTGCTCCACTTACGGAGGAGGACTTTGTGGCAGAAATAAAAAATGGCAGCCACTCTGTAGAATTTGAATGTGACCCTGATGATCCCGATGCTGAAATCGAGGATTTGACAGAAATTACAGCTGAAAGTGGACTAGCTGCACTGGAGACAGGTCTAAAATTCCTTGAACACCAGCCCTACATCACCTCTTTGCAGCTCCTGAATTAAAAAAAAATGATCACTATGGCACGAGCGGAGCAAATAAGGAGTGGGAAAATCCAGACAATTTTGGATGCTTATTTCAATAAATAAAAATAAAGTAATAAACGAATATTTTTAACTTTAAAAGTAAATATTTTTTCAACTTTCTATACATAAAATAAATATTTTCTGCTACTACAGTGCTACACAGTTTAGTGTGCACTTCATTCACACTCAGGTTAACTGCTGTATTTTTCACTATTTTTAAGTTTTTCATCCATAGCATACCATTGCTATAATGAACAAAAATGGTGGACCCAAGGCAGTTTGTTATAATGAGGTACTACTGTAGTAATAATAAGAGTACTTGTTTGACAATATGATATTTAATAAATAGGATGCAATCTCATCTAGCGCCTCTAGTTCTGGAAACAAGATGTAATGAATAAATGTAGGGCTCATCATAAACTATACTACTAGCCTTTAGAGTTATGATAGCACTTTTTGAATTCTGCAGAATTACAGTAACGACTAGACCAATGTGAAATGTTGAATTACACTAGAGGGATTCAAGCATAATGGCAATTCTGCTTCCAAAATGCTTTTCAGAAATTTTTATCAATTCCATGGAATTCCAAAAGTGCTATGTGTTTTTTTTTTAATTTAAACCATGAATTAGTTTTCCACAGTTTACAGTGACTCCTTTAACGATGGATTTGTTTTTCATAGTTTAAATAAAAAAAACACACAAAATGCTCTCAGAATGACAGAATTCCCGTTCTGATGGCATTCCATGGAATTTGCACACTTTATTAAATTATGTGGAATTCTATCAAAAGTGGCATTTAAAGATTCTACACAGCTCAAACAGCAGCAAGTTAAAATAAAAACAAAGTATATTAAAGTTGCAAGATATTCTAGGTGCTGCTTGTCTCTCCCCCCCCCACATTCCCCCACTTCACAAGCAGTAATTAAATAATTAAGTAATAATACATGACAGAATGTGGTTTATCAGGGGATATCATCACATTTTGGGTGTGTTGTGTGGCATGGGCCACAGGTAGAGTGTCTCATGCACCCGAGAAGTGATGATATCCCATGATATATCACACACTGGAGTCTCATACTGTTATTATGAACTGGATCCAGATTTGTATTACAAAACCAAAATAAAAATATTTTTTAAAAATGTTTTACTATTGGATTTTTAATGTGTAGTAATACATTTAAAAAACATAGTTCTTTTTGCTGTAGACAGCAGGTGGTGGTGTTGTATAGCAGTGTATGTGCATGCAGCGTGTAGCTGTTACTGTCTTTTAAAAAAAAATCTTTGTAGTTGCTGATCTGTGGATAAGAAGATCCCAGCAGAGAAAGGCTGGTGCTCTGCTGTTTTCTTCTATGCCAGGAATAGCTACCAGTGCTCCTCAAGTGTTTATTTTTTTATGAATTTCTACTGAGTATGCTATCAGAGCATCTGTTTGCAGTAAGTCCATTCTGCCAGGAGGTTTGCTTAGATGTCTCGCTTTGAGCGTGAGTACATGCTGAAAATTAGTTGTACAGGTGCGGTAATTTAAATGTTGAAGTGGCTGTCGGTGCCAGTAAATTATATTTTTGAATCTCTGCCAGCTGAAGAGCCAGAAGTACTTGTCACCCTGCCACTAATGTGTTTTCTTCTGCTGGAGGTTTGGCAGTTCCACATTTTAAATTGGGGATAGTTGTGAGAGTAAGCATGAGGCTAAGCATTTCAGCGGCTCGAGTCACGGTTCGTCCCAGACCAGGCGGAACGTAATAGTTGTTACCAAGGCACTAATGTAAACTGTTGTAGTGGCAGTTTGGGCACTGAAGTAAATTATTGTAGTAGCAGTTTGCTGATTTTTTTTAATTGGGATTTGTTTACAGTGGCAGTTACCAGTGGTTGCAGTGAGTGTTGCTATCTAAAAAAAATCAAGAAGTGTAGTGGCATGTAGGGAAGTAAGGATGCTGGGCTGCTGGTTCTTTTTTTAATTTTTTTTTATTAAGGTGACTCTGTTGTGAGATTTAGTCACCACTGAGAGAACTCACAACCAGTCAGAGAACTGCATCTTTCTAGCCAGTTTATTATTGCATTTATCTTTTTGACCTCAAGCCTGATGTTTTATATTTCTGATGTGTTACAGAAAATAAATCAGAGACAGGTAACTCATTTGCTTTAGGTTTACCAGATGACTGTCTCTTAATTTTGCCACTTCTGAGGGTGGAAGTGGATTGGGATTTCTGGCCTCTTGGAGGTGTGGGAGTCAATTGGCTGAATAACTTGTGAGTGGAGGACAATGGGGTTATGCAGCCACTTGAACACTGATGACTTTCTTTCTCATCTTCTGTACCCCACACATTCTCCTCTTCCTATCCATCATCATCATCACTGCCTCCTAGTGTTGCTATCATGCACTGGCACTCACTCTCATACTGAGACTTCTAAATCATAAGCAAATGCCTTTTCATGATAGATGTCTCCACTTGTGTACCCTCCTTACCCTGACTAAGTGTGTCTTTATATACAGAGCACATTACATGTGTTCATTCATTGTCCATTGTAAAGAAATCCCACACCATTAATGTCACCAGTCTGATTTTTGCCAAGTGTCACTCTTTAGTGTAATGGCTAGCTACAATGGTCTTCTTCTTTCACATTCACCTCCTCCACCACCAGCTCAGGGGTCACAGAAAAAGTTTCATGAGCCAATTCCTCCACTTCAGCTGTGTCTACTCAAGGAGGAGTGGGTGGATTGGGATTGTGGGGACAAGGAGATGCCCTGGGGTGAAATGGGTCCAGGAAAGGGGTCCTCCCTGTCTGGTTCCCATACCCAAGGGCTATGCTTATTGCAGACAAGAAACTCAGACTCCTTTGGCTGTTCATCAAACTAGGGCGGTGTTATTCAATGCCAGGTCTATTAAAAACAAGACCACCATAATTAAGGATTGTGTTAGTTTGAATGACCTGGCATGCATCACCGAGACCTAGTTGGATGGAAATGTAAGTCCAATTTTGGCTTCAGTGTTTCTACCCGGGTACTCGGTGATACATCGCCCGAGGATCGATCGTAGGGGTGGGAGTGTGGCCTTATGTTTTAAATCAGAACTGAACCTGAGGGAAATTCCAGTGGGAGCCACCAAGTCCTTTGAATGTATCATGGGTGAGGGTGTGGGGTGCAGGATTCTTCTCATCTACCGTCCACCAGGAGATGGGAATGTTTTCCTGTGAGAAGTTGCGGACTTCATTGCTGACCTAACATTGGGATCCCATAGATGGCTTATCCTTGGGGATTTCAATGTGTGGGTTGACGATGAACTCTTGCAGCTTGGGCAGGACTTCCTCCAGCTAATGAGCTCATTGGGCCTCACACAGGTTGTTTCCTCCTCGACCCACACTGGTGGTCATTCATTGGACTTGGTGTTTCTCCTGGGGATGGAGATCTCCGACTTGGTGGTGGAACCAGTCAGATGGTAGGACCATCCTACCATCAGCTTCAGTTTTGAGGCCCCCCCCAAGAGGCCTGCCCCTATGGAGATGGTCCAGTACCGATCTTTGAGGGGTGTATCCCCAGATGGTCTGATGGCGGTGCTGGACCTATCTAGCATGCCAAGGGAATGCATGGATCCTGCGGATCTTGTATTTTCCTATAATAAGGCAGTGGCAGAGGCCCTGGATTCCATTGCTCCTGTCTGTGTTCATCCAATCCCCCTTTGCCCTAGGTCCCCTTGATTTGATGGGGACCTGAAGGAGTTAAGGAGAGTGGGATGAAGGCTAGAGAGGTGATGGCAGAAGTCTGGCCTGGTATGTGACAGGTTTAGTTTGATGGACCATTATTTGGTCTATCAATCAACAATTTCCCATAAGAAGACAGAATTCCTGTCCAGGGAAATTGCTGCCATGCAGAATCGACCAGCACAGCTTTTCCAGACTGTGGACAGACTGTGCAATCCACTCTGTCTTCAGCCCAGAAATGCTTTTTCACAAGAACAATGTAAGGAGTTTGCTCAATTCTTCACAGATAAGGTTGCCACGATCAGGTCCGATATCTGCCTGACCCTTTCTCTAGGGAATAGCAGTGGTTGGCAGGAGATGTCGGACTCCCAGTTTGAGTGGTGCGACTTTGCTCAGCCTACAATCAATGATACTGTGATGGTTATCCAGACTTTACGTCCTACCAACTGTAGTTTGGATCTGGGCCCTATGCGCTTGTTTGTTGGCTGCGTTGATATCATCAGCCCAGTCCTTGCTGAGATAGTCTGGTTATCCTTAGAGAGGGGAGTTTTCCAACCTCCCTTAAGGAGGCCATAGTTCGGCCTCTCCTTAAGAAGTTTTCCTTGGATCCCGACTGTCTAGCATACTACAGGCCGGTCTCTAACCTTCCCTTTTTAGGGGGTTATTGAGAAGGTGGCAGCATTGCAGCTGGAAGACCATTTGACCAACCACAATATCTATGATACTCTCCAGTCCGGTTTCAGGAAGAGATATAATACTGAGACGGCTCTTGTTCGGTTACTAAATGACCTCCTGATAGCGAGAGATTGAAGGGCCTGTTCCATCTTGGTCCTTCTTAATTTCTCTGCAGCATATGATACTGTTGACCATGGTGTGCTTTTGGATCACCTGCGGTTTATCTGTGGACTTTCTGGGGTGGTCCTCAGATGGTTTCAATCTTACCTCACGGGTAGGACTCAGAGAGTGGCGTCTGGGGTTTGTACCTCAGCTCCATTCTCCCTGCCCTTTGGGGTTCCACAGGGAATCATTTTAGTGCCCATGTTGTTTGTAGTGTATATGCTGCTGTTGGGAGCCATTATTAGACGGTATGGCCTGAGTTTTCACTGCTATGCAGATGACACTCAGCTATACATGTCTTTTGTCCCGGAACAAGATGATGCTGTCTCGGTGTTCAACAACTGTCTGAATGAAATTCAGGCCTGGATGAATATGAGCTGGTTAAGGTTGAACCCTGAATAAACTGAGGTGTTGGTTGTGAACCCAGATCGTCGTGAGGCGGGTATGTTGGCAGGTTCACCCTCGGGTCTATGGCTCGGAGGTGTTCAGTTAGCTACCTCAGACTGGGTGCAGAACCTGGGTGTTATGTTTTATGACTGCTTGACCCTGAAATCACAGGTGTCAGCAGTTGTTAAAACTTCTTTTTACCATCTAAGAAATATCACCCGGGTGAAACATTTGGTTCCTCCCGACGATCTTCCAACATTGGTCCATGCCTTCGTTTCCTCCTGTCTTGACTACTGCAACATCTTTTACCTAGGGCTGCCAGGGGTTGATATCTGCCACTTGCAGCTGGTGCAGAATGCAGCAGCCAGGCTATTGACTGGTGCATCAAGAACCAGTCATATGAATCCTGTGCTCTGCTGTCTGCACTGGCTGCCTATACAGTGGCGGATCACCTTTAAGGTTGCTTTGCTAACCTATAAGGCCCTACATGAACAGGGACAGAGTTACATGAAAGATCTCCTTTTTCCCTACTGTCCCCTCCATCCTCTCTGATCCTCTGATGAGGGATTGCTAGAGGTTCCCAGGGTATGTTTGCAAACATCTGGAGCAAGGGCATTTAGTTTTGCTGCCCCTACCGTGTGGAACTCTCTGTCTCATCGGGTTCAAGACTGCCTAACCATGCAGAGTTTTAAAATAGCTTTGAAAACCTTTCTTTTTAGCCTGGCATTTATTGATTGAGGTTTAGTTTGATTTTCTATGCTGCTATTATATTGCTGCCTGTTGGAATTATATATTTGTTAGAGTAATTTATTTTGTTTTATGTATTTATTGTACAGGTGCCTTGGTACTCAGAATGGTGCCTTTTTATAAATAAAATTGATTTGATTTGATGCTTCTTCACTGTGTTTTAAGGATTTAGGTTCTACCTTGGTTTTGGGGGGCATCTTGCTTCTCTTGAAAACCTCTGCCGGTCTTTTATAAACTCTTATGTGCTGCAAGCCTCACCTCCCTCTCCTCCTCCCTAAAACTACTGCTGCACCTACTTCTATTATGTACATACCCAGAATCAGTGGCTCTGTCCCCAGGCTGCCCTTAGTCAGTATCATCACCCTCTACTACTTCTACTGCCTGTGCCTTCTGACCATTTTTTCCCCTTTGTAACACATTTTTGTAAATAAAAATAGTACATATTATTGACAGCTGTGAGGTACAAAGAAAAGAACTGATATAGCAACTACTTTACATTCTCCATACTAGTATCCTTGGGCAAGACACTCATTATATATCAGCTAGGGTGAGCTACCTAAACTGCTGACATAGTTACTGTACTAAAAAGAATACACTAAACAGACATAGACTCTAATAAGTTAATATAATCAGTTCTCACTTCAAACTAGCTACATACATTAATTAATCTAACTACAAAATGTAATATCAAAATAAACTATGTTACTACTTTGGAGCTTCATGGGACAAAGAGGGAATCAATTTATATGTAATATATTTGCCATGGTCTTCGAATGTCTTGAAAAATTTCTCCTCTCTCTCTAAGTTGATAAGTAAGTTTTTTCCCTTAAGATATTGATTGCACTACTTGTTGCCATTGTGGAATTATGGATGAACAACCTCTAGCCATTGCCTAGTCACTGCCTTTTTGGCTGCCAGGAGCAGAACTGTAGTGAGAGACTGAAATTGGAGTCTAACACCAATAGAAGAAATGGACCGTAATAACACTGAGGGGATAATCAAACTTGTGTCCAGGAAAAGCTCACAAAATTGTTGTTATAGGTTTTGCCAGAAGTCCTGAAGGAGGGAAGAATGCCAAAAATATGTGAGCATGATCAGTAACCTCAATTCCACATTTCCATTAGCAATTTCCATACTGGCTCTCTATGTATTGCATTTGCACTCTAGGAGTGTGGAAATAATCTGGACCTGCACTTACAGGCAAGCTCCCACCAAAAGGAGAACAGGTTACCTTTACAGCTAAGAGGGCATTCCAGTTCCAATTCCTCGAGGTCAATGAGATCTGCAGGTCTTGGTTGCAACTCAACAACTTGGTTGTGCTCCCAGGTCACTCCTGTAAAAAAGCTTTCAGCTTAGTGTGCTAAACCTGGTTAAACAACTAAAATAAAAAAAATAAAAAATTAAAAAAAACTCTCCAGTATATAGTCAGAACTGGACAGCCAGATTTCTTGCAGGCTTTGATAAAGGTGGCAGATTAGATGCTGCCATGAACCTCCTTTCAACAAGGTTGTAAAAATATGAAGAAAGGGAGCTGGACCTGGAAAACTGAAGGAAGAGTGTCAGGAATAAAGAAGATGGGAGCACACCTGAAGACATTGATAATGTTCCCTCCCCATTAACCAATAGTATTCCCATAATTGCTGAAAGGGGAGAACCCCCTGTTCATTCAGAAATTGGAATATAAAATGGAGACTCAGCTATCTCAATCTGTGTAAGACAATGTCCATTTGTAGAGGGGAGGAATTTGGAATCCTTTTCCAGGAGTATATTTTACCATAATCATTTTTTGTGTGCATGGATCTTTGGAAATGCCTTCCATTGTCAGAAGGTAATGGCTTTGAATGTTGTGGATTGGCCAATATGCCCTGCTCCCTGGGGTTAGGAAACCAGATATTTAGGTGTGTCAAAACGATCTTTAAGATGAAACTCAGTGTGCTTCCAAGGAGCTGTGCACTGTATAGAAAACTAGCAGCATATTATACGTAATTGGGCAGCCAGTGCATTTGTTTTTAAGGTGTGGGAGATTGAGTCCCCCCTTCCCTCTGGGGGTCTGGAACGTTTTATACCTAATTCGGAGTCAGTGGCCACCCCAAACATAGCAGATATCAATTTATTCCAAGCAGCAAAATAGACTGGGGTCAGTACAACTGGAAGAGTTTATAAAAAGAATATAAGATTTTAGGAAGGACTAGCATCTGCATTGACTCCATCCTGGAAAGAAAGCTTAAAGAGAAGAGGGATTGGGCAGTTAGATAGGTTTTCAGATGTTGGGTGATGGGTTCAAAGTTGACTAACTTGGTGTTGGCTAAATCCCTGGGAATTTGTACTCCCAAACATTTTATTACCTTATGGTTTCAGCAAAACAGAAGTTACCTTTTTAATTCTGGGAACAGATAGAAATTCATTTGCAAAAATTCAGTTTTTTGAAGATTAAGAAAGAATCCAGAAATCTTGACAAAAGCCCCAATCACCTGCCAAGCCTGGGGAATAGATGTTTGTGAGGAAAGCAGAGTGTGCAAGACATCCTCCACATACAGTGAAAGCTTACATTCTCTACTCCCTAGGCTAATCCCCTCCACCCCCCCACACTGCTGAAGAGCTATAATCTGCGGTTCAATGTGCAGAGCAAAAAGGAGGGGACAGAGGGGACATCCCTGCCTAGTGCCCCTCTGGAGTGAGATTAGTTCACTACAGGAGCCATTAACCCATATGCGTGCTGTAGAGGTAGCATATAGATTGTGAAGCCAGTCTAAGAACAGTTCTGGAAAATGAAAAGTGGTAAGAGTATCTCAAAAGATGGGCCACGAGACCCTATCAAAAGCCTTTCTTAGCATCTAAGTTGAGAAGGCTAGAGGTAGGAAATATTGTTTCTCATGATCTAAGAGGAGGAAAGTCTGATGAATATTGCCCATTGTTTGTCTTTGCTGAATGAAACCTGCTTGGTCTGAGTGTATCAATCCTGGAAGGAATCAATCTAACCTGTGAGCCCAAATGGTCATATATAGTTTATAGTCCACATTTAATATGACAATTGGATGGTGAGAGGCCTGGGTAAGTGGGGTCTTTATCCAGCTTCAAGACTGAAGAGATGGTGGCCCTATTCCACCTGGGCAGGGGGAGCTTTGCTGCCTTGTATGTATCAAAAGGCACAGAGGAGAATAGAAATAAACTCCTCTGAAAAAGCTTTATAAAATTCTATTAGGAAGCCTTGTCTTGTTCTGAGGGGGTGCATGCTTGGATCTGACCCATAGTAATTGTGATCTGACTGTCAGATGCATCAGATTTAATTAGATCCTATGCTTCCAACCAGATTCATTCTTGTGATCCAAGGAGACTAGATCCACGGTCGGATATCATGCATATCCGATGGTACCTAACATGTGGTAAAAACTGAGGTATCTGCCAGTATCTGACCCTCGTAGAAACTATCCAGGCACCACAACTGCCAGCAATACTTAACTTGCTGCCCAGGCCCACTCGCTACATTCTGCTTGTTGTCTTAGGGGCTTGCACAGCTGAGCCTGACATGCACACAGCAAATACTGTACCAATTTTCACAAATGTTAAAACATCTTTTCAATGTTTGTTTTTTGTTATTGCAAAGAAAAAGTTTCAGTTTGTAACTGCCACTAGCAGGCTGCTAACCAACCCATACCTGCTTCCCACTGCCTAAGATTCTGTTTATATTCTACTCCAAGGCCTCAGGAGCTTGCATGGCTGAACCTGGCACACAAAGCAAATTCTGTTCCAGTTTTCATAAATGTAAAAACCGCTTTCTTTTGATTATTTAATTTTGTTATTTCTAAGAAACATTGCCACCCAGTAGTGGGCACTGGCAGTGCCAGTCCACAACCTTGGCTGCCTACTATCCTGGCACCCACTCTATCCTCTAATTTACTCTCTGGCACAGCTGAGCCTGTAACACACAGAAAAGTTTACTGTAGAAAAATATTGTTTGTTAATTTCCTTGTTTTCTAATGCAAAACATATGTCAGATGGTAGTGAGCACTGGAAGGCTGCCAACCCTGATTCTCATTTACAGTCCTCTGAGTCCAATACCCTGGTTATGTACACTCCCTCCTTCCCTACTCTATCACCTGACCAAAGGAACTATGCACTGCACAGTTCACACACACACACACACACACACACATATATATACACTCTCAGAAAAATGCTTTTTGATTCAGCTTTTCGGTTGTATTTAACAGAAAAAATACAGTCTTCTATACACAGCAGGTAAATGTGATGACAGAAAAAGATTTGAAGTCCATCTAGTCTGCTTCTAACTGTCATTGTGTTATTGTATATGTTTAGTTGCACGTAGGCCTACCACAGTGCCTACAAGGCTAGCATTTCAGCTATACACCCCTTACCCCCTTTTTCTTTACCAGCCCTTTAAATCTATCCTACCCACATGAACACGTTAGAAACATGGAAACAGAATTCGTCAGCAGAAAAGGACCATTTGACCCACCCAGTCTTCCCAGAAGTGGGTGAAGTGGCTTATTCTGTCTGCTTCTGCCAACTTCTTTGGTAGCTTATTTCTTTGATCCACATCTCCCTCTGTGAAGTAAATCTTCCTGCTGTCCCTCTTAAATCTTGCTCCCTCTAGTTTCCAAACATTTCCTCTAGTAACTGCACTCTCATTTCTGGTGACCAGGTCTTTATTAACCTCCTTAATAATACCCTTAGATACTTGTAGAGTATGTCTCTGCCATACACTCACTCTGTCTCTCTCTCTCTCTCTCTCTTTCTCTCTTTCTCTGTCTCTCATTCTTGGTCTGAAGTGAATACATATTGAGGTTCACAATGTTTTGCTCATACATCTGCTTTTGCTGACTTTGAATCATCCTTGTTGCTCTTCTCTGTACCATCTCCAGTCTACCCCAATTTTTCTTTAGATATGAGTTCCAGAACTGGGCACAGTACTCAAGATGAGGTCTCACCAGTGTCATATACAGAAGTAATATATCCTCTCTTCTTCTATCAAAGCCTCTACTTATATACCCCCAATGTGCTGTTCGTCATGCTGTATGCCTTATTGCACTAACCAGAGACTTTCAAACTGCCACTAATAATAACTCCTAAGTCTATCTCCACCTTTATCTCTGCCAGTTTCTGCCCTCCCAGCCCATATACCGTGAGTGGATTTTTTTCTGATAGGCATAACTTTGAATTTCTTTGCATTGAAGTGCAAATGGGCAATTGCCCAATTTTTGAGCACATCTCCTATCTTTCCAAATCTTGACACAATTGTCTTACCCCCTCTTCAGTATCCATTCTGCCATGTTTTTGTGCCTTCAGCAGAGACACATTTTTCCTTTTATACCTACAACCATGGGATCTCTATAGCATGTTAACCTGTTTGTCAATTTGATTGGTTTGACTGGTCCACAGTTGCACCACTCAAATCAGTCAAACTAAAAAACTGAGATTTGGCCTAGTGGTTTGTGAGAATCCCTGAAAATCAAACACAGGACTTTTGTGGTATTTCCTTCTCTAGCAGAACAGAGCTTGCAGCACTTATCTTTAGTATTAGTTGTGAGAAACCTTCTTGGTTAGCTTTAAGTTAATGGGACACTGTCAACCCCATTAGGTCTCAAAGTGTCCTAGTTTAAAAAACACATTTTATGATTGCCAACATTCTATAAATATTACTGACATAGCTGGCAGTTTAAGTCTGATTCTTTTTTCTTTAAAAAAGTGAAAAACAGACAGCCCACCATACTGGCGTTACCACACAAATACAGGTTTGTTTACATTCCTTGATCAGCTCCAACGGCATCTTTTCTGGATGTGGAAACACCCACAACACAGTCTAGCCCCTCATGATGCAGTAGGAGTTTAGGAGACTACTGCTTCATGAGTGACTGCACTGTATGGGTATGTTTCTAATGCTCAGGAAGTATGCAGTAAGAACAGATCCATGATTGTAAACAAAACAAGGTTGTTTATGCAGGCAATAATGCCCACAGGGTGGTATAGATTACACTGACCACCCAGGGTTGTAATGAGGCCCAACGCCACAGGCGGAGGGCCTTATAACCCCTTGGCGGTCCGGTCTTGCCCATACCGCCCACCCTGGAGGGCATTATTGCGCTTAGAAAATGGGGTTCTTTACAAAATAAATAGACAGAGTCAAGGTTTGCAGTGTGAACAATAAATACTTTTTATTTTTTTAAATTTTATGAGTTAAGCTGTGTTAAAGAAAAAAATAGTCCCTTTTTGGGACACTTGAAGTAAACATAAATGCTGGTGAACCACGTTTTTTTAAACTTTTAACTTTAGGGTATGGATAAAACAAGAAATTGCTGAGGCTTTGATTCATTTTTGGTATGTGATGAACTGGATTGGGCTGTTAAACATGCAGTTGTAGGGCTGGAAAACGTTGCTTGTCCCTAGCGATGAACCATCTGTAGGTGGCAGGCTGCTGCAACTGGTCTGGTTTGCTTGCTGATTACTCTCCTGTTCTGGTGCTTCTTTTGTGGAGTCTTGCTTAGGATTTCCATTTGCTGCGCTTAATATAGAGCTCTACGCTTTTCGGTCTGATGTAGATGGTGCCCAGTACGTTGTGAGACTTTGTTCAGATCGGTGGCCGTTAACTGCAACAATTTCCTTTGTGCTGAGTCCTGCTTGTGAGAGGAGCTGCACTGCCATGGCATGTATAATATGGTTAGTATACCGCTTAGATAGGTTTGCTTGTTCACTTAATTCTGGCATCAAGGATCCCAAATAATTTTTGCCCATTGGTTCTTTGCTGTACCAATACATTAGGTGGTTGAGCTTTTCTTGTGGTAGGCGTTTCGGGTGGAGGTAGAAACTTGTGGCATCAGGTGGGCACTTTTCAAGGTATTTTAGGAACGAGGTGACAGGGCAGAGTGGGCTGTTTCTGTGCTCGAAGATGAAACCTCTGGTCTTTTCCTTATTGATTTCCTGAGGGTTTTTATGATTCTTGATTTCCTGATTGTGGCTTAAGGTGATGTAACGATTGCCTGCTTCGTCTTGTTTTACTACAAAACTGTCTCTGGTTAACTCTCTCAGTCCTTCCCTGCCGCGTCTGGCCATGTGTAATTGTACGTCAAACCACGCTTTTTTTACTAGCCCAGGTGCGGTTTCGGGATCTAGGGCTGGACTGGTACATAACTTTTGGAGATCAGCTTCTATAATTGCAGGGTAGTGTGTGGATGAATCTTTGTGGTGTTTACGTAGCCGTTTTAATACAGCATGCAGGACATCATTAGATGATTTAAAGACCGGGTCCCCGATGATGTTTGCCGGCCTTCTAACGTCCATGGTGCTTAAGTGACGGTTTATGCCTGCTCAGAGAGCACAGTAGCCGGCCACAGAGTACTCAGACCCGCTTGTGGTACGGAGCTCGGCGTAGAAGCGCCTGAGGTATTCATTGAGGGTTTCAAAATTTATTGTTTGCCACTCGATTGTTATTTTGTTATGGTTTGCCCACTGTTCGAAAACTGATATAGCCCACTTCATGTTTTTTACTGTATTTTGCTCTTGCCTTTCTTTTCTATGCTGTCTAGTTGGTTGTCACTTAGCGCTAAGAAACGGTCACTTACTTTCGCTGCTTTTTTTTTCTCAGGTTGGTTTATTTTCGGCTCCGGTTCACATTCCTCATCCTCAGTGAGTACCCTGTTTTTTTTAGGATGTTTAACAGGTCAAAATTGACTGGATAGTGATCAGACATTTTTGAGGTGACAGCTGATTTTCCCTCGCCTCAGCAGGTTTGAAAAAAGTGATGGTGCAGCACTTTGATATGACGGCTGGTGTTTTGGTCAGGTGGATGGGAGTTTTTCCTTGCTGGTCATCTATTGAAAGTTAATGTACCCCTTTCTTAGGGGTACTGGCCAATCAGATGACAGCAAGGAAAAAGGCCATTTTCTAAAAATATACATTGCCATGCATAAATTTCAGTTCTGTTTAACAAGGAGACAGACAAAACAAACAGCAACATCAGTGAATTTTAGAGAAGGTAAGCAATCATAAAATGTGGAGTTTCAACCAGAAACAATATGATGAAAAACAGGTTGACAGTATCCCTTTAAAGTTATTCATTTCATTTTAATTTATTTAATGTTTTCTCTTCCAGTTTTGGCCAGGAGTAGGCACTGCACATGATGTTCATTTTCAGGCGCAATCTGGAGGGGGAGCACAGAAAGATAATGCATATAGATTTGCATGTCACTAAATATATACATGCATATATTCATACATATATACATACATACATAGACACATACATGCAAGCCTTTACATCCATACATCTAATATATACAAATGTTCATTTGTACATATATAAATACTGCATATACCTACTGTGCATACATATATAATACTGTATATGCCTGAGTAATTCAATAAGAAATTATTTCACAGCAGTAAATCAATACATGCATATAAGAAATTACATAGCTGAGAACACTGGCAAGCACATTTATGGTATGAAAAGGTGCAGGAGTGTCCACCAAGCATACAAGGAATGGTGACACTGCACACCCTATTTGGGAGGTGGAGAAATCCTGCCTGAAGAGCATTTTGATGGCGCTACCCAATACGGATAAAGAAACATGATGAAAGTTGATTTTCTGATTTTCAAAATAATATATTTATTCTTTCTCTTCACTGTGATATGACACTACTACATTTTCATGACCTATCATTACTTTATCAGGACCGCAAAGTGATGCATCTTACTAATGACAAATATGTTCTCCTTTGTACTCTTCTGGGTCATGCCTGAATTCTATGTCTAGTGCACTTAGCCAGTTATTAAAACTGAAATAAATATAAAATATATGTGTTTTGATCTTCAGCAAGTTAATGTTCAATAAATGAAACAGCCCTCCACTCAGTGATGATCACACTTCACTACCTTGATCTGTAATAGGAAACCATGTTTAGGCAAGGGTGCAGGCAAGCATACTCACTGTACACAGTTGAGTATAGTTGTATTAATATCCTTCACATGCAACGTGCCTTTTTTAGAGCTTTATCATTTAAATTTGAATTTATGATAATGGAGGAGAACATGACAGTAATATATGTGAAAGCCATTGATTAGTGGCTGGTGACTGTTTACAGTGGTAGTCACAGACATTGCCAGCTATTTCCAGATATTTCATGAAATTTCTGAAGATTTTGTCTCTGCTAACCCTACTGTTTAAATGCAGAAAGCATCAGATATTTCTGGAAATATCACAGAAATTTCGAGAAATATCTGGCAGTGTCTGTGGCTACCACTGTACATGTATGTCATTTGGGACATGGATATGATAGCCTGTATACAGTATTTACACAATACCAGTGGTTACCAGTGGTAATCACTTTTCCCTGATCAATTTGTTTATCACATTATCTAACCTCCAGATAAACATTTGCCTAGAGGTTAGATATGTCACAGTCACTTTTCTTGATGTTTGTACTGAAAAGAACTAATCAGAGAGCAGCTATTACAATGCTGATTACTTCATAATAAGCCTGTGTAGCACTAAAGCCAGCAGTTCAATTCACAGAAAAAAAATCTTTGTATAAAAGGGTGTTTTAAAAAGTCACAACTGTTGAACTGACATAGAAATCAAATACACAACGACCTGACTCAAAATACACAATGTGGCCCAGATATTCAAAAGGGTTGCACATGGCACAACAGTGTTGCACCATGCACAACCCACTGATGCACCTCGGTACGATATTCAAAAGGGAAAAGTGCTCCTGCACAAATCCCGATGCACCGGGGCACATCGGTAATGTATGCAGGCACAGGTGGGGGGGGCGTGCCCATGCATAAACTGCACAGCCCGATATTCAGCCAGGCCATGCAGAGTTATGCAGGTGCAACCCCTACCTGCACCTGCACAACTTTACACCCCATAAAATGGATCAAGTCGAGGGCCACCCACAGGTGAGCTGCCTCATTGCAGGATGCAACACAGCAGCTGCCACCTGTGGGTGGCCTCACTTGTTCCCACTGCACTCGGCGTGCCCCCATGCTCAATCATGGGCTGAAGTCCCCCAGTAGTCTCGATCATGGGCAGCACAGTATTCTTCCCCCACCCCAAGTAGCCCGATCACAGGCATGAATGGACCCCCACCCCGAGTAGCCCAATCGCAGGCATGAATGCACCCCCGAGTAGCCCGATCACGGGCATCAGACCTCCCCCAATGTCCAATATCCTTGGTGGTTCAGTGGACCTAGAGTACTCTGATCACAGGCAGCATCCAAACCCCCAAGTATGTCATCCCTGGTGATCTGTAGTGGTCCCCAGCCCACCCGCCCATGGAGCCCCACCCCACTCCCCTCATCAGCAGGTGGGGTGGGGGCACTAGATCACCAGGGATGACATACTTGGGGGCTACGGATGCCACCCGTGATCAGGCTACTCTAGGTCCACTGGACCACCAGGGATATTGATACTGGCGGGAGGTCTGATGCCTGCAACCGCTACTGGGGGTTGAGATGTTGTGCCCATGATCAGGCTGCTGAGGGGGGGAAGACTACTGTGCTGCCCACGATCAGGCTATGGGGGGAAACTATCATGCCTGTGATCGGGCTGCAGGGGGCGTTGGTCCCCGACGGCTGCTGCCTGGCAGGGCACCAGGCGCAAGTCGTCGGGGTTTGGCGCACCTGTATGCTAATGGCATTCAAATGGGGCAGTAATTAGATGCAAATGGCCCACCGTGCACCTTGCATAAATTATGGCCCCATTTGCATGTCACCTTTTGAATATCGCTGGTGCTGCGCATGGTGCAATGGAACTTGCGCCACCACATCTGAATGCTCCACTCTGACCACTTGCGGTGGCGCAGTTCCACTGCACCATGCACAGTGGGTGTGGCCAGGGGGCGATATTCAAAGAAGTTGCTCAATAGCGCAACTCCATTGAATATCACCCTGACCACACCCCTGCACAACTTTTTTGAGCAGCACAGGGGCTTGCACCACAGAATGGCGCAGTTTGAATATCTGGGCCTTTATCTCCATTTGTGAGGGGGTAAGACTTTCATAACTTACCTGTGGCTTCACCACTCATGAGCTGAATGAATGAATGAATAAAAGTTTATTTTTATACAGGTAATAAATTGTTAGGGTAAAACCCTATTTGCAACAATATCCTGTACAAAACATATAAAACAGGAAAAACATACAAACACAAAACATAAAATCAGTTATAGCAGTAAATAATTATCAAAGACAGGTACAAGTGTGATGCAGATACTGATACAGTTATGATCTTGCCTCTTCATATGTAGAGATAAACTGCATATTTTGAGTATGGCCATTTTGTATCCCTTATTTCTACTGTATGTGTGACACAGTACATAATGATAAATAACCAGACATAATTGGAGAAGACGTCTACACTTCTGTTTTTTAGGAACCATTTTTCATTCAACCAGCACATTATGCATGCCCTACTCAGAATTCATATTTTACAAAGTGTAATTTTTTTTTTCTTCCAGACTCTTCCCAATATTTCACACAAAACAGTTTTTCACTTATTTGTGAAAAGAGTCAGAAGCTTTTCTCTGGAAGAATACACACCCTAGGATTTGCTTGGAAAAGTTTTAGCAGCCAATTGAAAAAGGGAAGCTTCACTCTCCTGAACCTTTGGCTCTGTTATCTTACAGCCCAAACAGAGCACACATGCTCCATTTTCTTCCAGTATAAACAAACTCTGGACAGAGCTGATAGGGCTGCAGGAGTGGAATCTGGGTTAAAAATACTGAAAATTGTTTTTGAATATTTTTACACCAAATTTTCAACACAGCCTTGTGATGACCCTGCCTCATAAAGAAGGGCAGAGAAAATGTTCAAGTCCTGGTCTAAAGGTGATGTCATGCAGGGACTGCAAAATCAACTTTTGGGCTACAAACATATATTCTAGGGATAAGGATATGTTGTTCTTATCCACACTTGTTGGCATGTCCGTTTCCCTTTAAATCTTGCTGAAAGGTCTAAAAACTGGCTCCTCACACCCACCTGGGTGGTATATGCCTTGGCTCTTCCCCATGATGCCAGATCTTCCTTTCCACTTGGAAGATTCAGGTTCCCTTCTTACTGCTCCATGTTGAGTAGGCCCTAGCTAGTTTACTGAAATTAAAACTTGTACAAGTTTCTGTATGTAACTTCATGATTATGACCGCGATGGAGGACAAGTCCTTGCCCAGGTTCTGCTGGTGTCCTTGCAGACAGAAAATGTCCGGTACTGATATGCATTCCATGTGCATCTACTGCCAGGGCCATGTGCATGACCCTAATGCTGCGATTTTTGTTGCACCTTCCATCCACAGGTTTTGGATGATCGCCTTGCATGCTTACAGCTCGGATGACCAGAAAAACTGTACCTGCTGGTCAAATCTAAAGATGCCCACTGTGTGGTCTCAGTGGCTGCAGGATCCATGGACCAACTGGATCAGATGAAAGCCTTCAAGGAGGAAGTGAATCATGCCTCTGAACAATCCTCTTCCTTGTCAGTTTTTGTTCCTCTCAAACTGGGCACTTCCTTCTCTGGATCCTTCAAAGAGATGTGCCAGTCTCTCCCTAAGAAAGGGGAGGGTCTGTCTAGTTCACACACCTCCCAGTCCCATAAAAAGGACAGAGGGCCAAGAGAAGAGTCTTTACAATGTCAACGCTATTGGGACAGAGAGAGATCTCAGTAACAGGAGTCTGTTATCTCAACTTTGGTTGAAATTGCGACCTCAGCTGTTGACTTCACAGTACCCCCGTCAGGCAAGTCAGCTCAGATATGGGACAACGACCAGGTCAAAACTGTAATCAACCCCATCGACCAGTTGTCAACTGATGAGGATGACAATTCTTTATTCAGGACTCTGGTCCTACCAACCGAGGAGGAAAACCAGCCAGCTGGTGCACTACCCTTGGTCACGGTCCACAATCTGGAGGAGCCGCGGTTCTCCCCGGCTCATTCTGAGAAGCCCCGCCAGTCCCCCAGCACTTGTCTTCTAGATCTCAGACCCCCTCAACCAATAAGCTGAGGAAGTCTCACAAGTGGCGCTCCAAGAAGTGGGGATGCCATAATTCATCCTTGTCCTCCTTGGATGAGAAGAGGCTTTGATGCAAGTTGCATCATCATTACAAGGACCTCATGTAGCAACAGCTCATGCTGACTAGTCTGAAGTTGACCCTGGCTTCTACTCCAGCCATAACTTGGCTTTTACCTTCCAGTCTGAAGCCAACTATCCTGGAGCCAGTCGACACCATCCCTCCACCCGCGGAACTGGTGAAAACCCTCCGGACTTGGCCAAAGCTGGCCTCTTCACCTATTTTGGTGGAGCCACCACCTAAGCAGCCTCCCTCAGGGGCTCCTGCCAAAGAGTCTCAACCTGATCAGGGTCTCTCACACAGGCTGTCAGTCACCCTTACTCCTGACCGTCCATGGTGAGTTGAGAGTGACTTTAGAGGTCAGCCACTTTACCTGGACTCAGGGTCTAAGGATTTGGACTTTCATTCACGTACGTGTGACAACGATTCCATGAATCTGTCACTGGAGGAGGGCCACACATCTTTCACGGGCATCCTCCATCTCATCTCTGAATCCACGGGGATGCCTTTGGTGCCAGTCAAGAAATGGGCAGAATACCTCTTGAATGATATTTGCAGAAAAGGGGATTCTCCATCTGAAGCCTTCCCAGTGGCTGAGGCCATTGTTGGTCTGGCCTTGGAACTTTGGCAGCATTCAGCCTCCTGCCCTGTGCCTTCCACTCATATGGCCTGCAAATATATGGTTCCCATTGGCTCCCTCTTGGGGTTTAAACAGCATCCCTCAACTGAGGGACTAGCGACTGAGTCTGTGTTCTGGTGCTTGGGCAACACAGGAGATACAGATAGACCTCCAGACAAAGAGTCCAAAAAGTTGGACCATGCAGCCAGAAGTGTCTATGCTGCTTCCTCGCTCTGCCTCAGACAGGCAAGCTCAGCTGTCATCATGGCACACTTCTTCCATGCCCCTTTGGGCTCTCTGGATGAGATGCTTCCTCATCTCCACACGGATCTTCAGACCATGGTCAAGCAGGTCCATGATTAGGGCTGGGCCATTGCTAAACAGCAACTCCAGATGGCCCTGGACATCAGGGATTCTTGTGTCCATTCAGTGGCAGCTGCAGTCACCATCCACCGCAGGACCTGGTTGAGGGTCTCAACCTTTACGGCAGACACCCAGCATAAACTGGCAGACATTCCCTTCTTGTGTACCGAGTTGTTTGGTCCAGGAGTCGATGGTCACCTCCAGCATATCGAGAAGTCCAGGAACACCATGGACTCCATTACCTCTGCCCAGAAAGAATCCCAGGGTTATAAGAAATCACAGAAGAAGAATTCCTTTTGGCCTTCTTTCCCTGCAGCCAACCAACCCCAGTACCAAACTGAGCAACAGCAGCAGGCTCAACCTTGGTGCCCTCGGCCCAAATCTGGGGCTCAGGCAAACTGTAAGCCCAGAGAGAGAGAGAGAGAGAGATTCCAGTGGCCCTGCTGCTGGCTCTTCATCCTCCAAGCCTGTGCAGTGATGAGATGGGGCAGCCACCCCCATGCTCATTACAAGCACTCTGGGTCTTCCCATGTGCGGCCGGCTCTGTCACTTTCACCTAGTCTGCTGTCACAATGGACAGATGGGTCTTAGAGGTGATCAGCCAGGGTCTGCTTCTGGAATTTGAGCAGTACCCTCCAACCCAAACCCATGCCCCATGGGAGGAAAAGGTATCCACCCATACTCGGTCAGCTCTCTGAGAGACAACATCTCCCAACCCCATCCACAAAGAGGTAGTGGTCAGATTCATGGACCTCCTGGTCAACCCAGGGTTTGATTCCAGGTACTTTCTGGTCCCAAAATGGATGGGGTGGCTGGCACCCCATTCTAGACCTGCATGACCTGAATCTGTTCCTCAGATCACACACCTTCTGGATGGTAACTCTGTCCCAGGTCATACCATCTCTCAAGCAAAACATGTGGCTCTGCTCACTGGATCTAAAGGAAGCGTTCTTCCACATCTTGATCTGTCAGTCCCATCAGAGGTTCATCCACTTCAGGGTGGAGGGAACCCTCTATAAGTTCCAAGCCATGCTGTTCAGCCTGTCATTGGCCCCCAGAGTCTTCACCAAATGCATAGCAGTGATGGCAGCCCATCTTCAGCATTGAGTGGTCAGAGTGTACCCCATCTCAAAGATTGGCTAATAGCAGGTCTGTCCAGACTGGAAGTGGAGAGATCCAGGGATCTGGCCCTCCACACCTGCTTCAGCCTTGGCCTCCTGATCAACAAGACCAAGTCAGAACTCATGCCCTCACAGGTCATTTGCTTCACCGGGGCAAAGCTCAACTCTTGCTGAGCCAAAGCCCAGCTCCCGGTGGACAGGGCGGAGATTCTCTCCTCCTTTCCCCAATCATTTCTGGTTGGGCACTGGCACCCTGCCCAGAACTTCCTGCAACTCTAGGTTACATGGCAGCCTGCAACACTGTGGTCCAATGGGCACAGTGATATATGCACCCCCTTCAAATGGGAGCTGGCTAGCCAATGGTCCCAGTGACATGGTAACTTCTACCAACTGGTCACTGTGACCCAGAAGATGTTGGACATCCTCCAGTGGTGGACCATCCTGGAACACCTGCAGGGAGGGATCTCATTAGTCCATCCCAAGTCGACGCTCGTCCTTATGACCGTTGCCTCTCTCATGGGCTTGGGTACCCACATGGGGAATCACAGAGTCCACAGGCTCTGAACCCCAGAGGAATCCTGATGCCACATCAATCTGCTAGAGCTCTGAGCAGTCTGGCTGGCACTGGCTGCATTTGCTCCATTTCTTCAGTGTCAAGTGGTTCAAGTCCAGACAGACAATACCACCACCATGTACTACCTCAACAAACAGGGTGGCATGCACTCCTGGCCTCTCTACAGTGAAGAGTTCTGCATCTGGCTCCTTGTGAGCCAACATGAGGCAATTCTCCTAGCCATCCATGTGGCTGGAGCCTCGAATCAGTTGGTGGATGCCCCTTAGCCATGTGGGTGAGGCATCCCAAAAGTGGTTTCTTCATTCAGAGGTAGCTCACAGCCTATTCCCCAGTGGGGCACCCCTCAGGTGGACCTGTTCAACTCCAGGGAGAACACAAAGCTAAGGCTGTTTCATGCCTGACCCCCTCAGCAGGGCTCACTGAAGGGGGATGCCTTCTCAAGGCCTTGGACCCCAAGCCTCTTCTATGCCTTTCTTCCACTTCCTTTGGTGCACAAAGTGCTCCTCAAGGTCAGGAGGGACAAGACAAGGGTGATCCTGGTAGCCCCAGATTGACCCTGCAAGTTCTGGTATCCAGATCTTCTCAGCCTCAGCACCAGGCTCCTGAGGCATCTTCCAGCATGCCCAGACCTATTATTGACCAGTCAGGGGCAGGTATTCTATTTACACCTTCAATCCCTGCACCTGACAGCCTGGTTCCTGAATGGCTAGAGTTCCAGGCTTTGTGTCTCTCTAATGATGTACGCAATGTTGTTGAGGCATCTAGGAAGGAGTCAACATGGAGGTGCTATGCCTTTAAATGGAAGACATTCTCCATTTGGTGTCAGGGCAAGGGCCTGGACCCTTCATCCTGTCCAGTGGCTAGCATTCTTGACTACCTTTGGTCTCTCTCCAAAGGAGGTATTCGATCTACGACCCTAAGGTGCACCTGACAACCATTTCTGCTTATTGGGTGTGGGCCAGTCAGCAGACAGTGGCACAGGAAAAGGTGGTCTGGTGTTTCTTTAAAGGCCTTTACCACATTTCCCCTCCAGTGCATGAACCACCACCTCTGTGGGATTTACTGCTGGTTTTGGCAAAGCTCATGGGCAAGCCATTGGAACCAATGCTCAGGTGTGAGATGTCACACCTCTCATGGAAAACTGCCTTCTTGGTGGCTATCACATCTGCCATAAGGACTGGAGAACTACAGGTGCTCTCTTTTGAGTCTCCCTACCAGGTCTTCCACCGGGACAAGGTTGTCCTGTGCCTCACCTGAAAATCCTTCCAAAGGTGGTGTTGGAGTTTCACCTAAACCAGGTGTTGACACTGCCAGTGTACTATCCCAATTACACCTCGAAGGCCAAGTACAGGCTCCATACTTTGGACCTGAGATGAGTGCTCTCTTATTTTAAGGAGTGAATGGATGCAGTTCAGGGAGAGCTTCACTAGTTGTTTTTCACGTGTGCTGAAGCCGCACATCACAGACCTGCAGCCAAGCCAATACTTGAAGCAACATCCCATTGTGTTACAGAGAAAAGCAAAAGAAGAAGGAAACCACTTTGATTCTCAAGAACAGTAGCAGAAAAGGTCAAAGCCAAAGGGCTGGCCTTCAGAAAATATAAGGAAATACAGTGGGATGAAGATAGGGAGGTATACCAGACTTCCCTAATGGAAGCAGGGAAGGCAGTAAGGCAGGCAAAGGCCCAAACCGAGGAAACACTAGCACGAAAAGTAAAAGCAGGTGACAAGACTTTCTATAGATACATTAGTGAATGGAGAAAGTCCAGAGGGGTTATTGCTAAGATCTAATAGTATAAGGGGGAGTGTGAGGAGTAGGACCAAGGAAAAGCATCTATCCTAAATAGATAGATACTTCTGTTCAGTATTTACTGAGGAAAAGGTAGGGCAGGACCCACAGCTCAGCACCATGGACACAGAGGGGAGGGAGGTGTGCACTAATCCCTTCACAAAATAAAGGGTCCTACAAGAGCTCACTAAGCTCAGCATGGACAAGGCAATGGGACCTGATGGCATACATCCCAGGGCACTAAAGGAGCTAAGGGTGGAACTAGCAGAGCCACTATCAGAACTGTTCAGCGAGTGTCTGAACACAGAAGCGGTCCTAGAAGACTGGAGAAGGGCTCATGTGATCCTGCTCCACAAGAGTAGTAGCAGGGAGAAGGCAGGGAACTACAGACCAGTCAGTCTTACCTCAGTACTGGGCAAGATTATGGAGGCACTCCTTAAGGAAAGGATAGTGCAACACCTGAAATCCATAGGAGCACAGGATCCCAGACAGCACAGGTTTACAACAGGAAGGTCCCATCAAACTAATCTCATAGATTTCTTTGACTGGGTAACCAAAGTGGTGGACCAAGGGGGGGAGCAATCAACGTCAGTTACCTTGACTTCAGCAAAGCTTCCAATACTGTTCCACATAGAAGATTGATTAATAAACTAGGTAGGCTTGGGCTGGGTCAGATGTTGGTCAACTGGGTGGCAAACTAGTTAGTGGGCAGAAAAGAGAGAAAGAGTGGTGGTAAACGGTATACAGTCAGAAGAGATGCAAGTCACAAGTGGGGTACCTCAGGGATCAGTCCTGGGGCCCATCCTCTTCAATATCTTCATCAGTGACATTGCAGATGGACTGGAGGGTAAGGTTCATCTGTTTGCAGATGACACCAAGATCTACAACAGAGTAGATGATCCAGATGGGGTGGGCAGAATGAGAAGAGATCTGGATAAACTGGCAAAATGGTCAGAAGAGTGGCAACTGGGGTTTAATGCAAAAAGAAAGTGCAAGATCATGCACATAGGGAAGAGAAACCCTGAAGCCACCTATAGTTTGGGAGGGGATTTGCTGGCAATCACAAGGGAAGAAATAAACTTAGGCATCATCATCACAGATGACCTGAAATCATCCAAGCAGACCACTAAAGCAGTAGGTAAGGCTAGAGGGATGTTGGGGTGTATTAGCAGGGGTATCACAAGTCGTAAGAGGGAGGTAGTAATCCCTCTTTACAAGACACTGTTTAGGCCCCATCTGGAGTACTGCGTACAGTAATGGAGGTTGCACCTGCACAAGGTCATTAACAAAATGGAGGCAGTCCATAGAAGGGCAACCAAAATGGTGCAGGGACTGCATCACAAAACATATGAGGACAGATTAACGGAGCTCAATATGTATACCTTAGGGCAAAGGAGGGGAGAGAGGCAATATGATTGAAACATTCAAACATCTTAAGGGCATTAACAAGGTGAAAGAGTCTAACATGTTTCAATATAAGAAAAATATCAGGACAAGAGGACACAGCATGAGATTAGAGGGAAGCCTATTAAGGGGGAATGTGACGAAGTTCTTTTTCACAGAAAGGGCGGTGGATACATGAAATGGCCTACCTCCAGAAGTGATGGATATGAAGACAGTGCAGGACTTCAAACAGGCTTGGGACAGGCATAAGGGAGCAATAAAGATGAGCATGGCTAGATAGGCCATTGACAGAGTACATGCCTATGGCACATTCATAAATTAGAAAAAATGGGCAGACTGGATGGGCCTTGCGGTCCTTATCTGCCTTCAACTTCTACATCTCTATGTTTCAAGTGGATGATTGGCAGATGGACAACATCCTGCATTGATCTCTGCTACAGGTTGGTGAGCAAGGAGTCTCCCATAGGGATAAGAGCTCATTCCACCCACCATACTGCTGCATCGGTGGTTGTTTCTAGGGATGTCCTTATCCAGGATATCTGCAGGGATGCTGCCTGGAAGTCAACAAAAACCTTCATTACCCATTACCACATCAACCTAGAATCATGTTGGGATGCTGGTTTTGGAGCCTCAATTCTCCAATCTCTGTTCCCTAAGTAAGGGGTATGCGCCTTGTCTCCCTCCTCCCAGAGAACTACTAGGAGTCTGCCAACAAGTGTGGATAAGAGCAACATATCCACATCCCTAGAAACACAGATTACTCACCTGTAACAGTAGTTCTAGGAGTGGTATATGTTGTTCATCCACACTGACCCACCCGACCTCCTCGACTTCAACATACAACCTCTGCTTCCAGCGGGCAAAATCTGGCATCATGGGTTGGAACTGAGGCATATACCACCCAGGTGGGTGGGAGGGGCCAGCTTTTAGACAGTCCAGCAAGATTTAAAGGGAAAGGGACATGCTAACATGTGTGGATGAACAACATATACCACTCCTAGAACTACTGTTACAGGTGAGTAACTTGTATTTTTGGGCAGGAGTTGAAAAATGACAGCTGTCACATTCATGAGTCGCAGTACCAAAATGGCTATGTTGAAAATTTGTGGTAAAAATATTGAATATTACCAAAGTTATGAGCCTACATTTGCAAAGTTTAACACAGCCTCATAACTTAATAAGTGAACGCATTAGAATCATAGAACACAAGAATATGCAAAGTGTAATACCACCCCATGTTACATTTATTGAAGGCCAGGGAATGCATTGCTAGTCTTTGTTTTGGCATTGAAAAGGTTTCACTTGGTCCACGGGGAGGAAATTTGGATACTGCCCTAAATATCATGATATCAGGGTAAAAAGGGCAATAGGGTGCACTCAAATGGATGTGACGATACGGTCAGGAAAATTTATTGTGATACTGTATTCTATAAAGACCATGCCAAAAAATGCAACACATATGGCAAACAGAAAAAACACCAGCTTGGCATAGATGCTGAATTCCTTGCTGTGGTCTTATTCTGCAGCAAGTTAAATTGTGTCAGTATTCATTTTTGAGTGGGGGATTGTGAAAAATGTCACATGGTTGTCAATTCCGACCCACCTTTTTTTCTTCCTTGATGACAAAACTGCTGCTGTAAGAAAATGGGCTCTGTAGACCATTATGATCCATCACATGTTCAGTAAGCTCAACTTTTTACACCCTGGGGATCACTGTCCCACACAGGAAAACTGATCTTCTCACTCTTCACTGAGTGCAGACCAAGCCCCATTTTTGTTTTGACAAATCCCCCCCTGTCTGCCACTTGCTTAGTGGCAGTGAGTTTATGTTTTTAAATTCTGCATGTGTATGCAGTCGCATAAAATGCCTACTGTCATCCTTTGTAAGCTTCCCTCTATCAGTTTGTTTATATTTCCTCCAGTGTTAACATTTACTGCAGCAGTAAAGAGAATGTATCAGGACTAAAAATAGAGATTTGTTGGTAGACTTCCTGTTTAAATAACAACTGTTAAGGGGAAGTCACATTTTCAAAACAGGAATACCTGGAAGGATCTAACAGATAATATTCACATTCATGTTTACTAGTAGTTGTTACTGTCTTCTCCCTGTGGAACAGCAGGCTGAGATGGGACATGATCTCAAGTCTTCCCATTCTCAGAGATATTGACAGGATTGAACATATAGATATGTTCTCCACCAGGACACAGGGCCATGTTCTGAAGGTCATGGATGACAAATTTAGGGGTAACATTAGGAAGCTAATTTTGTCTCAAAAGGTGGTGGCCTTCTAAAATTACCTGTCAGTAGAGACTGTGGACATGAAGACAGAAGAGTGGTCCCCAGTGTTGCCCATTCCTTAGCTTTTGCCACCACTGAAACCATCAGTGTGAGAACCCTGCACTGTCCCTGCCCACACTGTACCTTCCCAGGCATGTGGATAAACAAAAGGCTTCAGTCTCTAGTGCTGTCAGTCTGCCACCATAAGCATTATATCTGTCACAGTGCAGAAACCGCAGACTGTCTGTTTTACCCTGCAGTTGCCTCTGTGGATTTACAGAGGGCTTCAATCTCCAGTGGTGCCAGTCCCTTACTGTTCACCAGTCATACAATGCACCTGTTACTGTAGATAAACAAAAGGCTTTAGTCCCTAGATCTGGCAGTCCCTCAACATTCACCAGGACTAAATGCAGACAGTGTGGAAACTAAACACTGTCCCTTCCCCCAAGATCCCCAAGATTCAGAAACTTCACCAGGAAAGTGGTAAACCACACCTACTGGAAAACAGAATGTCCTGATACATGTATCTGTCACTGTACATGACCATTCAGTTTCATGTGGGTCACTGACAACATTTGCAGTTTGTGCTTCTGTGGACTTCCTGTTACTGTTCCCTTTTGAGACCATGGGCCAGATTTTCAAAACTTAGCCCTGGGGCAAAATTAGCTCTGAATGGCATGCAAAATTAGCCCAGAACCATTTGCTTGCTATATACAAAGGAATAGCCCCGGGGCTAAATCAATTAAATATAGTGTGCAAATGCAGCAATGCAAACAGGGCTGATAGTGCAGTGCAAAAATAGCCCAGCAAATAAGACAGCTCTAAATATAGCAGTTAGGAAGGCCAGACTGCAAAAGCCACCAATTGCACACAGAGGTGGAGTAAGGCAGAGTTGCAGTAGGTGTTCAATGTGGGTGATAGCAATGAAGTGGTGCACAACAACTACAAACAACATTGCAGGCCACACACAGCAGAGCTGTACTATAGTATTGATAGGTTTGCCTAGGGCTAACACATTTTCCCAGCGCCAACACATTTGCCCGGTGTTAACACATTAGTCCGTCACTAAATTTTGCTATATTCAAAGCTCCTATGGAAATAAGCCTATGTAGGCAATCCGTGGGCAAACAGCCACGTTAGCATCCCAATATGGCCTGCTTTGTATGCATTATGATGTAGACTGCCTGGCACTATTACATAGTGCACACAGCTCCACCTGTATGTTGGACTGGAACTGCAGGTCAGTTGCTGCAGGCTGGGTGTGCTCACAGCTCCACCTGTATGTCAGACGTGATAAACAGTTCAGTAGCTGCAGGCTGGGTTTGGACACAGAAGCACAGACTGTTGTGGCCCGGGGACTAGCACCACAGGAATGGGTGGTTGTGCTGCATGACATAGACATATTGTTATTCCCGCTACAGTGTGTATTAGATGGTACACTACCATAGTAGCTGGTATTGTGAGGGACACAGCAATACCTACGGTGTGTCAAGCAACAATGACTGCAGCTATCCACACAGTGACATGCACAGCTGGCAGGTGTGTTCTGACAGTGAACACCACAATCATACCGTCTTGTGACCAACATGTGCTACACCAGTGGCATGGGATTCCCACACTAACATACACATGGCTGGCCATATGTGATGGGGAGCCTAGACAGGTGTGTAGTATGCGCCTGGGGGGGCAGCACATACCATCATACAGGCCCATTGATGTCAGGGGCATTCCCGTCACTGGCACATGTGTGCTGTGTGGATGGCCCCAGCCATGTGACAACACCTACTATGTGGTGCAGCCTGGCCACCAGTGCACCTTCTCCTCAGTACCCTCCATTCTACCAGTGCTGCATATGTGTGTGTGTGTGTGTGTGTGTGTGCGCTGGATTTTGGTGGTGTACCCTTATGGATGTGTATGCAGCACATCTCTTTCATGGCATATGGAGTGGTCCAGGGTGGCCGTCTACCCTTTCTGCCTCGTCATTGGCTGCAGTCATCAGGTGCACCATGATGCTGTTGTTGCTTAAGGTCATAATGCCTGTTGCTGCTGTATCCACACCCCCTATCCTTGTTTTGCCCAAAGTTAAGGCTACCTTTTTCTGGGTTGTAATTTGGGCCATGCAAAATTTTGCTCAAAGTCATGCAAACACACTTTGTGTGGTGCTAACACACTGGCCCAGATATTCAAAAGGGTTGCGCCATGCGCAACAGGGTTGCGCATGCGCAAGTCCTACATTGCGCCATTCTGCGATATTCAGCAGGAGGCAGTTGCGCCACTGAAAACAGGTTGAGCAACAGCGCAATGCAAATGAATGCATGCTCAACAGGAGGGGGAGGAACCATGCATAAACTGCGCAACCCGATATTCAGTCCAGTTGTTCAGAGTTGTGCAGGCGCAACCCCCAACCTGCGCCTGCACAACTTTGAGCCAAAAAAAAAGGATCAAGTTGAGGGCCACCCACAGGTGAGCTGCTGTATTGCAGGGCGCAACACAGGCTGCCACCGTGGCTGGCCCCAACTCCGTCCCTGTGCCCCTCACCAGCCCGATCGGCTGGCAGAATGTGAATAATTTTCAGCGTTCGATTACAAGAATGGGAAGAGCCTCAACCCGACCTTCGAGGTCCAGTGATTGGCGATCGCTGGCAGAATGTCCAGTGACATTCTCAAACATCTTCTCAGGCAGTCTTGCTTTCACTCCACCACAGCCCCACCACTCACTTCCTCGGCAGCCGCAGGCGTGCAGCATCTCATTTGCGCTTGTCGCCTCGCCGCCCACCCACTTACTGTCCGGGGCCGCACGCCCACTGCAGAGCCAGAGCCACTGGGTGTAGCTCATAGTCAGAGATGACAGTCCAGATTTGTGATGGTTCATTCACAAATCTGGACTGTCATGCATGGAGCTGCACGCCCATTGGCCTCAGCTCTGCACCAATGGGCTGCAGCCCTACTGGACAGTCAGTCGTGGGCGGGCTGCAGGCAGGTGGGATGCTGCCACCGCCGGCCGTCGGGGAGCGGGTGGTGGGGCTTTGTGGGTGGGTGGGGTGGGGACACTAGACACCAGGGAGATGTTTGGGGGTTGTCACTGGACATTCTGCCCGCGATCGGGCATTACGTCCACTGACCACCAGGGAGATATTCGGTTGGGGGTTTTACATTCTGCCCGCGATCAGGCACTGGGGGTTTTTTCAACGCTCTGCCCACTACGATCGGCATTGGGAGCTGTTGGGGGTTGTTTTATGTTCTGCCCGCGATTGGGCATTGGGAGATGTGTGGCGGGGTGTTGTCATGATATCGCTCTGCCCACGATCGGGCATTGGGAGATGTGTGGCGGGGGTTGTTTTCATGTTGTGCCCATGATCGGGCTGCAGGGTGTGTCGGTCCCCAACAGCTGCTGCCTGGCAGGGCGGCCAGGCGCAAGTACTCGGGGATCGGCGCACCTACATGCTAATGGCATGCAAATGGGGCCATAATCAGATGCAAATGGCCCCCCTCCCTTGCATGAATTATGGCCCCATTTGCATGTCATCTTTTGAATATCGGAAATTTGGCGCGATGGCGCGAATGGTACTTGCGCCACCGCAGTTTAATGCTCAACTCTGACAACTCGCGGTGCCGCAAGTTCCACTGGCGCTTGATGCATAGTGGTTGTGGTTGGGTGACATTCAAAGGAGTTGCTCAATAGCGCAACTCCTTTGAATATCACCCCTGGGCTGCTCCCCTGCGCAACTATTTTTGAGTAATGTAAGGGCTTGCGCCTCAGAATGGCGCAGTTTGAATATCCGGGCCACTAAATATAGCATAGCACCTGTATTCATGTAACACACCCTTCTCTTTGCACGATGCTTACATTATAATTTTGCTCAGCGCTAATGCAGTTTGCCTGCACTATTTGGTCTTTTGAGTATAGGAGACCCACATGCAAATACAGCACAAACAGTTTGAGCCTGGAGGAATGTTTTGAATATCTTGCCTCACATGTTTACTTAATTTTGCAGTTGAAATATAGACTTTGTCACCCTAACTATACTCTTCTTGGCCATATGCTAATTGAATTTTTTTTTAAGAGCCTGGCATCTTTGCTTCTTAGTTTGCCTTGAGTGGTTGACATTGTTTTTTTCCCAGATTTCCCTGATTTGTGACACACGGTTGTGTTTTATCATTTTTCTCAATATGACCACTTGCCCTAGTATGATTTACATTTCATCTGTATGTACAGTAATTACATTACTGCTAAACTACAATGTAGACACAGACAGTAAAGGTGTGTTTTGGGGATGGCATATTTTTATTACTGCTCCTTGTATGTGTCACATTAGGAACAGTAATAGCAAATTATATAAATAGTAATAGAAAATGATATAAATATATAAAAACAGTAAGAACTGTGAATTTACTTGGAGTTCTGTAAAAAATGCAGGCAGTTTGGAGCAGCCTTGAATCACTGCTCTCTACAAAGATTCTTGTAAACATCTTTTAGAATTAATATCCCTTTTTATAAGGGGTTATTACTGTTACCAAAGTATTAAATGTAAGCCTGTTTGTCATAAAGCCCCCCCCCCCCAAGTATGTGGAAATAAGTGAAGTTTCACTTTGCATTCGGGTTGCAATTTCATTATCTTGATTGCTTGAAGAGGCAGTTAATTCTACTTTTACTTCAAAACTGGCAGATGCCTGCATGTGTAAAAAATAAAAATAAAAAAAGAAGTTTGTAATATAAAAAAAAAGCACTGTTTAGTTTTACTATGTTGTGTATTACCAACTGTGGATTTAGTTCAGTAGGTCTGGTGTGCAGTGCTTTATGAGAATACTCTTAGTTTGCATAAATTGCACAAGCTACAATAAAAGTTCATTTTCACAGTATGGAATTCTTGAGCTATGCAAATTAGTTGTGACACAGCAAAGCAGATTGCAGTCTTGTGATGCCTTTCATGCACTGTAGTTCTGTTGCAATTTACTGTTGTTTACTGAAATGCCTTGGAGTAAGTGTAAATGCTGTTTACCAAGTTGGATTCAAAAGAAAACATGTGTTTCTGAAAGAACTACAATGAATCTATTTGACTGAGCTCTGGACAGATGTTCAGTCTGCAGCCCTGCAAGGGTTAATTTAAAGGGCTGCAAAGACATGGAAGGATTCTTTGAAAACTGTGAAGAAGTGTTCCATGGTCCGAATCTGGCAGCTCATTTTTAGAACTAATGCAAGAGGGCTGCAGGCTCCGCCTACCTGCAGCCCTAAAAATTAACTAGTGTGTAGTGTGTTTTCTAGGATTTACCAGAGTTTACTACAGTGTTTTAGGCAGAAGAAGACCATGGGGCCATTTCAACTGCCTACCTACTTTGCAGGGGTAGTTCTGTAGCTTATTGCCTAAAAGATAATTAGCCTGTCAAATCAATATTTAAAGATATGTTTGTTAGGTAAATTGTTGATGTGATTAAGTACTGTAGACTATTCCAAATGTCCACTACCCTCTGAGGAAAAAAAGAACTTTCATTTTTTTAGTTCTAAAATTAAAATGCTTAAGTTGTTTTGAGTGGTCACTGGTTTTTTGTTCTTTTGTTTTATGTACTAACGCCATTAGTGACATGTGTGAGTCATCTTTTATAGCATCAAAGTTAAGTAGCAAATCCCTTCTGATTCTGCTAAATTTCAAACCTATGAGCCCAAGTTGAGTTAACCTTTCTTCATACTGTAGTCTAACTTTCTGGTCCCCATATATCTCTGCAATCCTCCTTTGAATTGGCTCAGTGGCTTTGATGTGTTTTTGGAGATATGGAGACCAGATTTGGGAGGCATATTCAGTATGCAGTCTCACTAGGTTTCTATAAGTAGGATTACTCCTGAATATCTAATGATAACAAATGTAATGTCTAAAGTATGGCAAATGATTATTCGTATATGGGGGGACAATACTCAAATCACCATTATATCTCCATTTACAATAACCCCACATTCCTGCCTTTATGCACCCTTAATACCTTTAAAATTTAGGGTCAAAAAGGCCTCTCACAAGTTCAGGACTTTCATTCTGAAGGGTCATTCTATCCCTTCAAATCTGTAAGAATAAAATTCTATCTCTGCACTGGAAATACTTTAATTATTACCTAGTGAGATATTTTATCAAGAAAACCCTGGGGACATTACACCTCAATTGGCTTTCCATCCAGAAAACAAAATTTATGGACCAAGTAAGTGATTCTAAATTGATCTCAACTCTTCATCTTATACTGCAAATTAACACACTGGTAGACCTAATGAAGCATATGGAATTCTGTCAAAGAGATCTTGATATGACTGTGGACAGTCATTAATGGGCACTTATTGTTACTTTTCCATCTAAAGTAGCTATAAACTTGAAACTCAGACAAATAAAGTTCAACGTGCTCTATCACACATATTATACCCCAACTCAACCGAATAAATTTGCACCTAGTTTGTTAGATCAATGCTTAAGAAGTCCTAATGAAAATGGTTCCTTTTCACACATGATAGCTACATGCCCCTGCTTGAATCACCTTGATAAACAGTGCAACTGGAAAAGACTTCTCATTTAGCCCAGGAATTATTCATCTTGGCCTTTAATCTTTTTAACTTTAGAGTATGGTGATATTGCAATGATATCTCTTTCCTTAATTATAGAAAATAACATTATACTTTTATTCTATGAAGATCATGATCTTCCCACATATGTAGAATAGCTTTATCTAATGTTCAACTGGTTCAAATTAGAAGCATATATTATGCAGTTAAAATGAACAGAAAAAATGTAAAACACTTTTGCCGTCTTTTCTGAGAGCCCTAACAAACCCATACACAAACCTACCACCAGCTTCAAGGAAATCAAAATCATGAATCTGGCTACAGAGGGCTCAGTGCAGCTCCAAACAGGCATGATGAGGTTGTAGTCTATTATAAAATGGCACTTTTGAAACTAGTAACCTGAATGGCTAATTGGGTCTTTTATTTGTGAGTAAATTCCAGCATAACTCACAGATAAAGACCCAGTCAGCTGCATCTCAATAACTACTGAAAGCAAATCGATCCGATTGTCTAAAGTTCAAAATACTGCAGTAGCCAGTCTTATCCATAAAATGCAACAGAGAACCTCAATGGAAACCTTGCCTGGTGAAAACTGCACTAGCCTCCTGAAACAAGTCATGAAAAAAAAATTGCGGCAATGAACTGTAAAACTCAGAATACAATGCAGTTCACTTCCCATGATGGCTCCTTCCTGCCTCTCAAGCGGTAACCCTGGCTCCAGTGACAGCTTGCTCTCATTTCCCTCCATTCCCCTAATACTTGGGAATCTAACAGTCACTCCCTCCCACCTCCCTTGCAGTGACTGCTGGATCCCCAGTCTGTCCAGCATTGCAAAAAAAAAAAAAACATCTGTGTGGGTGGGAAAGGGAGCTGCCATTACACTGCTGCAGCTGCATCTGCCGAAATCAGCCACCTCCAGTAATGCTGCCAAATGCCAGGCCTCCTAGAAACAGTCACTCCCTCTCACCTCCCTTGCATGACCACTAGCTCACTGATCAGTCCAGCACTGCAAGAAAAAATGTAATCTATGTGGGTGGGAGAGGGAGCTGTTGTTACCCATTTCTGCTTGTTTTCCACAATACACTGCCAAATGGCAGTTACTCATACTAACATTGGTTGGCTTCACTCTGGCTGCCCAATGGCAGGGTCTCCCTAGCAGAAGAAAACTATTTTTTGTGGTGGAGCAATAAAATCAATAAAAATAATTTGAAGTACAAAAAAACTTAATTTTCTTAATGTTTTTGTCCCCCCAAAAGGGGTACTTTGTATAACTGCAATAAACCCCTCCAGGGTATGGGTTATTGCTTAACTATCTTGTTATTCTTATTACAAGATTACTGTAGCCTGAATGCTAGAAATACTACACATCTGAGCTAAAAAATGGATCCCCTGTTTCTACTATCCAGTATCAAGAGACTTAGAACAGAACACCCTGATAGCTATAGTCTTATGGCAAATCCTCTGTAGCTGGAATTTTGGGTGGTTGCATTAAGTCCTGATGTAACTGGTATAACTGATTTCTGGCTTAAGATCATAATCCCAGACTCTGTATGTTCCCTGCCTGCCTGAAGCATACTCAGTCTTGACTGTCCCACTTCTAAAAGAGGCAGGAGCATTGTGATTTCCTATAGGGGCACCTTTCACTATCAGCCTTGAATGCAGTAAATGCATTATCATGTGACGTGCTACACTCCATAACACTTTTAGGTAATATCAAAAACATTCATGCACTGTAGTATGTGTCTACTGTCCTCCTAAAAGTTGTATTATAGGCTTATCCAAATTATTGAGTCAATTCACTGCATCAATTTGCAAGAGTCAAGTTATTCTACTAGGTGATTTTAATTATACCATATGTAGCTCGTTAATACATCCTCTAGGTTAACAACTAACAGTAATTACCATACTCTGATTGACTGGGTTTTGAACCAACAGGTCAGACAGAACTGTGGGTGCTGGCACTTTTTCTGATGATAATAATCATTCTTCATTTTGTTTTGTGTCTGGGGGGAATGTTTTTCCTCCTGTCCGCCTGAGGAGATTTCCCCTCTGAAACTACTCCATGCATAACCCAGAAGCCTTTTTTGCTGACTTTGTCCAGACTGAATGGTCCCCTTTATTCCTCTCTACTGATGTTACTGAGGCTTTATCATACTTTATTTACATGATATGTAGGATATGCAATATCAGAGAAAGGAAGTGTGATCGGGAACCCCAGGTTCAATTGTGTGAGCCAGTTGCATAGTGGTTAGAGCACCGGGACAGTATTCTGGAAGCCTGGGTTGAATTCCTAATAGGTCACATTATTTCATTCTCACTACAGTTTGTGATTCAAGTTGCTTAGCAGAGTCTAATACTGCACAAAAAAAATCTAATTATCATATTGATTATTCCTAGTCAGGGGTGTCGGCAGGCATACGCACTGTACTCAGCAGAGTACAGTAAAAACAAATCAGACAGGGGCAACAAATCAGGCAGGGGCAACACAAAGAGGAAAGCAAGGACATTGTGAGTCACTTATGTGTGTGTCATGCTGCGCCCTTTTGCTTTTGTTAACTGCGGGGCAGTGATGCCACCTGCCAAATACACAAACAAGAGCAACTTACCAGGAAGGTAGAAAATGAAGGAGGATTACAGGAAGAAACTGATTATTTGAATTCAGACATAGCAAATGAGGGTGGGGTGGGGGGTTATTTTTCTTGTGGAGTGGCAGCACGTATTTTGGTTTATGTTTACATAATGGGGGGGCAACAGTGCATCAGTTTTGAGTACAAGTTTAAAATTCCTGGCTACACCCCTGTTCCTAGTTGTAGGACATGCAATACCAGAGAAAGCATGTGTGTCAGGGAACCCCAGACCCAACCATGTGAGCCTGTAGCTCAATTGTTAGAGCACTGGCACAGTATTCTGGGGGCCTAGATTGCTGTGCTTCTGGACGTAAGAATCAGAGAGTCCCTCATCAGCTGACTGGAGCCTGCAGGGAAGTCGAGAGGACTAGGACAGCTCTCCATGCCTGTCATTCCCCCATGACTGCCTCACCCATGGAAACCTGCATACTGAGCTGTACTTCACTCTTCTCTCCATTGCCACAAGCAGCCAATCAGCAGAACAAGCAGGTAGGACATCTCTCCTAAAGTGGCTCTTTAAATCCCAGACCATCGTGCTTCCAGCCCCATGAATCAGAGCCTCCCTCATCAGTCAACCAGGACCTGCAGGGGAGTACAGAGAACTAACAGAACTCTTCACACCTGTCCTCTCCACACAACTGCAGCACCCAAGGAAACCTGCATACTGAGCTGTAATTTACCCCCCCAACAGCTACTTGCAGCTAATCAGCAGAGCAGGAAGGTAGGACATCTCCATCTTTAAAATATCCAGCTCCTTAACATTCCTCTGATGAAAGGTCTGGAGTGCTAAGAGCTCCAGTGCAAATGGCAATGACAAAGAGGAGTCTGCTTGGAGTCAGCTGAAGAGGCAGCCAGGGGCTGGGGGCAAGTCACACACTGGCTTTCCACTGAAAACGTTTGTCCTCCTTCCATAAGCTTACCATTGGACTGCTCATGCTTCTGTAAGTGCTTTACCAATTTTACTGCATCTGCACATTTGCAGCTATTTCATCTCTGAGTGAATTTTTGACAGAGTGATCTGCCTGGTTATGTAATTGACTATGTGTTGGCTGCTTTCCTGTAGGATTGCCCCATAGCTGAAATTATTATTCCCATTTTTGCTGTGCATCCTAGGCCTGTCTCTGGGTCTTAGTTTTCATGCTATTCTTGCTACACCCTATCTGGGTGAACCTAATGTTCAAAGTTAGCATTGCCTAGCTCCAGCAAGCCTCATGCTCTATTTGTGCATTATCTGCTTAGCTAGCTAGGCTGTTCTTGTTCAATTTAGTCATTTTATTGCTGTATTTATTTGCCAACATTTTGAGTTCTTATCATTTGTTTATCCATCTGCTTCTGACAATCTTGCACCCAGCCTCCTTCTGCCTTCCCCTCCTCCTCCCTCTCCTACCACTTTCTGCATGCTCCCTCTCCCCCTTTAGCCTCTCTGACCTCTCACCCCTACACCCCCTCCTTTGACCACTCTGGTGTTCTCCTGTCCCCTCCCTAAATTTTGAATTCATCCACAGAAGCATCCTTGCCCTTCCTCTCCCTTCTCCCCACTCCTCTTTCTCCCATGCCCTGGGGATGCAGATCCCACTCTATCCATCCTCCTCTTATTCTGCTTCTCTTCTTACCTGGTGACATCAAATCTAACCCTGGTCCCTTTCCCATGCTTCCTCTCCCTTCTCTTACCCTAAAGACCATAGTATTTTCCATCTTAACACTAGCAGCCTACTGCCTAAAATTCACCTTCTCAATGACTATGGTCACCCAGCACTCCCCTGACCTCCTCTGCATTTCAGAATCCTGGCTTTCCTCCAGATCACCTGACTTCTGCCTGGCACTCCCCAACTACCACCTCTTTAGACAGGACTGTGACTCACTCAGTTTCCCCCATATTTAGGTGAATCATCCCTCATCCCAATGACCACTTATCCTTACCCAATCTCTCCTCCTCCTCTATACCTCGGCTCTCTGCTTATACATTGTCCCTTCTTAAAAAGATGTGTCCCTCTGTTGAACACTTGACAATACCTCCTCTGGCTGCATATAGTCCTCTGCACTTTACTTTAGTAAACATCACAAGCATCCTGGACCTAAAATGTACTATGTACCTGCTTAACCATTGTACTGCACTATTGTAGTGTTGCTATTTTCCCTCTAGCACTTTGTAACTGAAACCTGCAATGTAATCTCACTGTATTTACAATCACTGTCAACATGTCACTATTGTAGTTAATTGTATTGTCATGTCTATTCGACTTGGAACCTTTGTAAAAGTGCCATTCAATGCAAAGGTTGTAATCCAAAACTGAAATAAATAAAGAAATAAATAAATATGTGCAGGTGGTGTTGCCCTCTACGTCCACCACAGTCATAGGCACAGCACCTTCTCCAATGAGCTGGTCAGGGGGGTAATAGAGGAGGCTCTGATTCACTGATTTTGTTTTGTTTTCCCTCTTTATGATAGGAACAGCGGTATTTGTTTGTGTTTGGACATTTAGCGCATATTGAGCAGAGTGCTGTACAAGGACTGCTTTAGTTTTATTTCTTTTTACAGCTGGAGCTCATTGTGCAGTTTTTCTTTTGTGTTTTATCACTTTAGGGGGACTGTGAGAGCAGCGTCAGTGGTGAGTCACAGCCACAGGAGCAGTGGAGGAATAACACTGGTGAGCATGACAGGACTGCTTTATTTTTATTTCTTTTTACTGCTGGGGCTCATTGTGCAGTTTTTCTTTTGTGTTTAATTACTTTAGGGGGACTGTGAGAGCAGTGTCAGTGGTGAGTGAGAGCCACGGGAGCAGTGGAGGAATAACACTGGTGAGCGTGACAGGACTGCTTTATTTTTATTTCTTTTTACAGCCAGAGTTCATTGTGCAGTTTTTCTTTAGTGTTTAATTACTTTAGGGGGACTGTGAGAGCAGCGTCAGTGGTGAGTCACAGCCATGGGGGCAGTGGAGGAATAATACTGGTGAGCGTGACAGGACTGCTTTATTTTTATTTCTTTTTACAGCTGGGGATCATTGTGCAGTTTTTCTTTTGTGTTTAATTACTTTAGGGGGACTGTGAGAGCAGTGTCAGTGGTGAGTTACAGCCACGGGGGCAGTGGAGGAATAACACTGGTGAGCGTGACAGGACTGCTTTATTTTAATTTCTTTTTACAGCCAGAGTTCATTGTGCAGTTTTTCTTTTGTGTTTAACTACTTTAGGGGGACTGTGAGAGCAGCGTCAGTGGTGAGTCACAGCCATGGGGGCAGTGGAGGAATAACACTGGTGAGCGTGACAGGACTGCTTTATTTTTATTTCTTTTTACAGCTGGGGATCATTGTGCAGTTTTTCTTTTGTGTTTAATTACTTTAGGGGGACTGTGAGAGCAGCGTCAGTGGTGAGTCACAGCCATGGGGGCAGTGGAGGAATAACACTGGTGAGCGTGACTGGACTGCTTTATTTTTATTTCTTTTTACAGCTGGGGATCATTGTGCAGTTTTTCTTTTGTGTTTAATTACTTTAGGGGGACTGTGAGAGCAGTGTCAGTGGTGAGTCACAGCCACGGGGGCAGTGGAGGAATAACACTGGTGAGTGTGACAGGACTGCTTTATTTTTATTTCTTTTTACAGCCAGAGTTCATTGTGCAGTTTTTCTTTTGTGTTTAATTACTTTAGAGGGACTGTGAGAGCAGCGTTAGTGGTGAGTCACAGCCACGGGGGCAGTGGAGGAATAACTCTGGTGAGCGTGACAGGACTGCTTTATTTTATTTCTTTACAGCTGGGGATCATTGTGCAGTTTTTCTTTTGTGTTTAATTACTTTAGGGGACTGTGAGAGCAGTGTTGTGGTGAGTCACAGCCACGGGGGCAGTGGAGGAATAACACTGGTGAGCGTGACAGGACTGCTTTATTTTTATTTCTTTTTATAGCCAGAGTTCTTTGTGCAGTTTTTCTTTTGTGTTTAATTACTTTAGAGGGACTGTGAGAGCAGCGTCAGTGGTGAGTCACAGCCACGGGGGCAGAGAGACTTGACACTGGAGAATGTGCACTGAATTCAAACAGTTATCTTTGGACAGGTAGCACTGGAGTGGGGAGCATAGTTGGAGTAAAAGGGATCATTTGTGGTAGCAAGGTGAAGGCACTGGGAAAAAGCCATTAGGATTCCATTTGGTGACAAGGTAACCAGTAGCCAATCGGAATGGAAGGCACTGTTATCAAACTTAGGCCGGAGATTTAAATTGCAAGTGAAGTAAGAGTCTACAGCAGAGCACCTTTTACTACAAGCTAGTCAGGAGAGTACTAGATGAGGCTCTACTTCACTGATTTTGTTTTCCCTCTTTATTACAGGAACAGAGGTATTTGTTTGTGTTTGGTCATCTAGGGCATATTGAGCAGTGTGCTGTAACAGGACTGCTTTATTTTTATTTATTTTTACAGCTGGAAATTATTGTGAAGTTTTTCTTTTGTGTTTTATTACTTTAGGGGACTGTGACAGCAGTGACAGAATATGAAATTTATAAATGGCGAGCCTTTAACCAGCTCACGGACAGGAAACTCTCAGAAGCCTACTGAGTGGGAAGGAGGCAGACTGAGAGTGTGCATCCTGCATCCTGCATTGCTGAACAGTGGTGAGAGTGGAGAAAGGAGCCACAGGAGGAGGGGTCTTGAACTGGTTGTTTTTGGACATGGCCTAGAGGTACTCCTGCCCACCTGTCCCTCAATCCACCAGCCCCAGGGCTCATTCTCCATTTATAGGGTGAAGGCCAATAGTGTATTATACCTTCCAGCCACCAAACAGGAAATATCACACCTAGGAAGGGGAGGAGTGATGATCAATAAGTTAATAAAAAAATTGAATGAAGAAAATCCTAGAGGGTGTAGGTAAAGGCTAGTACAGGAAAAGATCACAACAAACATGATGGGAGTGGTGCAGTGCAGTGGCTGTGGAGCAGCAGTCCTCAGGGAGACATTGTGGAGGCTGCAATGCTGCCCTATTTGCAGGCACCTCTCTGGGTAAAGGGAGGAGATCACCTGTCTCCAAGCTGAGTTGGCCAGGTTACAAGGGACAGTCACCCTCACCCAGAGGCCACTCAGTCCACAACCTGAACCTCAAAGGATATCCAGGAGGAGGAGTGGTTGGACCATGGAGAGATCAAGGAGGATGAGGGAGGGGAGTCTGAAGCACATCCTGCAACTGATCCAGTTAAGTAACTCCTGTGCTGTTTTGGAGGAGTGGAAAATCCCCACAAGGGTGCCTGCAACTGAGACCAAGGAGGATTGGCAGGTCTTCTATGATGAAGACCCAGGAAAAGGGGGAAAGCACCCTAGAGGGAGACGAAGCTACTCCTGGTGGGAGAATCAATTTTCCGTGATGTGAAGTTAGAGGAATCTAGCAGGAGGGACAGGGACGTCAAGTGTCTTCCAGGAAGTACTGCATGGAGGGCTGGGAAGCAGATCAATAGGATTGCAAGGGCAATAGCAAGGGGGGGAAGAACTGGATGTCATTGCCTATCTGGGGACAAATGACCTGGTGGGGGACAAGGTGGAGACAGTCGCAATCCCCGAGGATTTCAGGAACCTGGGGGGGTGCCTAAAGCAGGTAGCACACTCTGTCTCTTTCTTGGAGGTACTACCTGTTCACAACAAAGGGGAGGCTAGGTCATTGCGCATCCAGAAATCCAACTCCTGCTTGAAAGAATGGTGTGAAAAGGAGGGTTTTGGATTCATGAGGGATGGGGCCTCACCTGGAGGGATGCAGGCCTGTATAAGGATGAAGGCCTGCATCGATCTAGGATGGGAACCTTAGTCCTCAGTGAGAAGTTTAAATGCTTCAGCAGCAAGCATTTAAACTGGCCAAGGGGAAGGGGAGCCAGGAAGATCAGGAGGCTTAGTATCGACCCCTCCAGGAAAAAGGAAAATGAATTGACAACAGGAACAATTGTGGTAGTCAGAAAGGGAGAAGCATAGAAATTGAAGCCACACAAAAAAGATAACTAGTGGGGGAAGAAATAGGAAAGCAAAAACAGAAGCAGAGGGAGGATAGGATGCAAAACATGGAAGGCCATGGCAACTAATGCCCACAGCCTGGGAAATAAAATTCCAGACCTGGAGGCCTTGATAGTGGAGGCAGACCTGGACATAGCAGCAATAACAAAGACATGGTACACTGCAAATCATGGGTGGGACATAAATGTACCAGGTTATGCTCTGTTCAGGAAGGATGGGGAGGTAAAAAAGGGGGGGAGGTGGCCCTGTACATCAGAGAGGATATAAAGGCAACAGAGGTGCAGGGTAGACAGGGGGAAGATGAGGAACTATGGATCACCTCTGAACCTGGCAATGGCACAGCAATATGCATAGGGGTGATCTACAAGCCAATGGCACAGGGAGAAGAAGTGGACAGGGAGCTAGTGGATGAAATATACAAGATGGCAAAAAAAGTGAAGTTCTGCTGGTTGGGGACCTCAATATGCCAGACATGGATTGAACCACCCAGGCAGCTGCTTCAGCCAGAAGCAGAGGCATCCTAGATTCCCTACAAGGGACAAGTCTCAGGCAGCCTGCACATGATCTGACCAGACACAGGGTGATTCTAGACCTAGTACTGACCAAGAAGGACAGAATCACAGATGTCCAGGTTGAAGGACAACTGGAATCCAGTGACCACCACGTATTGTAGTTTAGTATGGAGACAGGGACCCCGTCAACTCACACAAGGGTGAAGGTTTTGGATTTCAAGAAGGCAGACTTCACTGAAATGGGGAGCTGTCTCAGAATAGCCCTGGAAAATAGGGAGGTGAGGAGGGGTTGAAGAGCAGTGGGGGCACCTAAAAGGAGTCATACTGGAAGAGACAAACCAATGCATCAGGTTAATATCCAAGGGCAAGAGAAGGAAGAAGCCACTATGGTTCTCAAAAAAGGTGGCAGACAAACTAAGGGCTAAAAGGGTGGGTTTCAGGAAATATAAGGAGACCCAAAGGGAGGAGGACAGGGAGGTGTGCCTAGAGTGTCTAAGGGAAACAGAGAAGGCTGCTAGGATAGCAAAGGTGAGAACTGAGGAAGGATTAGAGCAGTGAGTGAAGAAAGGTGACAAGATATTTTATAGGTACATCAGTGAATGAAAAAAACACAAGGGGAGATTGTAAGTCTCAAGAGGGATGAAAGGGAATGTAAGGAAGGAGACCTAGAAAAGGCAGAAATACTGGAAAAATACTTCTGTTCAATATTCACAGAAAAGGGGGAGGGTCAAGGAACACAGCTGAGCAACAGATGCAAAGGGGGGGTGGACACCAGTTCATTCACCATGGAAAAAGTCCTGGGGGAGATCACAAAACTGAAGGTGGACAAAGCAATGAGGCCGGATGGCGTACACCTAAGGATATTAAGGGAACTGCAAATAGAGCTAGCAGCACCTCTGGCAGCCATGTTTACCGAGTCACTTGGGAGTGGTTCCATAGGACTAGGAGAGAGCACATTTGGTCCCTCTACACAAATCTGGTAGTAGGGAGGAGGTGGAGAATTATAGGCTGGTCAGCCTCACCTCAGTAGTGAGGAAAATCATGGAGGCACTGCTCAAAAAAAGAATAGTGGTAGACCTGGAATCCAGTAGTACCCATGATCCAAGGCAACATGGATTCACATCAGGTAGGTTGTGTCAAACTAATCTGATAGATTTCTTTGACTGGGTGATGAAGGAAGTAAATCGAGGGGGGGGGGTTGGACATCACCTCCCTCGATTTCAGAAAGGTCTTCTATACCATGCCATATAGAGGCCACTTAATAAAATGGGTAGTCTGGGCAGGGGGGCACAAGGTGGTAAACTGGGTTAGGAACTGGCTAACGTACAGGAGGCAGAGGGTGGTAGTAAATGGGATTCAATCGGGGGGGTGACCAGCGGGGTACCTCAGGGATCAGTCCTTGTGCCAGTCCTGTTCAATGTTTTCATTAGTGACATTGCGGAAGGGTTGGGGGGAAGGTCTGTCTGTTTGCAGATGACACCAAGATCTGCAACAGGGTGGGTACTCCAGGGGGGGTGGAAAGAGTGAAGAGAGACCTGTGAAGCTTAAAAAAATGGTCTGAGGTGAAGCAACTTAGGCTTAATTCAAAGAAGTGCAAAATTATGCACCTGGGACATAGGAACCCTGGGGAGAGCTACATGATGGGGGGGAGTTGCTGACAATCACCAAGGAAGAAAGAGACCTGGGTGTTATTATTTCAGATGACATGAAGATGTCTAAACAGAGAACAAAGGCTGCAAGGCGGACCAGTGACATGCTGGGATGCATAGGCAGAAGTATCACTAGCAGAAGGAGGAAGGTGGTGATACCATTGTATAAAACACTGGTCAGGTCTCACCTAGAGTACTGTGTGTAATTCTGGAGGCCACACCTTCATAAGGACATTGACAGGATGGAGGTGGTCCAGAGAAGGGCGACTAAGATATTACAGGGCTTTCATCACAAAATGTATTAGGAGAGATTAAAGAAACTCAATATGTACTCTCTGGAGGACAGGAGGGAGAGAGAGGAACATGATAGAAACATTCAAGTACCTTAAGGGCATTAGCAAGATGCAGGGGGAGACATTTTCCAATATAGGAGGAGTACAAGAACAAGGGGGAATGATATGAAATTGGAAGGTGGCAGGCTAAGAGGGAATGTGAGAAAGTTTTTCTTCACTGAGAGGGTGTTGGACACATGTAATAGTCTGCCACAGGAGGTGATGGGAGTTGAGCACTGTGGAGGGGTTTAAACATGCCAGGGACAGGCATAAGGGAACCTTAGAGATAGGGCGGAGGGTGGAGAAGCCACTGGCCAGATAGGATCAGAGGCAATAAACAATTATAGGGCTTACGAGCAGACTGGATGGGCCTAGTGGTCCTTATCTGCTGACAATTTCTATGTTTCTATGTTACCTGTTTCATCTCTCTCTCTCTCTCTCTCTCTGGGAAACAGTACCCTCCTTACATGCATTTCTCCCTGCCAAACTCTCCTATCCTTCTTTCATACACATCTTCATTGGGATCATCTATGCATACTCAAATCTCTCCCCTTTCTCTGGTTGATTCTCTCTCCACTCTAGCATCTCCCTCCTCCTCTGGTGAACTCATTCTCTTTGGGTACTTCAATATCAAAACAAAAATCACAAGACTCAGGTGCTCCCTACCACTTTTCAATACAGCCCACTCCAGCTACATGAACGTTAACATGCAATACATTTATTTCTTTAAATTGCCATTTGGATGTAACAAAGAAAGTGACTTCAGTATCAATTGGCTGTCCCCAGCCTCCAAGCTGACATGCCATAGGACTGAGTCCCTCGACCTAGCCCAACTTATCACAGAACCCATGCATCTTAATTCTCACTCCTCCAACAGTAACCTCTTGGACTGGGTATTTTTTTTACATAACACCCCCCCCACCCCAAATAGCTGCAGCTGATATTTTGTTGGACGCCTTCAGTGACCACTGTATGACCTTCTACATCAGAAAAGTTTGTCTCCCCCTGCCCCTCCCAAAAACATTTGGTCCAGGTCCCTCCAGTTTCTGAACATCGACTTCCTCCTCAGTGACCTTGCTGCAACTGACTGGTCCTCCATCCTCTTTGCCCTGGACATTGATGTGGCCCTCTCTTTGTTCCATTCCAAATTCACTCATGTCTGGGACAAGCATGTCCCCCCAAAGAGAAAATTCATAGTTAAAATATCCCACCACCCCGGATCACTCCAGATCTCACTGAGCAGTACATGTTCTGTGACCAAGCCAGGGCCTGCTTCAAACTGCCCCAATCTAGGGCTGTAAGTTCAGTTTGACCATTCTCCCTAAATGGTTAAACCCCTGATGTTCACATTAGTCCTCCAGTGCATGAATATATCCATAAAATATGTGAACTTTTGTTTGCCTGGTTCACCCCTGCAATTATATCATGTGACTGGCAGACTACTAAACTCAGTAAGCTGACAATCATCTCTGTGCAGTCTACAGCAGCCACTCTGCCACATAAGCCTTAGAATTCCACCAGGAAAGGGTGTAATTGATTGGCTGCTGCTGAAGGCTATATCACAGATAAGACTCTAATGAATCTGGCAGGAAATGTGGGTGGGTGGCTGGCCTGGCTAACCCGCAGCACCAGTCCTTCATCTGCACAGTTATTTGTGTGTAGAGAGAGAGAGAGAGAGAGAGAGAGAGAGAGATGAGATAAGCAACTTCTTTTTCTGGGTGTCACTCTCTGTCAGCTCGGCTGTTGTTTCATCCCAGCAGCCATGTCACAGAAAGAAAAAGTTGTTAAAAATCCTGGCCTAAAGAAAACTTGATTTTAAAAGGCAGCTACTGCTGGATGGAGCCTCAGAGCATCATACTCAGAGTCAGGACTTGGCAGAAGGGAGGAAGGGAAGGGAAAATAAAAAAAATTGAGCAGGAGCGTGTGAGTGCCAGTGACTGTGTGTGTGGGGGGGAGGTGGTCACTCTAAGGCTCAGAGTCCTTAATGGACCATGGTGGACTGGTGAACTAAACTAACTGAACCCCCATAACAGTGCCAGCATGGCAAGGCATATAAAAATGTATGTTTGGGGACTGGGGAGGGGTAACAGATGGCGCCTCAACTTCAGATTCATTAGTGCACTAGGCAGCATCTTACTTATTTGGGAAAAATAAATTAGTGTTACTGTTTTCTTTTGTGCCTAGAAGGGAGCGATCAAGAGACACAACAAACCAGCTTACAAAAAGTGCAAGATAAGGCTTTTTTTTTGACTGTGTGGTCTGAGTCTGATTTTAACAAATTAATAATACAACTTACCTAGAGTTTAGAGTTTAAATTAAAAAAAAATCTATTTCTTTCTATGTTGCTATAAATTTTAGGACACTTTTTTCTACATGCCTGTGTTCCAAATCCCAACAATGTACCTTCCTACCTATAAGTGCTATATTGACCTATTAGGGAATAGGGACTAATTTCCCTATTTTTGGCACAGCTACCCAACGCAGTCATCAGTGCTGTTAATCTGTTTGGGAATAAATCTCCCTGTGTTTTCGCTACTTCAACTACTTGATTCAATGCAGCCAGCGGGGCTGTACTGACCAGTGTGGGAATCAATCTCCCTGTGTTTTCACTTCTTAAACTACTTGGCTCGATGCAGCCAGCAGTACTGTACTGACCTGTTAGGGAGTAAATTCACCAGTTTTAGCACAGCTACTCGATGCAGCTAGCAGTGCTGTTGACCTGTCTGGGAATAAATCTCCCTGTGTTTTTTTCACGACTTAAATTACTTGACTCGATGCAGCCAGCAGTTGTGTGCTGACCTGTTTGGGAATAAATCTACCTGTGTTTTTACTACTTAAACTTCTTGACTTGATGCAGCCAGCAGTTCTGTACTGACCTGTTTGGGAATAAATTTCCCTGTTTTTTAACATAACTACTCAACACAGCCAGCAGTGCTGTACTGACCTGTTTGGAAATAAATCTCCCACTGATTTCATTACTTAAACTACTTGACTCAACATAGACAACAGTGCTGTACTGACCTGCTTGGGGATAAATCTCCCTAAACTACTTGACTCGAAGCAGCCTGTAGTTGTGTTCTGACCTGCTTGGGAATAAATCTCCCTGTGTTTTCACTAATTAAACTACATGACACTCAACACAGCCAGCAGTGCTGTACTGACCTGTTTGGGAATACATTTTCCTGTTTTTGACACAGCTGCTCAATGCAGCCAGTATTGTACTGACCATTTGGGAATAAGTATCCCTGTGTTTTCACTACTTAAACTACTTTACTTGACACATCCATCAGCTGAGTACTGTGACAGGGTTAAATAAGGTTCTGTTCCCTTCATTACATGGAAAGAGTTAAATGCAAGGATCTGTTCTATACTTTCCTTTTCTGTCTTTTGTCTATCTGGTTGCCAACCAAATGTTCTTGGGAGAGCTAGGAACTGATCACTCTGATGATCTCGAGATACTCCACCTCTCACTACCTCTCTACCTTCATTTAATGTTTCTGTCTTTTCTTCCCCATTGCCTATCTCTGGTTATAAAAATATATGTGAATCTTTGTTTGAAATGGCATATAGTTATACTGTTGAAATAATTGCAAAAAGCTATTTGGAACTCAGTGGGGTTAACCTTGAGATGCAGCACAAACATTTGCAGAGCTGTCAATTGGAGGTCAGTTTTGGGACACCATGTTCTATTTTGTTGCACCTGAAAGGAAATTGACACAGTTCTAATACAATGCATTTTATGAGAAACAGGATGTCTGTTAATGACCTGAGGTTGCAGAAGTTAATTACCAGGCAAAGACTTGTTATAAAAAGATCAGCAATATTTTTGTGGGGGGGGGGGGACTGAGACTTGAAATTACAAAGAAACCCTCAGATGAAGGACTTTGTCTTCTCTGTTTGTACTGTCTTTGTATATAGTTATATTGAACATTTTTTATTTTTACTATTATTGATACTAATAAAACGCTACTTGTGAATTTTATAACTGCTCCTGGTTTTCCTATGCTTCCTGACTTATGCCTCAATGACAGATAGTATTAGCAGTGGGATTTATGCCATGCATACTCTAAGCCAGGAGTTTTGGGCATGGGTACTAGACCTGTTACCAGGGAAGCATAGAAGAAATGGTTTCTGCAACAGTGAGCTCAAGAGTGATTACCAGAAGGATGGCAGCCAAACTAGTACAGACAGAAGTCCAAGCTAAGACCATACAGCCAACACCAGTGATGGAAAAAGAAGAATAGGCAGTAACAGAACCTGAAAGCCTGATTACCTTTTACAAATAGTGGGCTACACAACAAAAAGAGATGGAGAAACAGAGAAAAGAAGAGATGCAGCAACTTGAGAAGCAGAGCAGAGAAGAGATGTAGTGACAGGAGCAGCGATGGCTAGATACCTTGCAAGTTAGCAAAGCAGGAGGATCTGGCACAGGTCGAGCACAGCAACAAAACACAGACAATTTAAAAGACATTAGGCTTACAAAGATGTGTCACTCGGATGATACTGAAGCATACCTGACAACTTTTGAAAGGGTTGCCGCAGGCTGCCAGTGGCCAAAGCAGCAATGGGCAATCAGGCTGGTACCTTACCTGACAAGTAAAGCCCAACTTGCCTACAGCAATATGGACACTACACAGTCAGAAAACTATGACCTGGTGAAAAGAGAAATCCTGAAAAGGTATGGCATCTCAGGAGAGACCTACAGGCCATATTGCAACCATATTGCAAGAAACTGCTATAAAAATAAGGAAAGAAAGAAGACGCCTGAAAAAACAGTGTCAACAAAAGACTGATGGACATAAGGGGTTAATATACAGCATGAAAATGCTGAAACTTGGGGGGGCAGTGCTAGCCAACAAGCAGTGCAGATGCATTCCGGTGGAGCTCCACTACAAACTATTAAAAACTATTTAAAATTCCTCACTATTTTTGGATGACTAGTCCTATTTGGTTTAGTTCCATTCTCCAACCCTTCTGCTGTGACTATGGGTCCAAATAAGTCTGATAAATTGGGTGCCTCCTTGTCAAAATCTGCAGAAGATTTTCTTCTTCCAAAATCACGGGCTGAATCAATGGAGTCAACAACCTCTTGCAAGGACCTGATGATTGACCGAATATTCGAGATCCTGCAGAAGATCAAAGAAAAAGTTAATCAAATGAACACATCATTGGTGACTATGGACCAAAGGCTTTTGAAATTAGAGCAAGGGAAGGAGAAGCACTCCAAGGTCTTAGAAGAGCTCTTGGCTCATCAGGAGCATTTTGCCATGGTGTAGGTCCGGGACTTGAAATTTCTATTCAGGTGGTGGGCTTTCCTACATCTGTTCACCCTAAAGATCTAAGGACAGAGTTTGGATCCATATTTTTGGATTCTTTGGGATTGGCTGAAGATGTGGTCACTATCGTTTGGATCTTTCATCTACCTTTGCATAGAAAATAAACGAGGAGTTCAGAGTGACAGACTACTCTCTTGGTGACTGTAGGTTCAGCCGATCAGCATTTGAAGGTACTGGCTGCTTCCCGGGACAAATGGGATATTTTCTACTGGGACCATAAACTCTCTTTTTTTCCTGATGTTGCATCTCACACATAATCCTGGAGGAAGGAGCTCCTGAAATATCACCAGCACTTGGCCAGCTATGGCATTTCAGCAAATTTGTTTTTCCCCACAAGGCTATAGCTGACTTTCAAAGGTAAAGCATATATTTTCACTGGTGTTGATGTGGTGGAGAGATTCATGGAAGGCCTGCCTCTCTGAGCAGATAAAGAGCCAGAGGACCTGGAAGATCAGATTGGAGCTACCTGAATAGGCATTGTTGGCAATTGTTTGATCTGCATAGTATAATAGTTTTTACAGGGCTATAATATATAGTTCTTTCATCTCTTCAAGCTGGCAGTTTAAGATTAGGTATGCCTTAACATGGTGGGAGGTTAGAGACATTGGAATCTCTCCTGTTTGAGCTGGACTGGTAAGGCTAGAGGGATGTTGGGGTGTGTTAGAAAGGGTATCACAAGTCGGAAGAGGGAAGTAATAATCCATCTTTACAAGACACTGGTTAGGCCCCATCTGGAGTACTGCATGCAGTACTGGAGGCCACACCTGCACAAGGACATTTACAAAATGGAGGCAGTTCTGAGAAGGGCAACCAAAAGGGTGCAGGGACTGCATCAGAAAACATATGAGGACAGATTAATGGAGCTCGATATGTATGCCGTAGAGCAAAGGAGGGAGAGAGAGGTGATATGATTGAAACATTCAAACATCTGAAGGACATTAACAAGATGAAAGAGTCTAACATGTTTCAATATAAGAAAAATAGCACAACAAGAGGACACAGCATGAGATTAGAGGGAGGCCGATTGAGAGGTAATGTGAGGAAATTCTTTTTGACAGAAAGCGTGGTGGATGCATGGAATGACCTACCTCAGGAAGTGGTGGATATGAATACAGTGCAGGTCTTGAAATAGGCATGGGATAGGCATAAGGGAGCAATACAGATGAGTATGACTTGATAGGCCATTGACAGAGTAAAGGCCTATGGCACATTTATAAGGTAGAAAAAATGGGCAGACTGGATGGGCCTTGTGATCCTTATCTGCTGTAAACTTCTATGTTTCTGTTTCTATGTTTCTATGTGACTTTAATATCCTTTGGATTATACTGCTCCCCTGTTTGTGGTTATATAGTCCTTTATGGCAATGGTAGTGTAGATTATGTTGTTTGGCACAATATAATATTGCATTTTAGAAGGGTTGTTTAGATTACTTTGTTGATTTATGCTATGTCTACTCCATAGATTGAAGTACTGGGGGGCATGGGTTCAATTTGTTGATATGCAGTATGCAATGTGTTACATAGCTACTGTGCATTATGTTTATTGTTGTTGGGAGATATTCCCAACCATTTCCCCAACTCCCATAAGGGGGCTGATCCCACATAATTATTGTTTTTCTCTAAGTGAGAGCTGTATTTCTGTGTGGGTGTTGCTCATTTTGGAATTCTCGTTATGCTGTTAAAAATACCTGAGACATTCTATACGGAGGATGTTAACTTTCTCACTCTGTATTATGTGATAATTTGAATAAAAATAAAATAAAAAAAAGAAAAATGCTGAAATGAAACTGATAACTGATTGCGATTTTGTTTCAGAGCAAGATAACAAAGTCTCTATTCAGGGATATTTTAAGCAGTTGGGGGTGAAACAAAAACTGGGTGAACCAATGTTTAAAAAATGTAATGGGTTAGTGTACAGAGTTTGGGTTAAACATCAGACACAGGAACAGATAGAACAATTGGTTGTACCACAAAAGTATAGAGCTGAGTTGTTACAGATAACACTTGATAGTCCTATAGCTGGTCACTCGGGGAGGGATAACACCCTTGCCAGATTGCCGTACAGATTTTACTGGCCTGGAATTCATTAACATTTTGCTACCTATTGCAGTTCCTGTGCTGAGTGTCAGAATGTCAGAAAGTAGCCCCAGTAACTAAAAAGACAAGGTGACCCTGGCACCCATACCCTTGATAGATGTGCCTTTTGAGAGAATAGCAATGGATGTAGGTGGCACCTTAGACAAAAGTAAAAAGGGTAATTGATTCATTTTGGTAGTATATGACTACGCTACTCAATACCCAGAGGAAGTTCTTATACATACTGTCACAGCTTCAAAAGTGGCAGCAAAACCTGTCAAACTTTTCAGCAGGATGGGTATACCTAAAGAGATTATTACTGATCAGGGTAGTAATTTTGCTGTTGCTTTGCTGAAGGAGCTATACTGATTGCTAGGTATCAGAGCTATAATAAGCTCCTCTTATCACCTTCAGACAGATGGTCTTGTTGAGTGTTTTACTCAATCTCTAAAATGCATGTTAAAAAGGTTTGTAAAAGGGGAAGGAAAAGATTAGGATCAATATTTACCTTACCTGCTTTTTGCTTACAGAGAACTACCACAGGCGTCAACAGGTTTTATCATATGAAATACTACATGGTAGACAACCTAGTGGGTCACTAGATGTAATAAAAGAAACATGGGAAGATAGCCCCACTCTGAAAAAAACTATTACATCTTATATGTATGCCCTGAGAAAGAAGCTGGCAAAATATGTGGAAATTGCCAAAAAGTAATCAGGAAGATGCCTAAAACCAGTTGAAGCCATATTATGACAATGGAGTTAAAGAAGAAGTTTTTGAGTCAGGTGAAAAGGTCTTACTACTGTTATCTACTACAGAAAATAAACTGTTAATGAAGTGGTAAGGGCCTTATGAGGTACTTAGATGTACTGGCACAGTTAAGTAGGCCTTGCAAGGTACTTAGACATACTGGCACAGTTAAGTATGAAATTGAGACCCCCTGATAGGAACTATCCTACTAAGATATACCACGCTAACCTCCTGAAGAAATGGGTTGCAAAGACTCCAAAGGCTGCTTTGCTAATTTTACCAGACACTGATAAAAAATATATTGATGTAGCTAATGGCAGACTGGAGCAAACTGTGACTGCTGATGCAGTAAAGGTGAATGTTCCCTTAACCTCCAAACAAACTGCAGAAATTTGTAACTTGGTAAATCATAGGTATCATAGGTGCTGCAGAGCTTTGAAGACTATTGTCCATTTTTGCTTCCCATAATTTCATACATAGCCCATAATATTATTAATACTCAAATGAGTATCAAGGTGTGCCTTGAATATATCCATATTCCTACTGGCTGCCACCTCGATCAGAAGTTCATTCCATATCTTGGTAACTCTCACTGAGAACCACATCCTTCTATTTTTTTGTTCTACTGTGTTCACCTACCAACTGTAGGGGATGAGCTCTGGTATTATACACTTGTTTCCTAAGTTTGAGGCCTAATTGTTCCCATAATAGCATGTCATCCAGTGCCCAGTAGATCAAACACATATCTCCCCAACCTACAATACTCCAGGGGATACAGGTCCAAACTCTTGAGTCTATTTTGTAATCCAATCCTCTTACCTCATTTATCCTTCTGGTTGCCCTCCTCTGGACCCTTTCAATGGCCTGTATAACACTTTTATCTCCCGGTGTTCAAAACTGTGTGTAGTACTCTAAGTGGGGCCTCACCAAGGAGGTGTAGAAGGGCAGCATCACTTCTTGGTTCCTACATTTAATATGCTAGTTTAGCCGGTCCAGTGGCATTGAGGGCTGAGGCACTGGCACCTTACCTCAAACCACACCGGTGACCCAGGTTTGGGAACAGACCAGGGACACCAGGGGTCAGCAGGGGAAGGAGAGGATTGAGCATCCGATGGGCTGCTCTCCTCTCCTGGGGTGGGTTAGGGCAGCATGTCATTCTGCAGCAGCCCCCGGTGGAGACCGGGAGAATAGCAGAGGGATGTCCATGCGGGAAACACCAGAAAAAGTGGAAACTGCACTTGGATCGGCCGGATTACAGCGGCCATCCCGACGATCCTCAAGCAATCCCGGCAGAGTGACATCCACCTCAGCAGCACCCAGGCAAGAAATAAAATAGTGTGCTGGATTCTCCCCAGCTGGTGCCTTCCCTCTCAAAAGAGGGGGACCCTCCCGTCAAAGGGATATGCCGGGCTAACCCAAAGGAAGGCTGCAATATGAGGTAGGCAGCTCTGGGGTAATTGCAAGAAGGGGTCACTGGTGGTACTAGGTGGCTTGAAGGAAGAGCAGGTCCCAGTGTGCAATGGAGGGCAAAAAAAAAGATAACACAAAAAAATATATATATATATATATATGCTTGTTTATAGAATGCAATATACTACCTGCCTTTTTTATAACTTGTTGACAGTGTAAATTAGGGTTAAGGTAATTTTTAACTCTAACACCAAGATCCCTCTTATCCTCTACTACTCTTAATACCCTACTTCCCAAGACATAGTTGTCAGGTAAATTATTTTTACAAAATGCATAACTGTGCATTTATCGGTGTTAAAGGTGAGCTTCTTAGTATTAGCCCAACATTCTAACTCATCTAAGGCAATTTTCAGGATATTACAATCATCATAATTGTTGACTATATGCCCAATACAGGTATCATCCACAAATTTGGACAGCCATATCCCTGATGCTGTATTTAATGTTGTGATGTAAACATTAGAAAGACAGGGACCAAGCACCGACCACTGTGGCATCCCACTGGTCACCTCCTCCCAACCAGAATATGAGCCCTTAATACATACTCACTGTTTCCTATCAGATAGCCAGGAGATGACCCACCTGGTGATCTTTCCACTTATTCTCTGCTGTACTAGAGTATCTAAAAGTTCCCCATGTGAAACTTTGTCAAAAGCCTTGGAGAAATCCAAAAAGATGACATCTACTGCATTCCAATTGTCGAGGGCTTTACTGACTTTGCCATAAAATTCCAGCAGGTTGGTTTGGCATGATCTTCCTTTTGTAAACCCATGCTGTGTTATGTCAGTATTACCTGCTGAAAGTTCACAAATATGGTCCTTAATAATACCCTCCAATATCTTGCACAAGACTGCTGTCAAACTGATTGGTCTACAGTTAGCAACTTCCTGTCTAGATCCCTTTTTAAAGATTGGTACCACTGTGGCTTGTCTCCACACCTCTGGAACTTTTCCTTCCTCAATGGACTTAGAGAACAATTCTGTAACAGGGCCTGCCAATGATTCTGCTAATTCTTTGAGGATTCATGGGTGTAAGCCATCTGGTCCTAATGCCTTGTTTGGGTCTAGTTTTTGCAGTCATTCTCTCACCTTTATGACATCCACTATTGAATCCTCTACAGTAATTTGGTCTAGATGGTCTTTTGGGCAGATGTTTAAAGACATTTAACAGTACTTTTACCATAGTGCCAGGCCGAGTAAAAGAGGTTTGGCATGTAATAGTGACGGGGAATGCATGCCCTATCAGACAAATGATGTATAGATTACCAGAGTGCTTAAGAGCAGACGTGGTTAAGGAAATAAAAAAAATGAAAGAATTAGATATCATAGAAGAGTCAAGAAGTGCTTGGTCATTACAAGTGATGACTGTAAATAAAAAAGAAGTGGGTGTAAGAATGTGCCTCAATTTTAGGAAACTTAATCAAGTGTCTAAATTTGACAGTTATTCTATGCCCAGGATAGATGATTTGGTGGACAGATTGGAGAGTGCCAAGTACATCATTACTCTCAATCTCACCAAGGGTTTCTGGCAAATCCCCCTAGCTAAAGAATCCAGGGACAAAACTGCATTTGCCACTTCTATTGGAATCTATCAGTTCACCGCCATGGTATTTAATTTACATGCCACACCCACAATATTCCAGTGGTACATGGATGTAATTTTATTTCCTCACACTGGTTATTGTGCTGTGTACCTTAATGATGTTGATGTGTACAGTCCAGACTGGAAAAGCCATCTGGATCACCTATGAGCAGTTATCCAATCTATCAAAAAGGCAGGTCTGACAATCCTACCAAGTGTGCATTGGGCATGCAGGAAACCAGATACAGTATATGGGCTGGGAAATGGAGAATTAAAGCCAGAGATTTCTAAAATAGAAGCTGTAGCTAACAGTTCTGTCCATAAAACAAAGAAACATGTCAGGTCATTTTTAGGGCTGACTGATTACTATCAGAGATTTGTTCCCAACTTTGCTCAGTTAGCTACTCCCCTCACTGAACTCATGAAGAAATGGTTCCCAAATAATGTGAAATGGACCCCAGAGTGTGATGAAGCTTTTTGGGCCATCAAGGATGCATTATGTTCAGCCCCTGTTTTAAGAAGCCCAGACTTTGAGAAAAAAAAATTGTTACAGACAGAAGCATCAGAGGTAGGCCTAGGTGCAGTCTTCAGTCAGCATATACTGTAGATGGGAAGGAACATCTCATGCTATATATCAGTAGGAAGTTGCATGACAGAAAGAAGAAGTATTCCATCATTGAAAAGGAATGCCTTTGGGAAAAGTGGGCCATGGAGACTCTTAAGTTTTATTTGCTAGGAACTGACTTTGTACTTACAGTATAGCAGATCACAATCCTCTCTGTTGGTTTAACCAAATGAAAGACAAAAATTCCAGAATCACACAGGGGTACCTGGCACTACAGCTATTTAAGTTTAAAGTGATGCAAAAATCTGTGAAAGAGAATGTCAGTGCTGATTTTCTGTCAAGATATGGATCAGGAATTGAAAATTCAGAAGGTTAAAAAAACAAAATGTGTGGGTTTAAGCTCTGTTTGCTATAGTGCATATGCATTCAACTGTAAAAGTTATAAGCTAATGTTAGAAGAGAATTAATAGAAACTTTTGGAAACCTGTTTTTTTTAAAACAGGTTCCTTCTTAAAGAAGGGGGTATGTGACAGGGTTGAATAAGGCCCTGTCCCATTTGTTATGCAGAAAGAGGTAAATGCAAGGATCTGTTCTATCCTCTCCCTTTCTATCTTTTGTCTGTCTGGTTACACAACCAGATATTCTCGTGAGACCTAGGAACAGATCATTTGGACAATCTCATAATTCTCCACCTCTTGCTATCGCTCTACCTTCACTTGCTGTTTCTGTCTTTTCTTCCCCCTTGCATATCTGCAGTTATAAAAATATATGCCAATCTTTATTTGAAAAGGTACATATTTATATTGTTGAAATGATTGGAAAAAGCTATTTGGAACTCAAGGGCTTAACCTTGAGATGCAGCACAAACCTTTGCAGAGTTGTCAACAGGTCAGCTCTGGGACACCACATTCCATTTTGTTGCACCTGCAAGAAAACTGATAAAGTTCTAATACATTTTATGAGGCTAGAAGGGGAAGGAATCAGATTCATTTCAGTGTAGTAGCTGCTTCTTGCTGCTTTTAAATTGCTTCTTGTTGATTTCACTTGGTAGCAGGTGATGTTGTTCTTACTATCTATAAGGGGCTAGCTGGGAATTGTTTTGGGGCTATTGAAATTTTGAGAAGCATTCTGGTGTATTTTAAGTGGGGCTGTTATTTCGTGTTGTTTCACTTGGTAGCAGGCTGAGTTTTTCTTACTTCTTAAAAGGGGCAAGTAGAGAACTGTTTTGGAGCTGTTGAAACTTTGAAATCTATTTTGGTGTGCTTTAAATGGGGCTCTTATTTCTTTAAATTGGAGGCCTGTTTCTTCTGATTTCAAACCTATTTTGGTGTGCTTTGGTGGGGCTGTTTCTTTGAATTGGAAACATATATCTTCTAATTTCAAGTCTATTTTGATGTGTTGTTGGTAAGGCTGTTGATTCTTTGAATTGGAGACCTGTTACGTCTGGTATCAAAACTACTTTTTTTATGCTCTTAGTGGGGTTGTGAGTTTTTTTGCTGTCTTCACTAACTACAAAGTGTTTTGCATAGTGGGGAAAGGGTGCTAATTTTCTGGTCAGGGGGTCTCAGCCACCTGATTGTTTCTGGAGGGCATGGGCTTGGGCCCACACATCCCGCCCCTCACCCCACCCACCCCAGGTGCATAATTTCCTTTATACCAGGGGTTCTGCCATCACTTTCCCATAAGGGCAAAATATATGCACCTGTCATAGCAGAAGCAGACTTCCAGGAAAGGAACAGCAGCAAGTGAAGTGGTAACTGCTATCTTTGGGAAAGTGAAGTAACTGCAAAACAAAGTGCTTTCATTTTTACCTGTTTGCATTGGTGTTTGCATTGTGAAGAGGAGGGGTAGTAGTTAGAAGATAACTGTCCAGTAGTTGATTAGTTTTTTGGGTCTGGACAGGAGGGATAGGAACTTAAAAGGCAGCTGCTCAATTGATCTAAAGTGTATGACAATGGTGGTAGGGGAAATTGAGGAAAGGAGAAGAATGTTTTGCAATGATAGAGGGTGAGAGGGGAGACTTGGGTGAGCATTAGCTATCCTTCATCTGAAAGGGTGGTGGGGGTCACTGGTAGGCAATGAGAGCAATGGTTAGGGTGGTAGGCTGCCACAACTGTGGTGCCCCAATCTTTCAAAAAAATGCATGGAGGGTGGGGGAATGTTTAGTGTGCAACCAAATAGAGAAACTTGAAAAAGAGATCAAGTGACTGCAGGAGGAGCTAAGAAAGGCAAGGCAGACTGGAGGAGGTTATAGTCCAACACTGGAGGGAGGGAGGAGTGGAGATGAGGAAGGGGGGCAGTTTGGGCCAATGGGGGGAGGTGAGTGTCAGAAGAAGGGAAGCAGAGACAGGGGGACCCAGGCCAAGGGGAACAGCATCAGAGAAACCCAGGTCAAGGGGAAAAAAGACAACAGGAAGGAGGAGTAAGGGATTGGTGAGGGGAGGAGGAGAAGTGGCAATGGTCATGGAGTTGAAAAGAGGGAATGGGTTAGTATGAGAAGGGAGGAAGCAGGCATAGGAGAAGGATCTTCAGAAAATAATTTTGCAGTACTAGAGAGAAAGGACGAGGAGGGAGGTGATGAGATTGGAGGAGCAACTGATAGAAGTTTGGATGAAACAGGAGAGGGGTTGAAGTTCACCTGGGGGAATTACAATGGGGTAGAAAGGGAAACTACTGTGCAGGAGGAATGGTGTACAGGCCACCCTCCCAGACAGAGGAGTTAGACAGAGAACTATTGGGACTGATCAGAAGGACCTGCAAGAAGGGTAGTGTGGTGATCATGGGGGACATCAACATGCCAGGAGTGGATTGAAGTACCCAAACAACCAGGAATGGAAGGGAGCAGGTGCTGCTGAATGCCTTTCATGACAGCTTCCTAATGCTAATTATCAGCAAACCAACCAGGTTAGGGAATACCCTTGACCTAGTGCTGGCAAATGGGATGTTTGTGAGGGAACTGAGGGTGGTAGAACCACTGGCAGGTAGTGATCACCACTCAGTATGGTTCACATTGGATATGGGTAAGGAAGGAGTGGAATCTGGCACAAGGGTGCTGGACTTCAGAAGGGCTGTCTTCAGAAGGATGGTGTAAGTGGTAAAAGAGTACCTGGTCAGAATTCATCCTAGTATGAGCACTAATCAGAGGTGGGAGCTCATAAAGCTGGGGATAGCGGAGGCAATCAGAACCTGCAGCAAGGCACAGAGAAAGAAGGCTAGGGCAAAGAAACCTAGCTGGGTGAGCAGTGAGGTGATGGAAAAGGTAAGGAAGAAAAGAGCTGCCTTTAGGAGGTACAAAAAATAAGGGAGTGGGAGGACAGGGAGGAGTACCTGAAGGAATCAAAGGAGGTGACAAGGGCAGTAAGGGCAGCCAAGGCATCTAAGGAGCTCAGGCTGGCAGAGGGCATTAAGAAGGGGAACAAGGACTTCTTTGGGTACATCAGGGAGAAAAGGAGATGAAAGGACCATATAATAAGGATTAGGAAGGAGGGAGGGTGGGTGGAAGCAGGGGGTGATAAAGCAGAAGGGCTAAATGATTATTTCTGCTCAGTATTTACTAAGGAGAAGTGGGGATGATACCCAAGGGGGGAGGGAGGGCAGGAATGGAGGGGAGGGGAGGGGTGACAGATGGGGAAATCATGGAGGGCAGGGTTCTGGAGGGTTTCAGGGCACTGAGGGTGGACAAGGCACCAGGCCCAGATGGCATCCACTGCAGGGTACTGAAGGAGCTGGCAGAGATCCTGGCAGGACCTTTTGCAGACCTATTCAATGCCCCACTACACTCAGGGTGTGCATCTCAGGATTGGAGGATGGATCATGTGGTGCCCCTCCACAAAAGCAACCCCAAGGATAAAAAAGGGAACTACAGACTGGTGAGCCTCACATCTATCGTGGGTAAGCTGATAGAGACTATCCTGAAGGAGAGGTTGGTGTCCCTCCTGAAGGCCAAAGGGCTATAGGACAGCAGACAACATGGCTTCATAAGTGGCAGATCCTGCCAAACCAACCTGGTAAAGTTCTATGACTGGGTAACTAGGCAATTGGATGGGAGCCATGCAGTGGATGTCCTGTACCTGAACTTCAGTAAGGCATTCAACTCAGTGCCACATGGGAGGCTGGGAAGTAAGTTAGAAGGCACCGGGGCAGGTGCAAAGCTGCTGAGATGGGTAGGGAACTGTCTTCAGGGAAGGCAATCAAGGGTGGTGGTGGGTGGAAGCACTCAACCCTAAGGGTAGTGATGAGTAGTATTCTGCAGGGCTTGGTGTTGGGAACAGTATTGTTTGAGATATTCATTGCAGACATATCACTGGGTATCAAGAGCAAGATCAGTCTGTTTGCTGATGACACCAAGATGGGAGTGGTGGTGGACAACCTAGGGAGATTGAAGGGGTTGCAAGATGATCTGGCAAAGCTGGAAACCTGGTTGGACACCTGGCAACTGGGGTTCAATGCCAAGAAGTGCAAGGTGCTGCATTCTGGGGTGAACAATCCAAGGAGGAGTTACCAGCTGGGGGGAGTGTAGCTAGCTGAGACAGATGAGGAGGAAGATCTGAGGGTACTCATTACGGGGTCAATGAACAACTCAGCACACTGTAGGAAGGCAGCTGCAAAGGCCCACAAAATGTTGGGTTGCATTGCAAGGGGTATAACCTCAAGGAGGAGGAAGTGATTCTGCCACTGTATAGATCATTGGTTAGACTGCACCTGGAGTACTGCGTGCAGTACTGGCATCTGTATATGAAGCAGGATATTAAGTTACTGGAAGGGGTGCAGCTCAGAGTGACAGAGATGATCCAGGGGCTAGGGAACTTACCATATGAGAAGAGGTTGAAAGAGTTGAACACGCACTCACTGAAGGAGAGAAGGGACGGGGGATATGATTGAAACCTTCAAGTACATGAAAGGAATAAACAAGACATGTATGGATAGGGGATGTTCAAAGTAAGGGAGGAGAGGGGCACCCAGGGCCATGATATGAGACTGGAGGGAGGAAGGTTCAGGAGGCAGATGAGGAGACACTTTTTTACAGAGAGGGTGGTAGCTGGGTGGAATGTGTTACCGGCAGAAGTGGTATCCAGTAGAACAGTGGGCTGCTTCAAAAGGGGCTGGGACAGAGCAAAGGGGAGGGTGAAGGGAGGGGGGGAGGGAGGGGGTGCTGCAGAATAAGGGGTGCTAGGTGCACATTCAGGCAGATTTGATAGACCACAAGGCCTTTATCTGCTGGCAAATTTCATATATTTGTATAAGAAAAAGGATGCCTGTCAATGAGCTGAGGTTGCAGAAGTTAATTACCAGGCAAAGACTTCTTATAAAAGCAACAGCAATAGTTTTGCTGTGGAGACTGAGACTTGAAATTGCAAAGAAATCCTCAGATGAATGACTTTGTTTTCTATTTGTACTGCCTTTGTAAATAGTTGTACTGAACATTTTTTTTTTACTGTTATAGAGAATAATAAAATGCTGTTTGTGAATTTTACAGCTGCTTGTTATCCTATGCTTCCTGACCTATGCCTTGATGACACTGACCTGTTTGGGAATAAATCTCCCAATGTTTTCACTCCTTAAACTACTTGACCCAATGTAGCAGGCATTTGTGTACACACCTGGTTGGGAATAAATCTCCCTGTGGTTTCACTACTTAAACTGCTTGACTTGACACAGCCAGCAGTGCTGTACTGACCTATTTGGGAATAAATCTCCCACTGTTTTTACTACTTGACTCAACTTAGCCAGCAGTTGTGTACTGACCTGTTTGGGAATAAATCTCCCTGTTTTTGGTGCAGCTACTTGATGCAGCCAGCAGTGCTGTACTGACCTGTTTGGGGACAAATCTCCCATGTTTTCACAACTTAAACTGCTTGACTTGATGCAACCAGCATTTGTGTACTGACCTGTTTGGGAATAAATCTCCCTAAGGTTTTACTACTTAAATTACTTGACTTGACAAGGTCAGCAGTGCTGTACTGACCTGTTTGGGAATAAATTTCCCTGATTTTGGTGCAGCTACTCAATGCAGCCAGCAGTACTGTACTGACCTGTTTGGGAATAAATATCCCTGTGTTTTCACTACTTAAACTACTAGACTCAATGCAGCCAGCAGTTGTGTACTGATCTCCTTGTTCAGGAATAAATCTCCTTGTGTTTTCTCTACTTAAACTGCCTGACTTGACACAGCTAGCAGTACTGTACTGACCTGTTTGGGAATAAGAGACACAACCACCATTTGGTATAAATAAAGTTTTAATTGGGAGCATTTATAAAATCCATTATAGAAAGACAGGAAGCATGTCTGTTGGACCCTTTACACAAAACCATGCATAATAAAGAAACCAGTAGCAGCACTTGCAGGCAATCCCAGGGACAGTGACAGCAGTACAGAAAATTCAGGACATTGGATGAGTAACCCATCATGGTACTCTAAGAATGAGCACAAGGGTCAATATAGTGTAGCAGCCAATCCTATTAAACAATGTGATGAATGATGATGATGAGGAGGAGGAGGAGAAGAAAACAGATGATATTGAGGCAGAAATCAGTGGAACAGATCCAGCATTTATTTGTAATAGATAAAGCAGCAGTCATTCTGTCAAGTAGCAGTAGTTCTGGGGAGTGGGATGAAGAGAAGGAATTCAGGGGAAGAGAAAGAACAAAAAAAGACTTCTAGAAAGGATGGTAGTGATAGTAAAAAAAATAATGATAGTGGGTTATAAGGAGATACCCACACAGGAAGAGGAAAAACAGAGGATAGAAGATAGACAGGCCTCCAGAGGAACAGAAACAGAAGCAGTCAAGCCAGTCAAAGATACTGTGCATCAACATTTGCAGATGGACATGGAAAGACTTCAAAGAGATACTGGCAGTACTAGTGGTGGTAGTGGTTGTTGTGAACATATGCTCTCCATAAGCAGCAGTATAACAAAATCTGTGAAATCCAATGTGTGGGACTTTTCACACAAGATAAATCATCTGTCAGCCATGTGGTTTGCAAATTATGCAAAACAAAATTAAAAGTCATGGTAAAGTGGGTACTCGGATGGCAACATCAATAATAAGACATGTGAGCAAGTCTCACATTTATCAGTAACAAAAAGCACAAAAGGAGCACACACAAGTTGTTGCAGTGCTGTACTCAGCTGAGAAGGATAAGGATATGGATGTTAACCAAGGTGAGGAAGTAATTGATGAGGAGGGGGAGGATGAAAGTCTGCCTTACAGTCAAAACACATCTTCAGTTTTTCATTTCTTTACCCGTTTGACTCCACCACCACAGCCTATTAGGAGTCATGTACCATCCATTACCATGACCCCAGATCTGGCGGTAAATGTCCAGGGAAGCAGCCCATAAAATCAGGTGATGTCAGGTGTAGCAGCCATCAAATTTCTTTGAAAGACTCTTTCAAGTGGTCACAGAAGTATAAGCCCAACAGGCCTGCGGCAAGGTGATTAACAAAAGTAAGTCGAGAGATGATAGCCACTGAATTGTTCCCATTATCTTTTGTGGCTAACCCAGGTTTTAAGGCACTAATGAAAATCACAGTGCCAAAGTATCAGGTCCTCAGCCGGACCTATTTTGCAACTGTAGCCATCCCAGACTTGTATGACACTGTTCAGAAAAGTGTGTCTGATGCTCTGAAAGGTTCAGTGGGCAAAAAGGTTCATGTCACCACAAATATGTGGACCAGTGGCTAGATGACTGACTATATAGCTGTGATTGCCCATTGGGTTATCTTTCCTCTCTCCTTCTTCTCATCATCAGGAGGATATAATTTATTGTTGACAAAAAAATGTCATTACAATATAGACATAACATAACAAGACAATATAGTAAAATTCAAAAACATGTAAGAAGAGTACATTAATACAGTTAAAAATCCAGACCAACGTGGGGCTGTCTGGCATTAATAAAATTTTTACAGATCTCATAAATTTTAAGACACATTTATAGACCAGGCAGCATTTTTTTTATTCCTACATTGAGTCACTTGTAATAAGTACAATGACAGTTTCTCCAAGATATAAATGTCATCTGAGTTAAATAATAAATCCAAAATATATCGAGTGGGTAATACCAAGGAACCAATGATTTCTCTGAGAAATTTTGCTCTTAAATCAGAATACTAGGGATATTTAAATATTACACGATGTAAATTTTCGAGTTCTTTCACATCACACTGACAAAAACCCATAGTTTGTGGGTTTTTAGAAAATCTAGCCATTAAAACATTACTTGGAAAAGTCTCAAATCTATATTGCATAATAATTTTTCTGTAATCAGGATTGTGTAAATTAATCAAGTAAAACTTTAAACTATGTTCTTTTGTCTTGTTAACAAGCCAGTTTGAAACCTTCAGACTACTAATTAGCTGTAAGTCATGTTCTTTGACTCTGCTGTTTACTATGTTTTTTGTTACTTTGAGATATGCCAAATTAACTGTAATCCCTATATCCATCCATTGTTTAAAATACATTAAATTATAATGATCCAATAGCACTTCTATCTGTGAAAGCTAATTAGATTTGTTATTGTCTGACCAATACTTTTTTCTATTAATACATTTTCAGTAATACATGATCTGATACCTGTAATTTTAACAAAAGGATAAGATACAGATATGAATCAATTATCTTACTGAAATTTGACCTAACTGTGATCTAACTAATCATTTGAGGAGCTCAATGGAAGACCCGATGTTTGTTAATATGTTTTATTTACAACTGCATCTAATTTTCTTGCATCTACAATGCCCCAAGTTTCAGCAGAATAAAGACCTTGAAAGATTAATTTACTGTTTGTTTCTTTAATCATTGGTGATACTGTATGTCCTCCATATCTAGTATTAAACTTTCTCAAGCATGATGCGGTCTTATTCATTTCATCCACAGTAAGACTAATATGTTTATTCCACCTCAAGTTTGATGAAAAAGTAACTCAGAGGTTCGTAAATTCTGTAACAAAGTCTAGTAGAGAATTGTCCAATGAAAGCCTTTTGTACTTTTTTCATGACCCAAATATCATTACCTTAGTTTTCTGCAGATTAGGCAATAGGTTTAGTTTCTTACATAAAGAATTAAGTTTCTCTAAGCTTCTCTGAAGTCCTAATCTAGTCAGTGAAATAATAACTAGATCATCCACATAGGCCAATAACAGAATAGTTAATTGAGCTAATTTAGAAGAATGAAAATCAGCACTTGCATGTTAACAATTAATTCAACTATGTATATATTAAACAGAGTAGGTGCCAATATGCAACCTTTTTGGACACTACCAGCAGTAGGTATTTCTTTTGTTAGAAGACCATTGTTAGAGTACTGTATTCTAGTCCAAGTGTTGGAAAAGAGGTGTTTAATTAATATTATTAAATTTAGATCAATACCCAGATTAAACTTCTGGACCCATAGTGTATATCTATCTATTGAATCGAAGGTGGATTTAAAATCTACAATCACAGCAAAATGTTTTTGTTTCTTTATCATGCAATAATTTTCAAATAAATGTTGAAGAATGAATATTTGAGTTGTTGCACAACATCCCTTTGTAAAGCCAGCCTGCAAGATGGATAATCCAGCATAACCTATTTAAAATTATTTTTGTGTAAACTTTAGCTAATGTATCATTTAGACTGACTGGATGATAGTTTTGGGGTAAAGCTCTCTCTCCTTTTTTGAAAGTTGGTAGAATATGACTACCTGTCCAAGTCTTCAGTGTATATCCACACATTATAGATTTATTGAAAAAATCCAAGTAAGTTCGACCACCATTCTATATCTTCTAGATAGACATCAACAACTATATTGCCGGGACCAGGTGCTTTATTCTTTCTAATGCAATTGCAACTTCCTGTGAAGTAATCCTGAATAAATTATCATCTATTTCTGTTGGTATTGAATTTAAGACTGTAAAGTTTATAACTGTGCCACTAGATAAGGGAATTATATTAAATGTATCAAAATAGTACTTAATCCAACAGTCTGGGTGAACATGTGAGTCAGTTTGAGTTTTAAATTGTGATGTACCATAGGATATCAGTCTCAAGAATGCTTGCTCATCCTTCTCATCAATGGCATTAAACATCTTATCCCATTGTTCTCTCTGATAGATAACTTTCTGTAGTTTAACATGTTCCTTATAATCTCTTCTAAGTTTATTTAACTCCATTAAGTTATTTTTAGAGAGCAGTTTTCTAAACTTTCTAGTAACTTTTGCAAGTTCTTTCTTTTAGGCAAACAAGTCTTATAAAACCAGTTTTTTGTATTTTAAAGGGAGTTGTTGTTGTACAGTATTATGATTTGCCATAATCACATTATATATATTTAAAATGGATGTGTATATATTTGTTGGATCTAATTCACCTTCCACGTCTGGCAACAACAGAAAATGAGTCACTAAATTTATTCTATCTTCAAAGTTAAACTTATTCCATCTTATTTTGTTGTTAGTTATTTCTAAATTTAATACATGTGTAATTGGAGGCTTAATTATCCAGCGTTCTTACTGTAATTATTGGAAAATGATCACTATCAGAACTCATCACAATCTTTACATCATAGTAATTCTGATAATCATAAGGTGAAATTATAACATAAGCAATTAATTGTGTACCTCTATGAGTTATATTGGAGTACATCCCCTCAAAATCTGAAGCAGTTCTATCATTTGATATTATAAGATCTAGGTCAGACAATAAATTCTCCAGTTTATGGTCTGTACCTGTATTTCTTTGATCTATAGAAGCTTGTGAATGAATGTCAAGTTGTTTTTCCTCTATTCAAAAGATCTTTATCGAGATGAGAATTCAAAGGGGGGTATCTAATATTAAAATCACCCGTTATATATATTTCAGTGTTATTGTATTTTGTTTGCAAGGAAATAATTTCTGTGTTTATTTTATTGAATAATTCCTTGTCATAATTAAATGATTTTTTAAGAGGATTATGTACATTGATCATAATAATCAATGAATCATTTAAAGCTATTAATGCTATAATGTAGTTGATATGTACATTAGGTTGTATAAGTCTGATGTAGCTTGAAATATTTAAAAATATAATAAGACCACCTGTCAGTCTACCCTTTTTAGAATGTTTGATTGCATAGCTGTGTAGGATCTGATATCCATTGAGTTGAAGAACATCATCTTGCTCCTTTCCATTGCCATGTCTCCTGTAAATTTATGATATCAAATTGTCTAATAAAATTTACATAATCAGAATCAGATAATTTTGTAATATGCCCAGCAATATTCCATGTAATAATTTTTAAATCTTTTAAATATCTCTTAATGAATTCATCAAGTTCCTTAGTAGTCCCATTAGTCAACCAAGTACATACACTTTTATCAGATTCTATTGTATTTCCATTACAACAGTAGTTCAAAGTCAGTTAATTACCATCCTCAGGTAAAAGTTGAATCCTGTTAAAGACCTCCACATTATATACAGTAGTTTGCTTACTTTTTAAGTCATCTTTGGGACTAATATCCTCTGAAAATTCTGTAGTTTTAACCCTAAGATCTGTTACAAAATCCCTAAGCTATCAAGTTTATATGCAGCTTCCAGAATTTTAGCTGCCATTTTCATAGGTTCATAGATTGTTTACAAGCTCATTGAGCAAGGTGCCCTTTTAAGAACTCGCCACCCAATAATGGGTGGTATTCTTACTTTTTTCCTCCCATATGTAAGTAAAGTCTGTTTTTAAAGGTGTCCAAATCTTTACTTGACACTACATACTCTGGTAGTCTATTCCATGCCTCAACAATTCTTTGTGTATAGTAATTACTCTTTTTAACCATTCGAATGGAGTCACCAATGATCTTACATCCATTGTTTCTTGTATTTATTCTAACATTGTGTAATGCATTTCCTATAGTAGACCCAAGGTAGTTATCTTTTATTGCATTGTATGTCAGGCATAAGTCTCCTCAGAGTTGTCTGTACTTAGATGAATATAGTTTTAAGCTCCTTAGACTCTGACCATTATCAACTGTTTTCAGGTTTTTTAATTTTTTAGTATATTTTTGCTGAACCACCTTTATAAGTTTACTGCTTCTATTGGTGTGTAGTTTATTAAACTGGCATAAGTATTCAAGGTGTGGGCGGACCAAACTAGTGAATAATGGTAGTAAGACTACCTGTTCTCTACTCTTGATGTTTGCTAGTATCGAGCCAATAATTCAATGACATTTTTTAACCTTTGTGATGGTATTTTTCTCAAAATTTAGATAATTGGATATAAGGGTACCTAGATCCTTTTCCTCGTTTACCACTTGTAGAACAGTATCACCTACTTTGTATTGAAAGTTTGGATTCATTTTTCTGAAATTCATAACTTTGCATTTATCTATATTAAAATGCATATTCATTGTCTTGCCCCAGACCATGAGGTTTTCAAGTTGATTTTGGACAGTTTTATTATCATTTGCTGAGGTTATGAGCCCCCAATCTTACAGTCATCACCATATTTTGATAACCATACCTTGTCTGATACTGACATTGTAGCTACTAGTATATTAAATAGGATGGGGCCCAAGACTGATCCTTGGGGGACTCCACTAGTTACACTACCCCAATTGAAGTAGTTTCCTTTAATTGCAACCTGTTGTTGTCTATCTCATAGCCATGAACTGATCCAACTTATAATATTTGGTAACAATCCTATCTTATGTAATTCTTTAATTAATATACAATGTGATGCCTTGTCAAATGCTTAGGCAAACTCTAGGTATGTTACATCACTTGATATTCCTTTATCCAGGGCCTGACTTATAGACTCAAAGAAGTTTATCTGGTTTATAAGGCATGATCTCCCAGGGACAAAACCATGCTGGCTATGATCTATTAGACCTTGTTTTTGTAAATGTTCAGTTACCTGCCTTCCTAAAAGTCTTTCCATGATTTTGCCAGTCACGGAGGTTAGGCTAATTGGTCTGTAATTCTTTGTTTTTTCTTTTTTCCACCCTTATGAATTGCAGTTAAAGTTGCTACACACTATTCTTTAATGGTTTTGCCTTCCTGAATGGATTTATTAAAAAGCATGGTAAGGGATCCAGTACTCTCTGCAGATAGTTCTTGTAATAATTTCAGGGGTATACAATCCAGTCCTGATGAACTATTAGTTTTGAGCACCTGAATTATGGTTTTAATCTCAGTATCAGTAAATTTTATCTGACAGTCTGGAATTAGATCAATTGAGTCTAAATGGGGAACATTAGGTTTGAAAACATTGAGAAAGTAGTTGTTCAATGTCTCAACTATTTCTTCTTTTTTAGTTATTACTCCTTTATCAGTCTTCAGTGGACCTATAGTATGCTGTTTACCCTTTAGAGTGCCTATGCAATTATAAAATTGTTTTTTTATTATCTTTAACTTTGTTGACTAATTTTAGCTCCAGATTTTTTTGGGATCTTGTATTATGCCTTTTATTCTTTCACTACAGGTTTTTAATGTATCCAATGTAGTTGTGTTTTTGGTTTTTTTATATTTCTGAAACTGTTTTCTTCTTTTTGTTGATCAATTTTTGTATTTTGTAATTCCACCAAGGGGGGTCCACTTTTTTATTGTATTTAGGCCTTTTAGGGACATATTGATCTATGCAATACTCAGGCTGTTTTTTGATTTTATGCCAAATCTGATCTAGGTCAATATCTGCCAGGTCTTCGTTCCAATTCCAGTTTGTAAAGTGATTCCTTATTTTTTGATAGTCAGCTTTATGGAAGTCTCTTACTAATGTATTTCCTTTTATACTTCATATTATATTCTTGTATCGAACAGTCACTATATTGTGGTCAGAATCTCCTAGTGGTAGAAGTAATTTTACTTTGAAATTCATCATCACAGTTGGTTAGAATCAGGTCAAGGGTATTTTCTCCTCTGGTTGGAAAATGAACCAGTTGCTCCAGATTTAATTGAACAAATAAATCTATGAATTTACTTTCTAATACCTTTTTACTGTTTAGTGTAACCCAATCTATATGAGGGTGATTACAATCTACCATTAGGCTATAATCACCTATAATATCTTGTGTTTCTAATAATTTTGTTAAATTAATACTTTGTTCATTTGATAAATTAGGTGGGTGATATACTAGTCCCACAGTCAGATTGTTGTTACCAAGCATAAGTTTAACCCAGTTGCATTCATTTGTATTGCTGTTGTCATCAAAGATATCATAGGCTATTATTTCCTCTTTTATAGACCAGGCAATTCCACCACCCTTATGTTCACCTCTATTTTTGTAAAACCTGTTGTAGCCATTTATATCCATGTTCCAATCATTGTCTGTTTCCCACATTTCAGTTATTCCACAGATGGCTACATTTTGTTCTTTAAGTACTACTTGTAGCTCGTCAATTTTTGAAATCAGACTTCTGGCATTTGAAAGTAATACACTCATATCTAGATTATGTTGAGCACCAATTTTGTTTGTGTGTTCCACTTCAGTTGTTTTTTTTTTTTTTTTTTTGCTGTTTGTGTTACTAAGTTTTAATATTACTGTATTCCTAGTTAATTGCTAGTTGACTTCTATTAAGAGAGACATCCTCATGACACCTCTCCCCCCTTTTCTTCAATTTAAAGTTTTGTCTATAATTGATTTGAGATGTTCTCCTAATAACCTACTTCCCCTTCTGCTTAGATGTAACCCATAATCAGAGTACAGATTTAATGCCCCGTAGAATTGTTCTCAATGTGTAACTCATTTTATACCTTGTTCCATGCATCATTTTCTAAGCCAGTTATTGATGTTTCAGATTTTTATTTGGTTCTGCTTAATACCCTGGGGATTGGGAGTATTTCTGAGATGACCACCTCACATCCCAGTTCGATACATTTATTGGTAAATGCTATGAAATCTTGTTTAATACTATCAGTTGATGCATGCCAGAAATCATTTGACCCAGCATGTATAATAACCAGGGGGTTGCTACCAGTGCCTTTTAATATGTTGTCAGTCAACCTGGTGATGTCATTTATTCTGGCACCACAGACACTTGAAACTGTTCTGGTCCTTTTGTCTATATCACAGATTGCACAATCTATATGTTTAATAATAGAGTATCTAAGTACTACCACTTCCCTACTAACTGGCATGTTCTGAATCTGCATAGGTACCATGTCTTGTTCAGGTTGTTCTCTCAGGTCTATTAATGGTTGTCCAGTTTGTATTTGTAATATAGTGTATTGTGTAGTAATATAGTGCTTATGTAAGTAATTGAGTTATGAATGTAATATGCACTCAAGAGATGCCATTGTTACAGATGGTACAGGCAGGTATTGTAAGGTATAATGTGCACTCAGTAGAGGCCATTATTACAGATGGTCAAGACATGTAGCCTAAGAGTGGAAAAGTACTGTAGGTGAGGGAGTGGTGAGTGTGCATTCTTGCAGAATTTGACCAGACCATATATGGTAATATGTTTTTCCAAGGACAGCTGTGTATGTGACTAGATCCAACTGTGTTCCAACTGTAGGTATGGTATAAAAATGTGGTTTACTGGTTCTTAGGGGTGTGGGAAGAACTGTATATAAGCTATGTGTTTGCTTTTAACAAGTTGAGTACTCCAGGAAGCTACATGAGGAAAGTGTAGTTCTGTACCAGAAATAAAATCTTACCAGACTCAGTGATTACAGTGCCTCTGTCTTTTCTGTTCCTGGGAGCTCCTATAGCTGGACTATTAGGAGCCTAAATTCCCTTACATTTTGGTGTTTACACCCAGTTGCTCAAGCTTTGGCTAGCCTTGCAGAAGAATTGGAACCTTTGAAGTTGCTTTGCAGCAGAATTGGAGCCTTCGAAGTTGGCAGTACAACTAAAGTAGGAACTGGTCTCTTCTGTCTGAGGGTGAAAGGGTGAATTGGAACAGAAAGAGGAATTTACTGGCAGCACTGGCTGGGTAAGTGTATCACAGTCATGTACCTATATTGGTGGTACGAGGATTCCCAGAGAGAGTCTCAAGAGGTAATTGGTCCGTTTGAGCTAGACTAAGCACGCAGTCAAAGGGCAGGGAAAAAGTCCCTGAGGTTTTTTATTTTGGCATTGCCTGGCAATGGAATCTCCCATAATGGAGAAGATACTTGCTTACATAGATAAGCATTTAAGTGACAGGAGGTATCTGCCCTGTTGTTTTACTAATAATAATCCTTTGCAATATTTTAGAAAACAAGCGGCTAAGCGTAATAGCAAAGAAAAGCATACCAAAAAACAGTTGGCAAATGAGTTACATGCTATACATAAGTATATAGCTGAGATGAAAAAAAGGTATTACACTCAGCAGGAGCAGCTGGTGCAGGTTAGATTAGAAAATGATCAGTTAAAATCTGAGGTTCAAAAATTACGGAATGAATGTATCTCATATACATGTCAGTTAAGGGTACAGTCAGATGTGTGCCTTGCCCTCAGAGAGGAAAATCTCCAGTTAAAGAAACAAGCAGGTAGCTATCAGGAGGCAATAGCATTTTTGGAAGGGGATTTGGGAAGACAACCAGCCTTCCCAAGTCTGACTGACTGTCCCAGTCACTAGGTATGTCACTCATACAGACAATTTGGGCTCTGGTGCTGAATCTGGCTCATCTAGTGATGAGTCACATAGAGAGTCCCGCTCCTTGTACCCCATCCTTAAAAGACTAAACATGCTGCGGTGGCAGGGCAGCCCACTGAAGATATAACTATCAAGATCAAAGCTTTGACTATCTCGGAGGTTACTCAGTTGTCCTCAATGCTGGGTTAATGCAATCCCTCGTCAAACCCTGTCCCCTTTTTAAACAAGTTAGAAAAACTCAAACATCGGTTTAAATTGTCCCATCAAGATGCGTGCTAGTTGGTAACAATGGCTGTCACCATGGACCTTGTGGACAATCTCCCCCAAGGAAATTATCGGTCCCGATAATCCAGAGACAGACACCAATAGGGCTGATATTCCTGCCATTTGGCAGACCCTCTAGCTCCTCTGTGGGGCAGAGAAACAAATTGAGGAAAAATTAGTGAAGTGGTTATGAACCCTGATGAGCACCCACTGCCTTCATCAATCAACTGTACAGCACTTACTCAGCCTTTGGAGGAATGACAAACCCCCTGCACACTGATGCGGTCTTTTTATATCTTCTAGGTAGACAGGTGGCAGGAGCGGTTCCCTTTGCTGTGCGAGTCATGATGAATGGAGAGACTACTTATGATGTTAAACTCAAGGTGTTAAAAGGGTGGTGGACCCCATGGATGGGTGACCTAGATAAGAAATGCCCCAAAGGGGCTAAGAAAAAGGTAGTCGTGGTGGTTACTGATGAAGGGAAAACAAAGGGGACTTGCCATAATTGCGGCAAGCCAGGACACTTTATCAAAGAGTGTTGGGCAAAGGGTGGGGGGAGCTCAGAGCAAGGGACCACCTAAGACAAAGAAGGTACAGTTCCAAATGCATGCTGGGGGCAGCAAAATAAAATACAAGAGACCCTGGACCCTTCTCTGGTGTACCAGTGGCTCTGGAACATGGTGAAGCAGATATATTTCAAAGCTGATGCCGGTAAGGATTTAATGGAATTTGAGAACCCCCCCTCAGAACCCCTTCCATAACCTCATTAAATAGGGGTGTTTGGCCCCCAGCCTGAAGATGATAGCTCATCTGCAGGAAGATGCTGATGGGCAACCTTATGTTAATGGCTTGGTTAGTGGCCACCAGGTCAGTCTATTGATAGACACAAGGGCCACCATCAGTATCACCGATCTCCCCTGCCTTGTCCACCAAGAGGGAGGGCAATCACCTTACAAGGCATGTTGGGCATCCATATACAGGCTAGACAGACTGACCAGTGCCCAGTACAAATTGAATCTGCCTTGTTTAAAATGAGCTTTTGGCAATGCCCTAACAATGAGGGTTCACTGTTAGGAATTGACTGCTTAAAACTAAATGCTTTGGTAGTGGATCTTAGTAACATGTTCGTGGCAGGCACCTGCACAAAAGTTTGCCTACCCACTTGTCTCAGATGTGCATGTGGTAGCAACAATGAAGGGTGTGGAAAATCTTATTTTATGTCAGTTGTTAGCTACCAAACATTATGGACTGGCAGAGGTCCTGCATCGATTTTCCCAGGTGTGGGCAACTACAAAACATGATTGTTGGGAGGGTTACTAATATGCAGGCCTGAATAGTGAGTCTCGACCCCCACCTCAAAGGCAATATCCCCTCCCAGCAGAGGCTTTGCCAGCTGTTGCTGAGACAATATCTGCTCTACTGCAGCAGTGTGTCATCCGTCCAATCTGCTCTTCAGTTCACTCTCCTATTTGGCCGATTAAAAAGCTAAGTGGAAGCTGAAGACTCACAGTAGATTATCGTATCCTCAACAAGGTCACCCCTTTGTTTACTCCAGTGGTGGTCAGGCTACAGGACCTCACAAGTGATCTTTCCCCTCCACAGCCTGGTATTTTGTGTTGGATGTCTCCAATGGGTTTTGGCCTGTTGCGGTGCATCCACACAGTCAATACAAGTTTGCATTCACCTTTGGAGGACAAGAGTATACCTTTACATGTCTTCCCCAAGGGTTCCACTCTTTCCCCTCTCTTTTTCATCAATGTTTGGTGCAGATTTTGCAGGGTTTCTCACAACCCTCTGCCTTGGTGCAGTACGTTGACGATATGTTGCTACAGACTGATACTCAGGAGCAACATCTTCAGCTTCTCGTTGAGCTGCTCTCATTGTTGCTGTCTGCCAGTCTGAAGCTCAATCCAGTGAAAGTTCAGCTGATGGCTACTTCAGCCACCTTTGTGGGGGTGGTCATCACTGAAGGGGGAAGGGTACCAGACCCTAATAAAAATGAAGAAGTTCAACATCTGCCAGTGCCTAAGACCAAAACTGCCTTGCGTCAATTCCTGGGTATGGTAAATTTCTGTCAAGATTTTATTGAGAGTTTTGCCAAAAAGGCTAAACCAATGTATTTCCTTTTAAAGGGGCCAGTAGACTCCCAAGCTATCACCTGAGATAGCTCATGTCAAAATAGCTTTACAGAGCTCAAAAGAGCTCTGATGGCTGCACTGACTCTTAAAAACCCTGTTAAACAGATACCCTTTGACTTGCAAGTCACTGCTACTGACAAAGCGCTGTCAGCGGTGCTGCTCCAACAGCACCATGGACGATGGAGGCCAGTAGGATACTTCTCCAGGTTGCTAACGCCAGTTGAACAAGCATTTGATGACTGCTCTTGCCACTTGCTTGGGGTGTATTAGGCTGTGATGGCCAATGAGCATATTGTAGGGTTTAAATGAAGTTACTCTGCACACCCCTCACACTCTGTTAAAGTACCTGCTAGAACAAAATGTGCGAGGAGTATCCTCCCAAAGACTGGCACACTGGGCCCTGGCTCTGCAGTCATGCAACCTCAAGGTTACGGTGGCAACTCATGCCCTCCTACCCTCTATGCTACACTATGACAGCTTTCCCCATGATTGTGGGGAAATACACAGACAATTGGACCCAGAGGTTTTCCATCTAGCTCCACAAGAGGGGGATGTGAGGCTGTTTGTGGATGGTTCCCGGTTCCAGCAGGATGGCCACTTCCACACCGGGTATGCCATCTTGGCACCAGAACAACAGACACAGATTTTAGTAATGTGTCCGTCATAATTTTCGGCACAAAGGGTAGAGCTGTAAGCTGTAAGGGGCCCTATGGTGCAGTATCCAATGGATGTGTGTATTTATTCGGACAGTGATTTTGTTGTCCATTCATTTACAGGATACAGTATATGCCCATCTGGCATAAGAGGGGCATGTGCTCAGCCACAGGGAAGCCAGTGGTACATGCGGAGCTCATGAAAAAGATTTGGGAAATGGGGGAACAGAACCCATTACGGGTGTGCTTAGTTAAAGTGAAAGCTCATCAGAAACCAAGAACTAGTGAGGAAGCCAAGCAAAACTGCAAGGCAGATGAGTTAGCCAAGTGAGCAGCTTTGGAAGGTATTCGATGGCAGGGGCTAGAAAGTCAGGAAGAGCAGGATCAGTTGTGGGAGCAACATGAATTTGATCAGAATCATGAAAAGTGGGTGGCATCATTAAAGAAGGTACCATCCTTACTGGAGGTGCAGGCAGGGGACCCCACCTTGCAGCAGTGGAAGGCTCAGTTGGAGGAAGGGAAGGAGGTTCAAAGGTATGTGAAGTTGATAGATGGGATAGTGGTATCGGAAAGACATGAGGGAGATGTAAAATGGATTCCGCCAGAGACCATGAGAAGGGACATAGTGATTGAAAACCGTCAGATGGGGGAGGGTGCCTTTGGCAGACAGACCATGGGGGTCCTTGCAGATTGATTTCATGGAACTGTTACCCATAGCTCTGCGAGGCCTGCACTACCTAGTGGTAGTAGTGGATACCTTCATAAAGTGGGTAGAAGCCTTTCCGGTGAAAAAGTATACCACCAGACAGGGAGGCAGTATAGCGCAGAGGTTTAAGGCTCTGAGCTACAAATCTGGAGACCTGGGTTTGAATCCCACAGCCCCCACTTGCGTACTGTGTGACCCTGAGCAAGTCACTTAACTTCCCTGTGCTCCCAGGTTGCACCTGTAAACAAGCTTTCAGCTTAGTGTGTCTCACCTGGTTAAACAATTGGAAAAAAAATGTAGCTAAGGTCTTATAGGAACAGGTTTTCTCAGGATGAGGTTTCCCAAAAACCTTAGAGAACGATAGAGGCATTCATTTTACTGCAGAAATTATGAAAGCCTTGTGTGCCGTATTGGGGATAGAGCAAAAATTACACATTCCCTATCACCCCCAATCATCAGGCATGGTAGAATGGATGAACCGTACCCTTAAACAAGGACTCAAGAAGTTAGCCTTAGAGGCAAGAAAAGACTGGGTTGCTCATGTTCCAGGAATTTTATTGTCATTCAGAAGCACCCAAAGTAAAAGTATGGGATACACCCTATATCAGTTGATGGCAGGAAGGAACATGAGGGTGTATTATTCCTCTGACCCTGACCTCAGTACCCCTGTAGAGGATAGGATTTGGGCAGATGTATTCCTAGCTCAGGTACTGGAGCAATTAAATCATTAGCTGCCCGATGCGGCTAGAAATATGGTACAAAATCATGAGACCAATCAGGCTCAGTGCTCAGGAGTATTGCCTCACAAAGAATTAGAGATTGGCAATGAAGTCATGGTTAAAAAGTTTGGGCAAAACGGACCATGGCAGGCAAATTGGACTGGTCCATACCAGGTCCTGGACAAATTAGGCCCAAGGATGGTTAAAATTTCTCGTGACAAACAAAAAGGTAGAAAGAATATTACTCTGTGGATGCATACAGATTATTGTAAACTGTATAAAGCAAATTAAGATATTACAGAGAAGAGCAATTGATACTGCGCTTGATTTTTCTTTGTGTGCAGGAAGAAGATGAGGAAAAATTCCCCACTCTGAGGTCAGGGCAGGAGCCCCTGCTGGAAGATAATGTGCCAAGTTGGAACAGTCTGCTTACTACTGTCTATATCTTGGACTTTATTGGACTGCCAACAAACTGTAAAGGTGATAAGGCCATCTTGAACTCTGTTGTAAGGTGACCCTTGTAATATAACTTGTGTATCTGCAATAGAAACTAACTGTAGCTGTAATGGCTTGTGGAGCCAGTGGAGAAATGGAAAAGGACAAATTGGATGGCCATTGCAAGTTCTGGGGTATGGTGGAATATATACTCATGGAGGACAGGTACAGATATACCTGTATACCATCTATGGACATGATAATGAATCCTGGCAAATCCCATTACTTGTGTTTGTGAGACACCAAGTTTGTGTTACTGATGTTTATAAAAATGTTTCTGTTAGTTATAGGTTTAAAAGGAGTAAGGGAAAAGGTCACTAATGAAAAAAAGGATAGAAAGTTGACTAACTTTTATGGGATGGGAATTACAGATGGGTATAGATGTAGCATTACCAAATGGGGTATACGGTGATAAATGTTACTATGTATCAACAGCTGTTGTTTTTAACATTACCGCAGGATCCACAATTTGTGACTGTGCATTTGTGCAGGGTGGGGGGTGGTAAGCCTTACAATCAATGCCTTTGCTAGGATACAATATAAGGTCCATCATAAGCTAGAAGGGACCTTCCTCACCCTTCTGATGGTATAATCACTGAACAAATGACAGAACCAGTGTATTACCCTGCTAGGTATGAGTTGTATAATGTTATGTTGCACTTGCCCTTCCCTTAGTTACCTCCTAAATGTACTAATGAATGTGCTATTAAGGTATGCCAAAATCTATATAATGATTCTCTGAAAGAATATAGGTTCAAAATCATTTGCATTTTCGTAGGCGAGAAAGAGACCTTGCCTCATGGGCGTCGGGACTTTTGGGGTAGCCGATGGTATAGATTCCATGGTGCTTAAGGGTCATATATGAGATATGGAAGAGGAGGTGAAGGATATTATGACTGGTCCCTTGGTGGCCTCTCTTTAGTCCACTGCTAATAATGAATAGATAGATTGGAATGTATTCTCTGAAATATTAAATAATTATTTAGTTACTACCACCTGGACAAAGTTGTTAAATTACACCATGATGGAAGGCATCACTAATAGCACTACGCAACTATTGTGCTCCCAGTGGACAAATGAAGTTGTAAATATGCTATAACATGAATTACAAATGATAGAAACATAGAAACATAGACTTTGATGGCAGATAAGGACCGCTTGGCCCACCTAGTCTGCCCATTTCCCTACCTTCAGGATAAGCTGCAGATCCTAGTTAACCAACAACCTATTTCTTCTTACCCCACAAGAATTGCCTTATGTCTGTCCCATACATTCTTAAATTCTCCCATAGTTTTAGACCCTACAACCGCCTCAGGAAGGCTGTTCCATGCGTCCACCACCCTCTTTGTGAAAAAAATACTTCCTCACATTGTCCCTGAGCCGTCCCCCCTCTATCTTCAAATTGTGTCCCCTTGTTCTTGAACATCTCTTTTTCTGAAAAATGCTAAAAGCTGGAGTGTTACCATGGGGTATCACTAATTATAATTTATCTCAATTAGTCAATCAAACTTCAAGGGGAGCTATTCTCACCTCTAGATCTTTAGTTTATGTTTTCTTTCTCGGTAATAAAATGCCTGCTGTCAATGTAGTCCCACTGATTCTGGCTATCCCTGTCTCATTTACTCTGACGGCTTATGAGTGGAGGCTAACTAATCTGGAGGTCCTAATTGACAACCAATTAGTGCAGTTGCAATTGTAGGGGAATATGGTTCTACCAACCCCTTGCGGTCCAATCATTTTGGATAATAAATACTGTTTAAAGCATAAATTGACTTATTTATGTGGAGATCAGGTACTTTCTTATCCATATCAGAGGAGTGAATACACTTTTAAACTCTCTGAGGCCATGGGCAGTAAGATGGAACCAGTCATGGTGTATTCTTGCTGGAGACCCCTAGAACATCTGGGCCTGCAATGATGGTACTTGGAATGTCATGAATTAACCCTTCATGCTCATTCCATGTATAATGTTGCTAATGAGACCCACCTTGCTGATAAATGGATAGATTATAGTAGTACTAGCCCGCACCACCTGATTGAACCTCCACATATAGTCGTGACGCATTTCTCACCCATATCTATTAAAGCTCTATAATACAGACAGGCAACCCAAGCATTGGTTTTAAAACAATGAGTTACAGCTGACACCACTGAGCAACAGGCGCAGTGGATACCGATTATTTCTTGGTGGGATTAAACAGTAGGTGTGTTAGGGCCAGCCCTACATTGGCTGTGGTTATGATTTTTGTAGAAATACAAATTGCTGTTTAATGTGTACATAATGTGTTGAATATTCAAAAGGTTAGCATGGCACAACAGTGTTGCACCATCGCATAACCCACTGAATGTCTTGGCGCCAATATTCAAACGAGAATTGCTCCTGGCACAAATCCCGATGCTCGGAGTCGCATCAGCATGTATGCGCAGGCGCAGGTGTGGGGAGTGCCCATAGCTTACTCTGCACATCCCGATATTCAGCCTGGGATGTGCTGAGACATGCATGCGCAACCCCTACTTGCGCCACACAAAGTTGATAAAAAAAAGGAGCATTCATATATCTGGAATGTGTAGTATGGTATGGGCTGCATGCCCATTGGCTCACGCTGTGGATCAATGGGTGTACAGCCCTACTGACGGTGTCAATGGGGGCAGCAGGGTGGCAGGTGGGTGGTGCTGCCGCCTGCTGCTGACCGGAGGGAGTGGAGCGGGGATCAGTGGGCGGTCGGGATGGGGGTCCGCTGGACCACCAGGTAAAAGGAATCTTTATTATTTTACTGAAGCCTCGCGATTGGGCTGACAGCAGTCCACTGGACCACCAGGGATATAGGAATCTTTATTATTTTACTGAAGCCTGCGATTGGGCTGACAGCGGTCCACTGGACCACCAGGGATATAGGAATCTTTATTATTTTACTGAAGCCCGTGATCAGGCTGACAGCGGTCCACTGGACCATCAGGGATATAGGAATCTTTATAATTTTACTGAAGCTCGCAATCAGGCTGACAGCAGTCCACTGGACCACCAGGGAAAAATGAATCTTTATTATTTTATTGAAGCCTGCAATCGGGCTGACAGCAGTCCACTGGACCACCAGGGATATAGGAATCTTTATAATTTTACTGAAGCCCATGATTGGGCTGACAGTGGTCCACTGGACCGCCAGGGAAAAAGGAATCTTTATCATATTACTGAAGCCCGCGATCGGGCTGACAGCAGTCCACTGGGCCACTAGGGAAAAAGGAATCTTCATTATTTTACTTTATCCTGCGATCGGGCTGACAGCAGTCCACTGGACCACCAGGGATATTGGATACGTTATTATTTTTCAAATGCCCGTAATCGGGCTGTGGGGCTATTGTCGTGCTGCAGTGGGCGTCGGTCCCCGATGGCGTTGCTTCCGGCAGGCGCCAGGTGCAAGTCGTCAGATCGGCACCTGGATGCAAATGGGGAGCATGACATGCAAATGGCCCCATTTGCACTTGCATACAATTATGGCCCCATTTGCATGTGCACTTTTGAATATCGTGGTTGTTGCACCCAGCGCAATGGAACCTGCGCCACGCATCCCCCCGATCCACTTCTGGTTACTGGCGCTGGTGCAGTGCCACTGCACCATGCACACTGTGGGTGGCCAGGGTGCAATATTCAATGATGCTGAGCCATGGCGTAGCTCCATTGAATATCACCTAGTCAACGCCCCTGTGCAGCCAAGTTGAGCTGCGCCCAGGCTTGCACCACAGCCTGGCGCAGTTTGAATATCTGGGCCAATGTATATAAACATATTCAACAATATTTTTGCACTGTTAAAATCCTTACTGACAACCAACAACTGTTGTGATCTCTGAGTTATTCAGGTATCAAAGAGGGGATTGTAATATAGTGTATTGTGTAGTAATGTAGTGTTTATGTAAGTAATCAAGTTATGAAATGTAATATGAACTCAGGAGATGCCACTGTTACAGATGGTACAGGTAGGTATTGTAAGGTATAATGTGCACTCAGTAGAAGCCATTATTACAGATGGTCAAGACATGTAGCCTAAGAGTGGAAAAGTACTGCAGGTTAAGGAGTGGTGAGTGTGCATTCTTGCAGAATTTGACCAAACCATATATGGTAACATGTTTTTCCAAGGACGGCTGTGTATGTGACTAGATCCATCTGTATTCCAACTGTAGCTATAGAGTAACAATGTGGTTTCACTGGTTCTTAGGGGTATGGGAAGAACTGTATACAAGCTATGTGTTTGCTTTTAACAAGCGGAGTACTCCAAGAAGCTACACGAGGAAAGTGTAGTTCTGTACCACAAATAAAATCTTTCCAGACTCAGTGTTTACAGCACCTCTGTCTCTTCTGTTCTTGGGAGCCCCTATAGCTGGACTATTAGGAGACTGAATTCCCTTACAGTATAGTAGTTACCACAGACTGTTGGTTGGCCCCAGGATGGTTTAAAATAACTTGCATTAATCCTATTGGTGTTGATTTCTAAAGTTCACAAAACTATTTAGAGGTTTGGTACCATGTTGTATTTCATCCGATACTGGGGGTCAAATTGATTTATCAATGGTAGCAGAAACTGTTCTGCCCTTCTACCTTTTTTTGCTACCTTAGAAGTTTGAACTTCGTAACATTTATTATCATTATCCTCAGGATTTTCTTCCTCTCTTGATCTTTTTCTGATTTTTTTCTTTTTGGTTTCCTTATTTAAGGTCTCACATGTTTTTATTTTTATGGTTCTGTTTCTTATTAATTCCATTTTGTGTTTTTCCTTAGTTCCAGTATTTACATGCTTGAGTACTGTTTTTTTTTTTTTGTTGTGTTTTGTTTTGGTTACCTTCAACAGATTCTTCTGAATTGGAGATACCTTCTATTGTATTTGGTGCTTTTATTTGACCCTGTGCATTTATGGTGGAGCTAGAATGGTCTAAATCTATATCAAGTTTCTGTGCCATTTCTAATTGTTTTTGGTCAAGGACCTGCAGTCTCAGGGAAATCGTATTTAAATCTATCTGTACCTGCAGATTGTGTCTGAATTTGTTGCAGGTAAAGGTGTCCTTAAATATTTTCTGTGTTATCATGTACATATTACATTCAATACGTAACACCCCATAACACCCCAACATCCTTCCAGATTAAGTATTTTTTTTTTTGCTTTTCCATAATGTGATTTTCTTGTATATCCTATTATTGCATGGAGAAGATGCTTACTGTTTATTTATATATATTCCTCTGGTATTATAGACACCAGTAACTTTAAGTACTGTTTCCTAGCTGCACAGGCTAGATCTAGTTTCAGTATTACCAGGCCATATCCAAGGTACTGGGCCCTTACCTTATATAAAAGATTGATACTGCTTCATCTTAGTCTCCCTCTATCCCACTAGACATGCAAGACACGTGCCAAATGTGTGTGTCTTTACACATGTCTTTGCGTGCTTTGCCACATGATCGCCTCGCTCTGGCTCACCCTGCTCGCCAGTAGGCGAGTATATATGTTGTTATCTGACCCAGAAGTGTATCCCTGGGTCATGATCCACTCCAACACCCAAAAACACTCTCATTTAAAATAAAATTAAGTTCTAGACCACCTAGAGTGGTTGTACAGTTAAAACACACAAAGTGCTGTGTTTAGAAAGAAAGTCGGAGGTTAAATATTTAAGTTGTAGTCTCCACGCTCGTGGAAAGAACTACAGCTCCTCTTCCTGTCTGACGAGACAGGGCTCCAATTATTAACTGTTATGATTTATTTACACACAGTTCAGCTTCATTTACAAAAGGTACAATTAGCAGTCTTTCTAGAAGTAGCTCTATTATTTACCAATGTAACATCAATTTGACTTCCTTCTGAAGCAGATTTAAATACTCTCACAACATTAGCTATATCATTTTCATAAAAACTCAGACCCAGAATGTTACAAAAAAGCTGAGTGATATATAGAATAAAGTATGGGGTGCTGTGTATAATGAAGTTTACACACCGAGAGGTGAATGCTACATAAACCCCGAGAGCGAAGCTCAAGGGTTTATTAAAGCATCTAACTTTCGAGGGTGTGTGTAAACTCGAGCTTTACACACACACCCATATTTTATTTTATATAATTGTTGGTCTTCTTTGGGCACAGCAATTATAGAAAATAGATCGCTCCTCGTAGTTAGCGCTCCACTTCAGTTTTCAGTCAGTGAATCAGTAGACAAATTTTCTTTTGGCAGCTTTTATATTTTGTTACAATAGTATTACTAGCCCACATTTGCACAAAATATCACTTTTGTTTTAAAGTGACTTACCACCATGTTTCTCTGGTGGCTGGGATGGGGCTAAAGGAAGCTGCTAAACCAGGAAGGAGCCACAGCAGCGGGCGCATGCGCAGAGCGAGGGGAGGACCGTGCGCGTGTTTATTGTTATAAACGCTCCTTTATAACGGCAAATTATGGCACAGTCCTCTTATGGTAAAAAGGGCAGACCCATTAATTATCATAGTTTTTGCTTGGTTTTGTTTTCCCAGCCAGCATAAGCTAATCTGAATATTGATACAACAACCTCAGTCGATGCAGTTACATTCTCATTATGAAACACTAAATCTGAATATTATGATAGTTGGACAGTTCAGTATCCAGACCCTCAGTTGTTAGATGAGACCAGATTGCATTTTCCAGCAGATGCTTTGTTAATACTGTATAATCCATATTTAAATCATAGTAATAATAATTGCTCAGAGTTTCTCCAAACATACTGAGCAACATGAGCATTTTTGGAAAAAATCAACAAAATATTGCGTTACTGGCATATTCATAAGATCTAATCACAACAAAATGTCATCAGTTGCAATGTCTAACCTAAGAAACTCATTACAGAGAATATTAGCCAATATTCTAATTCTCATCAGGATCATAAGTTATTCCTCTCAAGGTGACAATTGCCTGTTTATCAGCCAAGGGTCTAGAAATTGGATCTACAACTTTTTCATTCTTTTCATAGCAAGAAGGAATAATCTGTTGTATTGAAATATCAGGTGGTGCCAAATGTTCTTGATAAACTTTAGCAGTTAGTGCTTCCTGAACTATACCTGGAACCTCTTTCAGCTCTTCATTGAGTACTGTGGGCTTAGGTATAGTTCCCCCACTGTCTTTACCGTTGTCCCTTCTCTTTTTTTTCCCCTACAGATTTTAGTTTTTTGACATTTGTGGGGACATTCTTAGGCTGATTACAAAGCCTTTTCTTATTCAAATCTGAAGTTATAATGAGCTTCTTTTTTTCTTTTCATTGTTTGTTTTATTTTTAGGAACAATATGGGGTTCTATATTCCCATCATCAATAAAATCAGGAACAGAATTCCCTGTTGCATTAGTGTTGATATCAGTTATTACAGTATTATCTATTGCTTTTCCAGGCTCCACGTAAGTATCTTCTGGGTTCAGAATTAACTTAACAGGATCACAAATTACAAATGAGGGAGAACTGGGGGGATTCTGATTTACCTTAGTAATAGCTGAAAGTTCCTCCAATCTCATAGAATTCAGTGCAACTTCACCGCTTAAGTCAGTGATCTCACTTTTAATCATTACAAGTTGTTCCATAATAGCTACATTTGCAACATGGGGATTCTTTAAGACCTCAGTCAATTTCTCATCTATAAAAGGAGAATAAGTGAGGTGATACACATTCTGTTCAATGATAGAGAATTGTTTTACTAGATCTTCTAGTGCACTTATTGTCTCTTGGAGATCTTCCATAATTTCACTAACTGCCTTATTTTTTGTTAAAGATTTATCTTTATTGGAATACATTGATTTACTTAGAGGTGTAATATCTGGAAGACTATTGTATGATAGTGAAATGATTGGAAAAGTCCTGTGTTAGACAGAGCCATGGGTCTCTCCAAAAGTGACTTTTTTAGATTTTGCATCTTGTAAAGCTGGAGATACACACTCACTTAAGCTATCAGTTACTAGATTGAGAGCTTTATTAACTGAATCTATACTAAAGGGATATTGATTCTCAGAATTTTTCAGTTCCTTATTTCTTTTTTTAGCATGTTTTGCTGTATCTATGCTCAAAGACTGACATGGAGTAGAAGTGTATCTAGTATCATTCATTGCTATTAGAGCCTCAATCTTTGTCAAATGTGGAGTTATCAAAGACTAAGCACCCTTCCCAGCATGAGCTTTGGTATTTTGTTTTTTTAGCTTTATCTACTTTATTTCCCTATAGGGGTTTTATCCGTTTCCCCTTTAGTAGTAGTATTATTGTTGGCATTCGTTCCCCTTTTACAATTTTTTGATTCTTCAATTAGATTCTCAGATAGAAGATCAGTCTGTAATGGTAGTACTAGTACTTTGTTAAACTGTTTTCCTGGTTCTCATTTTTAACTGATAACTAAAGAGATTACTGTATAACTTTGCAAAATTACTTTGACTTTAACTAGTTAGATTGGGCCCAATATATTTTATTAATGTGCTACCTATTTTAAAGTGCTATCTGTTAATAAAGTACACAGATTATTCAACAAATAATAACCAAGAGCACTACAAATATATATATATATATAATGGGACAAAGACAATATATTTGTCCTAATAGCACACTAAAACACTGAATCAATGTATAAAACTTCCAAGATATATATATATATATATATCTACATATACCTATTACTAAATTTGTTTATATTTAAATATAACCAATTCCAATTCCCAACTCCAGTGACTACAAAAAGAAGCTGAAGTAGTCCAAAAGTCCAACAATACTTCAAATCAGTTATATAGTTTTTCAAGTAAGAAAATTATTAAAGATGCCTTTAAACGCCAATCTTGCTTTCCTCTTGGTAGTATGGCCTGCATCTTCCCACAGCAGTAAAAAGCTGGTGTAATAAATTGCCTCAAAAAAATAAGTAAAAAAGACTAAATACCTTCCTTTTATTTCCTGCTAATTTGGCTATTAAGCTATTATAGCCAAGTTATAACTGTATGGACCTCGTATCAAGAAGAGATATTAATTAACCTTAATAACATGTAAAAATATATTAAAATATACAGTAGTCAGAAAACATTTTAATCTGAGTTTATAATACAAATATAATATACCATCATCCTCAAAGAATGAATATGGTGATGAAATTTAGCAATAGAGTACATCCAGCACCAGACCAAGGTCCCCAATATGCCTGGTTCAGTTTTCTATATTGGACAGTCTATGTGTTGTTGTTGCTCTGTACTGCACCTTCTAGTCCATGCAACAAGATTTCATTTTAGCTAGGAAAAAAGGAAAAGAGCCCAAAAATAGAGTGTTTCAGACCTGAATTCTACAAACCAAATTGTAAGCTATAAGCTATATTAAAAAGAAAGGCTCACTCTGAAATATCTCCTGAGTTTATAATTTAGTTAAAATGAGAACCTGTAGCTTTTATTTCAAACTGCAGCACGCTCTACTATTAAAATGTTTTTTTTATTTCATCCACATTAATCCCACTAGAGCACATTAAAATGCTTAACATTACAGTGAATTGTGCGTTATATAAAAAAATAGCTCACTAGGCCACAAGTGCACTGCAAACTTGAAAGCCCCTCACATTGTTAAAATGATAAGTGGCAGAAGAGAAAACTGACTCTGGTAGAACGACACCTCTGTGGATCTCTCAGCACCTCAGCTCTTCTCAAATAATGCAACAATTTGATCCCTAAGACACTAAACATGTGCTATATAAATGCACTATATAAATATCAGAGGGGCAGTCAGTTATTCACACTACACCTGGAAACTTCTAATACTCAATTGCCTAATAGCCACCTATTCCTGTGCCTATATCACATGCACCTCATAGTCCTCTTTTATCTTGTGTGCACAGTTAAGCCACAGAAGCCCTCAATCAGAAATCAACTAAAAACAATCAGTTAAAAAAAAAAACATAACAAGCAAGCAAAATAGGGCACATTTAAAGGTGCATGAGGGAATCAATTAGCATCAGTCAGTGGCAAAGGGAAAACCAAGGGCAAAGAACAATTAATACAATATAGACAACTGAGACAATTAGGAACACCCAAGCTTCCCAAAAACATTCAAGTCACTCAAGTACTGCAGTGCTTTTTTTAATGTAATTTTAAAGAAAAATGCAAAAATTATGCTGCTGAGCTACTGTGATACTAAGTTTTCAGAATTTACAAAACTATTCATATATGTGCTCACTTCCTAGAGGTGTCTATATCCAAAATTTCAAACACCCACACTAATAATGGGGTGTAAGATCTTTGTAGGAATTTTTGCAGAGGAAAAAGAAAGTCCAGAATGAGTAAAAAAAAACTGAACTCTCTATCTGACTTTAGTCTGCAGACAGCGAGTCTGTAGGCTGTATTAAAATAATAAAACTGTCAGATGTAAAGAGCTGATCCGCTTTGAGTCAGCTCACTGTGCTCAATGTGTTAGATACTCAGTAAATAATCAGTTACCTAATATTCACAAATGTTCACAGCCCATAAATTCTCAATCGGAGCCTCAAAATAACTGAGTTCAGAGCTTTTATGGCTCCACCAAAAAGAAACTTGGTTATCCGCTGAAAATAAATGTCAGGAGAGGAGAGCAAGTTCAGTAGTTCAATACTTCAGTATTTCAGTACTTCAGTACTTCTATCTTCAGCACAGCCCAGCCCCAGTGTAGTGCCTTCTGCAAGGCACCTTGCTCCACCAGCGGAAATCAAGCAGCTCCTCCACCAAAGACTCCACTCATCACTCAGGACCTGGGGAGACAGAAGCGCACAGGGCAGACTGGCAGACCAAGATAGGTGCACAAGTAAGATTGGTAAGGCTGATAACAAAATAGTACAGGCAACAGTGGTTTACCTATTATAACAATCAAGAAAGCATTAAGCAGCTCCTGCTCCTGTGACTACTCCACAGTCACATAGTGTCCAGCAGCCATTTAGAAAATGCCCTCCAACCTGCCTCATCATCATCATCATCATGTAGTGGCACTATTGGCAGAAGCAGCAGTAGCTGCAAGAAGCAAGGAACTTTCACTGTTCAAAGGCAGGCAGCATTATGTATTTGTGGTTTTGAAAAAAACACAAAGTGGAACATCGCTTGCTGAGTGGCTGATTCCAGAGTCCTTGCAACCTGAGTTTATAGTGTCTAACAATGTGTCAAATGTCCTGAAAGCAGTAAGGCTTGGTAACTGTACATATGTATCATGCTCTGCACACACTATAAACTTGGTGGTAAAAAACATCATTGACGTAGACGGAAATGTTCAGAACTTGATTGCAGCTGCTCACACTGTGTGCACCCACTTCAGCCATTCTGTCAAATCCCAAAAGTTGTTGTGGTGGGATTCAAAATGAAAATAGCCTCCCTCTCCACCAGATGATACAGGAAATTCCAACCCAGTGGAATTTCACTTACTATGTGCTGCTGAGAATGCTTGAACAACAGAAAGCCATCCATCAGTATGTAGTCCAATATGGCATTGGGAAAGGAGACATAAATATCGGCCTCAATCAGTGCCATCTGATGGAGAATATTTGTTGTGTCCTTAAATCCTTTGAGGGGGCTACCAGAGTGGTAAGTGCCAATGATGCTTGTCTAAGCCAGATACAACCCTTAATTTCACTTCTCAGTCTGACACTAGAGTGTTTTGAGTCACAGTTTCTCAATAAAGAGGACATCAATGCTGCATCACTTGCCAGAAAAATTATAAACAAAATTATAAACACCTTCCTGGGTGATGAGTGCATTATCAATATGTACAAAGCTGAACATTACATTTTGGCCACATTTTTGTATCCTCAGTATAAGGGCACAATTGAATCATTCTTCACACACATGACTGTAAAGACCAAGAATATTATTGAGAACTAGTAACTGAGAAAGTGTCAGGACATGTAGTTGAGAAAAGTAGTACATCAGTCCCTTGTGACCACATTCGAATTCTGCACGAAATCTGGTTGATAGGGAGGGAGCACAATCTGCTGTTGCTGCTGCTGCTGGTACCACCACTACTGATGCTTTTGGCTATCAGACACCAACCTGAACTGCTGCTGCTGCTCAGGTGACTGCTTCTACATCACAAGAAGAGAAACCACTGGAGGACATGCTGTCAGACTTTGGTCTGATAAAGACAGCTGGAAAGGCTAAATCAGCTATTGTGGTACCAGAAGTTCTTGCTGCAAAAATGGTGAAAGATTATATGGAGGAGACTGTGCATGTCACTGCCGGGGATGAACCATTACTCTACTGCCAACAGAAGAAGTCAATGTGGTCTTATTTAACTGAACTTGGAATTGAATACCACTGGTGCCCACCTGCCAGCATATATTCAGAGAGAATGTTCTGTGTTGCTGGAGCAATAGTGAATGACAAAAGAACATGTCTTTCCACAAAAAATGAAGAGAGGCTCAGTTTTCTGAGAATTAACCTGCCACAATTCAAGAACATATGCTGTCCAAAATGTATGCAGGATGACAGCACCCAGATGGCATGTCACACAAATGATGATGATGGTGAGAGGTTCTGTTGCCACTAGCCTTTCCATTTGTCTTTCTTTAAGTAGGTTCTCCAGTCTCCTCCCCCTCCTCTTCTTTAAGTTCTGTTCATTTCTCAAACAAAGGTCTACTGCTGCTTCTCTCATGTGCCACTAAGGCCCAGGTCCAGGTGGGGATTTATTTATTTATTTATTTTTTGCTGCAATGTCCACTTTACCTTTTCTATTTCAGTGCTGTACCCAAGGACATATTCAAGGCCTGGATCCAAAATGGGCCATCGTTCATATACAAACGTTTCATACTAATCTGGAAAATGAAAATAAAACAGTAGAATTAAAAAAAAATTGTGTTCTTATGATTGAGCATTGTGAGAATAAAAATAATTAATCACTGTTCTTACTGTAACCCCTCAACTCGAAGTCCAGACCCCCTGGCCACTCTCTCTTACAAATACAATCCACCCCACCATCCATTGTTAGATCCTCAACCCCATATCTGGTATCATAAAGAAAAAATGCTGATGGTAGACTATTATTTGAGTTACAATTATTAATATATCCAGGATCCCCCTTTTCTCATTTCCAGCAAGCACACTCTGATTCTACTGACTCCCATCCTTCTTAAACCAGATGCCCAGGTATGCCAGTACCCCCCACCTGCCCTTACACATAACCCTCTCACGCCCTTCTCCGAGATATTACGTACAGTGGCAGTTAAAGAAAAGTTTCCTGGTACCAAGGTATACCTCGGTAGGTGCAATATATTGAGCGGTACTGATCAATACCTTGTCAATGCGTCAATGATGCGTTAAGTATGTGGTAAGATATGCCAAGTTCAGAATTAATTTACTCCAATAACCAGCAGCTTAAATGCACTGGGTGATGCTGTTAGTAGTAAAATTTATCTTGTAAAGCTGCAGTTTTCATGTTGTGTCCCCACAGTCCACATCTGCTTGAAGGCTATTGTCAATTGTGATGGTACATGCACTGCTGGCATTTATGATGCAGGGACATTATGTTTCGGTTCTAAACCATTACACAGAAAATTAAATAAAATAAAAATAAAGATAATCTGTTAAACTCCCATGAGCTGTCCCACTAGAACAGAGATTATTCCTTCATCTCCCAACTGTATCCAGCAATGGGAGTCCGGTCAGAAGAATGACTGAATTTTTAATTTTTTTTTATTTTTATGTTTTGTCATTGCTGTCTCTCCAGCCAGCAACAGAGTAATAAAGACTGCTGCAGGGTACTGCTTTGATAACAGCTAGGAAACTATAGGGCTGTGTGTGTGTGTGTATGTGTGTGTGTGTGTGCGCACGCACGCAAACATGGTGACTGTGTTGGGGGAATGCAATAGATATCTACAGTTCTTACCTTATCTAATTGTTCTTCCATTTAATTAAATGAGTACATCCAGCGACTGTCAACGTATTGCCAAGTTAAATGGGATCACTTAAATTGCTATTAAAAAGAGTAATTAAGCATGGCCTGGCAATTGGCAGCAACATTATACTTTTATCAGAAGTCTTTTACCTTGAATTGAAAAAACATATTGGCCCAGATATTCAAAAGGGTTGCTCCATGCGCAACAGGGTTGCGCATGCGCAAGTCCTACATTGCGCCATTCTGCGATATTCAGCAGGAGGCAGTTGCTCCACTGGCAACAGGTTGCGCAAAAGAGCAATGCAAATGAATGCATGCTCAACAGGAGGGGGAGGAACCATGCATAACCTGCGCAACCTGATATTCAGTCGGGTTGTGCAGAGTTGTGCATGCGCAACCCCCAACCTGCGCCTGCAACCTTGAGCCAAAAAAAGGATCAAGTTGAGGCCACCCACAGGTGAACTGCTACATTGCAGGGCACCAACACAGCAACTACCACCCTGGCTGGCCCCAACTCGGTCCCTGTGCCCCCACCAGCCCGATCGCGGGCATCACAGTTATGAAACCCCCGCACATCTCCACAGCCCCATCGCGGGCAGGTACAATACATGAACCCCACACATCTCCACAGCCCGATCGCGGGCAGAACCGTATGAACCCCCAGTGCCCGATCGCGGGCAGAGAATGTAACCCTCCCCCAACCGAATAACTCCCTGGTGGTCCAGTGGACCATAAAGCCCGATCCACGGGCAGAATGTCTAACACAACTGCAAACATCTCCCTGGTGTCTAGTGTCCCCCCACCCCACAAAGCCCCTCCACCCGCTCCCCGCGGCGGCGACAACAGCATCCACCCGCCTGCCGCCCGCGCGCCCGCCGACTGACTGTCGGTAGGGCTGCATGCCCATTGGTGCAGAGCTACAGCCAATGGGCGTGCAGCATGCCGTCCCATGACAGTCAGATTTGTGAATGATCATTCGCAAATCTGGACTGGTGGTGAGAGGAGGGCTGAGCCAGTCGCCGGCTCCATTCTGGGGATCTATATGGATGGGCAGGTTGTCACTGGGGCAGGAGGGGCCACTAGACTACCAGGAAAATTACGGTATTGCATTTTACGATGGGTCGGGAGCGGTGCTTGGGGGCCACTAGACTACCAGGGAATATTACGGTATTGCATTTTATGATGGGTCGGGAGCAGTGCTTGGGGGGGCACTAGACTACCAGGGAAAATTAGTGTTTGTATTTTAGGACGGGTCAGGAGCGGTGCTTGGGGGGGAACACTAGACTACCAGAGAGTGGTAACAACACATGTGGAAACAGGGACTAGGATGGCTGTGAAGGGCTGCCTGGCCCAGCCTGTCTGCCCAGGTCCCTATATGTTGGATGGCTGCACTGCACAGCCCAGTGACCCTACAGCTGACAACCCACCCCCCATCCCCAGCAGGTTTGCCTTATGCCTGCCCCATGCATACATGTGTTCCAACCACACCTGCTGTGGGCTGCCTCTGTTGGTGTGGAGTGGGGGCATCATCCAGGGCATGTGTGGCCACTGGTAGTATGTGTGTATACAGCTATATATATATATATATATATATATATATATATATGTGTGTATATGCATGTGTCACTGTATTAATCTATAGTTATAGAGTTATAGATCACTACGGATCTATATATCTCATTATGTACTGCTTGCAGTGCTACATAGCTATGTTGTATGCACTGCTGGTACCTGCCAGCGCACAGTTCCTGCTGCTGTCAGCTTGTACATCCATTCCAACCAACAGGGGATGCTGTGGGCATGCCTTGTCCTGCAGCATCCAGCCTGTACTTCCATTCCGACCAAAAGGGGGAGCTTTGTGCTTCATGCAGTAGCACCAGGCAAACTGTATGGTAATGTATGCTAGGCAGCACCTAATGAGATGCAATTATACCTGTCTGCCCACGGATTACCTAAGTAGGCTCATTTGCATGGGAGCTTTGAATATAGCTCCAGTTTGCCCCGGGCTAACCAGTTTGCACCAGGCTAATGTGTTAGCGCTGTGCAATCAGGTTAGCCCCAGGCAAGCCTCACTTCAGCATAGCACATTTTTGCAGTGTGTGGCTTATATTATTGTTTGCAGTCATACCTCTCAACTGTCCCTGATTTTCAGGGACGTCCCTGATTTTACCTCAAAATCTTACTCTGTCCCTACTAAACATTGTGTTTCTGTGGCCAAACAGTGGGGGCATACCTCTCAAGTGTCCCTCATTATGAGGGACATCCCTCATGTTGCCCCTTAAAATTGCTCTGTCCCTCATCCGTCCCTCATGGAAAAGGTGCTGCCCACAGAGAGAATGTGCTGTATATTCAGATTTTAAAGCAGAAACTCTAAATATTCTGAAATACTCAATCCAAAATAAAACTTGTACAAATAAACACTATGGTTTTCACAGTGTTCTGAACTTGTATCTCCATGTTTGAGGATGTGTCCCTCATTCTGAGTGTCTGTGTCCCTCATTGTCCCTCATTTTGAGTGTCCAAAAATGTCCATGTCCCTCATTTCAGTGACAAAAGGTTGAGAGGTATGAGCGGGGGTTGTAAGCATATAATACTGTCAAACATTAATGTTACTGATGCGTTCTTCCTTAGTAAATGCATTCTACACTACACCACTTATCCTACTAGCTTCCTGAGTGGATATCACCAATATTTAGGATGTGTCCCTGATTTTAAACCTTTGTCCCTGATGTTTTTAATCCTTGTCCCTGACTGATGAGGCAGGGGGTTGAGAGGTATATTAGCAGCAGCTGTGAAATGTCTCTGTGCAATCACACACAATGTTCTCCACCTGCAACACTGGCTTGCTACAGAGTCTGATGAGCTGCAGTTGCAGTTTGCACTTCCCTGTTGCTAAATTCAGTGCTGTCTTATTTCCAGGCTATTTTTGCCCTGCACTCCCAGACCAGTTTGCCCGGCTTCCTTAGACTGCTATATTCAGCAGGATTAGCACTGGGCTATTTCCTTTTGAATATAGCTTGCTTTGTGCTCCGGGCTAAGTTTGCCCACCGGGCAGTGCTAATTTAGCCCCGGGGCAAAGTTTTGAATATCTGGCCCCTGGTATTCTAGGAATAAAGGCAGCATTGATAAAGCAAAATATTGTAAAACTGGTAAATCCTTAGTCAATGGTATGTCTCTATGGATATAATCCATAGAGAATTTACAAGTATTGCTTACCAATGTTACCATGTAAGGTGGAATCAGTCTAGTTTCTTGTTCCCCCATACCCTCACGTGGGTACTTATAATCCAGCAAACACGTGACAATTAAACCAGAAAGACACAACCTTATATGAATGGTCAGGGGAACATTTATCATGGCAAACATGGTAAACCTAATTCTCAACTTGCACTCTATACTAATCTTAAAATTAATTAACCATGGGACAACCAATAAACATTTAAAATGCCCACCCTTCACAGATCTGCAATGCAAACCAGAATATCTAAATATACTTAGGTAAAAAAAAATATAAACAGTTGCTTAAGTACCCAAATACTGTAGAACTTGAAATTTTCACTGTCGAATAATTTGCACTACTTTCGCTGAGACACCAATTTGCATGAAAATAAATTTGCGTTAACTAGCACTTTTAGTATTTTTTCCATTATCATGAATGCGGTGATTATGACATAGCACTAAAATAAATTTATACAATTATGGTTGCATTTGTGTTTGCGCTAAATTTACTTTGCGTGAAAATAACTAGTTCTACAGTATGCACTATAAATCATTAATCAATTAAATTGCAATGTTAAACCTAATACCTGACTTTTTTAAAGTTAATAGAGTCTAAGGCTAACACAGTTTCTCCACTGAGTGGCACAGCCACTCATGCTTGTGCTACATGCTCTCGCTGTGTGGTGAGCACCCATTTTTTAAAGGGACCAGAGCCCCACCTCCAGAGACAACCCTGTGTAATGATTAGCCCACTGCTAAGCCCCCACACAACATGGTTGTTTGAATGCCTCAGGCAATGATCTGATGTGACTGCAGTAATAAATGTTACTTGACCCCAGATTACAAGTCCAGCATCCATCATGGTGCGGGGGGGGAACAGCAGGAGCATTCAGTGTAGCACTCACCCACAGGACACAGCAGGTTTGATGGTTCTATCTACTGTGCAGGTACCTCAACAAAAGCAGGCAGTTCATAGTTACCAGCAGTTGGCGTGTTAGATGGAAATTAGAGGGTACAGACCTGTTAACATTCACATTGTGTGGCAAGCGCCCAATTTTTAAAGGGCCAGAGCCCCACCTCCAGAGATAATGCCACATAATTATTGGCACACCACTAAGCCCCCACACAACGCAGTTGTTCGAATGCCTCAGGCAATGATCTGATGTGACTGCAGTTATAGATGTTACTTGCCCCCAGATTACAAGTCCAGCATCAGTTCTATCGTGGTGCAGGGGGAAAATGGCAGGAGAAGTCAGTATAGTGCTCACCCACTGGACACAGCAGTTTCAGTGGCTCTCTCTACTGTGCAGGTACCTCATCAAAGCAGGTAGTTTGTAGTTACCAGTAGTTCACATGTCATATGGAGAGTAGAGGGCACAGATTTGTTAGTATTCAAACTGTGTGGTGAGCACCCATTTTGTTATATGGACCAGTGCCCCACCTTCAGAGACAACCCCGTGTAACGACTGGCCCACTGCCAAGCTCCCACACAATGTGGTTGTCCGAATGTCTCAGGCAATGAGGAGGCAGTATAGTGCATTGGTTTATAGCTCTGAGCTGCAAACCTGGAGACCTAGGTTTGAATCCCACAGCCCCCACTTGCATACTGTGTGACCCTGAGCAAGTCACTTAACTTCCTTGTGCTCCCAGGTCACACCTGTAAATAAACTTTCAGCTTAGTGTGTCTCTCCTGGTAACAAAAAAAATGATCTGATGTGACTGCAATTATAGATGTTACTTGCCCCAGATTACACCCCCACAGGACACAGCAGCTTTGGTGGCCCTCTCTACTGTGCAGGTACCATGTCAAAAGCAGGTAGTTCACAGTTACCAGCAGTTAGCATGCCAGATGGAGAGCAGAGGGTATAGACTTGTTAGTACCATAAAATAATTTACTTTCTATGTAAGATTATTGGGATGACATTTTTCTAAATAAAGATGTCATAATGGTGATGAATTGTTATGAAAATGGTTGTGTGTTAAACGAGAACATGTAATGTTGGTAAGAATATGAAACTGTTTCTCTCTGTGAGTTTGCTCTCACCGAGTATTTGCATCCATATCCACAGTCCATCAGAGATAAGGGACTCAGAGCTCTGAAGTGTTGCCTCTGGCACGGGGTTTAAGAATTTGTGCAAATTGTGACTTCTTCTCCAAAGTTATCTGGCTAAGCCTGAAGAGGAAACAAATTCTCTGCATTTAATTTTCATGGAACTCTATGTACTGTAAACTTCACTTTTCTTGTCAACTATCATAACAATCACATCATTCTGAAACCATGAAGATAGCATAATGAGATGTTTGATTCCACTACATTAATATAGCTTACATTATAAAGTATGGTGACACAAGTACAATTCACCGGGTGCTGAGATGTAATGGTGACAATTTAGACTCAATACATATCTTGAAACTTGATCATTTATCTGCAACCCATGCAGCACAGTAATCCCTCCCTCTGATTCTGTTATATAATGTATATACTCCCTCAATAATGCAGACTGCCTTATCAGCAGACAAAATACCATTACCCTCTTCGAACCAAGCTTGTCTGCTATTCAACAACCACTTAAATTAAACATGCAAAATGCAATTTTGGTTTCATATTAAGCAAAGTATACCATAGGATTCTGAGTGTATGTCTATTCAGAATATGATGAATATGTTGCCCCTGTATAATACACAGTTATAATTCCCAGCAGAACTAATGTTTTAATACAAAACAAAACAGCTATCCAGAAGCAGAAGCAAACATAAACAAATTGCAGACCAGCCATCCTTTATGGAGATTACAAGAAGTCCACTGTAATGTAATAATCATATTCACTCCTCTTGTGAGGCTGAGGCCTTTGTATCACACTCATGATTTTTGCCACTTGTGTGTTACAGCTGTCATCTTCATATGTGAAGGTGCATGATTATCACACTACAACTAACACATTAGATATTCTTTATATACTCTGTCTCACTGGGTGTATTATTCTGGTTAAACAATTAATGTAGAGACTCAATAGGTTTCACAGTATGCCCTGGGGCTGGACAATTTGGAAAGTCTTAGGTTCTAGTCCTACACCAGAAACTTGGGACAAGACCCAGTATTAATACTGTATGGGGCACTAGGAGGTGCTGCACTGTTGAGGTGCTGTATAGAAGAGATATTATACTGATGTCCCTTCTGAACATCTCTGGTGTATGTCCAGGTATAAGTTAAAAGTTGAGAACAAGGAGCAGCAGCACAAGGGTATGGGTGTGCAATTAAATTAATAACAGTAGGTAGGAAAAAAACTGGGGCTCACCCCTCCATCTTGATGAGTCCTGTATGTTACCAACACAGACCACAATGTCTTATGCTTCCACATCTGAAGAATGTTACAGTCGAAGCAGGTTGATTTGTGTACAAACAGGTAGATATTGTTTGGACAAAAGAGTGCAAACAGTGGGTCATGTCAAAGTTCATTGAATTTGGAAGCATAAGATGGTGTAGTGTGTTGTGGTAACATGACAGATGGATGAGTGACAGTTTTTTCATACCTATAAGTTGAAAGTTCCATGACACATGCATAGATTTCCTTTGTGTTTTGGGCAACAGTCCCTATTTTGATAAAACAGCTTTGTGTAAGTAATAGTAAACATTTTTATTTTAGTCAGATTTTGAATGTACACCATTAAGGCAACAGTGTCCTGTTTACTAGGTGGTCCTCAATTCACAAATTAAGACTAGTTACAGCAAAAATCCATAATACAATATCAGTTAACGCAAAGTAACCCACCTCCTGAGATGAACCTGGAAACAAGCCATCACAGGTAACTGAGCTTTTCCTCTTCCATAATTACAAATAAATAAGTGCATTTGATATTAAATTTAATAGCAGTATATGAAATTGGTATTATAAATTAAACGATATTTCTTTTAACATGAAGACAGAAAAAAAGTCATATACATAAAGATGCATTTATATATGTTTGCTCTTGATGAAAAGAGGAAGCATAACATTTATAATTATTATTGATGTTGCATCTGTACAAATAAGTCTCCAACTCTTAGGCTTTCTCTGTATGTACTGTATCGTCGAACTTGATGTGGAACTTATGTAAAAGAGTCCCTGACTCATAGGTAATTGTGATCCGAGAACTCAATAAATAAGAAAATAAATAAATAAATCTTGAGTGTTTCATTCATTTAATTGTATTCTCCAAGAACAGAAGAGCAACAGTTTGAAACATTTTTAAAAGTCACAACAGATTAAGAACTCAAAGGAAGAGCACTGAGTCTTCAAAACCTTAATGTTTCAGAATACTCTAACCCTTTATTTGAAACAGTCTGGACAGGTATTCCGTCTCACTGAAAACTTATGAAATGGCAAGAAAAATTCCTGGGCTCTGATTTGTCAGTGCTGACCTTCAACAATGATGTTATCCGAACACAACATCACTCTTATTCAAAAAGGAACTAAAGGACTCTTCAGAAAAACAGAACAAATCAAAAAGGAACTAAAATGTACTTTAAAATGTATTTTTTCAGTTTTTTTCTTTTACTAGCACACCATTTCATAATTGCAATATTGCACTCCAGGGCATGTGTGGTGTGAATAATAATGTCACTTCTCAGGTGTAGGAGGCAACTACCTGTGGCATGTGTTATCTCAGTACTACACACACCCTGTTGTGCATTATTGCTTAAAAAGAAGCTGATGAAGCAGTGATGGCATTCCCTGCAGCAATTGGAAAGGCAATATAATCTGTAATCATGGAGTACTAAACTGTGGCCAGGATATCCCAGATTTGAGTTCCAACACAACAACTGGCTCACTGTGACCTTAAGTGAGTCACTTGACCTCCCTTTACTCCACTTCTGCCAGCTGTATAACTGGGTAGCAGCAGGTTCTATAAAAGAGGTTTTGCATCTCAGTTAACAAATGATTTGGTTTATTTTGGAAAGACATGAGGTATACTACATATACTACTGCTGATCTTGGGCTTCCAGTGGGTACACCTGGGAAACTAACTGATTTTATCTTAGTGTATTATTTCCTGGTGAAATGTTTTAATAAAGAAAAAAAGTGGGGTTATTCAAAGCAAATTGATTGAAAAGAAATATACTATCTGTTGTCATTATGCATCTGTTCTGCACATGGGCAGGATTAGATAGACAACCAGATTTAGACTGTAAATATTCTACCATCAAAACCTTGCTAATATTTTTAGTTTTAAAGTCCATGCACTTGTAGAAAGTGCAATATAAGTGGTGTCAAATAACTGATAATGTGAGATATAAAACCCTCATCCATTTTTGCTTTATCTTATCCCAGAGGCATTTATATCTTTTGTTCTTCTACAGCAGTAAAATGTGTTACAATTTTAAAATACATTTACTATTTTTTTATTCTTCCACCACCCCCACACACACACACAAATGCATTAAAATTGAAGACTACAAATTAAGAATCATGGGAATCATATATATTTTTTTAGATTAAAGGTTATAATAGGGAAACTTACAGCACAAAAACTATGAGAACTATCAACATAAACATGTAAAGTACTGAAGAAAATAATGGAAAGGAAGATATTTTAATGAAAAATTCAAAATGCAGTACAAAAGGTAGACCCTAATTTCATCAGTGTTGCTTACAATTGCACTGGCTATTAAGCTGCCAATATCAGCATATGCTCAAAATGTTACACAATTCGAGGGACTTCCTTTAAGAAAAGTATTGATGTTGTGGATGGCTGTTTTGATTGGCATTTAGATCCTTATTTTGCAGTGTGCCTCATGTTTGCAATATTTATAGAGAGAGAGAGAGAGGCAAAGTTACATGGTGCACACGCACCAATAAAAAGTTAATTCCAGGTGTGACCCCTGTACAGCATCCACCAATGCCATCTTGGATATTGAAATATCAGATTGCATATACCAGCAAAAAGGGAACGCCTTCAGACTTGAGAGTCCCTTAAATACTTCTAAACTCAGAAGTGGGAAACTTGTTATATAGTACATTCAGTAAGGATTTCCTTCCTTTGGTGTATGTATGGTATTATGTGTTTACCAGCTCTGATGCTGTGTTGCAAAGAAGGTAGACACCTATACTGCATATATGGATAAAAAAAGAAATTAAGCTATAGAAGTGCAATGGCAGTGGCTGTGCAGATACAACTTTTTGTTTCCTCCTTGAATCTGTAGAGCATCTTTCAGTAGCACATCTGCCTTTTTATCCACCATTAAACTCTACAAGAATAAATTAACAAGACAATTAACACTGATTTTACTGTGCCCCTAAATGCATTATCTGAAAAAAAAACCCTGCAGAGTTCCATATCTACACTTGGACAATCAAATGCTGCATTGTATTTTTTTTCTGTCTTTTTTGTTGTTTGTTTGTTTGTTTTGTAACTAAAGGTTGTTTTTGTAACATTAGTTTTTGTTTAGTGACATTGTAGCAATTCATACATCTTCAAAGTGCTCAAAGTTATTCTGTATCTCTTTCAAAGGTAAGAATGTACCCTTTAGTTAATGTCCTTACTAATGGCTACAATGTTACAAAAAAAAGAAATGTTACAAACACAAATGTTTAGTTACAAAAAAAATCCCTACACTCCTGCTTCTGATTTTCCTAGCAGCCAAATGGAACTCTGCAGGTTTCGTTCAGATAATTCAGTGAAGGGCACACTAAAACAGCCTTAATTAGATGGTTAAGTTAATTTATTCTTGTAAAATTTAATGCTGGATAAAACTGATATGTTCTCCATCAAGGAGCAGCATTCAAATGTTTATTTATGTGCTGCTTGGTATAGTGATTCAGGGAACCAGGAACTTCTTGTCTTGATTTACAAGGTCTCTGATTGGTCAGTGTTCTACAGAAACCATTCTGTCAGTTAGGGAAGGGTGAGAGGTTGTGAGGGAAGCCCACACCTGCATGCTGTGTGACGCTTAGGAAACATAGAAACATAGACTTGGACAGCAGCCCATTTTCCTACCTATTGAATAAATTGCAGATGCTAGTTAACCAACAGACTGCTTCACCCTATCTCCCACTATAAATGCCTTATGTCTGTCCCATGCATTCTTGAATTACCCACTGTTTTGGACCCCACAACCTCCTCATGGAGGCCATTCCATGCATCCACCACCCTTTCTGTAAAAAAACGTCCTCACATTGCCCCTGAGCCATCCATCATCGATCTTCAAATTGTGCCCCCTTGTTCTTGCACATCTCTTTTTCTGAAAGATGCTACTCTCTTGGACTTTATTGATTGCCTTGAGGTACTTGAAAGTTTCTATCATGTCCCCCCACCCTTTCCTTGAGGGTATACAGTACATATTAAGCTTTTTTAGTCTCTCTTCGTATAGTTTCTTGTGCAGACTCTGCACCATTTTAGTTGCCCTCCTCTGGACAGCCTCCATCCTATGTCCTTGCAGAGATGGGGTCTCCAGAACTGCATGCAGCACACCAGATGGGGACTCACCAACTGTCTGTACAGAGGGATGAAAACTTCCTGTTTTCTACTGTTGATGCTTCTCCCTATGCATCCTAGTTTCCCCCAAGCCCTCCTTACTGCCTTCTCACATTGCCTGCCTACCTTTAGGTCTTCTGCAATGACTACCCCAAGATTTCTTTCCATTTTTTTTGTTGTTGTTAGTACCTCTCGCCCATTATGTACTCTTCCTTTGGATTTTTGTTTCCCAGGTGCATTACTTTGCACTTATTTGTATTGAATCCAAGCTGCCTTACGTTTTGATCATTTCTCCAACCTTGCCTAGTCCCTTTTCATCCTTTCCACCTCCCTTGTGTATCAACCCTGTTGCAGATCTTTGTGTCATCTGCAAAGAGGCATACTTTTCCTTCCAGTCCCTTTCCAATGTCACATATAAAGACATTAAAGAGAGATAGGCCACAGTACTGAACCCTGCAGTACCCCACTAGTAACCCAATTTTCTTCAGAGTCAACTCCGTTTACTATTACCCTCTGTGTCCTGTTGTCCAGCCAATTTTTTTATCCAGACTACCATCCTGGAACCCAATCACAGGCAGGCTAACTTATTTAAGAATCTTTTGTATGGGACTGTGTCAAATACCTTGCTAAAGTCTAGGTACTATAGGCCATGTCCATAGCCCCTCCCTGGTCTGCTACTTTGGTCACCCAGTCAAAGAAATCTATTAGAGGCATCTGACATGACCTTCCCACTGTAAATCCATGCTGCCTTGGGTCCTGTGCCCCGCTGGCCTCTAGGTTCTCAACTATTCTTTCTTTTAGAAGTGATCCCATTATTTTCCCTACCACTGCAGTCAAACTAACAGGTCTGTTGTTTCCTGCCTCTGCCTTGCTCCCACTTTTGTGAAGAAGAATCATATCTGCCCTCCTCCAGTCCTCAGGTACCACGTCCTCCTCCCATGATTTGTTAAAAAGGGTAGTCAGTGGTGTCACTAGTTCTCCCCTTAGTTCTTTTAGAATATAGAAACATGGAAACATAGACTTTGATGACAGATAAGGACCACTTGGCTCACCCTGTCTGCCCATTTCTTTACCTAATGGATATGTTGCAGATCCTAGTTAACCAACAGCCTACTTCTTCCTACCCCCCCACCAGAATTGCGTTATGTCTGTCCCATGCATTCTTGAATTCCCCCACTGTTTTTGACACCACAACCAGGAACTTCTTGTCTTGATTTACACGGTCTCTGATTGGTCAGTGTTCTACAGAAACCATTCTGCCAGTTAGGGGAGGGTGAAAGGTTGTGAGGGAGGCCGACACCTGCATGCTGTGTGATGCTTAGGAAACATAGAAACATAGACTTGGACAGCAGCCCATTTTCCTACCTATTGAATAAGCTGCAGATGCTAGTTAACCAACATACTGCCTCCTCCTATCTCCCACTATAAATGCCTTATTTCTGTCCCATTCATTCTTGAATTACCCACTGTTTTGGACCCCACAACCTCCTCATGGAGGCCATTCCATGCATCCACCACCGTTTCTGTAAAAAAACACTTCCTCACATTGCCCCTGAGACGTCCATCATCGATCTTCAAATTGTGCCCCCTTGTTCTTGCACATCTCTTTTTCTGAAAGATGCTACCCTCTTGGACTTTATTGGTTCCCTTGAGGTACTTGAAAGTTTCTATCATGTCCCCCCCCACCCTTTCCTTGAGGGTATACATATTAAGCTTCTTTAGTCTCTCTTCGTATAGTTTCTGGTGCATACTCTGCACCATTTTAGTTGCCCTCCTCTGGACAGCCTCCATCCTGTCTGTGTCCTTGCAGAGATGGGGTCTCCAGAACTGCATGCAGCACACCAGATAGGGTCTCACCAACTGTCTGTACAGAGGGATGAAAACTTCTTGTTTTCTACTGTTGATGCTTCTCCCTATGCATCCCAGTTTCTCCCCAGCCCTCCTTACTGCCTTCTCACATTGTCTGCCTACCTTTAGGTCTTCTGCTATGACTATCCCAAGGTCCCTTTCCATTTTTGTTGTTGTTAGTACCTCTCTCCCATTATGTAATCTTCTTTTGGATTTTTGTTCCCAGGTGCATTACTTTGCACTTATTTGTATTGAATCCAAGCTGCCTTACTTTTGATCATTCCTCCAACCTTGCCTAGTCCCTTTTCATCCTTTCCACCTCCCTTGTGTATCAAACCTGTTGCAGATCTTTGTGTCATCTGCAAAGAGGCATAATTTTCCTTCCAGTCCCTTTCCAATGTCACGTATAAAGACATTAGAGGATAGGCCCCAGTACTGAACCCTGCGGTACCCCACTAGAAACCCAACTTTCTTCAGAGTCGACTCTGTTTACTATTACCCTCTGTGTCCTGTTGTCCAGCCAATTTTTTTATCCAGCCTACCATCCTGGAACCCAATCACAGGCTGGCTAACTTATTTATTAATCTTTTGTGTGGGACTGTGTCAAATTCCTTGCTAAAGTGTAGGTACTGCAGGCCATGTCCATAGCCCCTCCCTGGTCTGCTACTTTGGTCACCCAGTCAAAGAAATCTATTAGAGGCATCTGACATGACCTTCCCACTGTAAATCCATGCTGCCTTGGGTCCTGTGCCCCGCTAGCCTCTAGGTTCTCAACTATTCTTTCTTTCAGAAGTGATCCCATTATTTTTCCTACTACTGCAGTCAAACTAACAGGTCTGTTGTTTCCTGCCTCCGCCTTGCTCCCACTTTTGTGAAGAAGACTCTCATCTGCCCTCCTCCAGTCCTCAGGTACCACGTCCTCCTCCCATGATTTGTTAAAAAGGGTAGTCAGTGGTGTCACTAGTTCTCCCCTTAGTTCTTTTAGAATATAGAAACATGGAAACATAGACTTTGATGACAGATAAGGACCACTTGGTCCACCCAGTCTGCCCATTTCCTTACCTAATGGATAAGTTGCAGATCCTAGTTAACCAATAGCCTACTTCTTCCTACCCCCCCACCAGAATTGCCTTATGTCTGTCCCATGCGTTCTTGAATTCCCCCACTGTTTTTGATGCCACAAGCTCCTCAGGAAGGCTGTTCCATGCATCTACCACCCTCTCCATGAAAAGATATACTTCCTCATGTTGCTCCTGAGCTGTCCCCCCCCTTATCTTCAAATTTTGCCCCCTTGTTCTTGCACATCTCTTTTTCTGAAAGATGCTACCTTCTTGGACTTTGTTGATTCCCTTGAGGTACTTGAAAGTTTCTATCATGTCCCCCCCTCTCCCTCCTTTCCTCGAGGGGATACATATTAAGATCCTTTAGTCTCTTCCTATGGCTTCTGGTGCAGAGCCTGCACCATTTTAGTTGCTCTCCTCTGGACTGCCTCCATCCTGTCTATGTCCTTGAGGAGATGGGGTCTCCAGAACTGCACACAGTATTCCAGATGGGGTCTCACCAACTGTCTGTATAGAGGGATAACAGATTCCTGTTTTCTACTAGTGATGCCTCTCCCAATACATCCCAGTATCCCACAAGCCTTCCTTACTGCCTTCTCACATTGCTTGTTTACCTTTAGGTCATCTGATATGACTACCCCCAGGTCCCTTTCCATTTTTGTTATTGTTAGTACCTTCCCCTCCAGTGTGTACTCTTCCCTTGGGTTTTTGTTTCCCGGGTGCATTTCTTTGCACTTCTTTGCATTAAATCTAAGTTGCCATACTTTTGACCATTCCTCCAACCTTGCCAATTCCCTTCTCATCATTTCCACCCACCCTTGTTTATCAACCCTGTTGCAGATCTTGGTGTCATCCACAAAGAGGCATACTTTTCTTTCCAGTCCCTCTGCAATGTAACTTATAAAGACATTAAAAAGGACCTGTTCCAGTACTGAACCCTGCAGTACCCACTACTAACCTCCCTTTCTTCGGAGTGGACTCCATTTACTATTACTCTCTGTGTCCTGCTGTCCAGCCAATTTTTTACCCAGGCTGCCACCCTGGGCCCCACTCCCAGGCTGGCTCATTTGTTTTTTAATCTTTTGTGTGGGACTGTGTCAAATGCTTTGCTAAAGTCTAGTTAGGCCATGTCCACTGTTCCTCCCTGGTTTACTTCTTTGGTCACCCAGTCAAAGAAATCTCTTAGATTTGTCTGACATGACCTTCCCACTGTGAATCCATGCTGCCTTGGGCCCTGTGCCCTGCTGGCATCTAGGTACTCAACAATTCTTTCTTTCAGAAGTGATTCTAACATTTTCCCTAACACTGAGGTCAAACTAACAGGTCTGTAGTTTTCTGCCTCTGCTTTGCTCCAACTTTTGTGAAGGAGAATCACATCCACCCTCCTCCAGTCTCTGGGGTAAATCCTGTCAGGCCCCATTGCCTCATCCACCTTGAGTTTTAGGAGTTCTTTCAGGACCCTGTCTTCTGTGAATGGACTGGTATCGACCCCCCTATCCAGAGTGCTTCTAACATTTGATTTAGGTACGTCCCACTCCTCTTCTTTTGTAAATACTCAACAAAAGTATTAATTCAGTATCTCTGTATTTTCACTGTCATCCTCTGCCCACACCCCTCCCCTTTATTAAGCCTCACTATCCCTCCCTTGGTCTTTCTTCACTCAATAATCTACCTATAAAAGGTTGTATCTCCCTTCTTAACTGAGTTGGCTATCTTTTCCTCAGTTTGGGCCTTTGCTATTCTGACTGCCTTCCCCACTTCCTTCTACTTTAACTGGTACAGTTCTCTGTCCTGCTCCTTCTGTGATTCCATATACTTTCTGAATGCTATCTTTTTCTCCCTAATCTTCCCCACCACCTCTTTTAAGAACCATAGTGTTTTTTTTTCCTTCATTTTGTTTTGTTTGCTTCACACAAAAGCTTGTTGCCTTCTTTTAGTACACTAGTCTGGGATGTGTTGGGGTGCTGGCCTTGCATGAATCACCTATGCTGCCTCTCTGCATCATGACCTCCACCCCTTCACCAATCTCCCAGTTTCACCTACTGCTGCTAGATGCTGTAGGGAGGTCAAAATTATGAGGAGGTGGTGGGTGGGTAGGTGGGTCATTGTTGGTAGGGGGCAGCTGAGGAGGGGGGTGGTGAGTGGCATTGAGGTTGTGAGGTCTGGAAGATACCCTGGGTTTAAACTGGGCTGAGGGTGATGCCAGACGTGTTTGGTTCCTGTACCCAGGTGTCCCACTGAACCAAGTGGGCAGGTAGCCAGAGGGCCGACTGCCTCCTCTAATCCTCTTCTGGTGGTACTGTGTAATACCAGATCAATAAGGAACAAGACTGCTATTTTTGCAGATTTGATTTCCTCTGTCAACCTGGCTTGCATTTCGGAGACCTGGTTGGATGACAATGCTGGTTCTGTTTTAGAGGCTGCCTTTCTCTGGCATAAGCAGTTGCTTCTGTGATCCATCAGCATGGCCACACATTTGATCTGGTTTTCCATGTGGATCTTGGGGTTGATAACCTCATGATTGATTGGCTCTCTTGGTCTGATCATTGCACTGTGAGGTTCATGTTTGGGGGCCCCCGATTGTTCTTTCCCTGTGGAGATGGCCAGCTACCACCCTTTCAGGGATTTGCACCCAGAAGAACTTCTGGTGCTGGCTGACCTATCTAGAGTTGAGGCCGCTTGTGTGACTGGCACCAGTGAGGCAGTGGCCACCTACAATAAGGTGATGGCTGAGGTACTAGATGCCATCGCACTGATCTGTATATGACCCCAGTCCTCTTACTTGAGTTTCCCCTGGTTTGATGGTTATCTCAAGGTGATGAAGATCAAGGGTTGGAAGTTGGAGCATAACCAGCAGAAGATCCAGCTGGAGGCTGACAGACTGATCCTGCATGCTCACTATGGTGAGTACCAGGATGCAATCTCCAGTAAGAAGGCAGAATTCCTGTCCTGGGAGATTGTGGCAGGAAGGAACGGATCATCTCAGCTTTTTTGGACTGTGAATAGGCTTCTCCATCCTGCCTGTCTACAGCTGAAGAAGACTTTTTCATCCACCTTGTGTGAAGAGTTTGCTCAGTTCTTCTCTGATGGAAAGTAATCTATCCAGTTGAGAATTCTGTTAGGGAGGCCTGTGCCTTGCAGTGGTCAGACTACTAGGAGCAGAGGCACTGCTACAATCTGGGAGAAGTTTAGGCTAGTGAAGATGGCTGTGGTGACTGAGGTGATCTTAAAGCTGAAGCACACATTATGTGAACTGGTCTCAGCCCCTACGCATTTCTTAATGGGATGCACCGGAGCTGTTGACCTGGTGTTTGCCAGGATTGCCAGGTGCTCGATGGTGGAGGGGGTATTCCCAGTGGCTTTGAAAGAAGCACTGGTAAGACCCCTTCTTAATAAGTCTCCGCTCAACCTAGACATCCTGGTGAATTACAGTCCAATCTCCAACCTGCCTATTTTGAGCAAGGTTGTGGAGAAATTAGTGGCACAACAGCTCGAGGATCACCTCGTGTCCTTTGACATCTATGAGCCATTTCAGTCAGGTTTTCAAGCCAGACACAGTACAGAAACAGCTCTAGTTAGAGTGCATAATGATCTGATCAGGGCTGGAGATAGAGGAAACAGGTCAGTTCTTGTATTTCTCAATCTCTCATCAGCATTGACACTGTGGACCACGTCGTGCTTCTTGATTGGCTCTGTGAGTTTTGTGGACTCACTGGGGTTGTCATCAGATGGTTTTGAGTCCTATCTCTCTGATAGGGTACAGCAGGTGGTGATGGGGAATTTTTCCTCCTCCCCAATGCCCCTATCGTGTGGAGTTCCACAGGGCTCGATCTTGTCTCCTATGTTATTCACGATGTACATGCTGCCCCTGGGTGAGATCATTCAACAATACAGTGTGGCTTTTCATTGCAATGCAGATAACACCCAGCTGTATTTGTCATTTGCGCCCAGAACATCAGATACTGTCAATGTGCTTAACATCTGTCTGGCTAAAATCAATGACTGGATGACTTCCAGCTACTGAAACTAAACCTGAATAAGACAGAGGTGCTAGTGATTGAGTCAGGTCATGGGGGTAATGGGTTGCAACCTGGAACGGACACTGGTCTTTTCCTGGGGTCTTCTCCATTGGTTGCTTCCCCAAGGGCATGAAATCTAGGTGTGATCCTGGATAGCAGGCTGACCTCTGAAAATCAGGTGTTGTCTGTGGTTAAGAGTGGCTTTTACCACTTGCAGAACATCGCCAGGATCAAGCGCCTTGTTCCACCTGAGGATCTGCTGATTCTGGTACATGCCTTTGTTACCTCTAGGCTTGACTACTGTAATGCTGTTTACCTCAGGGTCATGGGAGGGACCCTCTGCAGGTAGCAGCTGGTGCAGAATGCAGCGGCCCGGTTACTGACCTGTCTGTCTAGGTCCCGTCATGTGACCCTAGTCCTGCATGCTCTGCACTGGCTGCCGGTCAGGTGGAGGGTCCTTTTCAAGGTGGGCTTGCTCACCTATAAGGCCCTATATGGGCTAGGTCCTGGCTACCTGTCAGAGCTCCTGACACCTGTGACCTCTGCTCGCTCCCTCCACTTCTCTTTCAGGGGCCTCCTGGATGTTCCCAGGATTTGGCTCAAGACATCTGGTGATTGAGCTTTCATTGTCTCTGGGCTGATGCTGTGGAACATGTTTCCAGCTGTAGTTTGGGAGCCCCCTTCAACTGGTGTTTTCAAGCAGAAGTTAAAGGCGCACCTCTTCAGTCTGGCCTTCACAGAGTAATCAGTACTATTAGAGAATTTTATTATTTGAACTCTGATTTTATTTATCTGCTATTTATGGATTTTATTTAGTTGTTTTATCTGTAATACTTTGTTAGACACCCAGATCCTCCAGGATTGGGCACCATAAAAATAAAATTTGCCTTGTCTTGCCTTTCCTTGCCTTGCCTTGCCTCTGTGATGGCAGTTTTGATTGTTCTCCATTGTTCCTCCACCCCTCTTCTCTGCTCTTTGCTACTGCATTCCTTAGGTACTCTCCCATTCTGCCAAAGTCATCCTTCTGGAAGTCCAGTACCCTTGCTTTTGTATGGCTTGACTCTACTGCTGTGTTTATTGTGAACCACACTGTCTGGTGGTCATTTGTTCCCAGATGACTACCCACTTCTAAATCTGAGATCTTCTCACCATCCCCATTTGAGAGTACCAGATCTAAGACTGCTTTCACTAATGTGGGTTCCAACACTAGCTGCCTGAGGCACGCTCCCCGTAGGGCATTGAGAATTATTCTGTTCTTGGATGTGGCTGCAAAAATGTGCTCCAGTTAACATCTGGTATACTCAGGTCCCCCATCAACAATATCTCCCCTTTTTCTGCCATTCTAAGGATGCCTCCTATCATTTCCTAGTCCATTTCCTCCTCCTTAGAAGGGGTCTGTATACAACCCCTGTGCATATTGTGGTGCCATTTCCTGTCTCCAAGGTGACCCACAGTACCTCCTCTCCTCCCTGTTAACCCTTTAGTTCCATTGCTTTGATCCCTTCCCTTACGTAGAGAGCTACTCCTTCTCCTCTTTTACCCTCCCTGTCCCTTCTGTAGATTGTGTACCACGGAATGTTAACATCCCAGTCATGGTTCTCTGTGAACCAGGTTTCTGTGACTGCCACGATATCCAAGCATCTCTCTTTCATTAAGGCCACTAGTTCAGGAAACTTGTTACCCAGACTACGGGCATTGGTACTCATCACCCTCCTTTTTCTGATGGCTTTACCCCTTTTAGCCCTATCGCTGTACTTACTGCCTTTGCCTTTTTTCCATTTACCCTTGCTCTGCCCCCATTGACCTCTCTACCTTGGTGTTAACCTTGATAACTACCCTGTTTTGTGGGGGGAGGCTGGGAATTCCCTGCTCCTTTTCAGTATCTACCCCCTTGGCTAGTTTAAAAGCTTTCCAGTGAAGCATTTAAACCTATCACCTAGGATCCTGGTTCTTCTCTGGGACAGATGCAGACCATCATGCCAGTTAGTGAGAGATAACCGTGCTGCCTTTTGTTCAGCAGGCCTCCTTTAACTGCCCAGGAGTTGAATTTTCTCATACCTATGGGCATTGTCATTGCCTGGACAGTGTGCTTAATTACGACCTTTTGTCACTGAAAAACTTCTGTGATGCTAACTTCCCCTTCCCCACATTGCCTGCTGTGTCAGTTCATTTGTGTCCTGACAATGATGTGTCACACTGCAGTTCAGTGGCTGAAGTTTCATGCCCAACTGTAACTCTGGAAAAAGGTTAACATTTTGCCAAGTATTGTTTCAAGTGAGCTGTGCATGCACAATATTTAACAACTTTAAAACATTAGAACTTAGAAAAGTAGAAAAGGTTTTGCTTTCAAACCATGAAAAGGCACTGTTCTGGGATGAATTCTTATGAACCTAAAAGTTTCATAATTTAATTCAGTGGACATTTTTTGCTACCCAAGGTGGGGCGGGGTAGGAGCTTATGGTGGTGATGTGAAAGACCCTCTTTTTGAAAATCTTATCTGTGTCTAAGTGTTTGAATATAGTAATTTTCTGTTCCTGGTCTCTGGAGTAAGAGGCACTCCCAGAGCACTAAGGTTCCTTCTGCGCTCCTTTTTTATTTAGGTTCAATATGGTACTTACATGGATGTCTTCATGCAGATGCTTCCACTTTTCATTGAAATGCACTGCATATCACTTGTAAATAAGCACTCCACAACAACATAACTGGCATTAACAGCAAGTTAAAGACATTTAAAACACAGTTAAGTGAATTTTTTCCCCCCCCACCCAGGATCAGGTACAGAAATATACTCAGACCAGTGTATTGCCCAACACAGGCTCATCATAGTTCCAAATAAGAATGAAAGACACAAAAATGTCATTTGTCATAGATAGTATAGAGAGCATTTAGTTCTGCCCCATTTTTGGCAGCTGGAAGCTGTTATTTCTTGAATTTATGTCAAAGATAGTAATGCAGAGCCTTGATTTGGAGGGCTCCACACACACACCCCTGTTTCAGCAGTGGGAAGCTGTTATTTAGTGAATGAAAGCCTATATTACTATCTCAGACCAAAGTGTTGTGTGTAACATCATCTAGTAAAGGAGTCGGAAGCTGTTATTTATTGGAAGCTGTTATTGATTGAATATAATGCCTTTAGTTGGGGGGCTACACCCCACATGCCCCATTTCTGCAGTCAGAAGCTGTTAAATTCATGTATTTGATTTATTGGAATGTGTTGTGCAGAGAGGAGCAGTAAAGATCAGCAGTGTGTTTTGAGCATTTCTGGAGGACTAAGGTCTGCCTTTGCTGATGTCATAGTACCGTAATACCTGATGCTGATGTCTTTGGGGGTCCTTTGTGCTCTGGTTTCACCGAGTAAGAATCTGTACCATTCACCACATATTTACAGAATAAAGAAGTATTATTATTAGTTTTCCAAGTGTTTTAATGATCAACAAGTATGCTCTTATATCTTTTCCTGGTACTATTTAAGTTGGAAAGAATTTGCCTAGTGAACTTTTTGTAACACTTCTTAATTATATTATTTAAAAATCTTTTTTCAGTGCAGATTAAAGCATAAGTCTGGTCAAAAATGTCTTTGTTCACTATACATAAAAGATTGTAGTCTTGAGCAGATGTCTGGAATAATTGTAAATGCAGAGGTAGTTAGGAATTTTGCTAAGGCAAACAGTTGTGCAATAGTCCTCTTGTTCAACAGTGCAATAATCACATCAGAGTAAGAAATCCTTGCCATCTGTTGAAGTATTGGAGTTAACATTTTTCCTTATTCTCATCCAACAATTAGTTAATGACTACCAGGGAAAGTGTTTTTATTTTTTTAATTACTAGTGGGGCAACATCAGGGATTGGGGTCTCAGTATATATTTAGAGATAATTAGGAATTTTGTTAAGACAGTTGTGCAATATTTACAGTTCAGACCCAAAAAAATACACATGCTCATTTACTACTTTTTTATACTTAGTTTTTCCAAAGTTTCCTTGCACTTAACTATATTTCCACCCCTAAGTTGATGGAGATGTATGCATGAAGCTTATTGGATCAATAGGTGTGGGACTTTAGGCCCAAGGTATTGTATTAATGAAGAGATAGCATGGACAGAATTTATGTAGAGATTGGCACTGATTTATGTAAATTCTGATCCATAAGTACTGGGTGGTAGAAAGAAAGAAAGAACGAAAGAAAGGAAGGAAGGAAAGAAAGAAAGAAAGAAAGAAAGAAAGAAAGAAAGAAAGAAAGAAAGAAAGAAAGAAAGAAAGAAAGAAAGAAAGAAAGAAAGAAAGAAAGATAATTACATTTTTGCTTATAGTAAAACCTGATTGGCTGGGCCTCAGCCTGTCAGGTTTTACTATAGGCACAAATGACATACATTCATTTGTTAGCTCATTCATTCATTCATTCATTTATTCACCTGAGACTAACCAATCAGAAAGGACATCTCTCTGCAATCTGGGAATACAAATAATTGAAATTGATCCATTACCCCCACACACACACATTAAAATGAAGTGTCCCCAACCCCTGCCAACTCAGATCATTACTGAACACAACCCCCTCCCTTCTCACTGCTCTAGTGAGTGCCCCCTTAAAGCCTCACATCCACCAGATCTAGACTCTTGTACTGCAGTGCATTGGCAATGCTCAGAGTAATCAGCTAATCAATGGCTGCTGTATCATATCACAGCATGGTGCAAAGGAACAACTTTTGGAAGGAATTTTATTAAACATTGTAGTGTAGTTGGTAGTTTTGGTCTTATCTATACAGCTGTCATATTTTTTTTTACTTTTTTCACAAGTAAGTAACGAGCAGTCTCTTGCCTTGTGCTGAGACAACATTATGCAACAATTCATCCCCCCTTATCTACCTGCTCAAATGCCAACTACAGAATATATGAAAGACTTCATATATACCAATTTACACAATTAAGCTTGATTCTAAGCCACTAGCCACATACAATACTGTACTGATGAAACCAGCCTACTGTAGTTCATGCCAGAGCTAGAGGAATGCATTGAGCAGTTATCTGGTAAAGAATAAAACCTCAGAGAAATAGATTTTATACAGAATAAGCAAAGTGTGCTGCTGGTAAAACTGTGAGTTCAGTACTGTAATGTTCAATGTGAGTTAGAGAGATAAGGCAGTGAAGTTTGTATGAATGCAGTAATGTTGCTTACCAGCTAAGGAATCCTTGACTACAGGGCTATCAGTTGTCATAGTGACTAATTGCTCTCTTTGTCAAAGGCACTCCAATTTGCAGTTGTTTCTCCAAACCTCCTACATAGTCATGATGACAGTTGTTTCTCTAAATCTCCTAAATAGGCATGATGACATCAACAATACATGAGCTGTTAATTGCTTGCCCCCTTCCCTACCCATTATCATAAATATCTAAGCTTTTGCTGCAGCAATAACTCAAGTTAAAGGAAAGCTACACCCTCATATTATTTACATTTTATTTATTTCCATACCAAAAGACTACGCCTTCCCTGTAGCAGTTAGGGCTCTATGTGTTACCTTTAGTTTGGTTTCACTGCTCATGTTTGTTGAAATCTCATTTTCCATGAGAACTGCATTAGCATATGAGAACATGATGTCAGATCAACCATTTGTATCATGTATCTCTATGCTGAAAGAACAAATACCTTGCAAAAACTCTCTGGAAACACATAAACTGAATGAAGGTTAAAGGGAAAACCCCTGCATTACAACTGAGATAGTTTGCAAAGCTTACTGAAGGTAAAAGTGGTATTTCATACTTTCTTGCCGCTTTTTTCTTTGAAGACTAATTAAGCAGATAGGCATACTGGGGTGTTTAAAGATTGATTACCGCATCATGTTTTCATATGACAATGCAGCTCTCAGGGACAATGAGATTTCAACAACCACCAAATGGAGCCTCCCAGAACAGTTACAGGGTCTAGTACAAAGAGTGAAAACAAACTAAGGCAGTAGCATGCATCTCTAACAGCTACGTGAAAAGAGTTGTCTGTTGACATGGAAACAAATAAAATTTAAAAGATAGGAGGGTTTAGTTTTCCTTTAAAAAACAAGGTACTCAAAAAATATTTTTTTTATACTTTTCAACAGTCTGATCTATAAAGTATATATTAAACATCAAATTGAAGAAAGTAGACTTAAAAGAAACAATCAAAGACAGTTCTGGTTCAAGCACAAACTATTGTTTTCTCAGTCTCTTCTGTATAATTTTCTTGATCTTATGGGAACTCTGTGTGTGTGTGTGTATATATATATATATATATATATATATGTAAATATATTTATACAATGGGGTGGCTGAAAAACGTAAATAAAAACCCATATTCTCACTGCAGTGAGATAAATCTTTGTGACGTAGCAACTGTGAGATTATTTATATTTACACACACAGTTGCTACGTCATCAGCCAATACTCTCACTGTGGCTACATCACTACAAACACTATGCTCAGCACAGTACCCTTCTATATAAAACAATTTCTAAACATCACCCTTTTTAAAAAAGATCTGCACAAAATGTTGAAATCACTAAATTGCACCATATTTGAAACAAACTCGAATTCTATACAAGAGAAATGCACCTCTCAAAAAATCATTGCTGACATGAACTCGGAGCTAAACCTGTGCTAAAAATAAAATCCTCAAACTATTCCATATATCCCCACACTATATACCGGAGCGCGTTGCAGCTTTTTGTACAATCTTCATATTTTGTATCTTACCAGTACCTCACTTCCTCAGTCATCATGGTAAATCCCAACTTTAAGAAATGCACTCTGTGAAAGTGAAACTCCTGCAACAGCACCGCGCCACTGCCGATAACAACATACAGTAACTCCGCAATAAAATACGCACCCATCAGAGTATACAGCACACTGGATGGCAAATAACCATGACAGACAGAAAAAGGAACACCAAAGGAATGATAAACCATAAAAGAAAAATACATATAAAAAAACAACATCCACCAAGACAGGAATCAAACTCCCACCCACTCAAGGCATTAAACCAATCACAGCACACACAGACACAAACCTCAACCAATCACAAACAACCCAAAATACCAACCAATAACAAAACACAACTACTTCCCATTCATACTTCTAACCAATCGCATACCAACAGTCACCTCCATTCACATCACATAGCAAAAGCTCACAGAAAAAGCATACTAAACTGAGTACAAACACAAATAAAACTAACATAAATGTGTCCCCATTGCATAAATCAAATACATGATGGGCAGCAGTGAGATATGGACAATAATCTCACTCCTGCATTGTGAGGTATGCATATCTCACTTGTGCCTTAGGCACTCTTGAGATATCCATACCTCACTCTGCAGGAGTGATATTGTGTCCATATCTTACTATATATATATATATATATATATATATATATATATATATATCTTATAGTAGCGCGATTGTGCCACTATAGATTAAGGTTCCATTGTCACTTCTATGTTAAACTCAAATGTTGCACGTTAATAAATTTGGACCCATTCAACAGATTTGCCTGAACTTTGGTATGAATGGTGGAGCATGGTAGATCTCTTGATCTGCCAAATTTCATTTCAGTCGGACTTACGGTCTTTGCATACGAAAACGCTGAAAAATACAAAATTATCCATTTTTGGAGGCAGCTTTTGGGATTTTGGATATGGCCCTGCATGGCCATTATGTGGCATGCTACTCTGCAAGATGGCTTTTTTGAAAGAGCTTTGGTGGCCGAACATGTCACTTTTTGTTTGGTGAAAATATATTATGGCATTCAAAAGTTATGCCACTTTTAAGTTTCCATTATAAGTCAATGGGAAAATTTATACATATGTTTTGCGAACAAAGAATGGGGTTCTGGCCATCTCGTACCACCTGGCGATCAAAGAATTTGCAGCCTCGCCGTTCAAGAATCTTTGTCCCCGAGAATTTAAAAAATTCTTTGATCACGAGGTCCGCCATCTTGTTTTTACATTTCTGATTGGAAAAACACAAATATCTCGGCTCAGGGGTCACTTCTGAGGTAAAACTTGGATGGGTTTTACTCAGGGGACTCCGATCTAGCAAGCCATGCCTTTGGTTTCATCCAAGTCAGTCAAAAAATAAAGTTATAAGCTTTTAAAATCTTAATTTGTGGCTCACCAACAATCTTTGATCACGAGCCTGCAAATTCTGTGATCATGAGATTCTTTGATCGTGATTGTGCATCGCGAGCGAGGGGCGAGATGGGCAGATTTAAAAATCAGTTTTCTCAACCCAGGAAGTTAAATGAGGGTGGGTTTTGCTCAGGGGGCTTCGTTCTGCCCGATCTGAATAAAATAAATAATGTTTTCAATACCCCTAGTAGTCTAGCGCCCCCCCCATGTGCATTAAATAAATAATGTTCTCCATATCCCTGGTAGTCTAGCGGCCCCCCCAATGTGTATTTAATAAATAATGCTTTCTATATCCCTTGTAGTCTAGTGGTCCCCCTGATCTTTAAAAAAAAATAATGTTCTCCTTATCTCTGGTAGTCTAGCGCCCCCCCTGATCTGTATAGAATTTATACTGTTCTGTATATCCCTGGTAGTCTAGTGGATCCCCCAATGTGCATTAAATAAATAATGCTCTTCATATACCTGGTAGTCTAGCGCCCCCCCCAATTTGTATAAAATTTTTATTGTTGTCCATATCCCTGGTAGTCTAGCAGTCCCCCCCAATCATCATAAAATTAATCACAATCACCAATTCCCTGGTAGTCTACTGGGCCCCACCCAGATGTGCCAGCCCACCTAGCACACCCCCCACCCATCCCCAGCCAGCAACTGGCATAGCCCACCTCTCATCTCCACGACCAGATGCCAACTGTGTGCATTAGCAGCGCTACTGCAAAGAGGCGCTCAGACATTGCACACTCGTGAACAAAAAGTACGGGGCAAGATGGCCCAATTTAAAAAAATCAATTTTCTCAGCCCAGGGGTGCCCTAGAAAGTCAAATGAGGGTGGGTTTTGCTCAGGGGGCTTCGTCCTGTTGAACCGTGGTGGTAGTTTACCGCAATTACTTCAATTGTTTGATTTATAGTATTTTTTATTCTTTCTTCATGAGCCTGCAAATTCTTTGATTGCAAGTTTCAAATTCTTTGATCATGAGATTCTTTGATCGCCATCTTTGATTGAGAGGGGAGGTACAAGATGGCCAGATTTTTTATAAAGGAATAGATAAGGAAATGCTACCAATCTTTAACATTGAATATCTCGGAAATGGTTTGGTCTTTTTACTTGAAATGTGGAGGGTGTTTATGGCATGTCCTTGTAGATGTGGATTATGTTGTTTACGTGTCAGAGAATTTTTTTTTTTGCAGAGATATTGTGTGACGCACTTTATGTGTTGCGGACAGTGTTTTGGATTGTGCTGGTGGCTTGAAACCGATAGGGTGCCTAGTCTTAGTGTCATGGATGTAGTTTTCAGTCGTTGTGTGTGTTAAATATCAACAGGTGTGGAACTGTGCCACTCTGATGAATGAAAATGTCTAATTTTGACATGCTATATCTCAAACATGGTTTGGTCTTTTTATTTGAAATTTGGAGGGTGTTGACAGCATGTCCTGTAGATGTTAATAGCAGAGTTTACGTACTGGACAATATATTTTTTGCGGAGATATTGTGTGGCACAATTAACATTTTGTGGACAGCATTTTCTATTGTTCTACTAGATTAACATTTGTTTGGTGGCTGGTCTTGCTGTTGTCAATGTATTTTTTAGTCATTGGGTTTCTAATGTGGCCCGACAGTTACAAGTTGGTGGGAGCGCAGGGCTCAATTTGGGCAACTTTCTACTTTTCTATTCTTTCTTAAAAAGTAAGGAAATTCTATGCATCAGTTAGGATTCTTTTACAGTGACAAAAGCAAGGACATTCAATTTTAGGGTTCCCATCCCTTGCACCCCAACATGCCCCCACCAACAGGCATCAGGGTGTGCATTGGTGTAATCGGCAAAGAATGTAAGTAGTAAATGCAAAAGGGCCCCACACTCCCACCAAGCTGCCTAGTTGTGCATAATGATATGTATCTGTGGAAGCACGGGCCCTCCACACCCTGTGCTCACACTTACACATTAGTATGGAGCCATACAGCAGCCCTATAAGGCAAGGAGCCCTTGTAACACTAATGTGCCCATATCTCAGGAACCATAGCAGGTAGAAAAAAATTCAAGTGTCATAATCGTGAGAGTGAGTAGTTCTCACAAAATAAGTCAATAGAATCTGTATCTTGCATCGTTTATGAGATACGGGCACCGAAAAGTGCTGTGACTGCTAACTCTGAGTGCATAATAGTGGCCTACGCACATGAAAATGAGCAATTGGAACACTAATTCACAAACATGTCAGGAACTGTACAAGGTAGAAAAAAAATCAAATTTCATGGTTTTCATGGCTTTCCATTCTACTTCTGTACTTATTCCGTCAATAGGGGGACTAAGCATTTTATAACAAAAAGTCTGCATCTCAAACCATTTTCTAGATATGGGCCCTGAAAGGCTTCACGGGCGCCTCAATGTTATCCTATGGGAAAATTTTGGAACATCAGAATGCTGTAAATATGGGCCTGTTCAATGTTTCCATACCAAACCACCAAAAGGCACATCTGTGGGACTAGGGCTGTCCACTCTGAAAAGTTCAGGGCAATAGCGCAATGCACATTGCCACAATGAAGGGGCAAAGAAAACAACTGATGCAATGTTATCCTATGGGGAACTTTCTTAATTTTGGAATGGTGTAACTATGGACCTGTTGAAGCTTTCTGTACCAAACCACTGAAAGGCACATCTGTGGCATTAGGTCTTGCCACCCTGAACATTTCAGGCCAATAGCACAAACCAGCTTGCCACAAACAAGTGACAAAAAAAAAACACATAGCAAAATATGTTCGTGCAGTGTTGTCATGATAACATTAATGTTTGCGTGATTCTCCTATCTCTATAATGTGAATGTTAGTGTGCACAAAAAAATGTTAGCTCGGTTACTTTTTTGAGTTAGTGCAATTGTTTGGGTGGTAACATAAATGTTTGCACGATCAAAAAATGGAAAAAAATTAAAAAACATTTCCATACTAGCTGGTAAAAAATTTATGCCAGGGGCAAGTTCCGCAGGGCCCAATTAGGTAAACCCAATGGTTGGTGTTTTGAAAAGTGCAGCATTTTTTGAATTACAGCATTTTTTTCTCTCTCGCTAACTGAAAACAAGATTGCGGCAGCACAACAACATTTAGGGGCAAGCTTGACGACAAAATTTGATCACGAATGTTTTTGCAGTGCACATATAAATTTTGACATAGGTTATAAAGGACAAGAAAAAATCGAATAACTTTTGAACTGAGCCATATTTTTTCACCAAATCTTCAAAAGGCATCAGTGCAACCCAGGACACATGTAGACAACCCAATTTGAACCCACGCAAATGGATTCTTCAGTGCATTATGGGTGGACAAAGAATTTGCAACATTGGGAAAAATTCATTTTTTCAGTGCATTACAGTTCCGCAACTGTACATCTGACCAAAACAAGAATTTCCAGATCCAGAGATTGATTCTAGATCTTTACACTTGTCAAATTTCAAGCCAATTGGACCAATGGTTCAAAAGTAATTAAAGTTATTAAAGTGCAAAATTTGAAGTTTAACATAGAAATGGTTATGCAACCTAACTATATATATATATATATATATATATATATATATATATATACACACACACCACACACTATACATATATATATATATATATCTACATATATATATATGGATATGACATGGCCTGACTGAAGATATCATATTTATCTTCACCAGAGGCCAATGATATCATGATATCTCACGAGTGGCAAAGCCACAAGTGAGATATCTTGATGTCATTGGCCTCGAGTGAAGATAAATATGATATCTTCAGTCAGGCCATGTCATGTTCTGTTTATATAACTTATGTTTTGGGCTCCTGTGCACCGCAGGTCCTGTACATTTGCCTTTAAACTGATTCCTCACCTAGAGGTTTGGAAATCCTAGACAGAGGTTTTGGACCCCCCTCTTTGGTGACTTACTGGCCCAGATATTCAAAAGGGTTGCACATGGTGCAACAGTGTTGCACCATACACAACCCACTGATGCACCCCGGTGCGATATTTAAAAGGGAAAAGTGCGCCTGCACAAATCCCGATGCGCCGGGGTGCATCAGTAATGTATGCAGGCACAGGTGGGGGGGCGTGCCCATGCATAAACTGCATAGCCCGATATTCAGCCGGGCCATGCAGAGTTATGCAGGCGCAACCCCTACCTGCACCTGCATGACTTCACGCCAAAAAAAAAAAGGATCAAGTAGAGGGCCACCCACAGGTGAGCTGCCGCATTGCAGGGTGCAACACAGCAGTTGCCACCTGTGGGTGGCCCTCCACTTGTTCCTGCCGCACCTGGCGGCACCTCCATGCCCGATCATGGGCTGACGTGCCCCAGCAGCCCGATCGCGAGCATAATGTAAATCATCCCCCACCCCCGAATAGCCTGATCACGGGCATATTGTAAAGGTCCCCAATAGCCTGATCATGGGCATAATATAATGTCCCCCGTGAGTAGCCCGATCTCAGGCATAATATGATGGTCCTCCTCGAGTAGCCCAATCGCAGGCATAATATGATGGTCCCCAGTAGCCCGATCGCGGGCGGCATCCTCACCCATTTCCAGAAACCCTGGTGATCTAGTGGCCCCCACCCCTCCACCCACAGAACCCACATCAACTCCCCCTGTCAGCCGGCGGGCGAGCACCCACCGCCTGCCCACCCTGCCGCCCACGCCGACTGACAGCTCAGTGGGGCTGCACGCCCATTGGTTCAAACATGAGCCAATGGGATGCCTTCTCTAAGTCAGTCCAGATATATGCATGAATTTTCATTCACATATCTGGACTGACTTTACATTATAAACTGCATGCCCATTGGCTCATGCTCTGAACCAATGGCGGCAGCCCTACCAAGCTGTCAGTTGGCAGGTGGCAGGTGGCAGGTGGGTGGTGCTGCCGCTCGTCGGCTGACGGGGAGCGGGTGGTGGGGCTCGTGGGTGGGAGGGTGGGGGCACTAGATCACCAAGGTTTCTGGATGGGGGGTGAGGATGCTGCCCGGATCGGGCTACCGGGGGACCATCATATTATGCCCGCATTGGGCTATTGGGGAATCCTTACAATATGCCTGCGATCAGGCTATTCGGGGAGTGGTGGGATGATTTACATTATGCCCGCAATCGGGCTGCTGAGGGGGGAAGACTACTGTGCTGCCTGCGATCGGGCTATGGGGGGAATACTATTATGCCCGTGATCGGGCTGCAGGGGGTGTCGGTCCCCGATGGCTGCTGCTTGGCAGGGTGCCAGGTGCAAGTCGTCGGGGATCGGTGCACCTACATGCTAATGGCATGCAAATGGGGCCGTAATTAGATGCAAATGGCCCCCGTGCACCTTGCATAAATTATGCCCCATTTGCATGTAACCTTTTGAATATCGCAGGTGCTGCACATGGCACAATGGAACTTGTGCCACTGCATCTGAATGCTCCACTCTGACCACTTACAGTGGTGCAGTTCCACTGCGCCATGCACAGTGGGTGTGGCCAGGGGGTGATATTCAAAGAAGTTGCTCAATAGTGCAACTCCGTTAAATATCGCCCTGGTCACACCCCTGCGCAACTTTTTTGAGCAGCGCAGGGGCTTGCACTACAGGATGGCGCAGTTTGAATATCTGGGCCACTATGTTTTATTCCCCCCCCCAAATTGCCCATAGTCTACAACAGAAAATACAAATTTGGATTAGAAAAGTATCTGGTTGATCCTGCAATTTGTGTTGGTTAAAGTATTCCGTGTTGTGCCTGTCAACACTTTCACTTTTCATGCTGGTATATAGCGCAGGCGAGCAGCATCAGTGATATGTTGACAGAAGCATTTTGTACCTAAAAATGAAAGAAGATGTCCTTTTTTTATAAACCCACTTGATTTGTTTGAAAGGAGCCACCGACAGCAGAGAGAGAGAGAGAGAGATAATAGCAAGTGAGTCAGCGGCTTCAGAGTACTAGATGCAAGCGCAAGCGAGAGTTGCTATAGCAATGCTCGCTCGCACTTGCATCTACTGCTTTGAAGCCGCTGACTCGCTTGCTGTTCTCTCTCCTCAGTCGGCAGTTTCTTTCAAACAAATCAAGTAGGGTTATGAAAAGATGACATCTTCTTTCATTTTTTTGGTACAGAGCACCTCTGACAACAGATCACTGATGCCGCTCGGCTGCGCTACATACCAATATGAAAAGTGAAAGGGCTAGATGTCTATCTACCATCGGGGATGATTTGAAAGAAAAAAAAAAGTCAGTACAGTTATGGAAAACTACACAGCTTTGAGTTTTAAAGTACAGAGTGCCATCATTTAAACCAGTGTCAGCATATCACGGACAGCGCTGGCTAACGCCATTAAAAGTGAAAGTGTGTAATTGAAATGATGACACAAATGGCAGGATCAACCAGCTAAGTTTCGAAATGACGTATAGGAACGTGGAGATAACAGATGACGTACAGGAACATGAAGATATCAATGATATCTTCCCTGGCTGGCTTAGATATCAATTTTTACACATGGAGTTATCCCAAAACATAAGTTGTATAAATATATATATCTATCTATATATACAGTTTGCATGGAATGGTTGGATGAAGTGGATACATGGGTTTTTTGTTTTTTTTTACTTTTTTGTGTGTTGGGGGATTCCAATAAAATGGATTGTTTGTATTATTAAAGGAAAATGTGTTCTCCTTAGAAGTGTCAATATTTTTTCCCCTGTTCTGACATGAGAGAGCCTGACTACGTTACCGTTTTTTGTGTGTGTGTGTGTGTGTGTGTGTGTGTGTGTGTGTGTCATTGGGTACAGAGAGCATGCCTAGCATATTCTTATTCTGTTTTTTTTTTAGTGGCACTATTATCCAGTATGTTTTTTAATAAAATGTTAATTAATGTTTAGACTCATCAGCAACTTTTCCTCATTATTCACCATCAATATTAAATGTCATAGTGCCAATCTGAGCATGATCTTCAGTTTTTAACCCACTGCCAGTATTATATTTAACAGTAATCTGAGCACTGCTGTGTATGTCCATGGGTGCAGAGGTGCTTATGTCATGTCCCTATTCTATGTTTTTTATGACAGGAATATTCCTTTATTGTTATGATGTTAGGTGATGAAATGATGTATGGTGCATCCAATGATTAATTTTAATAGTTGCTCTGTAATGTGTTTGGTGCAAGAATGAGAGACATCAGTGACAGGATCAAAAGTGTTGTCATAACCTTGGGGAAGGTGCAAATTCCTAATCCAGATAGGTGTAAAGATGTAGTCAAAAACTGTGACATGACATAAAATGGGACCATGCTGCACTGAATAAGAAAAAAGAAATAGGTATCTCAGCTGTATCATTGGAAATGCTGGTTATACTGTACCTAAGGATTTCTGAAAAAAAATGAAATCAGCCTGAATTAGAGACATACTGGCCCAGATATTCAGAAATGCACCAAAAGCCAGTGCAAGTCTGGCACAGCGCAAATCTGATGTGCCATGGTGCAACAGGAGCCATATTCAGAGGCTGAGCAGGCCGAACTGCACCAGCGCAACCTGGCTGAATATGGCAGAGTTGCATCATGGTGCAAACAGAGTTGTGCCATGGTGCAAAAACAGATGCTTCAATGCAACTGTGGGAGCAAAGCAACAGAGGGGGGCATGGCACAGAGAACAGACCCAGGGACAAAGCCATGGAAGCACAGTGACAGGCTACAGGAGGCCTCCACCAGCAGGGCACACACTGGCACCCAGACACTTGACCCCAGAACACAACAGTGGCACAGATAGCAGGCAACAGGAGGTGCCAATGGCCAACAGAGGGCCACCAAGGGAGCCACCCCCACAGGCCACTGGCCGTGCCCCCCAGACCATAGTAGGCCACACCGAAGACCATGCAGCCAAGCACATACATGCCACACAGGCACACAGGAAGCCCACGCAGTAGGCAATGAACATGCCAGGTGGCAGGTACTGTGGCAGACCACATGGGACAGGCCACACAGTCCAAGCAGGGGCCCCAACACAGCATGCGGACAGTACCTGACCAATGACCATGGCTGTGTGCCACCACCACACACACACTTGCCACACAGCACTAACAGCTGGCTCATGGGCCCCCCAAGGCACAGCCACTGACCCAGGGGATGGACACCACCACAGTGGGACACACCACAGCACACAGCAGTGAACCACGGAAGCACACCACCCGCCCCATCACATGCACACCACATGGACAGACACTGGGCCACTGCAGCATGGCTCCTCATGCCATCTGCAAAGCAGACACAGACACAGGCAGGTAAATCAGAAAAATATATTTTGTTACAAACTATTTACAATAACCAGGGGCTGAGAAAGGGTAGGTATAGCGAGGGAAGGGGACACGGAACAGGGACTATACAGTGGGAGGGGGGACTGTAGGGTTGGTACAGCAGGGGAAACAAGGGAAAACAGGGTCAAAACTAATGGTGGCCCTTACTGGCCACCCTGGTGATAATACGGTGCCTCTGCTCAGCCACCATCATCCTGCAGATCTGTATTACCACCTCCAGAATTGCCGATGCCACAAGGAGTGTCTGGTGCAGCAGTCTTGTGATCATTGGCCTTGGCGGTCTTCGCCGCTGGACACCTATAACAAGGGACAGGACAGGTGCTCAGTGCAGTGTCCCAAGGAACCATGCCCACCCACAGTGCACAATGGGCAGCGGGAACACACACCACTGGAGGGCCCATAATGGCCATCCACAGGGGGATGGGCCAACACCAGCCATCAACTCAGCACACCACAACATTGCACAGAGGTGGTCCCCACCACACAATGGCCACCCAACTGCACAATGACAGTCACATGGCACAGTGCACTGGCAGCACCACAGCAGCAACAACAGTGGCAGCTGGGTGCATGCCTACCCCACCAACAGCTGGCGCATGTGTCCAATGGGTGTACCACAGTGGCATTTACCATGTAAAGTGTGACACACACAGCTGCTATGGCACATGGCACAGGTGGCCATGCTCACACCCACTTCCCCCACCACTCCCCATGTACAGTGCGAAGGACAATGACGGTACCTACCTGTCCTATGCGGCTCTGCCAGTGCCGGTTCTGCTCCATCATGACCTGCTGTGGTCTGCTGTGCTGCTGCAGCCTGGGCCCTCCATCGGTCCTCAGGTCCTGGGAATGGAAAGAAAACAGGTGCACATCAGGAAATGACCACAGCAGCTGCCCCCACCCCCACCCCTGTGCACAGGATGTGCACCTGCCTGATACATCCCGCACGGCTGCACGGCTACATCACAACGCAAGTGGAAGCTGCAATGCCACTCCGCGATGCACACAATGACAGTGAACCCCCCTGCAGAGCATGCCAGGTGGCCAAGTCAACACCACAGTACAGCACCAGGGCAGACATGCAACAAGGGATGACTTACCTGGCTGTGACACAGCCCCTCACCTGGCATGTGCCTGTAGCTTCCTCAAGTGCTCCAGTTCCCACTGCATTAGGTCCCCATCGTGATAGCAATATTGGTCACCTGTCCTGGGCACCCCCATCCTGTGTTCCAGGATGGCAGCTATATTTTGCCACATGGTGCCCCGGCCTATTGCAGGGTCACCTGCCCAAAGAGCTGGGGGTGCGGGGCTCCACGCAGGCCACTAAGTAGGTCAACTCCACCTAAAACCAATTCTGGGCCCTCCTGCATCTTCCCTGTGCCACGGTCACGACAACGCATTCGGCGGCAAAAATGGTAGCAGGAGGTGCACGTGTCCATAACATGCACCTGATGCACAATGCAGTGGATCATGCACAGTGCCCACCCATTGCACAGTGCAGGAGATGTGTGGAGTGGGTGTAGCTAAGTGGGGTCACAGGGCAGAGGCCTGAAACAGGGGTCAGGGGTCACCCACCATTGCGCTGTGCGCACATGCGCGATAGGGCACGGTACACCATGTGCGACCATGCACATAGCAGGCCTTGCACATTATACACCATGCCACTGCATTGTGCTGTCGGTGCACAGTACATGATTGACACCATGATACCATGATGCACATGTGCACTGCAGGCCTGTGCACTGTGCATGCATGTGCATTGCGCCGCGACTTGCTCCAGCACAGTCTCATTGCACACAGTGCAATATTGTGATATTCAGACACCACATGCAAATGAGCTCATAAGCCATGCATGGTGCACTGGGTGCATTAGCATGTCATTACTGTTGCGCCCAACCTCATTTGAATGCCTTGCACCTCATAAGCACCACGGAACAGCACAGGTCATGGACCAGTTTTGCAAACTTTCCAGGTAAGTTGTGCATGCCACTGCAGCTCACTGGGAGCAGACAGCACTGCAGAGTGGGATGGACCAGGGAGATGCTGCCACTGACACACTGTGCTGGCCATGTCCACAGGCAGCAACATGTCAGCACATGAGGAGGTTGAGGAACGGGGGCCTGCACAGAAGCGCAGGCCCAATTTCACTAAGGCTGAGACTGATGCCCTGTTTGAGGCCTACCTGGACAGGGAGCCCCTGTTGAGTGGTGCCACGGGTACACCACAGGCCAGGGCTGATGCACGGGAGAAGGTGGCAACCTACATGAACCAGCACAGTGGACACCAGCGGTCGGTGCAGGAGTGCCAAAAGAAGGTGGGAATGGACAAGCAGCACATTAAGGAGAAGGTGGCAGCCTTCCGAGTGGCCCATACAGCTACCAGAGGAGGGCCTGTGAATGCACCCACACTAACACCGCTGGAGGAGTTGGTGGCAGCCACCATGCACAGCACCACAGTGGAGGGTGTGCCTGGAGGAGGATTCTAGATGGGTGGCAACCCATCACTGCATGGTAAGTATGTCAGCCAGACACAGCTGGTGGCAAAGAGGATGCGTACATGGGCATGCTGGTGTGCATGCAGCTGGCATGCATGTCATGTGCATGTGTGTTCACCCACACACATGCCATGCTGCAGAACACATGCAGCACCAGTGTACAGGGGGGCACATCTGGGCATTGCATCACTGACATGCCATTTTTCTGTTGCAGCACCAGCACGCCTCCATGCAGATGATGGGGTACCAGCAGCAGCAGCAACCATGGACACTAGTATGGCCCCGGAGGACCAGCTTTCCACCTCCACCTGCATCCTGGGGCCTGATAGGCTGCAGCTCAGCACCACAGTGCAGGCAGATGTCCTGGACCTGGGGTCAGACTAGGCCCTGGATGTGATCCTTCAGGATGCCAGCCTTGGTGTCCTGTGTGTGGAGACACAGATCGGGGCAGGGTCTGACTCTGATGAGGACTACTCTCAGCTCCTGGACAGCATGGGCGACATTGTGGGTGTGTCGCCCCTGCTGGCATCTGACACAGGCGACACGCCCAGTGCTCTTCAAGTGGCAGAACAGCTGCCTGCCACCACTACAGGTGCAGTGGTGTGTGCTGCCATGACTGTGCCCTGCAGTGGTGGTGGTGCAGCTGTGCAGGTGCTGGGAGGTGTACAGCCACCGGACAGGCAACAGCAGCAGGCTGCGGGTGCCACCAGGCAGCCAGATACATGGTCCACCGCCGGTGCACCTGCTGTGCCCATTCCCCCTGCAGATCCCACTGTGCAGTGTCCACCAGAGAGGGAGGCTGTGCAGTGTGGCCAGTCACCACAAAAAGATTGGCATCCTACCCGGGAGCCCCAGGACACTGACCGTCTGGCTGAGCACACCCGTCAGCTGCGGGTGTCCATTCAGCAACAGGTGCTGCTTGCCACTGGGGTTCATGCACTGCATGCGGAGGTGAGCCAGTTAGCTGAGCAGCAGGAAAGGGGCACTGCGCATATCCTAGTGGGGATGCAACACATGCAGGAGGCCATGACTGCATCCTTGGATCACATTGCCACTGCAATCATGGATGGCTTTGTGTTGCTGGCTGCCACAGGGCATGGCCATGCACAGATGATCCCTGCAGTGCACTGTCCACCCATGAACCATGCGTCAGGTGACCCCAACACAGTTGACACTGGGCTCTGATGTAGGCATCCCAGGCACACCCAGAGCTGGCCTGTTTGGGTGCCAGCACATCCCCATGTGGACACAGTCGCAGTCCCATGGTTCAACCCCTGGGGGGTTATTGGAAACCCCCCCTGGCTGATGCACAGCCTGTGGCTGCTGATCAGCCCCAGCCACCCCATGGCCATGGTGGCCATGGTTCCATGCAGTGGCCTTGATGTGCAGCCCACCCTGACCACAGTCTGCAGCTGCTGCCCTGTGCACACAAGGGCAGGGTGTGTGTGCCTATCACTGGTGTCACGGCTGTGTGTCACACCGCATGCTGCCTGCATGCGTGCTTGCCCGGCTGCTGGACTGTGTGGTGTAGGCGTGATGAGGGCTGTCTAGCACCAGTTGCTCCTGTGCACCAGTGCAATGCATCTGATCCACTCCACATGCCAATGTCTGGGTGAGTGTGGGTGTGTGGATGTTGCTGTGTGTGGCTGTGTGCCACTGACTCCCCTACCCCTGCATCATGCCTATTTCTGTGCATGATCCTTGTCCTGCATGCCCCTGCATGTGTGCTGTACCTGTTTGTGTGGCCCATGCATGTGTACCTCACCGCCTACCTGTGTGCACCATAGTGCGATTGTGTCCCAGTGGCGTCGTGCCTGCTGGAGCAGCTGGGGGTCCCTCCACCCAGGGGGTGACTGTCCATCACCCTCCAGACCATTGCCTCCATTGTCCCCACTACTGTCACCCTCATCAGCCTCGACAGCTATCCCATGGTCAATGGCCATGTTGTGCAGTATGCAGTAGGCCAGGAATAGACCACAGGCTTTCAAGGTACTGAATTGTAGGGCACTTCCTGACCTGTCTAGGCAATGGAACCATGCTTTCAGCATGCCAAAGACATGCTCAATGATGTTGCATGTGCTGGCGTGTGCCTTGTTGTACTGTTCCTCTGCTGGAGATGCTGGGTACCAGTAGGTTGTGAGCAGCCAGGGCCTCAGTGGATACGCGTTGTTACCTGTGTGAAGATTGACATGGTTAACCCTCTGCTATTCTATGCTGCACCCCTTGCCTGTCCCTGGCACCCACACCATCATGCACATCCTGCCCACCCCATACCCAGGTCTGCTCTGCCCCTTGCCCTTTGCCCATAACATACTCACCCACTAGGTGGCCTGAGGGGATATCCCCATGTTCAAACCTGTGGCACAGTGCAGAGCTGTGTCAGATGAATGTGTCATGTGCACTCCCAGGGTGTGTGGTGCAGACATTGGTGATGCACCCCATGGCATCGCACAGCACCTGGCAGTTGACATTTGGGCTCCCCTTCTGGTTGATGTATGCCATGCCCTCACTGCCAGGTGGCATGCGGATGACCACATGGGTGCAGTCAATGGCCCCAGTCACACCAGGCATATGTGCCACCCTGTGGAAGTCCTGCATGGTTGCTGTAAGCTCCGTTTGTGTGCCAGAGAAATGGATGAATTCTGAAGCATGTGGCAGCAGAGCATCGAGGAACTGTGTGAGGAGGCAGGACGTGGCTGACTGGGTGATGCCTGTGGTGTCCCCTGTTGGTCTCTGGAAGGTGCCCATGGTGAGCAGGCACATAACAGCGGTCACCTTCATCTCTACAGACATGGCATGGCTCCGTCTGGTGGATGCCTGCATCTCTTCACTGTACAGTTCACAGAGCTGCCTCAGAATGACCCTGTTCAGGTGGTACTGGACCACAATCTCAGTGTCACTGTAGTTCTTAAAGGTGATGCAGGCATGGTACCACCTGTGTCAGGCATACTGCCGCTGGGCATTTCCTCAGCCACATCACTGTTCCTCCTGCCCCCTCACACCCCTCATTACTGCCTCCATCATGAATGGTGCACTATCCATGGCCCTTGCTGTCCACTGCCCCCCTGGGCAGTCAGCTGCTGGCTGAGTGCCACCCTGGCGCACTGCTTGTGTGTGTGTGTGTGTGTGTGTGTGTGTGTGTGTGTGTGTGTCTCTCTGCCCCTCTCTCTCCCCCGCTCCAATGCCACCTCTGTCCCTGTCCCTCTGTGTGTGGCCTTTGTCTGTCTGTCTGTGCCTCTGGCTGTCTCTCTCTGTCTCTCCCTCTCACTCTCAGCCCTGGCACAAGTGCCGTCTGTGTGTTTGCACCCTGAATTTATAGGAACATGTCTGCTCGGAGCAACTTCGATTTGCTCCACACTTGCATCATGGATTCCTGGTTGAATATGCCACTGTGCTGGATATTCATTAGAACGCCCCATGCTCTTGTGCCAGCATTCATTATAGTTGTGCATTGGCACAATGGATTTTGTGCTGTGCACTGGCTGCCGCTAAATATGGCTCCTTGGTGCAATTCCACAATTGCGCCAGTGCAACTTAGTTGCACCATGCGCAACTGCTGTGAATATCTGGTCCATACTTTTTTTTTTTATTATTTCTGCCAGTGCCAAAATGCCATGAAACATCTTTTTAATGAGGTCCCGATTTGAAAAGTTATTACTTAGAGGGGGTCCAATAAAACCGATTATATGTATTATTAAAAATAAATGTGTCCTTAGAAGTGTTGTTTTTTTTCCCTGTTCTGACATGAGAGAGTACAAAAGGTGTTCCGTGTGTGTGTGTGTGTGTCTGTCAGTGTCATTGTGTACACAGAGTGCACCTAGCATATTCTTATACTTTTTTTTTATTGGCACTATTATCAAGTTGCTTTTTTATTAAAATGTTAATTAATGTTTAGACTCATCAGCAACTTTTTCCCATTACCCACCATCAATATTAAATGTAATAGTTTGCAGAAGTGTATATGTCAATTCCCTATACTAGCTTTTTTCTGACAGGAATATTCCTGTATTGTTATGATGTTAGGTGATGAAATCAGTGACAGGATCGAAAGTATTGTCAACTGTAACCTGTAGATGTCTAGCCTCCTTGTTTCAGTGTAACATAGGCTGCTTTCTGACTATAGCCTCCTTTAAAATATAAATGTTAGAGTTCTGAATAGTCAAATATTGAAGTATAAAGGGCTTAGGTGAAGGGTGTTGATCTTCCTATGTGAAGGCCTGCAGGAGGTACAGTAGGGTGAAGATTGGGTTAGTTTGGCATGTATTTCAGCATCCCTCAGTTCCCATTCCAATGTAGTGCATATATTGCATTGAGTTCTGCTTTCTTTTTTGCACTGAGAATGGCAGAATAAAGGTAACAGATGGAGATTGCATAGTCCTATGACTTCAAGCTGGTGTCTTTTTATGGCTGCCCTGTCTTTTGCTTTACATTTCATTAAACAAATTGCAAACTTTCCCTGGTAGTCTAGCACCCTCATCCCTGATTTAATTGCCTGAGTAATTGAATTGCATTCATTTCATTGACATGTGGAGGGGGGGGCATGACAAAAGGAAAGCAGAGAAAGAAAATACCCCACAGTGGATTACAAAGTTACAAGACCAGCCTTTAGGTAAGGGAGTGGGTGGACACTGCAAGCTACACTCAGTTTTTAAGTCTATACTTTATAAAAGTCTGACAGCATCAGTGACATGAATCATATAGGTGGGCATTTTAAGCTCGGCTCTGCAGTGAAGGATAACCAGTCTATCTACTTACTTTTATGGTTCGGAATAATTTTTGCTGGTTTTTGAAACCGTCTTTCTCTTTTTTTTTTTTTTAAATATTAAGGCTTGTATCCATGAAAAACAGCCCTTTTCAAACAACAGAAAATCTGTCTATCTCATCTTGCTAACAATGTGGCCTATTCATGAAGGTGGTTGGGGATATGTTCGAAAGGCACTTATCCTGCCGCACAGCTCTTCACCCTGAGGAGATCCGTGCAGTGGCCATATTCCCATACACCAGCCAACGTATGGCTCCCGTATAAGGCCCTGCTCCCCTGGTGCACAGGTTCATGAAGGGGCAGTCAGGCATGGAGCAGCAAACCCAGGAAGGCAGCCAATCAGCTGCCTGACCTGGTCCCTCTGTGGATCACTTGAGCCCATGGGGTGCCATGTTGGCAGCTGGCCCGCACTGTTCCCACAGCAAAGGGGGTTTCCCCAGATGTCCACCCCCAGCCCTCCCTGAGTGCCCCAACATCTGGTGCTGCCATAGTTGGGGGTCTGATGATCCCTGCCATCCTTGCCGCAGTGTTTGGTGGCATCCAATGGGGGATGCGCATAGGTTACAGCTGCCCTCAGAAGGCATAGCCATCACCTCCCCATGCACTGCATTCTGCACCTTTGTGAATGGCATGGAGTGTGGCCATGCCCCCCTGTGCTGGCCCCTGGCACACCCCTGCACAGAGCTGCACATTCAGATGGGGAGTCAGGTGCGTAGGGGACATACTAGCTTTGTTCATGTCATGTGGGGTGTGCAGCTGGTACAGGCAGGTATGGGGAATGCAGCACATACCCACTCCGCAGCTTTGTGAAAAGGGCCCAATATGAGTAAAAAATCAACAGCGAGTTGAGGCACTGCAAAGAAAATGTGATCTTCTGTTGCCTTTTTTTATCTGATTAGAGGGGGGTTAAATGGTTACATCTCAATTAGGCTTTCATCAGGGGTCTGTCTGATCATGCATACCTTCACCCATTTTAAAGTACTCAATTTAAGTGATACACCACATTTAACAATTTTTTTAAAGGAAATATTTAGAAATGAACTGAAACAAAAGCATTACTAGCATGTTATCATTCTTGTTGCCCCACTTAGAAATATTTGTATGTAAAAAAAAGTGTGAATTGAAGGGAATGGGCATTTGTCCTTTTGCCTCCGAGATGAAGATATTAGGGCAAAACAAATACATAACTGTCCATATTGAGACTCTGTGGACTCAACCAAGACTGAAACACAGAGATCTATTAACTTCATAGCTTTCTCCAATGTGAACCTCAAGTGAAAGTGGTTAGGCATGTAATGAAGTTTTTAATTACCACCCTCCTATTAGTGTAAGGGTGTTCATATATGTTCCCTTGATATGCATATTTACAAATGCTACAGCTACCACACTTAAAAAAAAGGTATTTGTTTTTAAACATCAGTTACCGATTAGCAATCTGATACTGGCAAAGTCCATTCACAAACTAACCTGTCAGACGTCAACACTGCCCTAGAATGCTTTATAAGCAAATTCAATGAATTGTACAATGTCCACTCCCCCTACACCAAAAGAAGGATCTGCGACTATGACAGCCTCTGGATCACACTATAGCTACTAGCACTCATGAAAAATAGAGATGACTTGTGGTACAAAGCAAGGAACTCCAGTACCCAGACAGACTACCAGAACTATAGAGCTGCACATAATAAATGCACCTGGGCTATTCACAAGGCCAAGAACACTCACTTTAAAAATGAGCTGACAAACTCATGGGGTGACAGTAGACGGTTCTGGAGAACATCAAGTCCCTAGCCGGTAAACCTAGTAAAACTCCCCCCACCTTCCTGAACATTGAGGGCCAACCTACGCAAGATCACAGTCGCATAGCAAATGTCTTCAACAAAGCTTTTACTGACCTCAGCGGAGTGTTGTTCCCTAGCTTCCCTTCAACAACAATCAGATACTTGCACCGAACGAAACCCGGGGATCCAATCAAACTCCCATTCACCTGTCTACTTCAGAGCTATCACCTTTATGGAAGCAAAAAAGTACACCCTAAAAGCGCTAGGTAATTCCAGAACTAGCTCTGACCAACTTGACCTAAAACTAGTTAGGCTCACCCTGGACATAATTCTCAAACCCCTCACCAAAATTTGAAATCTCTCCCTGTTATCAGGTGAATTCCCAAGGATCTAGAAGGTGGCGGTGGTTACCCGTTTACAAATGTGGTGACAGGGCCAACTCTACAAATTACTGCCCAATATCTATCCTTCCTCCACTCTCCAAGGCCCTGGAGTGAATCATAACTGACTAACTGACGGAATATCTAGACAAGTATCATTTACAATGTCAGCAACAACATGGATTTTGAAAACAACATGGTACCACAACCGCTCTAGTGGAGTTTACCACCTTTACCCATAATGCGCTAGACAGAGGGCTCTTGGTGGGGGCAACATATATTGATCTCACCAAGGCCTTCGACACTGTCAATCACAATCTGCTCCTGGATCAGCTCTCCAATACCGGCCTCTCCCCTGCAACAGTAGCATGGTTCAGAAGCTACCTCTCTGGGAGGGTCCAAAAAGTGAAAATCCTGGACACCTTCTCCAGCAACCTTAGTGTTAACACAGGTGTTCCTCAAGGCTCTATCCTTGGCCCTCTACTGTTCAGCCTGTTCTTAAACAACCTCTCTCAATCAATAAACGACCAGCTACTAGTATATGCAGATGATGCGGTCCTATATTCATGTAATGCTGACCCCTACATACTGGAAAAGCAAATGCAGGCTAATTTCACTGCGGCTGAGCACTGGTTCCTTCAATCAAAACTGCTCCTCAATTATAAAATAACCAAGACTATGTTATTCGCATAACAAACACCGCACCCACCAACTTTGCATTCATAACAATCAGAACACTTCCCTGGAGATGGTTCAAACATTTAAATACCTAGGATTGACACTGGACCGCAACCTCTCGTTTAACCAACACATAGACGCAGTCACAAAGTCATAGAATGCAAAACTAGGATTATTGTACAGACACCGAAAAGGCCTGACTTCTGAGGCACTAAAAACTGTTGTAAATAGCTCAGTCCTCTCAGTGACAGACTATGGTCTAGAAGTATATGGGGCTGCCTCCCAAACTGCTTTGAAGCATATCAAAACAACACTAAACAAAGTGTGTCATTTAGTCCTAGGTGTACCCCCATCTCACTCACACCTGCAAGTTGTAAACTCAGACAAATTGGCTCAGCCTTGACAGTCATCTCCAGTATCAAGTATGCATGCTTGCCAAGAAGTCTATGCTAGGACTTACCACCCCAGGCCTGCAAAGCCTTCTTAGCCAACCTAATTCCATCAGATGCACTAGGGGTACAAACAACTCGGCCCTCTGCATCCCTTTCTGTAGAACCACACAAGGCCAACAGTCCTACAAAAACCGGGTGCCACTTTGGCTTAATGCGCTTGACCTAGACATCATGAAAGAGGACAAAATAGGCCCCTTTAAAGATAAACTCTGAGTGACCTTTGCCACAAACAATAACTGTGACTGTGAGACCTGAACCCTCCCACACTCTTCCCTCCTCTTTCCTGCTACCCTCATTCTAACCTGCACCCTTGCCTTCTCCTCTCTTCTTGCTAACTAACACTCCCCTAGTAGGCTCCAGGTCCCTGCCTCAGCACTGCCCCCCAATGAGTCTAGCCCTTCTTTATGACTACACTCTTTAGCACTTAAGACAAAAGAACTGCTGCCCATCAAATTCTCACCTCCTTGCATATAGTATGTATTAATTATTTTACAGACTATATCATCCTCTGTTCCCTACCTGATTTGCTCTTTATCCTGTAGATTCTCAAGTTGTTCACTTAAACTTCTTGTCAACCTAGCCTGCTATAAATTATGTATCTGTATATTTTTACGTATGTAATCCCTGTTATTTTAATTATGTAACCTCTGTAACCTGATGTACTCATGTTTTTTCTAGGCATGGAACTTCCTTGTATCTGCTTATGTACTTGTAACCATTGTAAATGATGTTATGCTCATGTATTACTATGACGTGGAACCTCTGTAAAAGAGCCTTTGGCTCAAAGGTACTTCCTAGAAATAAATAAATAAAATCTTCAGTACCGTGGTACCACTGTTTACTGATGGCTAGCTTAACTAAAACAAATAAATAAATAATTCAGGCTGGTCCTGTGACACTTTGATAAATGGCTTGCTGTCACAATGAACCTCAGTGACAGTTGTGGATCTGGCTCTGAGTTCTAAGCACTGTTTTCCCCCTCAGAGATCAGCTGTTTTGATGACAGGGAAGGCTTGTTTCCTTTTATGGTACAGGTATTAAACCACCAAATATGGTTATTGCCCTCAGCCCTGAATCTGACTAATCTGTCCCTATAAGTTAAGTGATGAAGTCATTTGTTATCAATAGACAAAGTTTATCATTCATAAAAAAGGCTAAAGCAACACACACTGTATGCCAAAAAGTGCAATAGATATTTTTTTCTATTATTATTTTCAACATTCCTTCCCAGGATATACCGCACACCTGACTTCTGGTTCTGAGCAGCTGATCTGTGATGGGAAAAACAGTACACTGACAAATAATTACTGTACATGGTAAATGCAGAAATTACATAATTACATCTCAGTTCACAGACAAGTGAAACTGTCCTAAAGATCTATCAGAGAGTCAACTTCTGTAGTGTCAGCAGTAAGGAGAAAACATTGGTCTCCTGTACAGATTGCAGCTGCCCCACCTTTTGTTGATGTCATATTTTCTCAGTTTTGCAATACTGCATATTCATCTCCCTGTTAAAAAGGTTACAGTGCATGACACTGTACATATTTTTGTGCACATTTGGACTCCATGAGTCAGACCCAGCAACTACAGGTAAGGAGAGGCTACAGGTAAGAAGAGTGAGAAGGGCTTTTACTACACTTGAATTCAGAATTGGATTCCATTTCCCATCCAAAATTATTTTTCAGAGTTTGGATTTTTAGCCTTGAATACCAAAATTCCAAGCAACCCTCCCCTTGACTACATCTGGCAAACCAGGCAATGGAACTTTTAAAAGTTGCCTGGAAGCTAGAAACCAGGAAAACTGTATGTGCAAAAGAAAAATATTCTGTTATTTGGTGAAATGTTCACAACAACACTGCAGTAACTGCAGATGTGTCAGTAAGTGGGGACCATCTGGTAGATCTAATGTCACAGGGGGCCAAAACTATTATTCTTGAAGTTCATTTGGCAAGTATTCCAGATTTCAAACCAATAAGCACAGCAAAATCCTTTACAGCATAGCCACTGACCATTTTCAAAGGTTAAATCACTTGTATCCCTGAGTGAGAGAACCAGTAACACCATGAGACTTAAAGTTGGTTCTTCTACATTTAATGAATCCACTTTTTGAGCCACATTATTTTGCAGGGATCAAACATATAAACTGGAAAACAGTACTCTTGGTAGTCGTCACCTATACAACTTTATGGGGGTTGCAGGAAAAGTTTTGATTTTTAATAATTGCATACAGTAGCTGGGGTGGCATTGGGGATAGGGGACTGCTTGACGAGCAGGAAAAGTACTTTTTACATTGATATCTTGTGGGCAGAGAAAGCTTCAGTTCAGTCACTTTTCTTGTTCTTTACAGAGAAAGCTTCAATTCACACACTTTTCTTGTTCTTTATAAAGTATGTGTGCAGGAAGATATTAATTACTAATTGTGATTCTAAATCTGTTTCTATTTCCATACTTAAAGGAATGGAAGCACTTTATATTTCATATTAATGAATGTAATTCAATTTAGTTGGGCAATTAAATCAGGGATGAGGGAGTGCTAGACTACCAAGGAACATTTTTTTTCTAATAGTTATACACAGTAGCTGGGGTGGCATCGGGGAGTGGGGACCACTTGACAAGCAGGGAAAGTATTGATCTTATGGGCAAACATCAGGAATGGGGGGAGTCCACTAGACTACCAGAGAAAGTCTTTGTTTTTTTAATAATCACATACAGTACTGTAGTTGGGATGGCATTGGGGATCACTTGACAACTGGGGAAAGTCTTTTTTTATATTAAGTGAACATAGGAGATGAGGTGGGTCCACTAGACTACAAGGGAAAGTTATTTTAATAAGCACATAGTTGAGGTGGCATTGTGGATCATTTGAGAACCAGGGAAAGCCTTTTTTATATTAATCAGCACTGGGGATCTGGCTTAACAACCCGTGAAAGTGTTTTTTTGTTTGTTTGTTTTTTAACTACAATGCCATCTTCTGGCAAATAACTCACTTTACTTTCAACAACAGTAACATGACACTCCTGGACAGCAATCAGTCTGAATGAGTGGTGATTGCCACCCTGTGAGGAACTGAGGAAGTGCATTAAGCATCTCCTGCAATGTCACATTTAATGCCACATTACCACTTCACTGTCTCATTACCGAGTGGTATACAGGGGTATCACCCCAGTACTGAGCGGCATACCAGGGTACAGCGCAACTTTTCTATAACTACCAGCAACTTTTCTATGACTACTACTATAGCTTGTGGCAATCCTGGAGGCCCTTGTTATGGAGCTTGCATTAGATATGTGGTGCAAACTGCTGTAACTCATGAAAACTGTTGCAACTGCATCTGAGATTGGAAAATCAGGTACAATTGTGATGATGGGGTTTATTTATTTATTTATTTATTTGTATATCAGTTTACACCCTTTGAGCCTGAGGCTCATTTTCAAAGGTACCTCATCACAAAGAGGACAAATACAGTACAACAATTTTGTTAGTGCACTGCCAAAATAAAAGTGTCATGGTGCAGGGTTGGACGCAAACCTTGTGCCATGCTTCAAATATCCTGCCCTTTGACTTTTAGAAAATATATTCAACCCTTCTTCACTATTCAATAACTGCTACCAAAAAAGTGAAACATCAAGTTAGCTCCCTTTTTCCTCCTCCATCTGTTGAATTCATCTTTCCACTTTATTGGACACTCTCCCACCTTTCTCGGTTGCACTACCTGACCAATCTGTCAGAAACTGCCTCTCTTTTTCATATATGGAGCAGTACTTGTTGATTGCCATTACTACAATATAGGATATGAGGTGAGAAGTACTGTTAGAGAGAGAAGTGGGGAAGGAGTGTTAGGGAGAGTGGGGCAAATGTGGGTAATTTTGACATAGTTAACTAATGAAGCATATGGGTAGCAGGGCAGGTGAGTGCACTAGAAGGGCAGGAGAGAACAGGGAGGTAATTTAGATATTTACTCAAAATACCAGAAAACCCAAAACTGATAACGGATGCCAGCCATCCATGCATTTCTTTATGGCCCATGGCCACAGCCATTGGAGGCTATCTGTACCTTGGTCCAACAATGGGGGAAGATTTAAATTATTGTTAACATGGAGTAGCTCAGAGGGTTAACCATTTGAGCTGTAACCAGATTTAGAAAGAGAAAGATGTCAGGGATGATATATAAGTCTTCCTTGACCTCTATCGATTTCTAAATCTGTTTCAACACTATTTTATAACATCTACTGGGTATAACCAGGTTCTACAATATAATATATAACCAAGTTCTACCTGGTTCTGCTGAAGTAAAAAAAATCCACATGTTTTGCATGTTTGAGAGAGTACATGTAATACTAAGATACTAAGAATGGGATGTTTTGCACAGTTTTGGTGCACTGAGACAGAATCCTAGGCACCAAAACTTTGCAGAATGTACCATTCTTAGTGCTACATCCCAGATATGCAAAAAATATATACTCCTGTGGATTTCCTAAGTAGTACCAGGCAGAACTTAGTTATATATTGTAGAACCTGGTTATATGCAGTAGAAAATGTGGTGTTACTTGGTAGATCCTGGTTATATTTGGTAGAACCTGATTATAACTGGTAGAACTCAATTCTACCTAGTTCTATCTGGTAGAACCAGGTAGAACCTGGTAGAACTTTTTTGGGTTCTACTCAGAAAATTCACAAGATATAACTTTCAGAGGGTCACACAGCCCTATTCCAATCTCTGCCTGATCTCCTGCCTTACAGGAAGCTCAGAAACATCAACATGAAGGCTGCCCATGTTGCAAAAATCACACTATTTCAAAACCAACCTCCAGAATAATCTTAACTCCAGCAAAGTTCTGGAAGGATATTAACTTTCCATTTAACCCCATCCCCAGGCTGCCTCCCCAGTCCCAATGCTAAATGATTCACCCCTCTCTGACCCTCCCTCTGTTGCTGCTCACTTTAACAACATTTTTTCTACCTGTGCTCTTCCATCTCTAACCCCAGTCATCTCTCCTCTCCTCTCTCAACCCTTGTCCCCTCTGGCTCACCCATCCAAGGGGGTTTCACTTCTTCAATATAACCTTGCATGTTGTTTCCTCCCTCAGTCTTTCCAAATCCAGCCCTGGCATTCTGTACCCTAAACTGATTAATCTCTCAGCCCCTGCCATTGTCTCCCCCCATCACCCAACTTCTCAACCTCTCCTTCTCCCTCTGTGCTTTCCCTCAGTCCTGGAAGTTTGCTAATGTTCTCCCCCTACCCTTCAGTACCAAGCAATACAACTGACCCCTCCTTCTTCAGCTTCTGCCCTAACTCCTTTCTCTTCACTCTTGCCAAGCTGCAAAAAAAAAAAAACTAGTTTACTCCAGGCTTGTCAACATCCTCAACTCCTCCATTCACCTCTCTACCTTCCAGCCAGGTTTTCATAAAAATCACTCCACCATCTCCTTCCTGCTATTGGTCACTGACTCTATCCTCACTGGGATGGATTGGGCCATATCATAGCAGACATTTCCACTGACCTGGCAAAGACCTTTGACTCAGTGGCCTATCTCCTCCTCCTTGACAAGCTGAGCTCTGTGGACCTATCAGCATCCATTTTTGACTTGTTCTTTCCTACCTCTCAAGCTATCTACAGTCAGTACAGGCTGGAGGTGCCCTGCCCTTCCCCTCCCTATTTAGCCTGGGGTCCCCCAGGGCTCCATCCTGGGTCTCATCCTTTTCTCTATCTTCCTAAAGTACTTCCTGTCCATCTGTGCCAGTTCTCATATCTGTATGTATGCAGAATATACAGCCATTTATGTCTCCAGCCCCTTGTCTCCAGCCCCTCAGCCTTGGCTGTAGAAGTTTTGCTCCAACAAGACTTCAGCAATGTCCTACACTGGTTTCAACCCAACCAACTCCAGGTCAACACTAAAAAAAAAGTGTCCATGACCTTTAATACTTTCCAGAAACTGACCATGCTCCATATTTCTCCTGAATCTAACCCCATCCTGCTTCTTATCATGCCCCCTTGCCATGAGCACCTTTTCTTTGAAAAATACTTCCTTCCTGTAAGTTATTTACCCCTGAGAGGTACAGTATTTAAAAGGTCTCTATCATATCCACCTCCTCTTCTCTTCCAGCTAGTACATATTGAGGTCCTTAATTCTCTCCTCATAGGGCTTCTGATGCAGACCCTGCACTACTTTAGTTGCCTTCCTTTGGACCACCTCCAGTCTATCTATGTCCTTCTGGAGATGTGGTCTCCAGAACTGGACACAATATTCTAGTGTGGTCTTACCAGCAATCTATAGAGAGGCAATATCATGGCCCTCTTTCTGTTAGTAATGCTTCTCCCTATGTACCTCAGCATCCCACTAGTGCTCCCAACTGCCTTGTCACACAACCTTTAGGTCATTCAATATGATTACCATAGGTCTCTTTCCTGCTTGGCAGTTCTCAGTACCTCTCCTCCCCATTCTGTACTCTGCCCCTGGGTTTCTGTGCCCCAAGTCCATTACTTTGCACATTTTCACATTGTAACCCAACTGCCATACCCTTGACTGCTGCTCAAGTTTTCTAAGTCTCTGCTTATCCTTTCTATCACCCCCTGAGTGTCCACTCTATTGCAGATTTTAGCGTCATCTAAAAAGAGGCAGACCTTCATTCCAGATCCTCTGCAATATCACTTATAAAAAAACTAAAGAGAACCAGTCCCAGCACTGATCTCAGAGGTGCCCCACTAGTCAACCTCCCTTCCTCAGAGTGAACTCCATTTGCCACTACCCTCTGCCACCTAACCCCTAAACAGTTTTTTACCTAGTATACGCCTGTTGGACTCACTCCTAAGCTACCCAGCTTGCTTATTAGCTTCCTATGTGGAATGGTGTCATAAGCCTTACTAAAATCTAGGCAGGCCATGTCCACTGCTCTACCCTGATCTAAATCCTTGGTCACCCAGTCAAAGTAATCTATCAGATTCATTTGACATGATCTCACCCACCCTCCACCCCCCATGCTCACATGAATCCATGCTGCCTCAAATCTTGTAACCCACTGGATTCAAGATATTCCACAACCCTCTCCTTCAGTAGTGATTCCACTAACTTTCTCACCACCAGTGTCAGGCTGACTAGACTAAAATTGCCACCCTCTTTCCTGCTACCATGTTTGTAAATTAGGACTACATCTGCCCTCCTCCAGTCCTCTGGAACCACTCCTGTTTCCAATGAGCTGTTAAAATATGACCATCAGAGGTACAGCCAGTACCTCTCTGAGCTCCCTCTATGTTCTTTATGCATCCGCAACTGGCCCCACTGCTTTATCCACTTTCAGATCAGTGAGTCCCCTCATGATACTCTCCCCTGAAAATGGACTAATGTCTACCTCCCTCCTTCCAATGCTCCTGTTACTTTTCTGGGGCCCCTCCCCTTCTCATTCCTCTGTGAACATTGAACAAAAGCATTTGTTCAGGGTATCTCCTTTTCCTGGTCCCCCTCTGCACAGTTCCTCCCAAACTTCACTTTTGAATCTTGTGATCCCATCCCTGGTCTTCTGCCTTTTGCTTACATACCTACTGTAAAAAATGTCTTGTCCTCCTTCCTCACCACCTGGGCTATTCTCTCTTCAGTTTGCACCTTTAATGCTCCTTACTGCTCTCCTTGCTTCACTGTCTTTCCCCAGATACATCTCCCTATCCTCTTCCTTTTGTTTCTCCTTATACCTTCTGAATTCTACCCTTTTAGCCTTTACCTTTTCTGTCACCTCTTTTGAGAGCCAAAGCAGTCTCTTTTCCTTTAGTTTTTACTCAGTTGCTTGACACAGAGGTTTGTTGCCTTAACTATGGCTCTTTTAACTTCACCCAGTGTTGCTCCACTCCACCTAAGTAATCCAGTTCCATGTCAATTGAGCGATGAAATTACAGCAACTGCAAATCCAGTGAAGGGAAATTCAGTGAATGTTAAAAGGGCAACAGTACATATAGGCACCCTACAGTAAGGGCGACAACTCCATTACTGATTTTCTGTGGGGAGCTTCATACCCCACACCCCCCCCATTGTGTGATGCTTTGCCCCCTGCACCACTTTACTTATAAAACTAACTCCAAGGTCATAGCACCTCGGGGAGGGAGGGAGGGAGGAAGCAATTGTCACCCATACTGTAGGGTGCCAAACAGTTATCATCGCCCTTTTAACATGCAATTAATTGACATCGCTGAAATTGCTGCTGCCATAATTCCATTGCTCAATTGATGTACTACTGGTAAGACCCCACCAGGTCATCCCTGGGGCTTTCACCCATCTTTAAGTCCAGGAATGTACAGTGATTAAGGTTCCTCAGGTGGTCTCCCATCTTGACGTTTGCCACACTGACCCTGTTAGTGAGTACCCGGTCAAGTATTTCCCCATCATGAGAGGGTTCACTGACTAGTTGCTTGAGGAATGTCCACTGCCGGGAGTCCAGGATGTCCCTGCTTCTAGCTGAAGCCACAACTGGGAGGTTCCAATCTACATCCAGCAGATTGAATTCCCCCACCAACAGCACCACCCTTTTTTATGTCATCTTGGCAGTGGCTTCCACCAGTACCTTATCCGACTCTTCCCCTTGTGCTGGAGATCTGTAGATCATGCCAGTGCTAATAGAGGCTCCATTTCCTGTCTCTAGGGTGATCCAGAGTACCTCTGCTCCCCTGTATTCTCTGTATATCAATTGCTTTTATGCCTTCCCTCACATAAAACACCCCACACCCTTTCTTTCCCACCCTCTCCCTTCTAAACAGAGTATAGCCTGGTATGGTCATGTCCAGTCATGGTCTTCAGTGCATCATGACTCTGTAATGGCTGCAATATGCAGGTCAGCCTCTGCCATTATGGCCTCTAGGTCCAGAATCTTGTTTCCTAGACTTCTGGCTTTCACACACATGACCATCCAGATTTTGTTACCCTCTTCTTGGTACCCCCCTTCTTTTCTTTTCCCCCATCTCTTCTTCCCCCCTCTCCTTTTAATGCTTCTGTTCATATCCCCCTTCATTTCTAACACCTTGCTTTCTTTAATTTTCACCCTGGGGGATTGCTTTCTCCTTGGGCTTTCCCTAATTTCTACTTCAGCCTGTGGGTGGGGCAGTTACTGTCTCCCCAATTTCTCCTGCCACCCCCCCTTGGGTAGTTTAAATGTTCATCAAAGTAACATCTAAACCATCCACTGAAAACTGCGGTTCCCATCCCAGATGGATGCAGGTCATCACCCCTGTAAAGATCCTTATCTCTCCAAATGGAAGAGAAGAACCCCTCCTCTCTGCACCATTCCTTCAATATATATGAGTTGAATGTGTTGTTTGCAGAGATCCCACTTCCCCCCATTGTAGCCAGGTGGCACCTGAGTGAAAGCCACTGAGAGTGCTACCTGTCAAGGACCCCCCCAACACCTTAAAGTCCCCCATAACTAACCCAGACCCATCCCTACCCAGGTTATTAGTCCCCAGGCGGACAATGACATTCAGCTCTCCCTCCCATCCTGCTGCCCTAGTGATCCTCTGGATCTTCTTTCCATCCTTCTGGACAATGGTGCTGCATAGGCACCTAACCTGCCTCTCTCCCCCTTTTCTATTCCCATGTTTATCCCCCTCACTACTGAGTTCACACCACAAATTGTTTCCTCCTCCTCCTCCTCCTTTGGGATCCTCTTCCTTCCTCCCTCCGTGGGGGTCTCCTCTCCAGAGGATCCCCACATCCTATTTTGTTTGTCTATATGTTCCTTTCAGTTGTCTCCCTCTGGTTAGGCAGATATAGGCTGTGTAATGGTGCAGCAGACCAAAGGCACTCCTGTTGGTGAGGGGTGCAAGCTTTGACAGCCTGGGGGGTGTAGTTAGTTATATTGCTGACAAATTTACAGCCTCTCTAGTGGATTTTACCTCCTTGCTCAATGAATTTGAAAGTGTTACTGTAAAAGCTCAACTCTCCCAATCAACCCTCCTTCACAACATTTAATGTTACAGGCCTCCCTCTGCAGGACATAAAATACTGAACTATTTGAGTGAGGTCTTACCTGCAGTGTCCTCAGATTTAATCATCATGGGCAACTTCAAAATAGATTGGTTATCAGTTACCTCCAATCCACTAAAGGAAGTTTGCAGCATGTTTTGGTTCATTCTGCTTGTACAGGAACCTACCCGTCCAAACCGTAAATATCCGGAAAACAGTGCACTTCTTGATCTTATCTTAGTGAACACACCACACCTTATTTCTCACACTGGTGCCCTTTTTAATGATCTTAGTAATCATTGTGCCATTGCCTGTGTGAGGTCTGCCCCAAAGCGATTTCAGCATCTAGGTACATCTTCAAGAGAAGTTGTTGAAACTTTGATCCAAATGCCTTCCTCTCTGAACTGCAATTCTCTAACTGGTAAAATTTCTACCTGGCCAACATAGTAGCCAAAGTGTATAAGATTTTTTAAACCATGGTTCTCAATGCCCTAAACAGACATGCCCCACCACTTAAAATACACACGAAAAAGATGTCCTGTCTGTGGTTCACAGATAGCCTTAAAACTGCATTGCTAAACAAGGATGTCTTATGGAAAAGGGTGAGAAAATCTAAACTGCCAGTGGATTGGGCAGCATTTAGAGCTGCAAGAAACTGGTGCACCTAGCTTATTAGGGCTGAGAAAGCAAACTACTTAAGTACTGAACTCAAATCCTGATCCAACTGCACAGCTAAATTTGGGAAAATGCTTTAGCCCAGCCAGCTCACTACCCCTGAAAATCACTTCTGGTGGTATTTCCACAATGGATAAAAATGAGATCCTTGACCTGCTCAACAACTGCTTCATGATGGGTGGTCTGGCATTTGACACTTCACTAGCTTCCAAGCTTTGTGTACAGCTTAATGGCTATGACTCTGCTTGCGAAACTCCAACTGCCCTTACTCAAGAAGGATTATTCTCCTTCACTCCAGTTTCCTTGAAACAAGTGGTGGATCTATTATTGAGCTTAGACACTAGAAATTCAGCAGGCGCCAACCTCATCAAACCGTACTATTTAAAATTGGACTATTACATTTTGGCACCTCCCATCACTCACGTGTTTAATATGTCCCTTGCACAGGGTGTACTAACCCCTATCTGGAAGACAGCACATGTCATTCCTCTGTTTAAATCTGGGGACTCCAGTGATTTAAACAACTACTGACCGATGTCACGTTTGCCTGTCTGTCCAAATGTCTAGAAAAGGTTGTTAATGAGCAACTTAGCAGTCACCTGGAGACATTCAACCTGCTCAGTCCAGTCCAGTCTAGCTGTAGACCATGCCACAGCACAGTATCTGCATTTTCTAAGGTCACAAATGATTGGAAGATTGCTCTGGATACAAAAAATCATGTGTGTTCTTTGTTTCTCTATCTGAGCAAGCATTTGATACTGTGGACCATGACTTGCTCCTGCTAAAAATATTGGAGTGGATCATCTAGCCTTGAAATGGTATACTAGTTACCTTACTGATCGGCAACAGTTGGTTAAGGCAGATGGGGGCTTCTCCCCTCAAAAAACATTGTTAAGAGGTGTTCCTCAAGGGTCTAGTCTAGGCCCATTACTCTTTGCTGTTTATATTAAGAACATTCTCTCAGGTATCGTGTCAGCAAGCATCCATCTGTTTGCTAATGATACTGTCCTGTACATAGGCAGGCCTACTCTGCAACTCACCTGTAGTGACCTACAATGAGACTTCGACCACTTAAAAAAAAATTTACTACAGTTAAAGCTCCTTATAAATGCTAAAAAGACTAAGACCATGCTATTTGCCCCCTCCACTTATGCCTCTAAACACTGTTTCCTTGGATCAGCCCCCCCCCCATGTATCCACACTCTTGGGGAGCCTCTGGAGTTCGTGGATAAGTTTATGTACCTCAGATTTGGGATAGACCACAAATTGTCTTTTGTACAACATATTGATGAGCTTACAAAACAATTAAAACAGAGATTTGGACTTTTTTTTTCGAATCAAAAATCTCCTTACTCCAGAAGCAAAAATTAGGGTAGTTCAGACTACATTCATGCTCCTTCTGGACTATGCCAATTTTCTATATGGCCAAGGCTCAAATTTCACCCTCTCCAAACTGGATACTCTCTATCATCATGCTATTAGATTTATTACTGGTCTACCATACTCCATCCAACACTGCCAGCTGTATACCAAGCTACATGGGAGCACATTAAGATTCAGATGCCAAAAAAAATGCAGTGCTCTGGACCTACAGAGCCATCCTCAATATGCTCCCACAATACATTATGTGCTGTCTGCTCACCTGCAATGCTGAAAATTACACGTTGAGAAGCCTCTCCTATATCTCACTCCTAATCCCTATGGTGAGAAACAGGTCTGGCAAATCTGCAATTAGCCATGCTCTTCCGGCTACGTGGAACACCATACAGAAAACCCTAAAGTTGGCAACCCCCATGAAACTGAGCTTTTTTAGATCCCTGTACCTACATTCATTTAAGGAAACCTGTGATTGCTTTCAGTGATGGCACTTAACCTGCACCTATCCTGGGACTAGGATAGTACTGCCCTGGCTATTCTCCATACTTTTATTCTGTGCATCCATTCCACCTTACTTTCTGTTTGTGCTTCTATTCCACCTCAAGCAAGGCAATACCCTTCCCCTAAACATCCCCCCTTTCCCAAAGCCTCTGCATACTCCCTGCCCCTTTTCCCCTGCCTCCTGGCTCCTTACAGTCCACCTTCTGGTTCTCTCCTGCTGCCTTGGGCCTTCTGAAGCAGCTATAGTACATATATTTGTTGTCTTTAGTTTGCTGTGAGTTGTTGACTCTAACAGCATTTGAGTTTTTCTTACTGAGTCTATGCATTGATTGTATTATTGTATGTATTCCCTGTATATATGCAGTACTGTATATATTTCTGCCTTGTATTATATATGTGATTGTCTAGGCCCATCTTGTAAATGAGTTCTTCTCAATGATGTTTCACCTGGTAAAATAAAGATTTGATTGATTGATTGATTGATTGATAAATTCAAGGATTCTGGGTCCTCTGCACCCATGGAGGATTTTTCTTCACCTACCCAGAAAGACAGGTAGTCACTCAGAATCATTGAAACTAGACCCCCTTACCAGTGGCTGACCACTCTATAAGCTCTGGAGTTACAGCATGGCCACCCAGTTACTACTGAAATACTGGAGTACAAGTAAGGCAACAGCTACTTCTTTTTCCCCAGAAACCCTCAAAGGTACATCAGCAATGGAAAGATTTGGGGAGAAATCCTGGGGCAGGAATTTCAGCAGCTACAGTTTCAGCCAACAGGATGACTCCAGATAAAGCATGTCTCCCTCCCTCCTTTACACTCTCTAACAGATCTCAAGAGCTGGTCTAAGCTTTTTTAAGATCCGTTCACATGTTTGCCAGTCCTGCTGTTCTTCTGAGGCTGAGCATAATCCTATAGAACTGTAGTTAGCCCAGGAAGGGCCAGCCAACAAAAGGTACTGTAAGAGCTTATAAAAACCTCTAACATGCACAGCATGCTATTGAATCTTCTACTGATGCAGCCCTCCTCTGATGTCAGCTGCAGGGAATTCTGGCATTTGTAGCTACAGAAAGTATCAACTTGCAAGTCAACAGAAATAGTTTGATAAAATCTATTATACTGCAGTTAACAGTAAGTAAAAAAATATGCAAAATTGGACCAACCCCAGACTCTTAGTACTGACTGTTCATCTTTAAATGTTTTCTGTCCACTGGTGTAGCTTTGGGTCATTGCCATTATCTCCCAGTCTCTGCTGCCATCTGGTGACACCAGGGAGTGTCTGCACAGTTGTAGAGCACTGTTTGGTGCTCTTGTCATGTGCTACCAGTTGGAGGTAAGTTTCTGGCTTTGTTTAGTGCTATGTTTCTTTGAGAGACACAAAGAAATGGTGTTAACTCTCTCTCTCTCTCTGTTCTCCTCAGTCTTTATGCTAATTCGTGGGATCAAATGAACAATTCAGTGCAGCTCTGGCCATGGGTTCATGGGCATTCCAACCACAGAGAAGAGCTGCAGCTTCTATTGTGTCCCCAGCTCCACTGCCATATTTAATTGCTACCAGGAGAGCAGAGAAGTGGCATGCAGCTCCAGCCACAAAGAGTCTGGGCACAGCCTGCACTGAAAAAGGAGTGGCAACTCCAGTGTCTGTCCTGTAGTCCTGCTGTAGTACTGCCAGAATGAACCAGGGAGAACTCAGACAAGCAAGGCTCCATGGCAGTTTTGGGGCAACAGGCAACAAGCTCTGCAATAGGGACCCTAAGATAAGCTCCCTCTTGGGAAGAGTGTTACATCCTCCTCACCAGAAAGCATTGGAGTCCTTTTTAAGACCTGAAAGACATACTATAAACATTGCAACACAACAACAAAAGAACAAAACTGATTACTGTAGCTAATACGCTAGCATCCTATTTAAGAGTTGTAAGCACCATACATTTCAGAACACAGGATGTACTTGTTAGCAATAACTGTTTACCCCCAGTGGACACAGCCACATTTCCCAAAGATGACTTGAGGCAGCAAAAGGTGAGACCAATAAAGGATTTCACATCAGGCACGCTCTTTTGTGTATTACATTTCAGGGGAGGCAGTGGAGACACCAAGGTCATAAAAAGTACATTTTTACTGACAGTAGTTGGGGTGGGGGGGATCATGCACACTTCCATTACTGGTACTGTCACACACTGAGACCAAACCGGTCTGCAGCAGAAAAAAAATGGAAAGAACGATGCATACCTCAGGTTACAGTCTGACAAGGATTTATTTTTAAACCCAGACTTGTAGTAAATGCATTGTTGCTCTAACAGGAGTGGAGTGCCTTGTTTCTCACAGAGCCACTCACGTGTTTAGACTACTAGTTTGGGTTTTATAATAAACACATTTCAAACTGCAGCCTGATGTGTGCTATTCATGAATTTTTCTCTGCAACATAAGTAATTTTCTCCTGATAATTAATGCTGCTTCCAGCACAGCAAGGTTCCACTGGCTTTTCTGCAATAACTTGGCCAATATTATTGGCAGGTTCTGTAGCTGGTAAAGAAACAGGTTCAGCATCTCCAGATTTCTCAACATCCCACGTGTGTGCTGCTGCTGAGTGTCCACTGTCTCCATCTGCTACAAGAGTGGTATCCATGACTTTGGGCCAAGATCACGTGGAACAAATGATGCGGCTGCTGAATTTAAAGGTCTTGAGTTGAAGGGCAAATTACCTGGAATGTGGTACTGGCATGTATCCAGGTACCTAAGGACCAACAAAGTGACTCTTTATCAGAGCTAATGTAGACCACATCAAAGTGGTGTCACTGGAGAAGCGATGTTTTTTTCCGGTTGAGTTTTGTACTATAATTCCTCTTTAGCTATATCTCTTTTCTGGTGACTGGATAGTGAAAAAGTTACTTGGCTAACTGGTTCCAGTAATAGCTAGCCAATTGGCAACAGGCAATTTGTGTGCAAAGTATTTAATGACACTGTTCCTGTTCTTTAGACATAGCTGGTAAACTGACTTGTCAGAAAGATGTTTTAATACAACATATGGACCTGGTTTCTGCCAGTTTACCTGGGATTCCTAGATTTCAAATCAGTATCTGTCTCCATGCAGTAGAACTTACCCCCTTACACACCTGTCGTATCTGATCTTATCTGACAGATTATCCTTTCTGGGCTATCTGATAGGCCTCAGTTAGCTGTTAATGCAACCTTTTGGTATTCTCCAGGTATGTTTCTGGAAGGACTCCATTAGCCAATATACCAAAGCAAGGATCTACTGGAAATCGGTCTTTTCTTGCAAACTTGAGACATTGGGGGAAACTTCTTCTTCATGCAACTGTATATGTGGGCCAGGACTTGCATTTGCTAACTCCATTTTGCTTTTTATCCAATGTCTAATGTTAGTTACTTAAAACTTTATTTTATACAGGAAACACATCAGTTAGACTTTTCAGTCCAGTTTACAAGACAGTCCTGTGTCCTCAACATATGCAGTAATGCCTGATTGCATCATGTATACTGCCAGTCACCCTGTGGATGACAAGGCTTGGTTTGGGGATTCAGAATGCCTACCAGTCTTGTAGGATCTTTGATATGGTGACATCTGAAGTCTCTCCTTTCCTCAGGGTGGAGCTGCTTAGGAAAATTTTAATGCACAAAATACTTATTCCATAAACCATTTTCCACGGTAATTGCCTTTTGATCTTTGGTGGGGAAGGCCTATGCATAACCGGTGTTGTGGTCAGTTCAAACCAGAATGTTGTTGGCTCCTTTTTTGTCTGGCTTTAGAGAAAGTAAATCCATGCAGACCAGATCCAATGATTCTTTGGGGGTTGCATAATGAACAGCCCAGGCTTCCACGTCAGCATCACAGAACCCATCGGAAGTATAGGAAGCACAATCCTGGCTTTTAACTCAGACTCGCAGATCACACGGGAAGTATAGAAAGCAAACACTCTGCAATACCCGTGTAAAGCAACGTGACCAACCATACCCATGCTAACATAATCCACTCCCTGCAGAGCAACTGCAAACAGCAGTCCACCTACAGTCGTATCTCTGCTGTACACATAATGTATGCTAATGCCATAAAACTGCCCATTTAATGATAACGCACTAAATTACAGCACAACAATACAGCTAAACATTTTATAAGTGAGATGAGACAATTTTATAGGATTATGCTTCTTTATGTACCTCCTGATGGAAGACATCCTACACCTGAGCATGATCACCTCCTATCCCCATCATGCCTTATTCCTCACATAATCACAACCAAAAACCTTCAAGTTATTTAGCAGTCAGAGCAATACCTATTCATAAGTCTGGATATTACTATATAAACAGTAATCATAGCCCATCTTCTAATATGGGCTACTATTTGGTAAAGGATAGTCAATAAACAACAGTTTTGTTCTCTGGATCTAAATAATATGTTTTTGTTTCCACTATTCCAACAACCACTTTTATTAAAAGTAATATGTGATATTCATTGCCATGGAAGAAGGCCTTCTGCAAGGGAACATTTTATTAAAGTGACCTCACCACACTGTAGAAAATAAATCAGAAATACTTGGTGAAATGCAGAAGTATGGTTTAAATCATATTTTCAGTAGCTGACTGACAGCAATAAGAATATACAGTATACGTATTCTGGATCTTTAAATATTTGTTAGTATTTATAGCAATGATTTTTTTTTCAAGCTTTGCCGACACAGCAGAAGTCACCTTTATGCTGACAAAGTAATTATGCAATACAGTGAAAAAAAAATAAATGTCATACAGTCAAGAAGTTCTATAAAAAGAAAGTTTTAATATTGTTAGATGGTTGCAACAGAAATGTCACCATAACCTTAGGCACAAAAGCAAGAATTTCAAAACAGACCTCTTATACTAGGCAGAATATATCTTTACTTAGAGTTTCATAATTTTAATACATATGCATTTGGCAGGAAGTACGTGGGAATTCAACGTGTTATGGTATTGCTTATTTATTTGCTCAGACCAGTGAAAGGCTCAGATTTGCTCAGAGTTAATGATGAGAGAGGAAACTCTATTAAATGTAGCAGACCAACCACATAGAATACTTTACTTCATCCAGTGTGCATAATTATTTCCTCAATTCTTTTATCTGTTGCCCACCTGGAAAAAATAAATCTCCATTTAGCTTCCAGTAACAGCTAATCCCAGCAGAAAAAAAAAATAATGTGCTTTGTTTTTGCCTCTCCCAGCCTACTATGACATAAAGAGTTGCTCAGTTCCAGGCAAAGTGGGCAACTATAAGGGAAATGACATGGATGCAAAGGATGGTGTGCAATTAAAAACAGTTTTTATCTACCATCATCTCCTTATGCTGTACCTAGCACCAACATCCTGGGGAGCAAAAGCAACAACTGTTGTAGTCCAAAAAAAACTACAGTGTGGTCTCCAACCCTTTGGAAGTGAAATAAAGTGGGAGGAGTCTATTCCAATCTAGATCAAAATAATGCACCCAAACCAGGGTGGAAGAAAGAATTATCACACAGTAACTTAAGCAAACTTTCATTTATTGGGCTAGCTTTTCAAGTCCACGAGAATGCCACAAGCCCCTGGTACACTGATCATTTGGCTAATGGGGCTTACAGTATTCTCCTGTCCAGCGATCAGGATTTTCAATCCTGAGTACAAAATGCTGCATGTTAGACCAGCTTTCACCTGGTCTAACTTGTGCCATTTAAGGACCCTTTTTATAAGGCTTGCACCAAATCTTTGTCACAGGCTGCCATAAACTGAGGAAACTATTGCAACTGCACCTGACAATGCAAAATTGGTTGCCATTGAGGCAAAGGAGTTTGGCACAGATGAGCCAAAAAATGGCTTTGATGCAGGACTTGATGCAAGCCCTACATTAGCCATTGAAAATCAAGCCCATTATGTTAATTTATTGTAAAAGAAACCTATGTTAATGCACCAGTAAGAGTATAAAACATAAAAAGTAAGGAGGTATGATGTTACAGTAAAAGTGCCCTAAGCCTTGGCAAATCTGTGCTGTGGTGTTTCTTGGGGTTTGAAAAGTCATATAATGCAGCATTGCCATTAAAAGGGAACAGTCAGCAGTAAGAGCCCCTTGCCATACCTCTCAACTTTCTACCTTGCAAATCAAGGACAGGGATTAATAAAATCTAATGTAAGCTGCAGGGAACTGTGGGATTTCTGGTTACAGCAAATATCAGCTTGGAAGTCAGCAGACACAGTCTCATACAATATACTATACTGCAACAAAAAGCAAGTAAAATATTTTTGTTGTACACAGAGTCCCAAGTTGCACTTTGCTGCACACAAAGTGCAGCTTGTAACCAGCCCAACACTTGGGTGTAGGGCATGCTGATTGTTCCCCTTTAAGTCATACTTTAGCACTGTCTTGCCTGGCACAAAAAAATATGCACTATTTTTTGGAGATAGAGTGCTGAGGTTATGGAAATGCCAATACTGCTTCACATGATTGGTCAAGCCTAAAGGAAAACCATGCAACAGATTAACCAAGGCTCAGGGGACATTCTACCCTAATATTGCATTTCCCTACTTATTTGTTTTGTGGTTTAAACCCTAAGTAATTCATTGATGTAGTTTTGTGCAATGGATTTCCTTACCATTTAAAAAGATATATAAAAATACATGCACAGAACTTTGCATTATATTGTCAATACCTTTAGTAACAAATGGTCTGTGGAATGATGATGCTGGTCAAAGTACTTTTGATATGAACATGCAAATATACAAAAATGCTAGCAGAAGCAAGCCTTACGATCTATCGAGTCTGCTCGATTGTGCAACCAGCCCCTCAACCCACCCAACATTCTACAGAATACCACCTCCTTGGGCAGAGCATTCCACCTGTCCACTACCTGTTCAGTGAAAAAATGATGATTAACAGTTCGCACTCTCATAAGGATGGCCAAACATATAAAGAAAAATTGTCCATAGATTGACAATGCTGACCTTCAGCTGGCATTGTCAATACTTTAAAAGACAAGGGGCTCAATTTTCAAAGCTCTGAGAATGCCACAAGCCCCGATTATTTGGCACCGATTATTTGGCACATGGGGCTCGAGGCATTCTCCCAGCCAGCAATTTGGATTTTCAATCCTATGTGCCGAATGCTGCAAATTAGGCCAGCTTTTTCCTGGTCTAACTTGTGGCATTCAGGGGACCCTTTTTACTGGTCTTGCACCAAAGATTTGACACATTTCGACACAATTTGAGGAAACCATTGCAACTCTGCCCTACCATAGAAAATCAGGTGCAGTTGCGGAAAAGGAGTTTGATGCAGCTGTGCCAAAAAATGGCTGTGATGCAGGGCTTGATGGAAGCCCTGCATCACCCTTTGAAAACCAAGCCCAAGCAATCCCTGTATCTACAAATGAAAAGATTATCAGTCTCACATACATTACGAAAAATGTTAGCAAGTGACGATACTGTTGCTGTTACCATTAACAAAGTAACTTATGAATATTGTTTTCAATGTATCTGCAAACAAACATTTAGATCATATATGAAGCACAATGTATTGTAACTAACATTACTTTTGTGGTTAAAATGTACCAACAAAATGTAAAAAAAGGATGAAACACACTCAACCCTTAGTACACTTCCACTTTTTTATTTTCAGCATATACTAAAATTGACAACATTTCATGAAAACTCTCCATCAGGGCATATAGTGGTCCAATATTTATCTAAAATGAATGCATAGAAAATAAAACAAACAATGGGCTAAGCTGAGTCCAATGGAATCAATGCGTGGCATATCTGCTCACTTTAAGAAGGGGTGGTTATAAAAGACATTTTAAAACTGCATTATACTCTTTTTCATCTCTAAAAATAAAATCATATACAATAAACTATATATACTACAATGAAAATTCTACTATATATATATATATATATATATATATATATATATATATTATGATAGCACGGTAGTGCTACCATAGTAAGGGTTGAGGAGCCATTTCTATGTTAAACCCCAAAACTTTGCACCTTAATAACTTTGCAACTGTTTGACAGATTTGGCTAAAATTTGGAATACATGATCAAGAACCATAGGCCTTGGCATCTGCCAAGTTTTGTACCAGTCAGATACACAGCTGCGGAGTTATTAAGTGTGATTTGTGCGCATGTTTACGCTTTTTCTGGAATTCTACGGTTGCACGATTTGTGCGACCGGCCCAAAATCTTCAGGAAACGTAGCCAGGGTCCCTAACGTGCCTTTTGAAGATTTGGTGAAAAAATATTAAACGGTTCAAAAGTTATTCAAAAAACAATTTCCCATTATAAGTCAATGGGAAAAGTTAACAAAAAGTTCAACACTTTCGCAAATGCATTTTTACTTTCGCAAAAGGGCCTGTTACTTTCACAAATTGGCCATTTTGCTTTCAGTTGGTGATTAGAAAAATGCTTGGCATTTAAATTTGGGACCCTCTAGCAACCTAATTCTTTTTGTATTCACCTAGTCGGACCCTGAGGATGCTAGCCATGTCTTTATTTTGGGGTAAAACACCCCAGAAATATGTTTTTCAGATTTCTGGAAAAAGTACTTTCACAAAGTACTTTCGTGCTCACGACAGTGTCGCAAATGTTTGCGAAAGCTTTCGCAAATTGCGACAGTAATCTTCTAGTCTGTGGGAAAATGACAGCAATTATTTGGCACTGCACTGCAAAAGAACGGTTGGGAGTTTAGGGCTGAAATTTGGAGGGAACGCAGCCGACATCTCACAGATGCGCCTTTCAGTGTTGTATTGAAAAAATATTACATGGCAGCAAAGTTACAGCACTCCAAAGTTGATGTTTTTTACCATAGGATAACATTACGGCGCCCGATGCATCACAGGAATCCTTTGGCACCCTGCTGCAAAATAACGGTTTGGTCTTTTTCCTGAAATTTGGAGGAAGACAGCCAACAGCCTACAGATGTGCCTTTCAGTGGTTTGGTGAAAAAATATTACAGGGAGGCAAAGTTATGGTGTCCGAACTTCTCTTTTTCCCATAGGATAACATTACGGCGTTCGCCCGCGCCTTTCAGGGCCCGTATCTCGGAAACGGTGTGAGATACGGACTTTTCGTTGGAAGAACCTTAGCCCCCTAACAGGGGCTAAGTACAAAACTAGCCAGGACAGTCATAAATCATATGACTTTTAAATTTTTTCTCTACGCCGTACGGTTCCTGAGATATAACCTATTTAGTATTCCAAGTCCTCATTTTCTGCTCCAGTACCCATTATTATGCATACATTCTTTGTACTCACTGTCTTTCTCTATTCAGCTTTTGGGGAAAACCAGCCTGTGTGCTTACATTACTGTTACCATTGCCCTTTCCGCTTGCGGTTCCATGCCTGTTTCACTTACCATTGACGTCTATGCCACCACGTGCGTCATCCTTTGCGTTTTCATTTGCGCTTGCGTTTCTGTTATTTTTTGCCATTTGTGTCTACCGTACTGTTTCTCTTTCTGTTTCACTTTGCGTCACCATGCCCATTGACATTTCTGTTTGCAGACACCATGTTACTATGTGACAAGACATCACGTGGCACACCGTTCCGTCTAGCCACCGTGTTGAATTGCCCTTTCTGTTCTCATTCCACGCTTGCGTTACCTTGTCGCCACTGTTAGCGCTTCTGTTTGCATTGCTGTTTCCTGTTACTATACCAGAAGACATCATGTAGTGGGAGTGCAGGGCCCTTTGGGTGCCGCGCTCCCGCTGCTGCATTACGTGCTGGGAGCGCGGGGCCCTATGTGCGTTATCCTTTGCGTTTTCATTTGCGCTTGCGTTTCTGTTATTTTTTGCCATTTGTGTCTACAGTACTGTTTCTCTTTCTGTTTCACTTTGCATCACCATGCCCATTGACATTTCCGTTTGCAGGCACCATGTTACTATGTGACAACACATCACGTGGCAGACTATTCCCGTCTATGCCACCTTGTGCATTGCCCTTTCTGTTGTCATTTGCGCTTGCATTGCCATGTGCGCCACTGTTAGCACTTCTGTTTGCATTGCTCTTCCAGTTACTATGCCACAAGACATCATGTGGCGGGAGCGCGGGGCACAAAGGGCCCCACACTTCCACCACCGCATTACATTCACTGTTTCTCGTTATCATTCTCAAAAAGAAGGGAAATTAGAGGCAAAAACTCCGTTTAATGCATTAGTTAGGGTTGTTCCACAGTGACAAAAGTGAGGAAATTCACTGTTAGGGTTGAAAACCCTAACTCCGAATTCACCCCTCCAGCACCACACACACACACACACACACACACACACACACACACACACACATATGCAAGTATGGGGGAGGACCAAGTCAACACAACCAATGACAGACATCCAGCAGCAGGTGACATAAATAACGAACAATTGTCTAAATATACTACGAGACATCCCCAACCACCTGACCAGGTACTGCATGCTCAGTGGAGATCAACAGCAAAACTGAGGCCATGTACACCAAACGTACGCATCCCTGATTGCAGCTGCACACAGCGTACCACACTTAGTAGTTGCATGGCCTCACCTACGATGCCCACACCACACCACAACTGGTACTGTGCCGTTAGTCAATATAAATGCTGAAGGTGCATGATGACAGTTGTAGAAAGGTTTAACACTAGTGAGTATACATTAATTAAGAGAAGTACATACATTAACTACAAGACACTAGCATGCTCAAGATAAAAGTAGTGTTACATTTAGTATGTGATTTACATAGTAGTACATTTACTGCAACGGTTTACTCAAGATAGAGGCTGATGTAAGCGTATGGAAAAGCATTGCCTGTTCAACGCTGTGAAATTCGTACTGCGGTATCAGATGCATTCTTACTGATGAAGGTGTACTGCTGATGTACATACATAGACCTTCAGTGTGTTTCAATACTAAAGATGCAGTAAGTATTCTTTGTAAGAAACAGTGTAATTGCATGGATCAGGCCAAGCAACTTCTAAATATCATAGCACTACTGAGCCAACAATGACGTACCTGTATCGGAGATGTATATAGGATAGATTTTCCTGTAGGCTCTTACTAAGTATGTTGTACCTGATAAAGACAATCCCATTGCATCTGTGATGACTAACTTATTCAAATAGTAATACAGTTACTATTGTTGCAATGAGTGATCTATGCCACTTATGGACACAGTGTAATTTTTTTTAACAGTTGTTTCAGACTCAGGCTGTATGCCTAGTGTTTGGGTTTGCCACACTTCTGTCACTGATACTATCAAAATGATAACTATGTTAATTGTGGTACAACAGGAATCAAGTAGGTATGGTGTAGATATAAACAGAATGTCTTTTAGTATTGATTTAACTCACAATGGGGTAAGTGTACTAGGACAGCAGGGGTTATTCTCTATCACTGACTCTGTCAGTTATAAACACACTAAGGTTTCGATGACTGTAATGATCAAGTTACGCTGTTCATCTTCATGAGTTCATATTCACAGCCATTCTCCAGTAACTAGACAGTGTATGGTGTAACTGGATGGGACACTGTGTTGCAAAGCTGCTGCAGTGCCTAGCAGAGGGAGAGTATCTACTCATAAAGACAATTAAGCAATAAGGCATGACCAACAGTTATGTTAAATGGTCTGTTAATCACCCTGTAGGGGTTTAATGTTGAATGAGGCATAGCCAAGTGCCATATGTCGCTAGACAGTGATAAACTGACCATTAACATAATACCTGGGAGTGGCTTATTGCTATCATAATAAAACTGTTTTTTAAACAACATTAAACCATGTTCATCATATGGTTAGGCTCTACATGTAAGTTAATACAAACTAAACATAAGGCTGTTACAATGTTTACAGTCAATTAGAAAGCTGCATTTCTCAAACCCTTGTTATAATCAAAGATATTATACCTGTACAACTCCTTGGTTTTGCTGAACTCTATTGCTCAGGTGGCCCACCACATGTGGTGTGGTCTGGTGTGGGGCATCGGTAGGTAAGGCCATGCAACTACTAAGTGTGGTACGTTGTGTGCAGCTGCAATCAGGGATGTGTACATTTGGTGTACATGGCCTCAGTTTTGCTGTTGATCTCCACTGAGCATGCAGTACCTGGTCAGGTGGGTGGGGATGTCTCGTAGTACATTTAGACAATTGTTTGTTATTTCTGTCACCTGCTGGATGTCTGTCATTGGCTGTGTTGACTTGGTCCTCCCCATACTTGCATATGTGTGTGTGTGTGTGTGTGTGTGTCTGTGTGTGTGTGTGTGGTGCTGGGGGTGGTCGAGTTAGGGTTTTCAACCCTAACAGTGAATTTCCTCACTTTTGTCACTGTGGAACAACCCTAACTAATGCATTAAATGGATTTTTGCCTTATATATTATATATATATATATATATATATAGCAGCAGCAGAAAAGGACTGCTTGGCCTACCAAGTCTGCCCAGTTGTTCCCTGCCTATTTTGTCCCAGCAGACCCTAACTGGTCTCAGGCAACCCTCGCTCCACCCTTTTTATTTACTAATATTCATCTCTGCCTATCCCATGTATGTTTGAAACCCCCAATTGTTTTTGCGTCTACTACCTCTGTTGGCCGGTTGTTTCATGCATCCACCACTCTTTTGGTGAAATAGTATTTCCTCAAGTCCCTACTAAATTCCCCCTTCTGGCTGTGTTGCATGCCCTCTTGATCTGTTGCAATTCTTCATTTGAAACAGGCTCTTCACTTCTACCTTGTTCACACCCTTGAGGTACTTACAGGTGTCTATTATGTCCCCCCTCTCCCTCCTCTCCTCCAGGGTGTACATAGTGACATCCCTCAATCTCTCCTCATACAGTTTATCATGTAAGCACTGTACCATTTCAATTGCCCTTCTCTCAATTGGCTCAGCCCTGTCAACAATGTCTTTTCTGAGATGTGACCTTCAGAACTGCACACAATATTCCTTGTGTGATCTCACCAATGATTTATACAGTGGTAATATTACCTCCTTCCTTCTGCTTCGTATACCTCTCTCTATTTACTTCAGCATCTCACTGACCCTGCTGCTGTTTGTCACATTGCCTTGCAACTTTGAAATCATCAGATATTATAACCTCAATGTCTCTTTCCTGCTAAGTGACTGACAATATCACCCCCAACTTGATACTCAGCTTCTGGATTTGTATGCAGTGCATGATTTTGCACTTTTTAACATTGAACTCCAACTGCCACACCCTTGATCACTCCTCAAACTTTCTAAGGCTCCCTACTCGTTCTCTCCGCCTGTGCACAGCCACCCCATTACATATCTTGGTGTCATTTTCAAAAAGGTATACCTTCCACTCAAATTCTTCTGCAATGTCACTTATGAAGATGGTGAAAAGGACCGGTCCCAATACTGAACTCTGTGGCACCTTGCTGGTCATGCTCCCCTCATTAGAGTGAGTGCCATTTACCACCACCCTCTTCTACCTATCCAGTAATCAGTTTTTTTAACCAGTTTACAACCCTGACTCCCACCCCTAGACTATTCAGTTTCTTTATTAGTCTTCTATGTGGTACAGTGTCGAAAGACTTTGCTGAAGTCCAAAAAAGGCCATATCAACTGCCCTACCCTGATCTATTTCCCTGGTTGTACAGTCAATGAAATTGATCAGATTTGCCTGACATAACCTCCCCCTTATGAATCCATGCTGTCTTTAATTTTGCAATCCCCAGGTTTTAAGATATTCCACTAGCCTTTCTTTTAATAGGATTTTCATTAATTTCTGTACAACTGATGTGAGACAGACTGTTCTATAGGGTTCATCCATGTTGCAGTGACAAACATTTTGCTGACACTAATTATGACACTGGCAAAATGTTACCAAGCACTACAGCCCCAGGCATTTCATCTCCCAGGAGGTACAGCGCCAAAGCGCCCTATCGGGAAACTATCATTTTTTGATGGGTGCTTTGTCCCCCCTTGCACCCCCAGAACTAAATATAACCTCCTTCGGAGCAGGCATGCCCCAGAGGGGGTAGAAACAGAGTGGGGGCAAAGGGCAACAGGAGTGAGAGGCGATCTAAAATCAGAATTTCACCTTTCACTATCACCATTGTTGCAGAGACAGTATTGCTGTGACCATATGTACTCATCAATTTGATGGGATACAGGTCTATAGTTGCTCTCCTCCCATCCCCTGGAACACATCCTGCTTCAAATGATGTGTGTGTGTGTGTGTGTGTGTGTGTGTGTGTGTGTGTGTGTATGTGTGTGTTTGTGTGTGTGTGTATTTTCTTCAATTATTCTATGATGTTAAGAAACCTGCTCTCATATCCAGTATTCTGAGCTACCTACACATAAGTTGGAAGTAAAAAAGGAAAGGAGGGGATTAAAACAGTTTTAATCCTTCCCCCAACCCCCAACTTTCTTTTACTTCCAATGTATGTGTTGCTAGTTCAGAATGTTACATATAACCACATGTTTCTTAACATCATAGAATAATCCTAGATGATTTTTGGGGTCAGGAGGAATTGGGAGTGAGTATTTAGTTGACTATAGCCAAAGTGTTTTACATTTCTGGAATGTGCTTTAATGTTGTCTTTCACTCGATGGAACTTTGCTGAAGGATGCCAATCAATTTCAACAGTTGTTAAACTCCATCTGGTTTGTAGTAATTTACAAAAGACACCAAAGCAGAAATTAAGCAAGTGTGGTATTAGTGAATACACATAGTTGAACAATGGGTGTTCTGAAAACTATGGCATCTTTTGATACAGTGGCATAGCCATATGTATCAATGTAGCCCTATTATTTCAGATTGGCATCACAGTGAATTTGTTGGCTTCTCATTGACTCAGAACCAGCGAGGGAATATTGAGGAGTTGCCAGTCGATGTGAACATTCAGATGGAGTGGCCAGAAGGGGGGACAAACTTATTGGATCCCAGCAAAGGTGAGTTTGTGACAGACAAGGCCATGAATTCCTCACTGTGACTTTGGCTCCTGCTCCATTGCCTTGTTACAGGAACTTTTTTTTAATTTATTTTGCTTGTTGTATTGTTTGTAATGCAATGCCCAGAGGCAGGGGTCTGCAGGCTCTGGTATTGGTTGTGGGGTGGGGTAGGAAGAACCGGGTTGTTCACTAATGCCATACACAGGTGTAGTGTTAATTTTTATACTCAGTAGCCAGCCTGATCTGGTCAAGGTCTGGGTCATTTTTTATTGCAGTCGATAAGTGACCAGGTTTTTTGAATACCATAAATTTAAAAGAATGTCCACTTCCTGTACTTTGTAAATGCATTTATAAGGCGTTTCTCTGATCACCATGGTGTAGAAAGATTTGTGGACAGACAGGAGTAGCAGGTAGTGTGACTAACACTGTATGCATTACAAAAGTGAGACTGTCTGTGCATCTCGGAGTCATCACACATGCACTGCCAGAAATGTATTTTTGTTTTTAAAGAAATTGCAGTTTTCAATAGTGTGACAAAAATGGTATCAAACTACAATGTTAATAGATGTATTGCTTGAAAAAAGATGCATTGTCTATCACTGGTTAAGTCTCACCTCAGGGTCTCTTGACTTATCCATGTATCATGCTTATAACAAGAAGCTCCTGCCACTCTTGAGGACCGGCCTTTTCTTAAATCTGTTATAACAGTTCTTCTATTTCTTAGCCTAATCTATCCTTTACAATTTCTAGTCCATAAGGTTGGCCACCTATGGGCACCCCCCCTTTCTTTACTCTGCTATGGTGTCCTCTTTAATTTTCCTTTTCCCGCTCAGGTCCTCATACAGGTAGGTTATTGTGATGACCTCCAAGTGTATGTAAAATAGGTTGTATTTATTGTTGTTGGATTTAGTATGTAATAGCACTATGTTATAAAATATCTTGATGTATATACCTTATGTTTATGAATCCTGTAAATGTTGAAAATACCATGGCACTAGGTGTTTTTGATAATGGTAAAAAGTACTGGGTGGCTATTATAGAAATTAAATTAGTTGTGCTGTTTAAAATGCATGTAAATTTTTGTAAAATGAACATGTCTAAATGTCATAGTGATTTGCATATATCCCATGATGCTTTGTATTATGGAAGTAGGTATGATGTTGTATTTCTTTGAAACTTAATTTGTTACCAGTGCCCTTTGGGGTAACCTTTCTTTCAGTGATTCTGCATTGAGGTTATTTGTCTATAGCTTGTTTTGTTTTATTTTTTCCTTTTGGGCACCCACTACCCAAGCAGATGGGGCCTGCATATGGGTGGAGGTTGCATCTCAACTGGTACATTAGATCAGAGATCAGTGTCAGTAGTTGCTGGCTAATTGCAGAAAAAGGACATACATTGTCTGTTGCTGCAAACTGATGTACTGAAGAAGGAATATGGCATTGCAGAAGCTTATTTCCTGTATTTTGAATAAACATCACACAGAGATTGTGTGCTGAACCTGAAGTTTGGTGTCTGGTCCATCTGTTATCCCACAACCCCTCCACAGACTTGGTGTCAGAAGTGGGATAAGTTGCTAGGAAGTGTCTGGACTGGCTGAAGATGGACATTTTCTGGTGGATATCACCCAGATATTCCAGGTGGACCGATGTACCAGAAGTTGCCAGAGGAGAACCTGGAAAAGAGAGTCCGTGGGGTTCTGCCCAGAACCATGGCTGACAGACTGAGAGAGAAGCTGCTGCCCAGACTGGGCCTGGGAGCTCAGAAGATGGCCTAGCCTGAAGAAGACTTAGAGATGCAAAAGGATGAGGAACTACCATGGGGTCAATGCAGACTGGAGGTGCAAGAGACAACACCCTGGAGGTGGAAACCCTGGAGAGGATGATCCACTGAATGAGTGGGTAATGGCTGGAGGCAGACCAACTACGCAGAGAAGAGGAACACTGGTGCCAGGTGCTCAAGAGGTTCCTGCCAGAGAGCTTGGGAAAAGAGTTGGAGGAGGATTTTTCATGGGCTCAGTTTGAGGAGGACCCCCTGACTGAGCAGGATATTCCTTTGTTTCTTGTGTTCACAGGATGTTACCTGTTGGAGGTCAGAGATGTAAGTATGGAACTTGAATGTGAGACCCCAGGTATGACTGTGCCTCATAAGATTATGCTGGGGTTGAAGACTCCAAGAAAGCAAGAAGAAGCCTATGAGGCTGAATTGACTTTTCTTGTTTGATGCAGCTAAATCTGTTAACAGTATTGACTGGGGTATACTGCATGCTAAAAATGCTAATGTTGCCAAACTGTTACAGTATGTTAAAGTTAAGGAGGGTAGAGGTAATTTAAAAAAAAGTCACTCTTGGAAAAAGGGAAAACTCTCACATAGGACACAAGGTACCAGATGGTAACAGATGGCTGAAAATAGCACAGTGATTAAAATGATGTTTACTAAGACACCCCAGAGTTAAAAGGTTTAGGAACCTGCTGTTTAACATTGCAGGGTATTCAACATGGGAGGTTCCTTGGCTTCCTGTAGGTTTCTGTAGAGACCTGCCTGGGGATAAGATGACCAGGGATTTGGGGTCATAGGTTATAAAAGGTTGAAATATGAGAATAGAAACTACTATTGCTAATTCCATATTCCCATAGGCACTTTGTATAAGACAGAGGAGTCAAGTTAGTTTCAGGCAAGGCCAGAGGTGGCTCTGCAATGGTCCCTTTCTATAGGCAAAAGTGTAGCATGTTTGGTCAGGGGACAGACCTGATGTCAATGAAAGAGGTACCCAAGGGCAGACAAGGAGTCTGAGGTGGTACATGTGTTTTATTATTTTCTGAGTGAAAACTAAAAAGGAGAAGTGGGTGGAAAATGGATTGTAACTTGTGCTGGGGTAACACCTTGAGTGTTACCCTCAGGTGTCTATATCTGTAACAAGTGAAATGAATCAAGTGGGTTTATGTAGAGGGGTTGAACCTAGGTCTGGGACCCTGCTTAAAACTGACATTTCTGGTGGGGTTGGAGCAGGTAATTACTCACCCCAGAGAATGTTTCTCTATGGTACTGGACTTTACAGATGTCCAGATTTTTTGTTCAATATGTCACACTTTCCCTAAAAGGAGATGGGAAGGTACCGTTAGTCTCTGTTGAAAAATGTATTAATGCCCTAGGGTAAAGAATGATGGTATCCACTATGTTTATAATAGAATGTTTATTATTAATAGGGACCCTGAGACAGACCTTCTCAAGATGGATGGGTGGAAGCTCCATCCCTTCCTGGGACAGGAAGGTGATAAGCAGTCTGCAATAACTGCTTCCCTCTTAAGGTGGGGGATATGTGACAGGGAGCTCCTGCCACTCTTGAGGACTGACATTTTCTTAAATCTGTTGTAACAGTTCTTCTGTTTCTTAGCCTAATGTATCCTTTACGATTTCTAGTCCATAAGGTTGGCCACCTATGGGCACCCCCTCCCTTTTCTTGACTATGCTATGGTGTTCTCTTTAATTTTCCTTTTCCCTCTCAGGTCCTCGTACAGGGAGGTTATTGTGGTAATCTCCAAGTGTATGTAAAACAGGTTGTGTTTATTGTTGTTGGATTTAATATGTAATAGCACTATGTTATAAAATACCTTGATGTATATACCATATGTTTATGAAACCTGTAAATGTTGAAAATACCATGGCACTAGGTGTTTTTGATAATGGTAGAAAGTACTATAGAAACATAGAAACATAGAAGTTGATGGCAGATAAGGACCGCAAGGCCCATCCAGTCTGCCCATTTCTTTTTCTACCTTATAAATGTGTCATCGGCCTTTGCTCTGTCAGTGGCCTATCTATTCATACTCATTTGTATTGCTCCCTTATGCCTATCCCATGCTTGTTTGAAGCCCTGCACTGTATTCATAGCCACCACTTCTTGAGGTAGGCCATTCCATGCATCCACCACCCTTTCTGTGAAAAAATTTCCTCACATTCTCCTAATGGCCCCTCTAATCTCATGCTGTGTCCTCTTGTCCTGCTATTTTTCTTATATTTAAACATGTTAGACTCTTTTCACCTTGTTAATGCCCTTAAGGTGTTTGAATGCCTCGATCATATCACCTCTCTCCCTCCTTTGCTCAAGAATATACATATTGAGCTCTGTTAATCTGTCCTCATATGTCTTCTGATGCAGTTCCTGCACCATTTTGGTTGCCCTTCTCTGGACCGACTCAATTTTGTTAATGTCCTTGTGAAGGTGTGACCTCCAATACTGCACGCAGTACTCTAGATGGGGCCTAACCAGTGTCTTGTAAAGAGGGATTATTACCTCCCTCTTACGACTTGTGATACCCCTACTAATACACCCTAACACCCCCCTAGCCTTACCTACTGCTTTAGAGGTCTGCTTGGATGATTTCAGGTCATCAGTGATGTTGATGCCCAAGTCTCTTTCTTCCTTTGTGACTGCTAGCACCTCCCATCCCAGCCTATAGGTGGCTTCAGGGTTTCTCTTTCCTATGTGCATGATCTTGCACTTCCTTGCATTAAATCCCAGTTGCCACTCTTCTGACCATTTTGCTAGTTTATCCAGATCTCTTCTCATTCTGCCCACCCCATCTGGATCATCTACTCTGTTGCAGATCTTGGTGTCATCTGCAAACAGACAAGCCTTACCCTCTAGTCCATCTGCAAGGTCACTAATAAAGATGCTGAGAGGACTGGCCCCAGGACTGATCCCTGAGGTACCCCACTTGTGACTTGCATCTCTTCTGACTGTATACCATTTACCACCACTCTCTGTTTTCTGCCCGTCAACCAGTTTGCCACCCAGTTGACCAACTTCTCACCCACCCCAAGCCTACCCAGCTTATTTATCAATCTTCTATGTGGAACAGTGTCAAAAGCTTTGCTGAAGTCAAGGTAGGCGACATCAACTGCTCCCCCTTGGTCCACCACTCTGGTTACCCAGTCAAAGAAATCTATGAGATTAGTTTGACAGGACCTTCCTTTTAAACCCATGCTGTCTTGGATCCTGTGCCCCTATGGATTCCAGGTTGCACTTATCCTTTCCTTAAGGGTGCCTCCATAATCTTGCCCACTACTGAGGTAAGACTGACTGGTCTGTAGTTCCTGCCTCCTCCCTGCTATCACTCTTGTGGAGGCGGGATCACATGAGCCCTTCTCCAGTCTTCTGGGACCTCTCCTATGCTCAGAGACTCACTAAACAGTTCTGCTAATGGCTCTACTAGTTCCACCTTTAGCTCCTTAAGTACCCTGGGATGTATGCCATCAGGCCCCATTGCCTTATCCACCCTGAGCTTGCAAGCTCTTGTAGAACCCTTTCTTTTGTGAAGGGAGTAGTGTACCTCCCTCCCCTGTGTCCATGGTGCTGAGCTGTGGGCCTGCCTACCTTCTCTTCAGTAAATACTGAGCAAAGTATCTATTTAGGATAGATGCTTTTACATGAGTCCTCCTCCTCACATGCTCCCCTTTCTCCATTAAGCTAGCAATACCCCTCTGGACTTTCTCCTTTCACTAATGTATCTATAAAAGTCTTGTCACCTTCTTTTACTGTTTGTGCTAGTGTTTCCTCAGTTTGGGACTTTGCCTGCCTTACTGCCTTCCCTGCTTCCCTTAGGGCAGTTTAGTATGCCTCCCTATCTTCATCCCACTGTGTTCCCTTATATTTCCTGAAGGCCAGCCTTTTGGCTCTGACCTTTTCTGCTACTGTATTTGAGAACCAAAGTGGTTTCCTTCTTCTTTTGCACTTCCTTTTCTGTCTAACACAATGGCATGTTGCTTCAAGTATTGCATCCTTAATGCTTGCCCACTTTGCCTGTACCCCCTCACCTGTGTTTCTTTTTGCCAGGGCTAGCTTAACTCTGTTGGCCATCTTATCAAAGTCAGCTCCTCTGAAGTCCCATATTTTTGCCTTGGAATGGGATGATTTAGATGTAGTAGCCAAATTGATCCATACCATGTGATGGTCACTGGCCCCCAGGTGACCTTCTACCTGGAGATCTGTGATCCCTTCCCTGTTAGTCAGTACTAGATCTAGGATAGCCCTGTCTCTTGCGGGTTGTTGTACCAGTTGTTTGAGGCCCTCCCCCTGCAGGGAATCCACTATGTGTCTAGTTCTGGAAGATGTTCCTGCTGGTATTGACCAATCTGTATCTGGCATGTTGAAGTCTCCCATTATCAGAACCTCCCCTTTAGCTGTCATGTTTTGTATATTCTCTAACAGTAATGTGTCTAAGTCCTCCCCCTGGTCTGGGGGCCTGTAGACAACCCCAGTTCTTATGGCTGTCCCATTTCCTGTTTCCAGGGTGACCCACAGTTCTTCTGGCTCCTTATGGGTATTCTGAATTTCTGTAGCTTTGATATTTTCATTGACATACAGGGCCACTCCTCCCCCGCTTTTTGCACCTCGGTCTCTTCTGAACAATACATAGCCAGGTACTGAAGTCTCCCAAGTGTGGTTACTGGTAAACCACATCTCACTAATTGCTACTATGTCCAATTTAGCCTCTGACATTATTGCCTGCAGGTCTGGGATCTTATTTCCCAGGCTGTGAGCATTTGTGTACATGATTTTCCATTGGACAGATTTCGGTGTGTTAGTTGTTGGGTGAGGTTTGGCATTACCCCTGTGCATCGTATGGGGAGACAAACCTTTTTTCTTACCTGGTGATGCAAATGAACTGCAAACATGCTGAATCCCTGTTTGACCACTAGCTGACTATTATAGAAATTAAGGTAGTTGTGCTGTTTAAAATGCATGTACATTTCTGTAAACTGAACAAGTCTAAATGTCATGGTGATTTACATATATCCCATGATGCTTTGCATTATGGAAGTAGGTATGATGTTGTATTTCTTTGAAACCTGATTTGTTACCAATGCCATTTGGGGTAACCTTTCTTTCAGTGATTCTGCATTGAGGTTCTTTGTCTACAGCTTGTTTATTTTTTTCTTTTTGGGCCCCCACTACCCAAGCAAATGGGGCCCACATAGGGGTGGAGGTTGCATCTCAACTGGTACATTAGATCAGAGATCAGTGTCAGTAGGTGCTGGCTAAGTGCAGAGAAAGGACATACAGGTACATAGTCTGTTGCTGCAAACTAGTGTACTGAAGAAGGAATGTGGCTTTGCAGAAGCTTATTTCCTGTATTTTGAATAAACATCACACAGAGATGATGTGTTGAACCTGAAGTTCGGTGTCTGGTCCATCTGTCATCCCAAAACTCCCCCACAATGCTGTCCCTCATTCAGAATCCCACTGAAAGACAGCAGTGAGTGTAGACATGTGGGCTGGGTTGGCACAACCACATCTTCAATCTTATGTTGCAGAGACCATACTTGCTCATCCCCAGAGCTGCCTAGCATTTCTGCAATTGTGCGGCTGGTTTTCCTTATATCTGCAGATTACTGGGATGGCAATCAGAGGGATGGGTGGTGCCACTAGACACCAGCGAAACACTGAGAAATATAGGGAAAAAAGATGGGCATGTTACCATGTTCCCTTTGATATGGACACATTCTTTTTTTGTTTGGCCACATGAAAAAAGTGGAAGCAAGTCATGAATAAGGATGTAAAAAAACACACATTTGGGGGTCAATTTTACACAAACTAAATGCAGAATCCACCTAATGGGATCCTGATGAGCAAGATACATGTGTTGGTCACTGTGTGGCACGTCATGTTTATGAGGTTTGAATTTTTTCTTTTTTTTTAAGAAAAAATGGAAAGCAAGATGTTAGCAAATGAAAACAGATTTTGTTTTCTTGAAAAATTATTCACCCATACAAAAAAGGATCCCTTTTTGCATGGCCAAATTATTTTTTCATTCCCTGCAGCTATCCTGAAAGTGCATACTGAGCATGCTCAGAACCAACAATTTAAATGTAATAACTTTGGAACAAATTATTATTTTTTCACCAAACCAGCAAAAGGCAAATCTGCAGGACAAGCCCCTTCTACCCTGAAAATTTCAGACCAAAATTCCAAACCTTCTGGGTGCTTTAGGTGGACACAAAAATGGCAAATATTTCAGAAAAAAATCACATTTCACTCTCCAGATCTCAGAATCCACATATCCAATCAAAATGAAAGATGGGATGTCAAAAGATCTACCCCCACAAGACTGTGCATGCAAACTTTTATGCAAATACATTGCACAGTTGTGAAGTAATTAAAGTGCAAAATTTGGGGTTTGACATTAAACTGCCTACTCAATCTTAAATATAGTGGTATTACTGCACCACTATGAAATATATATATATATATATATATATATATATATATATTGCAGTATATGCTGATGGATAGAACACCAGCACTACCCAACTGAATATAGGGCCTTGTCAGTGCAGTGCTAAGTCAAGTAGCACTGCATGTATGTGGCTTCTATAATGGGCCTCAAGCATGGATAGTACCTGAGCGCAATCTGCAGTTTTCAAAGGGGCCCATGATAATGAGTCCATTGGACATGCACGGCACTAAGGGGCTGTTTACATGACCATTATTAGGCCATTTGCATGGGTAGTGGAAGCAGGTTGGCATAGTACAACCCCCCTTCCTCAGTCCAAGACATTTGTATGTATCCCTGGTGCCTAATGCCCCCACCACCATCACCGATCACTGGCCTGTAATAGTAAAAGGAAAAGAAAAAAACTCTCCCTGGTGCTAGTGATCCCTGCCCCCCCCCGATCATCAAACCATATTAAAAATAAACCCTCCCTAGTGCTAGTGGTCCCACTCCCTCCAGTCACCAGCCTGTATTAAAAATAAACCCTCCCTGGTGCTAGTGGTTCCCCCTCCATCCAATCCCCAGCCTTTAGTAAACCTTACAGCCCTTCCTAGTGCTAGTAATCCCCCCTTGCAGACACCGATCCATGATACTGCCAGTTGCAATTCCATAATCCCTGGTATCTAGCAGTCCCCCACCATGGCACTGAACACCCACCCCCAAGTCATCTTAGCAGTATCCTCGGTGCAGCAGGTGTGCATAGGGCAACCCGCACAGCCCTTCTCACACCTTCTTGGCTTGCACCCATATGTTCAGGCAGGAAGGGTACATCTTATTTATAGGACAGGGCTCCTCAACTCCAGACCTTCATTCTTTAAGAAATAAATCCTTACTAAACAGATTGGGCCTAATATTCAAAATTTTGCATGGGCACTAGCCGGTGTTTGCCCGGGCAAACCGGGTTTTGCACTGGAGCCCAATATTCAAAAGGGTCAGACACATACCCATTGTTTAATCTATTGATTTTTATTATGGCACATTTGTCAGGGCACAAATACAGAACTACAAAAAAAAAACTATTTGTTATTGATCTTTAAAAAGACTATGAACATCCTACACTGAAAGGGTACTGTGGTAAATACCAGGGTTGTTATTGCTGTTGCATGGGGGATAGTACAATGCAACAACCAACAACATCTTGTGGAATGTGGCAGCTCTTTGGGTTTCCTTGATTCAATAGCTGCTAGCAATTTTTTTGTTTGGCCTGTTGCTGTGTTCTGCTGATACTGAAATTTCACATCAGATGATGATACCCATGTGCCCACAAATATCGCAGGAATCCTCATCTAAACAGCAGGCAATCTGATCACATTTATATTATAAAACTAATCTATTAAAAATAATAATACAAATTATAATATGGCTATAAAAAATCCAACAATCTGATTGGCTGAGGAACACGTAACCACGTGTTGTTTTTCCACCACAACAGCGCCGGAAGAAGGACCAGTAGCCTTTTAACATATGAAATTAACTGTACCAAACACATACCTGACTGTCATAACAAATGTGGCTGCTGCCTTTACTCACAAAGATATCTTGGACCAGACCCTAAAAATAGAAATATGCCAGACTGTTAAGAACTCTAATAAAAAGAGAATAATGGATAGCTCATTGGGTATTACCAGTGAGAAATACCATTGAGAGGTTCTGGATATGTAGGAACCTCAATAGTGAAGCTTGAGAGGTTCCTGTGTCCAGAACCTCGAGATGGTATCTCACCCATGAGATATCCATTATTTTTTTAATATATGGATCCAAGATTTCATTTATTTTGGGTTATTTTGAAATGGGTGGTCAGCTGCTGTACTGGATGCGTCTCTTGGCCATGACCAACCACCACAGCACTGTCCCAGTTGTACCTCCCCCCTTCTACAACTAAGCTACATTTTAGTTTCCTAGGCACTCCTACCTTTTGGGGTGTTTTTTGTGAAGACAGGATCAAGTAGATAAGTCCATTTTTGTGGTAAAAAGAATAAAACATTGGGGAAATTCTGAGCACTGGATGAGATTCACTCTTGCTAAGCAAGAGACAGACACCATTTTTTAAAACTTGTTCTGCCCACCCACAAAGGAAAAGCGGCCAATCAGGAGGCACACTTTGGAAGACATGGGATGGCAGACTTGTGGTTGTGCTGTTGCAGTTTGATGATAATAGTATCATTCAGGTACAGAATGATAGTATTACTGTATCTGAACAATACTGTTATCAGTCAGAAACTGTACTATTATCGCTCTGGGAGCGATAGTATTACTGGATTTTTTTTGTATCCTTTAGGACACTATTAAATTCAAAATCCATATATTAAAAAAGCATTATCAATATGTAAACCCAACACATACATACACATGACCTAAGAAATGAAGTATGATAGTGCTTGCAATTGTGAAAGGTGAATAGTGTTGTTCCTTTGCCGACTGTGAGAAATCCCTCCCTGCTACCCTTACCTGCTCACTGTGAGAAACTATAGTAATCAGCCTGTCACAGTTGAAACAAAAGCCCTGATTCCATATTGGGCCTTCTGTTGTGTGCTAGTGTGTGAGTGGGGTGGAGGGGTGAGCATTCTGACAGTCGGACATAGCAATAATTTGAAGCCCTTGCATTCCATACATAGCAAACATTCCGATGAATAAATTCTAAATGAAAACAAGTTTCATAATCAGAAATTGTAAATACTATTTCCCCTGACAGAAAGTATGGCAGTCCATTTTTCTCTGACTAATGAACCAGTCTTGAATTCTTCGACTGATTGACAAGGGAGTATGATCATGGAGGGGCAGTGGACGTGCTCTATCTGGACTTCAGTAAGGCCTGCAACACCATCTCTCACAGAAGGCTGGTGAGCAAGATAAGCAATCTAGGAATAGGGGAGAAAATAACAAACTGGGTAGACAGGAGTCAAAGGGTAGTTATAAATGGGGTTCATTCCAGGGAGGAAAGAATGACAAGTGGGGTACCACAGGGGTCAGTAATGGGGCCGATACTATTTAACATTTACATTGGGGATATTGTGAAGGGACTAAATGGGAAGGTGTGTCTGTTTGCAGACGATACAAAGATCTGAAATAGAGTGAATACACCTAGGGGGTGGAGAGCATGAGAGAGGACCAGACAAAACTGGAGCGGTGGTCAGAGAGTTGGCAACTGAGATTTAATGCTACAAGGTGTAGACTAATGCACACAGAGTGCAAGAACCCAAGGGCCACATACACACTAGGAGGGGAGGATGTTGTATTAACGAAGCAGGGGAAGGATTTGGGGATTATTATTTCGGACAACCTTAAGGTGGCAAAGCAGTGCAACAACGTGGTTGGAAAGGCAAGTGACATGCTGGCATGCATAGGGAGGGATATCAGAAGCAGAAGAAGGGAGGTAATAATGCCCCTATACAGGCCAAAGGTCCAGCCCAAGTTAGAGTATGGGTACAGTTCTGGAGACTTCACCTACAAAGGGATATTGATAGAGTGGAGAGAGTCCAGAGGAGGGTGACCAAAATGGTGCATGGTATGCATCAGAGGACATATGAGGAGAGGATAGAGGAGCTTGACCTATATCCACTGGAAACCAGAAGAGAAAGGGAGGATATGATTAAACTTTTAAATACCTGAAAGGAATTAACAAGATGAGGGAAGGGAGTATCTTTAAGATGAAAGATAATCCAAGAACTAGGGGGCACAGCTTGAAGCCGGAGGGCAGTCAATTCAGAGGTAATAAGAGAGGAGCATTGATTCACAGAGATGGTGGTAGGCCCCTGAAATGGGCTACTGGAGGGGATGGTTAAGGCATCAACAGTGGGGGGATTCAAGAGTGCATGGAATAACTACATGGGTGTAAACAACAGAAAGATGGATAGATACCGTGATGAAAAAAAGGGGCCAGGATTCTACAGGGAGAGTACAAGGATGTGGGGTGTAGGGTGGTAGAGCCAGGGCCACCCATGGGGAAGGAACAAGGGCAGACTAGATGAGCCGATGGGGTCGTTTTCTGCCATACCTCTCAACCTCCTGCCTCATAAATCAGGGACAAGGCTTAAAAAAATCAGGGACAAAGGACCAAAATCAGGGACATATCTTCAAAATTAGAGATATCCACCCAGAAAGCTAGTAGAATATGGGGTTTAGTGTAAAATGCATTTTCTAAGGAAGAACAAGTCTGCAACTTTAATGCTTGTCATTGTTTTGTGCTTACATTCCCCACTGTTTAGCCACAAAAACACACATTTTAGGAGGGACAGAGTAAAATTTTGAGGCAAAATCAGGGACATCCCTGAAAATCAGGGACACTTGAGAGGTATGTTTTCTGCTGACAAACTTCTATGATTCTATGAATGGCCTGGGGAGTGGGTAAGAAGGGGCCTGACCAGGGATATTACATTTCTGGAGATTTTCTCAATATAGGTGGTATCAGTGGTGTGGGGGGAGGAATTACACAACCAGAAAGTAACATTCTGGTGTGACAATAGGGCAATAGTGGATGCCCTGAACAGGAGGGAAGCAGTGTCAGACACAGTGATGAGAGTGATGAAGCAGTTAGTTCTGCAGGGCTTACGACTGAACATGTCTTTTAGGGCAAAGCACATTGAAGGGGTACAGAATACTGTGGCTGATAGCTTTTCCATCTCCAGTTGGACAGGTTCCAGGCCATAGCCCCAGGGGCAGAAAGCAAGAAAATGAAAGTGCCTGTGCACAGGTGGGAGATTGGTTGGATGGAGCCAAGCTGCTCTTTTGCAACTCGTGGTCAGCAAGGACCTTGAGGATATACGAAGGTTCATGGAGTGTTTTCCAGGCTTTTGAGCAAGACAAGGCATGGAGGTAAGTGGGACTGTTATGAAAGAGCAGGTAGCCAAGTTTTTGGTGAGCAAATGGAGGTAGGGTGTGGCACATGCAGCCATGAGTGTACGTATACGTATCAGCCATAGGCCTTGAATGTAGCGTGAAGGGGAGGTGTGACCCCAGGAAGGGACAATTAGTTAGGAGAATGTTGTAAGGTTGGTTGAGGATCAAAGGAAAAGAGGTGGATGGCAAGCACCCTATATCTCAGAGGCTCTGCTGGCTAAGTTACTGACAGCACAGCCTAGGATCTGCCATTCATTGGCTGAGATGGGCCTATTCATGGCAATATACATAACGATTTTTCATGGGGTGTTTAGGATAAGGGAGATATTATGACCGGCTGGGCTTGGGGGGAGAAAGGGTTTCATCTGGGAGGAAGTGCAGTGGACAGTGTGGGGCTCTGGTTGCGAAGGTCCAAGATGGATTAGGCAGGAAAAGGGACAATGATAATGCTGCATCAGCAGGAAAAGGTGAGGATATGCCTGGTTCAGATACTACAGGGTTACGCGACCATTAGGCTGGTGGGGGGGATGGACCACTGTTTATTCATGGGAGCACATCTCCACTGATGGGGTCGCAGCTGGTAGCAGGGTTAAAGAAAAGCCTAGAGTTCACTGGGGAGGATGCAGGAAGGTATTCATCTCATTCCTTTAGGATCTGCGCCACCTTAGAGTTGGCAGCTCGGGGGAAGGGGTCCAAGGACGAAGTGAAAAAAGTTAGAAGATGCATGTGAGAGAATTAACCAGATAATCCTGCATCTGCTTTGTTTCAGAAGAATTGAGATCAGGGCCCTGAGTGAATGTAAGCCATAAGGTGGGGGGAGGGGGGAACAGAAGGAGTGGTTTACTCAATTTCTTCTCATTATTCCCACAGGCCCTATAGGATGGCATGAGGCATGGATCTGTGGACACTCCTTTGTGTATTTGGGTGGAGCGAAGAGCAGCGGGGCATGCTGGGGGGGAGACAGCTGTATCAGGATTGGAATAACATCAGGGTACATTTGAAAGGAATCAGAGGGATATGATAGTCACAACTACTGCCGCTGCTGGAAGATTTGAGGGAAACACGACCAAAGTCTCACCTGATAATAGTACGTTTGGGGGGCAATGTTCTGGGCTCCAGGCCCTGGCTGGACATTTTTTGGCAGATAAAAGGGGATATTGCAAGGATAAAAGAAATGTGGTCTGCGGTGGTGGTAGTCTGGTTGGACATGCACCAACGCAGTTCTGGAGACATGCCAGAGATCATAAAGCAGTGAATGATGCCCAAAAATGAATGAACTGGTGAGTGGGGGCCTATGCAGTGTCAGTGGCTCAGCAGTGGCTTAGCAGGTAGCACACTCACCTCTGAGGCCAGGAAATCAGAAGGCTGTGGGTTCTAGCCCCACACCAGGCACTTGGGTTAATATCCCAATACTGACACTGCACTGCAGCATGAGGGGGGTGCTGCACTCCTGAGGTGCCGTCTTTCAGATGAGACGTTAAACCGAGGTCCCATCTGCCTGTTCTGGTCGTAGTTCAGGTGAATGTTAAAGATCCCATGGCACTTCTCAAAAAGAGTAGGGGAATGTTTATTAAGAAATCTATAACATATTATACATAGAAAAAAAAACTCTCATGCAGTCTTTGCAAAAAGGCTATACAGCACATACTAATGTTGCCCCTTCTCTTAATTATTTACATGATATCTTCAGTAGCAATTACTGAAAATTTCTAAAGGAACCTATATTTTAATCATACAGTTCTCCTTTATACATTTTATGCTTAAGTACTAAAAAAGGAATTGTATACTAATCAGCTGATTTTAATTATTTTACAATTCGTACAAAAAAAAAAACAATCTTATCTTATCCTATCTTGTCTTTTAAGAAAGGTACACTTTTCCATCTGCTCAACCATATCTGATGAGCTGCATGAGTTTTCTCAAACATACATATTGTGCTCAATTCATTTTCTACTGTACATAGCAATCCTCCTGGTTCTACATAACTCTGCTGTATTACAAATTGACATCTAATTTGCCATAGTAAGTATTTTATTATAGTTGACATTAATCATACCGTCCCTTTTTCAATATGACACATCTTCCTCTTGAAGTCCCCTACTATTTCTTCATATGACAAGGTTCCCCATATTGGGTTTCCCCATTTATGCACTATAAGAGCCAAAAAAAATCTGTACATATGGACATTGTGTTAAAAAATGTTCCATGGTTTCTTCCACTGCTATACATGAATCCCTCAGGCAGATACACTACGTTTGACTTATGCTTTGCATTTGCTTTAGCATTTAATCTTCCATGGCTGCTAAGCCATAACATGTCCCACATTCTAGGGGGCATTCGTAAATCACAGAGAGTTTTTAAAACTTTTTCATTATTACCTTCTGTTACCCCTTTAAAAGTGCAACTAGTTGCAAATGACGTATTCTGAATATTGGCATATATTTGTTCCCATTGTGTCTGACGAACCTGTGATGGTGTTAAATTCCATTTTCTAATTTTAATAATCACTGGTCTAAAAAAATTGGGGTCATGTTCTAAAAGATGGAGATAGTCTATCTGTCTTTTGCCATACATCAAAATTAGCCTTCCACCAATTGCTTGAAAATAACCTCCAAATCCCAGGCCAAGGTCTTTTTGGGTCTTTTATGTTATGATAGAAGAAGATGCTATAAAAAAAATCACATGGTTCAATAAGTTAAGACCTCCTTTTTTGCATTGGGAGATACAAGGTCTCTCATTTGATGGGGTTCAAATGGCTTCCCTATATAATTTGAAACACTTGGCTTAGTAAGGTTGTTTCTAATGCTATAGGGATAGGATATACTGTGCTTAAATAAACATAGGAAACAAAACAGTTTTTATTATTATCACTTTTTTCTTCTATGTCTGTTACCACGATTTCCATACTTGGACTTTTCTCCCCATGTTGTCTTGCTTATTTTGTCAATTTAGTATGTTATTATCCCCTCTACCAAATATAATTCCCAGCAACTTAAAAGTCTCTACTGTAACTGTTATTCCCTTTATTGATTCCAAGTGCGGTGCCGAGGGGCTAAGGGGATACGAAAAGCTTTTAGACTCATTTATGGTTGCCCCTGTTACTGTATAGTATTGTTGCACCTGTTCCAAGGCTCTTATTTCTGATTCTTTATCTGGAACAATCAAACAGAGGTCATCTGCATACATTGCATTCTTTACTGTTACCCTACTTTCACTTGGTGTAATACTCTTTATTAAAGCATCTTGTTGTATGCTTCTCAGTAATGGGTCCAAACAAAAGATATATAGCAACAGGCTTAGGGGGCATCCCTGTCTTACCCCTCTTTTTATTTGTATGTACCAGCCCAGAGTTCCATTTACCAAAGAAATACTTGTTGCTGTTGCATATAATATGATGATCCATTCACTAAAAAGCGATGGTATACCATATGATAGTAGCGTTCTTTCTATAAATTTGTGTGACACCCTGTCAAACGCTTTTTTTTTAATCCAGGGATATGAGGTACCCCATCAGTTTATCTTCTTTCCCTTGCTTTACTAATTCTCTATATAGTAATAAAGTATCATGTATTGATCTACCTGGGACTGAGCAAGACTGGGTAACCAAAATAAGATAAGTGGCCACTTTTGACAATCTTTTTACTAAAATTTTCATAAAAATGTTTAAGTCAGTGTTTAGTAAACATAACGGCCTCCAATTGTCAAGGTTCCTTCTATCTTGGCTTTTTTATAAAAAGATTTGTACCACTATACATAGGTGAAAGTTAATGGTTTTTGATGTTGGTACCCAGTTAAAGACTACCCATAAAGTTTCCACTAATTCCGTGGAAAATTTTTTATAAAATTCTGATGTAATCCCATCAATCCCTGGAGCCATGTCATTTTTTAATTGTTTGATCACCTGTTGAATTTCTTCCTTTGTTATTGGTTGAGTTAAACCCTATATGTCTGTGTCAGGTATCGTTGGTGTTTGTATTTTATTTAAGTAGTTCTGCATTTTTTCCTCATCCAAAGGTGGTTCTGTGTACATCTCTTTTAAATACGTTGTTACCCCTTCCAAAATCTCTGAGGAGTCAAACACCTCCTTCCCCTCTTTTGTAATTATGGAGTTCATTACTCTGGCTTCAGATCTGTTTGCACAGTCCAAGAATACATCCCCAGCTACTAACTTCCCCGAGTACATATTTTATGTTCTAAGAGCATTGTAGCAGCTCTGGAATATTGTAGTTGTTCCATCTCCTTTTTTATATTATTAATTTGTTCAGTTAGGTTCCTTCTTTTTGTATTAACAATAGTATATAGTTACCTTAATTAATTTTGTAGTGTAAGGTATTTTTTATAACTAACCATGCTATACTGCGAAGCCCAATGAATTAAATTATTTTTCAACTCCTGTTTTGTATCTCTCCACCAGATACTAATGTCCTCCATCAGCCCTGCTATGGAATTACGAGCTTGCAATAATTCATGCACTTGAGATATTATAGTTTCATTTTCTAATAATTTATTATTAAATTTCCAATAGCTTTTCCCAAAGTGTATTCCCTTTTGTAGTCCAATGTTCCCTATTCTTATGGCATGATCCGAAGTTTCTATAGGGTCTATCTGTGTGTCCTGTATATAAGTATTTTTTAATACAAACAAAAAATCAATGCGGGTAGATAAAGACCCCTTAAAAAATGTTCCCCCCGAACATTCCTTGTTCTGTATACATCTTTCATACCTGTTGTCTGTATTATAGTTTTTAAACAGGCAGTGTCACAAAACATTTTGTTAGTTTTTGCTCCTTTATCTTGCCTATCTAGTCTGCAGTTAAAGTCCCCCCCTCCCCCAAATCACATGTTTTGTGGTATAAAGATAGGGCTGAATTTTTTTGAACAGGTCTGCCCTCTCTTTTTGTGTGGCTGGAGCATAAATATTTATTGCTCTCCACTGCATTTTGTGTGTAGTAAAATCTATCATGAGTGCTCTACCTTCCTGTACTTCCAGCAGCCTTGTTATTGTAAAGTTATCCCCTCTAAATAGCACTCCTACATTATCACATTTATCTGTGCCAAAGGAGTAGTAAGATGGCCCCCAAATCCAAAACCTTTTAGCCAATTGTACTAGGGTACTGTATTTAAATGTGTATCTTGAAGGAAACAGATATCAAAATCATAATCTTTCAAAACTGATAGGGTAACTATTCTCCTTCTAGGATTTTTGATACTATTTGTGTTTTAGGTAACTATTTTCAGTGTTAAATTTGGAGTCATAAAAATGTGTGTTTTGGAGGGGTACCCAAAGTCCTACACTCACACAGAGGGTTTACCAAAAAAACACTAAGGAAACACATATGTGCCAGACCTTTATACTGTGATTTTACTGGATTTACCAATTCTGGTGCTTCTCCTAGTACTTACCCCTAAGAATTGCTTCCTTCCTTTCAGGTGCTCAGTGTCCTTAGGTTCTTCCTCTGAATCACTTGATGCTAAAGGCTGCAATGAGGATTCAGAGTCTCCCCCCAGCTCTGAGTCCTGTGCTTCTGTATGTAACACTTCATATTTATTGCTAAGTGGTATTGCCAAGGGGGATGACTCCTTTGCTAGTTTGGACTTGGGCCTTGTCTGTTGAAAGGCTCTTTTCTTTGACACTACAGTACTTTGGTTTCTGGAGGTAACATTGGGCTTATTTCAAGAGGTTCCCTCTGCTCATCCTCCAGCACCACATCTTCCCCTCCCTCCCTGTGGGGCAGGGGGGGAGGTGTCTTGGGCCTTTGGGGCTCCATGGGGGGGTTTGCACTGTACCAAGTGTTTTAGACCCATTCTCTGTACTTTGAGCCATTGCAGTACTTTGAACCATTTGTTCTTGTGGTACTTGCATTTGCTCCTGACTGCTTCTAGCTACATCTTGAGCTTCAGTTTCCTGAGCCCGTTGTGTTGCTTTAAGTGCAGCTATGTCTTTTTTGGGGGGCACTTGTTAATAATGTGTCTTGATCTGGGTGGTCTGTTCTGTTGTGCATCACCCAGGGGCAGGAGCAATACATGTGGCCATTTTCCCCACATAGATTGAGCGTTGGTTCATTCTGACATTCTGTGCTGGTATGCCAAAAAGAAAAACATTGATTATATTTGATTTTATCACATACTGAACTCAGATGCATCAAGGAACCACACTTAAAACATGTGTTTGGTTGTCCCCCATAGAAACAATGCCCCTTTTCCCTGCCTAAAAACAAGTTGCTTGGTAAGTGTACAGGGCCTGAATCATTGTTCTTCAGTCTGACTTTATATTTCCACCCCCCTGTCCAAAAATGTTCTTCATCAAATATAGGTTGTGGTTGTTCCAGTATCTCACACTGCTGCTGCAGCCAATGGGTGATATCATGAACTGAGACATTTTCATTCCTAAATAAAATTGTTACACACTTTATGGATGATTTGGTGAGAGGAATGGCTCTAAATGGTATCCAGAGTTCAGAAAATCATATTTTGACCAAAACCTATCTAACCCCTGAGGGGTTTTAAAGCTTCTGTCATATAATGTGTCTCCAGACACGTGGATCAGAGCATAAACTTCATTTGTAAAAAATTCCATAGACTCTTTTATCAACTTCTTTCCCACATACAGTCTATTGTATCTGGTGCAAATTCTAATCCTCCTTGATACTGTAGTCTTACAGCGTTTTTTCTCTGCAAAGGTGGAGGTTGGTTAAAAAATCGATCTTTTCTCCTAAATTCTTCCCATCTGTGTTTTGCTTGTTCATTGGGGGGGTGAGGCCTGAAGGCCTGGCTTCCTCCATATCTTTCACTTGCTCACCCCATGATGCTGGTCTATCTCTAATCCCCCATCCCCTGTATCACTACTTTCAGGCAAGATAGTATTTTGGGCTCTTTCCAGTTCTATTTGATCTACTTGCATTTCCTCTGCATTCACAATCATGTTAAAGTCAGTATCGCATGCAGATTTCTGTTTAGATACATCCCGTTTCTATATTTGTATTGCAGCCTGGTATGGGGCTATGCCCTGCATCCAGAATCCACTGTTCCAAACCATCTCATTTCCAGCCTACCTCTTTTAATGTTTTCTCTAGGTTTTGTGGTGTTTTCATGTGCACTTCTCCCTCTGTTTGTCTGCCTTGTCTTAACCCCAAAGTCTGTACACCTTTAACATTTGCCATTTCAATCTGTGCACTTACATACTGTGGAATTTCAGTTCCCTCATGATTTACTACTAGGTTCGCACCCTTCAGACACCTCACTGACATTTTTGAGGCAAGCTTCCAGCATTTCTCCAGGTGCTGAGTCATCGGGTGTCAGCTTTTGCTTTGATACTAGTGCATCACAGTTCCCCAGCCTTTTAACATTTTGAATGGGCATTTGTAAAGCCATTTCAGATGTTGTAGCTTTAGAACCATCTCACTCTGCATTTCCCCATTTACACCTTCATTTAAAGGTTCTGTTGTGCTTGTCCTACTGCCGGTACCTTCTCCTTTTCATTTTTCAGAAACATCAGCTTGTACCTCAGTTATTTGAGGAGTTTCATTCACAATTGCCATAACTCCTTTAAATTCTCTGCTGTCTCTCCTTGAGACACATTTTCAGAGGTTGCTATTGTTTATCCTGAGGTTTCAATCTCCTTTGGTGGACCTGCAGGGAGGGAGATCTGCTCTCCTGCAGTTTAACCTGCACTCTGAACACTCTCCTGAGTTGAGGCCATGGGTTCAACAGCTCCCCCTACCAACAAGAAGGGGAGTTTTTATTGATAAATCACATATTGCATACAGTATTACATCAAATGACATATGAAAAGAAAAGAGTAAACAATAAATCAATAAGAAAAAGAATAAGCAGCAGAGGGAGGTATAACAAGCCAGTACAACACTGCACATAAATGATAATGAATTGTCATCTCAACAAAGCTGTTTTCTTAAGATATGAGCTAAAGATAATACCCTCTCAATCATAAAGAAAAACTGTCATGAGGAAGTAAACTTATTCATTTTAGATACAAAAAATAATATCTTGTCATAATCATCTCTCCATTATTTATATTTTATAAAAATTTGAAAACCCTTCCACCATTTAAAAACTTTATCTCTAGGGTATAATAATAAATCATTGGTATACACTTTCCCCAAAGCTTGGGAAACTAAATGACTAAATACAGTGTAAGGCATCTTCTTCTGGTGAATCACCCATCGACACCTAGCCTGCCATAAATAAAACCTCAAACAACAAAGAAAAAGCATATAAGTGTTGATGCAACTGATCATGACCATAAGGAAGACTTCCTATTACTAAAATTTCATAAGTCAAACTCTGTAACCATCTCATGTTCCATCTAGTACCTAAGAATAACCATAAATGTGTTGAATAGGAGCAAAAAAATAAGAAAAGTGTTCCATGGATTCCTCTTTATCAATACAGTCTGGGTAGGGACAGTTCCTCTCTGCCAATCCTTTATGCTTTGCAATACCACTAATATTCAATCTCCCATACACTGTGAGCCTCAAAATCTCCCACATCTGGTGAGGGACTCTACTATTAGTAAGTTGTTTTAAAATTAATGAAGAAGAGCCAGAAGGGCAATTCTTAAAATAAGGCTCAGTGGGATACACCTGGGCCAGAATATTTTGATATAAATTTTTCCTAGTACCTTGCAAAATGGAAACTTTGATAATATTCAATTTAAAGAGTTTTTGGGCTGCTGGCCAAAAATAATCCAGAATATTCAAACGTGTATGCAATTTGGGGGCCATATTATGCCATGCAGCCAGATATTGTCACAATGTAAGTTTCACTAGTCCCTGAGCCCCAGTGGTTATGGGGGAGATACTGTATTTCACAGTATGAAAAAAAAACAGCGAATGTAAAAACACTATAGGTTCTATCATGCCCAAACCACCTTTTTCTTTACCTAAATAAGTTTAACACCATTTAATGGGGATGAGTTTATTGCCCTATAACATCTGGAAAAAAAGCCCATATAGTTGTGTTTTGAGATGAATTGGAGGTGGGAAAATGTTAGCTACATATTGCAACTGGAGACTAATGAATTGCTTCAATATCTTTATTCTTTTTAGTTTCGATAATCTCCAGTGCTTCCACCTCTGTATCTTGCACTCTACTTTATTCAGGGAACTCTCCCAATTATCTAAGGGAAGGTTTTGTGGGCCAAATAAAATTCCTAAAATTTTAATAGGAGCTGCGGTCAAGGTTATACCCTGAATCTGACAAAAAATGGGGCATCCAGAACCCACTAAAAATCCCTTACTTTTAGACAAATTTAATTTAGAGTTAGATAAATGTGCATATAAATTTAATTCTTGTAAAAAAAATGGTGAGTTGGTTGTAATTGGCAAAAAAAAAACACAGATGTCATCTGCATATGCTTGCAGCAAAAAAGGTTACTGACTTCCTGACCCCAGTAAACCTACCCATTTAGGCCTTGTAATCAAATGTTTTAATAAAGGGTCTAAATAAAAAATATATAGAAGGGGACTCAGTGGGCACCCCTGTTTAACAACAGTGAGAATTAGAAATCCCACTGATATTTGCCCTTTTATAAGAGCCCGAACATAAACTTTAGAATAAAGCAATTATATTTTCCTAATAACTACTGAAGGTATCCCATATGCCCTGAGAGTAGCAAACAAAAAGGAGTGACTAACTTGATCAAATGCCTTTTCTTGGTCGACTGAGAGTATGCAGCCTGTTAATCCTGAAAGGGTTATGTGTTCTACTATATACCTAATAATTGTAAGTGCATCTTGAATTTTCCTATTAGGAAGTCCACAAAATTGAAGTGGAGAAATTACTAAATTAGCATACTGCTTTAATCTATTATTCAGGATATGTGTAAGAATTTTATAATCAGAGTTCAATAAAATAATTGGTCTCCAGTTTTGTATTTTAGCCCTATCTCCTGATTTGAAGAGATATACCAATAAACATTTAGTGAAGGAAAGGGGGAGTATTATCAGAGTGAAAATAAAAATTGGTATACTTGCTCCAAACATATTGCTATTTCAGAAACAAAAGCTCTATAAAACTGATTTGGAAGACCATCCAGGCCGGGTGAAGTATTAACCTGTAATGCTTTTATTGCTCTTTCTATTTCCTCAACTGTAATTTTATTTTGAAGGAGAAATGTCTCTGCAGGAAAGCCGGAACATGTATGCATGTACCTCACAGATAATCTGGTGTCTCTTGTAAGGCAGACAAAGGTTCTTTGGCAGCAATAACCCGTTCAGGCTGCTGAGGCATTTTCTTATGTTGCTGGCCTACTTCTTTTGGGTCCAGAGGCAGTTCTGGCATGACTTGTTCAACTCCCCCCATGATGGTACAAATGGCAGGAGGCTTGGGCCCAGAAGATCCTGAGATACTATGTTCTGGGACTTGTGGCTTCCACTCAGGAGAAGTTTGTGAAAAATTCAAAGTGGGGTCCCAATCCGGATTAGGTAACCAATTCCCTTTGGGCATCTGCAACCAGCCTGCATTTTGCAAAGCTTTCTGAGGGGACCAAGTCTCATTAGAGATAATAGGCAGAGGGTATTGTACTGCAGACTGTACTGCTACACCCTGCTAATCTTCATCTGTGTGCAAAACCTGCCCAAAGTCAGAGTCAGTCCCAATATTTCTGTTAGCCATGGTGATGGCAGCATGTTTCCCTTTCAAATCTTCAGATTTCCCCATTTTAAGTACAGGAGTTTTAGCAGAAAAGGAAAAAGTAGTTACCCCCTCCTGAGAATCCTTCTTAGATTGGTAAAAAATTGTCTGAGCTGTGGATAAGGGGTTCTCGACCCCCCTAAGGCTTGTGAGCTGCTTGAAAACAAAGCCAGTTGCCCGCATCATATGCTCTGTATTTTTAACCTCCATTCCATGTTGCAAAGGTTTAGAGACTCCCCACCCTGTCTGAAGGTCAGCGGGGGAATCAGACAATACATCAGCAGTAATCAGTACTTCACAAGGAGAGTCCGAGTTAGAGACATCAGGCTCTAGGCACACACCCAATTTAGCGTTTGAACTGCCAGCCCAAGAAACACTCTCAGAGTTATGCACATCAGTTTCAGAATGTAGTTCAGAAAATAATTCAGGCTGTTGGCATGTGCTTTCAGCAGTGCTCAAAATGCCAGCCTGTAAATCAGCCAAAGGAACAGTAGCATTTGAAGAAATAACATTCTGACAAGATGACTCACCCTGCCCAGGTGGGGTCTTTGAAGTGACTGCATCAGTCTTGAGTTTGACAGGTGGAGTAGGAGCTCTAAACTCAGTAGTAGAAGTAGGGAATTTACACTGAGCAAGTTGTGCTTTCAGCTCACCTTACATTTTCAAATGCCTTTCTTCTTCTTCATAAAGTTGTCACATTACTTGATTAATTACTGCTGTATCTTCCATAACAACAGGCAAATGGACCTCCGTGGTCAAATCCTCAGTAGATACATAGAAATCACTAATTTCTCCTTTGGTTTCAAGTATTTCAGGCACATCCATTGAAATGCTGTCGGTCTCTTGTGTACAGAAGGCAGGAGAGGAGACCAGCTCCCCTACCTCCACAACATCCATTCCATCCGGAGTCACACTCCAAGTGGCTCTCTTCCAGCCCACAAGGCTCCCTTCTGGTGAGTAGAAAAAGTTTATTGAAAAAGAATCATAACATCACAAAAATAATCAAAATACATCAGAAATCATCAAAAATACATAGAAAATATTCTGTACAAGGCATAACAAAAGGAAAAAAACATAAGGAATCAGAAAAAAAATGTTTCCACAAATCATCTACCTTATCTTTTGAAAATCTATGGGAATCACTTTCTTTAACATATAACAATCCATCTTCAATTTGTAAAATAATAGTAGCATTCAATACTTGTTGTTGCTGTAATACATATTGACAATGTGCTTGCCATAAGAAATATTGAGCATAAGCAAAACAAACAGTCAAAGTGCTCTTATGATGGGGCTTCCATACCCCAGTATAATTACCCAAAATTAAAGTGTGATAAGAGATATGGGATAAAAAAGGCAAATTTCAATGAAAGGCAGCATCTTGCCAAAATAGCTGACTATGAGGGCAAGTAATAAAAAAATGAAGCATACTCTCTTCAATGTTAGAACAGGTGAGTCTAGGACAAAATCTATCTGTCTGAGGTTTGTATTTTAGATTTCCCCTGACACCCAACCTTCCCTGAATCGAGAGCCATACAACATCCCAGATATGAACAGGGATTCTAAAATCTGTTAATTTGCACAGAGCAAATATCATTTTAGTGGGTACATGATCCAGAAACAGGAGAATAATTTGTTGAACATCATAAACAATATAAGAATAAAAATACTTTCTATCCACAGACATTAATTTCGTAAATGAAACTTTCGATTGTTGCATTTTTTTTATAGATGATATTCCATAAGTAGGAAGAGAATCAGAGGATAAAATTTTAGGAGGTAGTAGAGTCCATTTTACAAAATAATGGGACCAAAGAAATTGGGACCATAATTGCCAAGACATAGTAGCAAAGGTCCATAAACAATTATAAGAACTAAAAAAATACAGGGAATGATAAAAAACAATAGGATTAATCATATTCAAACCTCACTTTTTAATAGGTAAATAAGTAATTTCCCTCTTTACAGGATTCAATCTATTACCCCATAGCATTTGAAAAAAAAGACTAAGAAGTCGGGTTTCTAAGTGAACTGGAGGGGGTTATACATAACTTAAATAAAGAAACACAGGGAGCAAAAATATTTTAACAATCATAACCCGTTTTCTCTTCCCAAACTTCCAATATTTCCACCTATTAATTTTAGTTTCACCAATCTGTAACTGCCTATCCCAATTATAAGTAGCCAGATCACCAGGACCAAACCAAAGACCCAGGATTTTGTGAGGAGTAGAAACCACAGGAATCCCCAATTAAGTAGGTCATGTATGGTCCAAGGAAAAAATAAAACTCTTTCCTGTATTAAGCACTGCCCCAGAAAAGGAACCATAATTTGAAAAAAACATTCAGAGCCTGTGTCAAAGAAGAAACATCTTGAACAAGTAATGTGACATCATCAGCATAAGCAGTAACCTTTTCGAGTGGTAACAAGGGGGAGGGGTCTAAACCAATAATACTCTGGTCCCAATGTATCTGTCTGATAACAGGATCCAAAGCAAAAGTATATAAAAGGGGGCTTAAAGGACATCCCTATCTAACTCCTATAGCAAGAGAAATATCGGTTCCAAAAAGCCCATTGACTGAAGGGACAATAGTGGCATTAGAATATAGCATAGAAATCCAATATACAAATTGTTTGGGGATACCAGAACACAATAACAGTGGAAAATTTATGTCATACTTTGTCAAAAGCTTTAGCTTGATCTTAAGCTACCACATATCCTAAAATATTGTGCCCAGTACTAGCCTCATATAGTTCCCTTAAAAGATATAGATTATGTTGAATTCATCTCTTGGGGATGGCACAGGTCTGAGCTGGGTGAATAAGAAAATCAGCAACTGTTAATAACCAATTATTAATAATCTTGGCCAAAATTTTATTATCACTATTTAAGAGACTAAGAGGTCTCCAGTTAGACAGTAGATTTTTATCTCCAGATTTATATAAAAAATGAAGAAGAGAGGTGTTAAATCCAAAGAAAGAAGAATGAGAGGTTAACATAGAGTTAAAAACTAAGGGCAAAAAATAGCACATATAGGATAGAAATGTTTTATAGAAATCATTTGGGATACCGTCAAGTCTGGGAGATGTACCCATAGTTTATGTTTGATGACTTCCTCTACCTCTCGAGGGGATATAGGTTGTAATAAACACTGTGCCATAGAATCTGCCATTTGAGGAAGAGGTGTAGAAAATCCTTGTAAAAGGATAGTATCGGAATCAGAGGTAGAACTAAAGGTAGAGCTAACAAATTGCTGTACTACAGTCAGCATTTCCAAATCAGTGGATACCACAGTACCATCTGGTTTAGAAAGGCAAGTCATCATAGTTTTATCTAGCCATTGTTTGCATGCAGCATATGGATCAGACGCTGGTGTGTTCTTCATCCCAAATCTGAATTCCATTTCCAATGATTTAGCCCTATCATACTGATAGTCCTTCATTTGTTTTTAAATTTCAGAAATCTGGGATTTAAATTTTATACTGTCATGAGGAGGGAACGACATTAATTTATATAGCTGATTCCTAAGTAGTAGGTAGTGCAAATAATTAGAATTTGCTTTATTTCTACCGAAATTAAGTAAAAGTCATTTTAACTCCAGTTTGGTGTCAAGCCATCAATTAAAGAGTATCATAAGAACACATTATAGAGTTCAGAGCCGCAAAAAAAATCTCAATTTGAGAAACATAGGCAGGGGAATCCAAAAGTGACATATTCAAATGCCACCGTTGGTAAGCGGAAAAAAATTTTGGAAGGACCACAGATAAACTCAGAGTACAAAATAGAATCTTGTGGTCTGAGAATTCTGTAGGCTTAGGAATGCAAAAAATAAGAATAAGATATTTGGAGACAAAAAAACATATCAATATGGTTGGCATAAATGTGCCTATGATAAGTAGCTCCAGTATCAATTTTATGTAAAGTCCTAAAGGCATCCCTTAAACTAACATCAGAAATAACATGTAGTAAGGCATGAGAGTCACAATACATTGTTTTCTGTATGTCTCCAGTAAATTTAGTATCCACAGTACAATTAAAGTCACCTCCCCAAATAATATGCTTTTTTGTATATAAAACGGTTTAATGTCTTCAAATATTTAAATCCTAGCAGTTTTAATCTGGGGAGCATAAAGATTAATGAGGCGAAAAGAAAAATCCCAAAGGGTACAATCAAGGATCAAAGCACAACCAGGTCTGATATCTATGAGTCTGGAGACATGAAACTTAGTGCATTTAAAAAAGATACCCATCCCATCCCATCTGCAGAATCCAAACCAAACATCCAAAAAGAAGGGCCCCAATGCCACCGTCTCTTTATTTGTTCCACCTCATAAAGACAGGAGAGGCACGTTTCTTGTCAAAATAAGATGTCTACATTAAGGGAGTCAAAAAATGACAGCATAGAAATTTGTTTTTTATAAGCTTTTAAACTACAGACATTAAGAGACCCAATCCTTAAAGTAGCCATCTAAAGTGAATGAAAGTTAAGGCCCTCCTTTTAAGCCATTACTAGCGTTCCATTTTTTCCCTTTCTTTCCTTGGAAATTTTGGTGGATTTACTTTCCTTATCTTCAGTAACCAGCTCAGACCTGTGAGAGGTGTCAGATTCTAAATCAGAATCACCCGATTCATCTTGAAGAGGAGAAAAAAGATTCTTCGTAGGAATAGGACAGGGGGAATGATGCTTAAGGGAAGACCTGGTAAATCTGTGACTCTTAACAGTCTCAAATAAGGGGGAGGCAAAGAAGTACCAGCAGATTGACTTTGTACAGAGGAAGAAATTTCTGAAGCAGTAGCAGAAGGAGGAAGAATATCCTGTATCTGTGCTGAGGGCAAGGGAGACCTATCCGGGGAGGATAGAGCGTCAGTAGTCTGTGGAAGAGATAAGTCAACAGAAGGATCAGACTCATGTTGTGGGGCAGAGGGAGTGGGAAAACTAGTCTTTTCATCTTTCCTGGGTCTTGCTGACTAAATCATCCTGATCCCACCCTTCAGTTCTATTGTGCTTGGCCCAAGGACATTGATGAAACGTATGGCCTTTCTCATCACATAAATTGCACTGGAAAATATTTTCACACAGATCTACGGAATGACCGTAGCCACCACATAAGGAGCATTTTAACATGTCACAAGAGTTGCTAATGTGAGTTCTTGATCCATTTATAGCAGGCTCTTGGTTGTCCACTATAAAAACAAACCCCTCTGTCCTTTCCAAGAAAAAAACTGTTGGGCAAATGAATGATATCTGAGTTAACATGAAACAGTTTAACTTTAAATTTCCACCCCCCGGTCCAAATGCCTTCCAGATCAAGGAGAGCTTCAAGGGGGCCTAGTATGTCACAACAATTTTGCAGCCAGTGATAAATATCACTGACATTCACCCCTTCATTACGAAACATTATGGTAATATGTCTGATCTGTGGCCTTGTAAGAGGGATAGCAAAGAAGGGGGTCCATAGAGGGGTAGCTTTAAGAATCAAGTATTTCTCCCAAAACTTTTCTAAACTACTGTTAAGTCAAAAACTAATATCAAATGAATCTTCCTCTGAAATATGAATCAGAGCATATAAATCAGAAGGGAAGAAATGCATGGAACCTCATAAAAGCTGATTGGCTATATAATATCTATCAGGGTGTGTAGAGAGTCCTCCTCTGTATCGTAGCCTTACAGCGTTACGTCGTGGTGCTTGTTCTAGCTTGTTTTTGAATAAATCAGCCATAGGAATACTAGAAGATTTCTCAGAAGTAGCCTTTGCAGCTCCCATCCCCGAACTTGCTTCCCTCTGATCACCCCCCCACCCGAGGATGTGCTCGGTCTAGGCAAGGCCGCAGCACCATCCTGTAACTGATGCGCACCAGTAAGTGAGGCCTTATTAAATAAAGATTGTCCAGTACCTGAGCTCAGTTTAGGAGTTACGGTGGCATGCTTAGCTGAGGAAAAGGAAGAGGTAGAAGGTCGAACATCAGTCCATTCAAGGTCCGGGAATCCATTGTCCCGAAGCCGTATGCGTCCATCCTGATTTTACAAGGGTGTCATCAGCAGACCAATCCAAAATAAAGTCCTGAGAGTCAGTTGGAAGTCCAAATTGTTGGTGAACCATTTGCGAGGTAGAGCGATTTACAGGCATGGGAAAAACCAAAGCATTCATCTCGCTGCATTCCTGCACGATACCCAGAAGTTCTGGCTGAGAAAATAGGTCCGTAGGTGATACAGGCAACAAAGGATCCAAAGAAACAATTACCGTTTGCACAGGGTTGATAATTGAAGTTTGCACAGCTGAAACGACTGCAGCAGACACCTTCTCCTGAACTGGTAACCTACCAGCAATCTCCTGAGAAACAGAATCTGGAGCTTCAGGTAAAGATATCTGTGCCTCTTGAAGACAGGGTAAAGCATTCTCCATAGCGAGTGTTACTTCCATCGAAGTCTCATCAGAAACGACCAGCAGCACATCCTGCTGCATGAAAGGCTGTGCACCATCTGCCATCCTGCAGACACAGCGCGTTCCCCTACTGGCAACAATGCAGTAGGGGAATTTCCCCGGTGCCCTGGCCAAATTTCCCTCCATTCACTAAAATACCACCAACTGGTTCAAAGTCAATTGGCATTCATCTGTATCCCCCTCTCCCGGGTCGTGCCTGAAAATAAGCAGATTTGTCCAGTGCACTTACCCGGTCAATAAAAACTAAATAAAATAAATATACATTCAATTGGGGGAAAGGTGATAAAACTTGATGAGATCACAGAGAAATGCCTAGGGCTGTATCGGGCAGATGGGGTACATTTATCAAACAGAGGGGGTTGATATTTTAAATGTATTTATCTTTTTATTTATTTATTGAAATGTTTCACCAGGAGGGCACACTGAACAAGTTGCTTGTCTCACGGTGCAACCTAGGGGGTTGGGGAGCATGAGGATAGACTACAGAGATTGATACAATATAACAAAATTCACATTTGCAATAGCTTACAACTAAGAAACATGTAGACTGTATGAATAAACAATGACCATCAAGGGGAAGGTAAGCAAAGGGAGTAGCTAGAAGACAGTGCATTAACTGGAATATAACAGTTTGATCTTAGGTGAGCTGGTATACAAAAGCACAGACAGTGCAATAAGCTTCAGTACAACAGAAGTGCAAATAAACTACAAGTGTAAAGGAGATTTAGGGGCAATCTGTTTAGTACAGAGGAATGAAATGGAGGAGGGAAGTGGGGGTGTAGAAGAGAGGGGAAGAAGGGGAGGAGAAGGGAGGTAAGAGGCATACAAGATCTGACCCCTTCAGGATGCTGAGAACCCTGCCAGGGGGATGTAGATTTGGTAGTGGCAATAGAGGGAGGGAGGTGGAAAGAAATTCACAAGTGAAATGAGGGGAAGCCCACCATCCAACGCAAGCTGGAGGTGAGTTAATGGAGAAAAGAGGAGAAAAAGGAATAAAGAGGGGGTGCAGGAGAGGAAAAGGAGAAAGGAAAGGGGGGAAGGGACTGTGGGGGGGGATAAAATAAAATACTTTATTACCAAACCATTGACGAGCCCTATTTATGCCCAAATTATAATGAATCTAAAAGTTTCATTTGTCATATCATAACCCTTTTTAGAGATTTGTGTGCAATAATGTCTTTTGATATTTTTAACATAATTTCAGAAAGCTGTAGCTTCAAAACTAAAGCACCAATCTTTACACAATATGGCAGGCTCAAAGAACCTGTCCCTAATACTGTACCTACTAAATTTCAAGATTTTAGGTCCTGGACAGCCAAGTCATAAGTGGCTGAAATTAGGAGTTTTACATACAAGTGCCTGGTTAATCATAGAAACAGAATCTGATGGCAGATAAGGGCCACTTGGTCCACCCAGTCTGCATATTATTTCTGCCTTCGTTCTTGCTGTTGATCCTAGTTGCTCTACAGCTCTTTCTCCCCCCCCTTACCTCTACGATTCACCCGTGCCTATTCCAGGCATTTTTTAACTCCACCACTGTATCTGCCCCCCTCCCCCACCTCTGCTGGAAGGCTGTTCCAGGAATCCACCACTCTTCTGAGAAGTATTTACAACTCTTTGAGTCTGGGACTCATTTCCAGAGGCTCCACGTCATAATTACAGAAAGTACAAGCAAGTATACATGAGTGTAGTTACAGACAGATACAATATAAGGAACTAATATACAAGGTACAATTTACAATATGAGCACAGCAGGACACAGTCAGAAATTATACACTGGGCACCTACAACAATTCCATACAGGTGAAAATGCAGAAATGCAGATTTCCTCACATCTCTCCTGAATCTACCCCTTCCAGCTTCATTGCATGTCCCCATGTTCTAAAGCACTTTTTTCTGAAAAATACTCCCCCCTGTACCTTATTTACTCCTGTGGGGTATTTAAAGGTTTCAGTCATATCTCCCCCTCCCTCCTCTCTTCCAGGGTGTACATATTGAGCTCTTTTAGCCTGCCATCATAAGGTTTTTGATGCAGACCTTGCACAATTTTTATTGCCCTTCAATGAACTGCCTTCACTCTCTCTCTATATCCTTCCTGAGATGTGGTCTCCAGAACTGGGCACACAACTTAAGGTGAGCTTTTACCAGTAATCTATATGGGGCAACATGGTACCATGTGATAATAGCTAAGCCAAATTACACGACCGCAACAACCATAACTACAAATCAGCAAAAAGTAATATGGCGATCAGCACAATAGCGCCTCTCACAAACACCGACCAGTGCGTACTCTAACTATGGGAGCCAATGTATTACTATGTTTTATGTGGGGGGCTATGCTGCATGTACCCCCCCACACCCCCTGACTATTAAATAACCAACTCCTGGGGGGGGGGTTGTTGAACACATGAGAAAAAAAAATGCTTCCACCCCATCCTGAACCCAGGGTTTCCACACTCACAGACAGTGCTCCTACCATCTGAGTCATGCTGCCAAGTCTCCACCCTCACAGTTTTCCCCCCACATACATCACCACATCAATCATTCCCTTCCTAGCCCTCCCACAACATCGCTAAAATAACCTTTGGCATTTAGTAACAATCGCTCACCTTCAAATTGCTGTTCCTTAATCTCACATATTGAATCACCCATATTCCCTCACTCATATCATGGATTACCGGCAACACCACCTACCACTTTTTGCTGGCAATACCTCTTCTTATGCAACCCAGCATCCCAGAAACCCTCCCAACTGCCTTGTTGCAATGCCTGGCCACCAGTCATTGTCCATAGACCTCTACCCATTTTATACTTTGCCCTGGTTTTCCGTGCCCCAAGTGCATTATTTTGCACTTTTTTGCATTAAAACCCAGCTGCCATACCTTTGACCACTCTTCCAGATTTCTCAGATCTCTCCTCATCCATTCCACCCCCCGGGAGTGTCCAACCTGTTGCAGATCTTGGTGTCATTCACAAAGAGGTAGACCTTCACTTCCAACTCCTCTGCTATGTCACTGATAAAAGACATTAAAGGGACAGTAAACATTGCAGGGATCACTCAAATTGTGAAAGCTCAAGAAAAGATCTTTCAGATGAGGTATTAAGTTTACCTGTAGGGGACAGGAGTCTTGAGATATGAATAGCTAAGTAATGAGTAAATCAAATCATAGCAACAGCCATTTCATGTAGTCTTAAAAATTGGAAGTGATGTCACTGAGGGGCAAGATGTACGTTATTAATTACAGCTCACCCCTCAGTGACATCACATTCTGTTTTAAGATTGTATGAAATGACTGCTGCCTTATTTTGATTTACAGATGATTTAAATATTCATATCTTGGGACTTTTGAAACCTACAAGGAAGCCACATACCTCGTTCAAAACAACTTCCCATGGGCTTTCACAGTTTGAGCAATATCTGCAGTGTTTACCGTCCCTTTAAAGAGTCCCATCACTGAACTCTGAGGTACCCCACTGTTCACCCTCCCTTCCTTGGTACAAGCTCCATTTACCACTACCCTCTGTCTCCTATCCCCTAATCAATTTCTTACCTAGTTTACCACCTTGTTGCCCACTCCCCAGCTACCCAGCTTGCTTATCAGTCTCTTCTGCGGAACGGTGTTGTGAGCCTTACTGAAATCTAGGTAGTTATAATATTCCAACTATGATGAGTTATGATATCCTAAGTATAGCAGCACTACTGCACTGCTATACAATGTAATTATTTCCTCAAATCACCAGCATTTCATTATGATAGCTTCAACTGGGGGATATATGAACAACTTAAGGAAATCATCATAAATACTAATAAAAATTTATTTTACATATTTTGCTTGTTTGAGTTCACTGACTTGAAAGGAAACTAAGTGGTATTCCAAAGGATAGCAGTTCCAAAAGCTCTTCTTAAAAATAACCAGTATGCCCAGAAAGCAATAGATGTACCCAATTCAAAATAAATCAATTATCATTTTCTAAGAACAGGCAAAAATAAAAAAATGTTAAGGCAGGTGCTTAACTATTAAACAACCCAATATGTAATTTGTTCTGAAAGTAGAATCTTGTGAATTTCCTGAATGCAAAAATGAAAAGTTCATAAATTTCATCCAATAAACATCATCCTTCATTTAGTTTGTTTATTATTTATTTATGTTTAGGAATTGGTAACAGGGAATGGCAAACTGAGCCTAGGTTAATTTCCAGGAGTGACTTTGAGGAGTGCTACATGGGAAAAAGAACCCAGACGGGCAACAGACAATATCAGTTTCAGTACAGTGCAAACAATACAAGTCAGTGAGGGTGAAAACAGTGTAGAACTAAGACGTGCACAAAAAACAAGGTGGCATGATAAGTTATGAAAAACATTCCTTCTGCGATATACACAAACAGAGAGCACAATAAGCAGGGTGCAAAATAGCAAGCAGGCCAAAAACACAGGCAAAATTGCAGTGGAGGTTTAATATTTAATGGAAGTTTAGCATTCCAGTTAAAACTACAAAAGAGTTCTGGGTGTATCACGAGCATGATCTCACTGCTTCTGCATTCAGGGATTTCATATGGATTGCAACAATTTAAGATTCTACTTCAGCACGAATGTCCATAGTGTTCTGAGCATCTGCCTCTCAGAAATGAGGATATGTCTCACATTCTGCTCTTTCTCCACATTCTGCAGGGCAGTGTCTCACATTTAAGTACTAAAAGTTAGAGGGATGTGCTTTAAAGCTTTAATAAAAAAATGTTATGGAACCAGTTATTCACTACTATACAAAATGGGGGCAGACAACAGAGACTGCATTTTAAATAACAAAAAAGGTGAGTATGAGTGGAGAGTAATAATTGAAAGGCTTTGCCTGTAGTTTGGTGACCAAGCAGCCAGCCACTCCCACTTCCTGAGCTATATAAGCAGTTCCTCTCAGCCTCACTGGGAAGCATTTTGTCTTTGCAGTCGAAAACTTTTCTGGTTTGTTCCTGAGCTGGTCGGACCTCCCTGCTGGAGCCCCCGCCCCACTTGTCTCTGCTGGGCTTCTGTGTTTGTTTTCCTGCTTTGGTTTGTATTTTGCCTTCGGTTGTGTATGCTTCCTTCCTTTTTGGGGAGGCTTTTCTAGGCTCCTAGCATACTGCTATTCAGAGCTCATAATGCTAGCTTTCAGTTACTCAACTATAGCTGGTCCATGTGGCATATTTTATTGCTCTCACCTGACTCAGATTACTTGAACCTAGCTATACAGCTTAATCATGCTTGCTCTACTTACCTCATTGCTGCAATCTCGTTGCACTGCCTGTTTGACAATGCTTAAGAGCATTATGCCTCCATTATTTGCACTTACAACTCAGTGTACTCATTTATTTACTACTGCTGTACAGGCCTACTTGCTTCCTGCTGCTGCATTGTTTACACCCATTCCTATTGTACCTTGTTTACTCTGAGGTTAGCTGAAGCTCCTGCTGAGGCTATTAAATTAGCTTTTATATCTGCATGTGGTTCTCGGCCTTTCATCGCTTCCTTGTTTGTCCTGCAGCGGGGACTGGGAGGTGTTTTGGGGGTTGTGGCCTATGTGGTTAATTAATTCTGTTCTAAATCCTATCTTTGCCACTGAAAATCCTCAGAGATTGTCACCTTGATTTGGCTATTCATGTCTGGCTGGCTTGCCCCTAACTCAGTGCTGTTTACTTGCTATACAGTTGTTATGCAGGTCCACCTCTTACTATTACTGCTTGCTGACCTATCAGGTCCACACTTGCTTACGCAACCGTTGCTCCTTGCTTACACAAACCATTGCTTTATGCCTAGTGCCATCCCTTCGGCTTCACCTGTGATTCTTTGCTCTCAATCTGCATTCAACCTTACAAGGTCTCAGCACTCAATGCTCATTATGATCTCAGCATGCCATGCTCACCCAGCTCACCATCTTACAGCTCTCAATCAATTCTGGGGCATGCCAGTCATTCTAATCTGGCACAGGTTCCTGCAGCCGATGGTCTCGCTCTGCATTTAGTATGCATCATTGAGTGTTTCCAACTTGGGGCAGAATCCTTCTCACCTGGCCCATAGCTGGGAATGTCCTTGCCCCGGGCTTGGCTTTAGCAGTCTGCTATGCAACAGCAGCTCCAGGTGTAGAATTTAAGACTAGCAGTGAAGGGTGGTTACGACAATCTCCTTTGGCTCTAGTGTTCCACTATAACAGTTGACCATTGACTTTAGTGGTTTCCCTAGCAAGGCACCTTCACCGCATTCACCCCATGACTGCCTCTGGTTCACCTGGTTTGATGTAGGGTGGGTAGGCCAGGTGAGTGCCTCAGCAGTTGTTGCTCTCCTCCTGCGCCTTGGATGCTCGTATTGTTGCAGAGTTTCCTCACAACCTTCCACGACATTCCCGCTAGAGGGTTGAGTGAGAGCCTTCCTCCAAATTGGAATATTTTCCACCCCCTTTAATTGGATTTTCCAAATTGCAGCTGCAGAGACATCATTAAATACATTTTTCCAAGCCTGGAGGGAAGGTGACCTAGGCCTTGGATCCCCAGAGATTTCTTCCTCATAGGGTTTTTTTTCTCTCTCTCCTCCATTGCCACAGGTCATAACACTTAGTTAGCATAGTTGTTTCCCCTGGTTTCCTTAGGTAGGTTCCATTGTTGGGTGGAGGTGGAGGATGTCCTGCCATTCTCTCTCTCCTTAGGGGATTCCCTTCTCTCAATGCAAGTCATCACTATTCTTCTCTACTACTATATTGCAGTTACTGCTTCTACGTCACTGTTACTGCTTGTTCATACGCATCATGTTTCCTCCTTTGGGAATGATACTACATTTCTTTTGGAGATTCCTAAGGAACCTTTAGCCACAGGAATCATCCCGTGGCACCTCTAGGGGTGGAACCCTCTCTGAGAGTTCCTTGCTTTTGTACCCCTACAAGGTGGTAATTTCTCTGGAATAGAGAGTGAGAATGGCCACAACCAAAACTAACACAGTTACATAAGCATAACACTATACTGGCTGCGTAGGTCAGTGAATTGAAAGGCTTTGCATGTAGTTCGGTGACCAAGCAGCCAGCCACTCCCACTTCCTGAACTATATAAGCAGTTCCTCTTAGCCTCACTGTGAAGCATTTTGTGTTTGCCCCACCATCCTCCCCTCCTCCTCCAGTGGCATCGCTCTCTCCTTAGGAGGATTCCTAAGGTACCTTTAGCCCCGGGAACCATCCCGTGGCACCTCTAGGGGCAGAACCGTTTCTGAGAGTTCCTTGCTTTCGTACCCCTACAGGTTGGTAATTCCTCTGGAATAGAGAGTGTGAACAGCCACAACCAAAACTAACACAGTTACATAAGCATAACATTAAACTGGCTGCATAGGTCAGTGAACTATGGAATGGATAGCAATATGTTCCAGTGGTCACATTTTGTAACCACCAGTTTTCAGGCATAAGAACCATAAGCTCCACTTATTTAAAGGTGGGTTTGAAGAAGCACATGTGTGTTCTGCATTAAATATTAGACTGTGAGGACACCTCAGGGGGTTCCTTTACTGCTGCTGTAACATGTCTTTTGTATGAACTAAAGCTTTTGGAAGGCTCTGTATGTGTATTTACTAGTTTAATCGATGGTGGGGTAAAGTGCACTCTGTTCTGTTTTTGGCATTGGCATATTATAAGTAGCACCATACAACTATGGAGGCAGCCATCTTTGTCTAATTTGTTAATTTATTCTCTGGTTTGACAGACTGTCTCATCTTCTTCCAGTCATTTCTTATATTATTCAATGCTGTACTGTAGTATGCATTTAAAAAAAACATACAATATAAACCAAACTGGCAGTGCTTTCATGTCCTATTTGCATTAATTTCCCATAAAAATGAGGATTATATTGTCAATTGTTCTGTATAAAACTGTATAAATTCAATGTCAGCTTCATGAAATATGCATGTTGGCTGTACCACAATATGACAGCAACAGGTAATGAATTAGCAAAAGAGGCAGCTATGATACTTTTGGATTAAAAGCAGCAGGTTCAGAGTGGATAGGTTACTTGCTGGAGGGAGGTGATACACACCAGTATTTCTCAAATGAGGCCACTGTTGCTGCATGTTGCCACCATCACAGATTGTTGTGACCACAGAGCTCTTACAGCCCCAGATACAAAGTTAATATAATGGACAATTTAATACCTTTAAATAAACATAGAAGATACATGTCAAGTTAAAATACAACAGAGACTTGATTTATTGTATACTGTGTGAAAAGAGGTTATACCAGGGTTCTTTTTTTGCTACTGTATATCAGGGGGTTTGGGTGGAAAAAATGAGTAGTGAGGCCACTAGTAAGTTATGGTGGCCACACTTTGAGGCCCTTTTAGGCCACTAGGATTTGAGTCTTGAGACCCATTGACACAGACCCTAACAACAGGCACTTTGAAAGTGACCGTTGCAACAAACAAAAATGTGCTTGGCAGTCAATAGAGAATGTGATATCTTGTCCTGTGCTGGTTCTCAGTCACTTTTGCTTGTGTTCCAAGCCACACTTTCAAAGTACTATACCCATGACTGTGGTATATGATGCTTTTCTTTCGGTACCTCAGGAAAGGGGGTGGAACTGGCTTACCTGATGCAACACAGCTGAGCAACTAGTATAAGCCATGCATAGGGGATGCTGATGCTTAACATCCACCCGCACTGCTCGCCATCTTGAACAATAACAGATGGTGATTACCAAGAGATGAGGGGACAACTATGTGACAGCTAGTGAGAATGCCACCTTGAACAAATTCTACCACAGGAGAGAAGCATAAAAATAGAAACCAGGGGTAACTATATTTGCTTCTGTATGTGTGACAGAGAAGGGCATTTGTAACATCAGGAAACATTTTCAGTTTAGATGAACTTAGAAACCAGACTGAGACCTAAGACTGGCTTTGTTGCAAACCCTGATTCTGATTATTTTCAGCAGCTGCTTAAAAATAATAAACAAAAAAAATAATAACTTTTAGCATATGAGAATCAGTGTGAGAGATATAACCCTTACATGGCCGTGGACTGATATATCAGTCCAAAATCCCTATCTGTTCTAATTCTGTCGGCAGTCTGAGGGTTAATTGCCCTCACACCAGGTGCTGCTCTGCTAAATTTGAAGCTTTTCTTTGGGGACACTTGCACTTTATATAAACTTGTAAGCAACCTTGTGGTTTCAAGGAAGTATGGAGAAAAAAACTGGCAATTCTTATTTACCAGGTTTCTTGCAGCTGCAAAAAGTTAGTTTGTTTGAGAAACAGGGGTCAGCTTGTGTCAGCTGCAGTCAGGAAAGTGACACTCCAGTCTGGGCCAGGAAATGGAAACAACTGATTGTTCCACTTTCTTACAGTTTATCCTTCAACATTTATTAACTAATAACTTGTACAATTAACAATAGCCAGGCAAAAATGCATAACTACTATATGCAGAATAGGCAAAAAAGAATCTAAAGTGTTACTGAATGCTTGTGGTTGAGTGGGTCTGGAAGAGCCCAAGATAATGAATGAACCCAAGCACATGGCAAAAAGCAGGGATACGGGGACTGATAAATACTGCATCCCTCCTTCCATCTGTATTAGAAATGCAACCTATGCCAGCTCCATGACCCGGAGGAGGGAATTTAGCCAAATGTCTACTCTATAACAGTACAGCCCACTGCCAATTTTATGTAGTAGAGCTATTAAAACAACTAAACCTGCAACAGATGGTAAAGCAAGCAAAACATTGACTGAAGATTATATGAGAGATACAAAATATACATTGGAATCATATATTGGGAACGAATCAAATCAATTTGAACCAATAGTGCAACATTTGTATAGTGCAGTCAGAAGGCAACTGCGGATCTGAGCATTGCATAATAAACACCTACCAGAGCCATTCTGGACCTGTTGATGCTTTCTTTGAGAACTGTGCCCATTACTGGAGTCCCCACCTAAGGAAACACAAAGACAGGCTGGAGACGATGCAACATAATGTAAGCCAAATATCTAAAGGCCAGCAGGGAAGATTCTATGAGAATCAACTAAAGACACTGAACATGTACTCATTGGACACCAGATGAGAGGGCAATATGATAGAGACCTTCAAGTTCCTGAAAGGAATTAACAACTGTCAGAAACTGTTCAACAAGAATAGTGAGTCTAAAACACAAGAACATGAATGGAAGCTAGCAGGGGCATGTCATTTGGGAGGGATGTGAGAAATTTTCATTTTACAGAAAAAGTGGTTAAGCCATGGAACAGTCTGCCAGCTGAGGTGGTTGGTACGAAAAACATCAGTGGCCTGAAGCGTGGATGGGACAGAGTTAAGGGATTAGTAGTTTGGGGGGTATAAGTCAGACAGGGAGCAAGGGGGTGGATAGTGTAGTCAAAAACCCTGTATTGACAAAACATCTCAGGGTATGATAGTGTTGTGAGTTGACTGGATGGACCAATGGGCTTTTTCTGCTGTCATGAGCTAGGTTTCTATGTTACTGTGTTTCTACTGTCTACATTTGGAGAATTTAGAGATACTTCTGGTTAAATGGCTGAAATGTGTGAGAAGTTCATTTTATTGAATTATTTGTCCCCAGTTATTCTCCATGAGTCCATTTGTCCCCACCACAACATTTGAGGCAGCCACTGCTGTACTCCTTCTTCAGATGGGAGAGCAAGCAATTGAGTCCATCAAAACCAATCCCACAGTCCTTCCTTGGTCTGCTAACAGAGGGGGCATAAATGCCAGATGGCCCATTCTCTCTCTCTCTCTCTATTCTCCCTGTAGCCAAGTGCCTTACCTCTGGTACGCACTCAACGTTTAGCTAGCATCACTGTGGGATTCTGGGGCTTTCACATGAGTCCCAGTCTCCAAGATGGCACTGGCAGCATGATGCACTGTCACTAGGATCTTCTCAATGAGTACAAATTTAAATAATGCTGCATGGGGCAGATTTCTGATGGGTCACTTCTGAAAACCATTCTTAACTGGGCTGGCAGTATAGCCTAGAGGTTAGAGGAACAAGGTGTGAATGATCTTGGTACACCCAGTAGACCAGACCTGAGTTTGATTCTCACAACCTCCACTAGCAAACTGCATGACTCTGAGCAAGTCTCTTAACCGCCCAGTGCTCCCAGGTCACCCCTGAAAACAGGCACTTGTGCCTAGTGGGCCTTATCCGGTTACCAAAGACTAAAATAAATAAATAAATAAACTGTAGCAAACAAATGACAGTTAGGTATTGTGTCACCATCTTTACCAGTTTCTGGACACTTTTAGGAAGGTTTTCCTTTAAAATCATCATAACATTGCCAGAACCATCACCAATATGCTGTTCTTATAAAATGTGTGCATATAGGAGAAAATCATTTGGTTCTAAAATTCCCACAAATTTGATTTCTGGTCATGTAACAGTCTAAAAATCTAGCCTCATCTGTTTTTTTTCCCATTGAATTAAAAACTCCATTTCAGAAAGCAGAAGGGAAGAAAAATCAAATCAGACAGTTTTGCAGAAAGGATGGCATTCTACCTCATCAAGTTCTGGGAGATTTGAAAGCAAATAAAATGCATAAGTAAAGGGCAGGTGTTTACTGAACAATCTCTCTCCTCCCTTTACCCGATTCGTTACCTTACCATTCAGTTTAGTGAGCCTTCTGTGTGCCGCAATTTTTTGTTTGGAATATTATTAGTATAAACAATCCAAAAATGTGCTCCCGGGGTCCGTGGTCAAAAGGCTCATACTTCTTAAGTTTCAGGCACTCTCCCACACTGGCACGATTTGTGACATCAGTACTAGAATTGCATGGGGGCACACCCTGTAGGCCATAATGGGACTGGTTTTGGTATTTATTTTGATATACTTTTAGGAGCCAGCTTTGAAAAAAGAAGGCCACCACTCAACTAACAAGGTAATTGTTAGTTGAGTGGTGGCCTTCTTTTCCAAAACTGGCACTTAAAAGTATATAAAAACACACACCAAAACCAGACCCATTATAGCCTATGGGTGCGCCCCCACGCAATTCTAGCGCTGATGTCACAAAATGTGCCAGTGTGGGAGCATGCCTGAAACTTAGGAAGTATGAACGAAGTATGAACAACTACAGGCCGTGCTACACCATGAGGGGGACCCACTCATGGACGTTGTCGCATCTACACTGCGGCCAGTGGCAGTTGGTGGTATAATTGGCGGTGGGTGTGAGATGCCACTCACACCACCTAGGATAGGTGTGTTGCCACCCGTGTACACCCTACACAGCATGCCTGCACTGGTGCCGGTTGATCATTGTAATACTGAGTTGTGGACTGCACTATGCACGCATGGTGGTGGTACATTGTGCACATTGTACACATGACGCACTATGGTGTACTGCCAATGCCTGTGCAGGTCATTCATGCAGATGCATGTGCACCGTAGTAGGCTGTGTGTGCATGGGGCCATATTCTGCATCGACAGGGACTGCATGGTGTGGGTTGCATGGCCGTGGTGTACGTCACACAGCCTAGTGTGTACATGTAGTGGTGATGGTACTTGCCTACTGTGCCTGTTACCAGCCACTGACTCTGTCCTTTCTTGTTTCACAGTGGCGGGTGTACAGCATGCTGTGGGCCAGCAGGTGGCTGGGATGGCAGCCGTGGTGCAGGAGGGGGAGGATGACACCAATGTGCCTTTGACATGAGGACTGGGAGCCCTGTGTGGAACATCAGCAGCAGCTCACAGGAGGCAGGGTGCAGGCCATGGCCTACACCTGCCTGTGGGGGAGGATGACTCCTCAACACTGGATGCCGGGGACATGGAGGCCAGTGACATCCTACAGGATGCCCAGTTGGAGGATCTAAGTGGTAGCCAGGTGGTGATCCTGACTGTCATTAGTGACCATGGTTCAGATGGCCCGGACCAGGAGTTCTACCTGCCTGTGGAGGGGACTGTGTGTGGTGGAATAGGGGTGGGGCCTGCTGGGGTTGTACACATGGGTGCCATGGAGGTGGAGGGCCAAGCCAACAGTGGGCCAGGTGGGCGACGTGTGTGTGCCACTGAACATGTGGTGCCATCCATGGGGTGGGGTACTGGGCCCGCAAGGGGAACAACACACCACAGGGACCATGCAGCCCCAGGAACAGCAACAGCAGCTGCCACCTGCACACATCCCCACAGTGACCAATGGTAGGCACAACCCCCAGCAGGCACTGTCACCCATGGTGCCGGATGGTCAGGGATCCCAGCTTCTGCTCCAGGCTGCCTTGTCGTCTCAGCAGGAGGCCAAGCTGGATCTGCATGCCTTTCGGTGGGAGATGTGGCATGAACTCTCACAGCTGTGGGAGACTGTGGGCGTGTACTTTGCCTGTGCAGGCAGCGGGCAGAGGACAGGATGGAGCGCATGGTAGACATGCTCGACCATGGCTTTGCGGGGCTCACAGCTGCTGTGGCCGATCTTGACACAGTGTTGCATGGGGTGCATGGTGGTCAGCAGGATGTGCGTGCAGGTCAGTGTGGCCGTGTTCTGCATGCCCACTGGCAGGCCTCTAGTGGTCGCAAGGCAGGCACAGGCTCCAGCACCACCGCATCGAGGACATCAGCCAGCACCCCACAACATCATGGCTGGCAACCATCCCTGTCTGGGTCTGCAGGTCTGTGGGGGTGCAGGCGCTCCACCCTCCCAGCTTCACCGCGCTCCTCCCCAGATAGATCATCCATACAGAGCACCCCTGGCTCTGTGTCCCACGCACATGGTGCACATCGTGTGTGTGGTGGTAGTCACCTCAGATAGGCATGGTTGCCATGTACACTGACACACTCACACACACACACACACTCACACTCACACACACACACACACACACACACACACTGGCACAGTCACACATGCACCGCCATGGTACCTTTCCCACCCTGTCACCTCATCCCAGGCACCTCCAGTGACACACCAGTTCACCATGCCTAGGCAGTCTACCTTTGGCACATGCATGTCCTGCATTGCACACAGCACACATGTCCATCTCACATACATTCACTTACACTATGTTGTACACTTGCTTTGTTGGTTGTCTTCACTGTTGTGGTTGTATGCACATATTTAAGTGTATGTCATTGTACTGTTCTGGTTGCTGTGTTGTGTGTGCTCACTGTCCTGCCTGTGACAGTGTCCTAATGATGCCAGTCCTGTACTCCAGGGCCCTGCATGCCATTCGAGGATCTCTCCTCTCAAGTTGCTCCACTATCCCCCGATCTCTGGCTCTGGGTCACTGTTGGCCTGCTCCTCAGGTTCAGGTGCCTGTATCCCATGGTTCACTGCCATGTTGTGGAGCATACAACAGACTAGGATGATACGGCATACCTTCTGAGGCCTATACTGTAGGGCACCACCTGACATGTCTAGGCAGTGGAAGTGCATCTTTAGTATGCCAAAGACCCTTCTATGATGTTCCTAGTGGAGGTGTGTGCCTCATTGTACCTCTCCTCAGCCACTGTGTGTCCAGCCGGGGAACAGGTGTCAGAAGCCAGGGTCGCAGGGGATAGACACTGTCCCCTGTTGAGAAATGTGCACCTGTTAGTGTTGCTGTTCTGCTGTCTACCCCTTCCCATGGTGAGCCGCCTGTGTTGCTGTCCCATCCCCCCTTCCTTGCATGTCTCTGCCTGTCTCCACCCACACTGTGGTGTGTGCATGCCTTGCATGCTGCTACTCACTGACTAGGTGCCCACTGGGTACCCTGCCCTCCTCAAAGGCCTGGCACAGCCGGGACTGGTGCCAGATGAAGGTGTCATGGGCACTGCTGGGGTACTGCACAAAGACATTGCTGATGTGCCCTGTTGCATTGCACACCACCTGGCAATTGATGGAGTGGTACGCCTTCCTGCTCACATACACTTCACTGCCATCACCAGGTGGTGCACGGATGGGAACATGGGTGCAGTCAATGGCACCAAGTACACTGGTAGGTGCGCAACTCGATAGAATTGCTGCATGGTTTCTCTGCACTCTGCTGCTGTTCTGGGGAATACTATGAATTCACCAGCATGTGGCAGGAAAGCATCTAGGAACTGGGTCAGGAGGTGTTAGGTGGCAGACTATGATACCCCTATGCTGTCCTCCAGTGGTGGTTGTTGGAATGTCCCCGTGGCTAGGAAGCACATCACTGCTGTCACCTTCTCCTCAACTGTTATGGCATGACTGTGTCTGGTGTTGGGCTGCAGCTGCTCATGCAGGAGTTCACATAGCTGCCTCAACATTCCCCTGTTCATCCTGTACTGGCCAGTGATGTGCTCATCTGGCAGGGTCTCGAAGGAGACTCTGGGCCAGTACCACCTGTGTGTAGCATATCTTCTCCTTGGCCTGTGTTGTGGGCCATGTTGGGTCTGATCCTTTTCTTCCTCCTCCTCCACTACTGCTGCCATTAGGTGCAGCACCACTGCATTAGGCACTACTGCCATAATGACTTCCTGTTCTGGTCCGTCCCCCTCTGTGGTTTGCCCTGGGTCAAGACCTGCCTTTAATAGGTGGTAACTAGAACCACGCTATCTGTTGTGCAATGTGGCCTTGCGCAGCGCTGTTGTTCTGAATATCCCATTGCACATGTATGCATGTTCCCGACCCCTCTCTTTGCCCCTTGCATACATTATGGGTTTGCCCCACGCTATTGTGGTTAGCGTGCGCTATCCATACCTTTGAATATCGCTGCCTTGCGCAAACACAATGCTATCCGTGCTAATGGTTTGTGCACTGCACTATGTTTTGAATATCTGGGCCAATGTTAGTTAATAAATTGTTTTGATTTCATTTGTGTACTGTTCATTGTCAGAGTTGCTGTGGATTTCATTAAGCATTTTGACCTTGCCCAATATGTTTTCTGAATGTTCTGGATACACCATGGTCACACATGGTTAACCAAGGTTTATCTATGCTTGACCATTGTTTGTCCATGGTCATACAAGCATGGGATAGCAACGAAGGATGCTTAATTCATTTGCATATCAGAATGCAGAATTTGACATTCTAAGTAATATAATCACAATAATATTTGTTTGGCAATTCATGATGAATGAAAGGTATATACAAGATAACTAATTCCTTCAGCATACAGAATTAATATGTAAACTCACTACACCCTAATGGAGTTTCAATGGTGGTATGAATAGAAATTAGATCATTCTATTAGTTATGAATGTAAAGAGACTCCATTAGAAAGACCATTATCGGGTCACGTGATGTGCTGAGACGAGTCGGACGTCCTCTGTGCCGCTCCTAGGCCCGAGCTACAAATTTTCTGTTTATTTGCTTTGGGGTCCGCCTGTTTCGGTCGCCTTCGGATCAGGAGGGGGTGTAAGCCATAGCGATCGTGAGTTCGAGTGGCAGCTGAACACCAAAAACCTTGGGACACCGGCGCGAGGTTCTGTCAGGGCGTGCTGCAGTCGGAAGCCACAGGCCGCGGCTGGTAGCTGGGATGGAGCCCGAAGCAATTGAGCCCCTCGCCGCAAGATCCCCCGCGACCAAGAGACCCAAGCCACAGTCCCCCACCCTTGTGGAACCAGAGGAGGATATAGATAGGGGAGGGGTGATGGGTCAGTCAAACGAGGACCTGCAGGAAATTAAGAAGATGCTACAGGGTTTGGTAGTGGACTTTGCTACAGTAAAACCGGGACTGCAATCTCTTGCTCAACGTATGGGGGATGCAGAGGCCAGGATTGCATCGCAAGAGAGGAAAGTGATGTCTATGGAGCAGGAGCTGATTGTGGCCAAAAAGCAAATTAAAAAATTGGAAGCTCGGATTGATGACCAGGAGGCAAGAAGCCGGAGAAACAACCTGGTACTGACTGGGCTGCCCGAAAGAGCTGAGGGGGCGGACTGTGTCTCATTTATTCAGGATTTGCTACTAAAGCTTTTGGGCCAGACACCATATGGAGAAGCATATAATTTGGAAAGGGCCCATCGTGCCTTAAGGGAAGTTCCCCCGCCGGGAGCGAGGCCCAGAGTGATCATCATGAGATTCCTTAATTTCAAAGAGAAGATGCACGTTTTATGGAAGGCCAGACAGCTTAAATCTCTTCAATGGAATGGCGCGACCCTCTGGATGTTCCAGGATCAAACCCCTTTAATCAGAGAGAAGCAGAAGGAATATGTGGAGATTAAGAAAAAGCTGTATTTAGCCGGAATTAAATTTCACGTGCAGTATCCAGCAACGCTAGTGGTGAGACTGCAATCCGGGGAAAAGCGGTATCTGACCGCAAGAGATGCGCTGGGAAGTCTGCGTACGGAACTTTAATCTATTTAAACCTCCGACCTGAGGTGGACTGCCCGGATGAAGTGGGGCTATGTGGACCTTCTTTCAGCTTGACAAGGACTTTATACACCTGTTCTAGGTCGTTAACCTTAAGTTAGCCATGGCTGTACTGCCTTTCTCTTCTTTCTTCCTTTTTCTCTTTCTGGGTGGCATCTCGGGGGATTGCACTATGGTGGTTTGACCCACGGGGTTTGCTTGGGGATTTAGAGTGGGGGATCAGGGGGGTTTGGTTTGGGGGGGTATTGGTTCTGGGGGGTATAGCTCCCAGGGTCGGTGACGTCCACCTTTTATCTGAGGGAACATGTAAGGAGGGCATTGGTAGATTCCTCTTTTATGTGGTGGAACCAGTTCTGGGCAGGACCAGTTGCCAGTGTGAAGAGACTGGCTTGGGACTCACAACAGGGCATTGTTCTGGAACACGCTGTTTTTTCTTGAAATATTAGGGGAATATATGTGAGCTGGGAGGGCACTGGCGGAGACGGGGGTGATACGCCAGGACCAGGAGACGAGCGGTCTCTGCTGAGATAGGGGCTAGGGAGGACAGGCGGAGGAAACCACAGGAAGCTCATCCATGACCGACAAATCGTTAGGGAGGCGATCGAAGGATCAGAGACAGGGGAGGGTGGGATTGGGGGTTTGGGAAAGAGAGAGAGAGAGCATCTAGATTGTGTAGAGAGGGAAGGCGGAATGGTAAGGTTTGGGTGGATTGGATCTCATGTTATGATTTAGTGGATGGATAATGGTCCATATTAATATACTTTCCTGGAATGTCAAAGGGCTTAGGGGTAGACGCAAAAGAATGGTCATTCTGAGGCATATTAATTACTTGGGGGTGCATATAGCTGCTTTGCAGGAGACACATTTACTAACGGAGGAATTAAGCTGTCTTAAAAAACTATTGGGTGGGTCAGGTGTATGGGCAGGGTAAGAAAAAAGCTTCGCGGGGGTGGCGATTCTAATAAGAAACAACTGCCCCTTTAGGATGGAACAGGGGTTGTTAAGGGAGGATGGTAGGGGGCTATATCTGTCTGGGGTTTTAGCTGGTAAGACAATTTCCTTGGCCTCTATTTATGGTCCCACTTCCTCTTCCACAGATTTTGTTGCCTCCAGTGAGAGGGACATTGCAACTTTGCCTACAGATTTATTTATTTTGGCTGGGGACTGGAACGTGTGTGCCAGCAATTTGGAGGATAGAATACCTCCAACTGGTAAACCTCTAACCAAAGCACAGGTTGCCTTGAATAAGATGGTGGAGGCGATGGCTCTGGTGGACCCGTGTAGGACCCACTCCAAGAAGGGCAACACCATGACCTTCTATTCTGGGGCTCATAAGTCCCAGTCGCGCATTGACTTCTTTTTGGTTAGTAGTGCGGTTCTCAGGGAAGTGAAGGGTTTGACGACTGAGATTAGGGTTCTCTCGGATCATTCCCCCATCTCATTGCTGTGGGAACTAAGTCTTGCTCCTCCCAGGCCAGTTAGGTGGAGACTGAATGATTTGCTGTTAGCGGAACCTAAGGTCCAGGAGGAGCTAGACGAGCATCTGAGAGGATTCATACAGTCTCAATTACCATCCCTACAAAATCAAAAGCTGGCGTGGCCGACATGTAAGGTACTATATGTAGGGACGGTTCAGACTCTGGCAGCTAGGAGGAACAGACTGAGGAAGGCAAAGGAGGAATTCATTTTGGGGGCGATAGCTTCGCTATCTCCCCTGGAGGGGTCTTCAGGAGAAATTGATAGAGAACTTAAATCCCTACGGGGGGAATGGGCGGATATTAGATATGGTAAGGTGGAATATTGGTTGGATAGAATGCAGGCTAAATATCTCCTCCAGGGGGATGTCCCGGGTCATCTGCTAGTGGCTAGGATCAGGGAATGGGAAGCTAGTAGAACTATCACTTCGATTTGGCACAAGGGGAAATTGTTAGTAGACCCTCAAAAAATAGCAGAGGCATTTGCGTCCTATTTTACCGCATATATGGATTGGGAATATAGTAGGAGAAGAGGAAGTGAATGCTTTTCTCGAGGGAATACCCTCCCGGTTTTGGATGAAGTGCAGGCTAGTAAGATTGCGCTCCATTACGGAGGCGGAGATACTGGGGTGGTGCAGTCTTTGCCGGTGGTAGGACTCGGACCGGATGGTCTTACTGCAAAGTTCTACCAAGCACACATTAAGACGGTACTCCCCCTTCTACTAGATTTTTATAATACCATTATGCAAGAGGGGTTGTCCCATCCGCCGTTATACCAGGCATTTATTTCTCTCATTCCCAAGCCAGACAAACCTAGGGATAGGGTGGACAGCTATAGACCTATAGCTTTAATGAATCAGGATATTAAGATTTTAACAAGAATTTTGTCTAATAGAATACTGAGTATTGCGCCACTTCTGATTAGCGAGGAGCAGGTGGGATTTATGCCAGGGAGGGGAGCTCAGGACGCCCATAGGAAGCTGCATCATATAATTGCCTATGAATCGGATTCCCAATTACCTCTAGCTTTAATATCATTGGACGCCTAAAAGGCATTTGATAGGGTTTCCCATGGTTTTCTGTTTGCCACAATGTGGAAGATGGGCTTTCCGGAGGGTTTGCTCAAGGGTATTGAACACCTCTATGCCGCCCCCACAGCTAGGGTCTTGTGCAATGGGTACAGTTCACAAGATGTGTTGTTGAAAAATGGGACCAGACAGGGATGTCCCCTGTCACCAATACTATTTAATATCTATCTAGAGCCTTTGTTAAGAGCCCTTAAGGAGGACAAACTTATAAAAGGGGTAAGGGTAGGGGAGAGGGAACTTAAGTTCACAGTTTTTGCGGATGATATTTTGCTGCATTTAGAGGACCCAGCTAGAGGTTTTGAGAGAGCACGGGGTTTGATTGGGCATTTTCTGGCGGTGTCAAATTATAAGCTGAACTTAACTAAAACTCAGGTTCTCCCCTTGACCCCGCATGTATTCAGGGTGGATTTTACTCAATTTGCCTCCAGTGGAGGGCAGATGAGATTAAGTACCTGGGTATCCGGGTTACGGCAAATAGCGAAAGAGGGGCTGATACAAATATGGAGGGGGTGATATCGGCAATAAGAGGAGATATACTAAGATGGAACAAGCTCCCCTTGAATTTTACGGCTAGACTTGGCCTTATTAAAATGAATATGCTGCCCAGGCTTTTATACCCACTATATATTGCCCCATATGATATTCACACTACTTGGTTCAAGGCTATTAGGAAGCTTCTTTCTGATTTCCTATGGAATTCTAAGCTACCTAGGAAGAAATATGAATCACTTTGCTTGCCCCAGCTGAGGGGTTGGATCAAACTGCCTGATCTCCTATTATATTATGTAGCAGGGCAATTGGGCTTTATGCTTAGCTGGGTTAGGGAGACTGAAGGGGAGGCTTATATCCCAACATGGCTACAGATTGAGAGACAATCTTGAGAAAGTGAGGCTTCTCGCCCGATGCTAATATATATGTTAACCTGGTAAAGGCTTTCAGGAAAGAGGGTGGGAACCCGATTGGGAAGTCACTGAGGGCGTGGTGGTCTTTTCTCTCCCCGGCGCAAAGGAAATTACAGTTGAAATCCTGGGACCAACCGTTAGTGGGTAATCCCACATTCGAAATTGGGGGGCAGGCAATAAGCGATCGATGGGCCTACCAGGTGAGGGGTCTCAAGGTGAGGGATCTTGTCCAAGGTGTAAGGGTTGTTATTCCAGCCTCCATGGAGGGGATGCCCTTTTTCAAAAAACTGCAACTGATTCGGCTGCTGGAGTCAGTGGTGAGAAAGATTGGAGGGTTTTCAGATGGGTCATTTACATGGGATCTTCTGGAGGCAGTGGAGCCGAAGGCAAACGCCCTTTCTCAGATTTATAGGAAGTTGCTGGAGTTTGTTAGTCCACTCACCCATGCAGGTGGCGTACTGGGACAAGGTAATGGCTCCCAAGATTCTTGTGTGGGATTCAATTTGGAAAGGCCATAGGTACATAACAATTCCTAAGTTTAGGACCATGCAGTATTTTATTGCGTCTGATCTTTATTTTACCCTGGTAAAACTATGTGATAGAAAGCTTAGGCAGACGGACCATTGTTTCAGATGTGGGATGGGAATCGGGGATTTGCTACATGTGATGTGGGAGTGCTGTAAAATTTCCCCCTTGTGGCTGGAAATTAGGCAGCGTATGGACCCGCTGATGAATTACTCAGAATTTATAACCCCAGAGGTGTGTGTTCTGGGTGATTTTTCAAAAGTTCCTGGAGTCCTAGCCAAATTTCATTTGGCCTTGATGACGGCACTAATCAAGTCTTTTCTAGTTCAGCATTGGAAAGACGACCAGGAGTATTCTTATGGTCAGTGGGTGCGGGACTTGATGGTCATATTGGGCAGGATAAGGAGACAGCTCTGGAGTGAGGGGAATAAACGGTTATACGCTAAGAGATGGGCATCTTTAGAAGCAATTTATTCATCTCAGAGATTACCTCAGGTCCGTCTGTCATGCTCTGAGTAGCAAGGGCTTGGTTTTTCTCTTCTCTCTAGTAAGGGATTTGGTTGACCAGCACTTTGTTCACATGATTGAGTAAAGTGGTCATTATATAGATAAGTTGGGATCCTAGTAAGGGTTTTGGGGAACTAGACTGTAAGCCTTCCAGAGGATAGACGGGATGGGACTCTCTCTCTCTCTTTAGGGGATATAGCAGGACTCCACCTCTGATTTAACCTAAGGTGTTTTCTTGATTTTCACCTTTGGTTTAGTATCCTGAGATATTACAAGAGGTAGCATGGTAGAGTTGACTCCTGTTTTGTTTTTTTTCCTATTTTCTTTTTTCTCTTCTACATGCTATTGGGGGGACTGCTCTTGGCTCATTTGTTTAGACTATATCTATGGATAATATGTTACTATTTGGCAATGTGGATTGTAGTTGTTTATACAGGGGTCTTTATTGATAAATATGCTGCTCAGGGAAGGATTCCTGCTGGGTATGTATATATGGGATTGTATATAGTTCATGCAGCCAGTTTGGGGCTGTATACCCTGGTTTTTCAGGTTTCTTCCCCTTTTTTTTTTTTTTACTATTATTTTTAGTTGTAATGGATGTCGTGTGTTAATCAAAATCTAATAAAGATTTGTTGAACAAAAAAAAGAAAGACCATTATCAGCAACGGGTAAGTAAAAGAAAGCTATTTCAAAAGTGTGTGTGAATAATATATGTTCATTACAAAAGGTTAAGGTTGTTGGAAAAAATGAAATTACCTGAGCAAAAAGTGGTGAAGTGGGCAATCTGTTAAAGTTTTTCATGAAGGAGAATTATGCAACTATGCCAATGAAATAAAGGCAAAGCAATTTTTATTTATAGGGCACCCATTCTTGGAGGCTCTGGGCACCTAACAAATATCAATAAAATAGAACAAACAATTAAATACAAGAAAACAATATCCAAATATAGAAAAATACAGTTTATAACTCAGCATCATAAAAGAAAGCATCAGGTTTGCCAAAAACACGGACTGGACATCAAAAATAAACTCAGAAATCTATGAAGGCCAGGCTAAAGAGGTGGGCCATCAGCCTCTTCTTAAACACTTAGATTGAGGGAGACTCCTAGACTGTAGATGGAAATGAGTTCCACAGAGTCAGCCCAGAAACACTAAAAGCACGATCTCCAGATGTCCTGAGCTGTACCATGGGCATGTCCGGGAGGCCCCTCGAAGAGGAGCGGAGGGAGTGAGCAGAGGTCACCTGTGTCAGGAACTCTGACAGGTAACCAGGACCCAGTCTGTATAGGGCCTTATAGGTGAGTAAAATCACCTTGAAAAGGACCTTCCACTTGACCAGCAGCCAAGGCAGAGCATGCAGGACCTAGGTTACATGACTGGACCTAGAAAGGCCTGTCAGCAACCAGGCTACTGCATTCTGCACCAGCTGCAGTCTGCAGAGGGTCCCTTCCATGACCCTGAAGTACAGAGAGTTACAGTAGTCAAGCTTAGAGGTAACAAAGGCATGTACAAGTGTCGGCAGATCCTCGGTTGGATGAGGGGCTTAATCCTGGTGATGTTCCGCAGGTGGTAAAAAACACTTTTGACTACAGATGACACCTGATCTTCAAAGGTCAATCTGCTGTCCAGGATCATGTCCAGATTACATACTCTTGGGGGAGCCATCAATGGAGAAAAGCCCAGAGCAAGGCCAGTATCAGCCCCGGATAGCAACCCATCACGCCTATGACCTGGCTCAATCTCTAGCACCTCTGTCTTGGCCAGGTTAAGTTTCAGTCAGCCGGAAGCCATCCAGTCATTTTTTTTTTCACTTTGTTTCTTCACCTACACCCCCAGGCATCCTTCAGGAGTGCTCACTCGGAGTCTGCCCTACTCCCAGCCTGAACCCTCACTTCTCCCCTTGATCCCCTTCCCCGAACGGCCTCAGGCAGGCTTGACCCCCGGTACCATCTCCGGGGCTGATTCCACCCTCCTTCGGCGGTTGGCTCCTTCAGTGTGAAGTGCCTACCTGTTGTCGTCGGGTTGGGGTGGAGGAGGATCCTGGGTGCATTGGTCCAGCATTTGGGATATGGGCAAACCCCCCCTGAGGCCACCGTCATCTCACCAATGGTGTAGGAGGCTTTTTTCCTTGGTGTTTTTTCCCCCATGAGCGTGACGTGCAATGTCGCCGGCACTTGGGCTATCCCTGTAAATGCCTGCCACGCTCAACCCCCTATCCAAACCATGCTACTGGACAAACTGCTCCCAGCTTCTGCTAGGGGCCGCCGTGGAGCACAGTACTCCCTGGATCCCACTCCAGAAGAAGAGAGTAGTCCTGCGGACACTCTATCTTCTCCTTCCCCGCCGACACCCGACAGCCCTGGCTCGTTCCTGAACCCGGGTCACCGGCATGGCATGAGTTGTGGTGTCCAGCACCTCAACCCTCAGCGCCACCAGGCCGGTCAGCCATCCAGTCATTGATTTTAGCCAAACAGTTATTAAGCACGTCAACAGCTCTTGACGTTTCGGGGGCAATAGACAAATACAGCTGGGTGTCATCTGCATAGCCGTGAAACTCCGCACTGTATTGTCGGATGATCTTGCCCAGGTGCAGCATGTACACTGCGAACAGCATCGGTGACAAAATCGAGCCCTGCAGAACTCCTCAGGACAGAGGCATTGGGGAGCAGGAGAAATTCCCCATCACCACCCACTGCACTCTGTCTGAGAGATAGGACACAAACCATCTGATGACAGTTCTGGTGAGTCCACAAAACTCATAGGGCAGATCAAGAAGCACAATGTCGTCCACAGTGTCAAAAGCTGAGATCATTGTGCACCCTCCCTAGAGCAGTCTCTGTGCTATGCCTGGCCCAAAAACCCAACTGAAAAGGCTCATAGTTGTCAAAGGACACCAGGCAATCCTCGAGCTGCTGCATCACTAATTTTTCGGCAACCTAGCTCAAAAAGAGCAGGTTGGAGATGGGACGGGTAATTCACCAGGATGTCTGGGTCAAGGGGAGGTTTCTTAAGGAGGGTCTCACCAGCACTTCTGTCAAAGCCTCTGGGAATACCCCCTCTGCCATCGAGCACCTGGCAATCCTGACAAACACCTGGCCTACAGCCTTGACACATCCCATTAAGATGGCAAAGTGAGACCTGGAGTTAAATGACCATCACTGGAGCACCCGTGATGTGCACATGTGCAGACCATGCATTGGGGTACGAGAATAGTAGGGATAGCGATTCACTACAGACTCTGTCTTGCAGTCCTCCCATGTACCACCAGACAAGATGCCTAATTGAGCAGATCCATTCCTAGCTCCAGGGCAGGCAACAGTGTCAGGATGCAGTATTTTCAGACCATCAGGGCACAGTATGCAGGCAACTGGAGCTGCATAAATGCAAATGACTGCATGTACACAAACGTGTGGTTACTGTAATGTTGATGAAGCTCTCTGATAACATTGGACTGTTGGAGACAGGAGTCAGAGGAAACCACTGTGTTTGCTTGTAAACCTAGACCAATCCTGAGCTCAGATTTGCATCAGGATACCTGAAAACTTGGCTCAGAACTGAAATGCATGGTTTTCCTAAAACATTCCTGCCCAATCAGGGATCAGAAGCTGAACTAAAAAGACAGGGAGTCAGAAATCTGGGTTTGTGTTGCTAGCTGTTCATCCAGAAGGCCATTGAACTGAATGCCAGTTAGAGTTATATCAGCTTCCAGGGCTCAGAGGAGCTTGGTAGGCCTGAGGGGTGTACATTTTTGAGTGGCTGTTACTAAAGAAGGGAAGTGTGTTTGTTAAAACACAGAAAATGAAAAACATGGCATTAGATAATGGCAATTTCATGCACTATTTCCAAGAGACAGCAGAAGGCCAATGCAAGCAGAAAGCGACTGTTTTTGCATCCTGATTACAGAATCATAAATACTGACCAGGTCTGTGGACCCACTTTCTTAAGTTAGTTAGGTAGTTAGAGATGGGGGGCTTTGGAAGTTCTGCACCAACAATCTGACAGACCCAGGCAGAAGACCTGTGATATCCACTGGGCCCAAACACCCATTTGGATTACAAATAAGGGCCCCTTTCAATTTGCATGATTGTGTCTTCTGTTTTGTGACAACTTACTGTAGGTAAGTACAAGAGTTTCCACCTGTTCATCTGGTTAACAACCACAGTCTGATGATGTATCAACTACAATAATAAAGGGAGCTCTCACAGTCTTTGGAGGATTAAAGCTGGGTGCTCTCAATGTGGGGTTATGGGACTGCTGGGATTTGGTACAAGGTTGGTGTGAGATATATGATGTACATAGTTAATTTGTTGCTCCCCCTTCCTCCCATTTAGCCTTATATCCCTTGGTTCGTTTCTTACCCTTCCTTTTTATGTTTGCTTGCACGTGCAGCACACAAGAAACATATTGAACAGTAGAGCATTGCAGAGGTGTGGCAGAGTGGTGGCTAATGTAGTGGACGTTGTAATGGGCACATCCCTCGGTCACTAATTAATGCTGAAGTTGCCAATGGTGGCAATTGCAGAGCAAGAGCCGCACTTGAAAGAAATCTGCTGCTGCAATCAGGGACAGTTTCGTCATTGCAGTGGCAGTCCTCCCTCCCTCCCAACCAGGCACACAGCAGGACAAAAAATTATTTTTTTTTTTTCACTTTATCTATTTCTGCCCCAGGCCCTGTGGTCAGCCCCCATCTCCAGCCACCCATTCAGCCCTATACCCCGACATCAATCAGCATCTCTTCTTCCCCCATGAACTACCCCCCCATGCTCAAGTCACCTCAAATCGGATCCAGTTCGGGAAGCACCATTCAGGGTCAGAGCCTGCAGCAGGTGGTGCTTCACACTGCATGACTGGTGGGACCATTTGCCATGTTTTCTCCCTTTATGTGAGAGAGGCATGCAATGACACCAGTGGAGGGAGTGCACATGCATCCACATGCGCTCCTCCCGGTGCCTACCCCATCTCAGCCCCTTTGCACAGCATCAGCGCACTCCACCCAGCCTCTGCTAGGGGCCAGAAGCATGCCAACCACTGGAGTCCCTCCTCTCCAGAGAGGGAGAGCAGTCCCACAGACACTCAATGCCTCTCCTCCCTGCTGACCCCCAGAATCCCGTGATCGTTCCCTTGTTGACATAGCACGAGGTAAGGGTAGGACAATAAATTTAAATGTTAGCTCCCGCCCACTGCTGCTACCTGCCCTGCACCTTCCATTCTCCATCCCCTGCCATCATCGGGTGCTCAATCCCCGTGTCAGCATATATCCCCCCAACCCCCAGTAATGTGGCACACTGGGAGTGCAAAAAACTTTTTGATGTTTTCTGACACTGGAATACCGACTCCCAGTGTCAGATGCACCCCCAGTCCCTATGTTCTCAGCTGACCTCAGGGTTCCCAATCCCTGGGTCAGCATTGATTCCCCCCCTCCAGTACTCTGGCACACTGGGACCCCACCCAGTATGCTGAAATCCATTTTGTTAATATTTCACCTGTAAAGAAGAAAACAGTCCCATGACATGTTTTTTTTAAACCTTATATAAAAAGAAAACAGTTCCTCGTTATTCCCGCCGGCCCCCCTCCCCCAACCCTCACCCTCCCTCTGCACACCCTACCTCCCCACACCCTTCTCACCCATACTTACCTCCAGAGGTCAGGAGCAGTGGTCTTCTTTGGACCAGGAGCATGTCTGCACTCTTTAAAGATCAACTGGGAACTGAAGAAATGATGGTAAGTCCTATAATGGCAGTCAATGGGGGATTTTCAACTTAGGTTGATATCTCAGCCAGTTTTTGGAGTTTTGGCTCCAAATTTTCAACATATGGTTCTTGGGACCCCACCTTGTGAACATTGGCACTGTCATTTCATTTCTTGGTCCAGAAAGGTGATTTCACATTCACTGCACGGAATCAACTTTCATGAGGTGGGGTCCCAAAAAGCCCTTGTTGTAAATTTGGTAAAAAAAATCCCAAAAATGACTGTGTTACAAGCTTCCATTGCGCAGTTTCTATGCATGCTCATAACTTCATAAATGTTTTACATTTTCACTCCAAATTTCCAACATTGCCATTTTTTCACACCCCCTTATGAAAAGTACAGCTGTCATTTTTCACATCCTTCCCTAAATATGTTTTTGCACCTGTGGTACAGAATGGTACGGCCACTGTGCGAAATCAACTTTCAGGACAGTTTAACAAAATCACAGTGCCACTGTTCATGAGGGGAGGTCCCAAAAAGACCATATTGAAAATCTGGTGAAAACATTCCAAAAAATTACTGCATTACGAGCGTGCATTGTACAGTTTCTAGCCACACTTGCAACTTCACCACTTTTTCATATCTTCATTCCAGATTTTTATTATTGCCATTTCTTCACACCTCCTCATGAACAGTATAGCTGTCATTTTTCACATCCTGTCCGAAATGTGTTTTTGAGCCTGTGGCACCAAATGGCACACTCGCTGTGTGAAATCACCTTTTGCGATTGAGTAACAAAATGATACTGCCACTGTTCATGAGGTGGGGTCCCAAAAAGCCAATGTTGAAAATTTGGAGCACAAATACCAACAAACGCTCAGGGTATTAGGGTTTCCAACTATAATGCCCACCCTGTATAGACTGACAGGCATCGGGTGTGTGACTTGGGGTCATTGGCAGTAATGCTCACGCCATTTCACCCCCACCCCCACCCTGCAGTCACTGACAGGCATTGAGGTGTGCCTTGGGGTCTTCAACCCTAACATTCACCCCATTCTCCTATACTGCACCCATCTCAACTTATGTCCTTATGGAATGGGATGAGCATAAGGGCCGAAGACCTCAAGGTACACTGCGACACCTGTTGGTGTCTGCAGGATGGGGTGATGTGGAATGATGTGAGTGTTATGCCAATGGCCCAAAGACACCCCCCCCAATGCCTGTCAGTCTCTGCAGGGTGGGAGTGAGGGTTGACGTTACTTCAACACGCCACTGCCATTCCTATTCTGCATCTCTCTAACTCCTGCACTCCCAATGCCAAAATCAGCAAGCAAACATTCAGCATTGACAAATGCTTGTTAATAAATGTGTTTGTTTTGCGGTGTTATTGCTACTGGGCCATTGTCACTGCATAGTAGGGTTACTGTACAGGCAGAAAATCTCAATTATTTCCTGGGGATAATCCACTGAGTGCAATGTGATGCTCCAACCTACTTACCCCAGTGGAGGCACCATGTCATTATTACTTTCAAAGCTAGTTGTTCTGCAACCAAAATAACCCAGGGAAGCCTCCTTGGTGCAGTTGATGGTGGTAGACTGAGGGCTCCAGGCATACACATTGATGGGGTTCCACCATGGAGGCTGATACACAAAACTAGTAAGCAGGGTTTGGGTAGAGAATTATTAGCCTAGATTATAAATTGATTAAGTAACAAGAGGCAAAGTGGTGGGGGGAACATGTTATATTGGAAGGCAGTGACTTGTGGAATTCCATAAGGTAAGTACTGGGACCACTTATGTTCAACTTCTGTAGGAATGACAAGAATCAGGGATTTGTATTTTCTTAGTGAAATTTGCAGCTGATACAAAGCTAGCAAAGGTGGCCAACAGCAGCTTGGACTGCACAAAATCACAGCAGAACCTGGACAAATTATATTATTTGTTAGACAGGTGGCAGATGCAGTTCAGTGAAGGAAAAACATGACAATGCATCTAGTAAGCAGAAACAGAAAATGGGCTTGCAGCTAAACAGTAGAGTTTGGTCTTGGATGTGACAACATAGGAGAGGGACTTGGGGGTTATTATAGTCTCATTATTGAAATTGTTCAGACAATGCTCTGCAGCATTCAGCATGGCCAACAGAAAACTAGGTTGCATTAGAAGCTAGATAAATCACATGTAGTAGAGAAGAGGATGCGATAATGCTATGCTACGATACAAGACATGCTACTGTACAGTACATCACATTGGAGTATTGTGTGTTGTTTTGGGCACCATATTACTGTACAACAAGGATATAAGGGAGCTGGGAAAAAGTACAGCATAGAACTGTAAATATTTTCAGGGAGCTATGCAGTAGGGTATATAAGGAGGGGTTGGAGAACATGGGATTGTTTTCCTTAAAAAAGAAGACTGACAAGAGATAGGATTGAGGTATTAGAAATGCTGGAAGGTTACATAAAAATGGACCAGGGCAGGCTGTGTTTCAGAACCTAGGATAGCAAAACCAGGGAGCACAAATATAAACTGGTGGGGGAAGAGAGGCAGGAGAGATATGCTGTAAGGAAACATCAATTTTACCAGGGAGGAAATGGGCTGTCAAACAGATTACTGGGAGAGGTGATACATGCAAATAGGGTTCAGAGTCTGAAGACTAGGCTCAGTGGACACCCAAAGGGAAAGGCATCTTAGGTTATTGCGGTTAGGATACAATTGAGGGCAGCTTGTCAGGCCTCATGGTCTTATTTATCTCACTGTTCCTACAAAATGTGTATACTGTATAGTCTTAGTGTAGTTCACTATTTTTAAAGTATCTCACTATTCCTACAATATGTACGTACTGTATGTTTGCACATCTGCAGTCAAAACATATAATATCCCATAAGTTAGTGGATGCTAAGAGTTCAGAGAACTGGGCAGGGAAAAGAAGTTGACTCCTAGAATACTGGAAACCTCTGCCTTTTAGTCACAAACCAACTGCCTTTAGTGAAAGAACTAGAAAAGCACCAGACTGAGACAGCAGCAAATTAACATCTTCAATCTGAAGGACAAAGGGAACTAGTGAAACAATTAAGGGAAACTCAGACCCTTGCTTCTTATCTAGGCTTAGTCAGGAGAGAGGTGTAAGGCAGTTTGTCACCAGTGTAGAAAGACGGGGCATAACGTTTAATACTAAAGTAATACAGCTGGATCACACAGAAAACAGACATTTTACACAAGGGATGTCCGTAAACTGCCACTGCCCACAATAGGTCTTGTGGTGAACTATGCAAAGGTACATTCAGAGCAATATATGCAACTGATTGGTTTGCTGAATTGAGACTGAGTAGGAACTGAGTTACGAGTAATGCTCTAATAAAAAAAAACAGAGCACACACCAGAGTTTATTTTAAACTCTGACTGTGGTTACAGCAAAGCTCACAGAAGCAGGGCAAATCCGTCCTATGTAGCACCATTCTAATGGGGCTACATCAGGGGCCCATCCACAGATGAAACCCCATTAGTAGGGCACTTAAGCAGGGGTGGGTTACCCCGCATCTATGAGCTTTGTTGTAACCACAATTAAATATGTGCTCTGGTGCATGCTCCATTTTTTCTTTTCTCAGTCAGGAGAAACCAATCCCTTTTTGTTCATGGTCTGCTAACATGAAACAAGCTTCCTTCTGTATTACCTGGACCAAGATAGAGCAGTCAATAGGGAAAAGGGCAGGGGTAATTGGAGAAAAAGGCAAAGGTAGTAAGGAAAACGATGGAGCAAAAATAAATAAATCCATAAAAAAATGGAGGGCAATGAGTACCAATGCCCATAGTCTAGGTAAAAAGCTCCCCGAAATGGTGGCCTTGATGGAAGCGGGATGCCTGGATATCATGGCAGTCACAGAAACATGGTACGCAGAGAACCATGACTGGGATATCAACATACCAGGGTACACAATCTACAGGAGGGACAGGGAGGGAAGAAAAGGAGGAGGAGGAGGAGTAGCTCTCTATGTAAGGGAAGGGATCAAAGCAACAGAACTAAAGGGTAAACAGGGAGGAGAGGAGGCACTGTGGATCACCCTGGAGACTGGAAATGGCATCACAATCCGCACAGGGGTTGTATACAGACCCCCATCTCAGGGGAGGAAATGGACAAGAATATGATAGAAGGCATCCTTGGGATGGCAGAGAAAGGGGAGATATTGCTGATGGGGGACCTGAATATGCCAGATGTTAACTGGAGCACCTTTGCTGCAGCCACATCCAAGAGCAGGATCATTCTCAATGCCCTACAGGAGGCATGCCTCAGACAGCTAGTTTTGGAACCCAATTGGGAGGGAGCAATCTTAGACCTGGTACTCTCAAATGGGGATGGAGACAGGATCTCCGATTTTGAAGTGGGTAGCCATCTGGGAACAAGTGACCACTAAACGTGTGGTTCACAATAAACTTAGCTGCAGAGTCAAGCCATACAAAAGTGAAGGTACTGGACTTCAGGAGAGGTGATTTTATCAAAATGGGAGAGTGCCTCAGAAAAGCACTAGCAAACAGGCAAGAAGGTGGGGTGGAGCAACTATGGGGAAACATCAAAACTGCCATCACAGAGGCAATGATCCTTTGTGTGAAGCAAATAAACAAATCAAAATGAAAGAAAAAAACACTATGATTCTCAAAAGAAGTGGCGGGGAAGGTAAGGGAGAAAAAGATAGCATTCAGGAAGTATAAGGAAACACAGAAGGAGCAGGACAGAGAACTGTACCAGTTAAAGCTAAAGGAAGTGGGGAAGGCAGTCAGAATAGCAAAGGCCCAAACCGAGGATAAGATAGCCAACTCAGTTAAGAAGGGGGATAAAACCTTTTATAGGTACATTAGGGAGCAAAGAAAGACTAAGGCTGGGATACTGAGGCTGAATAAAGAGGAAGGTAGTTGGGCAGAGAGCGACAGTGAAAAAGCAGGGATACTGAACGAATACTTCTGCTCAGTATTCACAGTTGAAAAGCAGGGGGAGCTATCTAATCCAGCCAATAGAAGCACTCTGGATAGGGGGGTTGATATTAGTCATTTCACAGAAGAAAGAGCTCTGAAAGAACTCTTAAAACTGAAGGTGGATAAAGCAATGGGGTCTGATGGGATTCACCCCAGAATTCTAAAAGAACTAAGAGAAGAACTAGTAACACCACTGACTACCCTTTTTAATAAATTTTTGGAGGATGGTGTGGTACCTGAGGATTGTAGGAGGGCAGATGTGATTCCCCTTCGCAAAAGTGGGAGCAAGACAGAGGCAGGAAACTACAGACCTGTCAGTTTGACCTCAGTGGTAGGGAAAATGATGGAATCACTTCTGAAGGAAAGAACTGTTGAGTACCTAGAGGCCAGTGGGGCACAGGACCCAAGGCAGCATGGATTCACAGCAGGAAGGTCATTTCAGACAAATCTAATTGATTTCTTTGACTGGGTGACCAAAGTAGTAGACCAGGGAGGGGCTGTGGACATGGTCTACCTAGACTTTAGCAAGACATTTGGCAGTCCTGCACAAATGATTAATAAACAAATTAGCCAGCCTGGGAGTGGGTCCCAGGGTGGTACCCTGGGTAAAACACTGGCTGGACAACAGGACACAGTGGGTAATAACAAATGGAGTCCACAGTGAAGAAAGGGGGGTTACTAGTGGGGTACTGCAGGGTTCAGTACTGGGGCCAGTCCTTCTTAATGTCTTTATAAGTGACATTGCAGAGGGACTGGAAGGGAAAGTATGTCTCTTTGCAGATGACACAAAGATTTGCAACAGGGTTGATATGCAAGGTGGGGTGGAAAGGATGAAAAGGGACTTGGCAAGGTTGGAGGAATGGTCAAATGTATGGCAGCTTAGATTCGACACAAAGAAGTGCAAAGTAATGCACCTGGGAAGCAAAAACCTAGGGGAAGAGTACACAATGGGAGGGTGAGATACTGACAACAACAAAAATGGAAAGGGACCTGGGGGTAATCATATCAGTTGACCTAAAGGTAGGCCAGCAATGTGAGAAGGCAGTTAGAAGGGCTGGGGGGATACTGGGATACATAGGGAGAGGCATCACCAGTAGAAAACAGGAAGTTGTTGGCCCTTTGTACAGACAGTTGGTAAGACCACATCTGGAGTACTGTGTACAGTTCTGGAGACCCCATCTCCGCAAAGACATAGACAGGGTGGTGGCTGTCCAGATGATGGCAATCAAAATGGTGCGGGGTCTGCACCAGAAGACATATGAAGAAAGATTAAAGGAGTTTAAGATGTATAGCCTCATGGAAAGGAGGGAGAGGGAGGACATGATAGAAACTTTCAAATACCTCAAGGGAATCAACAAAGTCCAAGAGGGTAGCATCTTTCAGAAAAAGAGATGTGCAAGAGCAAGGGGGCACAATTTGAAGATAGAGGGGGGAAGGCTCAGAGGTAATGTGAGGAAGTATTTCTTCACAGAGAGGGTTGTAGATGCATGGAACAGCCTTCCTGAGGAGGTTGTAGAGTCAAAAACAGTGGGGGAATTCAAGCATGCATGGGACAGACATAAGGTAATTCTAGTGGGGGGGTAGGAGGAAGTAGGCTGTTGGTTAACTAGGATCTACAGCTTATCCATTAGGTAGGGAAATGGGCAGACTAGGTGGGCCAAGCGGTCCTTATCTGCCATCAAATTTTATGTTTCTATGTTTCTAAAACCTGTAAATGGTCCTTTGCCATCTTGTATTCAACTGAAAAACTGGATACATGCCAGCCCGGTGGCTTGGAGGGCTGAGATTTTGAATGCCTTACTTCCTGCCACACCAGCGACCCATGTTCAGGTTTGAACATGGGTTGCTGGTGGTCAACAGGCTGGGAAAGGATTGAGCATCCCAGTGACTGCTCTCCTGTCCCAGGAAGGGGTGGCCAGCCAAATCAGCCTGTGACTGCCAGCAGGTGGAGGCCCAGTGGTAGTGCAGGCAATAAGTAACTCAAAGGGAGGGGCCATGGTTCACAGGGCATGCATGCCTCCTCATGCACATTCTGTTGTGTCACCATGGCAGAGGCACCTGGGAGAAAATGGAAGAAGGGACACAAATATGTAGTATTGCTCTGTGCACCTCAATGGGTCTGTGCCACCACCCAGATGCTTGGAGCAACTCTGGATTATGGACCTGGGGAGGAGAATGGCCTTCCCTCTACAACCCCCACCACAGGGGGAAAGCTGTAGGAACTGACTCCAGATAGGTCCAGGTGAGGTAGATGGCAGCCATGGGAAGGTGGGGACAAATGTGAGGTCTCTGGAGGGGTTAAAAGCTATTGGATATGCTCCTCAATCCCCTGTTGTCCTAATTGCTGGTTCATGTGTATTTTCTACATGATTGTATGGTGAATTTTGTTACATATTTTTGTATATAATCTGTGCCTATCTTTTGATATTGAATTAACGGACAGTACTAGATACCACTCAAATTAGATAGTAGAAAAGGATGTCACAAAACAAATAGAAAAAGAAGCCATGAAACAAAAAAAAGAAAAAGACATCTTAATAATAGGAGACTCCATAATAAAAGGGATAGATTCCATAGTATGTAAGGACAGAAAAATGTACACAACAGTGAGCTCCTTGCCTGCAGCCAAAATTTCGGATATTGGTCATTTATTAGATAGACTAATGGAGGGTCTATACGAACCTTTAATTATAATACATGTTGGTACAAACGATGTGTGTTTCCATGGTATAGATGACATCATACAAGACTATCAAAACCTTGTGAACAGAATGAAAGAAAAGGGGTGTAATATAATTGTATCAGATTTGATTTCAGGACATGGGAGACATGAGTTTAAAAATTCAGGAATAGAAATGTTAAATAAGTGTTTAAGTAGTTCTTGTAGTTATAATAGCATTGGATTTATGGACAATTCTTGGAGTCTTAGAAAAATTACCCTTTATAAAGGAGATGGACTACATTTAAACAGAGCAGGCATTAGATTACTGAGTATAAGAATAAACAGTGTTATTTCATTTAAACTGGATAAAGAGGAGAGGGAGGCACATAACATAACACACAAAAATGTGAATCTTCAGGATGGTTGGAAATGTATACTAATAAACGCACATAGTTTAGTAAATAAATTTGAGGAATTACAACATTTATTAAAAAAATACATATTGCACTCATTACAGAGATCTGGTGGACAAGTGAGGACAGTTGGGATAAAGAAATAAATGGTTACAACTTATATTATCTATCAAGGGAAGTGAGAAAGGGTTGTGGTATTGCAATATATATATAATACATTCAATACAATGTGAAGAAATAACTAGGACTAAAGATCATCTCAAAATGATATGGTTAAAAATTATACCCAAGGGTCAATCAAAAATCAAACTAGGTCTAATCTATAGACCTCCCTCAATGAGCATGGAAGCTGAACTAGAACTATTAGTATCAGGAGCTTGGATCCTACAGAAAGGATAATATTGACTGGGGATCTAAATTTCCCTGATAGTGACTGGATAAAATTTGAGGGTAAGAATAAGAAAAGTGTTCAATTTTTGGAAGCAATTAACCAAATAGGACTCACCCAACTTGTATCTGAAAACACTAGGGGAAATAACATTCTTGATGTAATTTTAACAAACATGGATCTAACAATAAAAAATATATTTACAAGTAACCCATTAGGAACTAGTGACCATCTATCTGTCCAGTTTTTAATATAAAATGAGGAAAAAACACCTAGAGAAGGGAAAACTATTGTCTTGAATTTCAAAAAAGCCGATTTTTCAACTATGAAGAAAGTTTTGGAAAATTGGAATTGGAAAAAGGAATTTGGGAATCAAGCAACACATAAAATGTGTGAATCTCTGGTAAATAAACTGCATGCAACAATAAATCAATGCATACCAAAAAATGCTAAATATAAAAATAATAAGGATATTCCAAAATGGTTAACACCTAAAATTAAAACATTAATTAATAAAAAAAAAGATGGTTTAAGAAAATTAAACATAATATCAACACACAACCACAACTACAGTATAGAAACTTTGTAAAAAAAAAGTCAAATATGAAATAAAAAAAGCAAAAAAGGAGTACTAATTAAAATTGGCACTATTAGTTAAAAACAATTACAAAACCTTTTATTCATATATAAATAATAAACAAAAAAGGGGCACTACTATTGGACCATTTAAAAATGAAAATGGAGAAATACTCAATAATAAAGATTGTTCTGAAATCCAAAATAAATATTTGTGTTCTGTTTTCAACTCAGATAATTCTCTAAAAATTAATGTTAATGCGAATCATGGATCAGATGGCATACAAATAAACCTCCAGGATGTCCTGGATAAATTGAAAGCAGTACACACAAATAAATCACAAGGACTGGATGAAATTCATCCTAGGGTATTGTAGGAACTGGCAGACCAACTTGCACCACCCTTAACTTAAATTTTTCAAAATTCTCTAAATATGGGACAGGTACCACAGGGCTGGCATGAAGCATTGGTGGTTCCTATACATAAAAGTGGCTCTAAATCAGAATTGAAAAACTATAGACCAATTAGCCTGACATCGGTCATGGGGAAGATGATGGAATCTATTTTGAAGGATCATATAGTTGAATATCTGGAAAAAAAATAGCCTATAGGATCCAGTGCAACATGGCTTTTGCAAAAATCGCTCCTGCCAAACAAATCTCTTAACATTTTATGAGAAGGTTGGGGAGGCATTGGATACAGGAAATTGTGTTGATGTTATTTTTTTAGATTTCTCAAAAGCGTTTGATAAGCTTCCACATCTAGAATTGGTAAATACTCTAAAACACTATGCATTAAATAATAGCATAACAAACTGGATAGAGGCCTGGTTGAGTGAGAGAAGGCAAAGAGTGGTGATCCAAGGTGAAAAATCAGAATGGGCAGTGGTGACTAGTGGCGTGCCTCAGGGGTCGGTTCTTGGACCGTGTCTATTTAATATTTATGTAACCTCTTTAAAAATAGCAAACAAGGATATTTGGGTAACAAAATTTGCAGATGACTGCAGAATTGGAGCTATAGCAAATAACACAAAAAATTAAAATGATATACAGGAAGCATTAAATAAGGTATATAACTGGACAAAAAAAGTAAGCTGGAATTAAATAAAAATAAATGTATAACCATGCATCTGGGTAAAACAAAAAATAAAATAAACTATTCCTATAAACTGGATAATACGGTACTCAACAATACGAACGAAGAAAGAGATTAGGAGATAATAATTAGCTCAGACTTAAAATTCAGTTCCCAGTGTAATAAAGTAATAAAAAAGGGTAACCAGATATTAAATTGTATTTTGAGACATATATCAAGTAGGGATAGGAAGGTGCTGATGCCCCTTTATGGTGCACTGGTAACACCAAACCTGGAATATTGCACACAGGTTTGGGCCCCTTATAAAAAAATAGATATAAACAATATAGAAAGAATACAGAGACGAGCAACAAAGTCAATTGAAGGATTAGAAAAAAGACTTACCCAGAGAGACTGAGGGAATTAAATTTGTACACCTTGGAGTATGGGAGAACTAGGGGCGATTATTGCTTACTTTTTAGATCTATTCAAGATGATTTATTATTGTCAGAATTAGGACTTGCTTGGAGAAAAGCCAGATATGAACCTAGGGGACATCCCTTCCAGTTTGAAGTTAAAAAATGGCAAACTCTACAATGCAAATATTGGTTTAGCAATAGAATTGTGTCTGGATGGAATTCACTACCGACAGATGTAGTATCAAGCACAAGCATGGACTCTTTTAAGGTTAAATTGGATAATTTCCTATTGAATATATAAATAAATAAATAAACATTTTTTTAGAAAGCATCATGGATGAAAGTCTAATTTAGCTTGAAATCACCTATGAACCTACTACAGTATGTGCTTTTTGCTATATTTTATATTCATATTATATACGCTTTGTATTGTAACATTTGTGCATTTGAAGTTGTCCTTGGGATGTCGCTGGAAATTAGCTTCAGCCCAATGGCTATTTTTCACAGCAAACCAAACTAAACTTAACTTGATAATTTCAGAAGCCTGGCTAAGTCCAAAATTCAGGATTAGTATATAAACAGTCAGGAATACTAACTGTGGAGAAAGGATAGAAATAGAAAGGGAATGGCTTGCTAATATATTGAAAAAGACTGCAAAGCAAGTGGATTTAAAAGTAGAAGAAAACACTTCAGAGCTATTAGTACTGGACATCAGACTCCCTTTCACACAACCAGTCCTCTTGGTGGGCTTATGTCACACTCTGAAGAGTAAATTCAATGGCCTGGATATTCAAAAGGGTTGCGCCATGAGCAACAGGGTTGCGCATGCGCAAGTCCAAAATGCGCCATTCTGCAATATTCAGCAGGAGGCAGTTACGCCACTGGCATCAGGTTGTGCAAGAGAGCAATGCAAATGAATGCATGCTCAACAGGAGGGGGAGGATCCATGCATAACCTGCGCAACCCGATATTCAGTCGGGTTGTGCAGAGTTGTGCATGCGCAACCCCCAACCTGCGCCTGCACAACCTTGAGCCCAAAAAAAAAGGCTTAAGTTGAGGGCCACCCACAGGTGAGCTGCTGCATTGCAGGGCGCAACACAGCAGCTGCCACCCCTGGCTGGCCCCCAACTCTTTCCCTGTGCCCCCCCACCAGCCCGATCGCGGGCATAGTGTAACACCACCCCCCCACTCCCTCATTTCTGATCATGGGAGTATGTATATGTAACACCCCCATAGCTCGATCGCTGGCATAATGATGAATCTTTCACCCGCGGGATAATTTCGGTGTTCTGGGGTTCAGATCTGATCGCTGGCAGAACACAGTCGCCTTGTGTTCGGTGTTTTCACTATTTTCTTCCACCCGTCTTCGCAGGTGGCGGAGCATATCCGCTAGCCGCCGCCGCCTGATCGTCCGGCTGCCTGGTAGAGCTACAGCCACGGGCTTGCAGCTCCATACTGCATGACAGTCTCAGATTTGTGAATGATGTTCATTCACAAATCTGACTGTCATGTATGGTATAGCTGCAAGCCCATTGGCTGTAGTCTGCACCATCGGCGCGCAGCCCCACCGGACAGTCAGTCGGCGGGCGGCGGGCAGCAGGCGGTGGATGCTGTCGCCCGCCGCTGCAGGGGGAGCGGTGGAGGGGCTTCGTGGGTGGGGGGACACTAGACACCAGGGAGATGTTTGGGGGTTTGTGATGATTCTGCCCGCGATCGGGCTTTACGGTCCACTGGACCACCAGGGAGATATTTGGGTTGGGGTTACATTCGCCCGCGATCGGGCACTGGGGGTTCATACACGCGGTGCCCGCGATCGGCTTCAGGGCACGGTGGGGGGTGTTACATGTACCTGTAATGCCCGCAATCGTTGCATTGCAGCCGGTCCTCGACGGCTGCTGCCTGGCAGGGTCCAGGCGCAGTCCTCGGGATCGGGCGCACCTACATGCAAATGGCATGCAAATGGGGCCATAAATATGCAAATGGCCCCCTGTGCCTTGCATAAATTATGGCCCCATTTGCATGTCACCTTTTGAATATCGGAAATTTGCATGATGGCACAATGGTACTTGCGCCACCCCGCCAAGTTTAATGCTCATCTCTGGCAACTTGCGGTGGCGCCAAGTTCCACTGCGCCATCTTGTAAGTGCTGTGCTGGGGGAGTGATATTCAAAGGAGTTGTGCAATACGCAACTCCTTTGAATATCACCCGCCACACCCCCGCGCAACTATTTTGAGCAGCGCATGGCTTGCGCCTCAGAATGGCGCAGTTTGAATATCCAGGCCAATGTGTTTAATAAATTTCAGGATGCTTTACAGAACTTTGAACAAAGCCATGAAATCATGTTAATTGGCAACTTCAGTGTGAATTGGAGTACGACTGATCTGAACCATTGCTTTATGATCTACTGTAGGTACACATTTCAGCACACCAGAATTAATGCTGGGGGAAATATCTGTGTTTACTATGTTGAACCTAATTTTTACCTCAAAATCAGATCTTTATAAAACCAGTGGTATTATTTCAGATATATTTGGTGGTCACTAGAGAATTATTTGTCTGAAGTCTAAGGTTCCATAAAGTTTATATACCAAAAGGTACCAAAACCCTATGGCCTGGATATTCAGAAATGTGCCAGAGCCCAGCGCAAGTCCAGTGCAGTGCAAATCCAATGCGCACAGACGCAACAGGCATGATATTCAGAGATTGCACATGCCATAATGCACCAGCGCAACCCTGTTGAATATGGCACAGTTGCGCAATGGTGCAACTGGCAATCCACCATGGCACAAGAAGAGGTGTGCCATGGTGCAAACACACACACACACACACACACAGTTGTGCCACAGCAGCAGACCAATGAGGGGGTGGCATGGCACAGAGAAGTGACCCAAGAACAGAACCAGGGAGGCACACTGACAGGCCACAGCAGAGCATGAACAGGCACCCACACCCCTGCCCCAAGCACAACAGTAGCACCATAGTGAGGCAACAGGAAAAGCCAATGACCAACTGAGGGCCACCAAGGGAACCCCCGCAGGCTGCATGCCATGCCCCCAACACAGCCAAACCAGAGCAGGACACAGGCAGAACCATGCAGCCAAGCACACACACACCCACAACCCACCCCTGACAGACCACCCATGGGCACCCCCATGACACACCCACTGACATAGAGGGGAAGACACCACCACAGTGGGACACACCACAGCACACAGCAGAGACCCACAGCAGCACGCAGGCACCCCGACACATGCACACTACACGGACAGGCACTGGGCCACTGCAGCAGGGTGCCACACGCCACCTGCAAAGCAGACACTGACACAGGCAGGTAGGGCATAACAATGTATTAAGTAACAGAACAGCCAACTATGTACAAATTAATAGGGAGGAAGATGTAGGACTGAGAGGGATGGGGACAGGGAACAGGGACTGTACAGTGGGAAGGGGACTGGTGGGGAAGGAACAGCAGGGGCACGGGATGGTAGGGTGGACATCATCGGCTGTCACGCTATGCCACCCTGCGTCGTCCATGGCATCCACCACCAAATGCCCGCCAGTGTATCTGGATCACCACCTCCATCGTGGTCGACGTCATTAAAATTATCTGCTGCAACAGCCGGCAATACAGGGGCATTCTCCTCTGCCTCTGGACACCTAGGAGAAGGTACAGGACAGGCCATCAGTGCAGTGTCCCACAGAACCATGCCCAACCCCTGTGCACACAGGGCAGTGGGAACACACCCCCCCAGAGGGCCTGCACAGGCCACCCACAGGGGGGGATGGACCTACATCTGCCAGAAAGGCAGAACACCACTACATTGTACAACAGTGGCACCTGCCACACAATAGTCACCCAACTAGGCAATGCCAGTGACATGGCAAAGTGCCCATGCAGCACCACAGCACCGACAGTGGTGGCCGGGTGCACACCCACCCCACCAACAGCTGGCACACATGTACAATGGACTCGTCACAGTGGTGGGCACCAAGCACAGTGCAACACACCCAGATGCCACGGCACACAGCACAGGTGGCCATGTCTTGACCCGTGCCTCTGCCAACCCCCAATAGATGTGTGGAGGCCCATGCCAGTGCCTACCTGCTCTCCATGGCCCTGCAGGTGCTGGGGCCACTACGGTGACACCTCTGGGTCCTGCAGCAGCCTGCTGCTCTGCTGCAGTGGCCACTGCAGCTCTCCACTGATCTTCAGGGCCTGGGAATGGAACTAGGACAGGAACACATCAGTACACAGCTACTGGAAAGGTCCCCCAGCACAGTGTGGTCCCCTGCCTGGCACGGTCCACACAGCGACAGACGCGCAACGCAAGTGGTTGCGGGTGACGATCCCGTGATGCACATGATGACAGCCCACCACCCTGAAGGACATGCCAGGCAGCCCACAGTACACCACAGTACAGCACCATGGCACACATGCATGCTGGGCCTACTCACCTGGCAGTGACACATGCCCATGCCTGACACGTGCCTCCAGGCATCGGAAGTGACCTGGATCCCTCCGCAGGAGACCCCCTACCAGTGCCAACACTGTTCACCAGTTCTGGCCACCCCAGTATGCTGCACTAGCATAGCAGTAATACCATCCCAAACAGCGACACGGGGCTGCTGTAATGGGGTCTGACCATACAGCTGGGGTGCATGGGGCTGGATGCAGGCCATGAGGTTGGCCAGCTTCACCTGCATCCAGTTGCTCACACAAGTAGCCCTCCACTGCAACATAATGCTGCTGTGAGCCATGGTGCAAAATGGCGCCCATAGCCACACATGACAACAGCATGCTCCAGATGTGTGGGCTGAGGGGACATGTGCTGTGCATGCCAATCATGCAATGGCATGGATGCACGACGTGGGCATGGCTGGGTGGGGTGGAGCTACATGTGCAGGTCAGTCAGGGTCAGAGGTCACTTTTGGGGTCATGGCATGCCACGCTCACAGTCGCCGACTGCACAATAGCAGCCATGGTGCACACTGGCCATGAATGCTATTGTGCAGTCAGTGCACTGTGTGCAGGGCAGCCACATGAGCATGCTCACAGTGCCACTGCGCACCATGCATGCATGCCCAATGCACCACACCATGCTCTGACTTGCTTCAGAGCACTCTCAATGCACATGGTACAAATATGCAATATTCAGCCTCCACATGCTAATAAGCTCATCAGCCAATGCATGGTGCAATGGGTGAATTAGCATATCATTACCGCTAGCAAAGCACATTTGCATACGATGCACCATAAAGCGCCACGGAATGGCACAGGCCATGGACCAGTATTGCATTCTTGTGAGGTAAATTGCACATGCTGCAGGAGCACACTGAGCACAGAGGGCACAGCATGGGAAAGGGCACTGGGAGCTGCAGCCATTGACACACTGTGCTGTCCATTATCACAGGAAGCTACATGTCAGAACCTGAGGAGGTTGGGGAGCGTGGACCTGCCCGCAAGTGCAGGCCCAACTTCACGAGAGCAGAGACAGATACCCTGTTCAAGGCCTACCTCGACAGGGAGCCACTCCTGAGCAGTGCCACGGGCACACCACAGGCCAGGGCTGGGGCCTGGGTGGAGATAGCTGACTGCGTCAACCAGCAGAGCAGCCACCAGCGGTCGGTGCAGGAGTGCCACAAGAAGGTGGACACTGACAGGAGATGGATAAAGAGAAGGTGGCAGCCATCCGTGCAGCCCAGACTGCCACCGGAGGGGGCCTGATGATGTGCCACAGCTTATAGTGCAGGAGGAGCTGGTGGCAGCCACCTTGCACGCAGCACCATGGAGGATGTGCCTGGTGGTGGATTCCAGACAGGTGGTAGTCCATCCTGCATGAGTGCAGTGTATGGCGGCATCGTGACAGCATGCTGTGACATGATGGGGAGCACATGTGGCCACTGCTTCACTGACTCTCCTTTTTGTCTTCCAGCACCAGCACAGCTGCATGGAGAGGATGGGCACTGGCAGCTGCCATAGAGGCAGGTACAGCCCACAATGACCAGCCGTCCACCTTGATGGGCATCCAGAGGCATGGGACGCAGCACTCCACCACTGTCCAGCCAGATGTCCTGGGCATGGGGTCAGACAAGGCCCTGGATGTGATCCTACAGGATGCCAGACATGGCATCCTGTGCATGGAGACACACAAGTCGGGCAGGGTCCGACACTGATGACAACCTCACCATGAGCCTGGGCAGCATGGGCGGTGTTGTAGGGGAGACACCCGTACCAGGCACGGGCAGCATGTCCAGTGACCTGTCGGCAGGGGACCAGCTGCCTGCCGCCACTGCCGGTGCTGTCGTGTGCACTGCCACAGTAGTGCCATGCAGTGGTGGTGGTGCAGCTGCCCAGGTGCTGGGCATGGGTCAGCAGATGAAGCGGCAGTGGCAGCAGGCTCTTGGTGCCACAGGGCAGCCAGACGCAGGATCTGCCATCGGGGCGCCAGGTAGGGACACACCCCAAGAGAACCCCACTGTGCAGCATCCACCTGAGAGGGGGGCTCTGCAGCATTGCCAGTCACCACTGGAGGGTTGGCGTCCTGCCCAGATTCCCCAGGATGCCGACCCAATGGCTGAGCACACCCGTTTGTTCCGGGCCTCCATTGAGCCATAGGCGCAGGTCACCACTGGGCTGTGCATGGAGGTGTGCCAGCTCGCCGAGCAATATGAGAGGGGCATTGTGCAACTCCTGGCAGGGATGCAGCGCATGCAGTAGGCCTTGATGGCATCCATGGATCACATTGCACAGGCGGTCTCAGATGGCTTTGAGCTTCTGGCTGCCATAGGTCATGGCCAGCCACCGCAGACCCCATGCAGTGCATCATCCACCCCAAATTCCCGGTGTTGGGCGACACCAACACTGTTGATGCAGGGCTCTGCTGTTGGTATTCCAGGCAGACCTGGGGCATGCCTGTTTGGGCACCTATGCACCCGTGCGTGGACTCAGTCGCGGTCCCACGGGTTGACCCCAGGGAGCCATTGCAAACACCCCCTGTCACCGGTGAGCAGCCTGTGGCTGCTGATCAGCCCCGGTGCAGCCACCCCCATGGCTGTGGTGGTCAGGGATCCATGCAGTGGCCCTGATGTGTGGCCCACCCTGTCCCCAGTCAGCTGCAGCTGCCTGGTACGTGCATGGGTGGTGTGTGCATAAGCATACTACAGGCATGGTGCCTGTGTGTCGCTCCGCATGCCACCTGTGTGCATGCTTGCCTGGCCGCTGGACCGTGTGGCGTGGGCATGATGAGGGCTGTTCTGCACTGAATGCGCCTGTGCACTGATGCTATGCATCTGATCCTCACCACATACCCATGCCTGGGATTGTGTGTGTGTGTGTGTGTGTGCACATGCATGCATTGCTGTGTGCTGTTGTGTGTGGTGGCCGCCATCCCCCATGACCTGCACCACCTCTGTGTGTTCATGCCCATTGCTATGCTTACCCCTGCCTGTGTGCTGTATCTGTGTGTGTGGCTCCTGCATGTGTTTACCGCCACCTACCTTGGTGCACCATAGTGCTCCTGTGCAATGGTGTTGCGGTGTTGTCGGGCCTGCCTCATCCGCCGTGGATCCCTCCGCCCAGGGGGGGCTGTCCACCGCCCTCCGGCTTTTGCCTCCATCGTCCCCACTACTGTCACCCTCATCAGCCTCGACAGCTATCCCACTGTCAATGGCCATGTTGAGCAGTATGCAGCAGGCCAGGAATAGCCACAGGCTTTTGAGGGGCTGTACTGTAAGGCACCACCAGACCTGTTTAGGCAACGAAGCATGCCTTCAGCATTCCAAATACACACTCTATGACATTCTGCGTGCTGGCATGCCTTGTTGTAGCGTTCTTTGGCTGGGGATGACGGGCACTGGTAGGGTGTGGAGCAGACAGGGCCTCAATGGGTAGGCGCTGTCACCTGTGTGGATAGGGACATGGTTTGCTCTCTGACTGCCCTTGCTGTGCCCTTGCCTGCCCTGGTGCCCCTGCTTGCTTGCCCACCCTACCGCCCCCATTCCATGGCCTGCTCTGCCCGTCACCCCTGCCAGTCTGATACTCACCCACTAGGTGGCATGTGGGGATGTCCCCACATTCAAATCTGTGGCACAGCATGGAGCTGTGCCAGATGAACACATCATGTGCACTTCCAGGGTGTGTGCCACAGACATTGGTGATGCACCCCATGGCATTGCACACCACCTGGCAGTTGATGTTCAGGCTCCCCTTCCGGTAGATGTATGCTAGGCCCTCTGGGCCAGGTGGCATGCGGATGCCCACATGGGTGCAGTCAGTGGCCCCAAGCATGCCAGGCATACATGCTACTTTGTGGAAATCCTGTATGGCTGCTGTATACTCTGCCTGTGTGCTGGGGAAATGAATGTATTCCGACGCACGTGGCAACAGGGCATTGAGGAACTGTGTGAGGAGGCATGACGTGGCTGAATGGGTTATGCCTGTGGTGTCCCCTGTTGGTCTCTGGAAGGTGCTTGTGGTGAGCAGGCACATGACTGCTGTGACTTTCGTCTCCACTGACATTGCATGACTCTGTCTGGTGGGTGCCTGCATCTCCTCACTGCACAGCTCACAGAGCTGCCTCAGGATGCCCTATTCATGCGGTACCAGCCCACTATCTCCATGCCAGTGGAGTTCTCAAACGTGGTGCAGGCACAGTACCACCTGTGTCGGGCATACCACCGACGGGACCTTCCTCAGCCAAGTCACTGTTCCACCTGCCCCCTCACACCCCTCATTATGGCCTCCATCATGTATGGTGCACTGTCCATGGCCCCTGTTGTCTCATCACTCCCCGGGCAGTTGGCTGCTGCTGGGTGTGTGACACTCTAGTGCACCACCTGGCACTGTGCCTGCCACTCCCTTTCTCTCTCACTGCCCCTTCTCCCTTTCCAGTGCCACCTGTGCCACACTCTCTCTGTGGCTGCCTCTCTTTCTTTCTTTCTTTCTTTCTTTCTTTCTTTCTTTCTTTCTTTCTTCTCTCTCTCTGCCTCCTTCTTTCACACTCTCTCTCTCTCTCCCCCCTTCCCTCTCTTGCCTGGCACAAGTGCTGTCCATGTGCTTGCACCTGGTTTTTATAGGCTCAAGTCTGCTCGGTGCATCTTGGATTTGCTCCCCACATGCGCCATGGTTCTACAGTTCAATATTGCACTGCACTGGATATGCATGGGCACACCCCCTGCGGTTGCACCTGCATTCATTATCATTGCACATTGGTGCACTGGTACTTGTGCTGCACATTGGCTCCCACTGAATATGGCTCCATGGCGCAGTTCTATACTTGCGCCAGTGCAACTCAGTTGAGCCATGTGCAACTGCTTTGAATATCCTGGCCTATGACTACATGGCTTTTGTGACTGACATGAAAGCAAGTAAATGGGAAAGAATTAGCTTGATGCTGTTGGTGAATAAGGCTTGGTTATTTATTCAGGAAGAGTTCATGTCAATATGTGATAGGCAGCCCCAATAAAATGGAGCATTATAAATCAGTTAATGCCCCATGGTATAACAACAATCTAAAGTTCATAGATATGAGGGACAAGCGTTGAATGTTAGCAAAAATTTATTTACAAAGGGATTGGGAAGGGACCATAAAGCCAGAAACAGAGAGTTAAATGAAATAAATAAAAGAGGCAAAATATCATTTTCAAGACATCATTTGCAGATACCAATAATTTAAACCCAAAAGATTTCTGGAGCTTATTTTAAAATTATAAAGCCAGGTAGTACAGAACTCCCAAGTGCATTCTTGTTTAATAGTATGCTGACTACACTAGGTCAAAACTATTCTTTATTAGAACAGACATTGAAGAACTGGATTCAGTGGTTAAACTACCATTTGAGTCCAACACAGGATGGGCCCGTCCACAAAAACCATTATGAGTGTTTAGATCCCAGGAAATAAAAACCAAAGGTGTCCTAACCAAACTATTAAAATTGGATACTTTCCTATTGGTTGGAATTGATAACTTACCGACACATTTATTAACAAATGCCTATCCAGTCATAGTTTATCCCTTATCTATTATTTTAGTATTTAATTGGCTACAGGAGAATGTCCTTTGGAATGCAATAGTGCAAAAGTGATCCCAATCTACAAATCAGGTATAAAAATGAAGATAAGTAATTATAGAAAAATCTCCTTGCTCCCTATAGTATCCAAATTATTTGAAAGATCGGGTAGTGTACAATTGAAATCTTACCTGGATACCAACAAAGTACTGAATCCCTGCCAATTAGGATTCAGAGAAAAACACAATACAACTACCACACTGGTGAATATGGTTGGAGACATCCAGGGTACCTTAGTAAAAAATCTAATGGTGGGTGCAGTCTTTATAGACTTCTCAAAGGCTTTTGATACCCTTAACCATGATGTTTTATTGGGCAAATGGATCTTTTCAGTATGTCAAATGTTGCATTGAACTGGTTTAAACACTACTTCATGGGGTGACTACAAGTAACCTTGCACAAATATCCATCAAGATGTCTCCCTGCTGCATCTGAGTCCCAAAGGCTCCATTTTAGGCCCTTTACTTAACATATACATGAGCTCTTTCCTTTCTGGACCCACAAAGTAAATTTCATTTGTACACTAATGACACCATTGTCTATGTTACAGACACTTCACTTGCCCAGATCCAGTTTGCCCTTCAGAGGGCTTTTAGCTTTTTACAGTGGTTCTTTTTTTTTCTTCTTCAAAGATACTTTTTGCACCCTTCACCAGTGGGTCAGAGGCTCAGAGGAGGGCAAAACAGCAATTTGGCTGCTTGTTTCACTATCTGAGCAGCTCCATGGGTAACGTAAGTGAGCATGCTTAGCAGGGGAGGTGTCAGTAGTTTTGAACTTTGCTATAGTGCAAACAGGCAGCTGTGTAATCCTAATCAAGCAACAGAAGCGGAGGCTTACCTGTATTGTGACTGACAGGTTTTACTGTTGTTAATTCTGGTTTGCTCTCTGTTCTGTATGGCAGGGGCTACACCCACCTGCCCACCCCATCCCCATCCCCACCCACCGCGTGCTCATCCCTTTTATACACGGGATCCTAACTTCTGTATCTTGCATTGGAACAGGAGGAGGGTGCTATAGTATTGATGCAGCACTAGCGTGCACACACACACAAAAAAATTATTTCTTCCAACTAAACTCTTGAGGATTTACTTATGTTACTGTTCATACTACAGGCCATATCTTTTTTTCCATCCGACTCTACCCACAGAGACAATGGACATCGTGAACTGCTGGTTTTGTGGGACTCTAGTCACCAGAGCCTTTGCAATACAGGTGGGGCATTATCTTATGTGCACTGCCCTCAATAATCTTCAATATCAGTTCCATGCAGCATGGACTGAGATAACCTACCTCAGGGCACAGCTCAACCTCACTATGCATTGCAACATTTTGGCGTCTTTGAACTTTAAGTGCCAAATACCAACACCACTCCACCAGAGAAGTAGCACACCAGGGAGCTGGCAGTTGGTTAGAAATCACAAAGCTGGGTTGGCTCGATGGTGTTGAGGGTTAAGATGCTGGATGCCAAACCTTGCACTACGCCAGTGACCCATGGTTGGGTGTGACCTCGGGTTGCTGGGGGTTGGCAGGGGAAGGAGAAGATCAGGCATCTGAAGGACTGCTCTCCTCCCCTGGGGAGGGGAGGGTTGTTGTCCTGCTCCTTGGCCGCCCCTAGTGGAGGCCAGGGGCAGTGTTGGAGGTCAGGAGGCTGCAGAAATGCAGTTATGGGACATGTGCGTGCCTCCACGTGCGCGTTCACACCGCGAGGAAGGTGTCGGGAGAAAACAGAAACAAGACGGAAAAAGTAATATGGGAAAAAAGAAAGAAAAAAGAAATTGCAAAGCTAATCCAAAGAACTGTCCCAAGGTGACTCCAAAACCAATCCACACATCAAGTAGTTTCTCTCCACTGTCATCCGTACCCACCGGCGAGGCAGAAAATCTAGCAGAAGGGGAACTCAATCAATGCATGAAAAGGCAAACCAAAGCGAATGTCGCCAATTGTGACAAAAAACACATACTAGTGGTAGGAGAGTCTATGATATGCAGAGTAGTCTCACATCTACCAAACTGGCCAATCAGAGATTGCGGTCAGATGCCTCCCGGGCACATCAGCATGGAGGGACACAGACTGCATCGTGAGAATTGTGTGCAGCACCAAAACAAGACATGCACATTCTGATCCATATCAGTACAAATGATCTAGCTAGTTGGTCTGTAGAGGAGACTAAGCAACATATATCAAAGCTGGGAGAAAAACTAGTTTCCCTTATGTCCAGCGTCTCCTTCTCAGAGATTCTACCTGTGTGGGTAAAGGGAACCAGCAGGCAGAAAATCTGAGGAAAGGACATCTGTGAGCTTAATACCTGGCTTAAAAACTGGTTTCAGGATAAAGGACATGGCTAGGTTGGGAACTGGCAGAACTTCTGGGAAAGGGAATTCTTTAGATTCAGTGACCTGCACCTCACAGAGGAGGGAACATGCGCTCTCGGTCAAAAGTCTGATGTCTACATCAGCTGTTTAAACTAGCAGGAGGGAATGGGCACCAGCACCAATCACGTCATATGGGCTAGCGGATGCCCCTTCCCCTTCATCAGATACTTGATCGGCACCAGGAAACTACATCACAAGTACCACAGGTGACATAAGTTGCAAAATTCCACAAAGAGGTTCCAAACATGTTAGAAACTTAAAGTGCACTAATGCAACAAAACATAAACAGGGGGATCGCACAGCAAGCAGGATAAACCAGGGATGGAAGGCAATGTGCAATAATGCTTGTAGCCTTACAAACAAAATCCCAGATCTCACTAGACTGGGTCACAATCACTGAGACTTGGCTCACTGAGAACCACACCTGGGATGCTGCTATTCCTGGATACACTCTCTTCAGGAGAGACCACAAGGGAAAGAAGGGGGTGGCTATATGTGGCAGGGATGGAATCAATGCAACTGCATTACAGGAGTGCACAGCAAGCAGAGGCCCCATGGATCATTCTGGGAGCTGGAAACAGAAGACCCTATCAGGGTAGGAGTTATCTACAGACCCCAACCCAGGAGATTGAGAACAATACAGACCTCCTGGAAGACATACTGAGGATGGCCAACAAGGGCTAAGTTAATGCTGGTTGGAGACTTCAGTCTACCTGATGTAGAATGGTCCACCTTTACTCACTGCCCTCTGGGGAGGGGGGCAGGACTTAATCAATTGGTAGATTCACCCACTAGAGCAGGGGTCTGCAACCTTTTTGGGCCTGGGAGTCGCATGACCAATGACCAAAAAATGGCCAACCGCAAAAGAGCCATTCAAAAATGTGGTCATGACTAACATGCACATATACGTGCAAGACATTCTCAAAACATGTCATTTAATGCAAAATGTATGTTACTTTGTTAAAAGAACAACACAGACTGCTATATTAAGAGGAATTTAGTTTTATTGAATACATTTTCTGTGCAAATGAGTTCACTGTTTCTTGAGCAATAAATAAATTCTGTGCAAAGCGAATGTGCTGTGTTTATTGAATACATACATTTGCTGTGCAAATGAATTGCCATTCTGGTGAATAAATACATTCTGTGCAAATGAATTCACTGTTTCTTGAGCAATAAATAAATTCTGTGCAAACGAATGTGCTGTGTTTACTGAATACATACATTTGCTGTGCAAATGAATTGCCATTTCTGGTGAATAAATACATTCTGTGCAAATGTAGCAACCTCTTGTTTCAAATCCCATTTACCAAAATACAATAAGGTTCATGCCCCACTATCTGTGCCAGAGCCTAAACTGCAGGTTATTCAAGATCCCTGTTTCCAAAACGGACAATACTGCTTAGGCACCATGTTTCTGTGGCAATGCATAAACTGCTGAACCCTCTTCCCATGATCAGACCAGTACTGTTCGGGTACCAGGTTTGTATTTTGGCAAGAGGGAGTTTGAATAACCAGAATTCACCTCTGTGCCCATGCACAAGCTGCTGGTTATTCAACATCCCTCTTACCAAAGTACAACCAGTATTGCTCAGCCTCCAGTTCTCTGTACCAATGCATGAACTGCTGTCTACAAGAAAAATCCCTCTCTGCAGTACTTGTCAAGTCGCATCTTTTCTGTTCCATTGCACAAACTGCTTGCTATTACAAAAGCATCTTCTCAAGATACAACCAGTACTGCTCTGTCACCACTTTTCAGTGCCAATTAATAAAAGGCAGGCTTCCCAAAACACACACATTTTCACCTTTTCCCCAAAATACAGACATCACTGTTCAATTCAGTACTTTTTATTAGTGCGATTTCTGCCTTGCATCCCTTTGCTCAGCTTTTCTATATTTGGCTCATAGCTGGTTAGTTTTAATTGAGTACAGACATCCAATGATCCATCAGTGAGCTGAGAGCGGAATTTGTTTTTAATACAGTTCATGTGTGAGAATACTTGTTCACACAGATAGGTGGAGCCAAAAACTGACAGCATGCCAAAAGCAAGGCACTTCATTGTCTTGAAGTTATCAGGGAGTGCCATCCAAACTTGGAAGATGAGCCCATCTGTCTTTGGCAGCCTTTCCATCTCAGCCCACTTTGTGCTGCTGCTAGCTCTGCCTTCATCTTTCCAGATGTTCTAGCTCTGCATTTAGCTGTCTAAATTTATCTGTCCAAATGTGCGACTCTTTGAATTCAACCACTTCCATCTCCAAGTCAGCAATGGGGATGTTAAAATGGTCAGCTGCATTTCTTCAAGATTTGACTGATACAGCTGGGTCATAAACCGGAAGGTTGGTACATATTTTCTGAAGTCATTAAATTGGGACTGAAGTTTCTGATTAGCCATTGATGGCTTGCTCAGGCACTGCAGTGTTCATAGTGAAGCTGGGTTCTTGTGTCTCATTGTCCATTTTAAATTCTGAAGGTATTCAAAGTGATATAGTGTTCCTCTTTTTAAGTCATTCTGGAACACTTTCAGTTTTGATGAGAATGTCAGGACCTGTTCGCACAGGGAGAACACAGTATTGCCGCTTCCTTGCAGCCCAATATTCAGTCTGTTCAAGTGTCCAGTCAGATCAACCAAGAAGTAAAACTTCTGGAGCCAAAAGCTGTTTGACAGTTCTTCTTGCACAATGCCTTTCTCATGTAAAAACTGCTTAATTTCAGTCAAGCAGTCTGCACATCATTTCAGTACCTTACCCCGGGAAAGCCAATGAACATTGTTGTATATCAGTAGGTCAGAATATTGTGAATCCAGCTCTTCCAGAAGGTGTCTGAACTGACAATGGTTCAGAGCCCTGGCAAGAATAGTGTTTACAATTTTCACGACCAGTGCCATAACATCTGCCATCTCCTTTCCAAGGGACTGGGCACACAGTGACTCCTGGTGAAGAATGCAATGAAAAATAATAATTGACCATTGCAGTTTCTCCTCGAGCAGCTTTACAAGTCCTTTGTGATGTCCAGTCATGCTGGGGGCTCCATCAGTACAAATACTCACTATTTTGTCAAGGGGCAGGTTCTTCTTCTGAAAATGCTCACAGAGAGCATTGAAGAGGTCCTCTCCTCTGGTTTGTTGCTTCAGGGGGCAAATGCTCACTAGTTCCTCTTTTACTCCAGACCCACAAACAAAACGAACCATTATTGCCAGTTGTGCTGTGTCCTTGACGTCTGTGGATTCATCAAGTGCTAAAGAAAATATGAAGATGATACAATATCTTTCACTACCTGAGAATCTACATCCTGCATCATTTGTGTACACGATCCTTCACGGTCTTGGCAGACATTGGCAAATCTTGAATCTGGAGAACAATTTTGTCTTTTTCCGAATTCTGCAAACAAATACGAGTCATTTCAAGAAATGTGTCTTTCAAAATTCTCCATCCGTGAAAGGCTTCCTGCACGAACCACCTGCAAAGCTCCAATGAAGCTGGCTGTTGTGAGATGATTTGCGAGGACGACCATGATGTCAGCACAGTTTGCTCCTTCCCAGTTTCTTTTCCAACTCCTCAAAGACCTTCCTTCATGCTTGTCTTTCAGGGTATTTAGTTGCAAATGCTGCATGTTTTGTCGTGAAGTGCGCTGTACATTCGATTTCTTGTTTCCGGCAAGAGACTCTCGACAAATCACGCAGAATGGCAGTCCTTTCCTACCGATGAAGCCATAATCAAACCAGTCATCTTGAAATGTCCGGTTCTCATCAGCAATCTTTCTTTTTTAGCTGGATGCACCTGTTTCTTTGCAGTGTACACCAACGAGATACTTCCTGAATAGTGGCCCTGAATAGTGGGCACAAAAAACAAAAGAAAGAAGTCAAAAAAAATCTAGAAATGTGATTAACAGCAATAAGATCATTAAAATGGCACACCACAGCTTTGAGACACTTGAAGGAACAAGAAAAACAGAATGAAAGTTCTGTTGCACGAAGTATGTGAACAGAAAAAATAAGGCGCCACAACCAGAAACACATTGAGAGCAGGAACAACATAATACTCAATCTCTTTAAGAAATCCATGTGGCAGAAGTGCGCACAAAGAGAGTTCTACAACTTGCTAATATACAGTCAGATGAAGGAAAGATCATAACACGGACACAAGTGGGATCCAGAATTATATGTAGTCACAGGCATTGGATGATTGCAAGATGCAGAAACGGAATGTTTATGCAAGACATTACTAAAGGGTGCAACAATCAATATCAACAGAGAAGCACTGTTTTAGGATGCAGAACCAATGAATGCAGCACAGCAGAAGGCTCCCCCCCATATACACTCACCCCAAACAAGGCAGCAAAGCACATCATCTTATTTATTAAACACACAGAAGTAACAATGCAGTGGCCAGAATCCAGAAATAGGCCCAACTGTAAACATAGTGTCACGTCACCCCAGCCTACTCCACCAATAAAGACAGTTTACAAGAAAACTGATGTTAACACAAATAAAGCAACACAGCACTCCAAATAACCTCCCACCCCTTCAAACACAACAAACAGGCAAAGTCAAGTCTTTTGGTTTGGGTGTTTTGGGGGGTGAGGATATAGGCTTGCTATATATATGACCACAGCTGATGTTTGTATGTATATGAGTGGTGTTTCACACAAAGTATGCCATAATAAGGAACATCAGGGGTTGAAACCAACTTTTTCAGCCCCCAGCCCACAGGGCTAATGGCAGAAAAAATCCACTGGCCCACCATGACTTTCACTAGCCCGGCACCACCGAAAACAAAACCAAATAAAGAAAAATGCACACACAAACTGGTTTTAAAAATAAATGTTTTATTGCCGGGGATTCCCACAATGGGACTCCCATCCCCTCTTGAAGCCCTCCATGGTGTTCATTTCCACCACCTACATGGGTGAGCCATTCCACCCGCCCCCCACTCTTTTCATGAAGAAAAGTGTTCACATCCTTTCTGACCCCCACCCCCATCAGCTTTGTATCATCATGTCCTCTTGTGGTGGACCCCTTGCAACACCTGAAGAGCTGCTGGTAGTCATACCTGTTCATCTCTGAGAAACTTGAATGTTTCTATAATGTTACCCTGCTCCCTCTTGGTTTGTAGCGAGTGGGTCAGACGGAATCGGAACCGGATTGGCATAGCACAGATTTGTTACCCAGAAATTACAAAATGGTAGCCAAACAATAATCATTTGCAGAAAAACAGCAGGGGAAAATATTAACTAAACTGGATTAGCTAGTACACAGATCCACAGAAGGACAGATTAATGTTTGTATCCTGAAGCACTCCTGCTTAAAATGGTTATTGGCGACTTAGACTGCTAAATAGAAATCATTGTGAACAGTAGCAGTGATGACCCAAGATACAGACATTATTTTGAAGCCCTTCTAGAACCGGTCTTTACATAGTGGACTACGGCCTCCATCATGAAAAATTAAACACAAGCTGCTCCCCTCCTAAACACTAACATGACACTTTTAATAGCATGGCTCACTCTGAGGCAGACTTCAAACAAATTCAAATGTTAGTCATTAGCAGGGCCACTGGAAAATGCGGCACAATTTTTCCACAATTTCTAATTTTCACCCTTCTCCGCACAAAATCTGCAATTTCTTGTAATTTCTTAGATTTGTGGAATTTTTGACTAAAATTGTATAAAAATATTTCACTTCTCAAGGAAATCTAATCAGATATGATTTAGTACACAGACTTGGATTTGACCAAAACAGTATAGTGTGAGGTGAGAAGGGGTCAAATGTGATTCTGCTTTCATGTGATTCCTTCCTGCTTTGGTTTCAAAATCCTCTGGTCATGCACATGTAGACTTGAACACTTTTAAAATCTGTGTGAAAGCAGACTGTTAGAGAACTTTTGCTGAGACAGAGACTGAAACAATAGGTGTGAGAAGAGTGCAAGTGCCCATTCACCTAAATGACACATTGACCACAATGCTTGTTTTTGAATGGTAGGGTAGATTTTCCTTGTATAAATACTTTCAATCTGAAAGGATTTTTGATTCAAATGTGTCAGGAGTTTGGATGACCTTGCTAATTATAAACTTGAATGTCCTTCTGAGGGGTTGGTGACAGTGATTCCTTACATGTCAGTCTGCCGCAACTGCATACTCACATACAAAACCTACAAAAGCAAACATTTCTGGAAAATTGCTGAAGAGGTTAAGTATAGTTAAACAGTTACCTTCAAATAGACAAAATAATTAGCATCAAGTAAAATCACTGCAAACCAAGTAGAACAAAAGTACCATGTATTGAAAACTATTGTATGATGTAATGAAAAGCTACTCTTATGATTTGATACTTTTATCTTGTGCTTTTAAAATGTACTTACAGTGCTGATTAAGAACAATAGTTATTTTAACAAAATAAACATTTTTCTTACTAGACCTTTATTAGGCACCCTGGTTATCTGTTTATTTTTTTCTTGCACCAAAGCAAATAGTTTAAACTGGCTTCATTATTTAACATCTAGAAACTGGCAAAATATGTTGTTTCAGGATGCATTCAGTATAGACTAATTGTAAATTACTGAATGAAATCAGATTAACACTGCATGACTTACATGTCTTGATTTTAGAAGATATGCTACATAATGATTAATTTGCAGTGCATTTCAAAACATGCACCTTTCTTCACATCAAAAGCATTTACAAGAGGCAATACATTTATCTAAACAATTTATGTGACCAATACATGCTGCAGCAAACAATAAAATATTTATTAGGGGCAGTGGGGATGTATAGTGAACCCCACAATTTCCACAATTTTTGCAAAAAAGTCCCTGCATTTTCGGGTAAAATGTTCCCCAATTTTCCAGTGGCCCTGGTCATTAGCTCACAGTTCTGTCAAATTGTACTGGATGACATTCTGTCAGGCATAAATTGCCAAGTGTTGACATTTGTCTTAATCCCTTCACAATTGATCTGTGATGAACTTACATGACAAAATCAGAGACACTGATTACTCTGCAATTAGGATAACTTGAGACACAAACACAAAATTAGGCAGTACTTGACCACCTGAAATATTTTGAATTTAAGCTGAAGTGTCACAGGCAGGCTACCCCTCCCCCAAAAAAAAACTAAAGTCACTGTGCTCTTCAGTGTTTCTCCCCAGCAGATTGAAGCTGCAGTGGGGGTTTGGAGGAAAGGAGCATAATAGCAACAAGCCCCTCCCATTCAGCAGTTTAAAAAAAATAAATAAAAATCAGCACCAACACAAAATGATATACTGCCTTTATTTAAATGTAGATTTACTTAAGGCAGGCCACATTATAACCATGAAATTACAAACTCTTACTGCCACATAGTGTACCTGGCCATTCTGTCATGTAGGATTGCCAATATCATTCTAACAAAAAAACAACAAGCAAATACTGCCTCATTTTGCACAAACTAAATGTAGTGGCAGATGAAACAGCTGCCAACCTCCACTCTACCCGCACAACCTAGCTGTCATCACAACCCATTTCTGACCCTCCCCATCCCCTCTCCTCATAGAGTGGACAAACCCACCACTTCACACAATCTACTGATTGCATCCACCTTGGACTTTATTCTGGCATTTTGCATTTATGCTGCTAGTCTGTATAACAAGGTTCAAATCCGACCAGATTGTGATTGTGTTGATTAAAAATTGTACAAACAATTGTAAGGTATCATTTACATCTTAATAACTGATGTATATAAATTATGTCAAGTGCAGCTCAAACAGAACTAAATTTATCTATGGCTAGTATATAAGCAATCAGTTTTATGAACTTAATTTAATAAAACCTGTATTTAAAATGACATTTTGATTATTGATGACCAGTAATGCATTCTTTTAGCCTTCCCTACAACATGCTGCACTGTGAGCTACTTTTGACTGTCACTAATGATAACTCAATGTTTTCTTTGCTAGTCTCACCTATCTATCCACCCCTCTTTCCCCAGCGGTGAACTTATACAACTATTTTTTTTCACAATTGCAGAGAGACAGTTTTACTGATTCAGTTAACAGACATTCTAATTTTGTTGCTACCCTGTGATAGTGGAATAAACAACACATGAGCATTAGCATACACCAAAACAGGTACCTTTGTGGAGCAAATCCTAGGTGAATCAAATATAACAGACACAATGGCCATTGTAACATTATCAATACAAGCATTAAACAATGTTGGGGCTAAAAAGGCAGCCTTGATTGACACACGCCTTTGAGAAATTCCATGGCACACTACCCCCAGCCCAGCACCTAGCTAGCAGATGTCAGTGCCCATGTCCTGCATCATTTGCCATTGTTTTGACCAATAAATGGAACTGAATGCAGTCGCAGAAAATTAACCCATGAATGTTGGTTCTTACCTCTGTCAGACGTAAATCCACAACACGGGACGCGATGCCTATCCAACAGTGAGTCAGCCAGCCCCTCGGTGCCTCAAGCTAGTCCTCGCTCGGCTCCTCGGTCTCTCTCTCTTCTCTCCACAGTGCCGGTGTGAAACTGTGCAACTACTGCTGTTCTTAGTGGCAGGCAGTGCAGCGGTTCTGATGCTCGGCTCACAGTCCACTAGCAGGCTTGCAGCTCTTTTCCAGTTCCAGTAATCCAGACTCCGACTCCCGATCCGAATCCCGAAATCTGCTGGCTCCACTCTGGCACAATGCGCTCTGGACTAGCAAGTCGACAAGAAACACGAGTCCCAAAGAACAGACTTCTCTACGGTTTTTTTCATGGCATTTAAAGGGCCCGCCTGATTCTGACCTGCCCACTGCCACGCCTCTTTTTCTTCAAGTGGACCTGATTAAGATGACTTGAGAGGACTAGCAAGACATTTTCTCAATCAGGTCCGATAGGGTGGGCTAGTAACATGCGCCACTAACAAAGACCCCGCCCCCAACCATACGAGGAAGATCAGCCGGACGGGAAAAGAACAAAAAGAATGCTAGGGAGACTAGAGATGCCTGCTACCCCTGCCGATCTCTGCAACACGCCATGCGGTTTGGCATTTTTTCCTGCAAGGGACGCACTTTCACCTGGGCAAGCAAGGGAGCCGCAGCTTAGGGCAGAGAGAGCCACATGCGGCTCGCGAGCCGCGGGTTGTCGACCTTTGCACTAGAGAATTGGCTATCCTGGACCTGGTACTCACAAACAGTGCCAGGCTGTCAGACATTGAAGTGGGGATCAATCTGGGAACCAGAGACCACAGGTCAGTCTGGCTCTTGATTAACAAAGCAGAGGACCCCTGTCACACCAAATTTAGGGTGCTCGATTTCAGAAAAGCAAATTTCCCAAAAATGAAGGAAAGCATTAAATCACTGCTGGTAATCAATACCACACAGAATGTGGGAGATGCCTGGATAAAACTGAAAAATGCTATAAATACAGTCACAGCACAATGCACAAAACAAATCAACAAGTCCAAAAAGTCAAAGAACCACTCTGGTTTTCCAAGGAAGTATCGACTATAACTAGAGAGAAACAGCTTTCAGAAAGCACAAGGAGACTAAATCAGAGAAGGGCAGAAGACTACAGTGTTAAACTCAGGAAGCCAGGAAAGAAATTAGAGCAGCAAGGCCCAGACAGAGGAAAAAACAGTGCAGGGAGTGAAGAGGAGGGACAAAATATGTTTTTAGATATACAGTATGCGGTAAAAAAGAAAGAGTAAGAGAGGAATAACCGAGCTGGCAAATAAGGAGAGACAGCTGGTGAAGAATCACGAGAACAAGGCAGAAGTCCTCAGCAAATTCTTCTGCTTGGACTTCACTCATTAAGATGTTGATAATGACCCAGAGCTACCCAAGACACATCACCACACCAGTAGAGTAGACACCAGCCTCTTTACAAAAGAAAACGTCCTTGAAGAGCTGTCTAAATTAAAGGTGGACAAGGCAATAGGGCCAGATGGAATACAACCTAGAGTTCTGAAGGAAGTTTGAGAGGAACTTGCCTCCCCACTAGCTGAACTATTCAACAAATCACTGGAATATGGCATAGTGCCTGAGGACTGGAGAAGGGCCACAGTTGTGCCACTGCACAAGAGTGGGAGCAGGGAGGCAGCAGACAACTATCGGCCTGTCAGCCTGACCTCAGTGGTGGGTAAAATAATAGAGTCATTGCTTAAAGAAAGGGTGGTGGAGTACCTGAAATTAGGTGGAATACTTGACCCAAGGCAGCATGGCTTCATGGTAGGATGCTTGTGCCAAACAAATGTGACAGAATTCTTCAACTGGATTACTAGAAAGGTGGACCAGGGTGCAGCTGTGGACGTAGTATACCTGAAGTTTAGCAAAGTCTTTGATACAGTTCCACACAGAAGACTAGCAATTAAACTGGATAAAGCAGTCGTCAGTCAGAAAGTTGACTGGATCAAAAGCTGGCTACAGGACACAGAGAGTTATGGTAAATGGCACCTTATGACAGGAAGGGAGAGTTGCTAGTAGTGTTCTGCAGGGATCAGTGCTTGGCCTGATCCTCTTCAACATATTCATCAGCGACATCACTGATGGACTGCAAGGGAAGGTCTGCCTGTCTGCAGATGATACAAAACTCTGCAACAGGGTGGACACACAGGAAGGAGTCTCGGGTATGGAGGCAGATCTCAGAAAGCTGGAGGAATGGTCCAGGAACTGGCAGTTGAGATTCAATGACAAAAGTGTAAGGTAATGTAGTTGGGTAATAAGAACCCAGGAAATATATATGTCCTAGTTGGTCAGCAATTGGAAGAGACAAAGCTAGAAAGGGATCTGGGTGTTATGATATCAGACAATTTAAAGGTAGGTAAGCAATGCGAAAAAGCAGCACTAAAAGCAAGCAGCATCTTTGGATGCATAGGTATAGGTACTACCAACAGAAAATGTGAGGTAATTGTCCACTCTATAGGTCCTTGGTGAGGCCACACTTAGAGTACTGTGTGCAGTTCTGGAGGCCTCATCTAAAAAAGAATATAGACCATCTGGAATCCCTGCAGAGCAGAGCCACCAAAAAAGCACAGAGTCCGCACCATGAACCTTGTGAAGCTAGGCTCACACAACTTAATCTATTCTCCCTAGAGCAGAGAAGGAATAGAGGGGACATGATAGAAACATTTAAATTTGTTAAAGGGATAAATGCAGTACAAACTGGAAACCTCTTCCAGGAGAATAGGACTGCACGTACAAGGGGGGCATAACTTGCAACTGATAGGTGGGAAGTTCAGAACCAATGGTAGGAAGTACTTTTTCACAGAGAGGGTTGTGGACCCTAGGCACAGCCTGCCACATGATGTGGTGGCAGCAGAGACAGTCGGGCAATTCATAGTCAGTGTAGTCACCTCTGCAAGATCAGTAGATAAGGGGAAGGTAAACATCTTGGGTAAACTAGGGTAGACTAGATGAACCACACGGTCTCCTTCGGCCGGCAAATTCCTATGTTCTTATATTATGGGGCATTACTAAAAAGAGTGCTAACTCAGCCTGTCTCTGAATTAGGATTACAAAATCAGCAGGTTGAAAATGTCTGCCAATCCAGTCTGTTTTCTTTTCAGAGAGAACTGGGGGCAGCAAGTAGGACATTTAATTCCAATCAGAAACATCAGAACACAGAATTTTAGCAAGTATGGGTTTTAATTTGGACGATGCAAAGGCAGGAAATGAATACAATTAATGAAAAATGTCACTGTTAAACTAAATTATTTTACAGTGAAAATTGCAAGTTCTACAGTATATTCTGAATAGTATCTGGAATTGTCAGAATTGGGCAATTTTAAACCACCACAATTGGGATAATTCCATATCTGGAAAACACTGGCCCTATAGATCAGTGTTTCAGGACAGTGAGACTGCAACTAAAATGTGGTCTCAGAAAATTTCAGAAATCTGTAAAGGCAGTTATATAAATCAAAGTACTATGTTACCGGTAGTACATTCTGATGTACAGTTGGCAAAGGCAGACCAACCAGCTAACACAGTGGTAGAGCAACTGCTTGCAATCTAGATGACCTGGGTTCATCCTCCAAGTCCAAGACATCTGGTGCCGACTGGCGAGATGGGGTTCAGACATCTATCTGAACACCTCCTGCTTCAGGGAGGAGGCACCTCTTTCTGCTGCATGGCTGCCCAGGTGACCATGGTGGGAGGGTGTGTGAGGATAGAATTAAGTGGTCCCTCTGAGTGGCCTTGTGTTGGCATGTACCAGCTACCCTGGTGAGTGACACAGAGATGTCACACATCCAGAGTAGGATCCAGGAGGAGTTCCACTGAACGGATGGGGCTCATGCACCCTTCCAACAGCCCTGATACAGTAGGTGTTCTGCTGGGTCACTTTTTAGGACTATGACCTGGAGAGGAATAAGGGTGGGTTTAGGGGGAAATACCCTAGCAGCACCTGTCAGATGAAGCTGCCCGCCTCCCACACCACAGCAGGTTTATTTCAACTCCTCCTGAACCATGTTAGCTCCTCCTCCCAAGCCTCGACCATCAAGTGAAGTATCCTCCTCCTTGGCTGGGGCCAGTGGGTCCCACACACAGGGACAAGTTTTGTGTTATGGCCAGGGTTTCCAGAGATGATGTTAAGCAAAAGCAGATGATGGATTGTAACACCAGAGGACTCCTACTGTGGAAGGAATTAGGTAGGTGGAACGAGGACCTGGCAGCTAGTGATGAAAAATGGGGGAAAAGTAGAAAGTAAAAAAAACAAAATCGACAAAGGCAGCAATTGTGCTGACAAACAAGAACTTAAAATCTTTATATGAAATAGAAATATTTTCTCCAAGAACTCAGTACATTTTTAATACAATGCATTATTGTACAACTTCAGTTGACATGTCTCCTTGTGGGAAACTGTACAAAACAGAACTATTATGTACAGTACACAGATATTCAGAATAAAATAAAGGTTAACAGTATAAAATATATTCAAATATTACAGTGGGCAATACTTCCCACACTGGCAACTGGGTTTGTATCCTGAGCCCAAGGCACTGACATAGACCTGCAGGAGTATCAAGCATTAAAGAGGATACTCTGGTCATCCAGTGAGGGGAAGATAGCAACACCTGCTTTAATACTGCCAAGTAGTATACTGTAGCTATGGTAATCTACAATATGTCTGAAGGTTGTTTCCTTCCAATAGGGAACACATCGGGCCTCCTGTGTAGGAGTTCTGAGTGCTAGATCTCTTGTTAGCTGTTCTAGTTCTGGAGTGTTATCCTTTCAACCATGTATGCATTTTTATTAAAAGTAGTAACAACAGAGATTCAGGGCAGTATATTTAGACCAGATCCATCTGACTGCAGTTTCAAAGTGGACTTCTGTCTACACTATTAGACCATCTATTTGATCAATGGTTTTAAAGGCCAAAATATGGGAGGCCGCAAAGTGCGGTCACCAAGATGTGCTGGTGGACACACAGCATTTGTTTGTCAAATTAACCTGCAATACTTAAGCAATAAGGCACAACAGAGTATCTGTTATTGTGTAATAACATCACTCCTGGGGTGAGTTGAAGCACAAGGCGAAGCCGAGTGCTTCCACCATCCCATAAGTGACGTTATTACACAATAACACACACACCCTGGAGTGTCGTGTTGCTATTATACAATGGTTCATTTGTTAATTTTAGAAAAAAAGGGAAAAAAATATATATTTTTCCATTTTTCATTTGATTTTTTGTGGGTGTTTAAAAAAAAAGTCTGAAATATTTCTTCTACCACAAGGTGGAGCTGTTGCCAGAATAATGTTGCCCGCTGAGTCCCAAAAGCTTTTTCTTGTTTTATGCTGTGCTGTGTGTTTTATCAGTTTCCCCCCTGCCCTTGTCAGTCACAAACCAGTGAAAGGCAACTGAAGGGGAGAGTTTTTGATATTTGGAGTTTCTTTTGTGTGTTTTTAAATTGAGACCATTTTTTTTCCGGCTTTCTGCAACTGTACAGTGCAAGTTTAAAAAGTGGGTATGTGCTGACACGATCTCAGTGGCAACCAAGAGAAGGAAGAGCCGTTTCTGTTACTTTTTGTTTTATTTTGTTTTAAAATGAATTATTTTGAAAGTTGAACATGATGTTGGGCAAATGGGCGGTCAACTGCAAGGGTCCCTGAGGTGGGGTGTAAATGTCGATGCGGGTGCCAACGATGGAGCCTAATGGAGCATCAGTTACTGGTATAACTTGCTGTTTTACACAGCTGCAGGCAATCTTGAAGTCAGGTATACTGTTAAAACAAAACAAAACATAAAAAGACAGGGTTTGTGTTTGGGGCCAGTGTGTGATGTGCTGAATGGGAGTTTTTTTGTAACTCTTCTTCACCCACCTTCTGGGGCATCTCTCAGGTTCCCTCTCTCAACCTGGAGCTCCTGACCGCCCACCTGAACCGCAGGTCCCCCAACTTCTGAATCGGTATCAGGACTCCAGTCTCTCCTGGGCCCCTTGGAGAGGCCTGGAGTCCCCAGAGGGTAGAGTCGGGGGGTGTGGCTGGCGTTGGGCGTGTGGGCCTCGGCCTCTGGAGTTCACCGCCACCTCACCCAGTCAACAGGGTTTTTTCCTTGTTTCACCCTCGACCCCACCAATCTTAGATGTGCAATGGCGTCTGGTGACGCCCGCCGCAGCTCCACCCCACTACTTGCTGCCCTGACGTGCGCAGTGCCTCCGGTCTCCACTGGGGGCTGCAGCAGTGCTGGGTAAGCCTGGATCCCTCCCAGAGAGAGGAGAGCTGTCCTCCGACACTTGATTCCTCTCTCCCTGCCAACCCCCAACGGCGCGGCTGATTCCCCGAATCTGGGCGCCGCATAGCACGAGGTGTGGTGTCCAGTGCCTCAACCTTCAGCACCACCGGGCTGGCCTGGATGGGAAGTTTTATGTTGTAAACCTACATTAGAGTGGGGAGAAGGGGGCTTCAGTTCGGTCACAGCAGCAGTAACTTCTGAGGGGAGACAGGATTTCACAGTCTGTCATGCAGTCATGTGTGTGCCTGAACTTTTGTACAGTGAGGTTATTGTGTAATAACATTACTGTTCCAGGCACACACTGACCAATCTGAGGAAGGACATTTCTTTGCCATTGTATAATAAAGGAATAATGCGACAGGGGTGTGTCGTGCTGGGATAACGTCCGCTTGGGGTGATTATGCACAAGGCCGCAGGCCGAGTGCGACTAATCACCCTAGAAGTGACGTTATCCCAGCACGACACACACCCTGGAGTGCATTATTCCTATTATACAATTGCTTTTGTGTTAAAAAGAAAGAAAAGAAAAAGAAAAAGACTTTTAAAAGTACATTTTTTCGGTGTTTTTTCTAATGTGTAGGTTTACTTTTTGAAAAAATAGTGCCTAACTCCTGGCCAGTAGGGGGAGCTCCTGTTATGTAACTGTGGCTATAGACACTCGAGTCCTCACAGATACCTTTCTGTGGTGTTGTTTTTGTCTGCTCTGTTTATTCGGTGTAAGCCACGGTTTTTAATGTTTTCATCTGTGTCCTGTCTATTTTTACTCTTCCTGCTGTTGCTTCCAGGAAATGTGACTTGGTCTTGGCCCTGGCACTCCGGCAAATGTGACTTCGCTCCATTGGTCCCCCCACCCCTAGAATCATGGCTGTTGGAATGGCTCAACACCATGGACTGTAAGCGACAGTGTCGTTCTCTCGGTGGAAGTGACCAATGGAAAACAATGATCAGGTAACTTTCTGTGAAGCACGTGTTGCACGTGCTCACTAGGTGTCTGTCAGTGGGGACCTGGGCGTAAGTGGGAGAGAATGCCACTAAACTGATGAAGTGATGGGTTTACATGTGGCAGCAAGAAGTGTGGAGACCAGAGAGGCAGTTGGGTGCTTGATTCAGAAGCCAATGTGATGGCTTTTACTGTAGATTTGTTTTGTTAAAAAAAAAAAAACACTTTTGTTGTGCTGACGCCAGAGTGGGAGACTGCCAGTACAGTGAGCAGGAGAGTGCTGTGAGGCTAATCACAAAGTCAGCTTTCATGTAGCTCTTTTTTATCGTAAGAAAAGTAAGTTTTGGTGGAATCTGTGATGGTGATGGGTGCCATTTTGGTTGTTTGCTGTGGGCAGGATGAATTTATACTTAGCATTGCTACATGAGGTGCAGGCAAGTTGGTGATGGCTTGTGCAGTGATTTATTTTCTCATTCCATTCGGTCTTGTGGGTGCGTGGACTAGATCCATGATGTTATGCCAGGATAACATCATGAGTCCAGCCCAAGACTGACCAATCAGAGTCCAGGAGTTTTCCTTGCCATTGTATAATTCCCATTATGAACTGAGGGCGTAAATGGAGAATCTGATTGGCAGAGTGTTTTGAAGCCATGGTGATATCAGGCTACATCATCACGGCTTCAAAAAGTTCAGCACCAAGCCTTCTTGCTCTGTTCTGTGTGAGAACTATTTTTTCAAAATGTACTCCTACATCACCCAAAAACTTGTTCATAAAATGTTTAAAAACCTGTTTGTTTTATTTTTTTTATTTATGAAAATTCAAACTCAGTTCATAATAGCAATAAGTCACTCCAGGGTGTGGTATATCATGGGATATTGTCACTTCTCGGGTCGTTGGATGCTCTTCGGCTGCGGTCTCTTGCCCAACCAACTGAGGCGTGACGATATCCCATGATATACCACACCCTGTCTTGCCTTATTGCTTAATTATACAATGACAAGAAAATTTCCTGTATTCTGATTAGTCAGTGGGTGCCTGGAACAATGATATTATTTCACAATAACATCACTTTATGAAGTCCAGGCACACACATGACATAGAACATACAGAAATCACCCACAGCTCCGATTACCGCCACTATAAACTGCTTTAGTCAGGATGTCTGTGGCATGTAGTAAGCAAATCAAGATGACTCCACCCCCACACACACACACTCTTCATCCCTTGGTACTCTTGTTTTTCTCCAAACACATTCTTATAAGTAGCAGTATTCATTTAATTTTTCAAATGTAGCAGTTCAGCTTCTGTGAAGGAGTGACCAACGACGGCAGTGGTGCTTCTTTTTTTTTTTTTGTTATTTTCTTCTTTATTTGAATTTACTTACAGTACATTCCATTCGATTGTGTCCATACAATAGTAAAATTAGGAATCAAGAATGGGTACTCAGAGTGCTCCTACATGCATTAGAGCAGTTAATGTTCAGGTAAGTCATTAAAATATAGCTCCAACGTAATTCTCCATCATAATTATTTGTCCATAAGGGCCCAGGAGGTTCAGGGGACCCAACTCCTGATGTGCTTAATTTCAAGCCAAATACTAAAGCAGGTCCTAGATGTCAGAGAAAAGATTAGGCATTCCAATATCATTAATGACGAACAATATACTATAGTTCATAATAAGCCTAAGGTACCCAAACCTCAAAGTTGGGGGGCCCTAGCCCGCATAAACCAAACCTACAATGTAAAATTAAGGGATGGGGGCAGCAGGTGAGGGGAGGAGAGAGGAGGAGAAAAGTTTATTAGACTATGGGACGAATGTTGGGTCTTTAAGCATATAATACAGAAGCTATTTATTCCATCTAGATTTGAATTTTTCTTCTCTATCATTTAATCTATATGTTAATTTTTCCATCAGATAGATTTGCTTGGTTATGGACCACCAGTCCCGGAGAGTTGGGATGTCAGGGGTCAACCAGGCTTTGATGATGGCTTTTTTCCCCCTGCTAACAAAAGAATGGCTAAAAGGTAATGGGCGCCCTGGTCTCCGAGGCCTTCGGGGAGAATTAAGAGGATAAATACCTGCGGGGTCAACTGGAAAGGCCTATCAAAGATCTCTTGGAGCTCCAACTGTAAAGCTTGAATAAATGGAAACAGCTTAGGGCACGCATACATTACATATGTGAGATGAGCCTTACCCTCACCACAAGTGATGCAGCCAGCAGGCAGCTGAGCATCCTGGGGTGTAGTGACTAGTGACTTCAGGTGTATAGAAGCATCGAACGAGGAATTTCCAAGAGTACTCTCGCCATTGGTGAGCTAGATATGCGTGACAGCTGCCAGCAAGCTTGTTCCCACTGTTTTATTTCTATGGGTATACCCAGTTCATGCTGCCATTTTTCACAGGTATCAACCAGATTTGCCAAGGGAGAAGATATCAGGGCTCGATAAAGGACTGATATCAGGTGTCTCTGATTTGGGGAGGTAAACAAAGACTGTATACTAGCAATCAAAGGAGGCCAGAGTTCAGGACTACGCACTGTGGCCAGTAATGACCCGTAGTAGTGTCTTAACTGTAAATACCTATAATGGTGGGAGTTGGGCAAGTTGAATTTTGTCTGTATTTCCTGAAATGACCACAATTTCCCTCCAGTTATGATTTGGAACAGGTAACTTAGGCCATACCTCGACCATTAATGAAAAGTATGGTCCAGTCTCCCGGGCTGAAAATCTGGGAGTACTGCAATTGGGCAAATTAATGGAATAAAGGGGGAAATAGAGAATTGCCTCCTGACCTGATACCAGGTGGTCACTCTATGCTGTAACTCTATGGGCAGATTCTGGAAGTCTAATGTGTGTCTTGTCCCATGGTATGATATGGCAAAGTATTCCAGATCTGGAGTAACTGCCAGTTCAAACTCTGCCCAATGCATTTCGGTTTCTAATAGCTGTCTAGCCAATGCATGAAGGAGGTGCACAGCTTGGTAATACCGATAAAGGTTGGGGAGGGATAGTCCTCCAAGGCCTCTTGGTTTAGTAAGGAGTTTCAGCCTAACCCTTGGCCTGCGGCCTTCCCAGATAAAGTGAGATATCGCCCTGTCCCATTCCAGGAATACAGATCAGGGAAGGACAATGGGGATATTGTTAAAGAGGTACAAAGCTCTGGGCAAAGTCACCATTCGGATGAGCTCTATCTTCCTAGAAAGGCTCAGTGGGAGTGTACTACTCCAATTGGCTAGGTCTTCCTTAAGACGTGTGGTAAAGGGGATATAGTTCTGCCTATAGGCATCACTCAAATCCTAGTTAAATTTATCCTAAATATAAGTGGGTGCTTCTTGAAACAAACAGCCGTGCACTACTTATCGTGGTAGCTCACTATAGTTCAACCTCCATGTTTGTTCACCATATAACTAAAGGTTTTCTTCAAAAACCTGAATTCTGACCAGCTTTGCAGGGAGCAGAAGTTAAAGAAATGGCATACTGAGACAGCAAGCGAGCAGTATTTCAAAGCCTGAGCAGCCAGTTGTTGGCTTCATGGACCACTCACTCAGCACATCAACTAAAGAAGAAACACTAGTGTGGGCACAAGAAAATAAAAGTAAAAAAAAAAAAAAGACACCAGAGTGAGGAATTTACCTGGTGGAGTGAAAACAGGCAGAGAGCAACAGATCAGTGGAAGAGAGTGGCCACTTACAAACCCACAAACAGAGACAGAGGGACCTACAGAGAATACAAAGCAAATGTGTACCAGCAGCACCCTGCTGGACAAAAGGAAAACTAGGATTCTTTTTTAATAGGTATATCTACCTAAGAAAATATATATTTTCATTTTATTGTTCTTTTTCTATAAAGAGCCATTGTATAATAGCAATAAGGCACTCCAGGGTGTGTGTTATTATGTAATAACATCACTTCTTGGGTGTTGAATGTACTCAGCCTGCGGTCTCGTACTTCAACCACCCGAGGCATGAAGTTATTACACAATAACACACACACCCTGTCATGTCTTATTGCTTAATCATTAACCTCCCAATGTGAAGAACACATAAAATTAAGTAATGCTGCTTTAAAAATATTTTAATGAGCATCAGTGGGGGATTGTTGCTGCCAGTATAATATGATTCACATTAGATAGATAGAAAGATAGATAAGATAGCTAGAGAGATAGATAGATAGATAGATAGATAGATAGATAGATAGATAGATAGATAGATAGATAGATTGACAGACAGACAGAGAGACAGACAGGTAAGGACAGATATAAAATATTGCTAGGTTCCAAAACATTGGAGGGTAGCAGGTGTAGTCCTGCTCTACAAGGTAGGAGGCAAGAGCAACAGGAGACTACAGACCCATAGCAGGTAAACTAATGGAGGCACTAATCAAAGAGGACCTAGTGGCCCACCTAGAGAGAAATCGGCTCCAGGATAGTAAGCAGCACAGGTTTAGGGCACAGAGGGCTTGTCAGGTCAACCTGATAGTATTCTTTGGTTGGTAACTAGGGCAGTGGGCAAGTAACACAGTGGTTGCTCTACTTCAGCTTCAGCAAGATGTTGGTCCACACAGTAGGTTGCTGAAGAAGTTAGAGGATCTGGAAACAGCAAAGGATTGAGTTGGATGGGTGGGAAATTGGCTAAAGGGGAGATAGCAGACAGTGGTGGTTAATGGGGTCAAATCAGGGAATAGGAGGTCCCGAGTGGGGTGCCACATGGTTCAGGCCTGAGGCTGATCCTTTTCAATATTTCATTGGTGACATAGGAGAAGTAATAAAAAGGCAAGATGTGTAAGCTCTGTGGTATGGTAGACAGCAAGGAAGGGGTTAGGGAGCTGCAGAGAGACATGAAATGATTTGAGAGGGGGTCCAAAGTTTGGCCATTAAAATTCAGTGCCAAAAGTACAAGGTGATGTACATAGAGAACAGAAACCCAGGTAGGAATATTGCATGGAAGGGTTAAGCTGCACACTGCCACTGAGGAGAAGTCATGGGAGTCAGGGGGTGTGTTCAGGGTGTTAAAACACCCCCCGAAATGACCTCTTACATTTTATTTTAAGGGGAGAGATATCTGTATTTCCACAGCATGGACTCAATGCGCGCGATCGATTCCTGAGTCCTGGCTGGCTAGATTCTGACTGAAAAATCTGGGAGTGAGACTGGGAGCAGCAAGCAGCGTGGGTAGTCGATAGCATGAGGATGAGGAGGCTGGCTGGCAGGGCAGGCTGGCACTCCATGAAGGGTTGGTCCAGCTCAAATCTGCTCCTCCTCTCAACAGCAGCCAATGAAAAGGTGCATCTAGAATTTGATGGCTTGGTGCTTTGAAGGCGCACCGGTGCATGCACTGCTGCATCACCTTCATGATGACGTACAGCACAGCCAGGAGAGGAGTGAGAGGAGGATTGTTGTGTGAGCATTGCCGCTGGAAAATACTTGAGGAGCCCCTCAGCCCCAGCAGGATTTTAGTGGAGTGGAGATGTGAGGAGAGGAGATGAATAGGAGGAGTCAGGACAGGAGTTGTTGTTTCTGACCTCTGTCAGTCCTGATAATCAGTCAGAAGAACAGATTCTTGGTGCTGCTGGCCCAGAGGAGATAGTCTGAACCCCAGAGTCCAAGTTCTGTTGCATTTGTGGCTCCAGTTGCAAGATCATGTGGACGGCCTTCTCGGGAGTCGATCCGAAGACAAACCGAATGAGCTAGGTGCCTGGAGAAAGCCAGAGAGTTGATTCTTGGTTGCCATGTTGGCTGCCCACTTTGCTTGCCTCAGCAGTTGGAAGGAATCTGGATTGAGTCGAGTGCCACTCTATGAGGTAGGTCAGACCTGGCTGGAGACTGATGTACTTTTTTTCTGGTGTGTGGAAGTTAAGAAGAGAAAGCCTGTTCCCTGGCTGTGGTTATAGTTTTCTTACACTTTTCACTTTTCCATTTAATGGTGACTGCTGAGGATTGCACAAAATGGGTGCTTTTTAGAGGTGCCATTGCACTATCCTGTAACAGTACTATACACAAAAGCTACACATGTTGGGGGGGAGGTCCACACTGTGACACTGGTGCGATGCAAATCCTTTGTCCAAATATAACCCGCTGTAACTGGTATTTACACCCACTAACACTCTGGTGTGAGCATGCAGCCTGGTCACAAGGCATTGTGCTAGGTACATGGTGCAATGCTATGCCACCAGTTCATATCATTGGGCAAACAAACAGCATGCCAGAAGTGTCATCCTCCATAACTCATGCATGTTTTATGTCCTAGTTTCCTAGTTGTCTCTCACCCCCCCCCATGAACTGCTGTGAGTTCCCTCTTGTGTTCCAGTGGGACCACCATCCAGTTCCACTGATCTGTCCAGTCTTGTTGTCAAGGGTTGCCCCTCCCTAGCCCCAGTGTTGTCTTTCACTAGGTGGTATAGTGGTCCCTAGGGTGGTGCAAGTACTGTTCCTACTTGTGAACATTTAGTGTGCATTCGTACTTGGGACCAGAAGATGCTTGGTCTTCAGTCATTAAAAGTGGTTTTGAGAATCAATAGTGGAAACACCTTTTAACTCCTTTATCCATCCCCTTGGACCTAGTAGAGTATGTACAGCCCACTACACCCCAGCACCTGTCACTAGCCCAACAGATGGTCCTCCTGCCATTGCTGATCCTCTGCAGTTATTACATCTCTGCACATTCTCCTGAAAACTGGCTGTGACCAGTGTTATAGAACCTGGACTGCATGTATGACCTGATAGGGCTGCCATGAATGCACTGAGTCTGACTGAAATGAGGTGTACACCTTGTCTGAAGTGTGCAGGCAAAGTATGCCTCAGATGCACATTATAAAAACCTAACAATAATTACAAGGCTCCTCAAAAGCAGACTTATACTAATATATACCTTATCTGTGACTTACAAACTTACCTTTGAGTTATTAAGAGGAAAGCAATCCTTTCTCGCTCTATAGGGACACCAGTGACAGGTCTGATGAGAACTCCCTTGTGCTACAGTATTTCCTGATTCTTTTCTGTCGGTTGATCTTATAACAAAATGATCTCAGGCTGCAGCTGAAACTATTAACAATTACTTGGGCAATGCTTGCACAAAAAGCAATTTTTTTAGAGTAAGACAAGTCCTTGTTTAATTTATCAGTTTTTCATATTACATAAAGTGGCAAGATGTTACTAGAGTGTGCAAGAGTGTGCCCTTGTGCATATTTGTATGTGTGTATGTGGGTAGGATTGGAGTTCCTGTAACTCAATGGTATATTTCTTGTCCTTTTAGAGATAAATGTATAAAACAATGTCAGATGAATGCTTTTCCTATGGACACTGTTCCATTTATCTATTAAATGCTAGAATTTGGGGGCTGGCCCAGTGGTGCACAAGACTGAAGCATTTACATCTCACCTGCTGTCACACTGTTGACCTGGGTTCCGTAATGACCCCAGGTTGTTAGGGGGAGGGTGGGGGAAAGGATTAAGGGTCCCAGGGATTGCTCTCCTCCCCAGGGAAGGGTTGTCCAAGCGGTCTTGGGCTTTGACTGCCACTGGGTGGAGAACCGAGAGTAGCACAGGCTCCAAGAAGGTTTTGAAGAGGGAAAGCTGCAGTTCTGCAGTGTGTACATGCCTCCACCTGCATGAACCACTGTGCCACTGCAGCCAGGCAGGGACTTGGGAGAAAAATGGAAAATGGAAGGTGGGCAGGCTTAATGAAGCTCCACTCAATCTCCCTTGGCTGCACTGCCACTTGGTCCCTGGAGAACTTCTGGACTGTGGTCTGAGGGGGGATGGCCCTCCCTCCTTTGGCCACAGTAACTGGTCATGGGGAAAGCAGTGACAGGGTTGAACAGCTGCCCATCTGGCCTATGGAGTATAAAAAACTTTATGGCAAAAAATGCTAGAATTTTTTGTCTTGATGTTATAATCAAACTGGGTTGTGAGGGGGAAGGGGAAGGGAACACAGTTCCACTTGTTAAGATACTTTTTAAAGTTCACTTTAAAAAATTATATTATACTTTTTAAAGTTCACTATAAAAAGTATATTTTTTACACCTACATATTACATATTAATGTACGCATCTCAACAGCACCTCATTGAAGTCTCCTAAATTAGCATTTTTATAGCTATTTACCAGCTTTTTAGTGAGGGGGATAAAAGATTCCTTTGTGAGGAAGCTTAGTGCCGCAATACTTACCTGTAGATTTGATCATTTTTGTCTGCCCGTGTCCATAGGGAAGGGATTGTATTTTTGTACAGAGGCCACCAAGTCAATTCCTTCTATTCCTAGTCTCCACCCGCCTCGTTTGTAGCAGCATACACTTGACATATACACAGAGTGTGGACCGCCCTAATACAGTCAATGGCATGAAATTGTAGCAGATTCCTATATGTTAGTTAGTAATTGGTAGGTAATATTGTATAGGAATCTGCAGTACAATTTCATCCCATTGACTGTAATGGGGTGGGCGGTCCCACATCTCCCTGTGTATACATCAGAGCGTATGACAGCATGGGGTGGAGCAAGCACCAGGAATGGAAGAGATCAGCTCGGCGCGGTCCCTCAGGCAAAATACAATCCCTTCTCATGGACACGGGCAGACAAAATGATCGCTTCCACATTAGGTGGTTTTTCACTGCACTAAGTTCCTCACAAAGGAAGCAAAGCAGAACATTGGCAAATTGCTTTAAATACACACTGAATACACCTCTCAACACATAGAAACATGAAAATTGTTGGCATCTTGAGTACCCAGTCCTACCTATCTGGCAAACATTTTTAGATGACCACATCAAGTACACCTCCTGACTTCACCTCTCTGCTGGTTTACACCTCATTGGGGTAACCTAATTAGCTGTTTTAGACCCATAAGACCATCATAGGGCTGATTCCTCCTTCCACTTGGCTAAGATACAGATGAGGCACACAGATGGCCCTGAAAAGAACAAATCACGTATTGTCATCTTTTGTTTTCAGCCTTTGCAGATTGTGTGAGAGGCCACTTGGCACCATGCGCTCCTGCTTAAAACAGAACCAGTCTAAATTCTTTCATGGCGATTTGCATATACTGACCATGATGTTTTGCATTATTAGGTAGGTGTGAGTTTGCAATTCTTTGAAACCTGGCTTTGTTGCCAACTCTCTTTCTGAGTAACACTTGCCTTAGGGCTTTTGTGCTGAAGTTCTTGGTCTTTATGTTGATTACAAACCTATATTTACCAGTCCTAGGGTTTCACAATATGATTTCCCAATAAAAATGTTATGGGTTTGGGTGTGTACTGTGTTTGCTTTGAATCAGTTAAACAGAATTCTCTCTGCCTCCAAAAATCCTACAAAATTTGGAAAACCATCAAGGACTTGTCTGGTCACACGTCCGGTGGCTCATTACCTGATGAAATCTCCTTAAACAATAACACCATTAGTGACAGACTGGAAGTTCTGGATGCCTTCAATAATCACTTTATGACCGCAGGCTTAGCCTTCGACAATTCCCCTGTGAATCTGATATGCTCTCAGGTGGATAATCAAGGTGCAGATCTTAGAGTCACCGATTCAGTCTTCTCCTTGCGTCCTACTACTCTGAAAGAAGTTGAAGACCTACTGCTAAAACTGGATGTAAAAAAAAAAAGTGCTGGTGCGGATACCCTCGACCCATATTTTTTGAAGGTGGCCATCCATGTGTTAGCCGTGCCCATAACCCATTTATTTAACCTATCATTAACTCAAGGATCCATTCCTTCAATATGGAAAACAGCGCACATCATACCCCTGTTCAAGTCCGGAAATCCCTGTGATCTAAATAATTACAGACCAATTTCGATTCTCCCGGTCTTGTCAAAATTGCTGGAAAAAGTCATAAGTAACCAGCTGAGGCAGTATCTAGAAGCTAATAATCCAGTCCAATCAGGATTTAGAACTAAACATAGCACCATCACAGCACTTGCCAAAGTGACTAATGACTGGCAAAGAGAGCTAGACAACAGAAATTACACCTGCGCCGTATTCTTGGACCTGAGCAAGGCCTTCAACACTGTCGACCATTCTCTGCTACTCTCTTCCCTGACCTCACTAGGTGCTGACCCATTATCTTTACAGTGGTTCAACAACTACCACTCTGATCGTTTCCAGCAGGTGAAAGCGGAAGGAGATTTCTCAACTCTCAAACCTCTCCTAAGAGGTGTTCCCCAGGGTTCTATATGAGAACCGATCTTATTTGTAATATACATCAACAATATCAATGAAATCGTAACTAAGGCCAACATTCATCTGTTTGCAAATGACACAGTTCTTTAGTAAGCCACCCGTCATTACAATCTGCATGTAATGACCTTCAATCTGAGTTCAACCTGCTGCAGCACCAACTCCTAAACAAAAAACTATTACTTAACGCCAAGAAAACAAAAGCAATGCTCTTTTCTCCCTCTGGTCAAATGGTAAATTCAGCCCTATCAGATCCTGTGCTGCAGATTACTACAGTTCTTGGTGAGAAGTTGGAATTTGTCCCTAAATTCAAATACCTGGGAGTATGGCTGGACTATAGGCTCTTCTTTATAGAGCACATTGAAGAATTACTCAAAAAATTATGACAGAGACTTGGCCTGTTCTTTAGGATAGCCTGCTTCTTAACTAGAGATGCCAAACTATAGCTGGTACAATCAACCTTTCTATCCTTGATAGATTATGCTGACATCCTCTACAGTCACTGTCCCATTTCCTACCTCACCAGACTTGACACATTATACCAAAGAGCTTTGAGGTTCATCACAGGCCTGCCTTATTCCACTCACCACTGTTCCTATATCAATCAGTGGGTGGAGTTCTCTCAATTCAGGCGTGATAAAATGCAGCCTTATGGACCCTGGAGCCATCTCCAAAAACTGCCCCAATACATTACAAACTGTCTTCCTATAAAACCAATAGGCAATTACGCCCTGAGAAGTTGCAAATCTCTCCTACTGATGGTTCCCAAAGTTAACTCTCGCTTTGGCAGGGCTGCTATAAGCTTTACACTGTCCTCCTTGTGGAATAAATTGCAAAAAAAACTGAAACTGAGGTCACCCATCGGCATCTCATCTTTCAAGCTCTTATATTCACGTCTCAGAAATGATCAGTGCATTTGTTTCCCATGACCATGAATTGTCATCATGCTAACCTGTACCATTTAACCATGAACAAATTACTTCTAGTGCTTGTCTCCTCCTTGGCCCTGGTCTGTCATCATGCTTTCATGTAACACCTTAATGCCTCTGTCCTCCCTTTGATACTGCTCTATCTTCCCGCTTTCTCCACCCTTCTTTTCACAACTCTATACTGCACTCATCCACAATCTACACGCAATCATACTATAAAAGTCCTAACTCCCCTCTTCCTCTCGCCATAGGCCCCCACTGCTGCATCAGTTCTACCAACCTATCCTTGGGACTTCGCTTCTCACAATGTTTATCCTTCACTTACATATTACATACCCCTCCTGGTACCCCATCTGCCATTAGTTGGTGGTTCTCCAAGCCACTTTCATGGCTAGTACTAGTGACTGCCCTGGTAAATGAACTAACTGGTACTTCTGTACAGAGAACATGGTTTATATACAGTTGCATGGTTCAATGGTGGACCTGCCCCCTTGTATTTGAACCTCCTCTGTTATGGCTTGCCTTATCTTCCTTTTATCATTTGACTCCCCTATTACTGCACCATTGTGTTTATGTTTATATACTTATTTACATGTATTTATATGTTTTTATGATGGATGTTACCCGACCCTGTTCTAACCAGGTCCATCTTGTAAAAGAGCTCTGCTCAATGATGTTCGCTTGGATAAATAAAGATTTTGATTGATTGATTGATTGAGAATTAGAGTCATGCCAGCTCCATGGCGCCGAGTGAAGGGGTTCACTTGGCACGCTGGTATCCCGGGTTCAGCCGCGATCCCTTGTGTCAGGAGCAGAGACTGGCAGGTAGATAATCTAGAGCATCCATTGGATGCTTCCCTACCATGTTTGGGCAGGGGCTCAGCACCTGGCAGCAGATTGGGCAACAAGCATGGAGCATGCAGCCTTGACAAACCCTGCATGCCACCCCAGGTCACCACCCCACGTAGGACCAATCAGGGTTGTGTGTGGCAGGTCAGAAAAATGAAAAAGCCCCTGACTGACCAGATGATGGCAACTGGTCCTCAGTGCCACAGTAGCCTGGGATAGCCCCATGCTGACCCCTACTGACCACGGGCTAACTGGATTTGCCTATGGGCATGTCTACCCTGGAAGGGGGACCCGTCCTGATGAAGGGATATGTTGGTCACCTGGTGATAGCCAGCAGCAGCAGGGGCAGTGGATGGCTATTGAGAGAAGTGATGGCCGAGGGTCCTAGGTGGCCCAAAGAAGTGGCCAGTCAGGGAGGTGGGAGGCACAAAAAAAAACAGAATCAGAGTCATTGGATTCAAAACCTTTTTTGGAATTTGGAATATCGGTATAGAAGGCCAAAAATGAAAAAAATAGATCAGAACTGGACTTGGACTCTGATTCCAATACCAGTTCTGTCTGTTTATAAACCCTCTCACCACCCAGCACATTGTACAAGAAAAGTTTAATACACTGTCGGTCACTGTCTGACCTCCCCCATTCCCCACCCTTGTGTCTCTCCACTCTCCTGCCTCATGATGGCTGCTGCTGGTAAGTGGAAAGTCTGGGGGTCCCACTTCCCTCTGGTTTTGAGATTAGTGTAGTATGGTTACTGAATCATCCTTATTGATGTTTAACTTGCAATTTAAGTGCATGGAGACACACTCATGATCAATCAACACGCACAGCATTAAACGCTTCCTCGTGCTTCAGATAAACCCAAAGATTTTAGCAGTGGTGCCAGGTAGAAAAAAACATGTTTATGTGACCTTTAAATTCAGACCTACTTAGCTATGATTTTAAACCTGATCTTTGAGCCATAAAAACTTTGCGTTACTCTTGTTCATTTTTTCCTCTTATGCCATGTTCGAAGTTTACTGTGCTTATAAGGTTTTCTTGTAGTTTGTGAATCATAGCACTGATAAACATTACTCCGCGTTTTCTGTTACAGCTAGCTGGAGTTGTAGTCCTGCTTAAGCTCTGCTTTGAAATCTTATCACTTAGCCTGCAGTGATCACTTTGAGAAAACAACAAATATAACTACAAGATGGAGATACAAGAAGGAAAAGAAAAACTCAAGCAATACACTGCTGAAATATTTTGCTGACCCATATCAAGGATGGGCCACAAAATACTGACAATTCACTCACTGAACGGATGCTCAGGTTTCACAAGTGAGTACTCAGACTGACAGTTCAGAATCACAAGCATCATGTTGACCACAGTGGCGCTGCAAGTAGCACTTGTAATACACTTGACATAGGCCAGTATAGAGGAGCAGCTGATGCACTTGAAGTATTTAATCATCATGCTGAAATGAGTTATCCTCAGCATTGTCAAGAAATGGCAGACAATTTTTTGAAAGTGAAAGCAGGATCCCTAGTAGACATTGCTTCACAAATAGATTCGCAAAAAAAGAAAACTGTGGAAGAAAACTGTAAAAAGTTGGCGTCAATAGTAGATACAGTGATCTTGTGTGGCAGACAAGGAATTGCTTTGTGGGGGCATAGAGACAGTGGACCAATACAGTCCTATGATCCAGTAATAACCATTGAAAATAATGGAAATTTCTATACCATCCTAAGGTTTAAAGCCTATAGTGGGGACCAAGTACTGTAAAATCATCACACTTCATCTCCTAATGCGACTTTCATTATACAATGGCAAGAAAGAATCCTGGTTTCTGATTGGTCAGTCTGGGACTGGACCTGTGATGTTATCCCAGTACAATATTACGGGTCTAGTCTCAGCCTCACTGTGAACCTGTAGAGGATTGTTTGGAGCTGGATATCTTTTTTTGCATCTTCTCTTAAGAAACAAAAATATTCTTCCACTAACAAAAACATTTTAAAATGCTTTTTAATTCTGTACTACAACAAGCCATTGTATAATAGCAATAATGTCCCTCCAGGGTATGTGTGTGCCAGATGTCACGCCAGGCTATTATCTTCGCCCGCGGCCTCGTGCCCAACCACCTGAGGCATGATGTTATCCCAGCACAACACACACCTGTCGGGCATTATTGCTTAATTAGCCCACATATTCAAAATGAGATAGTTAATGCATGTGTAGCTGTAATCCTGAGAAAACTGGTAGAAAAAATCCAAGATGCAAAATACTTTACTTTCCTTGCAGATGAAACCACAGATATTTCTGGAATAGAGCAGCTTTCGGTTTGTGTTCAATATGTTGAGAGTCAAGTTACTGAAACAGCACCTTTTACAGCTTACAGTGTGAGAGAAGACTTTAGGTTTTGTGCCTGTGTAGGAATTGACTGGCAGAAATGTGTCTGATAATATTTTGAGGTTTCTTGCCAATGTAGGAGATTGTGGTCTCAACCTGAGTGAAATGCGAGGTCAGGGTTATGATGGAGCAAGTAATATTTCAGGTAGAGCACAACATGTATAAGCCTTGATTCAGCAGCAATACCCAACAGCTCTTTACTTGCATTGCACTAGTCACTCATTAAATTTAGCTTTAAGTAAATGTTGCTCAGTGGCAGCGATCCAGAATTGTTTAGGAACTATCGGTGATGTTTTCATGTTCTTTTGATTCTCTGCCCAGCGTATTGCCATCTTAAAGGAACAAGTAGGCAAGCTCCTTCCTCAGTCAAAAAAAGACCAACTTTTAGCTCTGTGTGACACTAGGTGGGTTGACCAACATGACAGTTTAATAACATTTAGTGAGCTGATTTCTCCAGTCGCAGTAGCCTGAAACACTTCATAGAACACGGACACAACAAATGTTCTTCCAGAGCTATTTAGTTCCGCTCTGCTATCGGTCATAGCAAATTCCTTTTGTTGCACTGTAGTGCTGTGTACCAGTCTTCAGCATCTCACTCTCTGTCCAGGTACTTGTAGCAAGAGAACTGTGATATTACTGCCCTAGCCCATGTATGCAGTGTCAAAGGTGCCATACATGAACTGCGATCAGACTGTGATGCTACCTTTCATGAAGTCTTTGAGGACATTCAGCACAGCCCAATGTCTTGGGCAAAGAAATATGGATTCCAAGACTCAGGGGAAGCAGCAGCACAGGCAAATCACCCAGAAGACAACACAGAGCAATATTTCGAAGATCTGTGTACATTCCTTGCCTTTATTTTTTTTGTTGTCTGAACTAGACTGTTGGTTTACTTCTCATTCAAAAGTACTTTCAGGTTTCAATATCATCTTGCCAGTATACCCAGCTGATGGCTTTACAAGTCATTTGCAGTCTGCTGCATCAGATCTTGTCAAGTTTTATGAGTCTGATCTTGATTCTGAAACAGTGGTATTTGTTGAAATGAAGTTGTGGGGTCAATGGAAAAATACAGCAGCAAAACCTAAATCTACGATATTGGCACTTGCCAGTGTGATGTACAGTTTTATCCAAATGTGCACAATCTTCTGCAAATTTTGTTTACCCTACCAGTTTCTATAGTATGCTCAGAAAGTTATTTTCCTCCCTCAGGCAATTAAAGAGTTACCTTCACAGTACCACCAGTGAAAACAGACTTGTAGGGCTTGCACTTCTAAACATTTACCCAGATATTCCATTGGATAATAAGAAAGTGATTGACAGACTAGCGACTACACATAACCGGTGCTAAAAGTACTACTTTAAAATGTTTATCCAGCAAGACTGGTTGTAACCACATGCTTCACAGTGGGTCTAGGACGATTGTTCCTGTGATGACTGGTCTGGGACCAGTTTCTCATGACGACTGATCTTGGACCAGTTTCTCATTATGACTGACCAGACCAGTTTCCCACAACTGGTCTGGGACCAGTTTCCCAGGACTATGGGTCTGGGACCAGTTTCCCAGGACTACTGGTCTGAGATCACTTACTGTCAGACATGTGTCTAACTGCAAGCATGCTACCCAGCTGTCACCATAGCATAGTGGTTAGTGCACTAGGCTGCAATCCAGGAGGTCTGGGTTTGAATCCCAATTCCTCTAAATTTCTTTTAACCTCAAATTTCACTTGAGTGGTGATCCATGGCAGCATGGTGTTGGAATAGTAAATCTACACTAAACAGTGTAAACTACAAGAGAAAAAATAAGTTTAACAGAGAAACTGGTCCCCGACCAGTCATTCAACAGAGAAACTAGTCCCAGACCAGTCGTCCAACAGAGAAACTGGTCCCAGACCAGTCGTCTCAGGAACAATGTTCCTGCAGCTCAGAAGTGAGTGGACACATAGTAAGAAATGTGTGCTGTCATCTGATGCATCCCTCTGCACCCCATGTGATTGCAGAACTCCAACTCATGAAACTAGAGCTGAATGCACGCAAAGTAATTCAAGCCTAATAAGACATTCAGATAGCAGTGCTCATACTAACACATTTAAAAAATATTGGACTGTGAATTAAATAATTTGGAAAAGACAAAGGCAATATTAAGGCTACTGAGCAGACTGGTGAGCAAATTAAAGTGCTTTTGAGAACAACATATTGTCTTCCTGAATAAGAACTGCCTAACACAATGTTTGTCAAATGTGTTCAGTTTCTCAAAGAAATGGAATGTCCATTCTTCAAAGACCTCAAAACAGATTGGGCTTATGTCAGCTACATGCATGCTGCTGGACTGTCCCAGATGCAGATGAGACCATTGCATATGCAGTAGTGGAGATGCTGGATGCTGCTGTGAAGAAGAGCCCATGGTAAGCTTCATACTGGATAAGTTCACAGACATCAACAATAGCAAGAGACTCATGGTTTACCTATGATACTTGGAAAACAATACCCCCTATACTTGCTTTAGCTGTAACACAGAAGTTCCTGATGAAAGGGTTGAGCCTGAGACTATTTACAAAGCACTTTGCCAACTTCTGAATGACAAGGCCATTAATCCTGGTAAAAAGAACTTGCTGCAGACTGTAATGATGGGGCATCAGTTATGACTGGTTGTCATCAAGGTGTAGTGCAAAAACTAAGAAATGATTATAACCCTGAACTGCTTGCACTACACGGCTACCTATCCATCAGTTGTTGTTGTGTGCCCATGATGCAGCTCAGTATGTGGAGCAAGTGAAAAAATATCTTGCACCTGTGACCTGACTCACTGGACATCCACCTTTTGGAATCTATGGCTGGCCTGAAAGAAAACATGATGATAAAGAAGACAAGAAGTCACAAAATTGCCAGTACAATGTTTAGTTAGCATTCACACACATCAACAAATGTTTTAACAGTTTTTTTAGAGACATCCACCCTAAATGCCTCTCAGACTATAGGGTAGGTGGTTGATGGCATTGTCAGTCAATCAATTGCTCACCATAGTTACTTGCAGCTGCATACTGTAATGCTAACCAGAGTATCCCACACCCATGACTTCAGATGAAAACATCATTTTTTACCCTGGAGTCAGTGGTAGGGATGATGTAACAAAAGTATGTTTTATCTTCATTAAAAGCTCCTCAAATCACCACAGAGCACATAAACCACCCAGAACTTATAGGGGCCTTGAGGTCCCTAGACCCCCAGTTTTCAAATAAAAATCTTTCACAGTATATTACTAAGATGTGTATGGGGTGGTGGTTGATGGCACTGTTGGTCAGCCAGTTATTCACAACAATTGCAGCTGAAGACGCTAATGCCAGCCAGAGTCCCCCACATCCCTGATTCCATGGAGAAAAAATTTTCCCTGAAATCAGGGGGCAGGCAACATGTACCAAAAGTGTGTTTTTTGTTCAAAAAAGTCCCCAAACTCCCCACATAGCATGTAAACCACCTAGAGCTTCTGGGGGCCTAGCAGCCCTCAGATCCCCAGTCTATAGTATACAGAAATGTTTCACAGTATGTTACAAAAATGCATATGGGGTGGGTAGCTGATGCCACTGTTGGTCAGCCAGTTGTTCACAACAATTGCAGCTGAAGATTCTAATGCCAGCCAGAGAGAGTCTCCCACACCCTTGATTCCATGGAGAAAAATTTTTCCCTGAAATCATGGGTATGGAACATGTAACAAACATGTGTTTTTTGTTTTAAAAAAAGCCCCAAAACTCACCACAAAGCATGTAAATCCCCCAGAAATTCTGGGGGCCTAGTGGCCCCCAGACCCCTGGCTTTTATTTGTCCTGCTTCACAAATAAACACCCTCCCCCAAAAAAATCCTGCCTATACCACTGATGGGAGTAATCATAAATGACTCCCTAAGCAATCTGCCAAAGTAATTAGACCTGCAATAAGGCAACCAGAACATTTGGGTGTAACGGATGGGGGCTGACAGCAGGAGGAAGGAGCTGATATTGCCTCTATATAGGTCACAAGTGAGGCTGCATCTGGAATACTGTGCCTAGTCCTGGAGCCCCCACCTAAGAATAGGAAAAGGCAGGTTAGAGACACAGAATGATTTTGGGCCAGCAGGGCTGATCCTATGAGAACTGGCTTAAGGCCTTGAACATGAACTCACTGAAGACCTGAAGGGAGAGGGGAGATATGACAGAGACCTTCAAATTCCTGAAAGGAATGAACAAGACAGATCATGGGGAAATATTCAGCAGGACTTGCGAATCAAGAACATGGGAACATGAGTGGAAGCTGCCAAGGGGGGTTGGGGGATTGAGGAGGGATGTGAGAATGTTTTATTTTACAGAGAGAGTGGTTGAGCCATAGAACAGCCTACCAGCAGAGATAGTGGGTGAAAGAACCATTAATTGTTTCAGACACAGCCCAGACTGTGTAAAAGGCTTAATAGTTACTAGGGGGAAAGCAGTAAGGCAAGGGGCATGGGCAGAGGTGAGGCTGTAACCCCAATTAGACATTATGTTCCTGGGTAGGCTAGGTTAAAACAGGTCAGACTGGATGGATCAATGGTCTTTTTCTACCAATATTTTCTATTGTCCCTATGTCTATTGAGCTTACATCAAAACTAGTAGCAACACAGTGCCAGATATTGAATTCACATCAAGTATGCCAAACGCTGTACATAAATAGCAGCTTTACAGTACTAGAAATTGAACACATATCTAGTTTACATCAAAATTATCAGCAACTCAGTACCAGTTATTTAATTCACATCAAGTGTATCAAAAATACGAAGCAGTATAGTACCAGATATTGAATCATGGACAATGCTGTCAACAGTTAACCCAGAGCTGCCCTTGAAGTTTCCTTATTCTCGCCTCTGCTGTTGTGTGTCTGTCACACCCCACACATAGTGCCATTTTACAACTTTATAAATATAAACTTTTAACTAAAATGGAATTCCTTGGGTTGTTTGATTTATTAGGAGACAATGAGGGACTGTTCCAGATTTCTTGCTATTGAATGGTTTCCATACTTACTCTTTAAGAAATTCAGGGCACTGAGGCCCAGATATTCAAACTGTGCCCAAAAAGTGCGCAACAGCAGAAGCAAGCAAAAGTCACTGCGCCCATGCGTAAGAACCGCGATATTTAAAAACTGTGCAGGCCAAGATGTGCCTACGGCCGACGACTGAATATCACTCCACCTGCGCCACAGCGCAACTAGGGATGTGAAGCTGAGCATATCTGATGCGCCATAGTGCAACAAGGGATGCTCAGTGGAGCAGTCCAGATGTGCCATAGCGCAACCAGGGATGCCTCCTGCAGCAGGGAAGCAATGCAACAGCACAACCAGGGATGCAGGGGCCCAGCACCCATGCCACAGATGGGCAGAGGAACACACAGCAGAACAGACAGCATCCCCCACACCCCATGCACTGCACAACTGGGGAGAGCTGGAATAACCACTGGCCCATGGATACCAGCAACCAACCCACAACCGGGCCATGGTGCCCCAGCACACCCCCTAGCAAGCTGTGACCGGCACACAAGGAGGGCCGACCACCCTGTACCACACCATCCCACCAATGCAGAGCACACCCTGCACCATGATCCCCATACATCCTGCCCAGGAGTAGTGCCCAACAGTGCAGGACACCCCATGCATGCCACCACCCCCACTGTGACAATGCAACCCTGTGCACCATGGAGCCATGCAAAGTAGCCCCATCATGAGCACCCTGCAGTGGGCGGAAGCAGACAGCGATGCAACAGATGCATACACAGTGCCACCCTGCACGTCCCCCCGAGGTACAGCTGAGAGACTGACCATGCGTCAGCACACGAGGTACCCCACATGCAACAGGGCATGCCCTGGACCCCACCTCCAGTGGTACAGCACCCTGCACACCCTCCCAAGGACACATCCCATCCCAGCACTGGCCACAACAGCCAGCACAGACACACACAGTGTAGCATGGAGGCATATCACAGACATGCAAGGGTGTCAGCTGCACAGGCCATGGACGGTCTGACAGGGGTGCCATGCACACAGTGCAGGCCCCGTGGACCACTGCACACAGGCATCCAGTGCACAGAGTACAACACACAAACCACAGACAGTGACTGATCCCCCTTCCCACACCATAGGTTGTTCACCTCTGCACACACACACACACACACACACACACACACACACACACAACCCATGCGTGCACCACCCATGATGCCATGCACACCACTGCAGCTGAGCACCTGTAGCCCACTGCAAATCAGAGACCACCACAGTTGTTACAACAAAATGCATATATTGAAAAGATGTCAAGAAAAACTATTTACAATTATATACAAGAGGGGGGAAGGGCCACATAACAGGTGGGGGCAGGTAAGGAGCAGGGTGAACATATGGAAGAGGGAGGAAGGGGTGAGGGTGGGTCAGAGGGGAAGGTGGTAGCCAGGGCATGGGGACATCAATGGCCGCCCAGTCCTCCTCTTCCTGGTGCCAATGTGAGCTTCGCCATCGCCTCCTGACCCCGTGGTGGTGTATGCACCGCAGGAGCTGCAATGTCTCCCTCACCACCTGCAGCAGCTCTTGAATATCCTGCTGTAGCTGAAGGAGTCGCCGGCCACCTAGGATGAGGGAGCAGAGTCAATAGGTGTGACTGTCCATCCCCCTGCCGCCCACTCATTGTGCATGGCATACAGCCATGTGACACGCAACTGTGATGGTGTGCGACCACCCACAGTGACCGTGTCCACAAGACCTGCCCACCCAGGCAGCCACAGCCATGTGGACCACTGCACACACCCACCGCCCATGTCCTGCACAGCACCACCATGGCCATACAGTGACTTAGCTATGCGGTGTGAAGGCAGTGCCACAGCCATGTGCCCAGTGCATGCATGGACCACCATTGATGCACTCCCAGACATGCAGTGCCACTGGACAGTGCTGACTGTAACAAGTTGCGTGCATGGCAGTGGTGTCAATGGATGGTGGCCATGCCCCACTGCCTGCCCAGTTATACAGCATGCAATAGTAATCATGGATGTAAGGCACTCACCATCAGCAGGCTGGTCCACATGCCGTGGACCACCATCACCCATCCTTTCCCTCTGCTCCACCATGCGGCGCCTCCTCTCCCTGTTGCGCTGCCATTCTTCTAGCCCTAAGGTGCAAACATGGAGAGAGGAACATCAGTACAATCCGGTAGCAAAGTCTCCCTGCCCCCATGTGCATGCAATCCCACACAGCCATACCCATCCACCCCACACCCCGATACCACCACCACAGCCAACACCGGATGGCCTCCCCCATGTGCCAGACACATGCAACCGTGATACCTATATGGACAATAAAAGTGTATGGATGTTGCACCTACCTGGCCATGGCACCGTGACCCTCCTGGCATGTGCCCACAGGCGGGCAAGCAGGTCCAGGTCCCTGTGTCTCAGGTCCCCATAACAGTGGCGGCACTGCTCCAAAGTCCGCCCATACAGGTGGCCTCCTCAGGGCATCGGCCACCTCCTGCCAGACCGCACTCCTGGCCCTGTCCAGGTGCCTCTCAAACAAAGCCCCAGCATGGGCTCAACTCTCGCCACCAGGTTGGTGAGCTCTATCTGGCTCAAACCACAGCAGCCTCCACACCATCTCTGCTGTCTGGTGCAAGCAAAATGGTGCTCTGCAGCACGGTCCTGCCACATGCAGATGGTGCGCTGTACAGCGCTGCTATTCCCTATCATGCTGTCACCAAACAGCATGATAGTGGTGCACCCATGCCTGATGCATGGCGCCTAGGGGGCAAAGGTCAGGCACAGGGTCAAGGGTCTCTGGTGCATGGACAGCCACAGCGTGATTGGAACCCAATGCATGTAGCGCGATTGGGTGCCTGTGTGCCACCTCCTGTAGCAGCCTACAGTGCTGTTGTCCTAATGCGCCTACGACACCCCAGTTCCACAGTGCCATATAGGTGAACAGCACAGTAGCGCCCCTGGTACAATGGTGGCCATGCCCTGCATTGCCTCCCATGCACAGCATGTCAGCAACACGGCAGGCACCTGCATCATCAACCCAGGCATGTGCAGTTAGGTGTGTACTGTGCATGTCACAGAACTGCGCCCTTGGCTCAGCACGTTCAACACAATTGCTCAAAGCACAACAGTGCGATATTCAGCTGGCATATGCAAATCATCTAATCAGCCATTCAATGGCGCAGTCACTGCATTTGCATCCACTTAAAGATGCGCCTCACCTCATTTGCATGGGTTGCACAATAAAAATGCTACATCGGGCTGCACTGGCCATAGTCGGTTACTGCAGTCTACTGCGGTGAGTTGCATGCTGTTTGGGAGTGTGGTGTTTGGGACATGCATGGGACTGCACAGTCACAGGTAACACCTGTCATTCTCACAGGATGAATCATGAACGATCGTGTGGTGGAGGAAGAGGAACAGAGTCGTGGGAGGAAGAGAAATTTTACAAAGGCTGAGACAGATGCCCTGTTTGAGACCTACCTTGACCAGGGCAGCTTCTCAGCGGGCCGAAAGAGACACCACAGGCCCATGCTGCTGTGGGAGGAGGTGGCGCGTGCTGTAAACCTGCATGGCAGCCACCAGCGCTCCATGCAGGAGTGCAAGAAGATGGGCATGGACAGGCGGAGGATTAAAGAGAAGGTGGCTGCCATCAGGGCAGCACGGTCTGTGACCGGTGGGGACAGCCAGAGGTGCAATGCCTGACCCCACAGGAAGAGTGGGTTGCTGGCAGCATGCAGCGCTGCACCATTGAGGGTGTTCTGGGTGGTGGATTCCATATGTGTGGTAACCCATCACTGCATGGTAGGTCATGGTCTGTCTATTGGGAGGACAGGGTAGGTCACATGCAGTAATGATACTTTTTTCCCTTACAGCTCCTGAGCATCTGCATGGGTCAGCAGTGGTGGGCTTCTCCACTGAGGCCAGTAACATGGAGATGGAGGAGAGCCCATCCACCTCCACAGGAATACGGGGGTCAGGGCGACAGTGGGCCCGCCTGGATGTCTGGACTGATGTTGGTCAAGTAGGTGTGGAGGAGGCCCTGCCCATGTCCCAGTGTGCCAGCGTCCATGGATGCCAGCATGCTGAGACTTGGGCTGGTGCCGGATCCATCACCAATGATGATGAAGCTAACGTCATGGGCAGTGATACGTGTGTGCCACAGGATGGCCACACAGCAGGTGACATCACGGTCATGGCTGTGGGTGGTGCTGCCGTGGAGGCCTGCATGTCATCGCAGTCCCAGTCTGTGCCTGTCTGCACCAGTGGGGCAGCACTGGTGTGTGTCCAGGACAGTGGGACTGTTGCAGCCACTGCAGTGGCACCATTGAGCCCTGGAGAGCGGCAGCCAGAGGGGCAGCATCAGCAGTCGGCCAATGGCCATGGTGGTACAGTGTCAGGGGGCAGCATCAGTGCACCACCTGTGGACATGCCCAGGCCTGGCCCTGGTGTGCAGTGCCCACCCTCAAGGGGTGATGAACATCAGGGCCACGAACATCCTGAGGGACAGCATGCCAATCAGGCAGATGACCTCTTAGATGAGCACACCCGCATATTGCAAGCATCAGTCAATCAGCAGATGCGGCTTGTGATGGCGGTGGATGCACTGAGTGCAGCTCTGTACCAGGCAGAGGAGCGGCGCAGCAGAGACACTGCTCTGCTCCTGGCAGGGATGGACTGGTTGTGGGAGGATGTGACCGCTGCCATTGACAGACAGACACACGCATTCACAGCTGTCATGGCCACAATGGGCACACAGTTATTTGCCCATGCGTCGCAGACACCACACAGGGCAATGTCCACCCCCCATTCCCAGCATCATGCGACACCATCCTTGTCAACACCGGGTTCAGCTGTGGGCATCCCGAGCATGCCTGGCACAGGCATGTTCGGTGTGCTGCAGACCCCTGCGCGAGCACAGTCGTGTTCACACAGTGGAACCCCTTGGGGACTGTCAGTGCCATCCCATGAGGCCAGTGGTCAGCCTGTCACTGCTGGCAGGTCACAGCGGGGATGCCCATGCATCCGTGGTGGCCGTGGCACTGCAAAGCATGAGTGACCTGTCTCCCAGCACAGCTACTGTCTGATGCTGGCCTGTCTGCATTGTGTTGTTCAGCAGGCAATGCACGTTTGGGGTACCCGGCCCAGCACGCACACACACATTCCATCTGCACACCCACCCAGCTGCTGTCCACTGTTGTGTGTGCATGATGATGCCTGTGTTGCACTGTACACCAGTGTGCAATGGTGCCCAGCGTCTGACACACGCACAATGACAGGCAGTGGGCGTGGTGGTCTATGGACATGTGTGTGGCTAGGGGTGGCGGTCTGGGTCGGCGTACCTCCTACCCTTTGTGCACATCTTGTGAGGTGTGTGTGTGTGTGTGTATGACCACGTGCCATGTTAGACCTTGCCCATCCCTGGCGGTGTGTGCGGTTCCATGCTCGGCCACTTCCCTTGATGGCATGCACCCCTGGTGTGTGTCCATGCGTGTTTGTGGGTTGTGCCTTTGCCACTGGTGGTTGCACATGGCCCCGTGACTTACCTGGGTTGGCTGAAGTGCTCGTCTGTGATGGTGTCCCAGTACAGCTGTGCCAGCCGGGGCAGTCTTGAGTCCTGTCACCCAAGGATGGGCTGCCCATCACCATCGTAACCGGCATCCTCATCGTCCCCATCGTTGTCCCCCTCTTCGACCTGTAAGGCTATCCCACAGTCATTGGCCATGTTGTGCAGGATGCAACAGGCCAGGAATAGCCCGCAGGCCTTTGAGGGGCTGTGCTGTAGGGCACTGCCGGAGGTGTCCAGGCAATGGAAACATGCCTTTAGCATCCCGAACACCCGCTCAATGACATTGCGTGTAGTGGCATGTGCCTCATTGTAGCGTTGCTGCGATGGGGTCACGGGCCGACGGTATGGTGTGAGCAGCCAGGGACGGATTGGGTATCCACTGTCACCTGTGTGTAGAGGGTGGAGGTTAGTTTGGTGATCAGCATCGTCCTGCCTTGGGCCATGTAGGAAACTACCCATGTCACCTCTGACCATGCCCCTCCCAAGCTCTATGTTTGTCCATGTGGTTTGCATACTCACCCACTAAGTGGCCAGTGGGGATGTCCCCACTCTCAAATCCATGGCACAGTGCTGACTGGTGCCAGATGAAGGCATATCATGTGCTCCCCCAGGGTGCTTGGCACAGACATTGATTATGCGCCCCCTGGCATCGCACACCACCTGGCAGATGATGCTAGCATAGCCCTTCCGATTGATATATGCGGCCCCATCGGGGCCAGGTGGTGTGCGGATGGCCACATGGGTGCAGTCTATTGCCCCTAGCATGCCAGGCATACGTGCTACCCTGTAGAACTCCTGTATGTTTGCTGTGTGCTCCGCCGGTGTGCTGGGGAAATGGATGTACTCCACAGCATGTGGCAGCAGTGCACTGAGGAATTGGGTGAGGTGGCGTGATGTGGCTGACTGGGTTATGCCTGTGGTGTCCCCTGTTGGTCTCTGGAAGGTACCCGTGGTGAGCAAGTGCATGCAAGCTGTCACTTCAGTCTCCACTGACAGAGCATGGCTCCGTCGTGTGGGTGCCTGCATCACATCACTGCACAGCTCACAGAGCTGCCTCAGAATTGGCCGATTCAGGTGGTACCAGCCCACGATCTCAGTATCGCTGTACAGCTTGAAGCTGGTGCGGGCTCAGTACTGCCTGTTTGGGGCATACCGCCGATGGGCCCTTCCACGGCTGTGCCATCCTGCTGCCTGCCTTCTCACCCCCTCATTACTGCCTCCATCTGGATGGTGGCACTAGCCATGTCCTGGCTTGTCCCCCCCGGCAGCTGTTTCTGTGTTCCCCCCACTGTCCTGGCTGCTACTTCCCCTGCAGCAGGAACACCTTCCTGTGGTGGCCTCAGTACTGTGTGGCACTTCCCCCTTCTGCACTGGCTGTGGCTCCCCACACCTTCCCTGTGCCTGTGTGTTCAGGGTGCCCTTTCCCTGTCCTGCCCTGTGTGTCCCTCCTGCCCTGTTTGTCTGGCTAGAGTTCAGCCTCATGTGCCTTCCCTGTAGCGTTCTTGCACCTCTCCCTTGTTCCTTTTTATTTTGGCTCATTTCCACTATCACACAACTTCCGCTTGCTCCCCTATTGTGCATGGTACATGTTGTTGAATATTGCACTGCCTAATTTATGCATGGTTCCTCCCCCTTCAGTTGCGCATACATTCATTATCATTGCGCTCTTGCTCAGCGTGATTTGAGGGGCACATCTGCCTCCCGCTGAATATCGCAGAATGGCACATTTTCGGACTTCTGCTGGAGCAACCCTGTTGCACATGGCGCAACCCTTTTGAATATCTGGGCCTGAATGTTCGCTCACATGGTACAGCAGTAGAAAAGAGAGTGAGGACAAGTAGTGCAACTTTAATTAGTGGCTTATAGTTTTCTGCAAACTGGTACAAATTGTTCCAAAATTTCTGTACAGTGATGTTTGCCTGATATATGTAGGTTCTCTTTTTTTGTTGTTATTGTTTTTCATTTGTATCATGAGGTACGTAAGACTGCTGTACAACAGGTCACTGAGCTAAAAGCTGATAACCTGTCCTGCAATTTTCTTATGGCATCTGACAGTATCACATGCCAACAGTCCCACTGAATTAAATGGGTCAATAACAAATGAAGTATTCTACACTGATGAAGGAAGTCCAAATTCTTGAATCGCTTCTCAAGATCATGTGAGATATTTTAAGGTACTCCACTGCCTGTGAGCAGACTCTGTCCTTGACATGTCCCTCATTTCGCCTGCTGTCAAAAAAGTTACTGAGCTCAGGAAAGACTAAAAAAATTATCTTACTCTTGTAAGTTAATAAAAATATCAGTGATGGTCATTCATAAAGTTTTAATTACTGTTATGCTATCAATGGGCCCTATACACGAATGGGTGGGAACTACATGCTGGAGGCATGTATCCCACTCACATAGCTCCATGGCCCCGGACAGATGCAGGGTGCATGGTATGCACTACTGCATGCACCCATGGGGTGCCTGTCTGTGACCCCCCCGCCCCACTGGCATGCAGGACTGCACAGGGTGGCCAGGGGTTGAAAAGCAGACCCAGGCAGGCATCCAATTGGATGCCCATCCTGGACCCCAGAATGGATCACTTGTGTGCCTAGGCATGGGTCCGGGTGCATGAATAGCTTCCACGAGCATCTTGACCCATGTGGCCATGTCCCTGTATCCAGCATTCCTTTGAAATGATCCCCTCACCCACCACAAACAATGCCCTGTCCACGTCAGGGTGCAGTAACCCCAACCCGATACATCTGTGCAACATCGCCAGTATAGTGAAAGCATATCCCCTGCCCCAACTCATGTCTGCCCCTTCCCCATACGGCAAAAGCATACACCCTGCCCCCAGTTCACACAGGTGCCCTGGTCCCCGGTGATTATCAAGACACCACACACACACACAGGTGCCTAAGTTCTCATCCCCTCAACCCCTGGTCCCAGTCCTTCTGGCCGATCATTTGTGTTCAGTGGATGCTCCACCCCCCATGGCACCGACAACACTGCCCTGTCTCCCCAACCTGCCCGTCGGTGCCACTGCTATGGATGGCCAATGGCACAGCCCTCCTCACACCTCCTCAGCTGCCGGACATCCACGTGATGCTGGAAGTGCGCAGCTATACATAGGCAGTGTGCTCCCAGCCTCACTTGGTCAGTCAGTGGCCGAGAAGCTGTGAGGAGGGCTGTGCCGTGGCACTGATGGGCAGGTAAAGGGGATGAGGCTGAAGTGTTATCAGTGCCACAGGGGGTTGGGGGACACTGTCCACCAATGTGTGGGTCAGGGAGCCATGTTTGGGTTGTCAGGTGGTGGGCGGGTATGGATGTACAGGTCTGGGATCATCATGATGGGGCTCTGATTGAGGGAGTGGCATCACCTACTGTGCCGGAGCATGGCTGGGTCAGGGGTGTCATTCTGCCATGGGGTTAGGCTCAGATGTATGTGGAGGTGCCATTCTGCACACTGGGAAGGGACTCTGCTGTGTGTGGTGGGGCATGCATGCGGGACGGGGTGGTGTTCTTTGGAGGGGTGGTTGTTCACTGCTGCATGGGCCAGGTTGGTGTTCTGTCTGTGCATGGTGCGTACAGTGGTTATGGCAGGGTGTCCCCTTCTGTAACCTGTTTACCACTATGCCACCCTGCGAGCTGCACTACGCACCTTTGTGAATGGCGCATAGTGCAGGCATGCCCCACCTCTGGCATGTTGCTGTCTGTGTGGCCAGGGGATTGGGTGCATACAGACTGCGCACCCCTTTTGTGCATCCCACCCAGGGGGAACAATGGGTGTGGGATGGTTACACACAGCAGATACATGGCACATAGGCAATCCACACATTTGTGTATAGGCCCCAATAATTGTAAGCTAGCTTTTCCGAAGCTTCAGAGTTAAATACTGACAGTTTTAGTAAAATCACTTTTAAAAATAAAAAACATTCCAGCACCACGGGGTCTTGCAACTGCTTGCCAGGTCAGGAGCAATGTCAGAACTTGAATGAACTCATCTTGAAGTCCAAATAGCCTCTGAACACTGTCATTAAAACTTAGCCACCAGATAGGGTTGCAGTTCAGTAGGACGTTGTGTATCTCAGTGGAAGCCTCACTTAAAGCTTAAAGACTTTAATTTATTAACACTGCTGCTGTTAATGGCCATACCTTTCAACTGTCCTGAAGAGTAAGGATTTGAATCACAAAATAATGCCAGCCGTTGGTGTTACAGTCTAGTTCTCACTAAGAAAATGCTATTCATACTAAGAAGCATGTTGTACACAGCTTCTGGAACTAATATTACTATTTTTTCAGATGTGTCCTTGATTTTGGTCATGTCCCTGATCATTTTAAGCCTTGTCCCTGATTTGTGATGAGGGAGGTTGAGAGGTATGTTAATGCCATTAATGCTCATTTCAAGTACAGACTCAATGCCATCTGTAGCTTTCATAGTGGCAACATTAGCATGAACTTCTGGATGAGCAATACGATGAAAGAGGAACAAACTCTGGCTGCAGCTCTCTTGAAAATAATTTAGTACTCTCACAGATGTACTTTGTATTGCAATTGCGCTGACAGTGGTTAACCTACAGTACATTGATTGTCAAAGCCATCATACCATTTATCAAGTGAATTGTGTGTGGTCAGAGGTCTGGGCAGAGGGTATGGGAGTGACTGTGAGATAGTCAGTGATTCGGTAGTGAGGACTAGGAGGTACCATGTGGGGACAATCGTTACTGGAAGGGGTCCTCTCTGCCTAGTTCCCCATACCAAGGGCTCCACCTTGAGGGCTCCACCTTTGATAGTGGGCAGGTGGCCATTGTCCAGCAGTTTCACTCATTTGACCCAGGATGTGCTTTGCAATGCCAGGTCAATGAGGAATAAGACCGCTATAATGGTGGACTTGAGTTCCTCGGTAGACCTGGCTTGCATCACAGACATCTGGCTGGATGACAATGCTGCCCCCATTTCAGAAGCAGCAATTCTGGTCTGGTACTCTGTGGTACACACCCCGTGGGAGGATCGCAGAGGTGGGGAGTGGCCATTTGTTTTAAAGCCAGCTTGGGCCTCTCGGTGCTACCAGTGGGTTCAACTGGGTCATTTAAGAGTGTGGCCGGGCAAGGGGATCGTGGTTCAAGCTACAGCATCCTTTTAATTTACCAGCTACCAGGCAGGAAGAAGGAATTCCTGTGGGAGGTAGGGGTCTTCATTGCTGGCCTGCTGTTGGAATTTCCCAGATAGTTAATTCTGGAGGGATTCAATGCCTGAGTTGTCAACAGACAGATAGTTTATTCTGGAGGGATTCAATGCCTGAGTTGTCAACAGACTCTCGTCATTTGGCTGTGACCTCCTCCAGAGTATGGAAGCTCTGGGCCTGTCGCAGGTTGTTACCTCAGTAACCCACTCACACAGACACACTTTAGACCTGGTGTTCACACTGGATCTTGGGGTTGATGACCTCTTGACTGATCCAGTCATTTGATCGGATCATAGCATCATGAGATTCACATTTGAGGCCCCCCGAGGGGCCTTCCTCTGTGGAGACGGTCCAGTAACACCCTTTGCAGTGATTGTCCTCAACAAAACTACAGACGGTGCTGAACCTCTCGAGTTTGGAAACTGTGTGCGTGGTGGGTGTGGAGGAGGCAGTGAAAGCCTATAATAGAGCTGTTATGGCTGCTTTTGACTCTATCACACCTATCTGTATCTGGCCATTATCCACTCACTGGAGGCCCCCTTGGTTTGACGGGGAGTTCAAGGAATTAAAGATAAAGGGTCGGAGGTTGGAGGTTGGAGCGATGTTGGAGGAGGTCAGGGCTGATGGAGGGCAAATTGGCTTTGAGGTCACATTATGGTGACAATCAAAGAGCAATCTCCCAGAAATAGGCAGATTTTCTGTCAAAGGAGATTGCTGTGGCAAGGAACAGACCAGCTCAGCTTTTCTATATGGTGGACAGGTTGTTTCACCTGACCTGTCTCCATACAGGTGGAGCAAGTTCAAACATGTGGTATGAGGAGTTTGCTCTCTTCTTTGCTGACAAAGTATCCTCTATCAGGACTGAGATCTCCATCAGTGCCGCTCAAAGAGCTTGTGGAGTTGGACTGGTGACATGCTGGGGCACCCTCTTGTCTGGGATGAGTTTGATCCAGTTAGAGTGGAGGAGGTGCTTGAGATAGCCTTGAGGTTGCAACCAACCCACTGTGACCTAGAACCAGATCGACTGTGTTGACCTGATTGGTCCTGTGGTTACTGGGATTGTCCGATGTTCCTTGGGGAATGGAGTCTTTCCAGTGGCCTTGAAAGAGGCCCTGGTGAGACCCCTTTTGAAGAAACCCTCATTGGATCCAGAGTGTCTCACCAATTACAGATCGGTCTCAAACCTCACATTTTTAGAGAACCTTTTTGGAAAAAGTGGTGGCTATTTAGTTTGAGGCTCATCTCACTTCCTCTTCCATTTTTGAGTACTTCCAGTCTGGATTTAGACCAGAACACAGCACAGAAACCTCACTGATGAAGGTGCTAAATGATCTCCTTATAACCAGAGATAGGGGGGGGACATACCATCCTTGTTCTCCTTGATCTCTCTGTGGCATTTGACACCGTGCACCATGAGGTGTTATTGGATCAACTGCAGAACTGGTGTGGACTAACCGGCAATGTCATCAGCTGGTTTAGGTCCTACCTCATGGGTAGAGTTCAGAGGGTGATGATGAGGTTATCCTCATCTAACCCAATGCTTCTACACTGTGGAGTTCTGCAGGATTCAGTTCTGTCACCTCCGCTGTTCACTGTGTATATGCTGCCACTAGGAAATGTTATCAGGTGGTATGAGCTGGGTTTTCATTGCTATGCCAATGATACCCAACAATATCTGTCCTGTGAGCCTGGAAACCAGAAATTGGCATCCATACCTCTCAGCCTCAAGACTCTTAAATGAGGGACATCAACCCTTGAAATGAGGGACAATGAGGGGACACCATACCCTGAAATGAGGGGCACCATGAGGGACATCAAAAGTTCAGCACTTCAATTATTTAACACATGGTTTATGAGCATAACAGAGCCTGAAACTCAATCTAATAGCACTAAAGAATAAGCTTGTGCATGAAATTTGTCATTTTGTTTGGAAAAAAAACAATTTGTAATAACAAATAAAAAGTCCATGGCCCGACCATTGGGGTTGGGGATAAACCTTTAATTATTAGTTTCCTCCTGTTTCATCCCATTCCCAGCCAGAGCCATCATTTCCCTGTAGTTTTAGTGGGACAACAAACAAACTGGCCAGTAAGTTCTTCATACCGTTTTTGTATGGGATAGCCCGGATTACACGGTTTGTGGCTCTGTTGTGGGGGAACCCAGCCCCCACAGAGCAACACAGGCAGCACCGGCTCTAATGTGTATCTCCTTCCCTGAGCTGTAGCCTGTTAGGGTGGTGGGCTACTGAGCTGGCGTGGAAGATAAACAACTGACTCCTTCCCAAAATAGCGCAAAATGTATTACAGTGGAGGGACACAAAGATAATAAAATTTAATCGAAAAGCCCTTTTTTAATGATTGTGTCCTCCCATCCCACAGTGCCACCTCTTCAGACTCAGCATCAGCATTAATGCAATAATTTTTAGTGTGCCAGCTGTTGGGGTAGCTGGCCTGCAAGTTCTAGCTAGCAAGAAATTGCCTTGCTGCCCACACCAGAATATAGCCTAAGCCCCAATTGCCTGAAAAAAAACCATAGGGGAAAAACCTAAGTAATGAATCTGAATCGAGAAATGGAATTGGAATGTGTGGAACAGAAGCCCTAGCAGTAGCAATATAACTTACCTTACCTCACCAACAACACCACTTGAGCTCCAGTCCATAACAGAGTGACTCTGATCTCCTCCTGGGCAGCAGCCAGCAACTGGCTCACTCGGCAGGCAGCGCAGCAGGGGCTTTGATGGGATGGGTGTCATGTGGGGCTCAACTGAAGCATGAATCTTTCCTCTGGACAGGTGGATCTGGGGGAGGTTGCTGCTGCTGGCATTCATTCCAGGTCACAGAGCTAAGCAGCAAGGGAGACAGGAGGCTAATTTTATTAGGGCAGGCAGCAAAAGCTAACAGTGGGGCTCCAGGGCTTGCACCACAAATGATTGATGGCCACAGTGGATCTGGGCCTTTGGGGGTGTTGATAGATCCTTCAGAGGACAGAGTTCCTTCCAACTTCTTGATTTGGATGGACGGGCTCAGTCAGACTCACACTCTCAAGTGTAGCTAAAGTGTCACATTCAACCCGCGAATTTTCTGTGATTGGCTAGAGTCAGTACTGCAACAGAGGAGGAGCGACCAACCCAACCCAACCCAACTTGCTAGCCATACGCTCACTCCTGATGGTTCCAGGAGATCAGTCGCATGTGTTTAAAGGGCCTGCTGACATCAGCACTATTGTCACTGTCAAATTTGGGACAATGACAGGTGCTGGCAGGACAGTGGACAGCTTCAAAAATGGGGTAAATGTGGATGTCCTTCACAATGCAGGACACTTAAGATGTATGGTGGCATCTGTGTTAAACAATTGCTTGGCTGAGATCCAGAGCTGGATGACACATAACGTAAGACTCAACCAGGACAATACTGAAGTATTGGTGGTGGATCCTGGTCATCGATGGAATGCTGGAGGGCTAGGAATGATCCTGGCTGGAGACTGGGAAGTTCTCTTGACCCCTCTTGTCATCTTTAGGATCTGGTGTGGTCCTTGATGAAGGGCTGACACTTGATTCTCAGGTGTCAGCCATCATCCCAAGTGGCTTCTATCACATTAGGAACATTTCTCAGATCCAGGCCCTGATACCGGTTGATGACCTTTCCACCCTAATACATACCTTTGTCATGTCTAGGTTGGACTACTGCAATGCTCTATACCTGGGGCTATCTGGAGGCAACCTCTACCATCTGCAGCTGATGCAGAACATTGCAGCCAGGCTATTAACAAGTGCATTAAGATCTGATCATATTACACCTGTTCTCCACAGACTGCATTGGCTGCTGATAAGATGGAGGCTTGCCTTCAAGGTTGGATTATTGATCTACAAAGCCCTGCACAGTTGGGGACCTGGCCACCTGGAAGACCTCCTGGTTCCTCAGTGCCCTGCTCATTATGTTTGTTCTCACCATGGGATGCCTTCTGGTGGTTCCCAAGGCTAGGTTGTGGCAGTCAGAAGACCGTTTTTTTTCTGTTGCTGCACCAGCCCCGTGGAATTCACTGCCAGGTTACCTGAGGGAGACACCCTCAGTGGAAATCTTTAAGAAGGGGTTAAAACATTTCTATTTAACCTAGCATTTGATGTAAACTAAAAGTTGTATGTTTCATGTTTGTCTTGTTTATTGGGTAGATAGATAGTTTAGAACTTATTTTAATTTTCTTTTTTTAAAACATTGTTCAGCACCCTGAGCCTCCTTTATGGGGCACTTTATAAATAAAGTATCTATCTATCTAAGTGTGATTTTTATGAACTCAAAACTATTTTTCTCCATTTGGGTTGGTTGTCAGCATTGCCAAATATAATAGGAGGCATTTTCAGAGTCACATCCATTTTCTGGACATCTGTGCAACATCCTCCAACAAGTTGCATCAGATGCGCTCTGAAAATGATGCATGTATCTAACTTTGAAGCATGCATCATTTTTTTTTGCTATGAAATGTGACAAATGTTGCAAATGTGTCAGGATGCTTGAAAATTTACTGAAAGCATCCTGATGCATTTGCCCAGACACAGCATGCAGCAGAAACAAGAATGCGAGTGCTGCATTTATCCCTTTGAAAAAGACTGCCCTGATATGTTTATAACATGTTCTATCTTGTTGGAGCTATTTTTAAAAGTTGGACTTATCTGCATAATTTCTAGCTAGTTTATGGTACTTTACATCCAGTTATGAATGTGCAAATGCTAAACAGACATGTAAATGATAGACTAAGTTACATTTGGTTTGAAAATTGTGTCCAGGCACATTTATATTTGAGCCTTGCACAATGGACAATAACAAAGTCAGGATTTTAAAATTTGACTTAGTTACTCAATGTCATAGCCTTGAAAATTGGCTCTACAGTACGGGCAGCCTGGCTTATGTTCAAAGTTTTACAATAGAAATAATAATAATAATAATTCTACAATCCTCCATTGCAAGATATAATTGCTAAGTGGGGTATTTTAGAAGAAGGGTATTGGTTGGCTCCACTGACAGAACACATTTTTTATAGGTTCACCATCAATGAATGGTTTCCTGGTTTTCCTTAAACATAGTACTACTTTTAAACTAGCAATCTTGATTTGATCTCCTTGTTCAAAACAGTTTCATCTTTTCTTTTTAGTTCCTCTTATTTTTTTTTATTAACAGTTTCTTTCTCTGGAACTCCATTTCAGCACTGCTACCACCTCCCTTGCATGTATCCTATAATAATTATGCTTTATTGCATATATTTAAATTTGACACAGCTCTTTTTATTATATATATATACAGGTGGCACATAACGTGATTGCTACTTAGGCAGAAGCACAGCTCCCCTGTTCAAAGAAAAATAGTTACTGCATCTCCCATTGCTATGGAAGCTACATTTCTGCCTCCCCAGCCTGGATTTTCTAAAAGCAGGCCTAAGTTCAGAAATGTCATCAGTGTCAATGTTACTCTTAGGCACAGTCCTTCTAGCTAAAACATTTCTGATATCCATTTATCATCTGAAAATTACAATTATCCTCACTATTAAACCTTGCACAGCAAGATTATAACATACAGTATTTAATTGCTGACCTCACACAACAATATTCCAAACATTTGTGTTTATTTAAAGAGTTACTACAGCTAACATTTCTGTCATCAAAAAATTCAGAATGTGCATCAGCATAGCCCCAAGCATCCTCATGTTAAAAAATGAAATTGCTAAGTTAATTTGTTTAAAACTTGCAAGTCATTTTACAGCCCTAAATTCACTGCCTGTTCTCCGTGTCAACAAGCTTATAAGACCTGTTTCGTCAAAGTTTTAAAGCTCATGTGCAATGGGTTTCACAAGTAAAACAGGCAGCACCATTCCATAAACATTGCTTTAAAAACTATGTGTGTTTCAGGTTCTGTAACAAAGTTGACACAATTTTTTGGTGCCTTTTTGTTGTGTTCTTTTTCTCCAGGGTTGCTGGATGCTGGGTCATGGCACACTGCTGCGAGGTTTGCAGACTGAATACCTTTCTGATATGGTGAAAGGTTGAGATCATTCAGACCAATGATTCAACTGATGTTATTTCTCAGGATGACACTTTAAAACAATTATTCCATCTCCCTGTCAATGGGGATGGGAAAGGTAATGCTGTTTTGAAACCTTACTATGAGTTTCTATGCATTAGCCATCCCAATGTTTTCTCCCTGTCAGACTGTTACTTGACCTACATTCAGGCTCATCTATGTTGTACTCTACAATAAAATTATCATTTTACCAGGGCTTACACTTCCACCCTTAGTAGGAATTGACACATATAAGGTCCCTATTAAAACTTATTATAAGCAGACACTGAAAACAGCAATGAAGTTGCCATCATTACAATACTAGTAGCAATACAACTTCCTAACAGGCACAGCACAGTAGCACTCCAAATTGAATCAGCAGCCTGGAGGCCTGCTGACTCAGTATCCAGCAACCCTGGAGAAATGGACTGTGGTGATATGTGCCAGAGTGTTCTAATGTATCACCACTAGGTGGAACCAAAGTACTGGTATAAGTGGAACCAAAGTGTTAGTAAGTGCTGTAGAAGGGACCTTTTATAGAGAAACACTGAAGAAGCACATGTACAGCCATGTGAATAGGAATATGATTGCTGTAAGGACCTTGTTGTAATATGTTCTAATAAAACTAAAGTTGATCTTTTACTAAGCCTCTTGAGCATTGCATGACATGGTGTCAGAAGTGAAAGAAACTGCTTAAAAAGAGGAAGAAGGAAAGAGAAAGACTGACTGTGAGAGAGAGGGAAAAAAACCTTCAAAATGCCAAAGTTTAATCCTCCTAATGCTTTCGACTTCAGCCAACCAGCAGACTGGCCTGACTGGAAGTGGCATTTTTCCTGTTACAGGATTGCTATGAAACTAAATGAAGAAAGCAGTGAAGTGTGGGTATGCTCTCTTATTTATGCCCTGGGACAGGAGGAAGAGCTAATCTTTAAATCATTTTCATTTAATAGAGAACAGGATAAGAATGATTATCAAATCAAATTTATTTCTGAAGCACTTTTCTAAAACCAAAGCACATATACAATATTAAAACAACCATTAAACAGCTAAAACACACAAAATAAGAAGGCAGCAGTAATAAAACTAAACATCATCCCCAAATGCTAGGCCAAATAAGTATGTATTTAAAGAGGATTTAAACATCTCAGTGGACAGGCACTCTCTAATCCAGCAGTGAGAGTTCCACAGGTCAGAGCTACAAAAGCAAAAGCCTAGCATCTGATGTCTGAAGACAGACCCTGGGAACCTCTAGCAATCCCTCATCAGTGGAGCAGAGAGGATGGAGGGTGGTAAGGCCAAAGAGGTCTTGCAAGTAACCGGTCCCTGTCCATGTAGGGTCTTATAGGTCAGCAATGTGACCTTGAAGGTGATCCTCCACTGCACCGGCAGCCAGTACAATTCATGCAGCACAGGCGTGACATGGCAAGATCTTGACTGCCCTGTCAGCATCTTGGCCACTGCATTTTGCACCAGCTGCACGCGATGGAGATCCACCCCTGGTAACCCTAGGTATAGAGCATTGCAGTAGTCAAGCAGAGAGGACACAAAGGCATGAACCAATATAGGAAGGTCATCGGGTGGAACGAGGTGCTTTATGCGGGTGATGTTTTTCAGATGGAAAAATGAGGACTTGACAACTACTGACACCTGTGCTTTAAGTGTCAGTTCTTTATCAAGCACAACCCCCAGATTCTGCACCCTTTCAGAAGGTCTCAACTGGTCACCCCCCAGCACAAGGCTGGATGGTTGCCTAGAAGTCAACTTCTCTACCCACTGACCTGGGTCCACCACCAACACCTCAGTCTTATCCAGATTTAGTGTCAACCAGTTAGCACTCATCCAATCTTGAATCTCAGCTAGGCAGTTGTTAAAGACCGAGATCGCACTAATCTGTTCGGGTTCAAAGGACATGTAGAGCTGAGTATCATCTGTATAGCAGTGAAAACTCAGCCCATACTGCCTTATAATGTCTCCCAATGGCAACATGTACACCGTGAACAACTTGGAGGACAGTATGAAACCCTGCGGAACCCCACAAGGCAGGGCGAAGGGGGCCGAGGAGAAAATTCCTGACACCACCCTCTGAGTCCTGCCTGTGAGAAAAGAATGGAACCATCTGAGGACTGTCCCCGACGTGATTATCAGATAGTAATGGAGAAGCTGGATGAATATTTTGGGCCCAACTGCAGCATAATCCATGAAAGAGCCCGCTTTCACCAGTGTAATCAGAAGTCAGTGGAAACAGTACAAGCATTTACCAGAATCTTGTATGAGCTTGCAGAAAACTGATTTTGTGATAGGAGTTGTAGATAAGGAACTTTCTCGGAAAGTGCAGTGCCAGGATTGACTCTGTAAAGGGCAATAGAAATAGCATGCCATTCTGAACTTATAAAGAGCCAAATAAATGATCAAGGAGCTATGAGAGGGTTAGATGAGGTAGCAAAGAAGCCTCAGAGGTCAGGTCAAAATAACTGAAGCAGCCCCCTAAGAAATAAGCCAGCCCAATCTCAGAAGCCAGGCCCTAAATGTACTAGATGTGGCAGGGGACATGCACATGGAGATGACTGTCGAGCACGAAATTCTGAGTGTCGAAAGGGCAAAAAAAAATAGGTCATTTCACAGTGGTGTGTCATACAAGAGGTGTGAGTGAAATAGCCATGGAAAAGGGTGAAACTTGAATCATTCTTTCTCGGTCAGTTACATGTCATGATGACGTCAGTGAGCCATGGAGTGTTGGTCTCATACTTAATGGTACCACAGTACTGGAGCTGATGCAAGTGTTATTTCTGAATCCACTTACCTGAGTTTAAATAAACCTTCTCAGTTGAAACACAGTACTGTACCTCCATTTTGGAAAGTCCAGGAGGGGAACTTTACTGCATGGGTCAGTTTATAGCTAAAACAATGAAGAACCGAGTACCAGTTCGGAGCATACATGATTAGAGGTTCCCAGACCGGTTACCTGTTGAGCCATGATGTTGCAGTATCTATAGGATTAGTCTTCAGACTAGAGGAAGTCTATACGTCTTCAGGGAAATAAGTCTCTTGCAGTGTGCTCCCATCAGAATCACACTAAAGAAAGGAGCCATACCCTACAGTATTCATGCAGCCTATGGAATATCAATTCCTATGCTTCCTAAAGTGAAAGATAAGCTGGATAGAATGGTGCAGTGTGGTATTATTAAAGAGGTTACAGAGCCTACAGAATGGTGTGCACCAGATGCCAGTAGCCAAGAAAATGGAATCATTCTTATATGTTTTGATCTCAAATGGCTAAGTAAAGCAGCCCAGAGAGAAAAATATGTTCTTCCCATGTTTGATGACATATTCTTAGATTAGCTGGTGCCAGAGTGTTTTCTCTACTTTATGCAGCAAGTGGATTTTGGCAGATTCCTCTGCATCCAGTGCCAAGTTAACTACTTTTATCATACCAATTGGAAGATACTATTTTTGCAGGCTTCCTTTTGGCATTACTAGTGCACCAGAGATCTTCCAAAGGAAAATGATGGAACTATTGCAGAACCTGGAAGGGTAGTAACTACATGGATGACATCCTGGTATATGGAGATACAGAGGAAGAACACGATACTGATTGGCTTTTGTGCTGGAAATAATCCAGGGCAGCTGGTTTAAAGCTGAATAAAGGAAATGCTTACTGTGTCAGAAGTAGCTAACTACTTGGGACACAGGATGAGATGAACATGGCATAAGTCCAGATCCTGAGAAGGTAAGAGCCATGAAGGAAGTATAAGATCTAGTTCTGGTCTGAGCTAAGGCAAATTCTAGAAATGATCCACTACCTGGGTAGGTACCCACCTAACCAATCAGAGTGATACATCCACTGAATGAACCTCTGAAAAGTGAGTCAATGTGGAATTGGGGCCATACTCAAGAAATTGCTTTTAACAAGGTGAAATAACTTGCATCTGAAGCATCATACTTACTTTTTATGACACCAGGAAACCTGTAATCATGAGTGCTAATGCTCGTAGCTATGGAATAGGTGGAGTAGTGTTACAAGATCATAATGGCCAGCAGAAACCTGTAGCTTATTGCTGCTGTACATTGACAGGTGCTGAGACTCAATATGCACAGATTAAAAAGGAATGCCTAGCAGCAGTGTGAGCATGTGAAAAGTTTGCGAAGTATTTGTATGGATTAGATTCTTTCAAGCTTTTGGCAGCTCACAAACCACTGGTACCACATATAAACTGTAAAGACTTAGGCAGGGTACCAGTGAGGTGCCAATGACTTCTCATGTGGATGATGAGGTACAATCCCCAAGTGGAACATGTGCCCGGCAAGGCGATGGTGGCAGCAGATACCATATCCAGACATCCAATGGCTGTCATAGATTCAGAAGTTTATACTAGGATTGAAGAAATCGAGTCTTACAAAGAATCCATACAATTCTCAAAACCAATGTCGAGTTTAAAACTGCAATAAGTTAAACAATGTACATCCAGAGATTTGAAACTCCAGACAGTATTGTGTTTTGTCAGAGGTGAATGGCCAAGATACTGCAAGAATGTACCTAATAGTGTCAAAACTTTCTTTCTTTCTAGTGAGAAACAGCCTTACAGAATCCAATGGACTGTTGTTCTATAAGAAACAGAATAGATATTCAAGAAACATGTGACAATACATGCTAACAAGGCTCCACAACAGTCATCAAAGTATTATCAAATGCAGGAACTAGCAAAATGTCTGTTTGGTGGCCAGGTATTGGTAATGATATCAAAAGACAGTGGCAACATGGGAATTTTATCAGGTGAACAAGCCAGCTCCAGCACAAGCAGTTGCTAATGACAAATAGAATAAAGTATGGGTCTCGGTGTGTAACAGAATTTACACACAGGTTTGATGCTACATAAACCTGAGGCGGCCGAGGGGTTTATAAGATAGCATCAAACCCTGAGTATGTATAGTCAGTTACCACCAGACTATATTTTTATATTATATAATTGTTGGGTTTCTCTTTTTTGCCTCAGCAATTATATAAAATAAAAAAGGCTGCTGTGCCGACGCAGTCTGATTACCTCAGTGCGTAAGGTCGGCTTTCACTTTTATTTAATTTTTTTCAAATAGTGTCAGGGTGGTCAATCCGGTAGCCATGTGAAAAATTTCAGTTAATTTTTAAAGTGACTTACTGCCGAGTGTCCGTGGCAGTTTCTCTCCATGGTGGGTTTGCGGTAGGGGAAGGGTATCCTGTTCAGGAAGGAGACAGTAATCGAACAGTTGGAGCACACGCAGAGTGGGGAAAATCATGCGCATATTTGCTGTTATAAAAGCTCCTTTATAATGGCAAATTATGTCACAGTTTCCCTAAGGGAAAAAGGGAAGCCCATTAATTATAACTCCATTACCAGACAGTCCATGGAAGAGGGTAGTTGCTGATATTTGTGAGCTGGAGGGACAGAAGTATTTGGCTGTAACAGACTATTTTTCAAGATATTTTGGAAATCACTTCTTTACCAGATCTTTCAGGCTCCAGCACCATAAACCGTTTGAAGAATCTGTTTGCATGGTGGGGATGTCCAGATGAGCTTGTTACAGACAATGGTCCACAAGTTACAGGGACTAAATTCCAAAAGTTTATGCACAAGTACAATGTTTGTCATGTTACAACAAGCCCACATTACCCATAAGCCAATGGTGAGGCCGAGAGGGCAGTATAAACAGCTAAGAGAATTTTGAAGCAGGATGATCCATTTCTCGCTTTACTGAGCTACAGAGCCACTCCAATTAATGCAATGAAATGTAGCCCAGCACAGCAGATGATGGGAAGACAGCTGAGAAATACCAGTTCCTATGTTAGAGACTGACCTAAAGCCACATTGGCCAAACTTAAAACAAGTGCAGTACACTGACAAGTCTGGAAAAGCAGTATATAAAGTCAATTTGATAAAAGAAATTTTGCCAGAATGCTACCTGGACTGCAGCCAGGTGCCCAGGTGAGAATAAAACTGAATAAAGAGAAGCGATGGACAGTACCGGCTGTAGTGGAAGAGAAGTGCCAGATGCCAAGATCCTATCTTATAAAAACAGAGAGAGGCATGTTTAGAAGGAATAGACAACAATCATTAACAGTTTGTTCCACAATCGAGAGCAGTATTTCAGCAGGAAACTAGATTTGACTCTGAAGATTCAGAAGATTACAATCATTCTACTGAACAAAGACTAGAGACTAGAACAGGTACTCAGGGTGATTTACCTGATGTTTTAAGTCCAGGAAAGGAGACAACCACTGATTTTCAACCAGAGTCCTGTGCTGAAAACCTTGAGTGGGAGAGTAATCAAGAAGCCTACACGCTTCAGAGACTAGTGTAGCTAGATAGACATAACAAACGTAATGCGGCAGAATAATCCTCTGTTTGTTGTGTGGGGCAACTAATAGTCTACTCACTACTTCAAGTTAGACAGTTTATTGTAACTGGTGTGCGAAATGTGCTTTGAAATATTAAAAAAAAAACTGTAATGCTAAATGCATAAAGAATATTCATCTTTAAGAATGTTATCTAGTTAGTAGCTCAAAGAAGGGGAAATGTGGTGACGTGCCAGAGTGTTCCAAGCAAGCAATAATACCCAACAGGGTGGGCAGTATAGGCAATACTGGACCAGCCAGAGGTGTAATGAGGGCCAATACGCCCACCCTGGAGGTATTATTACACTAGAAAATGGGCACTGTAAAAAAAAAAGTTTAATAAAAAATGTTAATGAAAAATTAGTTTATAGTAAGTTTTGTAAATAAATAGTTCCTCCACCTGTATTAGTGTTCTGACTTGGAGCGGTTGTCATGGTTACAAACACCACACACACACACACACACACACACACACACGGCTCACTGTCTCCCCCACACACACACAAAGACATAACAAGCAATGATCTTTTGTTATTTTGTTTGCTGGAAACTTTCAACAAGGCCTCAAAAGTAAAAACTCCTACAATTTAAAGCAGATCTGGCCAGATTGAGGGCAGTATAGTACAGTGGTTTAAGGCTCTGAGCTGCAAAACTGGAGACCTGGGTTTGAATTCCACAGCCCCCACTTGCATACTATGTGACCCTGAGCAAGTCACTTAACTTCCCTGTGCTCCCAGGTCGCACCTGTAAACAAGCTTTCAGCTTAGTGTTTCTCTATTGGTTAAACAATTAAAGAAAAGATCCACCACGCTGCATAATGAAGTTGTGTGGAATTGTAGAGGTATGGAGAAACAACACAATGATTTGTAAGTAGCAAGATTTGTTTTAATTTCTGTTCTAAGGAAGGCATACACATTATTGGGAAAATACATGGAGGTGTACATTTTAATGGAAGGAATAAGAAGCAATTTAGGTTTACAAAAGAACCCCAAAGCAAATGCCACTGATGTATGTGTTATCCCGGATGATATTGGCCGGACAGCCAAATTTTAAAGAAAACACAATTGCACATACCCCAATAATGCAAAGCATCATGGGAAGCATATGAAAATCCCCATGATGGTACAGAAGGTGACAGTACATGAAAAAGTAATGGCTGGCATATGTTCAGCCTTGGGATTATTTACACAGTTTTTTTTTTTTTAGAGAAACAGGGTTTTTGTCCATGAGGTGATGAAGTTATATTTAAGTAATGTGTTGATGTCAGGAAGTCAGGTGTAATAATGATGGACTGTTAGCAGAAAATGTGATAATAACTTTCAGAGGTGTCATGTTTGATAAGAGCAAGTTAGTTATGTTTGTGATAATGGGAATATTAGGAAAGTATAGAGGTCTATGTAGAAGTGGAGTACAAATATGTACAATTTCATAAGTACGTGCTCAGAGTGCAGGCAAATGTGATACATGAGTTTGTTTAGAAATAGGTTAAAATAGCGATACATGCAATTGATAGAAAGATAGATAATTACATAGACATGCAGGCCCTGTCCACTACACTCAAAAAGCTGTAATGGATTCAAACCATTGCAGACTGTCAATGTTACAGTGTGTCCACACTGCCAGTGAACAGTGTGGATAATGGTTTGAAAACATTACAGCTTGTCCACACTGAGTGCAATAGTGTGTGTGGTCTCAACCCTGTAGTAGCAGTGCACATCCCATGGTGCACTCGGTGATGACAACTACATTTTGAGATGCCCTCCTACATGTCCTATGGAGTACTGTGTATATGGCACAGTCATATTATGTAAATAACCATATTTTCACTGTTATAAGACACACTTATGTTGTAGAGGTGACAGAGAGAGGTTCAAGGGAGGGAGATCCATATGTTGGAATCGGGGGCTACGTCAGTGAGAGGGAGGGAAGGGGAGGGAGAGAGAGAGAGAGAGGAGGGAGACATGGCATCAGTTTTACCAGTATTAGGGCACCTGGGCACAACCGACATTCATGTACTGCTGCTGTATGGCTGAAGGCAGACCCACTACTACTTTCTTCAGTGTTCCCCACTGCTCCACTGTACACAGTGCCACACATCTGTTGTCCTCCGCAGCAGTGCTCCCCGATGCACTCAGAAGCTCTACTAATGTATGTGTTCACTACTGGCACTGCTCTGCAGGTAGTATTGCTGCCACATCACACATGGGCAGGCAGGGTACTCACAACACTCGGCACAGTGAGAAGAGTAATCAAGGACAGTGCATGGATAGCATCAGGAGGTGGCCTTCAGGGAGACAAGTGTGGACAGAGAGGTAGGTTAGGTGGGGACATGGACGTACACTCGGGGGGTGCACATACAGTTGTCAGGTTACTGTGGTACGGAGGCATCCCATCATTGCAGCATACACCCATGCTCCACACTGCCATCTGCATATATCCTGATAGCTTACAACCTCCCTGCATGCAGTGAAACAGTGCTGCAATGCATGCAGGCAGAGTGGAAGACTGGAGGCTACACGGTGGAGCATTTGACACAATTGCAATTAAAAACTGATAAAGGTGTAAAGCTGTAAATAAAAGTGAAATAACCATGCTGGTATGCACACCACATAAAGTGGTTCTTGGAAGGATACAGATTGGGGTGGCTTAATTAAAGGCGTAGTCCATCCAGAATTTGCAAAAACATATGTTATGCAGAGTGTTTTGATTTGTATGTAAAGTTCTAGTATGTCCTTCCTTCTGTATGCTATTAGGGTTTTTTCCTAAATTAGGCTGCTAGCTTTAGGGTAGTTTTGTGACCCCTGGGGATCTCCATTACAAACAGGTTTATTGCCTTCTGCTTCCTACAATGCACCCTGTCTCACGTGACAGTGATGTAGCCAGGTCCATATATTTAGCATATGCAGTGCTTTTTAAAATCAGTTCACAACTGCAGAGCTTTGTAACTGTTCTTATCCAGTGAGCACAAATGGCAACAGTTACAATCTAGCAGATGCCTGAGAGCTACCTAACTGGGGTTTCTGTAAGAAAACAGTTGCTAAATAGCTTTAATTCACTATTTGTGTTTTCTGGGTGTGTGATGTCTAGCTAGCAGTAATATATGTTTTCATTTTAAAATTTAATTTCATCAAACTACGCAATACAATAAAAAGCACAGAAATTGCCCCAGATCATCACTGCTATAATTAGTAAAGACTATAGCAGTTTTCTTACAGAAAACTCACTCAGTTAGCTCTAAAGCATTTGTTAAACTGTAAATGTAGATACCAAAATTATTTTTTTTTACCAGGAGAGACACTCTAAAGCTTGTTTACAGGTATGACCTGGGAGCACAGGAAGTTAAATGATTTGCTTAGGGACACACAGTACGCACATGGAGGCTGTGAGATTCAAACCCAGGACACCAGGTTTGCAGCTCAGAGCCTTAGACCACTGCACTATGCTGCCTCCTGTATTTTAATAGGTAGAACTGGAAGCTAGTGCTGATTTTGCTCTGTGACATAATTTTCATTCTTTTTTTTTGTTTCAAATGTAAAGTATATTTTTTAAAAAGTATAAAAATATGTACGTGTGGGTTATTTAGTTTGGCGAATATTTGAAAAACTGGGATACACTGTGGGTGGGATATTCAAAGGGGTTGCACATGGCTCAACAGTGTTGTGCCATGCGCAACCCACTGATGCACCCCAGCATGATATTCAAAAGGGGAATTTGCTCCGCCCAGATCCTGATGCTCCAGGGTGCACCAGTAATGTGCAGCACAAGTGTGGAGCGTGCCCATACATATGCAGCACATCCCGATATTCAGCTTAGGATGTGCGGTGCACGTGAGCATACACCCACCTTGTGCCGCACAGGGGGGTGCAAAGATGTGCCCGAAAAAAACAGGAGTCCCGAAATGTGAATGGATCAATTCACATTTCAGGACTGTGTAGTACAGTGTGGTCTGCACGCCCATTGGCCCACGCTGTGGACCAATGGGTGTACAGCCGTACTGTACACTGTCAGTCAGTGGGCAGCAGGGCGGCTTGCCGGTGGGGTGCTGCCACCCGCCGCTGACTGGGGTGGAGCGGGGTGGCGGTGTGAGTGGATGAGTTGGAAGGGGGGTACGGATACCACTGGACCACCAAGGAGTACAATATTTCATTACAGCCCATGATCAAGCATGGAGTTCGGTCCACTGGACCATCAGGGAGCATATTAAATATTACAGTCTACAATTGGGCACAGACTTCAGTACACTGGACCACCAGGGAATAAATTAAATATTACAGCCCACGATCAGGCAATGGGGCGCATTGCCTGTTGGGGCAGAGGGCATCGGTCCCTGACAGCTGCAGTCTGGCAGGGCAACAGGCACAAGTCACAGGGGATCAGTGCACCTGCATACAAATGGGACCATAATGACATGCAAATGGCCCCATTTGTGCCTTGCATACATTATGGCCCCATTTGCATGTCCACCGCTGGACTATGGTGGTTTGCTGTGCCTAAGCGTAATGGCACTTGCATAGCGCATCCCTCTGCTCCTCTCTGGCTACTTCAGCTGGCACAGTGCCACTGCACCATTACGCGCACGGGCGGTGGTCACGGTGCCATATTCAATGGTGTGGAACCATGGTGCAGCACTGTTGAATATCACCCAGACCACGCCCTGGTGCATCCCAGTTATGCTTGCATCTCTGCCTGGCACAGTTCTGAATATCCAACCCTAAATGTGTAGTGCAATGAACCATTGTAAAATGTGATAAAATGTGTAGCTGAAATAGTCACTGTCATCGTGTTGTTTTCATGTTATACCACACACAGGAGAAAAAGTGACTTTAAAATATTTTGCAGTTTCTAGGCTGCAGCTTCATGCTATACACTTCATTTGTAAAAAAACGAAAAATGAAAATCATGTCACAGAGCAAAATCAGCACTAAATGCTAGTTCTACCTAACAGAATGCTGGCACCTACATTTATAGTTTAGCAAATACTTGAAATCTAACTGAGTGGATTTTCTGTAAGAAAACAGCTACAGTCTTAACTAATTATAGTGCTAATGATCTGGGCAACTTCTGTGCTTTTATGGTTGTGTATAGTTTGAGGAAATTAAAAGTTTTAAAATGAAAACAATCCTGCAAGCTAGACCTGGCACACATAGAAAACAACAATAGTGAATTAGAGCTTAATTTAGTAGTGGTTTTCTTACAGAAACCCCAGTTAGCTAGCTCTTAGGTATCTGGTAATAGGCTAATTTAGGAAAAATTCCTAATAGCAGACAGAGGGAAGGACACACTAGGACTTAACATACAAATCAAAACCTCTGCATAACATATGTTTTTGCAAATTCTGAGTGGACTATTCCTTTAAAGCTGCAAGCTCAATAAAAATATACACTGCAGCCTCTTGTTGTACTGACATGCTTCAGCTGATGCAAAATACAGAGGGTAAGGTGGTGGGGGCATGGTTGGAGGACAGGTCTGAATAACACCATATACCCACCAGGAGGGACTTTCCAACTCTTGGAATGTATTTGTGAAAATGTGTGACCAGGAGAGGAATGTAAGCTGAACCAAGGTTGTTTAAACAAGTGCTATATAAGGATGCAGTTTCAGACTTTTCTTTCCTTCTGAAGCTTAAGGTCTGATGCCTAGGCAGCTCTGATAGTCAATTGTTTCAGCATGATAGATTCACCTCATGCCCTCCCACATGAACCATAAAATAGGTGGGGTGGATCTTTAGGAGCTTCGTGGGTGGAGGTGGGGGTGGATCTTACCCCCCCAAAAAAACTAATGCTGCCTTCCACTACTCAGGTTCCAGTTCTTGTTCCTCTCACTTAAGAAAGAAAATAGTGCACTGCAACCATTGACTAACATGAAAACGTATTTATTTGAGGGTGGAAAACATTTCTTGGTGGAGGGTAAGGCGTATGTGACTATTTACACCTTCAGTCAGTTCCATGAACATAAAACATCACATAACTCCTTTTGTACTTGCAAAATGTATGCAGGCTCAGCCTACTGCAGCCGTAAAAAGGAATACATAATGAAACATTTTTTACTCTCATGATACCCTTCTTAAATACATATACAAACTTAAAAATGAAGTACAAATCACACTTTTAATTATTGGTATTTCTTTGGTGACTATGAGAAATCCCACTCCTATCCTTACTAGCTTGCCAGAATAATCCTTACTGCTTATACTGTATGAGGTGCAATGGGGACCTTAGCTCCATATAAGGCCTTCTGTTGTGTGTGAGGGGGTAAACATTCTGCAGCAGCATGAATTCTGTGTTCCATAACAAACAAACATCCCATCTATTGAATGTGGAAATACATGATTGAGAGGTGAGGAAGGACTACTTTTACCGGTTATTTTTAACAAAAGAAAATGCCAAGTTTTAATTTTTTTAAAATGACATTTTTGTGTTGTTTTTCTAAATTTTTTTAGTGTACCCATTTTATGAGAGCAGTACGATACTCTAGGTCATTAGTTGTCTGGAGTTAATGCAGTTCTAGGTGCTAAAGGCAAACATAGCAAGCACTTCATACCTCGTTACACACATGGGCATGCATTAACCCCTGACAACCAATGCCTTGTCATGTCTTATTGCTTATTTATAAAATGAATTGGAAATATCCTGCTTCCTGACTGGCTAAACAGGTTTGGAGTCCCATATTATAATTCTCCATAACTGCACAGGTTTGAAAAAATGTAGGCAGTGGGATTTGGAATTTGGGCAACTCACATACAGAATTCATGAGATCATAAAACACAGTCTAAACTACTCTGTGGAGGTTGCGTCAGCACTCTGCACTAAAATGTCCAAAACTCTCTAATATAGCAATTTTATTGAAATATCAATAAAGTGCAAACCACACAGTAGGTAAACTACACAGCTTACCAATTAAAAATGTTCAAGGGCTTTAACATAAAAGTGGGAGGGCAATAATACATCTCGTTGGACTGCAAATCCAGTTTTCAACAGTGTGCTAACTTCCACTGCACCCGACAGAAATGGCTGAAAACATCTAGGGCCTGATATTCAAAAGTTTACATGGGTGCTGGCGGGTCTTTGGCCTTGCAAACCGGGGTTTGTACTTGATCCCCATTTTCAAAAAGGCTGTTGAATGGGCAAAGAGGGTTAGGGCTTATGCAAAACATAATGTATGTGGACAGGAAAGCGGAGGGGCATGCCCATGAATAGCTGCACTACCCCATATTCAGTGGCTTTGCGCTTCGCAGAGGGGAATAGCGTGGTCCTCTTGCACAGCGCAAATACCACAAAACAACACCCTGACTTACTCCAGGCAACCCTAGCCGCTGCTGGGGGTAATGCAGTCACCTAGTTAATTGGCCACTGGGGAGCACTCCCACCTTCTGTGGTCCCTGGCACCCCCTACACACTGATCGCCAGCCCGTAGAGTAAGAAAATAATATCCCTATTTCTATGGTCCCCCATCTGATCACCAGCCTATACAGGAAGAAAGTAATATCCCTGATGCTAGTGGTCCCCCTCTCCAATAGACAGCCTGTACAGTATGAAACAAATATCTCTTGTGCTAGTGGACTCCCTCTATCTGATCGCCAACCAGTACAGTAAGAAACTAATATCCCTGGTGCTAGTGGCCCTCCTCCCTCTGATCACCAGCCCATACAGTAAGAAACTAATATCCCTGATGCTAGTGTCCTCCCCATCTGATCGACAGCCTATGCAGGTAGAAAATAATAGCCCTGGTGCTAGTGCCCCCCCAGATCACCAGCCTGTACCGTATGAAACTAATATCCCTCATGCTAGTGGCCCCCCTCCCTCTGATCACTAGCCTGTACAGTAAGAAACTAACATCGCTGGTGCTAGTGGTCCCCCTTCCCACTAACCAGCTCATACAGGAAGAAAATAGTATCCTTGGTGCTAGTGGTTCCCCCCCAGTTGCCAGTCTGTACAGTATGAAAAGAATATCCCTGGTGCTAGTGGTCCCCCCTCCTCTCCCCTCCATCCGATCACGAGCCCGTACAGTAAGAAATTAATATCCTTGGTGCTAGTGGTCCCCCCCTCTGGTTATCAGCCCATACAGGAAGTAATAACATCCCTGATGCTAGTTGTTCCTCCCCGATCACCAGCCTGTAGTAATGTGAAATCCACTCTGCTGTCCAGGGTCCCCACCAGAATCGATCCATGGTATCAGGGCTGCCTTAAAATACCAGAATCCCTGGCTTTCCAGCAGGCCCCTACTACAGCATGGAACACCCCCAAATCACTGTACCAGGCCCCTTATGCTGCGGGTGCATACAGCAACTGGTGCAGCCCTTCACACACCTCCTCGCTGGCTGCCATATGTCAAGGCTGAGAGCCCATCTCTTATTTATAGGACAGCCCTGTCCTATAAATAAGAGGCACATTCCTCACCAGGACATATACTGGCCATCCATGGAAGAGTGAGGAGGGTTGCACCAGTCACCATATGAACCTGCAGCACCAAAGGGGCCTGATAAGGTGACGGGGGAGGGGTTCAGTGCCACGGCTGGGGGGCTGCTAGACACCAGGGATTCTGACATTGCAAGTATTGGTACCATGGATCAGTGCCCCGGGGAGAACCACTAGATAGCAGGGTGCATTTTTTCATGTAACTACAGGCTGGCGATTGGGGGGGGATTTCTACCACCAGGGATATTGTTTTCTTACTGTGTGTGCTGACATTCGGGGGGCCACTAGCACCAGGGATATTAGTTTCTTACTCTACAGGCTGGCAATCAGAGGGTGACCACTAGAATTAGGGATATTAGTTTTTTACTGAGTGGGCTGGTAATCAGAGTTGGGGGAACCACTCGCACCATGAATAATATTTCGTACTGTATGGGCTGGTGACCAGAGGGGCAGGGCCCCTAGCACAACGGATATGAGTTTCATACTGTATGGGCTGGCAATTGGGGGAGACCATTATCACCAAGGATATTATTTTCTTCCTGTATGGGCTGGTGATCACGGGGAGGACCACTTGCACCAGGGATATTAATTTCTTCCTGTATGGGCTGGCAATTGGAGGGAGGGGGACCACTAGCACTGGGGTATTAGTTTTTTACTGTATGGGCTGGCAATCAGAGGGGGACCACTAGCACCAGGGACATTAGTTTCTTCCTGTAGGGACTGGTGATCAGAGGCAGGTACCACTAGCACCAGGGATATTAGTTTCTTCCTGTATGGGTTGGTGATCAGAGGCGGGTACCACTAGCACCAGGGATATTAGTTTCTTACTGTATGTGCTGGAGATCAGAGGGAGGGGGACCACTAGCACCAGGGATATTAGTTTCATACTCTATGGGCTGGTGATCGGAGGAAGGGGGAAGGAGGACCCCTAGCACCAGGGATATTAGTTTCTTACTGTATGTGCTGGAGATCAGAGGGAGGGGGACCACTAGCATCAGGATATTAGTTTCTTACTGTATGGGCTGGCAATCGGGGTGGGGGGACAACTAGCACCAGGGATATTAGTTTCTTACTGTATGGGCTGGTGATCAGAGGTGAGTACCACTAGCACCAGGGACATTTGTTTTTTACTGTATGTGCTGGAGATCAGAGGGAGGGGGACCACTAGCACCAGGAATATTAGTTTCATACTGTATGGGCTGGTGATCGGAGAAAGGACCACTAGCATCAGGGATATTAGTTTCTTACTTTGCAGGCTGTCGATCAGAGGGAGGGTGCATCACTAGCACAAGAGGTATTAGTTTCATACTGTACGGGCTGGCGATCAGAGGGGGAGAACCACTGGCACCAGGGATATTAATTTCTTCCTGTACGGGTTGACGACTAGAGGGAGGGAGAAGGGGACCACTATCACCAGGGATATCTACAAATTTTTCAGACCTGGCAAATGGAGGGTAGCATTGTACTAAACTGCCCCACAACCCATGCAAATAAGCCCATAATGGGCATGCAAATGTACCCTTATCACTTTGCATGCCCAATGGGCTCATTTGCATGGGTCCTTTTGAATACTGCGCATAGCGCTCCATATTTTAGAATCACGTTGGGGCAGCACTACGTGACTTAGTGCTACATGCCATGGCTCATTATTTAGTTGAAAAAGCCTGGTGTGCTATTTGACTGAGTATAGCATCCTTGGGCTCCCAGGCAATCACAAGGTGCAGCACAAGGCCATAGAGTCACTCCTGGGTACAGCGTGGCCACCTCCATGGGAGGTTAATCTATAAGGTTCCCACCCATCAAGCATTATTTCTTTATCTTTCAGCTCATATGTGGTTCTTTCTTGAGGTAGTATTTTAGTGAGCAACTCTAACCACATTCCCACTGCAGTGGGCTGGTGAGAAACCCATGTGTTTTGTGCACCTTTTGCCATGACAAGCAGCACCCTTATGACCTGAGATCAGGGTCCACTCATCACCCTCCAAGTTATCCCACTCAAGGAAGGCTGATAAGGAAGTATCTGCTATCGCCTTTCCTATCCTCTGCTCTATCTGCATCCTAACTGCTGTCACGTAACTGCTGTATGATTGCGAAGCTCCAGTAGAAAAGTTTTAAAAGCAAAACATTAGCTTGTCTGGTGTCACAGAGGGCAGAGGCATCAATGCCTCACCTGCCACCACACTGGCAACCTGGGTTCAGTGATGGACTTGGTTTGCTAGGGGCTGCCACGGGGAGGTGGATTGAGTGTCTGCAGGATGGCATCCTCCTCTGGGGAGGGGGTTGGGGTTTCTCAGCACTGGTCTGACCCCTGGTGGTGTCTGAGGGTTATCAATGCAACTGAAGGGTTGGGGGACCAGCAGCCGGCAAAGCCTTATGCATGGTAGCATGCATGGGTGCATCTACAATGGCATTGCATATCCTACCCTCCTCTAGGAATAAGGAAAATGATCATGTGCTGCCTAAATGATACTGGCCCTTCCATGATCTCTGCACCAGACTTTGCAGACCCTCTCCCACTCTGTATCCATTTCACCGGCAGGAGGCGCCTGCCATCGGACCCCCACCATGGGGGGGCAAGCCATGGAGGAAGTTTTGGCCAAGGGCTCACACCAGATCCATGTGTCCAGGGGCAAATGCACCACAGAAACCCACCATGGGGGGGGGATAAGCTGTTGCGGATGCGTAAAAGGAGGTAAGTCTTTGGGTTCCGGGTAGCAGGACTGTGGAGGTCGGCAGAGGGTTTGGCAGCACTGAAGAGGCAGTATAAACAAATTAACAAAAAACAAAAGCAAAACATTTACTCCTGCTGGCTAGACCTGATATACACATAGAAAACAAAATATTGAATTAGAGTTATTTAGTGAAGGCTGGAACATCAGGCTCCTATCTCTAGTACTTGCTGAATCAGTGATCCCTGATGCATCAGTGTCATATGGGACAGGGTCACTGTAGGAAAAAGAAGAGCCATAAACCATGCTAAGATGGAGATCCCCAGGTGCCATAAAACTAACATATAATTAGCAGGCTAATTTAGAAAAAAACTCTTAATAGGAAACATGGGAAGGACACACCAGGACTGCATGCACAAATCAAAACACTGAAAAACATATGTTTATGAGATTTTGACTGTAGTACTCCTTTAAAAAACCCTCCTATACTTACCAGTTGGCCAAGGAGCTCAATACTCCTTACCCTACAACAGATGAAACTGAGTTTCAGGCTCTGCCTGAGGTGTGTGGGTGTGTGTGTGTGTGTGTGTGTGTGTGTGTGTGTGTGTGTAATTCTGTAGAATTTTGGATTAATGTCTTCCACATTACTATTCCATGTGTTGGGGGGAGGAAGAGAAGGGAGCATTCTACTAGTGGAACACTACAAAATTTTAAATTCTCGTATTCCACAGTATGCAAACACACCATGTATTGAATGTGTAGAAAGACAGATGACTGACAGGTGGAAAGCATCCATGAAGGACTATTTTAAATTTTTGCAATATTTTATAATATCAACTGGGGACCCGTTATAATGACTGGATGTCAAGTCTTGATAAATAGAGAATAAAGGATGGGGAAGTATGTGTTGTGAAAATTTAATGCTCACCAAGGTGTGAGATGCTACATAAGCACGAGGGGTTTATCAAAGCATCCACACCAGGGTGAGTCATTAAATATGACACACTTCACGCCTTTTTATTTTATAATAAAAGGTCATCAATTTTTCTCCTGCTTGAGTTCAGTGTTCACACACACACACACACACACACACACACACTCTCTCTCTCTCTCTCTCACACACACACACTCTCTCTCTCTCTTACAAACACAGACACACACACACACAATCTCTGACTTCATCTGTCTTCTGCCCTCTACCTCCCTTCCTTAACATAGTTCTTTTTTGTTTCCTTTTGTTTATACTTTACAGCTAGTCTCTGACCTGATCGTGTCTACCACGCTTCCCTGGCACGCTCCCTTGTAGCTCTAGTCATTTTGTTCCGAAATGGACAAGCGGCAGGATCAACCAGAAATTTAGGAGGGAAAAGGCTGGATCAACCAGATACATGAAACAAATAAAAAAAAAAGGATAGGCCAGCGTCTTGTTTGAAGGCTCCGCGGGCGAGGAGAGATGGAGCCACCATGTTTGTAAGAGAGTTTAGGCCACCCCCACGACGAACATAATCCAATGAGCGAGCGTCATCGACTGAGTGACTGGGCGCGTGAATGTCGTAATAACCAGCCGGCTATTACGGCAAATAGCAACTGGTTCAGCCCATAGTAAAAATTGCTGGCCAGTAATTAAAACACCATAATAACCCACCGAATTCAATAATAACTCAATAGCTGGTTATTACAGCATTTTCCTCCTTGTGTTCTCACTTCACTGAAGCGTAAAAGGAAGCACACTGTATTTGTGTGAGTCCAGTGGCCACACAGGGACATGCTCGCTTGCACAAATACAGATCACAGTTTTTCTCCATGAAACTTTGCACCAATTATTATAAAACATAATGCCTGTGCAAAGTTTGTTTTATGAGGATTTTTCACACACCAAGGGTGTGGCTAATCTCATAAACCCCTAGAGTTTGCTCTCAGGGTTTATGGATTATAACACACCTCGTGTGTGTGTGTGAAAAATCCTCAGAACACACACCTGCACAGGCATTATTCTCTATATATTTGTTGTGTCTTTTAACCCTTGCAGGGCTGTGGACTGATATATCAGTCCAAAATTCCTATATGTTCTAATTCTGTTAGCAGCCTAAGGGGTTAATACTTTGAGTGTTTGTTTTCTAAAGTTGCCTATGGACCCATTTTATAAGTACAATCAGACACTTGGGGTATTGGTTTTGCTGCTTTTATAACACTTCCAAGGAATGAAGTTACTCGACCTGTGGTCTTATGCTATACTACATCTGTGGAAGTGTTGTAATACCAGCAAAACCAATGCCCCATGGCATCTTATTACTTATGCATCAAAGTCAGCATGAGAGATGTGAGTGCTTGTATACCTTTTGATGATGCATTATATTTAATGCAGAAAGAAAATAAATAGCAATTTCCATGCTCCAAGAAACACTTTGGTTTAAAAACAAGGTTTAAGGACTTCCGGTGACATAACCCCAACAATGGCTGCCTGGTGTCTGACATCCACTGCCAAGATAATCCACTATAATTCATGCTTTTCCAACCTGCAAACTGTCCCTAAAATGCACTATCAACAAGTTTCTAATGGCCACCAGGCAGTGGCTGAAAGACTCTGACCAAGCCCACTGCAGGTGAAACACTGGGGACCACGATAGCAGGATGGATCCCTGTGTACCACGACTCTCACCCACTGACAGTGACCATGAGACGGGAGGAAAACTACACAATCACCTCCAAACGTCTGTGCTCGGAGCTACAGTATATAAGTGCTGCCCTTATCAAACTGGAATCCATGGTAGCTGATGGTCAAAGGGACCCCAGATCCAGGAAAAATGAATGACCACTGTGGAGACCTACTTAACGGACTACTGCTCCACCACTGATGTTCAGACCAAAGCAATCCTCAATCTCCATTGCAGGAGCCTGGAGTTAGAGCGCAAGCTAGAGGACCTTGAAAACTTTCAAAGGCAGAACAACATTCAAATTCACGGGGTCCCCGAGAAACCTGAGTCTGGGAACATGGTCACCTTTATTAAGGGAATGCTGAGGGGGGTACTGGGCTTAGAACCAGATCACCCACTGAATTTGGCCAGGGCGCATCGATCCTTGGTTGCTCCCCCAGCCAACCTGATCACTCGCCCTCGCTCCTTTATTCTAGCCTTCCTAGAATACCTCACCAAATCCAATATTCTGCAAAAGGCCTGGACTAGGAGGGAGGTGTCCTACAAGGGAGCCCACCTATTTTCGAGCTATTTCACCCCACAAGCCATGACCAAGCACCAAAGCCCTTGCAGTCAAAGGGAACTCAGGAACAAAGGAGTTCAAGCACGGCTGGAATATCCACCCAACGCCACATTTATTCTGACTTTGGCCCCTGGTTGTTTGAGAACTTACAAGGCGGCCCCCTTCCTTTAATACATGGGATTCGGCTGAATGAGGGAACAGACCACAGCAGCGTGGTGGAAACAGTGAATCATGAATGGCAGAAAGTTGAAAGGCATAACTCCGGCAGCTTGAATACTTTTCCAACTCCCTGGGCCCAGCTGAAAGCAAGAACCATGAAGACAGTGGTTACAGCATCCTCTGACTCAGATCATCAGCCCGATGCAACAAGGAAAGAACTTACTCCACACACTGTGACTTCAGATGGGGCTATTCCTAGCATCCATCCCAGACTGGTATCCCTTAATAACTCTTTAGAGAGCCCTGTCGTACTTGTTTCGATTAATTCACCAGACTTTTGATTAACTATTTACAGTTCCCTATTGAATTACAGGGACAGTTTTTAATGTGTCACATCTATTGCATGCACTTATTTACTTTTTTCATTTTGATGAATGTTTAATTTGTAAGGATAGATTTGCATATTTGGAGACTGAGTAAATTTTTTTATCTTTTTTCTTGTCTTTCATACAACGATCTTGCCCGGGGAGGGGGACTATAGAAGGGAGGTCGCTAAAGTGTTTCTTGATACATTGTTTGCCATGGTTAGCTACTGGTCTTACAATTGGGGGGGACAAGGGGGATCTGCCATCCCTGGCCATGAGGTCACAAAACTACAAACTGCAGCTGAGTATGGAATGATTCTGAAAGGCCACATTAAGGGGGATTTAGGAAAAATTGAAGCTCCCTGGGCACATTGCCCATGGTAATGGAATGGACCTTGCCCTTTGTCAGGCCTTGCCGTGGGCTGGGGGGAATACCTGGGACTGGCTGACTAACTGGTTACTTTGCTCCAGGCACCAGCTGGGCTATACAACCCATGGGGATTACTATGTGACTGGAGGATTCAGGGGGCTCGCTGCCTTCTCCCAGCCAAAGCCGCATGGACTGAGCCCACAATCAGAGCCTAAATGGTTCTCAAGATGTAACACACTAGCTGGAAGGTAATGATCTCAGGCCCTGGATCCACCACAAGATATACATCTTCACACAGGTGAGCAGGTGCTCTTAGTGAGATCAGAGTCATTCCTGGACTGACACAGTACTGGCTCAGTGACCCAGGTAGGTAAAACCAGTCTTTATCCCATGCAGTAAGACACCTGACAGTTACAGGCATATTATGGTGGAATTTAGTAACAGCTGCATATTTGGACCAGTTACCCATGGCGTTCGGGGGCCAGCACTGAGACCCTCAATGCTGAAAGGTTTTTGAGGTACACTTAGAGATCCCTGGGCTTAGGAAGTGGGACAAAGTGCAGCAGCCTTATGATGAAATCTCCTATCCTATGGTTCCACAGTGGAAGACCCCAGATTTTGGAGATGGACCCTTACTGAGCCCCTCTCTACACAGCATGTGGACAGCCTCCAGGACCTTGACATCACAGCATACATCCCCACACAGTCGTAAACAATGAGGAACCCTAAGCAATAAAGATCATGGAGTTTCCCTTCCACTGGGGTGTCTTGCAGTATGTTGGATATCGAGCTCTCTAACTCATAAATTATGGCCCCATTTGCATGTCACCTTTTGAATATCGGAAATTGCGCATGGCGACAATGGTACTAACGCCACCCCGCCAAGTTTAATGCTCATCTCTGGCAACTTGCGGTGGCGCCAAGTTCCACTGCGCCATGCGCAAGTGCTGTGGCTGGGGAGTGATATTCAAAGGAGTTGTGCAATAGCGCAACTCCTTTGAATATCACCCCGGCCACACCCCTGCGCAACTATTTTGAGCAGCGCAAGGGCTTGCGCCTCAGAATGGCGCAGTTTGAATATCCAGGCCAATGTGTTTAATAAATTTCAGGATGCTTTACAGAACTTTGAACAAAGCCATGAAATCATGTTAATTGGCAACTTCAGTGTGAATTGGAGTACGACTGATCTGAACCATTGCTTTATGATCTACTGTAGGTACACATTTCAGCACACCAGAATTAATGCTGGGGAAATATCTGTGTTTACTATGTTGAACCTAATTTTACCTCAAAATCAGATCTTTATAAAACCAGTGTATTATTTCAGATATATTTGGTGGTCACTAGAGAATTATTTGTCTGAAGTCTAAGGTTCCATAAAGTTTATATACCAAAAGGTACCAAAACCCTATGGCCTGGATATTCAGAAATGTGCCAGAGCCCAGCGCAAGTCCAGTGCAGTGCAAACCAATGCGCACAGACGCAACAGGCATGATATTCAGAGATTGCACATGCCATAATGCACCAGCGCAACCCTGTTGAATATGGCACAGTTGCGCAATGGTGCAACTGGCAATCCACCATGGCACAAGAAGAGGTGTGCCATGGTGCAAACACACACACACACACACAGTTGTGCCACAGCAGCAGACCAATGAGGGGTGGCATGGCACAGAGAAGTGACCCAAGAACAGAACCAGGGAGGCACACTGACAGGCCACAGCAGGCATGAACAGGCACCCACACCCTGCCCCAAGCACAACAGTAGCACCATAGTGAGGCAACAGGAAAAGCCAATGACCAACTGAGGCCACCAAGGAACCCCCAGGCTGCATGCCATGCCCCAACACAGCCAAACCAGAGCAGGACACAGGCAGAACCATGCAGCCAAGCACACACACACCCACAACCCACCCCTGACAGACCACCCATGGGCACCCCCATGACACACCCACTGACATAGAGGGGAAGACACCACCACAGTGGGACACACCACAGCACACAGCAGAGACCCACAGCAGCACAACAGGCACCCGGACACATGCACACTACACGGACAGGCACTGGGCCACTGCAGCAGGGTGCCACACGCCACCTGCAAAGCAGACACTGACACAGGCAGGTAGGGCATAACAATGTATTAAGTAACAGAACAGCCAACTATGTACAAATTAATAGGGAAGGGAAGATGTAGGACTGAGAGGGATGGGGACAGGGAACAGGGACTGTACAGTGGGAAGGGGGACTGGTGGGGAAGGAACAGCAGGGGACACGGGGATGGTAGGGTGGACATCATCGGCTGTCACGCTATGCCACCCTGCGTCGTCCATGGCATCCACCACCAAATGCCCGCCAGTGTATCTGGATCACCACCTCCATCGTGGTCGACGTCATTAAAATTATCTGCTGCAACAGCCGGCAATACAGGGGCATTCTCCTCTGCCTCTGGACACCTAGGAGAAGGTACAGGACAGGCCATCAGTGCAGTGTCCCACAGAACCATGCCCAACCCCTGTGCACACAGGGCAGGTGAACACACCCCAGAGGGCCTGCACAGGCCACCCACAGGGGATGGACCTCATCTGCCAGAAGGCAGAACACCACTACATTGTACAACAGTGGCACCTGCCACACAATAGTCACCCAACTAGGCAATGCCAGTGACATGGCAAAGTGCCCATGCAGCACCACAGCACCGACAGTGGTGGCGGGTGCACACCACCCCACCAACAGCTGGCACACATGTACAATGGACTGCGTCACAGTGGTGGGCACCAACACAGTGCAACACACCCAGATGCCACGGCACACAGCACAGGTGGCCATGTCTTGACCGTGCCTCTGCCAACCCCAATAGATGTGTGGAGGCCCATGCCAGTGCCTACCTGCTCTCCATGGCCCTGCAGGTGCTGGGGCCACTACGATGACACCTCTGGGTCCTGCAGCAGCCTGCTGCTCTGCTGCAGTGGCCACTGCAGCTCTCCACTGATCTTCAGGGCCTGGGAATGGAACTAGGACAGGAACACATCAGTACACAGCTACTGGAAAGGTCCCCCAGCACAGTGTGGTCCCCTGCCTGGCACGGTCCACACAGCGACAGGGCAACGCAAGTGGTTGCGGGTGACGCATCCCCGTGATGCACATGATGACAGCCCACCACCCTGAAGGACATGCCAGGCAGCCCACAGTACACCACAGTACAGCACCATGGCACACATGCATGCTGGGCCTACTCACCTGGCAGTGACACATGCCCATGCCTGACACGTGCCTCCAGGCATCGGAAGTGACCTGGATCCCTCCGCAGGAGACCCCCTACCAGTGCCAACACTGTTCACCAGTTCTGGCCACCCCAGTATGCTGCACTAGCATAGCAGTAATACCATCCCAAACAGCGACGGGGCTGCTGTAATGGGGTCTGACCATACAGCTGGGGTGCATGGGGCTGGATGCAGGCCATGAGGTTGGCCAGCTTCACCTGCATCAGTTGCTCACACAGTAGCCCTCCACTGCAACATAATGCTGCTGTGAGCCATGGTGCAAAATGGGCCCATAGCCACACGACAACAGCATGCTCCAGATGTGTGGGCTGAGGGACATGTGCTGTGCATGCCAATCATGCAATGGCATGGATGCACGACGTGGGCATGGCTGGGTGGGGTGGAGCTACATGTGCAGGTCAGTCAGGGTCAGAGGTCACTTTTGGGGTCATGGCATGCCACGCTCACAGTGCGCCGACTGCACAATAGCAGCCATGGTGCACACACTGTGCCATGAATGCTATTGTGCAGTCAGTGCACTGTGTGCGATAGGCATGGTGCACCACATGGAGCATGCTCACAGTGCCACTGCGCACCATGCATGCATGCCCAATGCACCACACCATGCTCTGACTTGCTTCAGAGCACTCTCAATGCACATGGTACAAATATGCAATATTCAGCCTCCACATGCTAATAAGCTCATCAGCCAATGCATGGTGCAATGGGTGAATTAGCATATCATTACCGTTGTGCAAAAGCACATTTGCATACGATGCACCATAAAAGCGCCACGGAATGGCACAGGCCATGGACCAGTATTGCATTCTTGTGAGGTAAATTGCACATGCTGCAGGAGCACACTGAGCACAGAGGGCACAGCATGGGAAAGGGCACTGGGAGCTGCAGCCATTGACACACTGTGCTGTCCATTATCACAGGAAGCTACATGTCAGAACCTGAGGAGGTTGGGGAGCGTGGACCTGCCCGCAAGTGCAGGCCCAACTTCACGAGAGCAGAGACAGATACCCTGTTCAAGGCCTACCTCGACAGGGAGCCACTCCTGAGCAGTGCCACGGGCACACCACAGGCCAGGGCTGGGGCCTGGGTGGAGATAGCTGACTGCGTCAACCAGCAGAGCAGCCACCAGCGGTCGGTGCAGGAGTGCCACAAGAAGGTGGACACTGACAGGAGATGGATAAAAGAGAAGGTGGCAGCCATCCGTGCAGCCCAGACTGCCACCGGAGGGGGGCCTGATGATGTGCCACAGCTTATAGTGCAGGAGGAGCTGGTGGCAGCCACCTTGCACCGCAGCACCATGGAGGATGTGCCTGGTGGTGGATTCCAGACAGGTGGTAGTCCATCCCTGCATGGTACGTATGGCGGCATCGTACAGCATGCTGTGACATGATGGGGGAGCACATGTGGCCACTGCTTCACTGACTCTCCTTTTTTGTCTTCCAGCACCAGCACACCTGCATGGAGAGGATGGGGCACTGGCAGCTGCCATAGAGGCAGGTACAGCCCCGAATGACCAGCCGTCCACCTTGATGGGCATCCAGAGGCATGGGAGGCCGCAGCACTCCACCACTGTCCAGCCAGATGTCCTGGGCATGGGGTCAGACAAGGCCCTGGATGTGATCCTACAGGATGCCAGACATGGCATCCTGTGCATGGAGACACAAGTCGGGGCAGGGTCCGACACTGATGACAACCTCACCATGAGCCTGGGCAGCATGGGCGGTGTTGTAGGGGAGACACCCGTACCAGGCACGGGCAGCATGTCCAGTGACCTGTCGGCAGGGGACCAGCTGCCTGCCGCCACTGCCGGTGCTGTCGTGTGCACTGCCACAGTAGTGCCATGCAGTGGTGGTGGTGCAGCTGCCCAGGTGCTGGGCATGGGTCAGCAGATGAAGCGGCAGTGGCAGCAGGCTCTTGGTGCCACAGGGCAGCCAGACGCAGGATCTGCCATCGGGGCGCCAGGTAGGGACACACCCCAAGAGAACCCCACTGTGCAGCATCCACCTGAGAGGGGGGCTCTGCAGCATTGCCAGTCACCACTGGAGGGTTGGCGTCCTGCCCAGATTCCCCAGGATGCCGACCCAATGGCTGAGCACACCCGTTTGTTCCGGGCCTCCATTGAGCCATAGGCGCAGGTCACCACTGGGCTGTGCATGGAGGTGTGCCAGCTCCGAGCAATATGAGAGGGGCATTGTGCAACTCCTGGCAGGGATGCAGCGCATGCAGTAGGCCTTGATGGCATCCATGGATCACATTGCACAGGCGGTCTCAGATGGCTTTGAGCTTCTGGCTGCCATAGGTCATGGCCAGCCACCGCAGACCCCATGCAGTGCATCATCCACCCCAAATTCCGGTGTTGGGCGACACCAACACTGTTGATGCAGGCTCTGCTGTTGGTATTCCAGGCAGACCTGGGGCATGCCTGTTTGGGCACCTATGCACCCGCAGTGGACTCAGTCGCGTCCCACGGGTTGACCCCAGGGAGCCATTGCAAACACCCCTGTCACCGGTGAGCAGCCTGTGGCTGCTGATCAGCCCCGGTGCAGCCACCCCCATGGCTGTGGTGGTCAGGGATCCATGCAGTGGCCCTGATGTGTGGCCCACCCTGTCCCCAGTCAGCTGCAGCTGCCTGGTACGTGCATGGGTGGTGTGTGCATAAGCATACTACAGGCATGGTGCCTGTGTGTCGCTCCGCATGCCACCTGTGTGCATGCTTGCCTGGCCGCTGGACCGTGTGGCGTGGGCATGATGAGGGCTGTTCTGCACTGAATGCGCCTGTGCACTGATGCTATGCATCTGATCCTCACCACATACCCATGCCTGGGATTGTGTGTGTGTGTGTGTGTGTGCACATGCATGCATTGCTGTGTGCTGTTGTGTGTGGTGGCCGCCATCCCCCATGACCCTGCACCACTCCTCTGTGTGTTCATGCCCATTGCTATGCTTACCCCTGCCTGTGTGCTGTATCTGTGTGTGTGGCTCCTGCATGTGTTTACCGCCACCTACCTTGGTGCACCATAGTGCTCCTGTGCAATGGTGTTGCGGTGTTGTCGGGCCTGCCTCATCCGCCGTGGATCCCTCCGCCCAGGGGGGGCTGTCCACCGCCCTCCAGCTTTTGCCTCCATCGTCCCCACTACTGTCACCCTCATCAGCCTCGACAGCTATCCCACTGTCAATGGCCATGTTGAGCAGTATGCAGCAGGCCAGGAATAGGCCACAGGCTTTTGAGGGGCTGTACTGTAAGGCACCACCAGACCTGTTTAGGCAACAGAAGCATGCCTTCAGCATTCCAAATACACACTCTATGACATTCTGCATGCTGGCACATGCCTTGTTGTAGCGTTCTTTGGCTGGGGATGACGGGCACTGGTAGGGTGTGAGCAGACAGGGCCTCAATGGGTAGGCGCTGTCACCTGTGTGGATAGGGACATGGTTTGCTCTCTGACTGCCCTTGCTGTGCCCTTGCCTGCCCTGGTGCCCCTGCTTGCTTGCCCACCCTACCGCCCCATTCCATGGCCTGCTCTGCCTGTCACCCCTGCCAGTCTGATACTCACCCACTAGGTGGCATGGGATGTCCCACATTCAAATCTGTGGCACAGCATGGAGCTGTGCCAGATGAACACATCATGTGCACTTCCAGGGTGTGTGCCACAGACATTGGTGATGCACCCCATGGCATTGCACACCACCTGGCAGTTGATGTTCAGGCTCCTTCCGGTAGATGTGTGCTAGGCCCTCTGGGCCAGGTGGCATGCGGATGCCCACATGGTGCAGTCAGTGGCCCCAAGCATGCCAGGCATACATGCTACTTTGTGGAAATCCTGTATGGCTGCTGTATACTCTGCCTGTGTGCTGGGAAATGAATGTATTCCACGCACGTGGCAACAGGGCATTGAGGAACTGTGTGAGGAGGCATGACGTGGCTGAATGGGTTATGCCTGTGGTGTCCCCTGTTGGTCTCTGGAAGGTGCTTGTGGTGAGCAGGCACATGACTGCTGTGACTTTCGTCTCCACTGACATTGCATGACTCTGTCTGGTGGGTGCCTGCATCTCCTCACTGCACAGCTCACAGAGCTGCCTCAGGATTGCCCTATTCATGCGGTACCAGCCCACTATCTCCATGCCAGTGGAGTTCTCAAACGTGGTGCAGGCACAGTACCACCTGTGTCGGGCATACCACCGACGGGACCTTCCTCAGCCAAGTCACTGTTCCACCTGCCCCTTCACACCCCTCATTATGGCCTCCATCATGTATGGTGCACTGTCCATGGCCCCTGTTGTCTCATCACTCCCCGGGCAGTTGGCTGCTGCTGGGTGTGTGACACTCTAGTGCACCACCTGGCACTGTGCCTGCCACTCCCTTTCACTCTCACTGCCCCTTCTCCCTTTCCAGTGCCACCTGTGTCACACTTCTCTCTGTGGCTGCCTCTTCTTTCTTTCTTTCTTTCTTTCTTTCTTCTTTCTTTCTTTCTTTCTTCTTTCTTTCTTCTTCTCTCTCTGCCTCCTTCTTTCACACTCTCTCTCTCCCCTTCCCTCTCTTGCCTGGCACAAGTGCTGTCCATGTGCTTGCACCTGGTTTTTATAGGCTCAAGTCTGCTCGGTGCATCTTGATTTGCTCCCACATGCGCCATGGTTCTACAGTTCAATATTGCACTGCACTGGATATGCATGGGCACACCTTCAGTGTTGCACCTGCATTCATTATCATTGCACATTGGTGCACTGGTACTTGTGCTGCACATTGGCTCCCACTGAATATGGCTCCATGGCGCAGTTCTATACTTGCGCCAGTGCAACTCAGTTGCGCCATGTGCAACTGCTTTGAATATCCTGGCCTATGACTACATGGCTTTTGTGACTGACATGAAAGCAAGTAAATGGGAAAGAATTAGCTTGATGCTGTTGGTGAATAAGGCTTGGTTATTTATTCAGGAAGAGTTCATGTCAATATGTGATAGGCACGGCCCCAATAAAATGGAGCATTATAAATCAGTTAATGCCCCATGGTATAACAGCAATCTAAAGTTCATAGATATGAGGGACAAGCGTTGAATGTTAGCAAAAAAATTTATTTACAAAGGGATTGGGAAGGGGACCATAAAGCCAGAAACAGAGAGTTAAATGAAATAAATAAAAAGAGGCAAAATATCATTTTTCAAGACATCATTTGCAGATACCAATAATTTAAACCCAAAAGATTTCTGGAAGCTTATTTTAAAATTATAAAAGCCAGGTAGTACAGAACTCCCAAGTGCATTCTTGTTTAATAGTATGCTGACTACACTAGGTCAAAACTATTCTTTATTAGAACAGACATTGAAGAACTGGATTCAGTGGTTAAACTACCATTTGAGTCCAACACAGGATGGACCCGTCCACAAAAACCATTATGAGTGTTTAGATCCCAGGAAATAAAAACCAAAGGTGTCCTAACCAAACTATTAAAATTGGATACTTTCCTATTGGTTGGAATTGATAACTTACCGACACATTTATTAACAAATGCCTATCCAGTCATAGTTTATCCTTATCTATTATTTTAGTATTTAATTGCTACAGGAGAATGTCCTTGGAATGCAATAGTGCAAAAGTGATCCCAATCTACAAATCAGGTATAAAATGAAGATAAGTAATTATAGAAAATCTCCTTGCTCCCTATAGTATCCAAATTATTTGAAAGATCGGGTAGTGTACAATTGAAATCTTACCTGGATACCAACAAAGTACTGAATCCCTGCCAATTAGGATTCAGAGAAAAACACAATACAACTACCACACTGGTGAATATGGTTGGAGACATCCAGGGTACCTTAGTAAAAAATCTAATGGTGGGTGCAGTCTTTATAGACTTCTCAAAGGCTTTTGATACCCTTAACCATGATGTTTTATTGGGCAAATTGGATCTTTTCAGTATGTCAAATGTTGCATTGAACTGGTTTAAACACTACTTCATGGGGTGACTACAAGTAACCTTGCACAAATATCCATCAAGATGTCTCCCTGCTGCATCTGGAGTCCCAAAAGGCTCCATTTTAGGCCCTTTACTTAACATATACATGAGCTCTTTCCTTTCTGGACCCACAAAGTAAATTTCATTTGTACACTAATGACACCATTGTCTATGTTACAGACACTTCACTTGCCCAGATCCAGTTTGCCCTTCAGAGGGCTTTTAGCTTTTTACAGTGGTTCTTTTTTTTTCTTCTTCAAAGATACTTTTTGCACCCTTCACCAGTGGGTCAGAGGCTCAGAGGAGGGCAAAACAGCAATTTGGCTGCTTGTTTCACTATCTGAGCAGCTCCATGGGTAACGTAAGTGAGCATGCTTAGCAGGGGAGGTGTCAGTAGTTTTGAACTTTGCTATAGTGCAAACAGGCAGCTGTGTAATCCTAATCAAGCAACAGAAGCGGAGGCTTACCTGTATTGTGACTGACAGGTTTACTGTTGTTAATTCTGGTTTGCTCTCTGTTTTGTATGGCAGGGCTACACCCACCTGCCCACCCCATCCCCATCCCCACCCTCCCGTGCTCATCCCCTTTATACACCGGGATCCTAACTTCTGTATCTTGCATTGGAACAGGAGGGGAGGGTGCTATAGTATTGATGCAGCACTAGCGCGTGCACACACACACACACAAAAAATTATTTCTTCCAACTAAACTCTTGAGGATTTACTTTATGTTACTGTTCATACTACAGGCCATATCTTTTTTTTTCCATCCGACTCTACCCACAGAGACAATGGACATCGTGAACTGCTGGTTTTGTGGGACTCTAGTCACCAGAGCCTTTGCAATACAGGTGGGGCATTATCTTATGTGCACTGCCCTCAATAATCTTCAATATCAGTTCCATGCAGCATGGACTGAGATAACCTACCTCAGGCACAGCTCAACCTCACTATGCATTGCAACATTTTGCGTCTTTAAACTTTATGCCAAATACCAACACCACTCCACCAGAGAAGTAGCACACCAGGGAGCTGGCAGTTGGTTAGAAATCACAAAGCTGGGTTGGCTCGATGGTGTTGAGGGTTAAGATGCTGGATGCCAAACCTTTTCGCCAGTGACCCATGGTTGGGTGTGACCTCGGGTTGCTGGGGGTTGGCAGGGAGGAGAAGATCAGGCATCTGAAGGACTGCTCTCCTCCCTTGGGGAGGGGAGGGTTGTTGTCCTGCTCCTTGGCCGCCCCCTAGTGGAGGCCAGAGGGCAGTGTTGGAGGTCAGGAGACGCAGAAATGCAGTTATGGGACATGTGCGTGCCTCCACACGTGCACGTTCACACCACGAGGAAGGTGTACGGGGAGAAAACAGAAACAAGAACGGAAAAAAGTAATATGGGAAAAAAAAAGAAAAGAAAAAAAAAGAAATTGCAAAGCTAATCCAAAGAACTGTCCCAAGGTGACTCCAAAACCAATCCACACATCAAGTAGTTTCTCTCCACTGTCATCCGTACCCACCGCCGAGGCAGAAAATCTAGCAGAAGGGGAACTCAATCAATGCATGAAAAGGCAAACCAAAGCGAATGTCGCCAATTGTGACAAAAAACACATACTAGTGGTAGGAGAGTCTATGATATGCAGAGTAGTCTCACATCTACCAAACTGGCCGATCAGAGATTGCGGTCAGATGCCTCCCGGGCACATCAGCATGGAGGGACACAGACTGCATCGTGAGAATTGTGTGCAGCACCAAAACAAGACATGCACATTCTGATCCATATCAGTACAAATGATCTAGCTAGTTGGTCTGTAGAGGAGACTAAGCAACATATATCAAAGCTGGGAGAAAAACTAGTTTCCCTTATGTCCAGCGTCTCCTTCTCAGAGATTCTACCTGTGTGGGTAAAGGGAACCAGCAGGCAGAAAATCTGAGGAAAGGACATCTGTGAGCTTAATACCTGGCTTAAAAACTGGTTTCAGGATAAAGGACATGGCTAGGTTGGGAACTGGCAGAACTTCTGGGAAAGGGAATTCTTTAGATTCAGTGACCTGCACCTCACAGAGGAGGGAACACGCACTCTCGGTCAAAAGTCTGATGTCTACATCAGCTGTTTAAACTAGCAGGAGGGGAACGGGCACCAGCACCAATCACGTCATATGGGCTAGCGGATGCCCCTCCCCCATCATCAGATACTTGATCGGCACCAGGAAACTACATCACAAGTACCACAGGTGACATAAGTTGCAAAATTCCACAAAGAGGTTCCAAACATGTTAGAAACTTAAAGTGCACTAATGCAACAAAACATAAACAGGGGGATCGCACAGCATGCAGGATAAACCAGGGATGGAAGGCAATGTGCAATAATGCTTGTAGCCTTACAAACAAAATCCCAGATCTCACTAGACTGGGTCACAATCATGAGACTTGGCTCACTGAGAACCACACCTGGGATGCTGCTATTCCTGGATACACTCTCTTCAGGAGAGACCACAAGGGAAAGAAGGGGGGGGGGGCTATATGTGGCAGGGATGGAATCAATGCAACTGCATTACAGGGAGTGCACAGCAAAGCAGAGGCCCTATGGATCATTCTGGGAGCTGGAAACAGAGACCCTATCAGGGTAGGAGTTATCTACAGACCCCCAACCCAGGAGATTGAGAACAATACAGACCTCCTGGAAGACATACTGAGGATGGCCAACAAGGGCTAGTTAATGCTGGTTGGAGACTTCAGTCTACCTGATGTAGAATGGTCCACCTTTACTCACTGCCCTCTGGGGAGGGGCAGGACTTAATCAATTGGTAGATTCACCCACTAGAGCAGGGTCTGCAACCTTTTTGGGCCTGGGAGTCGCATGACCAATGACCAAAAAATGGCCAACCGCAAAAGAGCCATTCAAAAATGTGGTCATGACTAACATGCACATATACGTGCAAGACATTCTCAAAACATGTCATTTAATGCAAAAATGTATGTTACTTTGTTAAAAGAACAACACAGACTGCTATATTAAGAGGAATTTAGTTTTTTATTGAATACATTTTCTGTGCAAATGAGTTCACTGTTTCTTGAGCAATAAATAAATTCTGTGCAAACGAATGTGCTGTGTTTATTGAATACATACATTTGCTGTGCAAATGAATTGCCATTTCTGGTGAATAAATACATTCTGTGCAAATGAATTCACTGTTTCTTGAGAAATAAATAAATTCTGTGCAAACGAATGTGCTGTGTTTACTGAATACATACATTTGCTGTGCAAATGAATTGCCATTTCTGGTGAATAAATACATTCTGTGCAAATGTAGCAACCTCTTGTTTCAAATCCCATTTACCAAAATACAATAAGGTTCATGCCCCACTATCTGTGCCAGAGCCTAAACTGCAGGTTATTCAAGATCCCTGTTTCCAAAACGGACAATACTGCTTAGGCACCATGTTTCTGTGGCAATGCATAAACTGCTGAACCCTCTTCCCATGATCAGACCAGTACTGTTCGGGTACCAGGTTTATTTTTGGCAAGAGGAGTTTGAATAACCAGAATTCACCTCTGTGCCCATGCACAAGCTGCTGGTTATTCAACATCCCTCTTACCAAAGTACAACCAGTATTGCTCAGCCTCCAGTTCTCTGTACCAATGCATGAACTGCTGTCTACAAGAAAAATCCCTCTCTGCAGTACTTGTCAAGTCGCATCTTTTCTGTTCCATTGCACAAACTGCTTGCTATTACAAAAGCATCTTCTCAAGATACAACCAGTACTGCTCTGTCACCACTTTTCAGTGCCAATTAATAAAAGGCAGGCTTCCCAAAAAACACACACATTTTCACACCTTTTCCCCAAAATACAGACATCACTGTTCAATTCAGTACTTTTTATTAGTGCGATTTCTGCCCTATCCCTTTGCTCAGCTTTTCTATATTTGGCTCATAGCTGGTTAGTTTTAATTGAGTACAGACATCCAATGATCCATCAGTGAGCTGAGAGCGGAATTTGTTTTTAATACAGTTCATGTGTGAGAATACTTGTTCACACAGATAGGTGGAGCCAAAAACTGACAGCATGCCAAAAGCAAGGCACTTCATTGTCTTGAAGTTATCAGGGAGTGCCATCCAAACTTGGAAGATGAGCCCATCTGTCTTTGGCAGCCCTTTCCATCTCAGCCCACTTGTGTGCTGCTGCTAGCTCTGCCCTTCATCTTTCCAGATGTTCTAGCTCTGCATTTAGCTGTCTAAATTTATCTGTCCAAATGTGCGACTCTTTGAATTCAACCACTTCCATCTCCAAGTCAGCAATGGGGATGTTAAAATGGTCCAGCTGCATTTCTTCAAGATTTGACTGATACAGCTGGGTCATAAACCGGAAGGTTGGTACATATTTTCTGAAGTCATTAAATCTGGGACTGAAGTTTCTGATTAGCCCATTGATGGCTTGCTCAGGCACTGCAGTGTTCATAGTGAAGCTGGGTTCTTGTGTCTCATTGTCCATTTTAAATTTACGAAGGTATTCAAAGTGATATAGTGTTCCTCTTTTTAAGTCATTCTGGAACACTTTCAGTTTTGATGAGAATGTCAGGACCTGTTCGCACAGGGAGAACACAGTATTGCCGCTTCCTTGCAGCCCAATATTCAGTCTGTTCAAGTGTCCAGTCAGATCAACCAAGAAGTAAAACTTCTGGAGCCAAAAGCTGTTTGACAGTTCTTCTTGCACAATGCCTTTCTCATGTAAAAACTGCTTAATTTCAGTCAGGCAGTCTGCACATCGTTTCAGTACCTTACCCCGGGAAAGCCAATGAACATTGTTGTATATCAGTAGGTCAGAATACTGTGAATCCAGCTCTTCCAGAAGGTGTCTGAACTGACAATGGTTCAGAGCCCTGGCAAGAATAGTGTTTACAATTTTCACGACCAGTGCCATAACATCTGCCATCTCCTTTCCAAGGGACTGGGCACACAGTGACTCCTGGTGAAGAATGCAATGAAAAATAATAATTGACCATTGCAGTTTCTCCTCGAGCAGCTTTACAAGTCCTTTGTGACGTCAAGTCATGCTGGGGGCTCCATCAGTACAAATACTCACTATTTTGTCAAGGGGCAGGTTCTCCTTCTGAAAATACTCACAGAGAGCATTGAAGAGGTCCTCTCCTCTGGTTTGTTGCTTCAGGGGACAAATGCTCACTAGTTTCTCTTTTACTCCAGACCCACAAACAAAACGAACCATTATTGCCAGTTGTGCTGTGTCCTTGACGTCTGTGGATTCATCAAGTGCTAAAGAAAAATATGAAGATGATACAATATCTTTCACTACCTGAGAATCTACATCCTGCATCATTTTGTGTGCACGATCCTTCACGGTCTTGGCAGACATTGGCAAATCTTGAATCTGGAGAACAATTTTGTCTTTTTCCCCGGAATTCTGCAAACAAATACGGAGCCATTTCAAGAAATGTGTCTTTCAAAAATTCTCCATCCGTGAAAGGCTTCCCTGCACGAACCACCTGCAAAGCTCCAATGAAGCTGGCTGTTGTGAGATGATTTGCAGAGGACGACCATGATGTCAGCACAGTTTGCTCCTTCCCCAGTTTCTTTTCCAACTCCTCAAAGACCTTCCTTCGTGCTTGTCTTTCAGGGTATTTAGTTGCAAATGCTGCATGTTTTGTCGTGAAGTGACGCTGTACATTCGATTTCTTGTTTCCGGCAAGAGACTCTCGACAAATCACGCAGAATGGCAGTCCCTTCCTACCGATGAAGCCATAATCAAACCAGTCATCTTGAAATGTCCGGTTCTCATCAGCAATCTTTCTTTTTTTTAGCCGGATGCGCCATGTTTCTTTGCAGTGTACACCAACCGAGATACTTCCTGAATAGTGGCCCTGAATAGTGGGCACAAAAAAACAAAAAGAAAGAAGTCAAAAAAATCTAGAAATGTGATTAACAGCAATAAGATCATTAAAATGGCACACCACAGCTTTGAGACACTTGAAGGAACAAGAAAAAACAGAATGAAAGTTCTGTTGCACGAAGTATGTGAACAGAAAAAATAAGAGCGCCACAACCAGAAACACATTGAGGAACGGGAACAACATAATACTCAATCTCTTTAAGAAATCCATGTGGCAGAAGTGCGCACAAAAGGAGTTCTACAACTTGCTAATATGCAGTCCAGATGAAGGAAAAGATCATAACACGGACACAAGTGGGATCCAGAATTATATGTAGTCACAGGCATTGGATGATTGCAAGATGCAGAAACGGAATGTTTATGCAAGACATTACTAAAGGGTGCAACAATCAATATCAACAGAGAAGCACTGTTTTAGGATGCAGAACCAATGAATGCAGCACAGCAGAAGGCTCCCCCCCATATACACTCACCCCAAACAAGGCAGCAAAGCACATCATCTTATTTATTAAACACACAGAAGTAACAATGCAGTGGCCAGAATCCAGAAATAGGCCCAACTGTAAACATAGTGTCACGTCACCCCAGCCTACTCCACCAATAAAGACAGTTTACAAGAAAACTGATGTTAACACAAATAAAGCAACACAGCACTCCAAATAACCTCCCACCCCTCCAAACACAACAAACAGGCAAAGTCAAGTCTTTTGGTTTGGGTGTTTTGGGGGGTGAGGATATAGGCTTGCTATATATATGACCACAGCTGATGTTTGTATGTATATGAGTGGTGTTTCACACAAAGTATGCCATAATAAGGAACATCAGGGGTTGAAACCAACTTTTTCAGCCACCAGCCCACAGGGCTAGTGGCAGAAAAATCCACTGGCCCACCATGACTTTCACTAGCCCGGCACCACCGAAAACAAAACCAAATAAAGAAAAATGCACACACAAACTGGTTTTAAAAATAAATGTTTTATTGCCGGGGATTCCCACAATGGGACTCCCATCCCCTCTTGAAGCCCTCCATGGTGTTCATTTCCACCACCTACATGGGCGAGCCATTCCACCCGCCCCCACTCTTTTCATGAAGAAAAGTGTTCACATCCTTTCTGACTCCCACCCCCATCAGCTTTGTATCATCATGTCCTCTTGTGGTGGACCCCTTGCAACACCTGAAGCTGCTGGTAGTCATACCTGTTCATCTCTGAGAAACTTGAATGTTTCTATAATGTTCCCTGCTCCTCTTGGTTTGTAGCGAGTGGGTCAGACGGAATCGAACCGGATTGGCATAGCACAGATTTGTTACCCAGAAATTACAAAATGGTAGCCAAACAATAATCATTTGCAGAAAAACAGCAGGGGAAAATATTAACTAAACTGGATTAGCTAGTACACAGATCCACAGAAGGACAGATTAATGTTTGTATCCTGAAGCACTCCTGCTTAACATGGTTCTTGGCGACTTAGACTGCTAAATAGAGAAATCATTGTGAACAGTAGCAGTGGTGACCCAAGATACAGACATTATTTTGGCCCTTCTAGGACGGTCTTTACATAGTGGACTGCGGCCTCCATCATGAAAAATTAAACACAAGCTGCTCCCTCTCCTAAACACTAACATGACACTTTTAATAGCATGGCTCACTCTGAGGCAGACTTCAAACAAATTCAAATGTTAGTCATTAGCAGGGCCATTGGAAAATTGCGGGCACAATTTTTCCACAATTTCTGCAATTTTCACCCTTCTCCGCACAAAATCTGCAATTTCTTGCAATTTCTTAGATTTGTGGAATTTTTGACTAAAATTGTATAAAAATATTTCACTTCTCAAGGAAATCTAATCAGATATGCTAGCAATTTAGTACACAGACTTGGATTTGACCAAAACAGTATAGTGTGAGGTGAGAAGGGGTCAAATGTGATTCTGCTTTCATGTGATTCCCTTCCCTGCTTTGGTTTCAAAATCCTCTGGTCATGCACATGTAGACTTGAACACTTTTAAAATCTGTGTGAAAGCAGACTGTTAGAGAACTTTTTGCTGAGACAGAGACTGAAACAATAGGTGTGAGAAGAGGTGCAAAGTGCCCCATTCACCTAAATGACACATTGACCACAATGCTTGTTTTTGAATGGTAGGGTAGATTTTCCTTGTATAAATACTTTCAATCTGAAAGGATTTTGATTCAAATGTGTCAGGAGTTTGGATGACCTTGCTAATTATAAACTTGAATGTCCTTCTGAGGGGGTTGGTGACAGTGATTCCTTACATGTCAGTCTGCCGCAACTGCATACTCACATACAAAACCTACAAAAAGCAAACATTTCTGGAAAATTGCTGAAGAGGTTAAGTATAGTTAAACAGTTACCTTCAAATAGACAAAATAATTGCAACCCAAGTAAAATCACTGCAAACCAAGTAGAACAAAAGTACCATGTATTGAAAACTATTGTATGATGTAATGAAAAGCTACTCTTATGATTTGATACTTTTATCTTGTGCTTTTAAAATGTACTTACAGTGCTGATTAAGAACAGTAGTTATTTTAACAAAATAAACATTTTTCTTACTAGACCTTTATTAGGCACCCTGGGGTTATCTGTTTATTTTTTTCTTGCACCAAAGCAAATAGTTTAAACTGGTTTCATTATTTAACATCTAGAAACTGGCAAAATATGTTGTTTCAGGATGCATTCAGTATAGACTAATTGTAAATTACTGAATGAAATCGAATTAGCACTGCATGACTTACATGTCTTGATTTTTAGAAGATATGCTACATAATGATTAATTTGCAGTGCATTTCAAAAAACATGCACCTTTCTTCACATCAAAAGCATTTACAAGAGGCAATACATTTATCTAAACAATTTATGTGACCAATACATGCTGCAGCAAACAATAAAATATTTATTAGGGGGCAGCGGGGATGTATAGTGAACCCCCGCAATTTTCCCACAATTTTTGCAAAAAAGTCCCTGCATTTTCGGGTAAAATGTTCCGCAATTTTCCAGTGGCCCTGGTCATTAGCTCACAGTTCTGCAAATTGTACTGGATGACATTCTGTCAGGCATAAATTGCCAAGTGTTGACATTTGTCTTAATCCCTTCACAATTGATCTGTGATGAACTTACATGACAAAGTCAGAGACACTGATTACTCTGCAATTAGGATAACTTGAGACACAAACACAAAATTAGGCAGTACTTGACCACCTGAAATATTTTGAATTTAAGCTGAAGTGTCACAGGCAGGCTACCCCCTCCCTCCCAAAAAAAAACTAAAGTCACTGTGCTCTTCAGTGTTTCTCCCCAGCAGATTGAAGCTGCAGTGGGGGTTTGGAGGAAAGGAGCATAATAGCAACAAGCCCCTCCCATTCAGCAGTTTAAAAAAAATAAATAAAAATCAGCACCAACACAAAATGATATACTGCCTTTATTTAAATGTAGATTTACTTAAGGCAGGCCACATTATAACCATGAAATTACGAACTCTTACTGCCACATAGTGTACCTGGCCATTCTGTCATGTAGGATTGCCAATATCATTCTAACAAAAAAAACAACAAGCAAATACTGCCTCATTTTGCACAAACTAAATGTAGTGGCAGATGAAACAGCTGCCAACCTCCACTCTACCCGCACAACCCAGCTGTCATCACAACCCATTTCTGACCCTCCTCATCCCCTCTCCTCATAGAGTGGACAAACCCACCACTTCACACAATCTACTGATTGCATCCACCTTGGACTTTATTCTGGCATTTTGCATTTATGCTGCTAGTCTGTATAACAAGGTTCAAATCCGACCAGATTGTGATTGTGTTGATTAAAAATTGTACAAACAATTGTAAGGTATCATTTACATCTTAATAACTGATGTATGTAAATTATGTCAGTGCCGCCAAACAGAACTAAATTTATCATAGCTAGTATGTATACAATCAGTTTTATGAACTTAATTTAATAAAACCTGTATTTAAAATGACATTTTGATTATTGATGACCAGTAATGCATTCTTTTAGCCTTCCCTACAACATGCTGCACTGTGAGTTACTTTTGACTGTCACTAATGATAACTCGATGTTTTCTTTGCTAGTCTCAACCTATCTATCCAACCCCCTCTTTCCCCAGCCGGTGAACTTATACAACTATTTTTTTTCTTCAAAATTGCAGAGAGAGACAGTTTTACTGATTCAGTTAACAGACATTCTAATTTTGTTGCTACCCTGTGATAGTGGAATAAACAACACGTGAGCATCAGCATACACCAAAACAGGTACCTTTGTGGAGCAAATCCTAGGGGTGAATCAGAAATAACAGACACAATGGCCATTGTAACATTATCAATACAAGGATTAAACAATGTTGGGGCTAAAAGGCAGCCTTGATTGACACACTCCTTTGAGAAATTCCATGGCACACTACCTCCCAGCCCAGCACCTAGCTAGCAGATGTCAGTGTCCATGTCCTGCATCATTTGCCATTGTTTTGACCAATATATGGAACTGAATGCAGTCGCAGAAAATTAACCCATGAATGTCGGTTCTTATCTCTGTCAGCGATAAATCCACAACACGGGCCGATGCCCTGTCAACAGTAGGTCAGCCAGCCCCTCGGTGCCTCAAGCTAGTCCTCGCTCGGCTCCTCGGTCTCTCTCTCTTCTCTCCACAGTGCCGGTGCAAAACTGTGCAACTACTGCTGTTCTTAGTGGCAGGCAGTGCAGCGGTTCTGATGCTCGGCTCACAGTCCACTAGCAGGCTTGCAGCTCTTTTCCAGTTCCAGTAGTCCAGACTCCGACTCCCGATCTGAATCCCGAAATCTGCTGGCTCCTCTCTGGCACAATGCGCTCTGCACTAGCAAGTCGACAAGAAACACGAGTCCCAAAGAACAGACTTCTCTATGGTTTTTTCATGGCATTTAAAGGGCCTGCCTGATTCTGACCTGCCCACTGCCACGCCTCTTTTCTTCAAGCGGACCTGATTAAGATGACTTGAGAGGACTAGCAAGACATTTCTCAATCAGGTCCGATAGGGTGGGCTAGTAGCTTGCGCCACTAACAAAGAAGACCCCGCCCCCCCAACCATACACGAGGAAGATCAGCCCGGACGGGAAAAAGAACAAAAGAATGCTAGGGGAGACTAGCACGCTCTGCTACCCCTGCCGATCTCTGCAACACGCCATGCGGTTTGGCATTTTTTTCCTGCAAGGGACGCACTTTCACCTGGGCAAGCAAGGGAGCCGCAGCTTAGGGCAGAGATAGCCATATGCGGCTCGCGAGCCGCGGGTTGTCGACTCTTGCACTAGAGAATTGGCTATCCTGGACCTGGTACTCACAAACAGTGCCAGGCTGTCAGACATTGAAGTGGGATCAATCTAGAACCAGAGACCACAGGTCAGTCTGGCTCTTGATTAACAAAAGAGAGGACCCCTGTCACACCAAATTTAGGGTGCTCGATTTCAGAAAAGCAAATTTCCCATAAATGAAGGAAAGCATTAAATCACTGCTGGTAATCAATACCACACAGAATGTGGGAGATGCCTGGATAAAACTGAAAAATGCTATAAATACAGTCACAGCACAATGCACAAAACAAATCAACAAGTCCAAAAAGTCAAAGAACTCACTCTGGTTTTCCAAGGAAGTGTCGACTATAACTAGAGAGAAGAAAACAGTTTTCAGAAAGCACAAGGAGACTAAATCAGAGAAGGGCAGAGAAGACTACAGTGTTAAACTCAGGGAAGCCAGGAAAGAAATTAGAGCAGCAAAGGCCCAGACAGAGGAAAAAACAGTGCAGGGAGTGAAGAGGAGGGACAAAATATTTTTTTAGATATACAGTATGCGGTAAAAAAGAAAGCGTAAGCGAGGAATAACCCAGCTGGCAAATAAGGAGAGACAGCTGGTGAAGAATCACGAGAACAAGGCAGAAGTCCTCAGCAAATTCTTCTGCTTGGACTTCACTCATTAAGATGTTGATAATGACCCAGAGCTACCCAAGACACATCACCACACCAGTAGAGTAGACACCAGCCTCTTTACAAAAGAAAAGGTCCTTGAAGAGTTGTCTAAATTAAAGGTGGACAAGGCAATAGGTCCAGATGGAATACAACCTAGAGTTCTGAAGGAAGTTTGAGAGGAACTTGCCTCCCCACTAGCTGAACTATTCAACAAATCACTGGAATATGGCATAGTGCCTGAGGACTGGAGAAGGGCCACAGTTGTGCCACTGCACAAGAGTGGGAGCAGGGAGGCAGCAGACAACTATCGGCCTGTCAGCCTGACCTCAGTGGTGGGTAAAATAATAGAGTCATTGCTTGAAGAAAGGGTTGTGGAGTACCTGAAATTAGGTGGAATACTTGACCCAAGGCAGCATGGCTTCATGGTAGGATGCTTGTGCCAAACAAATGTGACAGAATTCTTCAACTGGATTACTAGAAAGGTGGACCAGGGTGCAGCTGTGGACGTAGTATACCTGAAGTTTAGCAAAGTCTTTGATACAGTTCCACACAGAAGACTAGCAATTAAACTGGATAAAGCAGTCGTCAGTCAGAAAGTTGACTGGATCAAAAGCTGGCTACAGGACACAGAGAGTTATGGTAAATGGCACCTTATGACAGGAAGGGAGAGTTGCTAGTAGTGTTCTGCAGGGATCAGTGCTTGGCCTGATCCTCTTCAACATATTCATCAGTGACATCACTGATGGACTGCAAGGGCAGGTCTGCCTGTCTGCAGATGATACAAAACTCTGCAACAGGGTGGACACACAGGAAGGAGTCTCGGGTATGGAGGCAGATCTCAGAAAGCTGGAGGAATGGTCCAGGAACTGGCAGTTGAGATTCAATGACAAAAGTGTAAGGTAATGTAGTTGGGTAATAAGAACCCAGGAAATATATATGTCCTAGTTGGTCAGCAATTGGAAGAGACAAAGCTAGAAAGGGATCTGGGTGTTATGATATCAGACAATTTAAAGGTAGGTAAGCAATGCGAAAAAGCAGCACTAAAAGCAAGCAGCATCTTTGGATGCATAGGTATAGGTACTACCAACAGAAAATGTGAGGTAATTGTCCCTCTATAGGTCCTTGGTGAGGCCACACTTAGAGTACTGTGTGCAGTTCTGGAGGCCTCATCTAAAAAAGAATATAGACCATCTGGAATCCCTGCAGAGCAGAGCCACCAAAAAAGCACAGAGTCCGACCATCGAACCCTGTGAAGCTAGGCTCACAACTTAATCTATTCTCCCTAGAGCAGAGAAGGAACAGAGGGACATGATAGAAACATTTAAATTTGTTAAAGGGATAAATGCAGTACAAACTGAAACCTCTTCCAGGAGAATAGGACTGCGCGTACAAGGGGGCATAACTCACTGATAGGTGGGAAGTTCAGAACCAATGGTAGGAAGTACTTTTTCACAGAGAGGGTTGTGGACCCTAGGCACAGCCTGCCACATGATGTGGTGGCAGCAGAGACAGTCGGGCAATTCATAGTCAGTGTAGTCACCTCTGCAAGATCAGTAGATAAGGGAAGGGTAAACATCTTGGGTAATCTAGGGTAGACTAGATGAACCACACGGTCTCCTTCGGACGGCAAATTCCTATGTTCTTATATTATGGGGCATTACTAAAAAGAGTGCTAACTCAGCCTGTCTCTGAATTAGGATTACAAAATCAGCAGGTTGAAAATGTCTGCCAATCCAGTCTGTTTTCTTTTCAGAGAGAACTGGGGGGCAGCAAGTAGGACATTTAATTCCAATCAGAAACATCAGAACACAGAATTTTAGCAAGTATGGGTTTTAATTTGACGTGCAAAGGCAGGAAATGAATACAATTAATGAAAAATGTCACTGTTAAACTAAATTATTTTACAGTGAAAATTGCAAGTTCTACAGTATATTCTGAATAGTATCTGGAATTGTCAGAATTGGGCAATTTTAAACCACCACAATTGGGATAATTCCATATCTGGAAAACACTGGCCCTATAGATCAGTGTTTCAGGACAGTGAGACTGCAACTAAAATGTGGTCTCAGAAAATTTCAGAAATCTGTAAAGGCAGTTATATAAATCAAAGTACTATGTTACCGGTAGTACATTCTGATGTACAGTTGGCAAAGGCAGACCAACCAGCTAACACAGTGGTAGAGCAACTGCTTGCAATCTAGATGACCTGGGTTCATCCTCCAAGTCCAAGACATCTGGTGCCGACTGGCGAGATGGGGTTCAGACATCTATCTGAACACCTCCTGCTTCAGGGAGGAAGGGCACCTCTTTCTGCTGCATGACTGCCCCAGGTGACCATGGTGGGAGGGTGTGTATTGAGGGATAGAACAAGTGGTCCCTCTGGAGTGGCCTTGTGTTGGCATGTACCAACTACCCTGGTGAGTGACACAGAGATGTCACACATCCAGAGTAGGTCCAGGAGGGGAGTTCCACTGAACGGATGGGGCTCATGCACCCTTCCAACAGCCCTGATACAGTAGGTGTTCTGCTGGGTCACTTTTTAGGACTATGACCTGGAGAGGAATAAGGGTGGGTTTAGGGGAAATACCTAAGCAGCACCTGTCAGATGAAGCTGCCCGCCTCCCACACCACAGCAGGTTTATTTCAACTCCTCCTGAACCATGTTAGCTCCTCCTCCCAAGCCTCGACCATCAAGTGAAGTATCCTCCTCCTTGGCTGGGGAGCCAGTGGGTCCCACACACAGGGGACAAGTTTTGTGTTATGGCCAGGGTTTCCAGAGATGATGTTAAGCAAAAGCAGATGATGGATTGTAACACCAGAGGACTCCTACTGTGGAAGGAATTAGGTAGGTGGAACGAGGACCTGGCAGCTAGTGATGAAAAATGGGGGAAAAGTAGAAAGTAAAAAAAACAAAATCGACAAAGGCAGCAATTGTGCTGACAAGCAAGAACTTAAAATCTTTATATGAAATAGAAATATTTTCTCCAAGAACTCAGTACATTTTTAATACAATGCATTATTGTACAACTTCAGTTGACATTTCTCCTTGTGGGAAACTGTACAAAACAGAACTATTGTACAGTACACGCGCAGATTTCAGAATAAAATAAAAGGTTAACAGTATAAAATATATTCAAATATTACAGTGGGTAATACTTCCTACACTGGCAACTGGGTTTGTATCCTGAGCCCAAGGCACTGACATAGACCTGCAGGAGTATCAAGCATTAAAGAGGATACTCTGGTCATCCAGTGAGGGGAAGATAGCAACACCTGCTTTAATACTGCCAAGTAGTATACTGTAGCTATGGTAATCTACAATATGTCTGAAGGTTGTTTCCTTCCAATAGGGAACACATCGGGCCTCCTGTGTAGGAGTTCTGAGTGCTAGATCTCTTTGTTAGCTGTTCTAGTTCTGGAGTGTTATCCTTTCAACCATGTATGCATTTTTATTAAAAGTAGTAACAACAGAGATTCAGGGCAGTATATTTAGACCAGATCCATCTGACTGCAGTTTCAAAGTGGACTTCTGTCTACACTATTAGACCATCTATTTGATCAATGGTTTTAAAGGCCAAAATATGGGAGGCCGCAAAGTGCGGTCACCAAGATGTGCTGGTGGACACACAGCATTTATTTGTCAAATTAACCTGCGATACTTAAGCAATAAGCACAACAGAGTATCTGTTATTGTGTAATAACATCACTCCTGGGGTGAGTTGAAGCACAAGGCGAAGCCGAGTGCTTCCACCATCCCATAAGTGACGTTATTACACAATAACACACACACCCTGGAGTGTCGTATAGCTATTATACAATGGTTCATTTGTTAATTTTAGAAAAAAAGGGAAAAAAATATAAATTTTTCCATTTTTCATTTGATTTTTTGTGGGTGTTTAAAAAAAAAGTCTGAAATATTTCTTCTACCACAAGGTGGAGCTGTTGCCAGAATAATGTTGCCCGCTGAGTCCCAAAAGCTTTTTCTTGTTTTATGCTGTGCTGTGTGTTTTATCAGTTTCCCCTCCGCCCTTGTCAGTCACGAACTAGTGAAAGGCAACTGAAGGGGAGAGTTTTTGATATTTGGAGTTTCTTTTGTATGTTTTTAAATTGAGACCATTTTTTTTCTGGCTTTCTGCAACTGTACAGTTCAAGTTTAAAAAGTGGGTATGTGCTGACACGATCTCAGTGGCAACCAAGAGAAGGAAGAGCCGTTTCTGTTACTTTTTGTTTTATTTTGTTTTAAAATGAATTATTTTGAAAGTTGAACATGATGTTGGGCAAATGGGCGGTCAACTGCAAGGGTCCCTGAGGTGGGGTGTAAATGTCGATGCGGGTGCCAACGATGGAGCCTAATGGAGCATCAGTTACTGGTATAACTTGCTGTTTTACACAGCTGCAGGCAATCTTGAAGTCAGGCATACTGTTAAAACAAAACAAAACATAAAAAGACAGGGTTTGTGTTTGGGGCCAGTGTGTGATGTGCTGAATGGGAGTTTTTTTTTTTGTAACTCTTTCTTCACCCACCTTCTGGGGCATCTCTCAGGTTCCCTCTCTCAACCTGGAGCTCCTGACCGCCCACCTGAACCGCAGGTCCCCCAACTTCTGAATCGGTATCAGGACTCCAGTCTCTCCCGGGCCCCTTGGAGAGGCCTGGAGTCCCCAGAGGGTAGAGTCGGGGGGTGTGGCTGGCGTTGGGCGTGTGGGTCTCGGCCTCTGGAGTTCGCCGCCACCTCACCCAGTCAACAGGGGTTTTTCCTTGTTTCACCCTCGACCCCACCAATCTTAGATGTGCAATGGCGTCTGGTGACGCCCGCCGCAGCTCCACCCCACTACTTGCTGCCCTGACGTACGCAGTGCCTCCGGTCTCCACTGGGGGCTGCAGCAGTGCTGGGTAAGCCTGGATCCCTCCCCAGAGAGAGGAGAGCTGTCCTCCGGACACTTGATCCTCTCTCTCCCCTGCCAACCCCCAACGGCGCGGGCTGATTCCCGAACCTGGGTCGCCGGCATAGCACGAGGTGTGGTGTCCAGTGCCTCAACCTTCAGCACCACCGGGCTGGCCTGGATGGGAAGTTTTATGTTGTAAACCTACATTAGAGTGGGGAGAAGGGGGCTTCAGTTCGGTCACAGCAGCAGTAACTTCTGGAGGGGAGACAGGATTTCACAGTCTGTCATGCAGTCATGTGTGTGCCTGAACTTTTGTACAGTGAGGTTATTGTGTAATAACATTACTGTTCCAGGCACACACTGACCAATCACAGGGAAGGACATTTCTTTGCCATTGTATAATAAAGGAATAATGCACGACAGGGTGTGTGTCGTGCTGGGATAACGTCACGCTTGGGGTGATTATGCACAAGGCCGCAGGCCGAGTACCACTAATCACCCTAGAAGTGACGTTATCCCAGCACGCATACACCCTGGAGTGCATTATTCTATTATACAATTGCTTTTGTGTTAAAGAAAGAAAAGAAAAGAAAAGACTTTTAAAAGTAAATTTTTCAGTGTTTTTCTAATGTGTAGATTTACTTTTGGAAAAAATAGTGCCTAACTCCCGGCCAGTAGGGGGAGCTCCTGTTATGTAACTGTGGCTATAGACACTCGAGTCCTCACAGATACCTTTCTGTGGTGTTGTTTTTGTCTGCTCTGTTTGTTCGGTGTAAGCCACGTTTTTTAATGTTTTCATCTGTGTCCTGTCTATTTTTACTCTTCCTGCTGTTGCTTCCAGGAAATGTGACTTGGTCTTGGCCCTGGCACTCCGGCAAATGTGACTTCGCTCCATTGGCTCCCCCCCACCCCTAGAATCATGGCTGTTGGAGATAGCTCAACACCATGGACTGTAGCGGCAGTGTGCGTTCTCTCGGTGGAGAAGTGACCAATGGAAAACAACGATCAGGTAACTTTCTGTGAAGCACGCTGTTGCACGTGCTCACTAGGTTTCTGTCAGTGGGGACCGGGGCGTAAGTGGGAGAGAATGCCACTAAACTGATGAAGTGATGGGTTTACATGTGGCAGCAAGGAGCGTGGAGACCAGAGAGGCAGTTGGGTGCTTTGATTCAGAAGCCAATGTGATGGCTTTTACTGTAGATTTGTTTTGTTAAAAAAACAACACTTTTGTTGTGTTGACGCCAGAGTGGGAGACTGCAAGTACAGTGAGCAGAGAGTGCTGTGAGGCTAATCACAAAGTCAGCTTTCATGTAGCTCTTTTTATCGTAAGAAAAGTAAGTTTTGGTGGAATCTGTGATGGTGCTGGGTGCTATTTTGGTTGTTTGCTGTGGGCAGGATGAATTTATACTTAGCATTGCTACATGAGGTGCAGGCAAGTTGGTGATGGCTTGTGCAGTGATTTATTTTCTCATTCCATTCGGTCTTGTGGGTGCGTGGACTAGATCCATGATGTTATGCCAGGATAACATCATGAGTCCAGCCCAAGACTGACCAATCAGAGTCCAGGAGTTTTCCTTGCCATTGTATAATTCCCATTATGAACTGAGGAGCGTAAATAGAGGAATCTGATTGGCAGAGTGTTCTTTGAAGCCATGGTGATATCAGGCTACATCATCACGGCTTCAAAAAAGTTCCGGCGCCACCAGCCTTCTTGCTCTGTTCTGTGTGAGAACTATTTTTTCAAAATGTACTCCTACATCACCCAAAAACTTGTTCATAAAATGTTTAAAAACCTGTTTGTTTTATTTTTTTTATTTATGAAAATTCAAACTCAGTTCATAATAGCAATAAAGTCACTCAGGGTGTGGTATATCATGGGATATTGTCACTTCTCGGGTCGTTGGATGCACTTGGCCTGCGGTCTCTTGCCCAACCAACCTGAGGCGTGACGATATCCCATGATATACCACACCCTGTCTTGCCTTATTGCTTAATTATACAATGACAAGAAAATTTCCTGTATTCTGATTGGTCAGTGGGTGCCTTGAACAATTATATTATTTCACAATAACATCACTTTATGAAGTCCAGGCACACACATGACCGCAGAACATACAGAAATCACCCCACAGCTCCACCGATTACCGCCACTATAAACTGCTTTAGTCAGGATGTCTGTGGCATGTAGTAAGCCGTCAAGATGACTCCACCCCCACACACACACACACTCTTCATCCCTTGGTACTCTTGTTTTTTCTCCAAACACATTCTTATAAGTAGCAGTATTCATTTAATTTTTCAAATGTAGCAGTTCAGCTTCTGTGAAGGAGTGACCAAGCGAGCGAGCGAGTGGGTGCTTCTTTTTTTTTTTTTTTTTGTTATTTTCTTCTTTATTTGAATTTACTTACAGTACATTCCATTCGATTGTGTCCATACAATAGTAAAATTAGGAATCAAGAATGGGTACTCAGAGTGCTCCTACATGCATTAGAGCAGTTAATGTTCAGGGTAAGTCATTAAAATATAGCTCCAACGTAATTCTCCATCATAATTAAAAATTATTGTCCATAAGGGCCCAGGAGGTTCTGGGGACCCAACTCCTGATGTGCTTAATTTCAAGCCAAATACTAAAGCAGGTCCTAGATGTCAGAGAAACATTAGGCATTCCAATATCATTAATGACGAACAATATACTATGTTCATAATAAGCCTAAGGTGCCAAACCTCAAAGTTGGGGGGCCCTGCCCACGTAAACCAAACCTACAATGTAAAATTAAGGGATGGGGGCAGCAGGTGAGGGAGGGAGAGGGAGGAGAAAAGTTTATTAGACTATGAGACGAATGTTGGGTCTTTAAGCATATAATACAGAAGCTATTTATTCCATCTAGATTTGAATTTTCTTCTCTATCATTTAATCTATGTTAATTTTTCCATCAGATAGATTTGCTTGGTTATGGACCACCAGTCCCGGAGAGTTGGGATGTCAGGGGTCAACCAGGCTTTGATGATGGCTTTTTCCCCTGCTAACAAAAGAATGGCTAAAAGGTAGTAGAGCCCTGGTCTCCGGGCCTTGGGGAGAATTAAGAGGATAAATACCTGCGGGGTCAACTGAAAGGCCTATCAAAGATCTCTTGAGCTCCAACTGTAAAGCTTGAATAAATGGAAACAGCTTAGGCACGACATTACATATATGTGAGATGAGCCTTACCCTCACCACATAGTCGCCAGCAGGCGGCTGAGCATCCTGGGGTGTAGTGACTAGTGACCTCAGGTGTATAGAAGTATCGAACGAGGAATTTCCAAGAGTACTCTCGCCATTGGTGCGAGCTAGATATGCGTGACAGCTGCCAGCAGGCTTGTTCCCACTGTTTTATTTCTATGGGTATACCCAGTTCATGCTGCCATTTTTCACAGGTATCAACCAGATTTGCTAGAGGAGAAGATATCAGGCTCGATAAAGGACTGATATCAGGTGTCTCTGATTTGGGGAGGTAAACAAAGACTGTATACTAGCAATCAAAGGAGGCCAGAGTTCAGGACTACGCACTGTGGCCAGTAATGACCCGTAGTAGTGTCTTAACTGTAAATACCTATAATGGTGGGAGTTGGGACAGTTGAATTTTGTCTGTATTTCCTGAAATGACCACAATTTCCCTCCAGTTATGATTTGGAACAGGTAACTTAGGCCATACCTCGACCATTAATGAAAAGTATGGTCCAGTCTCGGGCTGAAAATCTGGGAGTACTGCAATTGGGCAAATTAATGGAATAAAGGGGGAAATAGAGAATTGCCTCCTGACCTGATACCAGGTGGTCACTCTATGCTGTAACTCTATGGGCAGATTCTGGAAGTCTAATGTGTGTCTTGTCCCATGGTATGATATGGCAAAGTATTCCAGATCTGGAGTAACTGCCAGTTCAAACTCTGCCCAATGCATTTCGCTTTCTAATAGCTGTCTAGCCAGCGCATGAAGGAGGTGCACAGCTTGGTAATACCGATAAAGATTGGGGAGGGATAGTCCTCCAAGGCCTCTTGGTTTAGTAAGGAGTTTCAGCCTAACCCTTGGCCTGCGGCCTTCCCAGATAAAGTGAGATATCGCCCTGTCCCATTCCAGGAATACAGATCAGGGAAGGACAATGGGGATATTGTTAAAGAGGTACAAAGCTCTGGGCAAAGTCACCATTCGGATGAGCTCTATCTTCCTAGAAAGGCTCAGTGGGAGTGTACTACTCCAATTGGCTAGGTCTTCCTTAAGACGTGTGGTAAGGGGATGTAGTTCTGCCTATAGGCATCACTCAAATCCCTAGTTAAATTTATCCCTAAATATAAGTGGGTGCTTCTTGAAACAAACAGCGCGTGCACTACTTATCGTGGTAGCTCACTATAGTTCAACCTCCCATGTTTGTTCACCATATAACTAAAGGTTTTCTTCAAAAACCTGAATTCTGACCAGCTTTGCAGGGAGCAGAAGTTAAAGAAATGGCATACTGAGACAGCAAGCGAGCAGTATTTCAAAGCCTGAGCAGCCAGTTGTTGGCTTCATGGACCACTCACTCAGCACATCAACTAAAGAAGAAACACTAGTGTGGGCACAAGAAAATAAAAGTAAAAAAAAAAAAAAAAGACACCAGAGTGAGGAATTTACCTGGTGGAGTGAAAACAGGCAGAGAGCAACAGATCAGTGGAGGAGAGTGGCCACCTTACAAACCCACAAACAGAGACAGAGGGACCTACAGAGAGATACAAAGCAAATGTGTACCAGCAGCACCACCTGCTGGACAAAAGGAAAACTAGGGATTCTTGTTTTAATAGGTATATCTACCCTAAGAAAATATATATTTTTTTTATTTTATTGTTCTTTTTCTATAAAGAGCCATTGTATAATAGCAATAAGGCACTCCAGGGTGTGTGTTATTATGTAATAACATCGTTTCTTGGGTGTTGAATGTACTCAGCCTGCGGTCTCGTACTTCAACCACCCGAGTCATGACGTTATTACACAATAACACACACACCCTGTCATGTCTTATTGCTTAATCATTAACCTCCCAATGTGAAGAACACATAAAATTAAGTAATGCTGCTTTAAAAATATTTTAATGAGCATCAGTGGGGGATTGTTGCTGCCAGTATAATATGATTCACATTAGATAGATAGAAAGATAGATAAGATAGCTAGAGAGATAGATAGATAGATAGATAGATAGATAGATAGATAGATAGATAGATAGATAGATAGATAGATAGATTGACAGACAGACAGAGAGACAGACAGGTAAGGACAGATATAAAATATAACTAGGTTCCAAAACATTGGAGGGTAGCAGGTGTAGTCCTGCTCTACAAGGTAGGAGGCAAAGAGCAACAAGGAGACTACAGACCCATAGCAGGTAAACTAATGGAGGCACTAATCAAAGAGGACCTAGTGGCCCACCTAGAGAGAAATCGGCTCCAGGATAGTAAGCAGCACAGGTTTAGGGCACAGAGGGCTTGTCAGGTCAACCTGATAGTATTCTTTGGTTGGGTAACTAGGGCAGTGGGCAAGTAACAAGCAGTGGATTTGCTCTACTTCAGCTTCAGCAAGATGTTGGTCCACACAGTAGGTTGCTGAAGAAGTTAGAGGATCTGGAAACAGCAAAGGATTGAGTTGGATGGGTGGGAAATTGGCTAAAGGGGAGATAGCAGACAGTGGTGGTTAATGGGGTCAAATCAGGGAATAGAGAGGTCCCGAGTGGGGTGCCACATGGTTCAGGCCTGAGGCTGATCCTTTTCAATATTTCATTGGTGACATAGGAGAAGTAATAAAAAGGCAAGATGTGTAAGCTCTGTGGTATGGTAGACAGCAAGGAAGGGGTTAGGGAGCTGCAGAGAGACATGAAATGATTTGAGAGGGGGTCCAAAGTTTGGCCATTAAAATTCAGTGCCAAAAAGTACAAGGTGATGTACATAGAGAACACGAAACCCAGGTAGGAATATTGCATGGAAGGGGTTAAGCTGCACACTGCCACTGAGGAGAAGTCATGGGAGTCAGGGGGTGTGTTCAGGGTGTTAAAACACCCCCCGAAATGACCTCTTACATTTTATTTTAAGGGGAGAGATATCTGTATTTCCACAGCATGGACTCAATGCGCGCGATCGATTCCTGAGTCCTGGCTGGCTAGATTCTGACTGAAAAATCTGGGAGTGAGACTGGGAGCAGCAAGCAGCATGGGTAGTCGATAGCATGAGGATGAGGAGGCTGGCTGGCAGGGCAGGCTGGCACTCCATGAAGGGTTGGTCCAGCTCAAATCTGCTCCTCCACTCTCAACAGCAGCCAATGAAAAGGTGCATCTAGAATTTGATGGCTTGGTGCTTTGAAGGGCACCGGTGCATGCACTGCTGCATCACCTTCATGATGACGTACAGCACAGCCAGGAGAGGAGTGAGAGGAGGATTGTTGTGTGAGCATTGCCGCTGGAAAATACTTGAGGAGCCCCTCAGCCCCAGCAGGATTTTAGTGGAGTGGAGATGGAGGAGAGGAGATGAATAGGAGGAGTCAGGACAGGAGTTGTTGTTTCTGACCTCTGTCAGTCCTGATAATCAGTCAGAAGAACAGATTCTTGGTGCTGCTGGCTCAGAGGAGATAGTCTGAACCCCAGAGTCCAAGTTCTGTTGCATTTGTGGCTCCAGTTGTAAGATCATGTGGACGGCCTTCTCGGGAGTCGATCCGAAGACAAACCGAATGAGCTAGGTGCCTGGAGAAAGCCAGAGAGTTGATTCTTGGTTGCCATGTTGGCTGCCCACTTTGCTTGCCTCAGCAGTTGGAAGGAATCTGGATTGAGTCGAGTGCCACTCTATGAGGTAGGTCAGACCTGGCTGGTGACTGATGTACTTTTTTCCTGGTGTGTGGAAGTTAAGAAGAGAAAGCCTGTTCCCTGGCTGTGGTTATAGTTTTTACACTTTTCACTTTTCCATTTAATGGTGACTGCTGAGGATTGCACAAAATGGGTGCTTTTAGAGGTGCCATTGCACTACCCTGTAACAGTACTATACACAAAAGCTACACATGTTGGGGAGGTCCACACTCAGACACTGGTGCAATGCAAACTTTGTCCAAATATAACCCGCTGTAACTGGTATTTACACCCACTAACACTCTGGTGTGAGCATGCAGCCTGGTCACAAGGCATTGTGCTAGGTACATGGTGCAATGCTATGCCACCAGTTCATATCATTGGGCAAACAAACAGCATGCCAGAAGTGTCATCCTCCATAACTCATGCATGTTTTATGTCCTAGTTTCTAGTTGCTCTCACCCCCCATGAACTGCTGTGAGTTCCTCTCGTGTTCCAGTGGGACCACCATCCAGTTCCACTGATCTGTCCAGTCTTGTTGTCAAGGGTTGCCCCTCCCTAGCCCCAGTGTTGTCTTTCACTAGGTGGTATAGTGGTCCCTAGGGTGGTGCAAGTACTGTTCCTACTTGTGAACATTTAGTGTGCATTCGTACTTGGGACCAGAAGATGCTTGGTCTTCAGTCATTAAAAGTGGTTTTGAGAATCAATAGTGGAACACCTTTTAACTCCTTTATCCCATCCCCTTGGACCTAGTAGAGTATGTACAGCCCACTACACCCCCAGCACCTGTCACTAGCCCAACAGATGGTCCTCCTGCCATTGCTGATCCTCTGCAGTTATTACATCTCTGCACATTCTCCTGAAAACTGGCTGTGACCAGTGTTATAGAACCTGGACTGCATGTATGACCTGAGAGGGCTGCCATGAATGCACTGAGTCTGACTGAAATGAGGTGTACACCTTGTCTACGCAAAGTATGCCTCAGATGCACATTATAAAAACCTAACAATAATTACAAGGCTCCTCAAAAGCAGACTTATACTAATATATACCTTATCTGTGACTTACAAACTTACCTTTGAGTTATTAAGAGGAAAGCAATCCTTTCTCGCTCTATAGGGACACCAGTGACAGGTCTGATGAGAACTCCCTGTGCTACAGTATTTCCTGATTCTTTTCTGTCGGTTGATCTTATAACAAAATGATCTCAGGCTGCAGCTGAAACTATTAACAATTACTTGGGCAATGCTTGCACAAAAAGCAATTTTTTTAGAGTAAGACAAGTCCTTGTTTAATTTATCAGTTTTTCATATTACATAAAGTGGCAAGATGTTACTAGAGTGTGCAAGAGTGTGCCCCTTGTGCATATTTGTATGTGTGTATGTGGGTAGGATTGGAGTTCCTGTAACTCAATGGTATATTTCTTGTCCTTTTTAGAGATAAATGTATAAAAACAATGTCAGATGAATGCTTTTCCTATGGACACTGTTCCATTTATCTATTAAATGCTAGAATTTGGGGGCTGGCCCAGTGGTGCACAAGACTGAAGCGTTTACATCTCACCTGCTGTCACACTGTTGACCTGGGTTCTGTAATGACCCCAGGTTGTTAGGGGGAGGGTGGGGGAGAGGATTAAGGGTCCCAGGGATTGCTCTCCTCCCCAGGGAAGGGTTGCCCAAGCGGTCTTGGGCTTTGACTGCCACTGGGTGGAGACCCGAGAGTAGCACAGGCTCCAAGAAGGTTTTGAAGAGGGAAAGCTGCAGTTCTGCAGTGTGTACATGCCCACCTGCATGAACCACTGTGCCACTGCAGCCAGGCAGGGACTTGGGAGAAAATGGAAATGGAAGGTGGGCAGGCTTAATGAAGCTCCACTCATTCTTCCTTGGCTGCACTGCCACTTGGTCCCTGGAGAACTTCTGGACTGTGGTCTGAGGGGATGGCCCTCCTCCTTTGGCCACAGTAACTGGTCATGGGGAGAGCAGTGACAGGGTTGAACAGCTGCCCATCTGGCCTATGGAGTATAAAAAACTTTATGGCAAAAAATGCTAGAATTTTTTGTCTTGATGTTATAATCAAACTGGGTTGTGAGGGGGAAGGGGAAGGGAACACAGTTCCACTTGTTAAGATACTTTTTAAAGTTCACTTTAAAAAATTATATTATACTTTTTAAAGTTCACTATAAAAAGTATATTTTTTACACCTACATATTACATATTAATGTATGCATCTCAACAGCACCTCATTGAAGTCTCCTAAATTAGCATTTTTATAGCTATTTACCAGCTTTTTAGTAGGGGGGATAAAAGATTCCTTTGTGAGAGAAGCTTAGTGCATAATACTTACCTGTGTGATTTGATCATTTTTGTCTGCCCGTGTCCATAGGGAAGGGATTGTATTTTTGTACAGAGGCCACCAAGTCAATTCCTTCTATTCCTGGTGCCCACCTCGTTTGTAGCAGCATACACTTGACATATACACAGAGTGTGGACCGCCCTAATACAGTCAATGGCATGAAATTGTAGCAGATTCCTATATGTTAGTTAGTAATTGGTAGTAATTATTGTATAGGAATCTGCAGTACAATTTCATCCCATTGACTGTAATGGGGCGGACGGTCCCACATCTCCCTGTGTATACATCAGAGCGTATGACAGCATGGGGTGGAGCAAGCACCAGGAATGGAAGAGATCAGCTCGGCGGTCCCTCAGGCCAAAAATACAATCCCTTCCTCATGGACACGGGGGCAGATCAAAATGATCGCTTCTACACAGGTAGGTTTTCACTGCACTAAGCTTTCACAAAGGAAGCAAAGCAGAACATTGGCAAATTGCTTTAAATACACACTGAATACACCTCTCAACACATAGAAACATGAAAATTGTTGGCATCTTGAGTACCCAGTCCTACCTATCTGGCAAACATTTTTAGATGACCACATCAAGTACACCTCCTGACTACCTCTCTGCTGGTTTACACCTCATTGGGGTAACTCTAATTAGCTGTTTTAGACCCATAAGACCATCATAGGGCTGATTCCTCCTTCCACTTGGCTAAGATACAGATGAGGCACACAGATGGCCCTGAAAAGAACAAATCACGTATTGTCATCTTTTGTTTTCAGCCTTTTCAGATTGTGTGAGAGGCCACTTGGCACCATGCGCTCCTGCTTAAAACAGAACCAGTCTAAATTCTTTCCTGGCGATTTGCATATACTGACCATGATGTTTTGCATTATTAGGTAGGTGTGAGTTTGCAATTCTTTGAAACCTGGCTTTGTTGCCAACTCTCTTTCTGAGTAACACTTGCCTTAGGGCTTTTGTGCTGAAGTTCTTGGTCTTTATGTTGATTACAAACCTATATTTACCAGTCCTAGGGTTTCACAATATGATTTCCCAATAAAAATGTTATGGGTTTGGGTGTGTACTGTGTTTGCTTTAAATCAGTTAAACAGAATTCTCTCTGCCTCCAAAAATCCTACAAAATTTGGAAAACCATCAAGGACTTGTCTGGTCACACGTCCGGTGGCTCATTACCTGATGAAATCTCCTTAAACAATAACACCATTAGTGACAGACTGGAAGTTCTGGATGCCTTCAATAATCACTTTATGACCGCAGGCTTAGCCTTCGACAATTCCCTGTGAATCTGATATGCTCTCAGGTGGATAATCAAGGTGCAGATCTTAGAGTCACCGATTCAGTCTTCTCCTTGCGTCCTACTACTCTGAAAGAAGTTGAAGACCTACTGCTAAAACTGGATGTAAAAAAAAGTGCTGGTGCGGATACCCTCGACCCATATTTTTTGAAGGTGGCCATCCATGTGTTAGCCGTGCCCATAACCCATTTATTTAACCTATCATTAACTCAAGGATCCATTCCTTCAATATGGAAAACAGCGCACATCATACCCCTGTTCAAGTCCGGAAATCCCTGTGATCTAAATAATTACAGACCAATTTCGATTCTCCCGGTCTTGTCAAAATTGCTGGAAAAAGTCATAAGTAACCAGCTGAGGCAGTATCTAGAAGCTAATAATCCAGTCCAATCAGGATTTAGAACTAAACATAGCACCATCACAGCACTTGCCAAAGTGACTAATGACTGGCAAAGAGAGCTAGACAACAGAAATTACACCTGCGCCGTATTCTTGGACCTGAGCAAGGCCTTCAACACTGTCGACCATTCTCTGCTACTCTCTTCCCTGACCTCACTAGGTGCTGACCCATTATCTTTACAGTGGTTCAACAACTACCACTGTGATCGCTTTCCAGCAGGTGAAGCGGAAGGAGATTCTCAACTCTCAAACCTCTCCTAAGAGGTGTTCCCAGGGTTCTATATGAGAACCGATCTTATTTGTAATATACATCAACAATATCAATGAAATCGTAACTAAGGCCAACATTCATCTGTTTGCAAATGACACAGTTCTTTAGTAAGCCACCCGTCATTACAATCTGCATGTAATGACCTTCAATCTGAGTTCAACCTGCTGCAGCACCAACCCTAAACAAAAACTATTACTTAACGCCAAGAAAACAAAAGCAATGCTCTTTTCTCCTCTGGTCAAATGGTAAATTCAGCCCTATCAGATCCTGTGCTGCAGATTACTACAGTTCTTGGTGAGAAGTTGGAATTTGTCCCTAAATTCAAATACCTGGGAGTATGGCTGGACTATAGGCTCTTCTTTATAGAGCACATTGAAGAATTACTCAAAAAATTATGACAGAGACTTGGCCTGTTCTTTAGGATAGCCTGCTTCTTAACTAGAGATGCCAAACTATAGCTGGTACAATCAACCTTTCTATCCTTGATAGATTATGCTGACATCCTCTACAGTCACTGTCCCATTTCCTACCTCACCAGACTTGACACATTATACCAAAGAGCTTTGAGGTTCATCACAGGCCTGCCTTATTCCACTCACCACTGTTCCCTATATCAATCAGTGGGGTGGAGTTCTCTTCAATTCAGGCGTGATAAAAATGCAGCCTTATGGACCCTGAGAGCCATCTCCAAAAAACTGCCCCAATACATTACAAACTGTCTTCCTATAAAACCAATAGGCAATTACGCCCTGAGAAGTTGCAAATCTCTCCTACTGATGGTTCCCAAAGTTAACTCTCGCTTTGGCAGGGCTGCTATAAGCTTTACACTGTCCTCCTTGTGGAATAAATTGCAAAAAAAACTGAAACTGAGGTCACCCATCGGCATCTCATCTTTCAAGCTCTTATATTCACGTCTCAGAAATGATCAGTGCATTTGTTTCCCATGACCATGAATTGTCATCATGCTAACCTGTACCATTTAACCATGAACAAATTACTTCTAGTGCTTGTCTCCTCCTTGGCCCTGGTCTGTCATCATGCTTTCATGTAACACCTTAATGCCTCTGTCCTCCCTTTGATACTGCTCTATCTTCCCGCTTTCTCCACCCTTCTTTTCACAACTCTATACTGCACTCATCCACAATCTACACGCAATCATACTATCAAAGTCCTAACTCCCCTCTTCCTCTCCATAGGCCCCCACTGCTGCATCAGTTCTACCAACCTATCCTTGGGACTTCGCTTCTCACAATGTTTATCCTTCACTTACATATTACATACCCTCCTGGTACCCCATCTGCCATTAGTTGGTGGTTCTCCAAGCCACTTTCACGGCTAGTACTAGTGACTGCCCCTGGTAAATGAACTAACTGGTACTTCTGTACAGAGAACATGGTTTATATACAGTTGCATGGTTCAATGGTGGACCTGCCCCCTTGTATTTGAACCCTCCTCTGTTATGGCTTGCCTTATCTTCCTTTTATCATTTGACTCCCCTATTACTGCACCATTGTGTTTATGTTTATATACTTATTTACATGTATTTATATGTTTTTATGATGGATGTTACCCGACCCTGTTCTAACCAGGTCCATCTTGTAAAAGAGCTCTGCTCAATGATGTTCGCTTGGATAAATAAAGATTTTGATTGATTGATTGATTGAGAATTAGAGTCATGCTAGCTCCATGGTGCCGAGTGAAGGGGTTCACTTGGCACGCTGGTATCCCGGGTTCAGCCGCGATCCCTTGTGTCAGGAGCAGAGACTGGCAGGTAGATAATCTAGAGCATCCATTGGATGCTTCCCTACCATGTTTGGGCAGGGGCTCGGCACCTGGCAGCAGATTGGGCAACAAGCATGGAGCATGCAGCCTTGACAAACCCCTGCATGCCCACCCCAGGTCACCACCCCACGTAGGACCAATCAGGGTTGTGTGTGGGCAGGTCAGAAAAATGAAAAAGGCCCCCTGACTGACCAGATGATGGCAACTGGTCCTCAGTGCCACAGTAGCCTGGGATAGCCCCATGCTGACCCCCTACTGACCACGGGCTAACTGGATTTGCCTATGGGCATGTCTACCCTGGAAGGGGGGACCCGTCTGATGAAGGGATATGTTGGGTCACCTGGTGATAGCCAGCAGCAGCAGGGGCAGTGGATGGCTATTGAGAGAAGTGATGGCCGAGGGTCCTAGGTGGCCCAAAGGAGTGGCCAGTCAGGGAGGTGGGAGGCACAAAAAAAAAACAGAATCAGAGTAATTGGATTCAAAACCTTTTGGAATTTGAGTATCGTATAGAAGGCCAAAAATGAAAATAGATCAGAACTGACTTGGACTCTGATTCCAATACCAGTTCTGTCTGTTTATAAACCCTCTCACCACCCAGCACATTGTACAAGAAAAGTTTATACACTGTCGGTCACTGTCTGACCTCCCCATTCCTCACCCTTGTGTCTCTCCACCTCCTGCCTCATGATGGCTGCTGCTGGTAAGTGGAAAGTCTGGGTCCCACTTCTCTGGTTTTGAGATTAGTGTAGTATGGTTACTGAATCATCCTTATTGATGTTTAACTTGCAATTTAAGTGCATGGAGACACACCCATGATCAATCAACACTACAGCATTAAACGCTTCCTCATGCTTCAGATAAACCCAAAGATTTTAGCAGTGGTGCCAGGTAGAAAAAACATGTTTATGTGACCTTTAAATTCAGACCTACTTAGCTATGATTTTAAACCTGATCTTTGAGCCATAAAACTTTATGCTACTCTTTGTTCATTTTTTCCTCTTATGCCATGTTCAAGTTTACTGTGCTTATAAGGTTTTCTTGTAGTTTGTGAATCATAGCACTGATAAACATTACTCCGCGTTTTCTGTTACAGCTAGCTGGAGTTGTAGTCCTGCTTAAGCTCTGCTTTGAAATCTTATCACTTAGCCTGCAGTGATCACTTTGAGAAAACAACAAATATAACTACAAGATGGAGATACAAGAAGGAAAAAAGAAAAACTCAAGCAATACACTGCTGAAATATTTTGCTTAGAAACCCCATATCAAGGATGGGCCACAAAATACTGACAATTCACTCACTGAACCGGATGCTCAGGTTTCACAAGTGAGTACTCAGACTGACAGTTCAGAATCACAAGCATCATGTTGACCACAGTGGCGCTGCAAGTAGCACTTGTAATACACTTGACATAGGCCAGTATAGAGGAGCAGCTGATGCACTTGAAGTATTTAATCATCATGCTGAAATGAGTTATCATCAGCATTGTCAAGAAATGGCAGACAATTTTTTGAAAGTGAAAGCAGGATCCCTAGTAGACATTGCTTCACAAATAGATTCGCAAAAAAAGAAAACCGTGGAAGAAAACTGTAAAAGTTAGCGCCAATAGTAGATACAGTGATCTTGTGTGGCAGACAAGGAATTGCTTTGTGGGGCATAGAGACAGTGGACCAATACAGTCCTATGATCCAGTAATAACCATTGAAAATAATGGAAATTTCTATACCATCCTAAGGTTTAAAGCCTATAGTGGGGACCAAGTACTGTAAAATCATCACACTTCATCTCCTAATGCGACTTTCATTATACAATGGCAAGAAAGAATCCTGGTTTCTGATTGGTCAGTCTGGGACTGGACCTGTGATGTTATCCCAGTACAATATTACGGGTCTAGTCTCAGCCTCACTGTGAACCTGTAGAGGATTGTTTGGAGCTGGATATCTTTTTTTGCATCTTCTCTTAAGAAACAAAAATATTCTTCCACTCTAACAAAAACATTTTTAAAATGCTTTTTTTAATTCTGTACTACAACAAGCCATTGTATAATAGCAATAATGCCCTCCAGGGTATGTGTTGTGCTGATATGTCACGCCTCAGGTATTGGAAGCATTCGGCCTGCGGCCTCGTGCCCAACCACCTGAGGCATGATGTTATCCCAGCACAACACACACCTGTCGGGCATTATTGCTTAATTAGCCCACATATTCAAAATGAGATAGTTAATGCATGTGTAGCTGTAATCCTGAGAAAACTGGTAGAAAAAATCCAAGATGCAAAATACTTTACTTTCCTTGCAGATGAAACCACAGATATTTCTGGAATAGAGCAGCTTTCGGTGTGTGTTCAATATGTTGAGCGTCAAGTTACTGAAACAGCACCTTTTACAGCTTACAGTGTGAGAGAAGACTTTAGGTTTTGTGCCTGTGTAGGAATTGACTGGCAGAAATGTGTCTGATAATATTTTGAGGTTTCTTGCCAATGTAGGAGATTGTGGTCTCAACCTGAGTGAAATGCGAGGTCAGGGTTATGATGGAGCAAGTAATATTTCAGGTAGAGCACAACATGTATAAGCCTTGATTCAGCAGCAATACCCAACAGCTCTTTACTTGCATTGCACTAGTCACTCATTAAATTTAGCTTTAAGTAAATGTTGCTCAGTGGCAGCGATCCAGAATTGTTTAGGAACTATCGGTGATGTTTTCATGTTCTTTGATTCTCTGCCCAGCGTGTTGTCATCTTAAAGGAACAAGTAGGCAAGCTCCTTCCTCAGTCAAAAAAAGACCAACTTTTAGCTCTGTGTGACACTAGGTGGGTTGACCAACATGACAGTTTAATAACATTTAGTGAGCTGATTTCTCCAGTCGCAGTAGCCTGAAACACTTCATAGAACACGGACACAACAAATGTTCTTCCAGAGCTATTTAGTTCCGCTCTGCTATCGGCCGCAGCAAATTCCTTGTTGCACTGTAGTGCTGTGTACGAGTCTTCAGCATCTCACTTCCTCTGTCCAGGTACTTCTAGCAAGAGAACTGTGATATTACTTCTGCCCTAGCCCATGTATGCAGTGTCAAAGGTGCCATACATGAACTGCAATCAGACTGTGATGCTACCTTTCATAAAGTCTTTGAGGACATTCAAAGCACAGCCCAATGTCTTGGGCAAAGAAATATGGATTCCAAGACTCAGGGGGAAGCAGCAGCACAGGGCAAATCACCCAGAAGACAACACAGAGCAATATTTCCGAAGATCTGTGTACATTCCTTGCCTTTATTTTTTTTGTTGTTGTCTGAACTAGACTGTTGGTTTACTTCTCATTCAAAAGTACTTTCAGGTTTCAATATCATCTTGCCAGTATACCCAGCTGATGGCTTTACAAGTCATTTGCAGTCTGCTGCATCAGACCTTGTCAAGTTTTATGAGTCTGATCTTGATTCTGAAACAGTGGTATTTGTTGAAATGAAGTTGTGGGGTCAGAAATGGAAAAATACAGCAGCAAAACCTAAATCTACGATATTGGCACTTGCCAGTGTGATGTACAGTTTTATCCAAATGTGCACAATCTTCTGCAAATTTTGTTTACCCTACCAGTTTCTATAGTATGCTCAGAAAGTTATTTTTCCTCCCTCAGGCAATTAAAGAGTTACCTTCACAGTACCACCAGTGAAAACAGACTTGTAGGGCTTGCACTTCTAAACATTTACCCAGATATTCCATTGGATAATAAGAAAGTGATTGACAGACTAGCGACTACACATAACCGGTGCTTAAAAGTACTACTTTAAAAATGTTTATCCAGCAAGACTGGTTGTAACCACATGCTTCGCAAGTGGGTCTAGGACGATTGTTCCTGTGATGACTGGTCTGGGACCAGTTTCTCATGACGACTGATCTTGGACCAGTTTCTCATTATGACTGACCAGACCAGTTTCCCACAACTGGTCTGGGACCAGTTTCCCAGGACTATGGGTCTGGGACCAGTTTCCCAGGACTACTGGTCTGAGATCACTTACTGTCAGACATGTGTCTAACTGCAAGCATGCTACCCAGCTGTCACCATAGCATAGTGGTTAGTGCACTAGGCTGCAATCCAGGAGGTCTGGGTTTGAATCCCAATTCCTCTAAATTTTTTTAACCTCAAATTTCACTTGAGTGGTGATCCATGGCAGCATGGTGTTGGAATAGTAAATCTACACTAAACAGTGTAAACTACAAGAGAAAAATAAGTTTAATAGAGAAACTGGTCCCCACCAGTCATTCAACAGAGAAACTAGTCCAGACCAGTCGTCCAACAGAGAAACTGGTCCCAGACTAGTCGTCTCAGGAACAATGTTCCTGCAGCTCAGAAGTGAGTGGACACATAGTAAGAAATGTGCTGTCATCTGATGCATCCCTCTGCACCCCATGTGATTGCAGAACTCCAACTCATGAAACTAGAGCTGAATGCACGCAAAATAATTCAAGCCTAATAAGACATTCAGATAGCAGTGCTCATACTAACACATTTAAAAAATATTGGACTGTGAATTAAATAATTTGGAAAAGACAAAGGCAATATTAAGGCTACTGAGCAGACTGGTGAGCAAATTAAAGTGCTTTTGAGAACAACATATTGTCTTCCTGAATAAGAACTGCCTAACACAATGTTTGTCAAACGTGTTCAGTTTCTCAAATAATGGAATGTCCATTCTTCAAAGACTTCAAAACAGATTGGGCTTATGTCAGCTACATGCATGCTGCTGGACTGTCCCAGATGCAGATGAGACCATTGCATATGCAGTAGTGGAGATGCTGGATGCTGCTGTGAAGAAGAGCCCATGGTAAGCTTCATACTGGATAAGTTCACAGACATCAACAATAGCAAGAGACTCATGGTTTACCTATGATACTTGGAAAACAATACCCCCTATACTTGCTTTAGCTGTAACACAGAAGTTCCTGATGAAAGGGTTGAGCCTGAGACTATTTACAAAGCACTTTGCCAACTTCTGAATGACAAGGCCATTAATCCTGGTAAAAAGAACTTGCTGCAGACTGTAATGATGGGGCATCAGTTATGACTGGTTGTCATCAAGGTGTAGTGCAAAAACTAAGAAATGATTATAACCCTGAACTGCTTGCACTACACGGCTACCTATCCATCAGTTGTCGTTGTGTGCCCATGATGCAGCTCAGTATGTGGAGCAAGTGAAAAAATATCTTGCACCTGTGACCTGACTCACTGGACATCCACCTTTTGGAATCCATGGCTGGCCTGAAAGAAAACATGATGATAAAGAAGACAAGAAGTCACAAATTATGCAGTACAATGTTTAGTTAGCATTCACACACATCAACAAATGTTTTAACAGTTTTTTAGAGACATCCACCCTAAATGCCTCTCAGACTATAGGGTAGGTGGTTGATGGCATTGTCAGTCAATCAATTGCTCACCACAGTTACTTGCAGCTGCATACTGTAATGCTAACCAGAGTCTCCCACACCCATGACTTCAGATGAAAACATCATTTTTTACCCTGGAGTCAGTGGTAGGGATGATGTAACAAAAGTATGTTTTATCTTCATTAAAAGCTCCTCAAATCACCACAGAGCACATAAACCACCCAGAACTTATAGGGGCCTTGAGGTCCCTAGACCCCAGTTTTCAAATAAAAATCTTCACAGTATATTACTAAGATGTGTATGGGGTGGTGGTTGATGGCACTGTTGGTCAGCCAGTTATTCACAACAATTGCAGCTGAAGACGCTAATGCCAGCCAGAGTCTCTACACCCTGATTCCATGGAGAAAAAATTTTCCCTGAAATCAGGGGCAGGCAAATGTACCAAAAGTGTGTTTTTGTTCAAAAAGTCCCCAAACTCCCACATAGCATGTAAACCACCTAGAGCTTCTGGGGCCTAGCAGCCCTCAGATCCCCAGTCTATATACAGAAATGTTTCACAGTATGTTACAAAAATGCATATGGGGTGGGTAGCTGATGCCACTGTTGGTCAGCCAGTTGTTCACAACAATTGCAGCTGAAGATTCTAATGCCAGCCAGAGAGAGTCTCCCACACCCTTGATTCCATGGAGAAAAATTTTTCCCTGAAATCATGGGTATGGAACATGTAACAAACATGTGTTTTTTGTTTTAAAAAAAGCCCCAAAACTCACCACAAAGCATGTAAATCCCCCAGAAATTCTGGGGGCCTAGTGGCCCCGGACCCCTGGCTTTTATTTGTCCTGCTTCACAAATAAACACCTCCCCAAAAATCCTGCCTATACCACTGATGGGAGTAATCATAAATGACTCCTTAGCAATCTGCCAAAGTAATTAGACCTGCAATAAGGCAACCAGAACATTTGGGTGTAACGGATGGGGCTGACAGCAGGAGGAAGGAGCTGATATTGCCTCTATATAGGTCACAAGTGAGGCTGCATCTGGAATACTGTGCCTAGTCCTGGAGCCCCACCTAAGAATAGGAAAAGGCAGGTTAGAGACACAGAATGATTTTGGCCAGCAGGGCTGATCCTATGAGAACTGGCTTAAGGCCTTGAACATGAACTCACTGAAGACCTGAAGGGAGAGGGGAGATATGACAGAGACCTTCAAATTCCTGAAAGGAATGAACAAGACAGATCATGGGGAAATATTCAGCAGGACTTGTGAATCAAGAACATGGGAACATGAGTGGAAGCTGCCAAGGGGGGTGGGGGGATTGAGGAGGGATGTGAGAATGTTTTATTTTACAGAGAGAGTGGTTGAGCCATAGAACAGCCTACCAGCAGAGATAGTGGGTGAAAGAACCATTAATTGTTTCAGACACAGCCCAGACTGTGTAAAAGGCTTAATAGTTACTAGGGGGAAAGCAGTAAGGCAAGGGGCATGGGCAGAGGTGAGGCTGTAACCCCAATTAGACATTATGTTCCTGGGTAGGCTAGGTTAAAACAGGTCAGACTGGATGGATCAATGGTCTTTTTCTACCAATATTTTCTATTGTCCCTATGTCTATTGAGCTTACATCAAAACTAGTAGCAACACAGTGCCAGATATTGAATTCACATCAAGTATGCCAAACGCTGTACATAAATAGCAGCTTTACAGTACTAGAAATTGAACACATATCTAGTTTACATCAAAATTATCAGCAACTCAGTACCAGTTATTTAATCACATCAAGTGTATCAAAAATACGAAGCAGTATAGTACCAGATATTGAATCATGGACAATGCTGTCAACAGTTAACCCAGAGCTGCCCTTGAAGTTTCCTTATTCTCGCCTGCTGTTGTGTGTCTGTCACACCCACATATGTGCCATTTACAACTTTTTATAAATATAAACTTTTAACTAAAATGGAATTCCTTGGGTTGTTTGATTTATTAGGAGACAATGAGGACTGTTCCAGATTTCTTGCTATTGAATGGTTTCCATACTTACTCTTTAAGAAATTCAGGCACTGAGGCCCAGATATTCAAACTGTGCCCAAAAGTGCGCAACAGCAGAAGCAAGCAAAGTCACTGCGCCCATGCGTAAGCCGCGATATTTAAAACTGTGCAGGCCAAGATGTGCTCTGACCCGACGACTGAATATCACTCACCTGCGCCATAGCGAACTAGGGATGTGAAGCTGAGCATATCTGATGCGCCATAGTGCAACAAGGGATGCTCAGTGGAGCAGTCCAGATGTGCCATAGCGCAACCAGGGATGCCTCCTGCAGCAGGGAAGCAATGCAACAGCACAACCAGGGATGCAGGGGCCCAGCACCCATGCCACAGATGGGCAGAGGAACACACAGCAGAACAGACAGCATCCCCACACCCCATGCACTGCACAACTGGGGAGAGCTGAATAACCACTGGCCCATGGATACCAGCAACCAACCCACAACCGGGCCATGGTGCCCAGCACACCCCTAGCAAGCTGTGACCTGCACAAGGAGGGCCACCACCCTGTACCACACCATCCCACCAATGCAGAGCACACCTGCACCATGATCCCATACATCCTGCCCAGGAGTAGTGCCCAACAGTGCAGGACACCCCATGCATGCCACCACCCCACTGTGACAATGCAACCCTGTGCACCATGGAGCCATGCAAAGTAGCCCCATCATGAGCACCCTGCAGTGGGCGGAAGCAGACAGCGATGCAACAGATGCATACACAGTGCCACCCTGCACGTCCCCCTGAGGTACAGCTGAGAGACTGACCATGCGTCAGCACACGAGGTACCCCACATGCAACAGGGCATGCCCTGGACCCCACCTCCAGTGGTACAGCACCCTGCACACCCTCCCAAGGACACATCCCATCCCAGCACTGGCCACAACAGCCAGCACAGACACACACAGTGTAGCATGGAGGCATATCACAGACATGCAAGGGTGTCAGCTGCACAGGCCATGGACGGTCTGACAGGGGTGCCATGCACACAGTGCAGGCCCCGTGGACCACTGCACACAGGCCTCCAGTGCACAGAGTATAACACACAAACCACAGACAGTGACTGATCCCCCTTCCCACACCATAGGTTGTTCACCTCTGCACACACACACACACACACACACACACACACACACACACCCATGCGTGCACCACCCATGATGCCATGCACACCACTGCAGCTGAGCACCTGTAGCCCACTGCAAATCAGAGACCACCACAGTTGTTACAACAAAATGCATATATTGAAAAGATGTCAAGAAAAACTATTTACAATTATATACAAGAGGGGGAAGGCCCATAACAGGTGGGGGCAGGTAAGGAGCAGGGGTGAACATATGGAAGAGGGAGGAAGGGGTGTGAGGGTGGGTCAGAGGGGGGAAGGTGGTAGCCAGGGCATGGGGACATCAATGGCCGCCCAGTCCTCCTCTTCCTGGTGCCAATGTGAGCTTCGCCATCGCCTCCTGACCCCGTGGTGGTGTATGCACCGCAGGAGCTGCAATGTCTCCCTCACCACCTGCAGCAGCTCTTGAATATCCTGCTGTAGCTGAAGGAGTCGCCGGCCACCTAGGATGAGGGAGCAGAGTCAATAGGTGTGACTGTCCATCCCCCTGCCGCCCACTCATTGTGCATGGCATACAGCCATGTGACACGCAACTGTGATGGTGTGCGACCACCCACAGTGACCGTGTCCACAAGACCTGCCCACCCAGGCAGCCACAGCCATGTGGACCACTGCACACACCCACCGCCCATGTCCTGCACAGCACCACCATGGCCATACAGTGACTTAGCTATGCGGTGTGAAGGCAGTGCCACAGCCATGTGCCCAGTGCACGCATGGACCACCATTGATGCACTCCCAGACATGCAGTGCCACTGGACAGTGCTGACTGTAACAAGTTGCGTGCATGGCAGTGGTGTCAATGGATGGTGGCCATGCCCCACTGCCTGCCCAGTTATACAGCATGCAATAGTAATCATGGATGTAAGGCACTCACCATCAGCAGGCTGGTCCACATGCCGTGGACCACCATCACCCATCCTTTCCCTCTGCTCCACCATGCGGCGCCTCCTCTCCCTGTTGCGCTGCCATTCTTCTGGCCCTAAGGTGCAAACATGGAGAGAGGAACATCAGTACAATCCGGTAGCAAAGTCCCCCTGCCCCCATGTGCATGCAATCCCACACAGCCATACCCATCCACCCCACACCCCGATACCACCACCACAGCCAACACCGGATGGCCTCCCATGTGCCAGACACATGCAACCTGATACCTATATGGACAATAAAAGTGTATGGATGTTGCACCTACCTGGCCATGGCACTGTGCCCTCCTGGCATGTGCCCACAGGCGGGCAAGCAGGTCCAGGTCCCTGTGTCTCAGGTCCCCATAACAGTGGCGGCACTGCTCCAAAGTCCGCCCCATACAGGTGGCCTCCTCCAGGGCATCGGCCACCTCCTGCCAGACCGCACTCCTGGCCCTGTCCAGGGTGCCTCTCCAAACAAAGCCCCAGCATGGGGCTCAACTATCGCCACCAGGTTGGTGAGCTCTATCTGGCTCCAAACCACAGCATGCCTCCACACCATCTCTGCTGTCTGGTGCAAGCAAAATGGTGCTCTGCAGCACGGTCCTGCCACATGCAGATGGTGCGTGGTACAGCGCTGCTATTCCCTATCATGCTGTCACCAAACAGCATGATAGTGGTGCACCCATGCCTGATGCATGGCGCCTAGGGGGCAAAGGTCAGGCACAGGGTCAAGGGTCTCTGGTGCATGGACAGCCACAGCGTGATTGGAACCCAATGCGTGTAGGCGATTGGGTGCCTGTGTGCCACCTCCTGTAGCAGCCTACAGTGCTGTTGTCCTAATGCGCCTACGACACCCCAGTTCTACAGTGCCATATAGGTGAACAGCACAGTAGCGCCCCTGGTACAATGGTGGCCATGCCCTGCATTGCCTCCCATGCACAGCATGTCAGCAACACGGCAGGCACCTGCATCATCAACCCAGGCATGTGCAGTTAGGTGTGTACTGTGCATGTCACAGAACTGCGCCCTTGGCTCAGCACGCTCAACACAATTGCTCAAAGCACAACAGTAGCGATATTCAGCTGGCATATGCAAATCATCTAATCAGCATTCAATGGCGTCGTCACTCATTGCATCCACTTAAGTGATGCCTCACCTCATTTGCATGGGTTGCACAATAAAATGCTACATTGGGCTGCACTGGCCATAGTCGGTTACTGCAGTCTACTGCAGTGAGTTGCATGCTGTTTGGGAGTGTGGTGTTTGGGACATGCATGGGACTGCACAGTCACAGGTAACACCTGTCATTCTCACAGGATGAATCATGAACGATCGTGTGGTGGAGGAAGAGGAACAGAGTCGTGGGAGGAAGAGGAGGCCAAATTTTACAAAGGCTGAGACAGATGCCCTGTTTGAGACCTACCTTGACCAGGGGCCGCTTCTCAGCGGACGCCAGGGAACACCACAGGCCCATGCTGCTGCATGGGAGGAGGTGGCGCGTGCTGTAAACCTGCATGGCAGCCACCAGCGCTCCATGCAGGAGTGCAAAAAGAAGATGGGCATGGACAGGCGGAGGATTAAAGAGAAGGTGGCTGCCATCAGGGCAGCACGGTCTGCCTGACCCCACAGGAAGAGCGGGTTGCTGGCAGCATGCAGCGCTGCACCATTGAGGGTGTTCTGGGTGGTGGATTCCATATGTGTGGTAACCCATCACTGCATGGTAGGTCATGGTCTGTCTATTGGGGGGGAGGACAGGGTAGGTCACATGCAGTAATGATACTTTTTTCCCTTACAGCTCCTGAGCATCTGCATGGGTCAGCAGTGGTGGGCTTCTCCACTGAGGCCAGTAACATGGAGATGGAGGAGAGCCCATCCACCTCCACAGGAATACGGGGGTCAGGGCGACAGTGGGCCCACCTGGATGTCTGGACTGATGTTGGTCAAGTAGGTGTGGAGGAGGCCCTGCCCGTGTCCCAGTGTGCCAGCGTCCACGGATGCCAGCATGCTGAGACTTGGGCTGGTGCCGGATCCATCACCAATGATGATGAAGCTAACGTCATGGGCAGTGATACGTGTGTGCCACAGGATGGCCACACAGCAGGTGACATCACGGTCATGGCTGTGGGTGGTGCTGCCGTGGAGGCCTGCATGTCATCGCAGTCCCAGTCTGTGCCTGTCTGCACCAGTGGGGCAGCACTGGTGTGTGTCCAGGACAGTGGGACTGTTGCAGCCACTGCAGTGGCACCATTGAGCCCTGGAGAGCGGCAGCCGGAGGGGCAGCATCAGCAGTCGGCCAATGGCCATGGTGGTACAGTGTCGGGGCAGCATCAGTGCACCACCTGTGGACATGCCCAGGCCTGGCCCTGGTGTACAGTGCCCACCCTCAAGGGGTGATGAACATCAGGGCCACGAACATCCTGAGGACAGCATGCCAATCAGGCAGATGACCTCTTAGATGAGCACACCCGCATATTGCAAGCATCAGTCAATCAGCAGATGCGGCTTGTGATGGCGGTGGATGCACTGAGTGCGGCTCTGTACCAGGCAGAGGAGCGGCGCAGCAGAGACACTGCTCTGCTCCTGGCAGGGATGGACTGGTTGTGGGAGGATGTGACTGCTGCCATTGACAGGCAGACACACGCATTTACAGCTGTCATGGCCACAATGGGCACACAGTTATTTGCCCATGCGTCGCAGACACCACACAGGGCAATGTCCACCCCCCATTCCCAGCATCATGTGACACCATCCTTGTCAACACCGGGTTCAGCTGTGGGCATCCCGAGCATGCCTGGCACAGGCATGTTCGGTGTGCTGCAGACCCCTGCGCGAGCACAGTCGTGTTCACACAGTGGAACCCCTGGGGGACTGTCGGTGCCACCCCATGAGGCCAGTGGTCAGCCTGTCACTGCTGGCAGGTCACAGCGGGGATGCCCATGCATCCGTGGTGGCCGTGGCACTGCAGAGCATGACTGACTTGTCTCCCAGCACAGCTACTGTCTGATGCTGGCCTGTCTGCATTGTGTTGTTCAGCAGGCAATGCACGTTTGGGGAACCCGGCCCAGCACACACACACACATTCCATCTGCACACCCACCCAGCTGCTGTCCACTGTTGTGTGTGCATGATGATGCCTGTGTTGCACTGTACACCAGTGTGCAATGGTGCCCAGCGTCTGACACACGCACAATGACAGGCAGTGGGCGTGGTGGTCTATGGACATGTGTGTGGCTAGGGGTGGCGGTCTGGGTCGGCGTACCTCCTACCCTTTGTGCACATCTTGTGAGGTGTGTGTGTGTGTGTGTATGACCACGTGCCATGTTAGACCTTGCCCATCCCTGGCGGTGTGTGCGGTTCCATGCTCGGCCACTTCCCTTGATGGCATGCACCCCTGGTGTGTGTCCATGCGTGTTTGTGGGTTGTGCCTTTGCCACTGGTGGTTGCACATGGCCCCATGACTTACCTGGGTTGGCTGAAGTGCTCCTCTGTGATGGTGTCCCAGTACAGCTGTGCCAGCCGGGCAGTCTTGAGTCCTGTCACCAGGATGGGCTGCCCATCACCATCGTAACGGCATCCTCATCGCCCCTATCGTTGTCCCCTTCTTCGACCTGTAAGGCTATCCCACAGTCATTGGCCATGTTGTGCAGGATGCAACAGGCCAGGAATAGCCCGCAGGCCTTTGAGGGGCTGTGCTGTAGGGCACCGCCGGAGGTGTCCAGGCAATGGAAACGTGCCTTTAGCATCCCGAACACCTGTCCAATGACATTCGTGTAGTGGCATGTGCCTCATTGTAGCGTTATGGCGATGGGGTCACGGGCCGACGGTATGGTGTGAGCAGCCAGGGACGGATTGGGTATCCACTGTCACCTGTGTGTAGAGGGTGGAGGTTAGTTTGGTGATCAGCATCGGCCCTGCCTTGGGCCATGTAGGAAACTACCCATGTCACCTCTAACCATGCCCTCCCAAGCTCTATGTTTGTCCATGTGGTTTGCATACTCACCCATCTGTGGCCAGTGGGGATGTCCCCTCTCAAATCCATGGCACAGTGCTGACTGGTGCCAGATGAAGGCATATCATGTGCTCCCCAGGGTGCTTGGCACAGACATTGATTATGCGCCCTGGCATCGCACACCACCTGGCAGATGATGCTAGCATAGCCTTCCAATTGATATATGCGGCCCCCTGGGCCAGGTGGTGCGGATGGCCACATGGGTGCAGTCTATTGCCCCTAGCATGCCAGGCATACGGTTACCTGTAGAACTCCTGTATGTTTGCTGTGTGCTCCGCCGGTGTGCTGGGGAAATGGATGTACTCCACAGCATGTGGCAGCAGTGCACTGAGGAATTGGGTGAGGTGGCGTGATGTGGCTGACTGGGTTATGCCTGTGGTGTCCCCTGTTGGTCTCTGGAAGGTACCCATGGTGAGCAAGTGCATCCAAGATGTCACTTCAGTCTCCACTGACAGAGCATGGCTCCGTCGTGTGGGTGCCTGCATCACATCACTGCACAGCTCACAGAGCTGCCTCAGAATGGCCCGATTCAGGTGGTACCAGCCCACGATCTCAGTATCGCTGTACAGCTTGAAGCTGGTGCGGGCTCAGTACTGCCTGTTTGGGGCATACCGCAGATGGGCCCTTCCACTGGCTGTGCCATCCTGCTGCCTGCCTTCTCACCCCCCTCATTACTGCCTCCATCTGGATGGTGGCACTGGCCATGTCCCTGGCTTGTGTCCCCCCCCGGCAGCTGTTTCTGTGTTCCCCCCACTGTCCTGGCTGCTACTTCCCCTGCACCAGGAACACCTTCCTGTGGTGGCCTCAGTGTTGTGTGGCACTTCCTTCTGCACTGGCTGTGGCCCTCACACCTTCCTGTGCCTGTGTGTTCAGGGTGCCCTTTCCCTGTCCTGCCCTGTGTGTCCCTCCTGCCCTGTTTGTCTGGCTAGAGTTCAGCCTCATGTGCCTTCCTGTAGCGTTCTTGCACCTCTCCTTGTTCCTTTTATTTTGGCTCATTTCCACTATCACACAACTTCCGCTTGCTCTCTATTGTGCATGGTACATGTTGTTGAATATTGCACTGCCTAATTTATGCATGGTTCCTCCCTCTCAGTTGCGCATAATTCATTATCATTGGCGCCTTGCTCAGCGGATTTGAGGGGCACATCTGCCTCCCGCTGAATATCGCAGAATGGCACATTTTCGGACTTCTGCTGAGCAACCCTGTTGCACATGCGTAACCCTTTGAATATCTGGCCTGAATGTTCGCCACATGGTACAGCAGTAGAAAGAGAGTGAGGACAAGTAGTAACTTTAATTAGTGGCTTATAGTTTTCTGCAACTGGTACAAATTGTTCCAAAATTTCTGTACAGTGATGTTTGCCTGATATATGTAGGTTCTCTTTTTTTGTTGTTATTGTTTTTCATTTGTATCATGAGGTACGTAAGACTGCTGTACAACAGGTCACTGAGCTAAAAGCTGATAACCTGTCCTGCAATTTTCTTATGGCATCTGACAGTATCACATGCCAACAGTCCCACTGAATTAAATGGGTCAATAACAAATGAAGTATTCTACACTGATGAAGGAAGTCCAAATTCTTGAATCGCTTCTCAAGATCATGTGAGATATTTTAAGGTACTCCACTGCCTGTGAGAAGACTCTGTCCTTGACATGTCCCTCATTTCGCCTGCTGTCAAAAAAGTTACTGAGCTCAGGAAAGACTAAAAAAATTATCTTACTCTTGTAAGTTAATAAAAATATCAGTGATGGTCATTCATAAAGTTTTAATTACTGTTATGCTATCAATGGGCCCTATACACAATGGGTGGGACTATATGCTGGAGGCATGTATCCCACTCACATAGCTCCATGGCCCCGACAGATGCAGGGTGCATGGTATGCACTACTGCATGCACCCATGGGGTGCCTGTCTGTGACCCCCCCGCCCCACTGGCATGCAGGACTGCACAGGGTGGCCAGGGGTTGAAAAGCAGACCCAGGCAGGCATCCAATTGGATGCCCATCCTGGACCCCAGAATGGATCACTTGTGTGCCTAGGCATGGGTCCGGGTGCATGAATAGCTTCCACGAGCATCTTGACCCATGTGGCCATGTCCCTGTATCCAGCATTCCTTTGAAATGATCCCCTCACCCACCACAAACAATGCCCTGTCCACGCTAGGGTGCAGTAACCCCACCCCATACATCTGTGCAACATCGCCAGTATAGTGAAAGCATATCCCCTGCCCCAACTCATGTCTGCCCCTTCCCCATACGGCAAAAGCATACACCCTGCCCCCAGTTCACACAGGTGCCCTGGTCCCCAGTGATTATCAAGATACCACACACACACACACAGGTGCCTAAGTTCTCATCCCCTCAACCCCTGGTCCCAGTCCTTCTGGCCGATCATTTGTGTTCAGTGGATGCTTCACCCCCCATGGCACCGACAACACTGCCCTGTCTCCCCAACCTGCCCGTCGGTGCCACTGCTATGGATGGCCAATGGCACAGCCCTCCTCACACCTCCTCAGCTGCGGACATCCACGTGATGCTGGAAGTGCGCAGCTATACATAGGCAGTGTGCTCCCAGCCTCACTTGGTCAGTCAGTGGCCGAGAAGCTGTGAGGAGGGCTGTGCCGTGGCACGACGGGCAGGTAAAGGGATGAGGCTGAAGTGTTATCAGTGCCACAGGGGTGGGGGACACTGTCCACCAATGTGTGGTCAGGGAGCCATGTTTGGGTTGTCAGGTGGTGGGCGGTATGGATGTACAGGTCTGGGATCATCATGATGGGGCTCTGATTGAGGGAGTGGCATCACCTACTGTGCCGGAGCATGGTCAGTGTGTCATTCTGCCATGGGGTTAGGCTCAGATGTATGTGGAGGTGCCATTCTGCACACTGGGAAGGGACTCTGCTGTGTGTGTGGGGGCATGCATGGACGGGGTGGTGTTCTTTGAGGGGTGGTTGTTCACTGCTGCATGGGCCAGGTTGGTGTTCTGTCTGTGCATGGTGCGTACAGTGGTTATGGCAGGGTGTCCCCTTCTGTAACCTGTTTACCCCTATGCCACCCTGCGAGCTGCACTACGCACCTTTGTGAATGGCGCATAGTGCAGGCATGCCCCACCTCTGGCATGTTGCTGTCTGTGTGGCCAGGGGATTGGGTGCATACAGACTGCGCACCCCTTTTGTGCATCCCACCCAGGGGGAACAATGGGTGTGGGATGGTTACACACAGCAGATACATGGCACATAGGCAATCCACACATTTGTGATAGGCCCCAATAATTGTAAGCTAGCTTTTCCGAAGCTTCAGAGTTAAATACTGACAGTTTTAGTAAAATCACTTTTAAAAATAAAAAACATTCCAGCACCACGGGGTCTTGCAACTGCTTGCCAGGTCAGGAGCAATGTCAGAACTTGAATGAACTCATCTTGAAGTCCAAATAGCCTCTGAACACTGTCATTAAAACTTAGCCACCGGATAGGGTTGCAGTTCAGTAGGACGTTGTGTATCTCAGTGGAAGCCTCACTTAAAGCTAAAGACTTTAATTTATTAACACTGCTGCTGTTAATGGCCATACCTTTCAACTGTCCTGAAGAGTAAGGATTTGAATCACAAAATAATGCCAGCCGTTGGTGTTACAGTCTAGTTCTCACTAAGAAAATGCTATTCATACTAAGAAGCATGTTGTACACAGCTTCTGGAACTAATATTACTATTTTTTCAGATGTGTCCCTGATTTTGGTCATGTCCCTGATCATTTTAAGCCTTGTCCCTGATTTGTGATGAGGGAGGTTGAGAGGTATGTTAATGCCATTAATGCTCATTTCAAGTACAGACTCAATGCCATCTGTAGCTTTCATAGTGGCAACATTAGCATGAACTTCTGGATGAGCAATACGATGAAAGAGGAACAAACTCTGGCTGCAGCTCTCTTGAAAATAATTTAGTACTCTGCAGATGTACTTTGTATTGCAATTGCGCTGACAGTGGTTAACCTACAGTACATTGATTGTCAAAGCCATCATACCATTTATCAAGTGAATTGTGTGTGGTCAGAGGTCTGGGCAGAGGGGTATGGGAGTGACTGTGAGATAGTCAGTGATTCGGGTAGTGAGGACTAGGAGGTACCATGGGGCACAATGGGTACTGGAAAGGGGTCCTCTCTGCCTAGTCCCCATACCCAAGGGCTCCACCTTTGATAGTGGGCAGGTGGCCATTGTCCAGCAGTTTTCACTCATTTGACCCAGGATGTGCTTTGCAATGCCAGGTCAATGAGGAATAAGACCGCTATAATGGTGGACTTGAGTTCCTCGGTAGACCTGGCTTGCATCACAGACATCTGGCTGGATGACAATGCTGCCCCCATTTCAGAGGCAGCAATTCTGGTCTGGTACTCTGTGGTACACACCCCGTGGGAGGATCGCAGAGGTGGGAGAGTGGCCATTTGTTTTAAAGCCAGCTTGGGCCTCTCGGTGCTACCAGTGGGTTCAACTGGGTCATTTAAGAGTGTGGCCGTGCAAGGGGATCGTGGTGCAAGCTACAGCATCCTTTTAATTTACCAGCTACCAGGCAGGAAGAAGGAATTCCTGTGGGAGGTAGGGGTCTTCATTGCTGGCCTGCTGTTGGAATTTCCCAGATAGTTAATTCTGGAGGGATTCAATGCCTGAGTTGTCAACAGACAGATAGTTAATTCTGGAGGGATTCAATGCCTGAGTTGTCAACAGACTCTCGTCATTTGGCTGTGACCTCCTCCAGAGTATGGAAGCTCTGGGCCTGTCGCAGGTTGTTACCTCAGTAACCCACCTCACACAGACACACTTTAGACCTGGTGTTCACACTGGATCTTGGGGTTGATGACCTCTTGACTGATCCAGTCATTTGATCGGATCATAGCATCATGAGATTCACATTTGAGGCCCCCGAGGGGCCTTCCTCTGTGGAGACGGTCCAGTAACACCCTTTAGTGATTGTCCTCAACAAGACTACAGACGGTGCTGAACCTCTCGAGTTTGGAAACTGTGTGCGTGGTGGGTGGAGGAGGCAGGAAAGCCTATAATAGAGCTGTTATGGCTGCTTTGACTCTATCACACCTATCTGTATCTGGCCATTATCCACTCACTGGAGGCCCCTTGGTTTGACGGGAGTTCAAGGAATTAAAGATAAAGGGTCGGAGGTTGGAGGTTGGAGCGATGTTGGAGGAGGTCAGGGCTGATGGAGGGCAATTGGCTTTGAGGTCACATTATGGTGACAATCAAAGAGCAATCTCCCAGAAATAGGCAGATTTTCTGTCAAAGGAGATTGCTGTGGCAAGGAACAGACCAGCTCAGCTTTTCTATATGGTGGACAGGTTGTTTCACCTGACCTGTCTCCATACAGGTGGAGCAAGTTCAAACATGTGGTATGAGGAGTTTGCTCTCTTCTTTGCTGACAAAGTATCCTCTATCAGGACTGAGATCTCCATCAGTGCCGCTCAAAGAGCTTGTGGAGTTGGACTGGTGACATGCTGGGGCACCCCTCTTGTCTGGGATGAGTTTGATCCAGTTAGAGTGGAGGAGGTGCTTGAGATAGCCTTGAGGTTGCAACCAACCCACTGTGACCTAGAACCAGATCGACTGTGTTGACCTGATTGGTCCTGTGGTTACTGGGATTGTCCGATGTTCCTTGGGGAATGGAGTCTTTCCAGTGGCCTTGAAAGAGGCCCTGGTGAGACCCCTTTTGAAGAAACCCTCATTGGATCCAGAGTGTCTCACCAATTACAAATCGATCTCAAACCTCACATTTTTAGAGAACCTTTTTGGAAAAAGTGATGGCTATTTAGTTTGAGGCTCATCTCACTTCCTCTTCCATTTTTGAGTGCTTCCAGTCTGGATTTAGACCAGAACACAGCACAGAAACCTCACTGATGAAGGTGCTAAATGATCTCCTTATAACCAGAGATAGGGGGGACATACCATCCTTGTTCTCCTTGATCTCTCTGTGGCATTTGACACCGTGCACCATGAGGTGTTATTGGATCAACTGCAGAACTGGTGTGGACTAACCGGCAATGTCATCAGCTGGTTTAGGTCCTACCTCATGGGTAGAGTTCAGAGGGTGATGATGAGGTTATCCTCATCTAACCCAATGCTTCTACACTGTGGAGTTCTGCAGGATTCAGTTCTGTCACCTCCCGTTCACTGTGTATATGCTGCCACTAGGAAATGTTATCAGGTGGTATGAGCTGGTTTTCATTGCTATGCCAATGATACCTAACAATATCTGTCCCAGAGCCTGAAACCAGAAATTGGCATCCATACCTCCAGCCTCAAGACTCTTAAATGAGGGACATCAACCCTTGAAATGAGGGACAATGAGGGACACCATACCCTGAAATGAGGGGCACCATGAGGGACATCAAAAGTTCAGCACTTCAATGATTTAACACATGGTTTATGAGCATAACAGAGCCTGAAACTCAATCTAATAGCACTAAAGAATAAGCTTGTGCATGAAATTTGTCATTTTGTTTGGAAAAAAAACAATTTGTAATAACAAATAAAAAGTCCATGGCCCGACCATTGGGGTTGGGGATAAACCTTTAATTATTAGTTTCCTCCTGTTTCATCCCATTCCCAGCCAGAGCCATCATTTCCCTGTAGTTTTAGTGGGACAACAAACAAACTGGCCAGTAAGTTCTTCATACCATTTTTGTATGGGATAGCCCGGATTACATTTGTGGCTCTGTTGTGGGGGAACCCAGCCCCCACAGAGCAACACAGGCAGCACCGGCTCTAATGTGTATCTCCTTCCCTGAGCTGTAGCCTGTTAGGTGGTGGGCTACTGAGCTGGCGTGGAAGATAAACAACTGACTCCTTCCCAAAATAGCGCAAAAATGTATTACAGTGGAGGGGACACAAAGATAATAAAATTTAATCGAAAAGCCCTTTTTTGTAATGATTGTGTCCTCCCATCCCACAGTGCCACCTCTTCAGACTCAGCATCAGCATTAATGCAATAATTTTTAGTGTGCCAGCTGTTGGGGTAGCTGGCCTGCAAGTTTAGCTAGCAAGCAATTGCCTTGCTGCCCACACCAGAATATAGCCTAAGCCCCAATTGCCTGAAAAAAAAACCATAGGGGAAAAAAAAACCTAAGTAATGAATCTGAATCGAGAAATGGAATTGGAATGTGTGGAACAGAAGCCCTAGCAGTAGCAATATAACTTACCTTACCTCACCAACAACACCACTTGAGCTCCAGTCCATAACAGAGTGACTTGATCTCCTCCTGGCAGCAGCCAGCAACTGGCTCACCTGCAGGCAGCGCAGCAGGGCTTTGATGGGATGGGTGTCAATGGGGCTCAACTGAAGCATGAATCTTTCCTCTGGACAGGTGGATCTGGGGGAGGTTGCTGCTGCTGGCATTCATTCCAGGTCACAGAGCTAAGCAGCAGGGAGACAGGAGGCTAATTTTATTAGGGCAGGCAGCAAAAGCTAACAGTGGGGCTCCAGGGCTTGCACCACAAATGATTGATGGCCACAGTGGATCTGGGCCTTTGGGGTGATGATAGATCCTTCAGAGGACAGAGTTCCTTCCAACTTCTTGATTTGGATGGACGGGCTCAGTCAGACTCACACTCTAAGTGTAGCTAAGTGTCACATTCAACCCGCGGATTTTCTGTGATTGGCTAGAGTCAGTACTGCAACAGAGGAGGAGCGACCAACCCAACCCAACCCAACTTGCTAGCCATACGCTCACTCCTGATGGTTCCAGGAGATCAGTCGCATGTGTTTAAAGGGCCTGCTGACATCAGCACTATTGTCACTGTCAAATTTGGGACAATGACAGGTGCTGGCAGGACAGTGGGACAGCTTCAAAAAATGGGGGTAAATGTGGATGTCCTTCACAATGCAGGACACTTAAGATGTATGGTGGCATCTGTGTTAAACAATTGCTTGGCTGAGATCCAGAGCTGGATGACACATAACTGACAATGACTCAACCAGGACAATACTGAGGTATTGGTGGTGGATCCTGGTCATCGATGGAATGCTGGAGGGCTAGGGAATGATCCTGGCTGGAGACTGGGAGAAGTTCTCTTGACCCCCTCTTGTCATCTTTAGGATCTGGGTGTGGTCCTTGATGAAGGGCTGACACTTGATTCTCAGGTGTCAGCCATCATCCCAAGTGGCTTCTATCACATTAGGAACATTTCTCAGATCCAGGCCCTGATACCGGTTGATGACCTTTCCACCCTAATACATACCTTTGTCATGTCTAGGTTGGACTACTGCAATGCTCTATACCTGGGCTATCTGGAGGCACTCTACCATCTGCAGCTGATGCAGAACATTGCAGCCAGGCTATTAACAAGTGCATTAAGATCTGATCATATTACACCTGTTCTCCACAGACTGCATTGGCTGCTGATAAGATGGAGGCTTGCCTTCAAGGTTGGATTATTGATCTACAAAGCCCTGCACAGTTGGGACCTGGCCACCTGGAAGACCTCCTGGTTCCTCAGTGCCCTGCTCATTATGTTTGTTCTCACCATGGGATGCCTTCTGGTGGTTCCCAAGGCTAGGTTGTAGGCAGTCAGAAGACGTTTTTTTCTGTTGCTGCACCAGCCCGTGAATTCACTGCCAGGTTACCTGAGGAGACACCCTCAGTGGAAATCTTTAAGAAGGGTTAAAACATTTCTATTTAACCTAGCATTTGATGTAAACTAAAAGTTGTATGTTTCATGTTTGTCTTGTTTATTGGGTAGATAGATAGTTTAGAACTTATTTTAATTTTCTTTTTAAAACATTGTTCAGCACCCTGAGCCTCCTTTATGGGGCACTTTATAAATAAAGTATCTATCTATCTAAGTGTGATTTTTATGAACTCAAAACTATTTTTCTCCATTTGGGTTGGTTGTCAGCATTGCCAAATATAATAGGAGGCATTTTCAGAGTCACATCCATTTTCTGGACATCTGTGCAACATCCTCCAACAAGTTGCATCAGATGCGCTCTGAAAATGATGCATGTATCTAACTTTGAAGCATGCATCATTTTTTTGCTATGAATGTATAAATGTTGCAAAATGTCAGGATGCTTTGAAATTTACTTCGAAAGCATCCTGATGCATTTGCTCAGACACAGCATGCAGCAGAAAACAAGAATGCGAGTGCTGCATTTATCCCTTTGAAAAAGACTGCCCTGATATGTTTATAACATGTTCTATCTTGTTGGAGCTATTTTTAAAAGTTGGACTTATCTGCATAATTTCTAGCTAGTTTATGGTACTTTACATCCAGTTATGAATGTGCAAATGCTAAACAGACATGTAAATGATAGACTAAGTTACATTTGGTTTGAAAATTGTGTCCAGGCACATTTATATTTGAGCCTTGCACAATGGACATAACAAAGTCAGAGTTTTAAAATTTGACTTAGTTACTCAATGTCATAGCCTTGAAAATTGGCTCTACAGTACGGGCAGCCTGGCTTATGTTCAAAGTTTTACAATAGAAATAATAATAATAATAATTCTACAATCCTCCATTGCAAGATATAATTGCTAAGTGGGGTATTTTAGAAAAGGGTATTGGTTGGCTCCACTGACAGAACACATTTTTTTTATAGGTTCACCATCAATGAATGGTTTCCTGGTTTTCCCTAAACATAGTACTACTTTTAAACTAGCAATCTTGATTTGATCTCCCTTGTTCAAAAACAGTTTCATCTTTTCTTTTTTTTAGTTCCTCTTATTTTTTTATTTATTAACAGTTTCTTTCTCTGGAACTCCATTTCAGCACTGCTACCATCTCCCTTGCATGTATCCTATAATAATTATGCTTTATTGCATATATTTAAATTTGACACAGCTCTTTTTTATATATATATATACAGGTGGCACATAACGTATTGCTACTTGGGCAGAAGCACAGCTCCCCCTGTTCAAAGAAAAATAGTTACTGCATCTCCCATTGCTATTGGAAGCTACATTTCTCTGCCTCCCCAGCCTGGATTTTCTAAAAGCAGGCCCAAGTTCAGAAATGTCATCAGTGTCAATGTTACTCTTAGGCACAGTCCTTCTAGCTAAAACATTTCTGATATCCATTTATCATCTGAAAATTACAATTATCCTCACTGTTAAACCTTGCACAGCAAGATTATAACATACAGTATTTAATTGCTGACCTCACACAACAATATTCCAAACATTTGTGTTTATTTAAAGAGTTACTACAGCTAACATTTCTGTCATCAAAAAATTCAGAATGTGCATCAGCATAGCCCCAAGCATCCTCATGTTAAAAAATGAAATTGCTAAGTTAATTTGTTTTAAAACTTGCAAGTCATTTTCAACCCCTAAATTCACTGCCTGTTCTCCGTGTCAACAAGCTTATAAGACCTGTTTCGTCAAAGTTTTAAAGCTCATGTGCAATGGGTTTCACAAGTAAAACAGGCAGCACCATTCCATAAACATTGCTTTAAAAACTATGTGTGTTTCAGGTTCTGTAACAAAGTTGACACAATTTTTTGGTGCCTTTTTGTTGTGTTCTTTTTCTCCAGGGTTGCTGGATGCTGGGTCATGGCACACTGCTGCGAGGTTTGCAGACTGAATACCTTTCTGATATGGTGAAAGGTTGAGATCATTCAGACCAATGATTCAACTGATGTTATTTCTCAGGATGACACTTTAAAACAATTATTCATCTCCTGTCAATGGGGATGGGAAAGGTAATGCTGTTTTGAAACCTTACTATGAGTTTCATGCATTAGCCATCCCAATGTTTTCTCCCTGTCAGACTGTTCTTGACCTACATTCAGGCTCATCTATGTTGTACTCTACAATAAAATTATCATTTTACCAGGGCTTACACTTCCACCCTTAGTAGGAATTGACACATATAAGGTCCCTATTAAAACTTATTATAACGCAGACACTGAAAACAGCAATGAAGTTGCCATCATTACAATACTAGTAGCAATACAACTTCCTAACAGGCACAGCACAGTAGCACTCCAAATTGAATCAGCAGCCTGGAGGCCTGCTGACTCAGTATCCAGCAACCCTGGAGAAATGGACTGTGGTGATATGTGCCAGAGTGTTCTAATGTATCACCACTAGGTGGAACCAAAGTACTGGTATAGGTGGAACCAAAGTGTTGGTAAGTGCTGTAGAAGGGACCTTTTATAGAGAAACACTGAAGAAGCACATGTACAGCCATGTGAATAGGAATATGATTGCTGTAAGGACCTTGTTGTAATATGTTCTAATAAAACTAAAGTTGATCTTTTACTAAGCCTCTTGAGCATTGCATGACATGGTGTCAGAAGTGAAAAAACTGCTTAAAAGAGGAAGAAGGAAGAAGACTGACTGTGAGAGAGAGGGAAAAAAACCTTCAAAATGCAAAGTTTAATCCTCCTAATGCTTTCGACTTCAGCCAACCAGCAGACTGGCCTGACTGGAAGTGGCATTTTCCTGTTACAGGATTGCTATGAAACTAAATGAAGAAAGCAGTGAAGTGTGGGTATGCTCTCTTATTTATGCCCTGGGACAGGAGGAAGAGCTAATCTTTAAATCATTTTCATTTAATAGAGAACAGGATAAGAATGATTATCAAATCAAATTTATTTCTGAAGCACTTTTCTAAAACCAAAGCACATATACAATATTAAAACAACCATTAAACAGCTAAAACACACAAAATAAGAAGGCAGCAGTAATAAAACTAATCATCATCCCCAAATGCTAGGCCAAATAAGTATGTGTTTAAAGAGGATTTAAACATCTCAGTGGACAGGCACTCTCTAATCCGACGAGGTAGAGAGTTCCACAGGGTCAGGGCTACAAAAGCAAAAGCCCTAGCATCTGATGTCTGAAGACAGACCCTGGGAACCTCTAGCAATCCCTCATCAGTGGAGCAGAGAGGATGGAGGGGGTGGTAAGGCCAAAAGAGGTCTTGCAAGTAACCCGGTCCCTGTCCATGTAGGGTCTTATAGGTCAGCAATGTGACCTTGAAGGTGATCCTCCACTGCACCGGCAGCCAGTACAATTCATGCAGCACAGGCGTGACATGGCAAGATCTTGACTGCCCTGTCAGCATCTTGGCCACTGCATTTTGCACCAGCTGCACGCGATGGAGATCCACCCCTGGTAACCCTAGGTATAGAGCATTGCAGTAGTCAAGCAGAGAGGACACAAAGGCATGAACCAATATAGGAAGGTCATCGTGGTGGAACGAGGTGCTTTATGCGGGTGATGTTTTTCAGATGGAAAAATGAGGACTTGACAACTACTGACACCTGTGCTTTAAGTGTCAGTTCTTTATCAAGCACAACCCCCAGATTCTGCACCCTTTCAGAAGGTCTCAACTGGTCACCCCCCAGCACAAGGCTGGATGGTTGCCTAGGAGTCAACTTCTCTACCCACTGACCTGGGTCCACCACCAACACCTCAGTCTTATCCAGATTTAGTGTCAACCAGTTAGCACTCATCCAATCTTGAATCTCAGCGAGGCAGTTGTTAAAGACCTAGATCGCACTAATCTGTTCAGGTTCAAAGGACATGTAGAGCTGAGTATCATCTGTATAGCAGTGAAAACTCAGCCCATACTGCCTTATAATGTCTCCCAATGGCAACATGTACACCGTGAACAACTTGGAGGACAGTATGAAACCCTGCGGAACCCCACAAGGCAGGGCGAAGGGGGCCGAGGAGAAAATTCCTGACACCACCCTTTGAGTCCTGCCTGTGAGAAAAGAATGGAACCATCTGAGGACTGTCCCCGACATGATTATCAGATAGTAATGGAGAAGCTGGATGAATATTTTGGCCCAACTGCAGCATAATCCATGAAGAGCCCGCTTTCACCAGTGTAATCAGAAGTCAGTGGAAACAGTACAAGCATTTACCAGAATCTTGTATGAGCTTGCAGAAAACTGATTTTGTGATAGGAGTTGTAGATAAGGAACTTTCTCGGAAAGTGCAGTGCCAGGATTGACTCTGTAAAAGGGCAATAGAAATAGCATGCCATTCTGAACTTATAAAGAGCCAAATAAATGATCAAGGAGCTATGAGAGGGTTAGATGAGGTAGCAAAGAAGCCTCAGAGGTCAGGTCAAAATAACTGAAGCAGCACCCTAAGAAAAAAGCCAGCCCAATCTCAGAAGCCAGGCCCTAAATGTACTAGATGTGGCAGGGGACATACACATGGAGATGACTGCTGAACACGAAATTCTGAGTGTCGAAAGGGAAAAAAAAATAGGTCATTTCACAGTGGTGTGTCATACAAGAGGTGTGGAGTGAATAGCCATGGAAAGGGTGAAACTTGAATCATTCTTTCTCGGTCAGTTACATGTCATGATGACGCAGTGAGCCATGGCGTGTTGGTCTCATACTTAATGGTACCACAGTACTGGAGCTGATGCAAGTGTTATTTCTGAATCACTTACCTGAGTTTAAATAAACCTTCTCAGTTGAAACACAGTACTGTACCTCCATTTTGGAAAGTCCAGGAGGGGAACTTTACTGCATGGGTCAGTTTATAGCTAAAACAATGAAGAACCGAGTACCAGTTCAGAGCATACATGATTAGGGGTTCCCAGACCAGTTACCTGTTGAGCCATGATGTTGCAGTATCTATAGGATTAGTCTTCAGACTAGAGGAAGTCTATACGTCTTCAGGGAAATAAGTCTCTTGCAGTGTGCTCCCATCAGAATCACACTAAAGAAAGGAGCCATACCCTACAGTATTCATGCAGCCTATGGAATATCAATTCCTATGCTTCCTAAAGTGAAAGATAAGCTGGATAGAATGGTGCAGTGTGGTATTATTAAAGAGGTTACTGAGCCTACAGAATGGTGTGCACCCACGATGCCAGTAGCCAAGAAAAATGGAATCATTCTTATATGTTTTGATCTCAAATGGCTAAGTAAAGCAGTCCAGAGAGAAAAATATGTTCTTCTCACATTTGATGACATATTCTTAGATTAGCTGGTGCCAGAGTGTTTTCTCTACTTTATGCAGCAAGTGGATTTTGGCAGATTCCTCTGCATCCAGTGCCAAGTTAACTACTTTTATCATACCAATTGGAAGATACTATTTTTGCAGGCTTCCTTTTGGCATTACTAGTGCACCAGAGATCTTCCAAAGGAAAATGATGGAACTATTGCAGAACCTGGAAGGGGTAGTCGCTTACATGGATGACATCCTGGTATATGGAGATACAGAGGAAGAACACGATACTCGATTGGCTTTTGTGCTGGAAATAATCCAGGCAGCTGGTTTAAAGCTGAATAAAGGGAAATGCTTACTGTGTCAGAAGTAGCTAAACTACTTGGGACACAGGATAGATGAACATGGCATAAGTCCAGATCCTGAGAAGGTAAGAGCCATGAAGGAAGTATAAGATCCTAGTTCTGGTCCTGAGCTAAGGCAAATTCTAGAAATGATCCACTACCTGGGTAGGTACTTACCTAACCAATCAGAGGTGATACATCCACTGAATGAACCTCTGAAAAGTGAGTCAATGTGGAATTGGGGCCATACTCAAGAAATTGCTTTTAACAAGGTGAAATAACTTGCATCTGAAGCATCATACTTACTTTTTATGACACCAGGAAACCTGTAATCATGAGTGCTAATGCTCGTAGCTATGGAATAGGTGGAGTAGTGTTACAAGATCATAATGGCCAGCAGAAACCTGTAGCTTATTGCTGCTGTACATTGACAGGTGCTGAGACTCAATATGCACAGATTAAAAGGAATGCCTAGCAGCAGTGTGAGCATGTGAAAAGTTTTACAAGTATTTGTATGGATTAGATTCTTTCAAGCTTTGCAGCTCACAAACCACTGGTACCACATATAAACTGTAAAGACTTAGGCAGGGTACCAGTGAGGTGCCAATGACTTCTCATGTGGATGATGAGGTACAATCCCCAAGTGGAACATGTGCCCGGCAAGGCGATGGTGGCAGCAGATACCATATCCAGACATCCAATGGCTGTCATTAGATTCAGAAGTTTATACTAGGATTGAAGAAATCGAGTCTTACAAAGAATCCATACAATTCTCAAAACCAATGTCGAGTTTAAAACTGCAATAAGTTAAACAATGTACATCCAGAGATTTGAAACTCCAGACAGTATTGTGTTTTGTCAGAGGTGAATGGCCAAGATACTGCAAGAATGTACCTAATAGTGTCAAAACTTTCTTTCTTTCTAGTGAGAAACAGCCTTACAGAATCCAATGGACTGTTGTTCTATAGAGACAGAATAGATATTCCAAGAAACATGTGACAATACATGCTAACAAGGCTCCACAACAGTCATCAAAGTATTATCAAATGCAGGGAACTAGCAAAAATGTCTGTTTGGTGGCCAGGTATTGGTAATGATATCAAAAAGACAGTGGCAACATGGGAATTTTATCAGGTGAACAAGCCAGCTCAGCACAAGCAGTTGCTAATGACAAATAGAATAAAGTATGGGTCTCGGTGTGTAACAAGAATTTACACACAACCGAGGGGTTTGATGCTACATAAACCTGAGAGCGAAGCTCGAGGGGTTTATGCATAGCATCAAACCCTGAGGGTGTATGTAAGTCAGTTACCACCAGACTATATTTTTATGTTATATAATTGTTGGGTTTCTCTTTTTGCCTCAGCAATTATAAAATAAAAAGGCTGCTGTACGCACGCGGTCTGATTACCTCAGTGCAAAGGTGGCTTTCACTTTTATTTAATTTTTTCAAATAGTGTCAGGGTGGTCAATCCGGTAGCCATGTGAAAAATTTCAGTTAATTTTTAAAGTGACTTACTGCCGAGTGTCCGTGGCAGTTTCTCTCCATGGTGGGTTTGCGGTAGGGAAGGGTATCCTGTTCAGGAAGGAGACAGTAATCGAACAGTTGGAGCACCATGAGTGGGGAAAATCATGCGCATATTTGCTGTTATAAAAGCTCCTTTATAATGGCAAATTATGTCACAGTTTCCCTAAGGGAAAAAGGAAAGCCCATTAATTATAACTCCATTACCAGACAGCCCATGGAAGAGGGTAGTTGCTGATATTTGTGAGCTGGAGGGACAGAAGTATTTGGCTGCAACAGACTATTTTTCAAGATATTTTGGAAATCACTTCTTTACCAGATCTTTCAAGCTCCAGCACCATAAACCATTTGAAGAATCTGTTTGCATGGTGGGGATGTCCAGATGAGCTTGTTACAGACAATGGTCCACAAGTTACAGGGACTAAATTCCAAAAGTTTATGCACAAGTACAATGTTTGTCATGTTACAACAAGCCCACATTACCCATAAGCCAATGGTGAGGCCGAGAGGGCAGTATAAACAGCTAAGAGAATTTTGAAGCAGGATGATCCATTTCTCGCTTTACTGAGCTACAGAGCCACTCCAATTAATGCAATGAAATGTAGCCCAGCACAGCAGATGATGGGAAGACAGCTGAGAAATACCAGTTCCTATGTTAGAGACTGACCTAAAGCCACATTGGCCAAACTTAAAACAAGTGCAGTACACTGACAAGTCTGGAAAAGCAGCATATAAAGTCAATTTTGATAAAAGAAATTTTGCCAGAATGCTACCTGGACTGCAGCCAGGTGCCCAGGTGAGAATAAAACTGAATAAAGAGAAGCGATGGACAGTACCGGCTGTAGTGGAAGAGAAGTGCCAGATGCCAAGATCCTATCTTATAAAAACAGAGAGAGGCATGTTTAGAAGGAATAGACAACAATCATTAACAGTTTGTTCCACAATCGAGAGCAGTATTTCAGCAGGAAACTAGATTTGACTCTGAAGATTCAGAAGATTACAATCATTCTACTGAACAAAGACTAGAGACTAGAACAGGTACTCAGGGTGATTTACCTGATGTTTTAAGTCCAGGAAAGGAGACAACCACTGATTTTCAACCAGAGTCCTGTGCTGAAAACCTTGAGCGGGAGAGTAATCAAGAGAAGCCTACACGCTTCAGAGACTAGTGTAGCTAGATAGACATAAATGTAATGCGGCAGAATAATCCTCTGTTTGTTGTGTGGGGCAACTAATAGTCTACTCACTACTTCAAGTTAGACAGTTTATTGTAACTGGTGTGCGAAATGTGCTTTGAAATATTAAAAAAAAAACTGTAATGCTAAATGCATAAAGAATATTCATCTTTAAGAATGTTATCTAGTTAGTAACTCAAAGAAGGGGGGAAATGTGGTGACATGTGCCAGAGTGTTCCAAGCAAGCAATAATACCCAACAGGGTAGGCAGTATTGGGCAATACTGGACCAGCCAGGGGTGTAATGAGGCCCAATACCGCCCACCCTGGAGGGTATTATTACACTTAGAAAATGGGCACTGTAAAAAAAAAAAAGTTCAATAAAAAAATGTTAATGAAAAATTAGTTTATAGTAAGTTTTGTAAATAAATAGTTCCTCCACCTGTATTAGTGTTCTGACTTGGAGCCGGTTGTCATGGTTACAAACACCACACACACACACACACACACACACACACACACGGCTGCTCACTGTCTCCCCCCCACACACACACAAAGACATAACAAGCAATGATCTTTTGTTATTTTGTTTGCTGGAAACTTTCAACAAGGCCTCAAAAAGTAAAAACTCCCTACAATTTTAAACGAGATCTGGCCAGATTGGGCGGCAGTATAGTACAGTGGTTTAAGGCTCTGAGCTGCAAAACTGGAGACCTGGGTTTGAATTCCATAGCCCCCACTTGCATACTATGTGACCCTGAGCAAGTCACTTAACTTCCCTGTGCTCCCAGGTCGCACCTGTAAACAAGCTTTCAGCTTAGTCTTTCTCTATTGGTTAAATAATTAAAAAAAAAGATCCACCACGGCTGCATAATGAAGTTGTGTGGAATTGTTAAGGAGGTATGGAGAAACAACACAATGATTTGTAAGTAGCAAGATTTGTTTTAATTTCTGTTCTAAGGAAGGCATACACATTATTAGGAAAATACATGGAGGTGTACATTTTAATGGAAGGAATAAGAAGCAATTTAGGTTTACAAAAGAACCCCAAAGCAAATGCCACTGATGTATGTGTTATCCCGGATGATATTGGCCGGACAGCCAAATTTTAAAGAAAACACAATTGCACATACCCCAATAATGCAAAGCATCATGGGAAGCATATGAAAATCCCCATGATGGTACAGAAGGTGACAGTACATGAAAAAGTAATGGCTGGCATATGTTCAGCCTTGGGATTATTTACACAGGTTTTTTTTTTTTTTAGAGAAACAGGGTTTTTGTCCATGAGGTGATGTAAGTTATATTTAAGTAATGTGTTGATGTCAGGAAGTCAGGTGTAATAATGATGGACTGTTAGCAGAGAAAATGTGATAATAACTTTCAGAGGGTGTCATGTTTGATAAGGCAAGTTAGTTATGTTTGTGATAATGGGAATATTAGGAAAGTATGAGGTCTATGTAGAAGTGGAGTACAAATATTCACAATTTCATAAGTACGTGCTCAGAGTGCAGGCAAATGTGATACGCAGGTTTGTTTTAGAAATAGGTTAAAATAGCGATACATGCAATTGATAGAAAGATAGATAATTACATAGACATGCAGGCCCTGTCCACACTACACTCAAAAAAGCTGTAATGGATTCAAACCATTGCAGACTGTCAATGTTACAGTGTGTCCACACTGCCAGTGAACAGTGTGGATAATGGTTTGAAAACATTACAGCTTGTCCACACTGAGTGCAATAGTGTGTGTGGTCTCAACCCTGTAGTAGCAGTGCACATCCCATGGTGCACTCGGTGATGACAGCTACATTTTGAGATGCCCTCCTACATGTCCTATGGAGTACTGTGTATATGGCACAGTCATATTATGTAAATAACCATATTTTCACTGTTATAAGACACACTTATGTTGTAGAGGTGACAGAGAGAGGTTCAAGGGAGGGAGATCCTATGTTGGAATCGGGGCTACGTCAGTGAGAGGGAGGAAGGGAGGAGAGAGAGAGAGGAGGGAGACATGGCATCAGTTTTACCAGTATTAGGGCACCTGGGCACAACCGACATTCATGTACCGCTGCTGTATGGCTGAAGGCAGACCCTCTACTTCTTTCTTCAGCGTTCCCCACTGCTCCACTGTACACAGTGCCACACATCTGTTGTCCTCTGCAGCAGTGCTCCACGATGCACTCAGAAGCTCTACTAATGTATGTGTTCACTACTGGCACTGCTCTGCAGGTAGTATTGCTGCCACATCACACATGGGCAGGCAGGGTACTCACAACACTCGGCACAGTGAGAAGAGTAATCAAGGACAGTGCATGGATAGCATCAGGAGGTGGCCTTCAGGGAGACAAGTGTGGACAGAGGTAGGTTAGGTGGGGACATGGGCGTACACTGGGGGTGCACATACAGTTGTCAGGTTACTGTGGTATGGAGGCATTCCATCATTGCAGCATACACCCATGCTCCACACTGCCATCTGCATATATCCTGATAGCTTACAACCTCCCTGCATGCAGTGAAACAGTGCTGCAATGCATGCAGGCAGAGTGGAAGACTGGAGGCTACACGGTGGAGCATTTGACACAATTGCAATTAAAAACTGATAAAGGTGTAAAGCTGTAAATAAAAGTGAAATAACCATGCTGGTATGCACACCACATAAAGTGGTTCTTGGAAGGATACAGATTAGGGGTGGCTTAATTAAAGACGTAGTCCACCCAGAATTTGCAAAAACATATGTTATGCAGAGTGTTTTGATTTGTATGTAAAGTTCTAGTATGTCCTTCCCTCTGTATGCTATTAGGGTTTTTCCTAAATTAGGCTGCTAGCTTTAGGGTAGTTTTGTGACCCCTGGGGATCTCCATTACAAACAGGTTTATTGCCTTCTGCTTCCTACAATGCACCCTGTCTCCATGTGACAGTGATGTAGCCAGGTCCATATATTTAGCATATGCAGTGCTTTTAAAATCAGTTCACAACTGCAGAGCTTTGTAACTGTTCTTATCTAGTGAGCATAAATGGCAACAGTTACAATCTAGCAGATGCCTGAGAGCTACCTAACTGGGGTTTCTGTAAGAAAACAGTTGCTAAATAGCTTTAATTCACTATTTGTGTTTTCTGGGTGTGTGACATCTAGCTAGCAGTAATATATGTTTTCATTTTAAAATTTAATTTCATCAAACTACGCAATACAATAAAAAGCACAGAAATTGCCCCAGATCATCACTGCTATAATTAGTAAAGACTATAGCAGTTTTCTTACAGAAAACTCACTCAGTTAGCTCTAAAGCATTTGTTAAACTGTAAATGTAGGTACCAACATTATTTTTTTTTACCAGGAGAGACACTCTAAAGCTTGTTTACAGGTATGACCTGGGAGTACAAGGAAGTTAAATGATTTGCTCAGGGACACACAGTACGCACATGGAGGCTGTGGGATTCAAACCCAGGACACCAGGTTTGCAGCTCAGAGCCTTAGACCACTGCACTATGCTGCCTCCTGTATTTTAATAGGTAGAACTGGCAGCTAGTGCTGATTTTGCTCTGTGACATAATTTTCATTTTTTTTTTTTGTTTCAAATGTGAAGTATCTTTTTTAAAAAGTAAAAAAATATGTATGTGTGGGTTATTTAGTTTGGCGAATATTTGAAAAGCTGGGATACACTGTGGGTGGGATATTCAAAGGGGTTGCACATGGCGCAACAGTGTTGTGCCATGCGCAACCACTGATGCACCCAGCATGATATTCAAAGGAATTTGCTCGCCCAAATCCTGATGCTCCAGGGTGCACCAGTAATGTGCAGCACAAGTGTGGAGCGTGCCCATATCATATGCAGCACATCCCGATATTCAACTTAGGATGCGGGTGCATGAGGCATACACCACCTTGTGCCGCACAGGGGGTGCAAAGATGTGCCCGAAAAACAGGAGTCGAAATGTGAATGGATCAATTCACATTTCAGGACTATGTAGATACAGTGTGGTCTGCCGCCCATTGTGCCACTGTGGACCAATGGGTGTACCAGCCGTACTGTACACTGTCAGTCAGTGGGCAGCAGGCGGCTTGCCGGTGGGGTGCTGCCACCAGCCGCTGACTGGGGTGGAGCGGGGTGGCGGTGTGAGTGGACGAGTTGGGAGGGGGGTACGGATACCACTGGACCACCAAGGAGTACAATATTTCATTACAGCCCATGATCAAGCATGGAGTTCGGTCCACTGGACCACCAGGGAGCATATTAAATATTACAGTCTACAATTGGGCACAGACTTCAGTACACTGGACCACCAGGGAATAAATTAAATATTACAGCCCACGATCAGGCAATGGGGCGCATTGCCTGTTGGGGCAGGGGCGATTGGTCTCTGACAGCTGCAGTCTGGCAGGGCAACAGGCACAAGTCACAGGGGATCAGTGCACCTGCATACAAATGGGACCATAATGACATGCAAATGGCCCCATTTGTGCCTTGCATACATTATGGCCCCATTTGCATGTCCACCGCTGAATATCGTGGTTGCTGTGCCTAGCGTAATGGCACTTGCACTAGCGCATCCCTCTGCTCCTCTCTGGCTACTTGCGCTGGCACAGTGCCACTGCACCATGCGCGGGCGGGTGGTCACGGTGCCATATTCAATGGTGTGGAACCATGGTGCAGCACTGTTGAATATCACCCAGACCACGCCCTGGTGCATCCCAGTTATGCTTGCATCTCTGCCTGGCACAGTTCTGAATATCCAACCCTAAATGTGTAGTGCAATGAACCATTGTAAAATGTGATAAAATGTGTAGCTGAAATAGTCACTGTCATCGTGTTGTTTTCATGTTATACCACACACAGGAGAAAAGTGACTTTAAAATATTTTGCAGTTTCTAGGCTGCAGCTTCATGCTATACACTTCATTTGTAAAAACGAAAATGAAAATCATGTCACAGAGCAAAATCAGCACTAAATGCTAGTTCTACCTAACAGAATGCTGGCACCTACATTTATAGTTTAGCAAATACTTGAAATCTAACTGAGTGGTTTTCTGTGAAAAACAGCTACAGTCTTAACTAATTATAGTGCTAATGATCCTGGGCAACTTCTGTGCTTTTATGGTTGTGTATAGTTTGAGGAAATTAAAAGTTTTAAAATGAAAACAATCCTGCAAGCTAGACCTGGCACACATAGAAAACAACAATAGTGAATTAGAGCTTAATTTAGTAGTGGTTTTCTTACAGAAACCCCAGTTAGCTAGCTCTTAGGTATCTGGTAATAGGCTAATTTAGGAAAAATTCCTAATAGCAGACAGAGGGAAGGACACACTAGGACTTAACATACAAATCAAAACACTCTGCATAACATATGTTTTTTGCAAATTCTGAGTGGACTATTCCTTTAAAGCCGCAAGCTCAATAAAAAATATACACTGCAGCCTCTTGTTGTACTGACATGCTTCAGCTGATGCAAAATACAGGGTAAGGTGGTGGGGGCATGGTTGGAGGACAGGTCTGAATAACACCATATACCCACCAGGAGGGACTTTCCAACTCTTGGAATGTATTTGTGAAAATGTGTGACCAGGAGAGGAATGTAAGCTGAACCATGGTTGTTTAAACAAGTGCTATATAAGGATGCAGTTTCAGACTTTTTCTTTCCTTCTGAAGCTTAAGGTCTGATGCCCTAGGCAGCTCTGATAGTCAATTGTTTCAGCATGATAGATTCACCTCATGCCCCTCCCACATGAACCATAAAATAGGTGGGGTGGATCTTTAGGAGCTTCGTGGGTGGAGGTGGGGGTGGATCTTACTCCCGCCAAAAAACTAATGCTGCCTCCCACTACTCAGGTTCCAGTTCTTGTTCCTCTCACTTAAGAAAGAAAATAGTGCACTGCAACCATTGATTAACATGAAAACGTATTTATTTGAGGGTGGAAAAAACATTTCTTGGTGGAGGGTAAGGCGTATGTGACTATTTACACCTTCAGTCAGTTCCATGAACATAAAACATCACATAACTCCTTTTGTACTTGCAAAATGTATGCAGGCTCAGCCTACTGCAGCCGTAAAAAGGAATACATAATGAAACATTTTTTACTCTCATGATACCCTTCTTAAATACATATACAAACTTAAAAATGAAGTACAAATCACACTTTTAATTATTGGTATTTCTTTGGTGACTATGAGAAATCCCACTCCTATCCTTACTAGCTTGCCAGAATAATCCTTACTGCTTATACTGTATGAGGTGCAATGGGGACCTTAGCTCCATATAAGGCCTTCTGTTGTGTGTGAGGGGGTAAACATTCTGCAGCAGCATGAATTCCTGTGTTCCATAACAAACAAACATCCCATCTATTGAATGTGTGGAAATACATGATTGAGAGGTGAGGAAGGACTACTTTTTACCAGTTATTTTTAACAAAAGAAAATGCCAAGTTTTAATTTTTTTTTAAATTACATTTTTGTGTTGTTTTTCTAAATTTTTTTAGTGTACCCATTTTATGAGAGCAGTACGATACTCTAGGTCATTAGTTGTCTGGAGTTAATGCAGTTCTAGGTGCTAAAGGCAAACATAGCAAGCACTTCATACCTCGTTACACACATGGGCATGCATTAACCCCTGACAACCAATGCCTTGTCATGTCTTATGCTTATTTATAAAATGAATTGGAAATATCCTGCTTCCTGACTGGCTAAACAGGTTTGGAGTCCCATATTATAATTCTCCATAACTGCACAGGTTTGAAAAATGTAGGCAGTGGGATTTGGAATTGGGCAACCCACATACAGAATTCATGAGATCATAAACACAGTCTAAACTACTCTGTGGAGGTTGCGTCAGCACTCTGCACTAAAATGTCCAAAACTCTCTAATATAGCAATTTTATTGAAATATCAATAAAGTGCAAACCACACAGTAGGTAAACTACACAGCTTACCAATTAAAAATGTTCAAGGGCTTTAACATAAAAGTGGGAGGGCAATAATACATCTCGTTGGACTGCAAATCCAGTTTTCAACAGTGTGCTAACTTCCACTGCACCACGACAGAAATGGCTGAAAACATCTAGGGCCTGATATTCAAAAGTTTACATGGGTGCTGGCGGGTCTTTGGCCTTGCAAACCGGGGTTTGTACTTGATCCCCATTTTCAAAAAGGGCTGTTGAATGGGCAAAGAGGGTTAGGGCTTATGCAAAACATAATGTATGTGGACAGGAAAGCGGAGGGGCATGCCCATGAATAGCTGCACTACCCCATATTCGGTGGCTTTGCGCTTCGCAAAGGGGATTAGTGTGGTCCTCTTGCACAGTGCAAATACCACAAAACAACACCCTGACTTACTCCAGGCAACCCTAGCCGCTGCTGGGGGTAATGCAGTCACCTAGTTAATTGGCCACTGGGGAGCACTCCCACCTTCTGTGGTCCCTGGCACCCCCCACACACTGATCGCCAGCCCGTGGGGTAAGAAAATAATATCCCTATTTCTAGTGGTCCCCCATCTGATCACCAGCCTATACAGGAAGAAAGTAATATCCCTGATGCTAGTGGTCCCCCTCTCCAATAGACAGCCTGTACAGTATGAAACAAATATCTCTTGTGCTAGTGGACTCCCTCTATCTGATCGCCAACCAGTACAGTAAGAAACTAATATCTCTGGTGCTAGTGTCCTCCCATCTGATCAAACCGGTCTGTGCAGGTAGAAGGCAATAATAGCCCTGGTGCTGGTACCTTCCAGATCACCAGCCTGTACCGTATGAAACTAATATCCCTCATGCTATTGGCCCCCTCCCTCTGATCACTAGCCTGTACAATAAGAAACTAACATCGCTGGTGCTAGTGGTCCCCTCCCACTAACCAGCTCTACAGGAAGAAAATAGTATCCTTGGTGCTAGTGGTTCCCCCAGTTGCCAGTCTGTACAGTATGAAAGAATATCCCTGGTGCTAGTGGTCCCCTCCTCTCCCCTCCATCCGATCACGAGCCCGTACAGTAAGAAATTAATATCCTTGGTGCTAGTGGTCCCCCCCTCTGGTTACCAGCCCATACAGGAAGTAAATAACATCCCTGATGCTAGTTGTTCCTCCCCCCCCGATCACCAGCCTGTAGTAATGTGGGAAATCCACTCTGCTGTCCAGGGTCCCCACCAGAACCGATCCATGGTACGGCTGCTCGAAATACCAGAATCCCTGGCTTCTAGCAGGCCCCCACTACAGCATGGAACACCCCCCCAAATCACTGTACCAGGCCCCTTGATGCTGCGGGTGCATACAGCAACTGGTGCAGCCCTTCACACACCTCCTCGGCTGGCTGCCATATGTCAAGGCTGAGAGCCCATCTCTTATTTATAGGACAGCCCTGTCCTATAAATAAGAGGCACATCCTCACCAGGACATATACAGCCATCCATGGAAGAGTGAGGAAGGTTGCACCAGTCACCATATGAACCTGCAGCACCAAAGGGCCTGATAAGTGACGAGGGAGTTCAGTGCTACGGCTGAGGGCTGCTAGACACCAAGGGATTCTGACATTAGCAAGTATTGGTACCATGGATCAGTGCCCCGGGAGAACCACTAGATAGCAGGGTGCATTTTTCATGTAACTACAGGCTGGCGATTGGGGGATTCCACCAAGGGATATTGTTTTCTTACTGTGTGTGCTGCTGACATCGGGCCACTAGCACCAGGGATATTAGTTTCTTACTCTACAGGCTGGCAATCAGAGGGTGACCACTAGAATTAGGGATATTAGTTTTTTACTGAGTGGGCTGGTAATCAGAGGTGGGGGAACCACTCGCACCATGAATATTCATTTCGTACTGTATGGGCTGGTGACCAGAGAGGTGCGGGGGCCCCTAGCACAACGGATATGAGTTTCATACTGTATGGGCTGGCAATTGGGGGGGAGACCATTATCACCAGGGATATTATTTTCTTCCTGTATGGGCTGGTGATCACGGGGGAGGACCACTTGCACCAGGGATATTAATTTCTTCCTGTATGGGCTGGCAATTGGAGGGAGGGGGACCACTAGCACTGGGGTATTAGTTTTTTACTGTATGGGCTGGCAATCAGAGGGGGACCACTAGCACCAGGGACATTAGTTTCTTCCTGTAGGGACTGGTAATCAGAAGCGATTACCTCTAGCACCAGGGATATTAGTTTCTTCCTGTAGGGACTGGTGATCAGAGGCAGGTACCACTAGCACCAGGGATATTAGTTTCTTCCTGTATGGGCTGGTGATCAGAGGCGGGTACCACTAGCACCAGGGATATTAGTTTCTTACTGTATGGGCTGGAGATCAGAGGGAGGGGACCACTAGCACCAGGGATATTAGTTTCTTCTCTATGGGCTGGTGATGGAGGAGGGAGGGAGGACCCCTAGCACCAGGGATATTAGTTTCTTACTGTATGTGCTGGAGATCAGAGGAGGGACCACTAGCACCAGGGATATTAGTTTCTACTCTATGGGCTGGTGATCGGAGGAAGGGAGGAGGACCCCTAGCACCAGGGATATAGTTTCTTACTGTATGTGCTGGAGATCAGAGGGAGGGGGACCACTAGCACCAGGATATTGTTTCTTACTGTATGGGCTGGCAATCAGGGGGGTACACTAGCACCAGGAATATTAGTTTCTTACTGTATGGGCTGGTGATCGGAGAAGGGGGAGGTGAGGACCACTAGCACCAGGGATATTTGTTTTTACTGTACTGTGCTGGAGATCAGAGGAGGAGGGGACCACTAGCACCAGGAATATTAGTTTCATACTGTATGGGCTGGTGATCGGAGAAGGAGAGGACCACTAGCATCAGGGATATTAGTTTCTTACTTTGCAGGCTGTCGATCAGAGGAGGGTGCATCACTAGCACAAAGGTATTAGTTTCATACTATACGGGCTGGCGATCTGAGGGAGAACCACTGGCACCAGGATATTAATTTCTTCTGTATGCGGGTTGACGACTAGAGGGAGGGAGAAGGGACCACTATCACCAGGGATATCTACAATTTTCAGACCTGGCAAATGGAGGGTAGCATTGTACTAAACTGCCCCACAACCCATGCAAATAAGCCCATAATGGGCATGCAAATGTACCCTTATCACTTTGCATGCCCAATGGGCTCATTTGCATGGGTCCTTTTGAATACTGCGCATAGCGCTCCATATTTTAGAATCCACGTTGGGGCAGCACTACGTGACTTAGTGCTGCACTGCCATGGCTCATTATTTAGTTGAAAAGCCTGGTGTGCTATTTGACTGAGTATAGCATCCTTGGGCTCCCAGGCAATCACAAGGTGCAGCACAAGGCTATAGAGTCACTCCTGGGTACAGCGTGGCCACCTCCATGGGGGAGAATTAATCTATAAAGGTTCCCCACACCCATCAAGCATTATTTCTTTATCTTTCAGCTCATATGTGGTTCTTTCTTGAGGTAGTATTTTAGTGAGCAACTCTAACCACATTCCCACTGCAGTGGGCTGGTGAGAAACCCATGTGTTTTGTGTGCACCTTCTTGCCATGACAAGCAGCACCCTTATGACCCTGAGATCAGGGTCCACTCATCACCCTCCAAGTTATCCACTCAAAGGAAGGCTGATAAGGAAGTATCTGCTATCGCCTTTCCTATCCTCTGCTCTATCTGCATCCTAACTGCTGTCCGTAACTGCTGTATGATTGCGAAGCTCCAGTAGAAAAGTTTTAAAAGCAAAACATTAGCTTGTCTGGTGTCACAGAGGGCAGAGGCATCAATGCCTCACCTGCCACCACACTGGCAACCTGGGTTCAGTGATGGACTTGGTTTGCTAGGGGCTGCCAAAGGGAGGTGGATTGAGTGTCTGCAGGATGGCATCCTCCTCTGGGGAGGGGGTTGGGGTTTCTCAGCACTGGTCTGACCCCTGGTGGTGTCTGAAGGTTATCAATGCAACTGAAGGGTTGGGGGACCAGCAGCCGGCAAAGCCTTATGCATGGTAGCATGCATGGGTGCATCTACAATGGCATTGCATATCCTACCTCCTCTAGGAATAAGGAAAATGATGTGTACCCTAAATGATACTGGCCTCCCATGATCTCTGCACCAGACTTTGCAGACCCTCTCCACTCTGTATCCATTTCACGGCAGAGGCGCCGCCATCGGACCCCCACCATGGAGGGGCAAACCATGGAGGAAGTTTGGCCAGGGCTCACACAGATCCATGTGTCCAGGGGCAAAATGCACCACAGAACCCCACCATGGGGGGGGATAAGCTGTTGCGGATGCGTAAAGGAGGTAAGTCTTTGGGTTCCGGGTAGCAGGACTGTGGAGGTCGGCAGAGGGTTTGGCAGCACTGAAGAGGCAGTATAAACAAATTAACAAAAACCAAAAGCAAAACATTTACTCCTGCTGGCTAGACCTGATATACACATAGAAAACAAAATATTGAATTAGAGTTATTTAGTGAAGGCTGGAACATCAGGCTCCAATCTCTAGTACTTGCTGAATCAGTGATCCCAGATGCATCAGTGTTATATGGGACAGGGTCACTGTAGGAAAAAGAAGAGCCATAAACCATGCTAAGATGGAGATCCCCAGGTGCCATAAAACTAACATATAATTAGCAGGCTAATTTAGAAAAAACTCTTAATAGGAAACATGGGAAGGACACACCAGGACTGCATGCACAAATCAAAACACTGAAAAACATATGTTTATGAGATTTTGACTGTAGTACTCCTTTAAAAACCCTCCTATACTTACCAGTTGGCCAAGGGCTCAATACTCCTTACCCTACAACAGATGAAACTGAGTTTCAGGCTCTACCTGAGGTGTGTGTGTGTGTGTGTGTGTGTGTGTGTGTGTGTGTGTGTGTGTGTGTGTGTGTGTGTGTAATTCTGTAGAATTTTGGATTAATGTCTTCCACATTACTATTCCATGTGTTGGGGGAGGAAGAGAAGGGAGCATTCTACTAGTGGAACACTACAAAATTTTAAATTCTCGTATTCCACAGTATGCAAACACACCATGTATTGAATGTGTAGAAAGACAGATGACTGACAGGTGGAAAGCATCCATGAAGGGACTATTTTAAATTTTTTGCAATATTTTATAATATCAACTGGGGACCCCGTATAATGACTGGATGTCCAGTCTTGATAAATAGAGAATAAAGGATGGGGAAGTATGTGTTATGAAAATTTAATGCTCACCCAAGGTGTGAGATGCTACATAAGCCGAGGGTTTATCAAAGCATCCACACCGGTGACGTGAGCATTAATATAACACACTTCACCGCCTTTTTATTTTTATAATAAAGGTCATCAATTTTTCTCCTGCTTGAGTTCAGTGTTCACACACACACACACACACACACACACACACACACACTCTCACACACACACTCTCTCTCTCTCTTACAAACACAGACACACACACACACAATCTCTGACTTCATCTGTCTTCTGCCCTCTACCTCCCTTCCTTAACATAGTTCTTTTTTGTTTCCGTTTTGTTTATACTTTACAGCTAGTCTCTGACCTGATCGTGTCTACCACGCTTCCCTGGCACGCTCCCTTGTAGCTCTAGTCATTTTGTCCGAAATGGACAAGCGGCAGGATCAACCAGAAATTTGCTGGGGAAAAGGCTGGATCAACCAGATACATGAAACAAATAAAAAAAAAAGGATAGGCCAGCGTCTTGTTTGAAGGCTCCGCGGGCGAGGAGATATGGAGCCACCATGTTTGTAGAGAGTTTGGCCACCCCCGCATGAACATAATCCAATGAGCGAGCGTCATCGACTGAGTGACTGGGCGCGTGAATGTCGTAATAACCAGCCGGTTATTACGGCAAATAGCAACTGGTTCAGCCCATAGAAAAAATTGCTGGCCAGTAATTAAAACACCATAATAACCCACCGAATTCAATAATAACTCAATAGTTGGTTATTACAGCATTTTCCTCCTTGTGTTCTCACTTCACTGAAGCGTAAAAGGAAGCACACTGTATTTGTGTGAGTCCAGTGGCCACACAGAGACATGCTCGCTTGCACAAATACAGATCACAGTTTTTCTCCATGAAACTTTGCACCAATTATTATAAAACATAATGCCTGTGCAAAGTTTGTTTTATAAGGATTTTTCACACACCCAAGGTGTGTGGTAATCTCATAAACCCCTAGAGTTTTGCTCTCAGGGTTTATGGATTATCACACACCTCGGTGTGTGTGTGTGAAAAATCCTCAGAACACACACCTGCACAGGCATTATTCTCTATATATTTGTTGTGTCTTTTAACCCTTGCAGGGCTGTGGACTGATATATCAGTCCAAAATTCCTATATGTTCTAATTCTGTTAGCAGCCTAAGGGGTTAATACTTTGAGTGTTTGTTTTCTAAAGTTGCCTATGGACCCATTTTATAAGTACAATCAGACACTTGGGGTATTGGTTTTGCTGCTTTTATAACACTTCCAAGGAATGAAGTTACTCGACCTGTGTGTCATGCTATACCTACATCTGTGGAAGTGTTGTAATACCAGCAAAACCAATGCCCCATGGCATCTTATTACTTATGCATCAAAGTCAGCATGAGAGATGTGAGTGCTTGTATACCTTTGATGATGCATTATATTTAATGCAGAAAGAAAATAAATAGCAATTTCCATGCTCCAAGAAACACTTTGGTTTAAAAACAAGGTTTAAGGACTTCCGGTGACATAACCCCAACAATGGCTGCCTGGTGTCTGACATCCACTGCCAAGATAATCCACTATAATTCATGCTTTTCCAACCTGCAAACTGTCCCTAAAATGCACTATCAACAAGTTTCTAATGGCCACCAGGCAGTGGCTGAAAGACTCTGCGACAAAACCCCACACTGCAGGTGAAAACACTGGGGACCACGATAGCAGGATGGATCCCTGTGTACCACGACTCTCACCCACTGACAGTGACCATGAGACGGGGAGGAAAACTACACAATCACCTCCAAACGTCTGTGCTCGGAGCTACAGTATATAAGTGCTGCCCTTATCAAACTGGAATCCATGGTAGCTGATGGTCAAAGGACCCCAGATCCAGGAAAAATGAATGACCACTGTGGAGACCTACTTAACGGACTACTGCTCCACCACTGATGTTCAGACCAAAGCAATCCTCATCTCCATTGCAGGAGCCTGGAGTTAGAGCGCAAGCTAGAGGACCTTGAAAACTTTCAAAGGCAGAACAACATTCAAATTCACGGGTCCCCGAAACCTGAGTCTGGGAACATGGTCACCTTTATTAAGGGAATGCTGAGGGGGTACTGGGCTTAGACCCAGATCACCCACTGAATTTGGCCAGGGCGCATCGATCCTTGGTTGCTCCCCCAGCCAACCTGATCACTCGCCCTCGCTCCTTTATTCTAGCCTTCCTAGAATACCTCACCAAATCCAATATTCTGCAAAAGGCCTGGACTAGGAGGGAGGTGTCCTACAAGGGAGCCCACCTATTTTTCGAGCTATTTCACCCCACAAGCCATGACCAAGCACCGCAAAGCCCTTGCAGTCCAAAGGGAACTCAGGAACAAAGGAGTTCAAGCACGGCTGGAATATCCACCCAAACGCCACATTTATTCTGACTTTGGCCCCTGGTTGTTTGAGAACTTACAAGCGGCGGCCCCCTTCCTTTTAATACATGGGATTCGATTGAATGAGGGAACAGACCACAGCAGCGTGGTGGAAACAGTGAATCATGAATGGCAGAAAGTTGAAAGGCATAACTCCGGCAGCTTGAATACTTTTCCAACTCCCTGGGCCCAGCTGAAAGCAAGAACCATGAAGACAGTGGTTACAGCATCCTCTGACTCAGATCATCAGCCCGATGCAACAAGGAAAGAACTTACTCCACACACTGTGACTTCAGATGGGGCTATTCCTAGCATCCACCCCAGACTGGTATCCCTTAATAACTCTTTAGAGAGCTCTGTCGTACTTGTTTCGATTAATTCAATAGACTTTTGATTAACTATTTACAGTTCCCTATTGAATTACAGGGACAGTTTTTAATGTGTCACATCTATTGCATGCACTTATTTACTTTTTTCATTTTGACGAATGTTTAATTTGTAAGGATAGATTTGCATATTTGGAGACTGAGTAAATTTTTTTATCTTTTTTCTTGTCTTTCATACAACGATCTTGCCCGGGGAGGGGGACTATAGAAGGGAGGTCGCTAAAGTGTTTCTTGATACATTGTTTGCCATGGTTAGCTACTGGTCTTACAATTGGGGGGGACAAGGGGGATCTGCCATCCCTGGCCATGAGGTCACAAAACTACAAACTGCAGCTGAGTATGGAATGATTCTGAAAGGCCACATTAAGAGGATTTAGGAAAATTGAAGCTCCCTGGGCACATTGCCCATGGTAATGGAATGGACCTTGCCCTTTGTCAGGCCTTGCCGTGGGCTGGGGAATACCTGGGACTGGCTGACTAACTGGTTACTTTGCTCCAGGCACCAGCTGGGCTATACAACCCATGGGGATTACTATGTGACTGGAGGGTTCAGGGGCCTCGCTGCCTTCTCCCAGCCAGAGCCGCATGGACTGAGCCCACAATCAGAGCCTAAATGGTTCTCAAGATGTAACACACTAGCTGGAAGGTAATGATCTCAGGCCCTGGATCCACCACAAGATATACATCTCCACACAGACGGCAGGTGCTCTTAGTGAGATCAGAGTCATTCCTGGACTGACACAGTACTGGCTCAGTGACCCAGGTTGGTAAAACCAGTCTTTATCCCATGCAGTAAGACACCTGACAGTTACAGGCATATTATGGTGGAATTTAGTAACAGCTGCATATTTGGACCAGTTACCCTTAGCGTTGGGGCCAGCACTGAGACCCTCAATGCTGAAAGGTTTTGAGGTACACTTAGAGATCCCTGGGCTTAGGAAGTGGGACAAAGTGCAGCAGCCTTATGATGAAATCTCCTATCCTATGGTTCCACCGTGGAAGACCCCAGATTTTGGAGATGGACCCTTACTGAGCCCCTCTCTACACAGCATGTGGACAGCCTCCAGGACCTTGACATCACAGCATACATCCCCACACAGTCATAAACAATGAGGAACCCTAAGCAATAAAGATCATGGAGTTTCCCTTCCACTGGGGTGTCTTGCAGTATGTTGGATATCGAGCCCTCTAACTCCCAACCACCCCCTCTTAGTTTCTTCCTCATGGAAAGGATATGACAGGGAAGTGGGGGTAGTGCATATGAGCCACTTATCCTCACGCCTCCATTTATTTAGGTTCTGACCTCCTAGTTTGGGGTGAAGGGCCAGCAGACAGCACACCATGGTGGCCTTCAAGATAGCCTTTGGCATTCTTACATGATTTAGCCCAGTTGCAAAGGGTCTGACTGGCATAGCCCTTACCACTATAGCTGAGACCATTCATTCAAGAGTGGGACTTCTGGACACCTTGAAGTCATGATTTCACCAAATAAGGATTGGTTTAAGTGTATATATGCTCAATTTGTTTTATTTTTCATTGCTGTTCTCTATCTTTTGCTTAAAGTGGATCAGGTGTATCGCTTGCGGGGGGATTTCTCCGGGAGTGCCAGACATAACCAGGGGGATATGTGGGTGTCAGGGATACTATGCAAAGGAACATCGGGCTTGACACGTTAACATGGGTGATCTTATCCTAGCCTCAGACAATGTCCGGGGAATTAGTAACATGGTAAAATGAGCCTGAATCATGCAGGAGCCTAACAGGGACACAGTCTCAGTGGCTTTCATACAAGAGACCCACTGAACACAGCTGGAGCATCTCAAACTCCGTAGAAGTTGGGTCAGAGAGGTTTATGCTTCAACATACAAGGCTCAGCCTGAGCAAACGAGTTGTGACCATCCTGATCCATAAAAACAGCCCCCTGCAGGTTTAAAAAGTAACTCCTGACATGGAAGGAAGATATACATGGCGAGATTGAACATACAGGGACACAGACTGCATGCTCTTAAATATAGATGCCTCTAATGAGCTAACCAAAAGACTGCGTTTTGTGAAACGCATCATGATGAACTCGGTGTCTCAACTGGACTGGTTGTGCATCATTGGGGGGAATTTAACTCCACTACTACAGGTGTAATGGATGGCAGAAGCCAGTGTACATCTGCGGTATTCAGTTCAGAAAAACTCCTATCTCACCTAGCCCAGGAATTAGCCCTCACAGACTAGCATTATACGCACCCCACCTGTTTCTCCACTAGCCACAACATGTATTCAAGAACAGACCACTTCCTTATCTCCATGAACCTGGTTCATACTGTGGAGACCAGTGATATTAAGGCCTTCACTGTCTCAGATCATGCTCCCCTAGTCATATGCCTCAGGTTGGCCCCTGTCATTAGGAACTCTGGCTGGAGAATGAATGTCAGACTATTAAATGATCATGACTACAAGAAACATAAAACAGGTCATACAGACCTACCTGAATGATAATCAGGCCCCTGAAAGTCCTCAGGTGATGGTCTGGGGACTGTCTGAAGGCTGTGGTGAGAGGAGAAATCATTAAATATGCCACTAGGAGGAAGAGGACAAGGGCACAGACCCGATTAACCTTAGAGAGACAGATTTCAGACCTGGAGGCCGAACATTAAACTACCCTCTACCCATCACTGAAAAAACAGTTGATGGACAAAAAAGTAGCTTTAAATGAGCTATCAAACAATGCGGTGGAAAAATCATTATGCTTCACCAGGCAAAAATATTATGAAAATGGGAAGAGAACAAGATGGCTATTAGCCCAGCAGCTAAGGAAGCAGACAGTGAACAGATCCATCCTTAAGATTAGCCATCTGGAGACCCCTGGGTGATCCTGGAGGAATCTGTTGCATTCTACAAATAAGTGTACACACGTAAGGGTCCTTGGACTCCACCCCTTTCTTCCAAACCCTAACCCTTCCAGCTCTTTCACAAGCAGCCCAAGCAGAGTTGGATGCCTCCATCACTACAGCTGAAAACAGTGCATATATCAAGGGGCTACAGAATATGAAATCCACAGGTCTGGATGGGTTCCCATCCAAGTGATATAAACACTATGCCCAGATATCGTCCCCTCAACTTCAACAGACCATCAACTCTTTGTTGGATGGTGGAGATTGCCTCCCCCCTTGGCGCTGTGCACAAACCACTGTCTTGCATAACTCAGGAAAAGATCCCCTTGACTGCAGCTCCTATCGTCCCATATCTCTGCTCGGTTCTGCATGTTAATATCACTGTAAAAAATATTGCAGAACATAATATCATGGTCACAGAATTGTGAACCATAATAAAGCCATGACATAACATCGCAGGACAGAACTGTGCAGACAGGGACTAAACTCAGGCATCAGACACCTCCATCATCCAGGCGAGCAGTGGTTCATGTGAATAAGCTAGAAGGGTGGTGTTGGATATGTTGCAGAGCACAGTACTGCTGTCCCAGGGCTGGGCCTGGGGCTGCATGCCAGCTGGGTGGCAGGTGGTAGGGGGCGGGTATGGCCTCTGGTTGTAAGGTGTCTGGCTGGTGTACAGTTGGTGACATCATGGCATGCAGGACATGTGGCTGGTATGCAGTGGTGCCACCATTCGGCTGCCGTTGCTGGTGCCTGCATTCACGCTGCTGTCCAAACATGTCCTGGTTGTGAAGCACCAGTCAGTGTGGCACTGAATTCTCAGTACAACGTTTCCAGTGTTCCTGTACCACACTGACCAGGAGACCCACTGTGCCCACTTACCATGCTGCCTGTTTAGTGCCAACATATTTTATGCAGCCCCACGGTGTCTGGCAACACACCATGGGCTGCACACATGTGGTGTTACACCCTGCAATGTTATGTGCCCTGCGACATTGTTTGTCTGCAGTGTGCTGCCTGCAATATTTTGCAGCACTTTATTTTGCTGGCGATATTAATGCATGGAACCTCTCTGCTCCGCACTGATCTAAAAATCCTCACAGGGATCCTGGCGAACAGGTTTCAAAAGCACATCTCCACTTTGGTGCACCCTGTTCAAACTGGATTCATCAGAGGCCATCTTCTTCAGGACAACATTCAGTGGTTACTGAACATATTTTCTTCACAACAGTGTAACTCCCAGCTGCACTTACCATCTCAATGGATGCAGAAAAGGCATTTGACAGGGTTAACTGGCACTTCCTAAGTCACACTCTATGCTCCTTCCAAATCGGCCCAAATTTCTTACACATGATCTAAACTCTCTATACCAACCCAGAAGCAACAGTTAAAGTCAATGGATGCACTTAGGAGTGGATTGATCTGGGACAAGGAACCAGCCCGGGATGCCCTCTGTCTCTGCTCCTATTTGCAATAAGTCTGAAACCCCTGGTGATCTGAGCCCGACAGGACCCAGTAATTAAAGGTATTCAGGTGGGTCAGGTAGAACACTAAGTCTTGCTTTATGCAGACAATAGCATCTTTTTCCTCTCGGATATCCACAAGTCAAACTCTGCCCTTTTGGCAACCTTGTCAGACTTCAGCACCATCTCTGGTTCTAAACTTAATTATACCAGATCTGAAGCAATACAGATTAGTGGCAGCTGTACTACCGAGTAAAAGACAAGTCACCCATTTTCCTGGATGCACAGCAACCAAATTTGTTACCTAGGGGTACAGGTCACCCCCAAGACCTCCAAATTGTTTAAAATTAACTACATATCACTTTACAAACCCATGCAGGCTGATATAGCCCAGTGGAAATTATTACCTCTCTCCTTCTATGGTGCATCAGCAACCTTAACATGAACCTATTACCCCGTTACTTGTTCCTATTTCAAATGTTGCCAGTCATGATTCTGGCTCCACACTGGACACTGCTGCTAAAAGAAACAGCTAAATTCACTTGTGGAGGCACCAGCCCCGGCTGAGACACCATCTCCTCACTAGTTCAAAGGACAGAGGAGGATTATTCATGCCAGATATTAAAGTATATTATTTAGTGACACAGACCACACCCCTGATAACATGGGCCAAACAAAGAGTTGAGTCATGGTGGTACCAAATGGAGTTCAACAGTGGTTCAGGTCTCCCACCATTCATTTTGTTATTAGCACCAATAACCCTGCAGCTGCTCAAGAAAGTCTGCAGCCCTTGAGTTTAATGCTCACTGTACATTCTCTCCAGTTATCATTAGAAAATGCATACTCTTAATGAGCTGAGCACCCTCTCACTCATTAGGCATACTCTGCAGTTTGAGCCCCCACATGAAGATCCTGGGTTTCATTTCTGGGTGCAACAGGGCCTCACCAGGTTCACTCAGTGCATGCAGAGAACCCATATAAAATGCTTCCAGGACCTAGCACAGCAATGCCACTTGCTGAGGTCTGACTTTTTCTGCTACTTCCAATTCAGACACTTTATGCAGTCTGGGGGCAATGGTCAGGCTATGCTCAGACAACAGACCCCTGTAAGATTGTTTTCTATTGAAGTGTTACCCTAGCTACCAAATTCCGGTACATATCAGATATGTATTTGATTCTCCAAGAAGGTCCATCCCTTCCCAAGGAATCTGCAGGCCACCTGGGAGAGGAAAAGTGGAGAGCCCATATCCCCAGCAGCATGGGAGTGGGCCTTGGTTGACAGATGGAAAGTCACCTCCTCCCCAATGTGGGGAAGTTCCATTGGAAAGTCCTAGTCTGATTTTTCCATACTCCCACAGTCACTAAATATTTCCAGGCAACCAGCACCAAACAGTGCTGGAGACTTTATGGGGAATGTGGTTCCCACGTCCATATCTTCTGGATCTGCCCCAAACTGGTCCCCTTCTGGACAGCAGTACAGGAAACACTCTATCAGTGAATTCTGCACACAGCTATACCCCTCATGTTCTCCAGCCTGGTACTAGGCATTCTACCAACCCCCATCAAAAGCAGAAACCTGAGACAGCTATTTCACACCATGCTTACAGCATCCTGGGAGAGTATCACTCTCCTCTGGATATCAGAAGTCACCCCCGCAAGTCTCCACCTGGATTACAAGGTGAGTGAGATCCAGGAGATGGAGCATCTCAGTCAGGCTGAACCTTTATCAGGAACAATTCGCTGAGTTCTGGATCCCATGGGACCTCTACATAACCAACCACTCCTCCACCTATGGACTCTGACCCTATAAATGTAACCATATCGAACCAAGCACCTGTGGTTCCACGGCACCCACCATAGTTATGATTGTAACTATAATCATAACTATAAGTATTAACATAATAACTCATCCCCTGAATTCGGCTCCCTCTGAGGATGGCTAACCTCTGGGACGATCTCCCTTCTTCTCTCTCTTCTTCTCCCTCTCCTTCTCTTTGAAGAAAGTATGTGTCACACGTCTTTGATCAATAAAATTGAGTAATAAAAAAACAAGGTTTTAAATTCATGTAACCTTTTCTATAGGATCCCAACTTGTAACTGTGGTATTGCATGCCACTCTGTATTAACACTGACCATTGGATATCAATAATTTGTTCGTGTATGCATGCTTGGGGATTTGTTTTCTTCTGTTTGTTTCCATAACTGTGAAGGACTGGGTTAAATGTTTTGCAGCTGACATTTTTCATTACAGAACTAGAACTGAAGGGCAGTTGGCTTCAATAATTATAGCAGTTAACAGAGTGATGTTAAAATAGAGCTCATACTCAAATCCAGGCAAGCAGAGCTAAAATTGGGGTTTGTTGACATCTAATTTAGTCTGAAGACTGATAGGAAAGGAAAGTAGTTTCAGTCATAAAACAACTAGTCACAGTGGCTAGCTTCCCAGTGAGAAAATATTTGAATATCAGTCAATAGCAGAGTTTTACAAGAGGGAAATAGCTCAGACCAGCTACTGGTGGGTGTGTGTGTGTGGGGGGGTGGTAAACATTAGCAGACTGGGACAAGAACTGCAATATAGCATTCTGCAATACAGCTATCTTTGGACAGAGATAGTGAAGATAGAGACAGAGAGAAAACTGAAGAAGTAAGATTCCAAGGCCAAACATCTAGACCTAAAGAAGATGCCCAAAAGTAATTTGTAAATTACTTAACCTCTGTACTTTAGGTTGTTTCTTTATATAGTCTGCCATTATCTGATAAAGGGCTCTTGCAGCCTGAAACCTTATACTCTGAGAATCGCTTATCTGTCCATTAAAAAGTATCAAAGCAGCCACTTTGTTCATCTTTTTAACCTTTGTATATAATTTCTCCAATAAAACATAATTTTCTTATTTTCTGTGTGGATGAACCGTATCAAACTGCAGTAAGAACACATGTTCAAGATGCTCAAACTACCAATGGGCTCTATTCAGTAATGAGCATAGCAGGCTACTCACCAGGTATCTGCATTGTGAACACCCCTATGCATGAATCATGCACACGTGCCACCTGGACAGCATGCACAGCCATAGTACACAGCATGCATAAGCATGGCATGTGCACACCACAGCCCCATGCCATGTGGATGCTCATGGGGTGTGCCAGAGGGATACACCCTACATGTGTGATGAACTGCACATGTGCAATGCAGGCTATGCCCTAAAGGAACATGTACAGCCCACAGAACACTTACAGCAGGCAGATCCCTGCTGTAAACACTGGAACACAACACAAGACCAGCCTCCCACCTGTAGCAAAGGCACAGGCCACAGGGCCCCACTCCCTGTATCACCCCAACTGATGCCATGCCACCCACGCACACACTTGCCACGTTGCCCACTGGGCATAGTGGCAATGTGGCAATGTACTGGAGGTGCAGGAACTTAAGCCTACCAGGTAACAAGCCCCCACTGAAACACAGACACAGCATAGTACAGCACAACCCATTTATTCATGGCACAACCCACAGTGAATAACTGCACAGGTGCGAACACACAGGTACAATGGACAACACAACTGATAGTGCCTACTACAGTGACAAGGCACTGTTTTCATTATACCCAGGCACCCTACAAAGAACTCATATGGCTGAGCGAGGATCCCCACCCAGCACCATTCCCAGTTGCATGCAGCCTTCTTCCACTGGATGTCCCACTGACCCTCAGTGGAACATTTTACATGGGGTGTTACTGAATGACCCCCAGTAGGTCCAGCACATCTTCTTTATAGCCCACAGATCACCTGCCCACCAGGCAGCCAACCCCTGCAGCAAAGCATCAATGTTCACATGGTCCATATTCATTCCTGGACTGGTATGGTGGGCTATTTGCCTTAACCCCCTAGGGCTCAACATTGTCCAACTCCTCACTGCTCTCCCCAGAAGGGCCTAAGGATGGTGGCATGACAGCACCTGGGCCAAACGAGTAGACTGCCTCAAGTAGAGACTGCATGGTGGTCCTCTGAAAGCCTGAAATGACACAGACAGGGGGCACCATGTCTTATTGCACCCTGGCACTCAATGCCCACCAGGCAACATCACCATGTGAGAAAAAGGGAACACAGTACCAGAACTAGAGCCAGGGCCATCATGCCCAAAGTTGCAGGGGAGCTGTCAAGTGGCATTCTATGTAACAACCCATTCAATGACCCTGAATGGTGCTATGAGCTACTTGTGCAGGAACATGCCTGCCCACCAGTACATTGCCCCCGGTTGTGGCCACAACAGCCCTGTCTGGGGCTGTACTTTCCCAAAGTAAATATGGACCCACTTACCTGGGATGGCTCAGTAATCTGCCACAGGATCAGATAGTCATCCCTGTATGCATGACCCTCCCAGCACGGGTGCTCTGGTAGCCACATCTTTGACCTGGCCCTTTTATCTTTGACCTGGCCCTTTCGGCTGCCACCACAATTGCTCTAGCCCCATGCTGCTCCTCCAGCTGCAGTGTCAGCCTCGTTGGCCTTCCAGGATGGCCCTGTATTGGGACAGTAAGGTGGTACATGTCAGCATCCCTGTACTGCACATAGCTGATGCTCAACCCCCCAACCCACTGCTCACTTGTGGCTGCCCTTGGCTATCCTTTATTGTCCTAGTAGGGCATCATACTGGCCCTCCGTAGACTACAGGGCAGACCAGGTATGCTGAACATACATAGACAGTGGCATACAGGGCCACTGCCTACAACTCTGCCAGCATCGCCTCTCTGAGCATCCTCCATCACTATAACTCCCTGCTTTCTATGGTCCACACAGATGTCACCATCCTTAGATTCATAGATTCATAGATTGGTACAAGTTCAAAAGGCGAGATGCCCATTTCTGAACTCGCCACCTGCTGATATCAGCGGTGGAAGTAAAACTTCTTATCACCCATGTATTCATCAAGTCTTTTTTAAAACTGTTCCTTATTTTCACTTTTATAATGTGTGCTGGCAGTGTATTCCAAATAGGAGGAATTCTCTGAGTGAAAAATGTCAACCTTTTGTTAGTTTTACATATGGTTGATTTTAGTTTCAGATTATGTAATCTAGTAAAATTATTTGTAAAGTTTTTTTTCTAATCCAATAGAATTTAACAAGTATTGATTTTGGTATGCTTTGTAAGTGTAAATTAGATCACTTCTTAAAATTCTGTACTTCAAAGAGGATAGTTGTAATGTTTTTAATCTGGTACCATAATCTATTTCAGCCATTTTATCAATCCTTAGGGGGTGTGTGTGCTATGCCCTTCGACAGGGATGCATACCCAAATGTGGGTGTTTCTGGTAGAAAGCATGAATCCCATAGGTACATAAAGGGGGCATATGTTGTAGGTATGATATATGGTTAGCACACAAACCACTACGTGTGAAACACTCACAGTAATGTACAGAATATGCCCTTCACATTTGCTGGGCATGCTCCTGCCGGAGCAGGAGCTATAGCAGGATCAGGACTGTGGCCACAACAGAAGGCCACAAGTGTACCAGCCTTGCCTGCAGGCAGCCACTCTAGCCCATATGCAGTGCATTCGGTGTTTCTGCCTGGACCATACTGCCATTCAGGACCTGTGTGGCCTGCTATGGGCTGACACTGTGCCCACAACTGGATAGTCCTGTGCATTGACTGTGGAGCAGAAGCTACTGTGTGCCCTAAAATACCATTCCACTGGCTCATTCCAGAAGGTGGAAGGTGATGTGATGGGTGTTAATTAGGCCTCGTTGTCCCATGCACTGCATCAGGTGACTGATGCCCTTGTCTACCATGTAGCCATCTACATATTCTTCCTGTCCACAGCGCTACTAAGGTGGGATTCCATGCTCTGCATTGGTTCCTGAATGTGGTTGGGTCTATTGTTGGGTGCACCTGTTTGGAGGCAGTATAGCACAGTGGGTTAAGGCTCTGAGCTGCAGATCTGGAGACCTGGGTTTGAATCCCACAGCCATCTAGGTGCATACATGTGATCCTGAGCAAGCCATTTAACTTTCTTGTGCTCCCAGGTCACATCTGGAAACAAGCTTCGGCTCAGTGTGCTACTCCTGGTTAAACAATGTTCCCTTTCCCTTCCCTTTCCTTATCGACTATACAGATGTGGCACTACTGTCTACCGCACTTAGTGAAGAGGCCTATCAAAACAGGAAAGGCTTCCACAGTATCTACATGCAGGTGACCTGCAATGCTGACAGTTTCATCACTGATGTGCTTGCAAAGTACACAGAGTCCTGCCGTGATGCTTTCATATTCAATCAGTCATGGCTATGGATGCTGCAGGAGGCCCATGGGGGTTGGGCAGGCTGGCTACTCAATAAGTGCATGTGATGATTGACAGGTGGCCTCCTTCAGCTGTGAGTACAGCTCCTGACTGTTCTGCCTCATCCACAGAGGAGACAACAGCTACCACCTGAGGCCATACCTACTGACAACCTACCTGTCGCCATCCACAGAGGCTGAGGAGAGGCACAATGCTGCACACCATAGGACCCATGCAGTGGTGGAAAGAATCTTCAGCCTCCAGAAGATGTGTCAGCTGCCTGGATTGATTGAGTGGCACCGTGGTTTTGGCACCTGTGAAGGTGTCCCCGGGTGTTTGTTACTTGTGCCATACTACATAATCTGGCTGTGCGATACTGCATATCCCTGACTGAGAACTTACCAGATGAGGGTTGGCTGGAAGATGAAGATAGAGAGCCTGGAGATGTAGAGGCAAGGGGGTTCAGCAGTGGGATGGTGGACTGTCTGGCAGGCACACAAGGTATCTACTCTTGTGGGATGCATTTAGTGGGTGATGTGCCCATCAGGGAAAGGGTGCAGAAGTGCTATGTGAATATAGGCTGGGTGGTGGACTACAACAGGGGAAAATGCCACAGTGATGTGTGTGTGACACTTGGTCAGCTGGTTATGTTTATTGCATGCTATTTGTAATATAAAAATATAATATGTGATTGTCTCACATAAGACAGCCTGTGCGCCATGGGTGCCCCCCAGGTTTCAGTGAAAACTATAGGATATATAATTGACCAGGAGATCTCTGTAATGTAATTAACTTCCTTGAGACATTGCATTGTATGGCTGTTTTATGACCTGTTGCTGCTCTGAAGCTAGGAAACTAAAATATACATTTTATGACTTCAGAAACAGGACATCATTAAGCTGATTCCTGCCAGATATCTTGCACCTAGGTGAGGGATTGCAGGGTTGTAAAACTTCAAGGGAACTGGTGGATCAAAGGACTCATAATTTGGGAAATTAGTTTTTGCTGATGTCACCTCATTTAATATACCTCCTGACAGGACAGCCTGTTTGTATTTTTTTATATACTAAAAGGAGGAGCTAGAAGACTCACAGAAGGGGTGTGGAGAGACACATTTTAAACTATACTGTGTCTGAACTGTTTAGATATATTCCACCTTGGGGCTCCCTAAAGACACACAGCTCTGATAAGCACTTAAAGAAGTAATACATTAGACAGTAAATATCTAAACTGTATGTTGGTAGGAGTTTGTCTGTAGTTTTCTTTGCTTTTCTTTTAAGTGATTGTGTGTTCTTTGATATTGTTCTGTGTTTACATTTTTCATACTTTTATCATCTTTTAGTAAAGTATCTTTTTTTCAAAAGACTGCCTGGATGTCTCTCAGTTCTTTTTGCATGTGACGTATAGCAGATTAAGTCTGACAAAAACGGTTCAACAGCTTGATGGTGTTACTAAACTGTGAAAAGGTAAGAATATACCTAAGGTCTTTAATAGAGTTTTAAGGGTTCATTTTGGAAGCCTAGCTTGGTGCCCCTGGCAAAAGATTGTACCACAGTCCCTGAAGAGAGTACGTATCTGAGCCTGTACATTGGGTATGCTAGCATAAGTTTCACAGTTTGAATCCCCCCAGAACTTGAGACTAAAGGTGATTTGGACACAAAAGCAGACAGGAGGGTTACCCTGTCTGTTACCTGTTCACACTATTATGCCCGGAGGTTGGCACTGTGGGAGCAGAGGGCCTGAACTGCTGAGTGTGTTTGTGACAGATTTGGTTGACAGCGGTGCAGATAAATTTGCTAACACAAGCTTTAACTATTCAGTGTGTCAGCTTAATACTGTACAGCTCACATGCAAACAAAAAAGGCAGTGATTTATTTTTTTTAAAAAAGGAAACAGAACTATATCATTTTGCTTACAGTCCAGTTCCTACCGGTTTTATTATTTTTTTCTAAAGTGCAAGTTAGAGTGGCCGTAGTTAAGGGGGAAGAAGATGGCTTCCAACTCAGCGGGTACACTGCTGACTACTTGAGGCAGTTGTGCCAGGACAGAGGAGTCCTGCACAAGCCACCAAGCAGAACCTCGTGTATGCCCTGATGGCAGCAGATGCCCAGAGCATCGAGTCACAGACTGTGACTGCATAGGACCAAAGTGGTCATGGAGGGGCTAGCGGCCAGTGCAGTGTCCAGATCCAGTGAGGATGACAGCAGGACCAGTGCCAGTGAAGGGACACAGCAGCAGGGGAAGGTCACCAGCATTCTAGAGCCAGAAGCAATCAAGCTGCAGATTGTGTTGCCCAGAATGGAGCTGGAGTTCCAGAAAGAAGAGAAGCGAGAACAGCGAGAGGCGGACCGAGAAGAGTGTGAGCACCAGAGGCGACATGAACTGGAGAAGTTATGACTCCAACCACCAGCATCAGAGCAGGTAAGTGGCTTGGGTTTAACTGGAACTACAGGACTGGGTTACAAATTGAATTCCAAATTGATAGCTGAATTTAAAGAGGGGAGGATATGGATGTCTTTTTAAATTCCTTTGAAAAAGTTTGTATTCAGGCAAGAATTCCTAGAGGGTCCTGGGGCTTCCAGCTATCCTTGCTACTTACCGGGAAATCTTGGGATGCATTGGGTCAAATGGACAATGTGAACAGTAATGATTACAGCAAACTTAAAGCTGCACTTTTAAAAAAGTTTGATTTAACTGCAGAAGCATACAGAGCTAAATTCTGTAAACTCAGGAGAAGCTCTGACATGAACTACAAGGAGCTAGCCATTAAACAACGTCATTGTTTAAAACGTTGGTGAGAAGGAATTGAAACCAACTCTGTAGATAAAATTGAAAGTGCTATATTGTTAGAGCAGTTTTTGGGGCATGCCCAGCAGAGCTGAAAACATGGCTGGAGGACCGAGATCCCAAAACAGTGCAGGAGGCTGCTGAACTCTCGGACCGCTATGCCAAGAGCAGACCTGCTCTGAGAGTGAATGGGACAGGTGTGGCAGTGCAAAAAGGGAAAAGCGTGCCTTTAGGGCAGCTAAAACCCTCACTGTCTCCATTGAAACCAGTTAGCCCCAGGTTTCCAAGAAAAGATTTCTCTGAGAAAAGAAACGAATGTTGGGTTTGCAAAGAAATTGGGCATATTGCCAGACAGTGTCCCAAAAGGATGAGCAATATGCAGAATGGGGTTAAGAAAGAAGTGAGTTGTTTATGTGTCCCTGGAAGCATACCTGTGAACATGAGGGAACACATGCACCCAGTCACAGTGAATGGTGTACAGACACAAGGGTTAAGGGACACAGGTGCATCCCTGATGTTGGTAAAATGGGATCTGTTAGAGCCTGATCAGCTTATACCCAATAGATCTGTAATAGTACAAGACTTCACTGGTGAGGAGAAAACATTGCCACTCACTAGTGTTCTCCTAGACTGGGGTGAAACAGGGGGAACTGTGCAACAGGTGGCTGTAGCCAAAACACTAGCAGTTGATGTCATCCTTGGCAACAATCTCAAACAGGGGATGGTGTGTGCAGTTACTTGTAGCCAAGCTGCAAGGGAAAATTGTAGTTCCCTGGACCCCACAGAAGTCATTGTGGAAACCACTGGGAGGCTGGTTCCCCAGCCTGTGTCTCCTGATATGGAGACTAATGAAAAGGGGGTAGAAATTTCTCCAGTAGCAGTTAACCACACAGCTATGGAGGGTTACTCCAAAGAAGGAGGGGTGATCCATTGTCAGAGGGTTAGGGATGACAGTGATCCTGAGTGCCTTGATGCTAGTGCTAGGGACCCTAGTTTAGAGACTGAAGGAGACCTGACCCATGCCTTGGGAATCAGGAGTTTGCAGCTGCTCAGAAAAGTGACCCTAGTCTAGAGAAGCTGAGGATTTGGGCAGACTCTGACGGAGCACAATGAGGTGATGGTAAACATAAAGTTTATTGAGAAAATGGACGTATGTATACTCAGGATGGGAAGACAGAGGGAGGGGTGATAGGCAGGCAGCTTGTCGTTCCCCAGGCATGTTATGAGCAGTTGCTCAAGATTGCACATGATATTCCCTTGTCTGGTCATCTGGGAATCGCACGCACTATGCAGTGGTTGGCCCAGAATTTTTGTTAGCCCAACTTCACCCAGCAGGTGAAGGAGTATTGCAGGTCTTGTCACTGGTGCCAAGAAATAGGGAAGGCAGGCAAGAAAACCCAAGCTGCCCTAATTCCATTGCCCATATGGAGGAGCCATTCCAGAGGGTGGAATGGATATTGTGGGGCCTTTAAATACCCCCAGCTCCTCCCGGAAGAGGTTCATCCTGACCATGGTGGATTATGCCACCCTGTATCCAGAGGCAGTCACCTTATCCTCACTGAGGACAGACACAGTGGCAGATGCCTTACTTGGGATTTTCTCCCGTGTTGGGTTTCCGCTGGAGGTTATCACCGATTGAGGGGGTTCTTTCATGTTGGACCTGATGAAATGTTTGTGGGAGAAGTGTGGGGTGGTGCAGAGACACACAACACCTTATCACCCACAAGCCAATGGGCTTAAAGAGCCTGGAGATGTAGAGGCAAGTGGGGGGGGGTTCAGCAGTGGGATGGTGGACTGTCTGGCAGGCACACAAGGTATCTACTGGTGTGGGATGCATTTAGTGGGTGATGTGCCCATCAGGAAAAGGGGTGCAAAAGTGCTATGTGAATATAGGCTGGGTGGTGGACTACAACAGGGAAAATGCCACAGTGATGTGTACCTGGTAACTGCATGGTCTGATGCACAAGGGGCCTGGTGATGTGACAATGTGTCCAGTGCTGTGCAATAACCAGCAGGGGGCTACTATGCATTGCTGCTGTGGGAAGACAAGCATGTTCCAAGGTGCCTTGCCCCACCTCTTGTCCACCACTCTGTGCACCAGGTTGTGCAGGCTGTTTCCTGCACTGTTGTGGGCCTGTGGCTTGCTCCACCGATGCCACCCCATACCTGGGTGGTGAGATCTTTGTGTTCTTGTCGGCATGTAAGCAGGGCTCTGCACAGGATAGTCATGCAGGCATTGTCTGCTGCATGGCCTGCCATTCAAGGACATCCCCTGTCATGAACACCTCATTCTGGACACCCTCACATCTCCACAGTGAGCTATTCCACCTGTTTGTGGTCTCCCTCATGGCAAGAAGCCTCTCCAGCTCCAACAGGCATAGTTCAGGATAGTAATAGCAGAGCATGCTGGTCCACCATGGGTGTCTTGCCGGTCCGCATGCTGGTGGCAGTCACTCAACAGTGTCCATGTCTGTGCCCGCATGCATGTGGTCATCAGTGTGTCATGCCCATGTTGTTGCAGAACAAGTAGCCAATGCAGTGGCAGACATGTGTACCCTTATCCTTCCTAGGTTGGCCAGTGTTCTCAGGTCCCGATGGTGGTAGGTTTGGTACCGGTGGGGCACACTATGACCAGCTGTGCCCTGTGCGTGCTGCTGTAGGGTACTGGATGACATGCTTGTGACTATTGGAACCAGCTGCTGTACAGACTTGGGTGCATCCAGGTGTAGGGGCCCTGTACCACCTGGGCTGTGTCCTGATGTGCTGACTGGGCCCTCCGGACCCTCCTCACTGACATGCCATACTCTTGCTCCTGTGATACCACACATCCCAGAAAGGCTGCGGAAAAAGAAATGTGATTGCCTGTCTGGCATGACCATTCAGGGGCAAAAATGTTGCTGTGCCATGGTCTCTATGGCTGGCACTTACCTTTTGCAGTCTGCCATTGTGTGTTGTCCATGGTAGGTGACTTTGGTGGGGTTCTGTCCTGAGGACACTCTGGTTCTGCATGGCCAGTGTCTGACAGAGGGTGCTGTGTCAGTCTGCCACCGTGTTCTGGGAAGGGGGGCATGAATCTGATAAGTTGTCCATTCTGTCCTCCTCCTCCTCCTCCTCCTCCTCCTTGTCAAGCACCTCATGTGTCAGGGTTTCTGCCATGATGGCCTTGATGAGCATGAGGTACATTGTGGGGCCTGATGGTGGTGTCTTACCCCTGGTCTGGTGGCTGGACCAGCGTACCACCACCATCTTCTGTTTGGCAGTGGCCTGTAGATCACACCATTTGTCTTCCTGGCTGTCAGCATCTATGGTTCAGGTCTGCATGCACTGACGGTGGCCTGTATGTTGAACCAGGTCCTTTGCACTCACCTTCAGTGATCTGGAGCCATACAGGGTGCTGTAATGACTCTGAATTTCAGTTACCAGCATGGATACCTGCTGGGAGCAAAAGATGGAGTACAAGCACGGGATGGCCCCCGCATGCCTCCCTTCCCACATGTGGCACCATGTGGGGAAATGGCCGTGGTCTGTGGTGGGCAGTGCAGGTCTGTCATCCTGTACTGGCACCAGGGTGCATCATCAGGCTGCCTCCCCTGCTGCCAGTCTGTGTGGTCCACACCCATGTGTCCATGTCTTCAACTCTGCATGTACTTCAGTGTGTGTACGTTGGTTGGCCATGTGTCTGTTGCAGTATGGTTCACCTTATATGACAGGATCTGGAGAAATGTCTGCCTCCAGTAGTCCCTCCTACACCCTGATCTACACTCCTGTGCATGCCCTTGTGCATCACTGTGTTCGCACATAGGGCTGTTGGTGAATGTTGAGGGTTTTGCCCACAGGAAGCAGGAGTCCGGCGGAAGAAGTCTCTGGGCATTGGAAAATTACAGTGTTCTGGGCTCCAAGGCTGGACGAGCCAAGGGCACACATAAAACAACAAGGCATCGAAGTATGACAGAGTTCAGGGCTCCAAGGCCAGATGATCCTAGGGCACACGTAAAACAACAAACAGGGCATCACTCAGAGAACTGGAACAGAAGATCCAGACACCACTCTGATGTGGACAACGAAATGAGAAAATGGATGGCAGATTCTGCACTGGGCCAAGCTGTGCATTGGGAACTGACAGATGAAAACAGCAAACGTGATGTTGCAAAGTGTGAACACAGCTTGGTTCTTTTCTTCAGGAATACTGCTGCAGGCTGATTCTGGAGTACACTTGTGAAATCTCCTTCCTAGGGCTACTGGAGACTGATTCTGAAATGCACTGGAGAAATGTGTCTGACTCTGAAGGATTGCTGAAAGCTGATGCGAACCCACATGGGTGCAATGTCTCTCAGGGACTGCTGAAGATTGATTCAAATGCACAATGGCAAAAGATGCTGGCTTAATGTAATTCAGAGTCACAATTGTAATAATCATGTACAGCATCACAGTCTTTGAATGTATAGATCACAGTAAATAACAGGCACTTGGTTGCTTCTGTCTGATCACTTTCTAAGTGAAGCCCTTGCTAGCTGTGGACCTAACTGTAGTGGGGTCCCTTTAACTTAAACGGGCTCTCCTGCTGCTGTGGATACTTCTGGCTACTAAACACCAAATAACCTCCAAGGACTGTGAGTTGCTCTGGTGGGATGAATTTCTTATAGCAGACCTGAGTCTTTTACCAACAACTGCCCTGCTATGGCTGACTAGGTAGGCCCCTTTCTGTCATCTCTGGGCCTATATGGCTGGCTGAGCCTCTGCAAACTATGGGCCTGATTGCCCCTTTACTTTGGATCCACGACGGGTCATCGACAAAACATTTGTCGAACGACCCAACAACAAAACTGGGAGATCAAATGCATTTTGCAGTTGGCTGTGGGTTTGCAGAAGTAACAAGTGTTTTCTTCGGGGGGCTTCCCCCTAGAACTCCCCCCTGCGCCCCCAACTTAGGATTCTCAACTCTGAGTCAGAGCTGAGTCACGGGGGTGCAGGATCCCCTACAGATAGTGCCGGGTACCAGCGGGTTCTCTACAGCGACGTGGTGCTGTTGTCACTGTAGGGGACTCTGCTATCGACATGTCGACGTCTGGGATGTATACCTTTACTTTAAGGGCTTATTGTAGCTGGGGTCACTCTGTGCTGTCCTGACCTAGTGTTGTCCTTTTTTAAATCTGAGGCCCTACTGCTAGGCCTCTGTTACATTTGTGGACCTTTTAGTACTGGGCCCCTTTAAATCTCTTTTGGCCTGCTTTGTCCTTGCAGCACTGAGCCTATTGGATTGCTGGGCACCTTTAAATCTATTTGGGTCTGACTTGCCTCTTAAATAAACTTGTGGGCTTAATCTGCCCCTTTAAATCAGCATTCGGACCTAACTTGCCCCTTTAACAAACACCTGGGCCTAACACACACCTTCAAATCAATATCTGGCCTATGCAGGGCCTGTCAATTCCTCTGCGCTTGCCCTACCTTTGCTCCACCCTTAATTTAAATAATTAGTCTTTTCCCAGTTGAGATCACAAGTGCAGTCCCTCCCCTGGGCGTCGCCATGCCCTATACATAAATTTTAGTCCCTGCTGCCTATGGCCATCAGCTGCTTTGATTTGCACCTGGCGCTCAATAAAAAAAAAAAAAAAAACTTTAGTTTCCTTTACAGGTGGTCAACACTCTGCTGTCATGCTGCCGCCGACTCTCCACCCCAGACTGAGGTGCAGGGAAGCTGGATAGGGAGGTGGGAGGACTTACTGGTAGAGGGAGGGTTTCAGACAGCTGGACAGTCGACTTGGGGGCCTTGTGAGGTCCAAGACTGGCGCACATGATGCGGCTGTGCTACCACCACCTTGGGGGAAAGGAAACTTTAATTTTTAAATAAAAACAATGAAACAGGACACTAAGCCCTTCCAGTGGGAAACAGGATGGCTTCACTTCTTCTGGTGCTCTCGATGGCACAGCAGACTGCACAATACATACAGAGCAGTCTTCAGTAGCTGGAGGCAGAATAGGCACACAGACTAGCCCTCAGAGATGGGCTTCAACCCTCCAGGTAAGCCCTTTCTAGTCACTCCATGCTTTCTGCATCCTCTCTCCTCTACAGCTACCATGATTCTCCTTTTTTAACAACTTTTTTCAAACAGCAACACTCTGGGTTCTGGTTCTGGTATTGGAATGCTTTGCATGTGCAGCTCAGCACAACATTCTATCCTGGGCACAGTGTTTACCTATGCGACGTGCAGGCATAACAGCCTTAGCTTGGCATTATCTGGCTTGGCTTGCATTATTTTAAGTCTGTAGTTTTGGGCATCTTTGCTGAGGTATATTGGAGAGAATGGGGACTTCTGGGGAATTTCTGGGGAACTGCTGAGGGAACCCCAACTTTGGGGTATTACACCACAAATTTACAGAGACAAATTTACAGAGCTGCTGACACCTCAAAGAAAACTTTGAAAAACATAACATTTAGATGCAATTCAGCTTACATTCCATATATATTCTATAGATTTCTCCTCCCCATTATTTATTACTGAGGAAATGTCCATGAATCCATGATCTTTATACCTTAGAGTTCATCTGCCTATTTAGCTTACTCCCTACTTCAAGTCATAATCCTGTTTTGTGACATCACAATCTGTGCCATGGAAGTAACTGTGCTGTCACAAGGAGTGCATTATGACCTCAGTTAGGAAGAAAGCAACAGGAATAGATGAACTCTTCAGGAGCAAAGATCCTATTTCCATGCAAATTGCACCAGTAATAAATAACGGGGAGAAGGAATGCAGAACTAATGTGAAATATAAGCTGAACAGTGTCGAAATATTATGTTTTGTTAAAGTTCTCCAGAAGGCATCAGGTGCTCTTTAAAGATGCCTTAAGACTAATTTACTTACTTTTAACTGTAGTTCTACTACTATTACTCCATCTTCATTCACAGTAATGCAGATTCCACTTAGTATGTGCAAAGTGCTTGGAGAGCTTACAAGCTGGACCTTCGATGTCTCCTTTCCCATCCTAAGTTCACACACCTCCATTCTCCCCATTCTGAACCACAGAAAAGTGAAAGGGAGCATAGACAATATTGTTTACATATTTTAATATAATTGCAAATTTGGGCATGTGAGAAGTATGATTCATCACCCCGGTGTATTGTTTTGTGTTTTTGTTTACAATTGCACTGTTTTTCCTTAGTTACAGCCCCATATTAACCCTTGCAGGGCCATAGACTGATATATCTGTCCAGAACTTCAATATGCACTAATTCTGTCAGCAGCCTAAGGATTAATGCAGCCTTTTTCCCACCCAGTATTCTTTTTTTTTTTAATTACTCAGCAGTTCTAGAACCCAGTGACATCATTTGAGCTGAAGACTACAATGAAGTGGAACACAATGACATTGGCTAAGCCAGGGGATGCCAGGTAGGCTGTATGAATAAGGAAACTGTACCAGTAGTAGAGTGTAACCTTCCAACTGCCTGGATTCCTTCCATATATTCAGACTTGTGTTTACTATAAGCCAGGCCCAGACAGAAGGGCACCAAGCCCTCAATGCATGGGAAGAGAGACTTTATGACCAAGGACACAAAAGCAGCAGCCCTGCATGCCTGCATGACCATGCTGTTCATGGGTCATGAACAAATGAATGCAGAGCAAGAACACATGCCTTTCATGTGTCTCACAGTAGAATTTTTCTGACTGTAGCAGCCATAGCTGCTTGTGCTGGGTTGAATGGGCCTAAAGTTCCACTGGAAGTGTGAGACTGAACAGTAAGAGTGCAGTATGCAAGACAAGATCCATATAACGATGGTATGCTTAGAAGCAATTCAGTCTTGGAGGACTCTGCACAACTAACAAACAACTGTTGTGTTTCATCTGAATTGACTTCTGTCCCCTGATGGTAAAAGAGAAGCACCCTACTGATTTGCAGATGATATAGCCCTTCTTCATCACGGCTAGCATGCAGACTGGAAAAAAAACACAAACAATTCCAAGGACAGGTTTAGGGAAACTTGGAGATGACTTTGGGCAAAACATTAGGATTGTTGCACAATACAACCTTGTCCTTGTGGAAAACCAAGTAAGCATGAGCTACTGAGAGCTCTTTTAGCTTACTGACCACTGGGTAACTGCCACCAGGACAGCCAACTTCCTGAATAAGTAACCCAGATCACCCTAAATGGTTCAAATGGCTTTCCCCAAGAGCTTGGCAAGGGCTGGTTAAAGCCTATCCAGTGTGAAGTCCATGGAGAGGGGGGAAACAATGGTTCAGCCCTTTAAAAAATGATTTATCACCAGACTGGAACAATCAGTATCATCTGAGCCCATTCTAGATAGGTCTTCAGAACTACATTGCGCACCAGGGGAAAGTATACAATTACATGCCACCACAGGCTTTAAAACAACCAGTAGAATCCCTTGAGCAGGCTCCAGACTTGCTTAACCTGTAAAAAAAGTCAAATTTCTGAGAAACTGTAACTAGAATTCCCATAAACACCATAAAAATACTTACTAAAGGCAGAACCTTTGGAAGTAATACTTCACTATTCAATGGAAAGAGCTGGAGCATTGATGTTTGGGACTTGAGATGGGAAGGTATATTTAAGGTTTCACCCCATAAGCTTTCCAATTTTAAACATGCAGAGGAATCGATGAAGTTATTGTGAAACAGAAACATTAAAGCCAGAAGAAGACGGCATTGTGCTCTATCAAGTCTGCTTGATTAGGGTTTTCTTGTTTCTTATAGAGAGGCTAGATTGGACAGGATTGGCCCACTCACCAAATGATGCACCATAATTCACTACTTATTGTATTATCACCACCAGATCACCTAAATAGAGTGATATATGACATATACAAAAAAAAAGTTTCAAAGCTTTAAACACTAGCTCCTTCATGAGGGATTTATTCTGACTAGTATCTAAACACAATATATAACATAGAAACATAGAATTTGACGGCCGATAAGGACTGCTTGTCCCACGTAGTCTGCCCATGTCCCTACCTAGCAGATAAGCTGCAAGTCCTAGTTAACCAACAGTCTACTTCCTCCTACCCCCACTAGAATTGCCTTATGTCTGTCCCATGCATTCTTGAATTCACACACTGTTTTTGACTCTATGACCTCCTCAGGAAGACTGTTCTACGCATCTATAACCTTCTCTGTGAAGAAATACTTCCTCACATTACCTCTAAGCCCGTCCCCCCTTTATCTTCAAATTGTGCCCTCTTGTTCTTGCACATCTCTTTTTTGAAAGATGCTACCCTCTTGGACTTTGTTGATTCCCTTGAGGTATTTGAAAATTTCTATCACGTCCCCCCCTCTCCCTCCTTTCCTCAAGGCTACACATCTTAAGCTCCTTTAGTCTTTCTTCATATGTCTTCTGGTGTGGACTCTGCACCATTTTGGTTGCCCTCCTCTGGACAGCCTCCACCCTGTCTATGTCTTTGAGGAGATGGAGTCTTCAGAACTGTACACAGTACTCCAGGTGTGGTCTTACCAACTGTCTGTACAGAGGACCAGCAACTTCTTGTTTTCTACTGTGATGCCTCTCCCTATGCTTCCCAGTATCCTCCTAGCCCTCCTTACTGCCTTCTCACATTGCTGGCTCACCTTTAGGTCATCTGATATGACTACCCCCAGGTCCCTTTCCATTTTTGTTGTCAGTATCTCACCACCCATTGTATACTCTCCCCCTAGGTTTTTGTTTCCCAGGTGCATTACTTTGCACTTCTTTGCATTGAATCTAAGCTACCATACATTTGACCATTCCTCCAACCTTGCCAAGTCCCTTTTCATCCTTTCCACCCCACCTTGCAGATCAACCCTGTTGCAGATCTTTGTGTCATCTGCAAAGAGACATACCTTCCCCTCCAGTCCCTCCGCAGCGTCACTTATAGACATTAAAAAGGACTGGCTCCAGTACTGAACCCTGTGGTACCTCATTAGTAACCCATCTTTCTTCACTGTGGACTCCATTTACTATTACCTGCTGTGTCCTGTGTCTAGCCAGTGTTTTATCCAGGCTACCACCCTGGGACCCACTCCCAGACTGGCTAATTTGTTTAGTAATCTTTTGTGTGGGGCTTTGTCAAATGCCTTGCTAAAGTCTAGGTAGGCCATGTCCACAGCCCCTCCCTGGTCTACTAGTTTGGTCACCCAGTCAAAGAAATCAATTAGATTTGTTTGATATGACCTTTCTGCTGTGAATCCATGCTGCCTTGGGTCCTGTGCCCCACTGACCTCTAGATACTCAACAATTCTTTCCTTCAGAAGTGATTCCATCATTTTCCCTACCACTGAGGTCAAACTGACAGGTCTATAGTTTCATGCCTGTGTCTTGCTCCCACTTTTGTGAAGGGGAATCACATCCTCCCTTCTCCAGTCCTCAGATACCACATCATCCTCCCATGATTTATTAAAAAAGCGTAGTCCGTGGTGTTACTAGTTCTTCCCTTAGTTCTTGTAGAATTCTGGGGTGAATCCCATCAGGCCCCAATGCTTTATCTACCTTCAGTTTTAAGAGTTCTTTCAGAACCCTTTCTTCTGTGAAAGGACTAACATTAACCCCCCTATCCAGAGTGCTTCTATTGACTGGATTAGGTATCTCCCCCTGCTTTTCCATTATGAATACTGAGAGAAAGTATTCATTCAGTATCCCTGCTTTTTCACTGTCACTCTCTTCCCAACCACCTTCTTCTTTATTCAGCCTCAGTATCCCTGCTGTCATCTTTCTTTGCTCCCTAATGTACCTATAAAAGGTTGTATCCCCTTCTTAACCAAGTTGGCTATCTTTTCCTCAGTTTGGGCCTTTGCTATTCTGATTGCCTTCCCCGCTTCCTTCTGCTTTAACTGGTACAGTTCTCTGTCCTACTCCTTCTGTGTTTCCTTATACTTCTTGAATGTTTCTTTTTCTCCCTTACCTTCCCCGCCACTTCTTTTGAGTACCATTGATTTGTTTATTTGCTTAACACAAAGGATGGTTGCCTCTGTGATGGCAGTTTTGATGTTTCCCCATTGTTGCTCCACCCCACCTTCTTGCCTGTTTGCTAGTGCTTTTCAGAGGCACTCTCCCATTTAGACAAAATCAGCCCTCCTGAAGTCCAGTACCTTCACTTTTGTGTGGCTTGACTCTATAGCTAAGTTTATTGTGAACCACACTGTTTGGTGGTCACGTGTTCCCAGATGGCTACCCACTTCAAGATCAGGGATCCTCTCTCCTTCCCCATTTGAGAGCACCAGGACTAAAATTGCTCCCTCCCAAGTGGGTTCCAAAACTAGCTGTCTGAGGCGTGCCCCCTGTAGGGCATTGAGAATAGCCCTGCTCTTGGATGTGGCTGCAGCAAAGGTGCTCCAGTTAACATCTGGCATATTCAGGTACCCCATCAGCAATATCTCACCTTTCTCTGCCATCCCAAGGATGCCTTCTGTCATTTCCTTCTCCATTTCCTCCCTATGAGATGGGGGTCTGTATACAATCCCTGTGCAGATTGTGGAGCCATTTCCAGTCTCCAGGGTGACCCACAGTGCCTCCTCCCCTCCCTGTTCACCATTTAGTTATGTTGCTTTGATCCCTTCCCTTACATAGAGAGCTACTTCTCCTCCTCCTCTTCTTCCCTCCCTGTCCTTCCTGTAGATTGTGTACCCTGGTATGTTGACACCCCAGTCATGGTTCTCTGTGTACCATGTTTCTGTGATTGCCACAATATCTAGGCATCCCTCTTCCATCAAGGCCACCATTTCGGAGAGCTTTTTACCTAGACTAAGGGCATTGGTACTCATTACTCTCCATTTTTTTCTGGCTTTATTTCTTTTTACCCCATCCTTGTCCTTACTGCCTTTGTCTTTTTCTCCATTTACCCCTGCCCTTATCCCTATCAACTGCTCTATCTTGGTGTTTACCTCACTAACGACCCTGATTTTGGGGGGGATAAGACTTCCCTTCTCCTTTATAGTGCCTCCCCCTTGCCTAGTTTAAATGCTTGCCAATGAAGCATTTAAACCTATCACCTAGGATCCTGGTTCTCTTCCAGGATAGATGCAGACCATTGCACCTGTATAGGCCTGCATCCCTCCAGGTGGAGCCCCAGTCCCCAATAAAGCCCAATCCCTGTGCTCTGCACCATTTTTTCAACCAGTCATTGAATCCCATGGTGTGGAGTACCCTAGCCTCATCCATGCCATAGACAGGTAGCACTTCCAAGAATGTTACCGTGTGTGCCACTTGCCTAAGGTCCCTCCCCAACTCCACAAACATCCATTACACTGCTCTGATCCCATTCTCAGCTAGGTCATTTGTCCCTAGGTGGGTAATGACATCCAGCTCACTCATCCTTGCAGCTGCTCCCACAATCCTGAGGATTTGTTTCCTGTCCTCCAATCTATGGTACCGGGCATGCACCTTACCTCCCCTTCTCTTCCCTCCTCCAGTTCTACCCCCTTACAATCGAGTCCCCCACCAGGAGTTGTTTCCTTCCCCTGTGGGGTCCTGTGCCACCCTCCTGTGGGTCTTCATTGTGGAGGTTCCCAGCATCCTCCTTGGTCTCCACTGTGGGTGCCTCCATAGAGGAACCATGCTCCACCAGAGTGGCAAATGAACTGTGGAGAGGCACAACTGGAGGGATGCACCTCTGTTCCACCACCCTCACCCTCCCTTAGCCCACCATGGTCCAGCCCCTCTTCTTTCTTGGCAACCTCTGAAGTAGTGGTGGGGCCTGGGTGGTCCCTAGGTGGGAGAGCAGGTTTTCCAAATCATTGCCAAGTCAGCATGGAAACAAGTAACCTCCTCCCTTAGACCAGAGAGGTACCTATACAACTATATACCTATATAACTATTATTATCAATATCCATAATGTGCAATACTAAAGGTGAGCTTCTGTTTCAGAATGCTTTTGGTAAGCAACTTTGAAAATATTCTGGAATAGACACATATAGGACCATAATACACATATATTTCTAATCACTTAATATAAAATGATTCTGAGCAGACAAACACTACCCCAAGATGAAACTGCTTTTTTATAATGATACATAAAATGTAATACTTCAATACATTCAGATTTTGTGTGAAGCTACCTGCTTTCATACTAGTATACCAAAGTCTTCTTAAAACAAAACATTCATGCAGTGAACCTGTCTCCTAGTTACTGATCGTAATCGCTATAAACATCCTTACTTTTACTGTCTCTTTGGTATTTTTCCACTCCCTGCACCAGAAGGTATAAAGGGCCATTTAGTTCATAGCACTGGCATCCCATTTCAGGGATTCAGTTGGTAAGTGCATTTGAAAAAATCTTACCAAGCACTGTCGGTCCTGCAAAATGGCCTTCTGTTTTCTCTGTTAAGGAATGCAGTAGCGCACTGTGTGTGTGTCTCCTTTATATGCTGGCAACCCACAAAGAAATTGGGTGACACTACACGTGCTCCCCACTGACATCATGTGTGACATCAGAAGTGGTAAATGCACACTGGCGCACCAACATGCCTAGGGTCATGCCCGATCTGCTGTGTAACAGTGGCACCTACTGGAAGAAAGTAGTACTAGGTGTTCAGTCAAGGGAACTGTAAACCTCCAAAAGAATTATTCACTTTCAAGCATGCCTGCCTATTGCCTGACTGCTTGTACCAGGTATATAGTAAATAAATTTGTGGATTCAGAAACTGATCTTCCTAAAAAAGATGTTATAGTATTTATGAGTGGTTAAAACTAGTGAACAGGTTTACCTAAGAGCAACTGTTGACCATAATTTCAACCTCAGAACCAGAAACTGCAGTTCCCTGTATAGAGAAAAAAGGGCCACAATACCCTGTTATGCAAAATTTGTAAATAATTCCTGTTCGCACAGATTATAACCTAGCTCTGTAAACATCCATTAAAAATGTCCTGTCTTACTGTTCAGATTAGAAAAGGGTGATGTTTTATTCGATTATCAGGAAGGGTCCTAAGGAGTGTGATTTGGTAAGATGTAAATACCCCTATACTTAGTCATTGGATGGTAATAACTGGTAAATTCTGTGCACATATGTTCAAATAATGTGCCTCCAGTCAATAGCATCATTGAGTTCATACCTCAGTTTGGCTGACATAAATCTGTTTATAAAATAAGCTTCCCTAAATAGGAACTTCTTTGTTGAAATCTGCTCCCCGGGTTCTGCAATACTTTTTCAATACCAAAAAAATCTTAAAGTAGGTGATGAACGTTTAACTTCCATAAAGTGCCTGGCTACTGTTAGGCCACTTCCCCCATCTAATGCAGCTTTTATGTTTACTTATGCATATCTGTGAAGATCTCCCTGTTGTTCCTATGTAGATTAAATTGCAAGGACACTTAAGTGCATAGATGACCCTTGTTGTTTGACAATTTAAGAAATCCTTTTTTTCCAATTCCTCATTTCTAGCTGCATTTTTTATTTTAATTTGATGTGTATTATTACAGTGGGCACAATAGCCACAGGGGTAGTTACCCCAATGTGCAACATAGACAGTTACAGTAATTACCCTCTCCAGTCTCTGGAATTCTATGTTGACTATGTTTAAGTCTGTCTCTCAGTGATCTCCTCATTTTATGTACCACCATGGACTGTTCCTTAAACACCCTTGCTCCTGCCTCTGTTGCCTTTAGTACATGCCAATGTTTGCTTACCATATTTTTGACAGTGTAAAAATATCACAATAAGTGGTACTAAGTAGTATCCTATCTATCACATTTTTATTCTTTCCCACCAGTGTCCTGAAGGAGTCATTTCCTGTCTGTCTGGTCTGCTTTTTATTGCACTTTGTATATTCAGTTTCTTTAAATCTTTGTGCCACAGTGCTCCATACCTCTAAATAGTTGCTGTTCTGTGAACAATTTCTTTTTGCTTAGATGAATTGGCCATACAAGATCAAACTGATTAGGTTCCTAGGGTGAAAACTGGTTGCATGTAATAGATTTTCTATCTGTTTGTTTTCAGTGCAACTTTTTAATTAATGTGTTCTCCTCCATAAAATTTGTGTGATCCAAAACCAGAATGTTACTCTCACTTTGTGTCTTCAAAAATGTTAAATGGTCCATTCTGTAATTAAAATATTCATGATAACTATCTAATTCTTGTGCTGTTCCCTCCCATATGACAACAATATCATTGATACATCTCTTCCATAGTGCAATTGTTATGCATAAATGGGTTTGTATCTGAAAAAACTTATCTCCTCTCAAATGCTGCCATATACAAGTTGGTGTAAGAATGGTAAATATTGAGATGGTCCATCAGTGAAGTAGTAGGGTTTCCACCTGCAGTGCTGCTGACCTGTGTTTGGGAATGAGCACGGGTGACAGAGAGTCATCTAGGGGGAGATAGGATGAGCATCCCATGAACTGCTCTCCTCCTCCTCTGGGGGGGCTGTGGCATCCCAGCATATACTGACACCCAGCAGATGCTGGATGTACACCAGCTAGGGACCACACATAAGCAGGGAAGAGGCATCAACGGATGTCTGCAGAACATGCGTGGAAGTGAACTCATCATGTGCTGACATCATTGCATGTCTGCACCTCCTGGAGGAAACCAAAATGAAAAAAAATCCTGGGGACTAGCAGCACTGCGATGCCCCTGGCCCTCTGACCAAATGATGCCCAAGGTGTAAACCTCAGATGGGGCCTCAGGTGGATCTCAGTCTCTCCTCTCAGGTAACTGAAAGCCACCAACTATGGGCAGCCTGTGGAGGATGCCTGGTTGAAGGTCCAGGACTAATAAGAGGGTATATCCCTGCACAAACCCTGGTGGTAAAAAGAAAGTCTAAAAAAAGGGCCATGTTTGACCCATTGCTGTCCCCCTGATTTGCTGATACTGTTGGATCTACAATTTAAAATAATTCTGCAATAACACCATTTCTGCAAACTGTACCTGTAGTCTGTTTGGTGGAGTGTTCTCTAGTCTCTTCCTTTCAAGGGTCTCTTGAAGCACTTGACTTCCCAGACCATGTGGTATGGATGTGTACGGGTCTTTCAAGTCCCATGTTACCTAACTGCAATCCTTCTGGTCTTTAGTTGCATTATTCAAGTCCTCTATGATATTAATATCATGGAAGCTGCCCCTGAGATATGTTTGTGTAGATTCCACTATTGGCCTGATATTATGGTCCTTGTATATAGACAGGGGGTTCCAATACAGAGCCCCTGATATGCAAAGTCTAACTGGTGGTCTGGTTATGCATTTGTGGATTTTAGAGAGGGTAAAAAACAGGTACTGAATGAGCTTTTTCATACAGAGCATTTCTTTCCCATTCTTTAACTCAATTCTGGTCCAAGGTCCTATTCAAGATACTCCCCACACACACACTAAATCCTGTACCCATTTGAGGGGATCTCATGGTATTGGCAAGTAGTCTGTTCTGTCATTTAGTAATGTCATACATTGTTCTATGTACAGATGGTAACCTAGATTTACAATAGCGCCCCCTTTTATCCCATCTTTTATAACTATCTTGTGGTCATTCTCCAGATTACATAAGGAAGTAAATTACGAGGCTGATAAGTTGAAACTGGTATTTATGTCCATGTTTCTTTAATTTCCTAATGTTTCTTCATATCCTTATTTACCAAAGAGATAAAAGCCTCTGTTATGGGTGGGATTCCCCCAACTGGGGTGAATTATGATTTAAGCTTTAGTTTCTGACTTAAAATCATTTCCACTACATTGCTGCCTATCTTTTCAGGTAGTGTACAAAAATAAAATACAATCTTAGTTTTCTAAAAAAAAAAAAAATAGTTTAAATCAAACTTTAATTTAAATTCATTAAGTCAGGCATGTAGACTAAATGTTAAAACTTTTGAAAGTATTGAAAGAATCCTGTTCTTCTCTTCTGGTAGTATTCTGTTGGATAAATTAAACACTAACTGTCCTTGGTTGTGGTGGTGGTGTAGGAGCTGGTTGTGATCCTGTCCACCACTGGTTCTCGTGCCTTCCTCTCTCTTTTTCTGCCTGTTTGTCCTGTATCTCCTTCTGTTCTAACATTTCCTGATCCTCCCTCTTCTGGGTACTGATAACTTCTGTCTTGATATTGACCAGTATATTGATACTCCTTCCTTCTTCTGGACCCATTTGGTCTCCTTCCTCTGAATGTCCTCGCATCAAAAAAAGGACCCCTACCCCTCTGAGCTCCCCCACAGATTCTATGTCACTTCTGGACATGTATAAAGGAAAGTTTGAATCCAAGCTGTAAGTAAAGTTTCTGCTTGCTTATATTCTTTTTATCTTTCATCCATGTTCTCGTCGCACTTCCTCACCCATGTAACCCCCTACCCCCAGGGCGCATCTGGAATCGAGCGGTACTCTGCTCAGTATGCCTTCCTGGTAAATCTCTTAAATAAATAAATGTATAATCTTTGTTCTCCTTATAATTTCCAAAGCCACTTTTACATTTTTCCAACTCTGTGGTCCTTATCTCCTCCTCAAACTCTTCTAGCTGTCTATTTACTTCTGTTAAAAAGTTCTTATAGCTCTTCTACTGAAACATTTTGCTTCTGTTCTACTTCTGTGTCTCTTCTCCTTTCTTCTATCTTTTGCAACTCTGTGGTAATGGCCTCCACTATCAGTAACATAGAGTCCATCCTATTTGATATCAAAATATTGGTTTGTAAAACCTACTGTAAGTTTGGTTTTACATTAATTCCTAAACCCTGGGGTAAGTATTTTTGCTTAATGTATTGTGTGAGGGTAAGGGTGTGCTTTTCTAATTTGACCTGTTTTTGTTTTAAATATTCAAACTGGTTGATCACTGAATTTGCTGTTGTGGGCTCCACAAATTCCCCCTTGCTCTTATAATTGTCTAGTATCCTTTGCTCATCAGATTATCTGATGGGCGAAGTGTGTGACCTGTTCTCTGTAAACTTATCTAATTCATCAAAGTTGATTATTACTGAAGATTAGAATTAATGTATACAAAAGATAATTGTACAGGTACCGTTTGCCCTCTCCAACAAAGAACAAGTCCAGAAAAGTCTCCAGATGAAATGTCCAGGTAACAACTTTTCCTGCAAACAAATCTTGTCTCCTCCCAATATGGTAAATGAATAGTGTCCAGAAAAAAAAAATCCTCTCTGTGGTTCCCTATGTGGATTGAGTGTAACACTTGCACTTATTTTCCTGGTGGCCCTCTGGAAAACAGCTCTAGCCCAGTACTTAAAGATACTATGGAAGAAATTTGAGAAGCACATCAACCCTTTCTGGGGGAAGGCTCCCCATCCTTCCTCAAGGCGTCATCTGTGCATCAGAACACTGCTATGTCCCTCCCCAGGCTGGAGCCAGTGCCAAATGATGCAGCACTTTTCCCCCAGCCTCATCCCATTTAACTGGCTCACTGAGCTTACACATGAGCTCAGGTCACTGGCACAGGAAGACAACATGGTCCCCTATTGGATAACGGCCATCCCTGTTATCAACCTCACTTCATATATTTTTGGGGGCACATTTTGACCCTAAATTTTCAACATAGTCTTTTTATGACCCCACCATATTCTGAATATGACAGGCTTCATTTGTAAAATACTAGACAAAACATCATTTCATATCCCTAGTGCAAAAACATGACACCCATCATGTTCATGAAGTGTGAAAACATGTTAAAAATGTGTTGTCAAAATATTTAAAATTACCACTGTTACACACACAACCTTCATAACTTTGTTGGTTTTCTTTTTAGTATTTTGACCCTGTCAGAGCAATAGGCTGAAATATCAATTACTTATTATGTCCACTTGGCTACACCTGAAGCCCTGTGTCATAAAATATACATAAACCATATAAAACAATGTAAGACTGGCTCATAATCTATTTCACAACCTATTGCATAAAACGTTCTAGATAAGTATGAATAACATTTCTGTCACACCCTTTTGTAGTATATAAAAATAGATTTTATTTTTCCCTGTACAATATAACTAGTTTCTAATAACTTGCCTAGATATAAACACAATGAAAGCAGAATAAATACAAAGCAACAAAGGTTTCTGAAAATAAACAAGAAGTAACTAAAGAACACAACTTTCAGTTTTGGTAACTTTCTTAAATAGTAAAATTGTCCTTGCATACTTCATAAACTTTGGAAGTCTCCGTTGTAGGTAATTCAAAAGACTCTAGTTGCATAAACAATCTAAAATGTTTTTCCTTACATAAAGATTCCAAACAACTTTGTCTTATTAGTATTTCAAAACTTTTCTTTGTGGAGCCATGTGATGTCCTGTGCTGAGTAGGCAGCTCAGAATGACTGCTCCACTCTTATCCCAAATTTTTACATTTTAACTCCAGTTTTAACAAGTGTATCCTCACTATTTGTATTTACTTTACCTCTACAATGATCCAGAAGTACTCTGATGGTGATCTTTCAATCCAGGACTTAGAAATGAAAACTGCAGCACTACACCACACTCCTCCGAATATGTCTTAGAGACACAAGGGCTCACAAAAACCAAAGGTCCAGGCTTCTGCTTCTGCTCACCCTTTCACTTCTCTAGCTGCATTAACAGAGGAATGTTTTTGCAGGAGCTGTCCCCACTGAAGGAAGCTTTAAAATCTATTACTGAGAATTTTAAAAGTATTTGAGTGACAACAGAGGCCCTTAGCCAAAGAGTAGTTGATGTGGAGGTAAAGATTAGCTCACTAGAAGGCTGGCATAGATGGATAGACCCTAAGGCTACCTCCCTGTGGCAAAAGCTAGCCTGAATGGAAGAATGCCTGGAGGATTTGGAGGGGCAAAGCCGCAGGAATAACTCTGAGGTAATTGGTCTGCCAGAGGGTGTTGAGGGGCTGAATAGCATCCTGTTTATTCAGAAATATGCAAATAAAATCGCCAGCCCCTCTCCCAATGCTCCAACTTACAACATGTAGAGAGCTCACACAGCCCTTTGGCCAACATCATCACTGGGAGCAAACCTTCGATCTTTGATTTTTAAAATAAGCAACTATTTAGACTGGCAGCATATTCCAAGTAAAACCAGAGGGCTACAAAACAGATCACATGGGAAGGCAGCAAGATACGAATTGTACAGGACCGCTCTCATTCGGTTAGACTGATATGAGCAGTATATGGCCAAATTGTCTCAAAGTTAATAGCTGCCCAGATCGGCTTCCGAAGTCATCATCCAGCATAGCTCCAAGTGAATCAGCATGGCAAATATACTAGGATGCCCAAGCTCATGAAGAGCTCTCTAAAATGTTTCCAGATCTCTTTAAAGCACTAACCTGAGGGTATGTAGTTGCTGTTCCCTTTCATTATTGGTGTCCTGATTGAAAGAAATTGTCAGCTAATTATTCTATTGGCTGAGACTTTGTTAAGGAGACTGTGAAAGACACTGAAGTTTAATATGGGGTTGTTCCAGTTTGAATCTTTGTCCAGAGTCCTACAAGTCGCAACATGGGAGTGAGTGTTTTTATTATGTAACATTCTGTGATTCAGGGCTCCTCTTTCTGATTTCTCCCATCTTCATTCATTATCTGCAAGCTCTGCACTCTGTCATTCATCCACTGCTGGAATGACCAGTACCTGCTGATTACTAACAAAGGTCTTCTGTTCATAAATTCAGGTTTTTATTTTAATTCAATTTCAATTCAATTCAATTCAAGTTTATTGCAGGAAAGCTCCATTGAGCCAGCTCATTCACAAGGAGATCCTGGTTACATAAAAGGCAATACATAGACAAAAGGTATGTGATTACATAAAATAAGGTCAAATACATGGTGTAAAACATTGGAATACAGTCATTACCAGATCATGACAGTACGTGATCACATAAAAGACGGTTACATACATAATATAAGCAGAGGGATTCGTCAAGGCCGATACATACAGCCATTCTCCGATCTTGTCATAGGTGAGTCCATAGAAGGAGGATCCATGCATAGTATAGTCAGTGGAATTAATACAAATCGAGACATACAGTCATTGGCAAATTCTGACATTAACATAAGGCAATATTGTGACACTGTGCAACAAGGGTACAGATGAGTAGTGGAGCACACAGGGAGATGCAACAAGGTTCATGGAGTGCAGCAGGGAGAAGAGCAGAGATGCAGAAGAGGCAAAAACAAGTTTGAATTGAGGAAAGAGACCTTAGGAAGAAGGAAGGGGGCTGAGGAAGCTAAAGGTACAACACTTGTAACTGGCAATGAGCGAGAGGTTAGTACAGAGAGAGCTGGAGGGATGTGGGGGAGAAAAGAGGCAGGGATAAGCTGGGTGGGGGGGTCAGGAATGGGCAGAGAGGAAGGTGAGGGCAGGGTAAAAAAGGGGGGTAGGTGAAGGGGAGAGCAGAGTGAGGGTGGCAGGAGGAGGGGAGTGTTGGTAGGGATGCTCCTACAAGGATGCATAGGTGAGTGAGGGGGCATACAATAACAGAGGAGTAAGGATAAGGGTGGGGACATACAGCAGAAGAAGAGTAAGGATGGTGGTGGGGGAAGAAGGAGAAGAGGGAGGTAGGGAGTCCAAGAGTAGAACTGTGGAGGTAAGAGGGGCAAGAGGAGGCCTGGAGGAGGGATAGGGTGGAATGATGGGGGAGGAGAAGGAAAGGGAAGAGAAGAGAGAGCAAAGCAAGGGGGGGGGGAATAGAGAGAGAGAGGGTAGAGATGCAGACATGAGGTACAGAAGAGGGAGATATGCTATGAAGGACTCAGGCGGGCTATGCTAGTTGGCAATTACAAGCTACTGAGAAGTGCTTTGCATCTAGTCTTAAAGAAGTTAATCGTGAGCAGGCTTGTGAGCTTGAGTACCAAATGAATGCTGTTCCAAGCCACAGGGAGGGAGTGCAATAAAGTGTCTTTTCCAAGGGAGGTTCAGGTTCTAGGCATGTCCAGAAGGAGGAAGGCAGACTTCCATAGGGAGTAAGTGCAGCATGAAATAAGTACGAGAGATGAGATAATGACTGGGAGTTTTTTTATGGAGTGCTTTAAGCGTCCATGTGCCAAAGTGGAGCAGCCTTCTGGCAGCTAAAGATGTCCACCCCACTGTAGTGTACAGATCACAATGGTGGGTCCTGAAAGGGCATTGGTGGTGAAATGAAGGGCATGGTGGAAGAGGACATTTAGCCTGTGGAGGCTGATTGCTGAGGGCAGCTATAGATGATACCTCCGTAATTTAAGTGGAAGGAAAGTAGCCTGGACATGTCTGAGTCGGACTCACATTATGTTTGGTACCTTTTCCAAACATTATGTTTTGTACCCTTTCCCTGTGTAGTCTGCCTTGTACTGCAGCATTTGAGAAGATATGCAGAGCCAATCATGCTATTTCAATTCCTGGTCCGCTATGCTTATCCAGAGCTTGTTGTTAGGCAGTCCTCGCATGGTCACTGTTTACAAATCATGTGACTTTGCAAGAGCATTGTAGAAAGACACCCATTTTTCTTTTTCTTCATAAATCTAATATTAAGTGCATGCCAGAGTCATTTGCTCCTTTCAGGAGGATTGATTGCTCTTTTAACATTTCTTTATCCAGACAAGGCAATAACTGACTGGTGTAGTTTATACATAGTAATGTATGCGCACGCGTGGACCTCTTGGTTTTCATTTTACCTTTCTTTGGTAAGAGCCTAGACTGTGGCAGTTCTAATTTTGCTTTTTGGTTTTATTCTGCAGTATGGACTGATATCGAATACAGTAATCTGGTTCCATGTACAATCATCTAGGTTAATTTTCGCACACTGTTAATAATGTTAAAACGTTATGCCCACAGTGGGATGACTGTATTGCAAGAAGTAGATTTATTTGCTATGAAAATTATTATTAAAATGGATTGAATAATTTATTTTTTCATTATGTACTTATGCACCAGTCATACTGATCATACAGTTTTTACCAGAATTGAACATTTTTTGAGCAGCATGGTTATTAATGCATTTCTAGGGTTTCCTGGTTTACACACTAAACTGCTGTTGTTTAAAGTTTTTTTTTTATAATTCTTAACTACAGGTTTTTTGAATGTTGCTTTCATACATTTACTATGTTGGGGAGGGGATACATTCCTGGCATTATGGGGAGGGGGAGGGAGAGTTCATCACGGGGATTGCATATTCGTCATAAACCTACAGTACGTATTTTGGTGTTACAGTTCCTAGGATTGGGGTGGTTTTTATTACTGGTTATTTGTGAATTTGTAGTTTGGGGTGAGGGTAGTTTTTGTAGCTCATCAAACCCTGTGAGTTTTTCTCTTTGCCATACTGAGGCTGAGGGCTGCCGTTTTAGCTTATTTTTCACTGCAGACACATGGCAGGCCCTTATAAGGTGATAACTTGGAATATTAAAGGGGCTCATGACAGGTATAAATGCCACATGGTGCTTCGTCACCTCAAACACCTTCAGACAAATATTGCCTATTTGCAGGAAACCCACCTTAAGTGAGAGGACCTATAGCCTTTTTGCTGAGAGTGGGTGGGGCAGGTATATGGGGTGGGTACTAGTACTAGATGGGGAGGTGTGGCTATTTTGATAGCCTGAACTATCCCTTTCCAACTGATTAACAAATCTTGGGACCTGGAAAGACGTTATATTCTTCTGCATAGTAAGATTGGGCTGTCTTAGGTTATTTTGGGCTCCATTTATGGTCCAAACTTTGATTCCCCTGCTTTTTTGCCCAGCTCACTCCCCCTCCTAGCTCCTCTACCTAATCACTTTATTTTTCTAGGGGGAGATTGGAACATTGTTTACCAATCTGATTTGGATAGATCAGATTCCTATAGAAAGGGTCTTTCTCTGGGACAAAGGGGGCTCTATGAATTGATAGATAGTATTGGCCTTGTTGATCCATGGCACCTCCTTCACCCCTCTGAGAACAAATTTACCTTTAACCCCCCACCTCATTAGAGTTTCTCCAGAATAGATTTCTTACTCATTTGCCAGGAGAGTCTTGTGGGCCTACTATTTTCCGAGATACCTTCAACTGTCATGTTGGATCATGCTCCAGTGAGTGTAACTCATACCTTGTAAGGATGCAGAGAGCGTGATTGGACATGGTGTTTTAACTCCCAGCTCTTAAAGAATCTGGACACTTTTTTTTTGTAACATTTATTTATAGCTTTGCATGTTAAACAGTATACACCATATTAAATAAAGAGTACAGATAAGCACGTCTCAGCATTGGATGTACAAGGGTATATAATATTCATTAGTGAAAAGGAGCTGTTTCCATGCATTAACAGAGACAACCTATATTAACATAAAGGAGACCAGTCCAGCCTAGTAATATTGTAGGATAGAACGCTCTCACTTAGAAGTTTCAGAATACAATGGATGCCAATATTCCAGACCCCTCATAGGAATTAGGGCTCTGTAGAGGGCTGTGCTCCCAGATAAGGGAATACATACTTAAAGGTTTCCTGAGCTCAGTTAAGCTGATGAATATCCCTACACTCTGTGGTAGATTTGACTACTACCAAATAAATGAAACAAAAATGCTTTAGAAGTGAATTGCTGAGAGTTAACAAATCGAGCGGTGTGAATGATCACTCCATAAGAAATACATTTCACCCCACTGGGATTAGAGGATATTGACATATCAAAATGAACTTTATGGCCCAGATATTCAAACTGCGCCAGTCTGAGGCGCAAGCCCCTGCGCCGCTCAAAATAGTTGCGCAGGGGTGGCGGGGTGATATTCAAGGAGGTTGTACTGTTGAGCAACTCCTTTGAATATCATGACTCCTAACAGCACTGCGCGTAAGCGCAGTGGAACTGCGCTACCGCAAGTTGCCAGAGTTGAGCATTAAACTTAGCGGTGGCGCAAGTACCATTGCGCCATCATCAAATTCCGATATTCAAAGGTGACATGCAAATGGGGCCATAATTTATGCAAGGCGCAGGGGTGCCATTGCATCTATTTATAGCCCCATTTGCATGCCACATTGCATGTAAGTGCGCTGATCCCGAGGACTTGCTCCTGGCCACCCTGCCAGGCAGCAGCCGTCGGGGACCGACGCACCTAATGCAACCCGATCGCGGGCATCACAGTTACATGACACCCCCACACACATCTCCCACAGCCGATCGTGGGCAGAACAAGTACATGTCTCCCCCACACATCTCCCACAGCCCGATCGCGGGCAGAACCGTACATATCGCCCCCACACATCTCCACAGCCCGATCGCGGGCAGAACCTGTAATGACCCCCAGTGCCCGATCGCGGGCAGAACCTGTATGACCCCCAGTGCCCGATCGCGGGCCAGAACCTGTAACCCCCACAGTGCCCGATCCGGGCAGGAATGTAACCCTCCCCCAACCCGAATAACTCCTGGTGGTCCAGTGGACCGTAAACCCGATCGCGGGCAGAATGTCACACAACCCCCAAACATCTCCCTGGTGTCTAGTGTCCCCCACCACCCACGACCCCTCACCCGCTCCCCCACAGCCGGCAGGCGACAGCATCCCACCCGCCTGCCGCCCGCGCCCGCCAGACGTGACTGTCGGTGGGGCTGCCGCCCATTGGTGCAGAGCTACAGCCAATGGGCGTGCAGCCCGACACCCGTATGACGGTCCAGATTTGCGAATGATCACTCCAAATCCGGACTGTCGCCTGGGCATCCGAACAGCTGCAACTCCTGTCAGGCGTGCAACCGGCGGGCTGGTGGGGGGGCACAGGGACCGAGTTGGGGCCAGCCAGGGTGGCAGCTGCTGTGTTGCTCTGCAATACAGCAGCTCACCTGTGGGTGGCCCTCAACCTGATCCTTTTTTTTTTGGCCCAAGGTTGTGCAGGCGCAGGTTGGGGGTTGCGCATGCACAACTCTGCACAACCCGACTGAATATCAGGTTGCGCAGGTTATGCATGGTTCCTCCCCCTCCTGTTGAGCATGCATTCATTTGCATTGCTCTTTTGCGCAACCTGTTGCCAGTGGAGCAACTGCCTCCTGCTGAATATCGCAGAATGGCGCAATGTAGGACTTGCGCATGCGCAACCCTGTTGCGCATGGAGCAACCCTTTTGAATATCTGGGCCTATATGCCTAACATGGCAACTTTAAGAAAACACAACTGGAAGTTAAAAAGAAATGAAGCCGAGTGCAAATTAGTTTATGCACCAAACCATCACAGGGACAAAACCTTAGTCAGTAAATATATGTTAAAATGGAACCTGGGGAACAAGAACATTATGCAACAATAGCATTTATTCTGCACACTGAACAGTCCACCTTATAAAAAGACTTGACAGACTGCACAGCTGCCGCAACCTTAGGCAGGATCAAAACTGAAATTACAGATGTCAATTACTGAAGTGTGTTCACACATCACCATCTTCAGGAGTAGGCACAGTAGTAATGTTATTGATCAGTTTTTCAGCAAATGTCGATGCTGCTTCAGGATCAGTAAATATGTGAGGTTTTTTTGGCCTGATATTTTATTTGCAATTGTGCTGGAAACAACAGCTGTACATGTATTCCACGTTCCAGGAGGGATTTTTTTACAATTTGAAATTCTTTTATTCTGGTCTGGGTTTGTGCAAATAGATCAAGAAAGAGCAAAAGTCTGTGGTTCTCCAAAGTAATATTGCCGCAGCTCCAAGCAGCTTGAAGAAGTCAAATTCATGCCTCAGCCTCTGACAACGTGGCGATTACTGTGAAAGGTATGGCTGCATCTGTCCCACATTGGTGAGTCTGCTGTGGAATTGTAAAGGCTCACAGTATTTGGATCTCTGAATCAGGAGGTAACGGTTGTAAGTTAGTAAAGATAATTTTTTCTAAGGTTGTGAGGAGATTACTGATGCTTGCCAGGGTGGAGGGGAATCCCACTATATGGATATTTGCTTGATGCTGTGAATTTTCTAATACCTCCACCTTGGTGCAGATGTAGTGCATGTCCCTTACAAATAAAGCATTACGTTCAGCCTGCTTCTTAGCCTCTCCTGTAAGTTCCTGGATAGCCGAAAAGTGTTCTCACTGACTTTTGCCTCTGATGCCAGTAATTTTGTTTCTGCTGTAGCCATATGTTTATTCATTTCATTGTAGGTATTCTGTATCTTCTGAAGCATGGCTAAGATTTGGTGTAATGGAAGTTCCAATCCCATGGCACCACCATGCTGTGAAGGCCCTGATCCCCGCATGGCTGCTGTGGGCAAGAGATAGGCATCCAGACCATGAGAAGTCTGCCAATTGTCTTTTTTAGGACCCATCTTTGGTCTAGTTGGTATACTCTGCCCTTTAGCTCAAAAGAATTAAATAATCCAGACTTGAAAAACTATAAGATAGTTTAAATCATTCAGTCAATATAAAGAGCTGTCTCAAAGCTCAACCGTCATGTTGGCCATTCACTGGTACCCCACCCCCAATCCAGACACTCTTGCCTGGATAAAAGAGTTTTTAATTAATTTCCTGCTACAAAATGAGGGGTCCGTACCTGCAGTAGATATTCTCTGGGGATCCACAAAATGGACTCTGTGGGGAGAATGTATAAGGTTAGCCTCCATACACTCCAAGAAATACAGGGAAGTTTGGAACAGCTTCTGAAGGACATCAGAGATTTAGAGTATACCCTTAATAGAAATACCCTGGAGGCCAATTGGACCAAATTAAACATGTTATGGGCCCAGTATACAGACTTACTGGCACAAAAAGCTGAACTTGCCCTACAGCCTACAAAGCTAAGGTACCTGGAGTCCGGCGAGAAAGACAGGAAACTGCTGGCGCTTTGCCTTCATCAGCTTGATACATCAAAAAATATTCTAGGAATTCCCTCTAACCCAGGCACAAACATTGAGATCCGACATCGTAAGAGTGTGGCAATATTTCATTCTTTTTATATGGAACTATACTCCAATGATCCCTCTGTACCAAATGTTATCCTATTTGGGTTCCCTTCCTCTTCCAGTCCTTGATATGATCCAGAGGGACTTACTTAGCCAGCCTATCTCTCTTACTGAGGTTCAGTGAGCCATAAAACAATTACCTCTAGACAAAGCACCAGACCCTGATGGCTTTTCTAACAATTTCTATATGGTTTGCCTTTTGGAAGTGACACCCTCCTAACACACTTATATAATTATTGCTGTTCCTCAGGTATCATGGATCCCTCGTTCCTGGAAGCATGGATAACCCTTATTTAAAAGCCTGATAGGGATGAGTCACAGCCGGGTAGTTATCGACCCATCTCCTTACTTAATACTTTCTAAAATTCTAGCTAATAAACTAGCCTCAGTTTGGGATACCCTAATTAGCCCAGAGCAGGTGGGCTTTGTGAAGGGCAGACTGTCCATCCAGTGACCACCTTCGGAAGCTCAATTACCTTATTTCCACATCTGGAGAGGGCAGGAATCCTTTAGCCCTGGTCTCCCTAGGCATGGAAAAGGCATTTGATTGTGTGTCCTGGCATCTTTTCTGTGTTATCAAAATTTGGCTTCCCTCTAGAATTTACTCACTGGATTCAAATACATTATAGCAACCCTACTGCCCGTATTTTGTGTAATGAAATCTTGTTGGATTCTTCCCCCCTTTATTGTGGAACATAAGAAGGTTGCCCCTTTTTTCCATTACTGTTTATTTTATACCTGGAATCTTTGATTCACTGTTTGCATAGAAATCAAGGGGTTTAAAGGTATTTCTGTAGAGGGGGCAACAACACCTGCTGTCAGCATATGCAGATGACCTATTATTGCTTGTGGAGGATCCCTCTGTCACAATCCTGATTGCTTTAATCGAAATAAACCATTTCTTGGAAATCTCCTTCTATAATCTTAATGTAAGCAAGACAAAGGTTCTGCCCTTAAACAATTTAGTTAGTAAAACTGATATCATTAGTCTGGTACTTACTTGGGAGCCTCGTGTGCTGAATTATTTGTGGGTACATATCTCCTGCTTTGTCTCAACTATATTCAAGGAAAATTTAACCTCCCTGTTACACATTTTAAAATTGGACCTACAAAGATGGTCATCTTTACCCCTCTCCTTGGGGGTAGGGTTAGCACTGCAAAGATGAATGCCCTACCCTGCCTACTTTATTGCTTGGGAATGTTGCTTTTTTCCCTCCCCAAATCCTGGTTTACCCATTTGCAGAGTATGCTCAATCACTTCTTGTAGAAGGGCTCCTCTATATGCAGATCATATTTCAAACTGACGACACCCAAACTTAATGGTGGTCTGCATCTACCAAACGTATTTTTGCATTATTGCACCCTCCATGGCAGCAAGTTCTTTCAATGGCATCATTTCACCAGGACACATTTGAACAGTACTTATATACCTCTATGGTTGGGCATCGAACAATCCCTTTGCAATGAATATGGGCTTCAGCTCCGTAGTTTGCTCTACACTAAAATTTCATAGGTTCCTTCAAGGCTGCATGCCAGGCCTATTGGGTGCTTGGTGAAAGCCCATCGGCAGTTTGGGCTTTACTTGAAATGGACTGGACCAAAGGGTTGGCAGAGCCCATAATAGGCAATCCTAATATCGAAATTGCAGGCTGCCCCAGTCCCACAACTTTTGGTCCTCAGCTAAGGGATGTTATGATTTCCTCCCTATTGAAGGGGAATAAACTGGTGTCCTTTTAGACTGTTTGTGATCAATTTCTTCTTCCTAAAACCTTTCACTTTAAATACCTGTAACTTACCCACACCCTCCTATCCTACTTAGGCCTCAAGCCTTGGACACTTACAGATCAGTCATCTTTGGAGCCCTTTATTACTATTGTGGTGCAGACACATTCTGTTTCTGGCCTTTATAAGCTTTTTCGATCCTTACATATTAACACCCCTTCTTGGGTTTGTTACTACTGGACACAGGCTTTAGGAATTCCTGCTGATAGCAATATATGGCATTCAGTTTGGCGCAGTTTGTATAAATTCATTAAACAAGACAGATTAAGATTAACCCAGTTCCAGGTTCTTCAAAATCTCTATTATACCCTGTACAAACAGTGCAAAATGGGCAAGCTATCATTTCCTACCTGCTCTCGATGCATGCAACCTCGGAGAAGGTCACCTGTTGCATATTCTAAGGGATTGTGAAAAGGTAACACCCTTTTGGAATGCCATAAAGAGTTCTTTAGATCCACTTTTGGGGTTAGAGAACCTTTTCACTGCACCCATCTGCCTTGTAGGTCTGTTTCCTCAAGATTTAATTGAAATTTGTAAAGCCCATATGGCATTAATCTCAGCCATGGCGAAGATTATTATACTTCGTCATTGGAAAGATGACACTGTCCCTACCTATAGAGAGTGGCACCAAGAAATATTGACTGCACTTATGGTCAAAAAACATCAAGCTTCTTTAAGAAAATTTCCTCATCTGTTTCAGTGTAGATGGGAAACACTGTAAACTCTCTCATCTATAACTTTGGAGAGGGCACAGTCTTGAGCCCAACACCCTGATTGCCTGTCTGTACTTCTCTTGTCATAGGAACTGCTCTCTTGGCCTATTTTCTTCCCTTGTATTTCTCTTTAGGATTTGTTGAGCTACAGAGTGGGAAGGGAGGGAGGGAGGGAGGGGTGTATAGATCCTGTTGTATGTTTTTTTCTGTAATCGTAGTCCTTTTTCCTTTTTCCTTGTGCTTTTGTTGTGTGTTGTGCAAAAATGCTTCTTTTCTTTGGTGGAAAATCCAAAAAAGTATATTAAATTAAAAAAATATATATTTGTAACTAATTCAACTACTTTTTCATATGCATAAACTTTATATACCTTTATATAGATGTCAGTTTTTTCTATATACCCTAAGTTTCAATGTTTAAAAAATAATTTTTTCCATGCAATCTCCCAGGTAAGTCTAATTAGAATATTACTAAAATTAATTAAAACAATACTCAAGACATCTGGTTAGCTGTAGAATCTGGATTTTCTTCTTAATTTCAGAATCTTGGTAAGAATTCTTTTTGTCTGAATGGTAGAAGTCCTTGTTAGCTCTGCTGCAGTCTCTGGCTCAGCTCCACACCATTATTGGAAATCCTTCCTTCCTGGCATTACTGCAAAATGATCAGACATTCTCTTTTGTTGCAAACACAGAAACACGTGGCTCCTCTTAGCAAACTCAGAAAGTCAGTCCAAAGGTTTGAAGGGAATACTGCTTTCCACCATAAGGCACAGGTTTTAGTGACACAGGTCTTTACAGCATCTCAGTTAGAAGTCTTCTGTCCAGCCCCTCCAGGAAGTGTTTTTTATTACCTCTGGGTGAGAGCCTTGTCACTGACATCATTTCCTGAAAATCTACCAACTGTGATTGGATCATGCAAATGATGTAGGGGTGGCTAGCCCCTGCCTCTTAGGCAACTCCTCTTTGCAAAGTCTCTGAGTTGGAACATTTTTCTGTTTAAAACTATTTTCTTATAACTTTTGAATGCAATAAGACAGTCTTCAAACAATCATTTCCAAGATCAGCTCATTAAGGGCAGTCTTTCAAAGTGTCTCTCATGCCTGTGAGACAAACATTTTCTGAGGTAACTTAGAAATTATTATGACATAAGTTATCAGCAAAATCATTAAAATATGAAATAATCATTCTTCTCTCCATGTCTCAAGCTCTAGAATGAGATAGGTTTCTTCCAGATTTTTTGTCAGGAAAGTTTTCAAAAGCATTGTATTCTATTACAGATAGTCCTTTTTTCTTCATGCTCAGTCACCCGTGAAGTCATGCTCTTTGCAAACTGTTAGAGAAATCTTCAAAGTGGTGGAACATCTTTCTGCCACCATGCACATACACAAAAGTCACATTCTTGGACTTGTCATTGTTGTCAAGGCACAGGTCAGGAAGCATAGGAAAATCAGGAGCAGTTGTAGAATTCACCAAAAATATTTATTTACAGTAGCAGTAACATAAAAAAATCAACTTGTTTAATATAACTATTTACAAAGGCAAAATAAAATAGTTTTCTTTCAGTCTCTGTGTCCCTTGTTCTCCTAATCTTTCTTGCAGTTGCAGCTTAGCTTTTATACAAGTCTTTTCAACACCCATTCTTAGCAAGCATCCTATTTTCATAAATATTCTGTTCTTGTAACTCATGAACCTGGTATGTGAAAATTTTCAAATCATGGTCAAAACAACATTTTGTATCACAAGTGCAAAAACACATTTTGGTCAGGACTGGAAAAATGACACCTATCGTGTTCATGAAGTGGTGTAAAAAATGGCTATGCTGAAAATTTGGGGTCAAAATATTGAAAATTACAAAAGTTATGAGTGAGGATTGAAAAATGATTACCTTTTTTTTAAAAAATATTTTGGTTGAAAAAAATGTTGAACATAGTCTGCTTATGAACCCACCTCATGAACCTGGTAGGTGACAAGTTCCAAATCATGCTTGAAAGTTGATTTTGCAGAGTAACTGCAAAATCATATTTTGGGCTGGATTTGAAGAACACCGGGGCAGACAGGGGTTGGGAGCAGAGAAGAGTCAACACTGTTGTTTGTTTTAAAACTTTTACTGGTGCTGGAAATGGAGAGTGTGGTAAGACAGAACATTGATGGAGGGATCAGGAGTGGTTTTTAAAGTTACATTGGGGCTGAGAATGGAGAGTGACAGTTGGAAAGTACTCCAAGGGAGGGTACAATGTGGGTGGGAATGAAGAGAGAGAGAGAGAGAGAAGAAGAGAGATCTAGGATTGCTAGGATTGTACTGTGGATCCAGAAACAGAGGATAGGGGTGGGAGAGCATGCAGAGGAGGGAGCAGACTTTTTCTTGCACTGTGCATCTGGGAAAGAAACAAGGCACAGTATCAGGATGGGGGGAGAGAGAGAATGCAGCAATGTGGCTGTGATAAACTACCCACTTGGCCATATAAGCTTACAGGGTAGTTGATGAGGGGAGAGGCTCAATTCACTTCATTTGCTGCCACCACTTGATTATATCAGGAAATACCTCTGTCCGGTCATGGATGTGGCAGGTCAAACACAGTGAAATATGGTAGGGTGCACTTCAGAAGGCAGACTTAAAAGAGAGAATTCTCATCTTGTCAGCAGAAATGCTACATGTAAGAGCCACTGGTTCTATTAAAATAGATTCTTTGCTACTAAATACTACAGATATTTATAAACAGGATATATACAAGAACCAAAAAGATTTACACATTTACAGGAAAGGAAAAATCATGCAGTTAAACAGATAGATGACTTAAAAAAGCTCACAATCTAGTCTCAGACTAGGCTCTATATTTACCTGCCAGCTATTTTGAAAGGACATTCACCTAGGCTGCCCTTCCCTCACACAGATAAGTTAACTATAAAGCAAGGCTCTCACTTCTCTGGGACACTCACCAAGAGAGTCCAGTTCTCTTCAAAGGTTCTGAAAAGTCAGAGAGAGAGCAAGCTGGGGTCAAACTCCTCAATTTATGTACTCAGGGCTGTAGGGTGGGACTTCTCCCCAAAGTGAAAGTCCCTCCAGTATTACCCCACCCACATCAGTGAGTGGTGCAAGTGTGTGCATGTCTGTGTGTCTGCATGTGTTCACATCTCCAGGCCAAACTGTCTTTTCCCACCTAGCTCTTCCTCACATCCGTTTTATTACTTTATTACATCTTGCCTGCTCAGGGTGCCTTCAAGGGAAAATGTGCACTCTCCCATCCATCCTTGTTTTTGCTTTAAATTTCTCAGGGTCTGCTGCTAGGACATGTGACCTGGAATCCATTTTGTATGCTCTAGGTAAAGAACTTCTATGATCATACAACATAGACGGAGTTAATAGCAGACATGTTAGCAGTGAAACAGATCTAGGAGTAATCATTAATGAAGATTTTACTTCTAGTGATGATTGCAGGAAGATCACTTTGACTGCTTACAGATTGCTCCCATCAATCAAAAAGATATTTGTTTCCAGAATTGAAACATGCATTTCACCATTATTGAAAATGAACATAAGGCCTCACTCAGACTATGCAGCTTCCTTCTGGTCACCATATCTCCAAAAGGATGTGAACATAATTGGTAATATTCAGAGAAGGGTGACATGTTTAATACCAAGATTAAGAAGCATGTCTTATCAAGATAGACTAACTCAGTCACATTTGTATGATCTAGAGACCAGAAGAAAGGGAGGTGATCTTTTATTGCTTTTTAATATATTGCATGATGAACAGCTCTTAGAACAATATATTACCCCTGTAGTCAGGACTACGCCATCAAGATCTCATGACAAGCAGCTGAAAATCAAGAGGGTATTTACCAAAAAAAGAGACAAATTTTCCACTGTAAGAGTTTATACATTCTGGAATAGTATGCCACAAAATCTGGTAGATCTATCTGATTTTATCAACTTTAAGACTCAACTGGATGAATATTTCTTGGGGGTCCTAGGTTACCATACCCCCGCTTGGAGTGGGAGACAGTCATGATGGGCCTTGTTGCTTCTTCTGTCTGTTAATACCAAGTAATATTGAGTAAAGAACTTACAGTATATGAGAAAGAACTTATGTGAGAATAAGTAGAAACAAAAAATAATTACACTAACAAAAAAATACATTATATTAACCTTGTCACATTCCCATCACAATGGCAATCAAGGGAAAGGGACTTTTATGTAGTTGGGGGGGCTGAGATAGAAGTAGATCTGGCTGAGGAGGGGAAGGGGACAAAAGAAGGAGACAGAGGGAAAAAGTAGACTTACTCCTCCACTGTATGTCCTTCAACTCCACTCACTGGGTAGAGCACAGAACAACATTAGTGATATGTCAGACCCTTTTTCTACTCCTCCTTCCATTCACTATATGGCTGCGCAAAGCTCTCACTATGTGGCTGTAACAAAAGGAATGGTGCTCTCACCAAAACTGTGTGTATGAAAGTGAATTCATTTAAACTGTGTAACAATGGGCAGGCATTCAAAAAACAGAGAACCCACTTACAAAGAAGGCTTCAACAGGGGGATGTGCTAGCTGGTGGACCATGTGTTTAAATACAGTTATTCTTGAATATTCATCACCCCAGTTGTGATTCATGAATAATACTTATATTGAGTCTCACAATGCTAACTATATACACAGTTCTGGTGAGTGTACCATTCTTTTGTTTACAAGTCCAGTCCTTCCAGCCACCTTAGAACCCCCTATATTTATTTCAGTCCATTACCCCCTCTCCCTGACCATGATCACATTGCATACAAATGTTCATGCTCCTTATTTGCTGTGACTCTACTTTGCTAGCTTGCTTTGATTATTGTTTTATGTACTTTACAGTTTGTTTTCTTGATTTGTATATTTTAGCCTGTAAGTAACTATTCTTGCTGGATTGTGTTAACCTATTGACTGCTGCTGTCGCCCCTGGAACTCCCACCAAAATAAGATGCTGGATTAATTTCAACTAAATAAATAAATAAACAACAAGAAACTGAAATAGAGTACAGGGAAGTTGATGCAGTACTTGATGAAATGAAGAGTTTGAGGGGGTATACACTGCAAGAAGTCAATCTGTCTTGATAGTCTTGTTAATAAAGGTCAACTTTTTCCTGAATGGAAACTGGAGAAAAAGATGATAGTTATTAGTTTCTTAGAAAACTATTAAAAAGCTTTTCAGTGTGAAAAACATATTTCAAAACCAAATGAACAGGGTGAATTCCCCCTCAGCTCATGTCTGGTGTCTGGTCAGATGGAAGTTAAAGATCCCACGGCGCCTATTGTAAGAACATGGACATTTTTTCCAGTGTCCTGGTCATCATTCCTCCTGCGAATAAAACAGGTCCATGAAACCTAACTCAAAGACACACATGAGAAATGAGCTATCGCAGCACATGTGTCTTTCCTGGTCAAATATTACAAATTAATAAATATAATTTCAGACAAAAAAACTTGTGGAATGATTCTGTGGTGGTAAAATAAACTGTAAGTAACTAAAGTCTATTCTTGGAGCAGAAGGTATAAACCAAGTCTATGAATTGTCTAGAGATGTGGAAAGAGAGTATAGACAGAGTAAAGAGAAGAGAATCTTAAGAGATATTGTAAGAATAAGCAGTACCGTAGAGTCTCAGCAATTGCAAAAAAAACAAAAACTAACTACTGTACTGCATTTCAAAAGTGTGAGCATAAACCAGTGAGGACAGACTGGCCATCCCCCCCATTGTAATAATGGCCTTTATTTTTGTGTGTATTTTTTTTACAGTGAACTGGCATAGCTGGTGCCACATAGCTAGTACTTTATATACTGTATAGCTGGAATGGTTGTTATTCATTGGTTACATTTGAAATGTTTAGGTCATGGAACTCTTATATCTAGATTTCTAGGTGGTGGAACTGCCATTTCTAGATGGTGGAACTCACCTATAGTAGTCACTGGTGAAGGATTAGAGAGGAGGTGGAACTGTCATACAGTTTTTTTAAGAGGCAGTGGAACTGAGTTTCTATGGGCTCCTGCCCAATTGAAGCCCTGTTTCCATTTATTTCCCCTCTTCCATTGCTATTGTTCCCACCAGTGTGGCCCCTCTATTACCTGGGATTTTGCAGGCATTTCATGCTGTTTGCACAATAAGACCCACAAGTTGTGTAAGAAAGCAATTAAAATAAGGGTCTCCTCATTTGCTTGTGTATCCATTGACTCCCATCATGAGTCATGAGGGAGTGTATGGTCCACCACAGTGTGGTAGCCAGTGTATTGAAGTGTGAGTGCAGGGTTATTCAACTGTAGCTCAGGACATGGTCAGAACAAGCTGCAAGCACTGTCAAAAAGTTTCAACCCCTGCATCCCATTAAGCTGCCAGCTGCATCTGTAAGAGAAAGCACAAAAGGATTGTGGTGAGTGCCTTAGCTTTGCTGCAGCCTTTCCCTCCTCTCCCCCAAGATATTAATTCAGAACAAATATCCCAGGGAGAGGAGGGAATTATCTTGTGTAATTCTGCATGGTAGTTCAGTGCTGGGGGGAGACAGGTCTTTAAACAAAGAAGTTTGTTATTCCTTTCTTCACACCTGACCACTGGGTATGTAATTGTTGCCAGCTTGCCCAGACACAACTTCTGTACATCAGTTAAATGTCTCTTTGTACCAATGATATAGTATTTACAATTGTCTGCTTGTCTCTTTATAGTTTAGCATGAAGGGGATAATAATTTAGTGTGACCATGCTGTTGGGTCTGCTAGTTTTAAAGACAGGCTCTTGTGGGCTGACTTAGACTGTTTGCATGGCAAATTAAAATCTTGTGTCAATTTTAACAATAAGGACAGGTGTTCATATAACAACTCAACCAAGCAGGGGGCCTTGAACACTGAGATACCCCACATAAGTGAATATCGTTCCCTTCAGGCTCCAGATCCCCTCATTTCTCCTTGAGTTGCTTTTGCTTTTTATATAATGTAAGTGAATTAAGATATGTTGAATTCAGCCTGCTCTATTCAATTCAATTCAATTCAATTCATCTTTATTTATAAAAAGCGCTATTCGAACTGATCATAGTGCTTGTACAATAAAACACAATAAATATCTTCCTTAAAAACATGAAAACTACTCAAACATCCTTCAGTAAAATCAGAAATCAGAAAAGGCAAGGTCAAACAGGTACATTTTTAGAGAAGTTTTAAAGCTCTCCACAGTCAGGCAGTCTTGTATCCGACGAGGTAGAGAGTTCCACAGGGTGGTGGCCACAAATGCAAAAGCCCAGGCCCCGGATGTCTTCAGCCAAACCCTGAGAACATCTAGCAATCCCTCATCAGTGGAGCAGAGTGGTTGGAGGGGGCATTAGGGATGTAAGAGCTCTTGCAGGTAACTTGGTCCCTGTCCATGTAGGGCTTTAAAGGACAGCAAACTGACCTTAAAGGTGATCCACCACTGAACCAGCAGCCAGTGCAGTCTGCACACCACAGGCATGACATCACTAGATTGAGACAGTCCCATCAACAGCCTGGCTGAGCATTCTGCACCAGCTGCAGGTGGATATCAACCCCAGGTGGCCCTAGGTACAGGGAGTCACAGAAGTTAAGGCAGAAGGTCACATGGACCAAAGTAGCTAGGTCACCAGGCAGAACAAGGTGTTTAATCTGGGCGATATTCCTCAGATGGAAAAAAAGAGGACATGACAATGGCCAACACCTTAGAATGCAGTGTCAGTCCATTGTCAAAGATAACGCCCAGATTCCACACCCACTCAGAGGGCAACAGTTGGCTACCACCAAGCCAAAGTCCAGAGGCAGAGCCAGCCACCAATCCCTCTACCTGATGGCACAGATCCACTACCAGAACCTCAGTCTTATCCGGATTCAACCTCAACCAGTTGACATTCATCCAGTCTTGGGTCTTGGTGAGGCAGTTGTTAAACACCGAGACTGCACTATCCTGCTCAAGCACAAAGGACAGGTAAAGTTGGGTATCATCTGCATAGCAGTGAAAACCCAACCCATACTGCCTTACAATGTCTCCCAACAGCCGTATGTACACCGCAAACATGGGCAACAGCACAGAGCCCACACAACAGATAGAAGGAGTCAGAGGAATAAATCCCCAACACCACCCTCTGAGATCTGCCAGTGAGGAAAGAGTGGAACCATCTGAGGACTGTACCCAACAGGCCACAGATCAACTGCAGATGCTGTAGCAACACCACATGGTCCATGGTGTCAAATGCTACAGAGAGATAAAGAAGAAACAAGATGGAATGACTCTTCTGATCCCTTGCTATCAGAAGATCATTGAGCACCCGAACAAGGGCAGTCTTTGTACTGTGCCTCTTCAGAAGTTCCGACTGGAGAGGATCATAGATATCATGGATGGTAAGATGATTTTCCATCTGCAGTGCGACTGCCTTCTCAATAACCTTCCCTTGATAAGGGGAGGTTAGAGAGACTGGCTTATAGTTGGCAGGACAGTCCAAGTCGAGAGAAGATTTCTTAAGGAGTGGTGTCACCACTGCCTCCTTCAGGGAGTCCAGAAACTCACCTGTCTCTAATGAACACCAAATAATCTTCACTAAGACCAGACTGACAAGGAGGTGGGTTGGGCCTGGGTCCAAACCACAGCAGGTCGGCCACATACTCTGGACAATCTGAATGATATCTACAATCTCCAACTGGTCAAAGTTAGACCAGTCAAACCGAGTAACTGTAACCTCCTATCAACCACCGCCACCCCCGCTGGAGCTAGCCAGTCAGATCTCGGACCTGATATCAACACCTTATCAGCAAGGCCACTGTTTCTCCGTGATTCCGTGATCATGGCCGGAATCCCAGAATCAGCCTCCTTTCACGGCATTTTAAATTTCCCACCAGAGAGTCATGGAAATCATGCTGCTAGCGTGAGCGTTTGGGAGTTCAGCACATTCAGAGCTGTATAACAACAGCAACTTGCTTCAGATGTGCCCCATTCGTTAAGAACCCAGAAGAAGGAGGACCACACTGCTGAGAGGATGCCAAGCTATGAAGGGGAGACTCCAAGACCACGCTGCCAAGGGGACATCAACCTACCCAGATGCCACTGCCAGAGTCAGGGAGACCTATTGATTTTAATTTAGTCCTGCCATTTAACCGCATTGTAATCCACAACGAAGTGCACCAAGCTGCCCAGATGCCGCTGGAGTCGGAAGAGACCCATTGAATATATTTTTTAGTCCTGCCACAAAGAAGAAGTGAACCACAAACTTTTCAGGTACTGTCCTTGAATTTAGCTGCAGTATTTGCTAATGTTTTTTTCCATTAATCTATTTCTTCTCCTGCACTTCCCCTATGGAGCTCCCTCTTGCCGGGGCACCCAGCTCAGTCTCCCGCTCGCAGCATTGTCTACTCGATTTCCCCCCACGGCTTGCCCTCCATGGTGGGGCAGTGAGGTGGCAGGGATCTGCTGGTTCGGATCTGGTGCAAGGGCTGCTGCTATCATGGGAGCGGGGCCTGTGGCATCTGGCAGTCATCCATCCGAGGGGTCATTTTCCGTTTCCCCCCCCCTCCCCGAGCGGCACAGTGACGTGCAATGCCACCAATGACTGAGCCATGCGCACTCCCGCACACAACACGTCGGGCGACTGCCCTGTTACTACCCCCAGGTGTGAGCCACTGGTGTCGACCCTCAGCCTTTGCTAGGGGTCAGGCATGCAGCGGACTCTGTCCCACCCCTCCCAGGAGAGGAGAGCTGTCTTCCAGACGCTCGATCCTCTCCCTCCCCAGCCGACCCCCAACTGCCCGCTCACACCACGAACATGGGTCGCCGGCGTAGCAGGAGGTAAGACATGCTGCCTCAGCCCTCCATGCCACTGGGCCGACCAAGTATTTGCTAATGTGATGAGGGGAAATTGAATGGACAGTTTTTGGTCAAAATATGTATCCCAAGTCTTGCACTGCTGCCTGCCTGTCATCTTCTGTGTGACCCCCCTTCCCTGCAGTATTTCAGACTCAGACTGCAGCAGTCCTCAGTCCTCAGTCCAGACTCATCAGTTAGTCGGTCTCTGGTTGTGCCCGTAGTTCTGGCAGGGCAGTGAGAGGAGCAAGTACTACACTAAAGGGTAGCTGTGGCTGTTTCCCCAGATTTTTTTTTTTTTTTGCACTGACTAATAAATATAAACATACTGTTCAGCCAGTGGGACTAGCTGTTTCTCTGTCTCTTTACCCTTCCCCAATCCACATTTAGTGCTTTGTTTTATCTGTGACAGTGAGGCTTTTTATTGTATACTGCTTGCTTTGCTTTTTACTGTAGATAGTGTAAGGTAATATAATATTAATATAGTATTTTTTTATACTGATGTTTTGGTCATGAGGTAGGGCCCCACAAAATGCTTTGCAGGGGAGCCCTTAAAGTCCTAGACACAGCCCTGTGTACAGTAGATGATGGAGTTACTGCACTATTGTGCAGATGTGATGCGAAGAGTGGGAATTGAATATGTACAGTAGATGTTACATTTAAAAGGAGGTCGGTGGCAGGGTCCAAAATGAGAGGTACTCACAGAACACAGACCCAACCCTGTGCTGCATCTTACTGCTGTTTTTTTTTATTTAATTACTCTTTCATTCTCCCACCCTCGCTGGAGCCCTGCTCCATTGGGAGATGCACACACACACACATAACCCCACTTCGCTGCCTTAACCTGTAACCCAGGGGACCCCCATGGAGCCATGGCTGTACCCCGCAGGCGGGTATGAGGTGGGGCCCGTACACTCTGAGAACTCAGCTTTCATCGGGTCCCTCTGGTGGTCAGGCAGGCAGGAGCCATTAGGGTCTGCTTAGGCGCTCCTTCCTCTCAGTACTCCAGCATGTTTTTCTCCTGTTCTAGAGGAGTGGCACACACCCTGACATCATGGCATCACCACCAATGTCACCACCCCCCAACCCTCTCTGTATGCATCAATGCTTGCTGTGCCTCTGGCTTCTGCCAGAGGTCAGTCAAGCACCGAGCTAGGATCCTCCTCCCTCCCTCCCGGGAAAGGAAAGCTGTCCTCCGGATGCTCAATCCTTTCCCTCCCCTCGTTCTTCAACCCGTGTTGCTGGTGTGGCACGAGGTGTGGCATCCAGCGCCTTAACCCTCAGCACCACTGGGCCTGGGTAACACTGCTGGTTTTTATTTGATTCAAATTCAGTGAAGGATGTGTTTTGTGTAAAGCCACATTTTCTGTGTTCTGTGAGTACCTCTCCACTGTACATGGACCATGTCATGCGGTTGTTGTAAAGCTGCCTTTTTGGACTAAAATTAGAATGGGTTACTGCCATTTTCCCATATGCCCTTCCTGTGTGTGCAGTATTTTGTAGAGGGGTTCTTGCAAATTAAAAGTTTTGGTGAATTAAATTAATGCTGTATTTATGCCTAATCTCATCTTTTGCGTGCCCCCCCATACTTACTCTTAATATTCCTTCTCCTTCGCAGTTATTCTCCCTGTGCATAGAAACGGATGTGTAGCTGTGGTAAAGTGCACTACCTTGGAGACAGTTAAAAAGCAAAGGTGTGTGTGTGGGAGGGGGTGCATTTGCAACAAGCCAATAAAGCTGAAATCAAACTCAGGGGGCACTTTAGTCTTCTGTGTGGCCCAGCGCTTTGGGGGGGCAGAAATCCCTGGGGTTGCTGTGGGCCATGAAGGGGCAAAGGGGGGGAGCATCACACGCTAATACCGGCATGGTGAGAAGTTGATATATGTGCATCTGAGTGCCACAAACAAGTCTGGGTATTGGGGTTAGTGTCACATAAGCAAACACACACAATATGAGCTCTGGGGCACACAGGAGACAAATGTTGCTTTGGGATCCTCCTACCCCCACCCCCATACACATACTACAAGCTCTGGGGCACACAGAAGACAAACTACTTCAGAGTCCATCCCCCAATACTCAATTTCAGCTTCGTTGCAAATGCTAGAAAAGAAAGCACCCTGCCACAAACTGACCCCTTTGCTGTTTAACCCTACTCTTACCGAGGTACTGTACTTTACCAGAGTCCCCCAAGTCTGAAATATTTTGAAATGTGTCAAGCATTACTAAGACGTGAAGTTTGTGACTTTGGGTGATGTGAAAAGTTTGTGACTGTGGGTGCTGCTATCTTGTAAAAATAAAATGTTATTTTTAACGAGATCTAGGTTTTTGTTTCCTCGTTCAGCTGCGAGGAAAATAAAGCACACACTGACCCCTTTGCTTTTTAACCCTGCTGTACTGAGGTACTGCACTTTACCAGAGCTACCACCCTTTTCTTTACAGAATATGCCCATGCTATGCATTTTTTCTGTACAGAAAAGGAGTTGTAGGGCTGGCCCGTCAGTGCAGCAGTTGGATTTCTGCTTGCAACACCGGCAACCCAGGTGTGGAAACGTACCTGGGTTACTGGAGGGCCAGCTGGGGGAGAAGGTGTCTGACTGCTTGCCTTCCCCAGGAGGATGGTGGGGGTGCAGTCTAGTGCCTGCTGACTCCTGGGGGTATAGCAGTGTGCTGACCAACTGACTGGGGGGGCTTGGTGGACATTGGCATTTGGCATCATGGCATGCCACACTGCAGGGACAAAAGACAAAAAACCTCTTCTCTGCTTGACCGGATGACAGCCATCCTATCCCTCTACCACTGCAAATGCTCTGGTCTGGCCCAGGAGACCACCTTAGCAGCACCCGAGGGGCCAAGACATTGCACTGGATGGCCCCCACTGGCACCTTTCTCCTTGGTGAAGAACCCATCCGGTGAAGGGTTACACTGGGTTACCCAGAGAATATCTGCCGTCAGGGGTGGAAGACAGTGGCAGAGGGCAGGGACACAACAGAGCAGTGGGGAGAGACCATAGATAGCCCAAAAGATAGGCCGAGCAATGAGGAGAAATGGGAGTTGACAAAAAAAGGGGTGTGCAGCACGGTTAAAAAGGTAAAAGGGTTAAAAAGCAAACAGGACAGTGTGCGCGTGTGTGTGGCAGGGAGCCAGGGGGGCAGAGTAACTTTTTTTTTTTACTTTACTCCTTAGCTGCCCCCTTTCTTTGGGGACCTCAAATGTGCCCTGGCAATGGAAGGGTCAGGGTCGCATACAGACATGAGTGCCCCGCTCTTCTCAATTATTTAGCCCTCTGGATTACCCCCTGGCTTGGGTGGAGGAGCCTCCCCTTCCCCTCCTACCTTCAGGGAGAGAGCGTGCACTTTGTTCCTGCTTCCCCAGCTTCTTTCTTGCTTGCCCAATGCTGAGGCCTGTCTATAGGTGCAATCTGTGGGGTGTTTACTTGTTCTGTTCTGCCCTCTCCTCTCTAGCAACTGCAGCCCAGGAGGACCAATGAAATGGGGTTGCAAGCCCCTCCCTTCTTGTTGGATTCCCCTACTGCACTGTCACCACCCATGGTCACCCAGTAACTTTACCTTCTGTGTTCCCCAGAGTAGTTGGAGAGTGTGTGTGTGTGTGTGTGTGTGTGTGTGTGTGTGTGTGTGTGTGTGTGTGTGTGTGTCTAGCAGGGAACCCTTTGGGAGGAGGCCTGAGTAGGGTTGGGGGGCTGAGTATTTTGTGCCCCCGAGTGTGTGAATCTGAGTGTGTGTGTGTGGTGTGTGGGGTGTGTACCCTCCCAAGCTACTGCCTCCACCATGGGCTCGCAGTCCTGAGCTCCAGCATCCCTGGTTTCCCAGTGGTTCATTGGCCTTCAGTGTGGCCCACAGAATATATGTGTGGTGGGGGGGGAGAACTAGCAGGTAGGGGATCTGGGTATTCTGTTGCCTTTTATTTGTCCCAGAGAATATGTGTATGAGGGGGCCCAATGTGCCAGAGAGAGGTGCAGGTATATCCTGTGCATGAACTGTTTTCAAGTGCAGAAAATGTGACTTGTGCCCAACCTGCCCACCAATCTAGTACAGCAACAAAACCACCATAATTTCAGAAAATCATGTAAAAGCGCAGTTTGGTGAAAGTGCAAAACTTTTACATGATTTTCTGCATGTTGGTTTCACTGCATCTGGGGAAAAGTTGGGAATAGGCCCAGGTGGTATATGCTTAAAGGTGGGTAGAGTTGAGTGCACCTTTTAGTAAGTTTGCAGAGCAGGAACTTGGGCACTGTCCATGAGCAGTCAGTGCTGTATTTTGTTGACAAAGATGTTGATGCTGTGGTTAAAACTCGGGAGGTTGGTGGTGGTGTCCAAAATGCATTTTGTAGAGTGGTGCTCAAATATTGTACTGCTGAAGTGCTGGTGACAAAAAATGTGTACACTCCTGGTCTGTACATTAAATTAATGCTGCCTCTTGTGCTTAACCTCCGTGTGTGTGTGTGTGTGTGTGTGTGTGTGTGTGTGTGCGCGTGTGTGTGTGTGTGCCAAAGAAGCTGAAATCCAGTGTTTTGGCCTGGGGTGGGGGAGAAGATCCCAAAGCAACTTTTGTCTTCTGTATACCCCTGAGCTTGTAGAGTTAGTGTGTGTATGTGTGTGCAAGTAGCTTGCTGTGTGCCACAGAGTTAATGGGGGGACTGTATGCCACAAATAAGTCTGAATAGTGCCGCTGGTGTCACAAAGCAAGCTGACCCCAAACTAATATAGGGTACATATAGGGTACACATCAAGCAACACAGCCTCTTGGATTTTATAGGAGATGGGATGGTTTGCACACACTGTCCTTTAGCAATTCCAAGGGGTTGTTTTGGTGGTATATGACCCAGAGTAAGTCAGGTGGTGTGCTCGTTTTGGGGGTGAAAGTTGGAAGTGCTGCATCTCTGAGAATGTCCAAAGGTGCTGTGTTGGTTTGTATGTGCCAAGAGCTAGTTTGGCGAGGGGTGTTTATGTTGCACACAGAATCGGTTACATATTTAGACGGTAGGCAGGTATGACTAGGCACAATTGCAGTGTGGATGTGGGGGGTTCTCCCTGCTTTCACCAGCAGAAAAACATGCCTACACATACAGTAAACTGTGGAAAAAATCACCACCTAGGTTGGTCTCAAAAGAGTAGTAAGTAGATGTGGAGAAGAGGGTTCATTAGGGATCCAGGGAGCTTTTGTTCCCCCCCCCCCAAGAGAAACAAAGAACATTTGTGTAAGAACTTATCGTAATTGTACATCTTCAAGGGAATCTCTTGCAGCAGGTTACACCTTAGGAACTGCAACCATCAGGTGTCAGGACCACATGGAAACTTTTTTGCTAGCAGTCTATTTAGGGCCACACATGGCGATGTTGTCATCACATTGATTTTCCCTATATAGCTATGCATGACTCCAGATGGACTGCTAGCAAAAATGTTTGTGCGGTCCTGGTGTCTAGTGGTTGCACTGCAGTTTCTAAGATGTGACCTACTGCAAGAGATTCTTTCAAGACCTGCTGTTACATTGAGTTCTCTAAATAAATTTGTTTCTCTTGGGGAAAATCTGGAAGTTGTACATTGCTGCTACTTTCCCATCTGGAGGATGGGAGTTGTAGAATGCTGTTGCTGTCGTACCCGGAGGATGCGATTTGTAGATTGCTGCTGCCTTCACACCTGGAGGATGGGAGTCGTAGAATGGTGCTGCCGTCACACCTGGAGGATGGGAGTTGTAGATTACTGCTGCTGTTGTACCTGGAGGATGGGAGTTGTAGACTGTTGCTGCCATCTCACCTAGTGAATGGTGGTCGCTGGATGCTACTGCCATCCCAGGAGAATGGGAGTCATAGGCTGCTGCTGCCATCGTATCTGGAGGATGGGAGTCATAGGCTGCTGCTGCCATCATACCTGGAGGATGGGAGTCGTACAATGTTGCTGCTGTCGTAGCCGGAGGATGCGATTTGTAGATTGCTGCTGCCTTCACACCTGGAGGATGGGAGTTGTAGACTGTTGCTGCCATCTCACCTAGTGAATGGTGGTCGCTGGATGCTACTGCCATCCCAGGAGAATGGGAGTCGTAGATTGCTGCTGCCTTCACACCTGGAGGATGGGAGTTGTACAATGCTGCTGCTGCCATTGTACCTGGAAGATGGGGGCTTTATGCGGTGGCTACTGCCATCATTGCCAGAGGATAAAAGTCATGGATTGCCCTATTCATGGGATCAGAGTCTCCCATTTTGTTGAGTTCTTATCAAGTAGATTAGTAGAACACACTACTAATATTTTTTTTTTTGGTTGTGATTTCAGTATTCATACTTTCTGCCTACATGATGTTTGCTGCACCACTGAATAAGACAGCCAAGCTTTGCTACACGTCAGCTAAGGAGTGAGCCCTTCAGTTTAACTCTGAAGGCCTCTATGAGGATGGAGGAAAACTTTTCTGTCCTTACTGCAACCTGGACCATACCAGAAAAGATACAGTCAAAGATCATCTGCTCAGCAAGAAACATGCTAGGCATAAGGAAAGAGCTGCTAGTGAAGGAAGACCAACAAGGCAGGTGACCCTGACCAGCAGTTTCAGAGCTGCAGCAGAATCATCCTTCATAAGAAATGAGATGGTCATGGACACAGTTAAGGCATGGGGGGCTGCAAATATCCCGTTGGAAAAGCTGGATCATCCACAGCTGAGGGAATGGATGTGCAAGTATGTGAAGGGGAGTGGAGCAGTGCCAAAAGCAGACACCCTGAGGCAACTCTATTTACCCAAGGTAAGAGAGCAAATTGATGAAGACCTTAATGCAGCTCTGACTGGGAAATCCTTGTCTGTGATATGTGACGAGAGCACGGATGCACAGTCACAGTGCATTCTTAATGTCATCTTTGTGTTGGAAGGGGGCAAGACATATCTTGGAAACAGCACAGAACTAGACTCTGTCAACCATTCCACAGTGGCTAGAGCTGTCTTGAAGACTTTACAGAGTTGTGACATTGACTTTATGAATGTAGTTTCATTTGTCAGCGACAGTGCTCATTATATGATTAAATGTTTTAATGACGCACTTCGCGGGGTTCTTGGGGACCATGTTGTGCATGTGTGTTGCTGGGCACATGTCTTGTCCCTTGTTGGGGATACATGGCTGCACCATTTCAAAAAAGTTAATTAACTGGTTTCGTTGATAAAAGATGCTTTTCAGCAATCACTAAAATGCAAATGAGAATTCATCACATTTTTTAGGCTCGGGAAGCTCCAGGAGAAATGATTGCTTTACCACTGGTTCCTGTTTTAACTAGGTGGAACACATGGTTTGCAGCTGTGGCATACCACTCAACACACCTACAATACCTGAGGGACTTTTTCAGGGCGGATTCAATTGATGCCTCCTCAATAAACAATCTACGGGCATTACTGGATGACTGGTACGATGAGCTACAAGCACAACTGGCATTTATTACAAATAATTCAGGTAACATTATTGCTGCGATAGAACTTTTGCGGTCAAAGGAGAAACCTCTTGCGATGTCCACGTATGACATGCTAATGTCAATTAAGAGCCGCTTTGAGGCTGGCACAACTACAAATGATGGCTTTGGTGAGAAGGCAGAGCTGTACCTCTCTAAACTGAGGAATAAAGTAAGGGATGAGAACATCAAACTGTTCAAAAATGCTTTCAAGGTCGGTTTGGAGAAACTGACAAAACACCTGCAGTCAAATCCATCTGTAGTTTCTCATGGCCTGTCGAATTCTAAACCCACTCAACCCACCCAAACTCAATAAGAACTTCCAACTGTACTTGCCCTATATCCCAATGTTCACGTTACACAATAAGAATGCACTGTTAAGGGACTGGGAGATCTACATATGGCAGGATGTGCGGGAACTACCAGAGATCAAATCATTTGATCTTCACTAGTACTGGATCTTTATGTCCTCACAGGTACCAACTCTGACAAAGGCAGCCCTTCAGGCCATCTGGGTCCCTGTTTCTAGTGCAGATGTGGAGCGGTCATTTTCTGCATGTGGACAAATCCTGACTGACCAACGGAGAAGCCTGACTGTGGACAATTTAAAATTATTTTCAATGCTGCTATTCAATAAGTAGACTCTCCCACCCTCTTGTGTAATTGCAGTTCTGATGCACTATTGCAGAAAAATGGTGCTCCCCTGTGCAATAAAGTTGTAGACATGCAGTTCTAGTGCAATATTGCAGAAAACAAAGTGGTGCTCCACTGTGCAATGATGAGGACGTGCAGTTCTGGTGCAGTATTGTAGGAAAAAAATGGTGCTCCACTGTGCAATAAAGTGTAGACATGCAATATATATATATGTAGTATCTCTGCATTATATGTAGCTATGGGTTAGATTCTACTGTCCTTCACATAGTATGCTTTAGTTCATGTAGTCTGGGTAGTGTATTTGTCTGGGTAGCGTATTTGTCTGGGTAGCGTAGTTGTCAACCCATGTTCAGTAGTCAATACTTGAATTGTGTTTTTTGCACATATTTAGCTATGTAAATCTTTTTAAAATAAAACACATTAATTGCAATTTAGCTTTGAGAAGTTTTTATTATACATGTCACAAAACACATTGTCAACATTAAGACAAAAACAAGATTTTGGTGTCTATTTAGTATCGCGCAGACTTCAGAATTGGTTAATCCCTGTGAGAAAATTGTTACTGTTACATGAGACCATTTATTTTCACCGGCTGCATTGATCTGAGAAGGGAATATTTTAATTATTATGCTAGTTTGGCCAATGGAGTTCCACAGTTATTAGCCTTGATAGCTGGTAGATGCACAACTTGGATAGCTAATATGACATGCAATATGAGATTAAATGTTCTTGTTTTCTGCTGATGTGACTTAAATCTGCATAAAAACATGATAAAACACTGACAGACAAATGTATTACTTAAAATGAGTAAATAATATAAAGTTTTGGATTACCAGAAAAATCCCGTAAATTGGATTCCCAAACACTGGTAAAATTCCGGAATCCAGGATGGTCAAAACAGAATTTGCTTTTTCCTAGCACCTAAAAAACAGTGGCCTTGCTTATCAGCAAAGAATCAAGCAAACTCACCATACTTTTCCTGTGAAAATGCTCTCCAAATCTGCAGACAGGCTGGATTGCACAGTCTGTCCACAGATCGAAAGAGCTGAGCTGGTCGGTTCTGTGCTGTGGCTATCTCCCTGGACGGCACTCTGCCTTCTTACGAGAGATGGTCAGTTGACATTCCCTATAATGGTCCATCAATCTAAGTTTGTTGGCATCAAGGCCCGATTTCCACCAGTGACCCTCCAACCTTCATCCCACTTGCCGCAACTCCCTCAATGTCCCATCAAACCAAGGGGACTGAGGGCGAAGGGTGAGGGGACGAACCTGGACAGGAGAAATGGAATCCAGAGCCACTGTCACAGCCCTATTATAGGCTAGCAACAGATTGTCTGGATCCACGCTTGCATTCGGTAATCCCGATAGATCCAGCACCACCATCAGACCATGAGGGATCAAACCCCTCAAAGGGCGGTAATAGACCATCTTCACAGGGGTAGGTCTATTGGGGGGGAGCTCAGAAATTGAATCTTATAGTATGATGGTCAGACCACCCGACTGGCTCCACCACCATATTGGAGGTCTCCACACCTGGTAGAAAGACCAGGTCCAATGAGTGACCACAATTATGTGTCGAAGAGGCAAACACCTGTGTGAGGTTCAACGAGTTCATGAGTCAGAGGAAGTCCTGACCAAATTGCAAGAGCTTGTCGCTGACCCAGGCATTGAAATCACCCAGAACCATCAATCTGGGGGATTCCAACACCATGTCGACAACGAAGTCCGTGACTTCCTGCAGAAATTGCTTCTCGCCCCCGGGTGAATGGTAGATGAGAAGAATCCTGTACCACAGACCTGCAACAACAGTACATTTGAAGGATCATGTCTTCCCAACTGGCAGAACTACAAGACCCAATTCCATTCTAAAACAGACGGCTACACACCCTCCCCTGAGATCGAACCTCAGGTGGTGTATCACTGAGAATCTGGCTGGAATAGCTGACTCCAGAATGGGGCCAGAATTTCCTTCAGCCAGGTCTCAGTGATGCAAGCCAGGTCCACTAAACCAACAAGATCAGCAATAATAGCTGTCTTGTTTTTAATGGCCCAGGCATTGTATAACACCACCAGACTAGGGTGAGACACAGAGGCCAGCCGAGCTACTGGCCCACTAAGCGTGGAGCCCTTGGGTATGGGTACCAGGCATGATGGACCATGCTCTGGGACCCATTTTGCCCCAGAGCATCTCCTGGTCTCCACTACCCCAATCTGGCCACTCTGCTCCCCCCCATCCCCCAGGTCTAGGGCCCCCACGCCTCCTACTCACTATCTCCAGAGCCCGGCAATGTCCATAGATGTTGCCAGGCAGTGGTGGACAGTTAAAGAGATGGAAGCCCCGGAGCTCAGAGGCAGAGTAGCACCTGACCGGGGAAGCCACCTGCCAACGCATTCCAAACACAGCAAAATAAAATAAAATAGATGAAGTAATAAAATAAATAAAATAATAACCCCCCAATATCTCAAAATCCCAATTAATAAAACTCAAATCCCACCCCAACTACCCAAATAATCAAAATTACCCCCCCAGTCCAATTTATAAATGATGGATAAAACAATATTCCACGGACAATCAATATAAGCTGTAGGCTAGCCGGGACTCTCACCCCCCAGCCAGCCAGCAATTTCTAATGTCCAATGATACAAGACTCTCACTCCAGCAATCAACCAGATTCTTAAAGTAAGCAAACAGTTTTGGAGGTCCTCTCACCACCTCCACAAAGCATAAAAGTCAGTTTCTATGTCAGACTGCAATTTCAGCGAGGGCGCTAGATCTTTCTCACAACTAGGGCAAAGGAACCAGAAATCCTCACAGTTCAAGTAAACACAGGGCCACAACAATCAGCACCAGTCTTCAACCCTCAAATAAGCCCACTAGCAACAGCAGCACAAAGCAGGGAGCCCCCTGGAACTAGGGGTTCAGGAGAGAAGACCCTATAGCCTCCGCTCCAGGAACACCCAAAGGAAAACTGGGATCCTGCCTCCCTCCAGCCATAAGTCCCCAGCATTCCTCCAGGGGGTCAATCCAACCAGTACTGCCGCCCACCAGGTTAGCTCTGTGGGTCACAGTCAGTGGTCACAGTTCAGCAGTCCACAAGTTTTCATGCAGCCAGCCAACAAAGTCCATAGCTGCAGTAAGCAGGCAGTACTCAGCCCCCCAGAGGCTCACAAACTTGGCCCTGTAACCACAGCCATCCTCCAGCAGCCAAAACACACAGGAGCCCTTCAGCCACAAAGGCTGTCTCCCTCCAGAGGGTAGCTCCAGCAGCCGCTCCTCAAACCCTGTTGAGCCAAATAGCTACCCCCTACTAGCAGCTAAAGACCCCTGGCAACAATGATAAACAGTAGCTTCCCAAGAGTTAATCCAGAATGAATTCCATCAGTACCGGACCCTCTACCACTCACAGGTCATCGAACTTCCACTGCTCCTGGCTCCTCAACAATCAGCTCCTCCACCACTCTGTAGAGTTCCTGTTCCGAAGACTGTCGGAAATCCTCCACTCCTGTCCGAATGGGAATATAATGGGCAACAGATGGATAAAATGCCGGTTATTCCCCTAATATCACTGTCCTAATTGCAGCCTATAAAAAAGTGTTTGTGGACTAAAAAGAATGACCGCAAAGAATAAAAACTAAGTGCCAGTACTGCTCAATGGCACTAAACAGGGTTCGTAATGTAGACGTCTATGACTAGGCAATTGCTGTTACAACACACGTTGATGCATGCTCTGATCCGATTACATGGCAGCAGGTTAGAACAAAAACATCCAGAATGCCAAGAACTGCCCGGGACAGATCTGGCAGGATGCCAGATACACAGTGCTCAATAACCCCTTAAAAAATACATTATAAGCCTAGTCTACCTCACTGACGACCATGGCTAGGCTAAGCTAACAAAAAGTAAAAGAAAACAAAAAAAATAAATGAGAAAAAGCAAGTTAAACAAATAAAATTACACACAATGCTGAGCTAAAAATCTGGCCAGCCCATACCAGCCACCATCTTACCTTGACTTAAGGGTCAACCAGTAACCAGAGAGGACAATTTCAGGGCCCTGACCTTCCAATTTACCCAGATCAGCATGGGACTACTGTTGGAATGCCCAGACCTCCTCTATGTAGGTCCCCAACCTTGCATCAGATGCAGTCAAGAGAGAAGTTATGGCAGCTATAGGCAACACATCAGAGGACTGGGAACCCTTTCTGTCATAGTTTCTGTCCTGTGAGAACCCTGGGCATAGCCTCTTAGTTTCTAGGTGTACCCTCTGTGGCCAGGGTCCTCTTTATTCCATATATGAAAGTCACCATATCTTCTTGCTCCAGTCTCCTTTTGCAGCTGAGCCTAAAAGCCTTTGCTTCCTGTCTCTGACATATTGATTCTGTGCAATTCTGCAGTGTTTCTTGGGGCTGGGGCTGGGAGGTGCTTGTTGTTGAGAAAGGGTCCACCACAAGAGAAGAAAGGATCACTGTGAGTACCTTGGCTTTTCAGCTGCCTTTCACTCCTGTCCCAAAGATATTCATTTTGTGCAGTTCCATTGTTTGGTGCTAATGATATGAGATTTGGTTAACATTGATGCTGTCACAAAAAAATAGTTAAATGCCCATGGGGCTGGGTGTCACAACTGCCTCCTATGGAGCTAGAAAAATGTGTTTCTGGATCTGCTCTGTTACATTTTACTGTTCTTCCAGATTATTGTTTCAATAAAATTTAACCCATGAGTAATTGAGTAGATGCAATACCTAGTTCTCCCATCAGGACCCATCCGACAATCCGACTACCACCTATCCATAAATACTCAACGGATCTGGCATCTGCAGGTACTGATCAATCTTTTGATATCAATATTGCTGGAATTCAGACTTGTGGGCACTAATTGCAGAGACTTCGATTTTTCCAAGGAACAGCTCACATTTGGGGCCTGTTGGACACTGCCTCATCACCAGCCTAAAGTTACTGTGCCCAGAACTGAGAGCTCTCAAAGGAGGGGCACTTGGGGCAGGGGTGGCCCTATCTGATACCTCGAGCATGGAGCTACAGCTGATGAACATTACGGCCATGCTTAGCAAGGTTCTGTCTGACACAGCAGAATTAAAGGAAACAACTGCCAGTACTAAAAAAGATTTAGCCCTCCTAACAACTAGAGTCACAGGAACTGAAACAGTACTCAAGCGACAAAATGGCATTCTGCATGACCATCACTGTCAGCTGAGGGACCATAACAACCAGCTGCAATATCTCCTTGCCAAAATCGATGACTTAGAGAATCATGGTAGGAGGAAAAACATAAAAATAATTGGAATCCCCAAAGGCGCAGAAGGCAAGGAATTGACCACCTTTCTGAGAAATAGCCTTCCGGAGACGCTTAATATGAACAATCAGATTCCCCCAGAGCTGGAAAGAGCTCACCACTCTCTTGCCCCTTGACCACAACAGGGTGAATGGCTGAGGCCAATCCTTTGTAAATTCTTGTGCTTCCCAGTAAAAGGACTCAACCCAAGGGCTGCTACGGACTTGAAACGTCTAGCATAGCAAGGCAATAATGTGCAAATTTACCAAGACTACTCATTTGAACTGTTGAAATGGTGGATAGCATATGGCAGTAAAACAAGCTTTATATAAAATTAACATACTGGCTTCCCTGCGCTATCTGGCGATGCTGAGAGTCCAGTTCAGAGGGGAGTTTATTACCTTTAGTAGCCCAAAGGAGGTCAAGTTGTTTCGTATCACCCCTTGTGGTCAACACCCTGACGGCAAAACACAGAAAAAAATCATTATGGCAACATTCACAGTAATTGTCCTTTTTCTGTCTTTCACCTTCCCTCAGTGTTCCACCTCATCCCCAGACTAACTCCAACCTGAAGTTGGAATCCTAAAGTCCTGGGGGTGAGGGGGGCAGAGCACAGAAAATAGCGATGGAAGAGGCGGCACAATACTTGCGTCGGTATTGTGCCATCGCTGTGGAGGAGGTCGGCATTCTCGCCAATGAGATATCTTGGTGCTTCCAAGTTGTTTATAAACGACGTGGCAGGACAGCAGGTGGAACCTCGGCAGTCGCCATTTCCTCCTTGTGGTGAAGTCCAGCAATTAATGGAGATCTCTACTACCCCCGACACTCTGATAATAAATCCTCAGCACACAGCAGAATCTCCACAGGAAGGCGTATAGTGGCAGAAGGTCCAGCAAAGCAGGCAGAAGAACAGGATGCGGCAACCCAATATGGAGCAGCCCCTGCTTAGTGGTGCCAAAACCTACAGAGGGAGATCAAGGAGCCAGCAGCAGTAGGTCCACCTATCCAATGGGAGCAGCTCATCCACCTACAGCACACCGGTGAAGATAACTAATCATTATGAGCCTCTGATGGAGCTTCTACCAATGGCTCTGCCCATGGATGACCTGCTGAATGCCGAAATCCCAACAAGCCCAAAAGAAAGGCCGGAGGACTGCACCGGCAATTGGGCCCCCATCCCTCAGGACTGGACAGACTGTGTGCAGGAGCCCTCGAATGAGCACCATTCCACTGCAACCTTGGAGCCTGAGGCCTCACAGAAGCCATGAGAATGACCTGCACACAGCTATAGTCAGGTAGTAAACTCCCCGAGTCCAAGTGTTTTAATATTTACTGTTAAAATGTGTTATTTGTTGTGGTAGGCTCTCTCCCAACCCTAAGGTAAAAGTGTGTTTTTTCTCTTCCCCCACTCAATGTTTAAAGTATGGAGGTGGGGGAGACAATCGGTTCCGAAGGAGCTGCTTTAATGTTTGCTATTTCTAGCTCTGACCCCCGCCTCAACTGCTTGGCGCCGGGGAGTGCTCTAACTCACAGTTCAGTACTTTGTTCCTTTTAGCAGTTATGCTGGGGAGATCTATGTTTACTGGGGGGGATCAGGAGTAATTTTAATGGCTCAAATGTATGATAAATGTTATGACTTTATGACTATGAGGTGTTAGTCTGAGGCAGTACTTTACTGCTGAAATAACACAACATAAACATTTCAACCCCAAATAATGAGGTTTAAAAAAAATGTTGGCACCAGTGGAACTTATTGACTCCAGTGGGGTCAATAAGTTCCACTGGTGCCGCAGATTACATTGCATTTTAGCTCTCATGCCTGGGAGGCTTCTAAAGGGAGCATTGAGTTCTACTGCTCCAGGGGAACAGCAGGAGGGAGGCCTTCTCATTGTGAGTGACAATGGGACATCAACTTCCCTCTTCCACAAGCCAGTGCTGGCAGTGGACTGGCATAATTGCATCAGAGGAGCCAGGAGAAGCATGTAAGGGGCAAAACAGTACCATGCTTGCTCTCTAAATGACAGCCAGCCACCTACTCACTATGTTATCAAGCTCAGAACTGATTCTATGGGCATCAGAAAGATTGCAAAACTAGGCGGGGGTGGGCAGGCCCCATATATGAATTTTTCAAAAAAGAGGGTGGTCCGGTCCAGCGAGATTTTCCCTCTGAATAATTTGATGCAAAATGGTGCATTTTAAAAGCACATGACATATGCTTCAAGACAAGCATAATCTACCACCTAATTTTATACATAGCCTTTATTTACTGGAACTAAAAACTAATACCCCGAGACAGTAGGCAATAAGGCAAGTAGGGATGCAGCAAATGCAGCCTTTATTTTTTCTGGAGATAATCCGCCCCTCCCTCACTAGTAACACAACTTAAGCCAGCAGTAGTGTATCTATTCCCTTCCCACCCATTACAAATGCAAGCAGTGCAGCAATGCAGCATCAGTTGGTATTACCCGTCCTCACCAGCTACACCCAGCAGCTTAGCTACGCTTCCTCACCAGTTACACAGGCTACCATATATAGTACCACCAGCTTCCACTCCCACTGAGTTATACACAGCAGCAGCAACCCCGTCCTCATTAGTAACATAGAAACATAGAAACATAGAATTTGACGGCAGATAAGGACCGCTTGGCCCACCCAGTCTGTCCATTTCCCTACCTACTGGATAAGCTGCAGATCCTAGTTAACCAGCAGCCTAATTCTTCCTAGTCCCACCCCCCCTAGAATGGCCTTATGACTGTCCCATGCATGCTTGAATTCCACCACTGATTTTGACTCCACAACCTCCTCCGGAAGGCCGTTCCATGCATCCACAACCCTCTCTGTGAAAAAATACTTCCTTAAATTACTTCTAAGCCGTCCCCCCTCTATCTTCAAATTGTGCCCTCTTGTTCTTGCACACCTCTTTTTTTGGAAGATGCTACCCTCTTGGACTTTGTTGATTCCCTTGAGGTACGTGAACGTTTCTATCCGTCCCCCCTCTCCTCCTTTCCTCGAGGCTATACATATTAAGCTCCTTTCGTCTCTCTTCATATGTCTTCTGGTGCCGACCCTGCACCATTTTAGTTGCCCTCCTCTGGACAGCTTCCATCCTGTCTATGTCTTTGTGGAGATTGGGTCTCCAGAACTGCACACAGTACTCCAGATGGGGTCTCACCAGCTGTCTGTACAGAGGGATAATAACTTCCTGTTTTCTACTGGTGATGCCTCTGCCTATGCATCCCAATATCCCCCCAGCCCTCCTTGCTGCCCTCTCACATTGCTTGCCCACCTTTAGGTCATCTGATATGACTACCCCCAGGTCCCTTTCCATTTTTGTTGCTGTTAGTATCTCACCCCCCATTGTGTACTCTTCCACTGGGTTTTTGTTTCCCAGGTGCATTACCTTGCACTTCTTAGCATTGAATCTAAGCTGCCATACATTTGACCATTCCTTTAACCTTGCCAAGTCCCTTCTCATCCTTTCCACCCCACCCTGTGCATCAACTCTGTTGCAAATCTTTGTGTCATCTGCAAAGAGACATACTTTTCCTTCCAGTCCCTCTACAATGTCACTTATAAAGACATTGACGAGGACCAGTCCTAATACTGAACCCTGCGTCGGTACCCCACTAGTAACCCTCCTTTTTTCTGAGTGGACTCCATTTACTATTACTCTCTGTGTCCTATTCTCCAGCCAATTCTTTACCCAGGTTGTCATCTTGGGACCCACTCCCAGGCTGGCTAACTTGTATATTAATCTTTTGTGTGGGACTGTGTCAAATGCCTTGCTAAAGTCTAGGTAGGCCATGTCCACAGCCCTCCTGATCTACTACTTTGGTCACCCAGTCAAAGAAATCTATCAGATTCATCTGGCATGACCTTCCCACTGTGAATCCATGCTGCCTAGGGTCCTGTGCCCCTCTGGCCTCTAGATACTCGACAGTTCTTTCCTTCAGAAGTGATTCCATCATTTTCCCTATCACTGAGGTTAAACTAACAGGTCTGTAGTTTCCTGCTTCTGCCTTGCTCCCACTTTTGTGAAGGAGAATCACATCTGCCCTCCTCCAGTCCTAGGGTACCACCCCCATCCTCCCATGATTTGTTAAAAAGGGTAATCAGTGGTGTCACTAGTTCTACCCTTAGTTCTTTTAGAATTCTGGGATGAATCCCATCAGGCCCCATTGCTTTGTCCACCTTCAGTTTTAAGAGTTCTTTCAGAACCTTTTCTTCTGTAAATGGGCTGGTATCAACTTCTGTATCCAGAGTGTTTCTACTGTTTGTTTTAGGTACCTCCCCCCTTAATTCGTAAATACTGAGCAAAAATATTTGTTTAGTATCTCTGCCTTTTACAGTCTCCCTCTTCCACCCTCCTCCCTTTATTAAGCCTCACTATCCCTCCTTGGTCTTCCTTCGCTCCTGATGTACCTATAAAAGTTTATCCCCTTCTTAACTGAGTTGGCTATCTTTTCCTTGGTTTCGGCCTTGGCTGCTCTGACTGCCTTCCAGCCTCCTTTGCTTTAACTGATACAGTTCTCTGTCCTGCTCCTTCTGCGATTCCTTGTACTTCCTGAATGCTTTCTTTCTCTTGAACCTTCACTGCCACTTCCTTTGAGAACCATAGTGGTTTCTTACATCATTTGTTTTGTTTATTTGCTTCACACAAAGGCTCGTTACCTCTGTGATGGCAGTTTTTATTATTCCCCATTGTTCTTCCACCCCTCCTTCCTGCCCATTTGCTAGTGCATTCCTTAGGCACTCACCTATTTTAGCAAAGTCAGCCCTCCTAAAGTCCAGTACTTTTGCCTTTGTATGGCTTGACTCTATTGCTGTGTTTATTGTGAACCATACTGTTCGATGGTCGCTAGTTCCCAGATGGCTACCCACTTCTACATCTGTGATCCTCTCTCTATCTCCATTTGAGAGAACCAGGTCTAAGATTGCTCCCTCTCGAGTGGGCTCCAATACTAGTTGTCTAAGGCATGCCCCCTGTAGGGCATCTAGAATAACCCCACTCTTCGAAGTGGCTGCTGCAACTGCACTCCAGTTAACATCTGGCATATTCAGATCACCCATCAGCAATATCTCCTTTTTCTGCCATTCTAAGTATACTTTCTATCATTTCTTGTCCATTTCCTCCCCTGAAAAGTCTGTGCTCTAACCCTATGTGGATTGTGGTGCCATTGCCTGTCTCCAAATTTACCCACAGTGCTTCTTCTCCTCCCTGTTTACCCTTTTGTTCTGTTGCTTTTATTCCTTCCTTATGTAAAGAGCTACTCCTCCTCCTCTTTACCCTCCCTGTCCCTCCTGTAGATAGTGTATCCTGGTATGTTTACGTCCCAGTCATGGTTTTGTGTGTACCATGTTTCTGTGACTGCCACGATATCCAGATGTTCCTCCTCCATCAAGGCCACTAATTCAGGAAGCTTGTTACCCAGACTACGGGCATTGGTACTCATTGCTCTCCATTTTTGGATGGCTTTACCTTCTGTTGCACCATCCCCCACTGACCTTTCTACCTCGATCTTTTTCTCGTTTAGTACCCTGTTTTGTAGGGAGAGGCTGGGATTTTCCTGCTGCTTATCAGTGCCTCCCCTTTTGACTAGTTTAAAAGCTTGCCAATGAAGCATTTAAACTGATTGCTCTAAAGACTTGTTCCCTTCCTGGACAAATGCATACCATCCTGCCAGAATGGGCTGGTGTCCCTCCAGTATTACCAGTTACGCACACCAGCGGCTCGGTCGGTCTCCATTCCCTTTCTTCTCATTAGCTCCTTAGTGCCAAGGTGTTTGAGGCTTGCAAGGTAAGGTGAGTGAGTGACCAGGTCAATCAACAAGCAATGAGCCTGACTCCGTCTCCCACCCGACGCGATCAGAAGACCAAGACTCACTCTCTCTCGAGGTGGCTGTAAGAAAAACAGTGATATTCACTTTCGCCCTAACAGCTGAGCCGATCCCATTCCCAAGTGAGCAGCAGGCGGGGAAAAAAAATACAAGTGATTGGCGGAGCAAAGACACACATGGACAAAACTGTCCAATTGTTCTGCCAGATGCCGAAACTGCAGCTGCTGCCTTGAGAGTACCACCGGTGCCAGCATGTTGGATTATTTGTGGACCCCCGGTGCTGAGAAATGGTGGACCAGACATGGACGGGCGTACAATAAGTATGCATAGTTACACCACTGGTGGTGGGTCTATCTAAACCTTACCACTTGTGGATTATCCAGGTTTTGGTTGAGGCAAAACGTGTGATCTTGCGTAAATGGAGGACAACTGAGGTGCCCACAGTTAAAGAATGGCTTATGGCAGTAGAGAATTTGGCTAACTTGACACGAATAACTTGCTATAGTAGGGGTAACAAAGGCAAATACGAAAAGGTATGGTCCCCCTATTTAAGGTTTATTACAAAACACAGTAAGTCACTACTCTGTCAGCATATGAAGGATAAGCTAAGGCCCCCATGCTACTTTTCAAGGTTATGGCTTGATATATATGTCTCAAATATATGCTATCTCTTTAGATACCATGAGATCCCCACTGTGAAAAGCCATGTAGTCCCCAACCTTACATATTAGGTGAAGAAGGTTTCCCCCTTCCGTGTACCACTATGGCATGGCTTAGGATTAGCCTGCACCAATGACATGTGTTACTGGATATGACTCATAAGGGTAAGTTCAGCATTCTTCTTTTTCATTGTCTAAATACATTGCCTGTTGCTTTATGGCTCCACATATGTTATGCTGACTCAGAATAGATTATGACACAGAGCTTACCAAATACATGAATATGTGTTACTGGATACCATTGTATGTATAAAACTAAATACTGTTCAATAAAAAAGAATAACTGTGAAAAAAAAATACTCCAAAAAACACTAAAAGGAACAAAAACACTTTAAAAAAATATGTTTGGTCTGGTGGCGCTGAGGGTTGAGGCGCTGGATGCCACACCTCACGCTACACGGTGACCCGGGTACGAGAACGGACTCAGGGTTGTCGGGAGCCAGCAATGGGGTGGAGGATTGAGCATTCCTATGGATGCTCTCCTCCAGGGGTGGGTAACTGGGGGAGTCCTGTGCACCTGAAGTTCCTGGGGGCCAGTGGAAGCACCGGCTCACAGGGGCAATGGCGTCTCTCTCTGAGAGCCGGGGAAGGGAGGACGCTCTGGGCACTTGGCAACAGTGTGCCTGGACTTCCGTCCTTTGTGCCAGCATCCTCGGGGGTTCAAGGAGGGGAAAATGGGAAAAAATCATACAACCCCGGCCCCCAAGCACAATGAAACTGGGGTGGGGTGGCCTTTAATAGCCCAGGCGGACGGAGTAGGAGGGGGTACGAAGCCCCCTCTGAAAACCATGGGAGCCGGGCAAGTGCAAAAAAAAAAAAATATGTTAAAGAGCAGCTCTGCACTTAAGCATGTACTTTTATAAATAAGATGTTTCAGCTGTTACGATTTAATAGAGAATACATTTTTTTCATTTTCAGTGTTTTTTTTACAATTTACAGCATATCATGGTAGTCCATCTAAAAAGTCTGTATAGAAAACTTTTAAAAACAGTTGCCTCTTCCCTGTTTACTTCATAGTGCCTTTGTTTATGACATCATAGTGCTCACCAGGACAACAGACTGTGATGTCACAAACAGCAAGTGTGTGGTTAGCAGGGAAGAGTCAGATATATTTTGGAAGATTCAGTGAAATAACTGCTGCATTATCTACAATAATGAGTTGACCAACAGCAGGGCAAAGTAAAAAAAAATAACAAAGAACTAAAAAACAATAAAGATACAACTTAGTTGATGTAAATCTAGTGTTTATAAGCTTTGTAGTATAATAGAGAGTTGCTCTTTAAAGATTTATTTGTTCTCCCCCAAGTCAGTCACCTGAACTACCCCGACAGGTGTATTACTCAACAGTTCAAAAAAATTATGTTACTGATCTGTATATATTACTGATCTGTACATAGCCTAACAGATCAGTTAAAGTGTTTTTTTATACTTTTGGGTGGCTCTTAAGATAAGTAAAATACTTCAAATACTATGTACCTTATGTAAAAGTCCCCCATCAAGGGCAGTTAAGACACAAAATTACCTTTTTTAAATTTTTTTCTGTCCGACAGCATCCTAATGGCTGCCTCATGTACTGCAACTCCAAGATGCAGTCAATGATCTCAGACCGAAAGAAGGGCCCACAGCTGAGCTTATGCTTCTACTGGCGGTCACTACCTCCCTGAGCCCCCCTCCCTTCCCCTGTCACTTGTTTGCTGAATCCTTAAGATGTGGCAGTAATGAGTGTTAGAGTTTGGATGCCCCAATCACCATCACCAGGCCCATTGTGGGTGAAGACAGACTCCTTCCCAAACACTGCAGCACACAGTTCTTCCTGTGAAAGTGCACACATTAACAGAAGAGGGACCACTTCCAGTTGGCAGCTCAGCAGCACTTCCATGATCATATGGTATTTTTCTTTTGTAAGTATTTTAAAACTGGAATAAATTGTACTGGCAGCAACAGAATGTAGGACACATTTAAACAGCATTAGAAGACATGAAACTGTGAAGAATTTAGGAAAAGCTATAAAGGTATTTGATGTGTATAGCAGGATCACCAAGTCTACAAACCACCTACCCACAGGAAGTGCCTCTAGTCTACTAAACATTGTTGGGATATTTTTGAAGTGGCTGGTTACTGCAGCAAACACTGAAAAGTAAACTGAAGCTATGTGGGAGGAGAAGGTTTAAGAGGGATGTGAGAAAGTTTTATTTTAATGGAAAGGGTGATGAAACTGTGAAACACTCTGCCAGGAGAAGTGGTGAGCACCAAGACCATAAATGGTTTCAGACATGGCTGGGACAGTGTGAAGGGTTTAGTGGTTACTCAGGTCTCTAACATCAGGGGTGGATAGGGAGGAATAGAACCCCATAAGGACAATTGGTCCCGGGGCAGATAGGGAACTACGGACAGACTAGATGGACCCTTGGTCTTTTTCTGCCATCATTATCTGTGTTTCTACGTATCTATGAGACTGCACCCAGGATGTCAGGGGAAGGGGATAAAGTAGGGATGGAAGAAGAAGGGAGAGTGGGGGAGGGAGAGAGGAGGAAGGAGTAGGAGGTGGCAGGCATGGGCCAGTGGCTGCGGGATGAAGGTGAGGGTAAAGAGAGGGAGGAGGGATAAGGTTATGAGCAGAATAGTTGAAAAAACAGGAGTGATAGTTACTAAGACCAAGTTAAGGACACAAATTAGCAGACGGACTGGCAGGAACAAAATTCACTACAAGGGGGTATAGGCCTCACCCAAAAATGGAGAAAGTTGAAACACATTAAGTGGGAAGTAGGCCTCGCCCAGATAGGGAAGAGGGCAGCTACAATACAGGGGGATGAAGGCCCCACCTAGATAGGAAGGAAGCCAGTAACAATGCAAGGAGATGAAGGCCTCACCCAGCTGGGGAGGAAGCCAAATCAAATAAAGGGGGATATAGTCTTCACCCAGACAGAGAGGAAGCAGTTACAATACAGGGGGATGAAGGCCTCACCCAGATCAGGACAAATAGCAGGTGACACAAAAAGAATTTGGGAACACAAGGTTGTGTGAAAAGTTTAAAATAATCAAGGCATTTCACAGTCAAATAAAGGCAGAGAGCAATGACATGTCTACATTAGGTACTATGCAAAACAAGGTTCATTCAGGCTGGGTGGATGCGAAAAGACACTTCCCGAGGCAGGGGAAGGAACACATTGAATGGTCAGTGTGGTTGGCTGTCAGTTGACACCACAGCTGACGTCTAGAGTGTGAAGCCCTTATGCTCCAGGAATTACACAGAGAACTGTTAGTTGCCCCCTCTCACCCTGAACCTCATTTGTTTTCTGGTAAACTGCTTGGTGCCAGTGGTACTCCCTCCCTCACCCAATGGTAAGTGCCTTAACTGTAATTCCCTGATGATAGTGGTACCCCCTCCCTGGCCCAATCATAAGTAACATAACTGCAATTCCCTGGTGCTAGTGGTATCCCCTCCCTCACCCGCACCCAATCTTAGTGACATAACTGTCATTCCCTGATGCTAGAGGTAATCCCCTTCCTCACCCAATTCTCATTTTCTTGATAGAATAACTCCCTGCGGTCCCCTGGTCCTCCCCCCCCCCAGTAACCTCCAGTCCCCTCAACCTCAGTTCCAAGCACCCGTAGATAGCAGCCAGCACTTATCTGCCACTCACTCCCCTGGCTTGCTGCTTTCTTCCCTGCACACATCCTCTATCAATATACAATGCTATATATAGATACAGGACTTGTGGCTGAAAAGAAACAAAAGTATGCATATAGCAGTACTACACATGCATGCAGTGTGAGTTCATTTTCACAGAGTCTACCACTATTACCAATAACTTTGGCAAACACCAAGCTTTTGTCACCAAACTTGTGTGACAGCTTTTGGACCATCTCTGACCATAACTGATGCCACATACTGTACCTCCCATTCAAAATTTGTATTTAGGTGGCAAGTGCTAAAAATCCATTTTTAGCTGTGAGTTACATGTCACCACCCATGTCATTGTTAGGGAGTAGGGTCTGAATGTTGTCACACCCAAGTTTGGTGAAAAAAGCCTGGTGTTTGCCAAAGTTATGGATATTATTAGTAGATTTTGGGAGGATACTGAACTAAAAATGCAACTTGTAAATATCACAATCGATATATCGATCAGGGGTGGGGAACCACTGGACTACCAGGGATCAGTGCAGTAAATGTGGTACAGTGATCTGGTGGGTGGGGGCTGGATGCTATCTATGAAGCAACTGTCCATTCTTGGCCTGTAATGAGGCTATAATGAGATGCATATGACTTCATAGTGCCTTCCCTTGCCTGTGCTATGGGGTCATTTGCATAATAAGGTTGAATATGGCAGATTGCTCTACAAGACCAATCACCATTTGTGAGTGCTAACAGCTCATTTGACTTGGCATCCCTATAGCTCCTTATTAGCCAAATACCTCTTATAACCAGTAACCGGCTGTGGTTGGAAGGAGCAAACAGGTTAGTGCATGCCTACTTGGGCTGGTATATTAGTACATGCTCTTAGCACTTGCAATATGCTTCAAACATGTGCCAATATTCAGTACCTGTAGTTTGCTCTAGGTAGTAATTTGCTCCTGAAGCAAACTTTCAATGAGGGTTTTGAATATCCTGGTCCTGATTTCCTATTTCAGGCATACAACAGTGGAAAAACATGTACTAAACAGGCCATTTTTTTCCATTAGGTTTGTTTACCTTTGGAGCATTGGAGATGGCAGAATCCAGTAGATTTTTTAATAAACTACTTTAAAAGTGGTTGTTCTGCACTACAGGAGCAAAGCCAGGGCAGCCCTATGCAACATATGTGGAGACAGTAAACAGACATTCCCCTTTAAAAGGGGTCATGATGAGCAGAAAGCAGTCCCTTTCTGATACTACAGGGCTTGCAATGTATCGTGGGATGCAGTCAAGTCTTGCTGTGCAGTCTCACTACACGCACAAATAAGGCACTCAAGAGAACAGGATCTTGTTTATTTTCTTCATTCTAATGTCAATCCTCCTTTCTGAGAAAACCTCCAGAATGCAAAACATGGCATAGAGTCAATTTGGAACTGAAACGTCTTAAGGTCAACTAGAGCTCAGGAGGCTACTTCTTGTAGTCCATCAAATATTGTACTTAGCATGCCAAACTGGGGTCTCTTTAATTGGCTTCTTTTAGAGATACTTCTTATTTTAGTTGCAGTAAAATATGCTAAAATGATACCTTAATAAAAATATAATGTTTACAGTAACCAGCCACAAATATGCATTTCCATAGTTTTTCTTTTGTCACCTTGGGGTTTGTGCCTCCTTCACTGGCACTTCAGTCATATATTTTTTAGCATTAATATATTCTGACACAATTAGATTCACCACCAGTGTATTTTTATTTCTCTCAGAGGTTTCTAAAACAGCTTTTGTTACTAAACACATAATTAATGACTGGTCATTAAAGATGGCCATCAATAGCAAATTTTAAACATCTCTTCCCCTGAAGTTACTTTTTGATTTTACATACTGGATTCATATTGTGGAAGGGTTAGGAGGGTAATAGCACACATACCTGATGGTAAGCAGCACAGCACTACACCAACATGTTTAATTTATTTCTAGTGGGAGTGACCAGAGTGCAGGGACTTTTAAAAACTTCAAATCCCCATATCTCAGTTGAGGAAGGAAATGCAATGAAAAGACACATGGATATATTAATGTTTTTGCCAAAAATACATTACTAATAAACTACAGTGCATGATGAAATTTGAGTCGGCTAACAAATATAGTACTGCTGTTGTACGTTTGGCTGCCTCTCTTCCCAACCCTAATCAATCACACTCCATCTGGGGATAGTCCCACGGTATAGTTTAATCGATATGCAGATGTATGTTCGCATGCCTGGGACAGCGTAGCCACTTGGTCTCCCACTGATACTGTGCAAAGCCTAACAGGAGCCTTTTGCACATGCAGCACATTCTCTGAGAGAGCAGGCCCACCTCAGAGCCTGCTGCTGCGACACAGTGCCATCATCCCCATACAGGGACAGGCTGCCATCACCAACACTTCCCCTGCTTCCACTACCTGGTTATCAGCCTCCAAAGTTTACTCATGAACCCAAGTTGTCTCTGTTGTAATGCAGCATGCTACCATTGGGCCAGTGGCTGACCACTTCTATAGCTTTTCTGAATAATCATACAGTAGTAGCCAGTGTCTTGTTATCAATAAGCTTCTTTTGCAATGTGCAAATATAAGCCCCCTTCCTGGTCTAGGGATGTCTGGTGATGTTACCCGGCTCTCAGGGAGGGGTGCAAAGCACAGACATGTATATTTTCAAACACCATGGGTCTCAAAGTGGAGGACTAACTAAATGCTGTGCTGCAGCCAGATCTTTATTATATAAGGCCTTCTATTTCAATTTGGCCTCCTCCAGATGACTCTCCTTCCCCAGACCCAGATGCAGGAAGTTTCAGAGTAGCTACCCTAGTCTTAGGATATAATCTTACTCTGCAGTGTTACTTGTTATCTGCAGGCAATAGTTAATTCACTCTCTAAATTTTTAAGCCAGACACACATATTATACAGTGGAGCCTTCTAGGATGAAACAGTGTCACAGTAGCTGGGTGCATCAATGCTTTTTACTACCCTATGGTCATCAAACATTACAATCAGTGCCTGCAGCACCTCCTCACACTTACAATAGATAATATTCTTCTTTGGCTCTAAATCCTGGAAACCATTCAGGTTCATTCAAGTTCAAAAAGAGCTCTAAACTCTGCCACCTGGAAGTCATTTGCTCAGAGAGCCTCTATCCCACAGTAGTAATTTGTTCAAGGGACTTAACCTCAGTTCCATTCTGTGTGGACTTCTAATTCACAACAGAGCCTCTCTCTCTCTCCTGTTGCACCCTGAGCCTTCTACAAGGTATGAGCCCTGGACTGGTCTCTGCTGAGTCCCTGGGGAGCCTACCTGTCCAGGAACCCTCAGGAACCCACCACCTAAATTGGCTGGTCCTCTTTATTTACAGTATAACCCTAAACAACCCCCCCCCCCGGAGCAGTAATAATTAACCATTTGCTGTCTAGTCTGCTGTACAAGCTATATACAATCCCAGAGAATTCATAGTGTCCTTCTCCCCCTAATGGAAGGAGGAGGGTGCTGCACCCTCCCCTGCCCAGAATGATTGCTGTCCTCAACAATTGAGGGAGTGTAATAAATTGTAATGCCTTTTTTATGTTCATTTGCAAAGCATGTGAAATTACTGGTATCAGTGTACTATGAAAGGGCATTTTAGGGCATGCACCTCCTCCACCTATCCCTGCTTCAAAATATCAACTCGCCTCCCTAATTCCACCACATTCTGTCTGTTCCCTCCTTTTCTGTTCAAAGTCCTTTCACTATGACAAAGCTGGAAAATGCAAGCTGCAAGATTCTTGTGTAACTCCTAATTATGACTGTTTGAAACCTTACCCCTGCTTTACATTCCACACATACTGTATATGCTACTGTTTACTTCTTTCATATATGGTGCAGTTAATGCTTTGTTCTAAAGCAATGTCAGAGATGTTTCCCAACCTGTATCATTTGCACACACATGGTGCAGTGCTTGTAACTCACATAATTAATGTACTCTCATATGTGGTAAAAAGGAAGTAAAGCATGGTCTTCTTTGAAGTTGTCTCCCTCCATTGAGCCACATTATGGAACTGTAAGCTGTTGGTGTCAAGATCACCCAGAAAATGTTGTTAGCTGGGAACACCCATGTCAACATGTATCATAGCTACCTATATAACATGGGCAGCCCCATCATGCCTCAGTTCTTTCTCCACCATCAATGGCTCATTGGTCCACTGCTGCTGAAGAACGCCATTGAACTTTTCAAGTATCGCTAATGTTATTTTAAATTATAACTAACCTTGTTTATGCTACTGACAAAAGACAAGTAACTACTGTTCCATTCCTCTCACTGCAGTAATGTGAAAATCTGCAAGACCAGGCCTTCAGCATTTGTCAGGGCTTTAACCAGGCCACTTGGAGACATTGCAATAAAGCCTTGTAAGTTTACTTAAAACTCAAGGCAATGGAGGACAAACAGCATGCTTCACAGACAGCTTCGCTGTCATCACCCAGTCCTTCTCTCCACATCAGCCTACCGTTCTCTGCAGTTGACGGTGCTGGCAGCTGATTCTACAAAGAAAAAGGAAAAGTCTGCTAAATCAGCAGGCAAACACCACCATGCAGACAAGAACAAGCAGAGCACAGGGAAAAAGATGCCTCTGCTGAAAGGTCCCACTCTCCTATAAAAAGAAATAAATCCTTGGAAAAAGACAGATCCTAGGCTAAAGCTTCCAGTTCTGCTGCCCCCAACCATCTCTCAGATGCCAATGTCGGGGTCTGGCACAGGCTGTAGGATTCTCAGCCAATTCTTCCATTGGGCACTTTCCTGCCAATGGTTCCATCGTTGGTGACCCCATCATGGTCAATGAGTATACAGATGCTATTTCAGACAATGTCAGCACTATTCCAAAAGCTTCATTCCTGTCTCTGCCATTGATGCTAACCCCATCTCTGCCATTGGGACATTGACCTTGACAATGATGTAGGAGTTCCCTCTGCTACTCACAGTACCTAGCAGGCAGCATCCTCCATCGAATGTTCCTTCAAAACATTCTCCTCCTGTCATTGACCCAATTCCTATGGCCATCGATAACAAAGAGGAGCTGCAATATAACCCTGAATACATGGAGGAGAATTTTGAAGAGTAGGATGAAGGTCTGACCCTTTCTAACATGGTGGGCTCCAGTACCACTCTATCCTCATGTAGTGAAGATGGAGTACACCACACACACATTGGTCCCTCCTGAGGATGCCTTTTCCCAGTCTTTCCTCTGGCAGATACAGTCTAAATGGGGATTTGCTGCCTATGAGGAAGATTCCTTTAAGAGAAATTGTTATGAGTTGTTAGAGGTGTCTGCTTCACCCACTATGATTATTCCTCCTATCCACATGGCTTTGGAGGATGTCACACTACCTGCTTGGCACAGGAACTGTGCTTTACCAGTGGTGCCATGTAAGGTGGATAAACAGTATCCTGCGCCTTCTCATAAGACCTTTTATTCCTCTCAACCAAGAAGGATTCTGTGGTTATCATGACTGCTCATAATAGGTCAAAGGCTCCTAAACATATGAGTTCTCACCCCCCTTTATAAGGAATCACGGAGCTCAATGTAATGGGTAAAAGGACATAAGCTTCAGCATCCCTTGGGCTCAAAATTGCCAACTACCAGGTTTACCTGATCAAATATCAGAATAGCCTGTGAAAGTCTATGACTACCATGGCCAAAAAACTGCCTGATGACCCAGAGAAAAACTGAAGTGCAGCAGACCATTGCACATGACTTGGAGGTGGTTAAGCTCCTATAAAGGTCTGCTTATGATGCCTTGGCTACAGATGCCTGTGCTGTTGCTTCTGGCATTTGCCTGCACCACCACTCATGGTTAAGGGCTGCTGGCTTTGCCGCTGATGTCCAACAATTTATCCTTAATGATCCCTTTAAAGGTGAGCAGCTTTATGGCATTTACTGTATATTGAGTCTGCCTTGCAGTACCTCCAGTCATTTAAAAGGACCCTGTGGTCCCTCCATAGTCTGAATCCTAAGCCCCAGGGTAGGGGCCAGGGTTCTTTTTGCAGACCTTATGCCTACCCTGGTAGGGGCTACTCCCAGGTACTCAGCCATGGCTCTCAGCAGCTCCAGGCCTTCCACAGGCCAGTTTATCTCTTGGTGTCCATGTCAGACTCTCCAAAGGTGCAGGTACTGGCGGTGCCCCTGCCTCTGTCACCTTCTGACTCCCCCCACTTCCTTCAGCAGCAGCAGATCAGTGCATCCAGGTGGGGCTACATCTCATTCTTCCTTCCAAAGTGGAGGGAGATCCCAACAGATGTTTAGATGCTGCAGGTGGTTCAGCAGGGACACCTCCTAGAACTCCTCTCTGTCCATCCAGTGCACCCTTCCTTGCCAAACAACTACCCTCTTGCCCTCCCAGTGGAGGATGTCCAAACCCTCCTCAGTAAAAGGGCCATAAAGCCAGTCTGGGTTCCAGAAATGAACACTGATTATTATTCCAGGTACATCCTCCACCTCTCTCTAAGGCCCTTGAACGCTTGGTGGCGGACCAACTTTCAGACTACCTGGAAAAGCACAACATCCTATGCACTCAGCAGCATGGATTTAGGAAAGGGCACAGCACATCGACTGCCCTACTTGAATTCTCAGGAGCAATCCACAATGCCATGGACAAAGGAAACCTAACTGGAGCAGTCTACATTGACTTAACCAAGGCATTTGATACAGTTCACCATGGCCTACTTATCAAACAACTTCTATCCCTAGGGCTCTCGCAGGGTCCTGGTGACTGGGTAAAAAATTACCTTGCTCAGCGCTCTCAATCTGTAAAAGTAGCTGGAGTGCTCTCAGACTCAAAACCGGTTCGCTCAGGAGTTCCCAGGATCCATCCTGGCCCTCCTTTTCAGCCTTTTCCTAAACTCCCTCCCCAAATCCTGCCCTGAACAATTAATCCTCTATGCCGATGATGCCGTGATTCTTGCCACTCATAAAGATCCGAACCTCTTACGCCTCAACCTTCAGCATGCTTTTTCCAAAGTTGAGATGTGGTTCCTTGAACATAAGCTGGTTCTAAACCACAAAAAAACTAAATCCATGCTCTTCTCTAACCCGCAAAACAAGAAACGGCAAGTCCCACTCACCATTAATACATACCTGGGAAATACCCTTGAACAAGTGCCAATTTTCAAATATCTTGGAATCAACTTTGATCAAGGCCTAACCTTTGCAACTCACATTGATAGTACAGCAAAAACTATTAATCAGTGAATTGGGATTCTGTATCAGAACCGACAGCTTCTTACCCATTCTTCACTGAGGATTGCCATCCAATCTTCTATCATCTCAGTCGTTGACTATGGCTTAGTTATATACGGATCTGCCACTACTATAGCACTTAGTCATATTACAACATCCCTAAATAAGGCCTGTCAGATGCTCACTGGTGCACATTGACGTACCCACACATGTGAATTCTATGCTGACTCAGGTTGGTTGCAACTCTCAAACCGGATAAAGTACCTTACCTGCCTGATGGCGAAAAAATCCACTCTGGGCCTCACTCCACCCTGTATCCAAGACCTGTTATGCCCGGCGCTAGCACCGTTTACCAGAAGATCAGAACACCAGCCTCTCAAGTCCCCCGATGCGGACTTCTCAGGGACAAAGATCATTTGCCTATCGTGCCCCAGCTGGCTAAATGCCCTCAGCACTCATATTACTGCCTCCACCTCTCTAGGTATTTTCAAATCAAAGCTTTTCTCTCACCTTGCCACCTCAGCTCCTGTGACTGCCCTGATTAAACCTCCTATTTTCTCACTACCCACCCTGTTCCGTTATTTGACAAAGACATGTTTGGAAACCTTTTCTCCTGCTATTGTCTGCTCCCACACCTTTCACTTAACCTCTCTGTTCTGGACTTTTCCCTATTTGTTTCTCCTAATCTGGCATGACCTGTTTCTTGTAATAATAATGTGATTATTGATATCTCATGTCCTTTTGCACAAGTGATTTGATATGTATTTGTATATGTTTTCTTGCTCTTGACACAACACAAATTGTTGTGTTATCTATGTAACCTTTTGTACTGTACCTAATTGACATGGAACCTTTGTAAAAGAGCCTCTGGCTCAAAGGTAGTAATTCCTAGAACAATAAACTAAACTAAACTAAACTTCCTGGTACCAAAATGGACCGGGGATTTACAGTCCATACTGGACCTCTGTGGCCTCAACCTATTTGTAGAATACAAGCAGTTCTGAATGATCTCTCTCTACAGTCCCTCCTCCCTATGCTCCTGTAAGTGGATTGGATGTGTGCCCTGGATGTGAAGGATGCTTACCTCCATTTCAAGATCCACAAGTCCCACTGACAATATCTGCAGTTTGTGCTCCAAGGCTCACACTATCAACTTTGTGTCTTGGTCTCTGGTTTATCATCTGCACTGCATGTCATTTCCAAATGCTTTGGATCAGCTGCAACCACCCTCAGAGGAGAGGGCCTCTATGTCTTCCCATACAGCAATGATTGGCTTCTGAAAGCCCTGTAAAGGGAGGTTATTGTTTACACCCTATTCTGCCACAGGCAGCTATTCAAACTATCGGGAATTCTGGTGAGCATGCCGAAATCCATTCTTAGTCCATGCCAGCATCTCCAATATATAGGAGTGGTTTTGGACACAGAAATGGGTTAAGCTTTTCTTCCCTTAGACCATGTTATGGTGCTGGTTACCCAGGATAAGCTAGTCTCTTCCCACGACATTGTCTTGGCCTGATGCCTCTTATGAATAATTGGTCTAATGGCTGCTGCCATTCTGATTGCCCCACTAGTGTGTCTGCACATGAGGATTCTGCAATGGTTCCTCCATGCTCAGTGGACTCAGCATTCCCAATGAGCTAGAGTGTCTCATAGAAGTGACCCCTTCACTCCACCTCTCCCTGTTCTGGTGATTGGACCACTCTATCCTTGAGATGGAATGGCCATTTCTCTGTCTGTCTCCTCTACTAGTGATGACAATGGATGTCTTGAGTTCCTGATGGGGTGCCCATTGGGGCCCCTTCCTGATCCAGGGCCAATGGTCCCCTTGTATACAATTCTGCACTGCAACACTCTGGAGATGAGGGCTATTCTGCTTGGCCTACAGGCCTTTGCCTCCCTCCTACCAGGTCATCAGCTATTGATCCATACAGACGCTAATGTACTACATAAGCTGCCATGGCAGTGTCCACTCATATGCTCTCTGCAGAGAGGGGATGAGTGTCTGGTACTGGGCCATGGAAAACGACAGGCTCCTATTGACCATTCTCCTGCTTGGTACCTTCAATGCCCTTGTGCATCACCTTAGCAAGTTCCAGGTGCTTTGCCTTAATGGGAGCTCTTGGACTCCATTGAGGATGACCTCTTCGTAAAGTAGAGTTGCCCAAGCAGACCTGTTTGTGTTTTCATATAATGCAAAACTGCCACTTTTCTGCTCTCTCACTCCAGGAGCTGGAGTTTTTTGGTGAGGTGCACTGTCACTCTCCTGGAAACAGTGGTTCATGTATGCTTTTCTCTGTTCCCTCTAATACAGAGGGTTCTGGTAGGGATGCAGTGAATTTAAATTTTGTCAGTGAAGTGCCGGTGAAGTGGCCAAATTCACCTGGTGGAGTAATTCATGAAATTTTCCTGCATAAGGCGGAATTTGGCCTAGGCAAAATTTCACCTTACGCAGCAAAATTTCGCCTTCCGCAAGTGAAATTTTGCCTTCTGCGGGTGAAATTCCACCTTCTGCGGGTGAAATTTTGGCACTTAAGGTGGAATTTCACAGTGGAAGGCAAAATTTTGCCACGGAAGGTGAAATTTCTCCATTCCGCCAGGTGAAATTTTGCCACTCCGCCAGGCGAAATTTTGCATTTCGCTCCGCGAAATGGGTGGAATTTTGCGGATTACTCCATGAAGTGAATATCCCTCACTTCACCCACCACTAGGTTCTGGTCAATTTGAGGGCTGAGTTGGCCACCCTGATTCTGGTAGCTCTGTACTGACCCAGACAGATCTGTTTTCCTCTGCTTCAGCAACTAGCACTGGAACCCACTGTCTCACTCTCTATGAGCAGGACTTCTGTAACAGGAGTGAGGTGCTCAGGTGCATCCATATCTTTGATCTGTGCACCTTCATGTCTGCCTCCTGAGAACATAAAGCTCTACCAATTAGGGGGTTTCCCCAGGGATTGTAGCTGTTTTGTTGGTGGCATGGAAGCTGTCTCGCAGACACACCTACTTGCAGAAATGGAAACATTTTTTGATTTGGCATGTTACCAGTCAACTGGACTCTGTGTCCAGTCAGCCTGGTTATGAACTACCTCCTGTCCATTATGGATGCAGGCCTCAGGTATTCCTCTGTTAAAGTCCACCTCGCTGCAGTGTCGGTTTTTCATACCCTCACTGACAGCAACATGGCTGCCCAGCTTAAGGTTCCTCACAGGTTCCTCAGAGGTGTTCTACCCCGGTCCATGATCTGGTTATGGTGTGAGATTTTTATTAAGTTTCAGATACCCTTACTGCACCTCCCTTCAAGACTACTACTACTTGTTAGTTGATCTTCCTCTTGTGGAAGACATTGTTCCTAGTGGCTATGAAGTTTGCCAGATGTAGATGGGGCTGGCAGTATAGCCTAGAGGTTAGAGTAACGAGCTGTGAATGGGCTTGGTACATCCAGCAAACGTGGGTTTGATTCCCACAACCTCCACTTGCAAGTTGCTTAACTTCCCCAGTGCTCCCAGATCGCCCCTGAAAACAGGCAGTTGTGCCCAGTAGGCCTTACCTGATTACCAAAGACTAAAATAAAAAATGAATAAAATATTTCTGAATTAGACTCTGGTTGATGAGCCTCCTTTTCTTATTTTCCACAAAGGATTGGATTTCCACGTGTACAAATCCTTTATTTCTACCAAAGGTCATTTCTGAGCAAACACTAAATAAGGCTATTGACCTTCTGGTTTACTTTTTGACTCCCACAGGTAGTGGGAAATGTCCTTTGTACATGGTTGACATCCATCAGATGCTGCACTGGCACCTTGATCATACTCAGAATGGTAGAAAATCCTCTCAACTCTTTGTAACTTTCACCCCCCAGGATGGTGGCTTTCCTATTTTTAAGCAGAGCCTTTCCAAATTGTTGGCCTTCTGTATTTCTTTCTGTTACTAGAAGCATGGTATGTGGCTTCCTGGCTCTGTCCATGTTTATGCCACCCATGGGGTGGTTACTTCTGTGGCTTCCACCCATGGGGTGATAACTTTTGTGGCTTGATTTTGCCACTGACACCTGGAGCAATGTGCATAATTTCACTAAGCATTACTGTCTGGACATCATCTCTCGCAGACATGCCAGATTTAGCCTTACTGTCCTGTAAGGCATCCTTACTCACGGTCCTTAGATCCTTTCTTCCTCCTTCAGTGCTTTGGTACTGCTTGAGAATCAGTCCATGATGTGGTTCAATGGATGGAGATATCCTTGATGAAGATAGAAGAGTTACTTGCCGTAACAGTAGGTCTTCAAGAGAATCTCCACCATTAAGCCACAACACTCCCTCCCTCCTTTCACCCTATTCAGGTGCCACCTGGTTATCCTTCCTGCTCTTGCATGCTGATTCTCATACCTAAATTTTGTATATTTACCCAGGTTTCTATATCTTGTTTTGTGTGCCTGGTTTGGTCCTGGTTGCTTTGGACCCTATCGGTCCGACTGTCCTCTGAGTTTTTCTCCTGTGGGGAAGTGAGCCATGATGGGGCCAGCCTTGATAGGTGACCATGGTGCATGTTGATGTGAATGGGCTTAGCTAGTAAAATTTTCCAGATGGTCCTGACAATAACAGCTTACAGTTCTATGATGTGGCTCAATGGACGAGATTCTTTCGAAGATCTACAGTTATGGTAAGTAACTATTCTTTCTACAATGTTCCTACACTCATTGATCACTTTAGGTAAGGAGCTGCGTTATTGTGCTAACTTGTGTTTTTATCACTAAAATTAAAGCATTTTGGTCATTACAACATTAATAAACAAAGCTAAGCAGATATAGAATGAAGCCCACCAGGATGCAACTCAATTCTGTAGAGGAGTTGCCGCAAGCAACAAGGCAATTTCAGTGGGAGTTAATCCTTTTTGTTGTGCAGGGATCTGTGACACTACAATTCATTCTGGCAAGCACCATTGTACATAGAAGTAAGTTTAATAAGTTTGGGCCCTCTGCACAATGGGTGCGCAGGTACTTGAAAAAAGGGTGAACCCTGCCCTGTCGCTGCACACCTGTGGACAGGTGTGCCCATACTGGCATTTACTAACACCAGCCACTTGTCCACGGCTCTGCCCCCAGTGCACAGAACTCTGCAGAACAGCCGGGGGAGGAGTCAAGGTCCTGGGCGGGCATCCAATGGGGTGCCCCGTCCGAGACCCAAAGTGGTTCCCTCATGTAGCAGGGCACGGGTCCGGTAGTGCATACCTACAGCAGGCAACCGGACTTGCACAACCAGTGGTGGGCTATGTAACACCCTCCCAGCACCGCCACCACCATCACCTCACCAGCATGGACACTGCCTGCAGAACGTACCCACCGAGCAATACCACAGTGAACGGCAATCACAGTTGCCATGTTACCTGCCTTCCTACAGTGATCTGGAACATGCTCCCCTGTATTTATTTATTTATTTATTGAAATGTTTCAGCAGGAAGGCACACTGAACAACATGCTGCTCATCTCACGTTGCGACCTGGGAGGAGGGGTTACATAGGGTTGTGAAGGATGATCAGATACAATAGTATGTGGGTAGTAAAAACAATATGATATTGTAAGATTGTGCAACAGTTGGAACACAAGATATTGTACAAGAAACAGTAGTGGAACATTGAGTAAATTACAATACATGTCCAAAATCATACAAAAGAACATATAAACATACAAGACAGTAATAATGCGATTGAACCATTTATAGTGCATGAGTGTACCAGGAGCAGGCTCAAGGTAGTTTGCAAGTGCTGTTGGAGTAAAAAGGATGGGGTTAGGCTGTGCACACTGGTGACCCAGAAGGGCAAGTGGAGAAGACAGGAGGAGAGGAAAGAACTGAATATGAGGAAAAGGGTAGCCATTTCCTGATTTCCCCCTTCAGGATGTTGAGAACCCTGCCGGGGGTCATGGTAGGAAGGCAGAAACTGGGGATAGGTATTAAGGTGGGTTAAAGCAGGAACAGCTGAGGGAAAGGTAATTGTGTAGGTCAGAGGTAAGGGAGTAGTTCTAGGAGGAGTGTCATATTTCTGGTGGGAGGGAATTCCAGATTTTAGGGAAACGATGGGTGAAACCAGCCTGACCGATGAGGGTGAAGCGGTGAGGGACCGTCAAGGTGCAGGTGCCATTTGATCTGAAAGAGTAGGTGGGAGGTGGAGGTGGAGTGGAGAGAGAGGAGCCCCCTGAACCAGAATTTGGAGGTTAGTTTGGCACAGTGAGAGATGCGTCTGTGAGATAGTGGAAGGAAGGATAGAGAGCGATAGAGTTCACAGTGGTGGGAGCGGGAAGGGGAGTCGATAGGAAAGAGGCAGAAGGAGTTAAAGAGAGTGTCCAGCTTGGTCAGGGAAGATTTGGGAGCAGCACCCGTTTCATGGGACACCTGCCATTCTCATGTCAGCTGTGTTTTCGAGGAGATGAAGGCTGGATGCCAATATGGGGCCACCCAGAGAGTCATGACCGACATTCTGCACCAACACATCACTGCCATGCTGGGCTACTATGGTATTATGATCAATGCCTGCTAGCATACATGGCCACTGGACTGTTTGCGGGACCTGGTACACCCCAACCGGTCCTGGGAGGGTCCCTGTCCAGCATTCCGGATTATTGGATATGTACCACCCACATGCCAGTCAGTGCCGGGCACCCGTCCAACCGGCAGTCCCAGCCCCCCTCACTACCCAGTGGGCCGTGGCAGCATGGGGAGGTGTGGCTATGTTCTGCCGCACCTGGTGGGAGGCATCTGTGGGGGCACACATAGGGTTACACCTGGTCCCTACTGGAGTACCCGGCACCACCTTCTGCACCCATGTGACCAGCACTACGTGGGTTTGTGAATACTGCATAGTGCTGGCACGTCCCAGGAGCACCCCCGGCGTGGTGTGGTCTGCAGACATGGGGGATCAGGTGCATTGGGTCCACGTGCTGCCCATTTGTGCATTCCACGTGGGGAGCGCAATGGGTGCGGGGAGGCTACGCATCCAAGTTAAGTGCATAGGGTCTTCATGCATAAGGTCCACAGCTTGTAAAGCATGTGAATACATTGGTCTCAGTCTGAACTGTGAGAAACCTTTTGGGGTGAGTCCCTTTTTCACATAGCATGACTCCTAAATACTGAATCTCCTTCCTAATGCCACCCCCTCTCTGTCAGTCTCTTCCTTTTGAAGACCTTACCCAATCACAGGCCTGGAAAACACAAAGTAGAGTTTTCTCATGCAATTTCCTATTGGAAGTTCTGTACAAATCCTTGTCCTTGCATTTAGTTCTGCTTCTGTGCCACTGCTCAGTGCTTTCAACACTGGGCTGAGGTGAACACACAGAATGGCATTCTTTGCTAGTTTACATGTGTGCTCAGCAGCATTTCCTCCTTACACGCCTCCTTGATCTCTGCAATTCCACCCCCCATGAGATACACAATCCACACTTCCCCAGTTGCTCTCTATCCCTCCATGATCTCTGACACCTCTCCACAACATGCAGCCAAAATCTGTATTCACTTACTGCTCTATAGCAATTGCTCTCTCCTCCACACCACAATATATGGCCCCATCCCAAATGCCATGCTTCCCCGTAATTCTCATGACCTGCTCTTCCCCACTTGCTCTCTCCACTCCCATTCCATGATCTTTGATCTCCACAATGTTCCCACATGCTCACTAAGTCACATTACTTGCTGTTTGCCACTTGATCTGTATCCCTCACCTCACTAATCTCTGCCCCCAAATTGCTGACATTCTCTGTGGATGTTAGCCACTCTGTGGTACCTACTCTCTCCCACCCAACCACCCACCCTCAAATGTCTCACCACTCCCGGTACTTCACATTACCTGATGTGTGCCATTTGTTCACTATTCCTTCCTCACTGATCTCCCATCCCAGCATACCTCTATTTTCCATATAAATGGTACACTCTCTGACTTTATCCCTGTTCTACCCCATCTATAACCCTCCTTATGTGGCACCATTACAATATACATTTGCTGCTTTGTGCCACTTGCTGTCTCCCCACCTCACCAATCTCTTCCCCCCCCTTAGCATACCCTCCTTCCTCATCATTCATATTACTTGCTCTGTAGCATTTGCTCTGTCCCCGCCTCGATATCTGCCCCTAAATTGTCTCCATTCACCATAATTAAGATTAGCTGCTCCATCCCATTTGCTCTATATCCATCCCCTCCCCAATCACTACCCCACCCCCACAACATGGCAACCTTTTTCCTATACATTAGCCACTCTGTGGCACATGCTGTTTCTCCCCTTCCCTGATCTTTACCCCCCAAAAAAATATTGCCATTCACTGCCATTCACAGTAGCAGCTCAGCAGCACTTGCTCTCTATTTCTCCCCTCTCTGATATCTGCGCCCCCCACAGCAAAATACAAAATGCCGGCATTTTCTCTACACATTAGTATCTCCCTGCAGCACTTACTCTCTCCCACCATTTGCTCTCTGTTCCTCCCTACCTTGACCCCCAACATACTGCCATTTTCCATGCACACACACTCTCTGGCTATATCCTGTTCTACCCCATCTCTGACCCCCAACAAGCTGCCATTTTCAGTATGCATTTCCCTCTCTGTGGCCCTTGCTCTCTCCCCCTTTCCCAATCTATGCCCCCCTCCAAAAATGCCATTCACTCTCGTTCGCATTAGCTGCTCTTTGGCACATGCTGCCTATTCTTCCCATGTGCGATATCTGCCCCCTTCCCAACATGCTGGCATTGTCCCTGCACATTAGCTGCTCTTCAGCATTTGCTTACCCCTCACTGATCTCTGCCCCTCAATATGCTGACATTCACCATCATTCCCATTAGTCGCTCTGTGGCAGTTCCTCTGCATTCCTCCCCTTCCCAATCTCTGCCCACCATCATGCCCGCATTCTCCTTATACATTAGCCGCTCTGCGGAACTTACTCTTTCCTCCCCAGTCTCTTCCCCTTGTGAAACCTGATGCCATTCATTCTCATTCACATGAGTAGCTCTGCCACACTTGGTCTGTATCCTTCCCCTTCCCACTTTCTTCCCTCCCAACATGCTGTCATTGTCCCTACACATTAGCTGTTTTCAGCACTTGCAGTCTCCCTCCCCAATGTCTTCCCCACCAGTATGCTGACATTCACTGTAATTCCCAGTAGCCACTCTGTGGCACTTGTTTTCTATTCCTCCTCTCCCTAATCTCTGCCTCCCATACATGCCCATATTCCCCCCATACATTAGCCACTCTATGGCAGTTCCTCTCTCCCCTCATTCCCAATCTCCAGCACGTTCTCACTCTCACCCTCCCTGATCATTGTGCCCCATTGAAAATCTTCAGCCTCTGAAAGCTGTAATACCATCGTTCTGACATCAGAAGGTCATAATACCATCGATCTGACATTAGAATGATTGTGTTGCAAACATTATAATTATTGTTTAGCTTGTGCCCCATCACCACCACAAAACAGCATTTCTTTTCAGTGTAACAGGCGATGTGCTGACAATAGACGTGGCGAGCCCACTGTCAAAAGATACAAGTGATGTCAAAGTTCTGGGACTATAATAAAGATTATTTTATTCCTCCCATTTTGCCCCGTCCTACCTCAATAAAATTGCTTCGGTATTTTATACCTGTTTACCAGGTCATTGTTTCCCATTGCAGGCTGCAGTGTGGTGGTGGCAGAGAACACAAATGAGATTGTCCATTGTCTTTCTTTCATTTCTTCTGTTACAGGCTAGATTGGGGTGGTGCAAGGAGTGAGTGATTTTTTCCCCACTGTGTGTGTGTGTGTGTGTGTGTGTGTGTGTGCGTGTGTGCATGCGTGTGTGTGTGTGTTTGTGTACGTATGTGTGTGCGAGAATCTAAACTCACAACTGCAGTTGTCAGGAGTCCTTTTTTTCTTGTATGGCTGTAGGCTGCTTTTTTCTCGGCTGAAGGGTGGTGGGGTGGTGAAAACAGGAGTGGGGGAGGAGGTAAACAGGACAGGTAAACAGTTAAATAGACTGCCATGTATTACAAAAACCAAAATATGGCAGTCTGTCTGTTACAGTTGCTGTAACTTCATCTTGGGATTCCAGTGACATCATAAACCTTTCGAGCTTCGCTCTCAAGATGTGTGATGTCACTGTAATCCCTCAGTGATGTTACAACAACATAACAGATAGATTACCGTTCCATTTACAGAAGCCAAAATTCCCAATCACAGCACTCAGGTAAAAAAATGCAGTCAGTCAAAAAATGTTGGTGCAAATGCAGTGCAGGTTTACTTGAAAATGTAGAGCTGCACAAGCATTACCTCAGTGCTTCTGCAGTTACGCTTTCATCAAAGGGTGTGCCAATGGAGCAGACAAACCCATTTAAATACACAGATGGCTCTAACATTATCAAAAAGTAAGAAAGTGCAAAAAAGTGCAACATACAAACTAAATATAATACAAAGTACACATTACAACATACAAAAAGTTCTATGTATATGTATTCAAGTTCAGTTTCATCACTTTTCAAGCTCAGCAGTCCTTACTTAAATGTAAATTTTCTCTGAGAAAGATTTATTTTATTTTACAATGTACAATGTGCATAAAGCACAGAAAGCTAAGCAAGGGAAATAAGCAAAGGGGCAAAGAGGAGAGGCCAGAGGGAATGGGTTTTCTTTTCCCACCGTTTTTTTCTTTTCCCCCTCTCTTCCCTCCTCCTCCTATCCCTCCTTCTTCTCTACTCCCTTTGTTCCCCCTCCCCCTTCCACCCTTTTTTCTTTAACCCACTCCCTCTGGCTTCTTCTCTTTGCCCCTTTGCTTATTTCCCTTGCTCAGCTTTCTGTGCTTTATGCTGTGAATATGATGAAGATAACATAACGGTAGTTAGCTCCAGCTTGAAAATTGTACATTGTAAAATAAAATAAATCTATCTAGGAAAAAATGTATACCTAAGTAAGGACTGTTGAGCTTGAAAAGTGATGAGATTGAACTTGAATACATGTACATAGTACTTTTGGTATGTTGTTATCTGTACTTTGTATTACATTTATTTTGTATGTTGTTATCTGTACTTTGTATTATACATATTTTGTATGTTGCACTTTTTTGCACTTTGTCACTTTTTGATGTCAGAGTCATCTGTGTATTTAAATGGGCTTGTCTGCTGCATTGTCACACCCCCTAATGAAGGTGTAACTGCCGAAGCACTGGGGTAATGCTTGTAATGCTCTACATTTTCAAATAAACCTGTACTGAATTTGCACCTAAATGTTTTGATTGACTGCATTTTTTACCTGGGTGCTGTGATTTGGAACTTTGGTCTTTGTTAGGGTTTGCAACCCTCTCGCAGCACCTGTTTCTTTTTGTGGTGGCGTGGCTATCTTCTGGATTCGCTCATTTACAGAAGCTAAACTAATCTTGCTCACTACTCTGCCTGATCCCTTCCTCTATAAATTTCAATAAAGAAAAAATCAATAAGAGGTGCATGTATTTCATATTCTGTTTCTTTACACCACATCTCTCAGCTAATCCCAATCCCCTCCTCCCTTTATCATTATCATCCCTAGTGCTTCTTTGTAACAAAGTTTGTCTTGAACTTGCTAAAAGTAGTCCAGAACAAATTTGCAACACAACACCAGTATGCAGCTTCCTAAACTTTGCATTATTTCAATGATTCTGTCTCCCAATACAACTAATTTCATTCTTGCCATGTTTGTCATTGAATGTAAACACCCGCCTGAGTTCTCTGAAAAGTTTCCAAACATCAAGCTAATTTTTCTACCCCCGAACACCACCAGCCTGATCCAGCTGATGGACATGGGATGATTAAAAATGTCTAGGGGCACTATTGCTCCTTGTTTTCCACACATGTTATAGGTCTCATCGATAGTGATTCCACAGCCTTAGCAAATGAAATCACCAAAAAAGTAATGCTTCTAGATTTGATTTTAATGTTAACTAAGGCATGGGCTTCTGTCAAACAGATTACACCCGTGAACTGCTTCAGCAAAGCTGGATTCTATCAGGGGGCTGATGTAACTGGCCTGACCAATAGAAGTAAGGATGCAATCTCTGTCGACCCCCTGAAAGATGTGGAGTGCCCTGCCGATATGTCCCGCTCTGAATTTGAGGCTTTTGTGGATGTAGACAGGAGTGAAGACACAGATGGCGAGCTGACTGTTCCTGACATATGTTCATCATTGTCAGAACACAACAGGGAAAAGTCAGCCGCAGACAAAGCTAATGATGATCTGGAGCCGCTATATGTGAGAAACACAGAAGCGAGAGAACACGCTGCCACGCTGAGAAACTGGTGTGTTCGAACAAATAAGTTAGAACACCTTGAAAGTGTGTTTGAGCTAGAGGGATTCATTTTAAAACAAATCGTGTCTGCCTGCAAACAGACAAGGATCACAGACTTTTTTGGTGCCAAAATGAGGGATGCTGCCGAAGATGAGAAGTGATACAGTACTGTAACAGATAAGTGGAAAAGTTCAGTTCAGTGTTTTAAATAAGATTAAATAAAGACTGAAAAACAAACCAACCAAACACAACTTATCAAAAAAGGCTGTAATCACAACTACGGTAGTACTGTACTGGTATACAGCACAGAACTGCTCATTTATGTTTGTACATTTGTTCATTTGTTCATGTGTCAGCGCCAAATGAATAGTGAAAAAAGACCACTTCTGATAAATGGGACAGCCTCTTAAAGAGGACGAATTGTGATCCATGGAGGTGTCCCCTTTAAGCGGCTTCTACTGTAATACCATTGCATTCCACTCATAGGGTACACTATGATTATTTCAAAAATAATGATTATAATTGTAATATGGTCATTGAAATACATCATTCTGCTTTTTTAACTATCTTTTTCACCACCATATACACAGTATTCTCACTACACTCTTGATTGTACAAACACTGCTGGCATGCTAACAAATTGCATTTTTACTTTTTTTAATTTCTTCATCATACATATGCTCCAAAAACATATGCAGTGCATATTCATGAGAATTCACATTAGCCACTGCTCGCCACTTAATCTCTATCCTTCTTCTTACTGATCTGTTTCCCCTCAAATCACTACCATTTTCATATAACTTACCTGCTCTGTGGTACTGCCTCTCTCCTTCTCCTCCATCTCTCAGACCCCAGCATACTGCCATTCTCTGTATACACCGCATGCTCTCCACCCCCCCGATTCCTCTGCAATCTGCTGCTCTTTCCATATTTTACAGTACCTGCTCTATGCCACTTCTTCTTTCCCCGTAGAATCTCTGCCCCCTCTTCTACCGCTTTCAAAATTACTTCACATTACTCTATGTGCTCCACTTCCTCCCTCTCTTCCCCTCTCTCTCTCTCTCTCTCTCTGCCTGCAGTTTTAAAATGCCACTAGTATCATTATACATTAACCGTGTTCACAGTGCTGCTTTATGCCATATTGCTGTTATTGACATCAGATGACAATTCAGTGTCTGCACAACTTCATGTAGTATATGTATTAGGGATGGGATGAATAGTGATTTTTACTCTTTGATCGAATATCAAATACTAGCTAACATTATTCTGTGAAAAATAAACATGAATAGTGAATGAACACACATAAGACAGGACATATGGAGTTTTCGTTTTACATATTTTAAAATCATTTTAAATTCATTGCTTTATCTTTTATTTATTTTGCTTATTAAAAAAGTATTGAGAGAACATTTCTTGGCAGGTGGCTCTACAATGTCAGGCTTTCTTAACTCTGATTTCACTTCAGTTTCACTGTTTGCTTTTTTCAACATATTTTGCACTGCAGTACTCTGTGTGGTGGCTTTTGCATCACAACATTTGGCATCTGAACTGAATGGGTGCAATACGAACCATAGGTCCATCACACAGGATTACAGCATACCCCTGCTCACACTCAACATTGTTAAGTTGTGTGGATATTGAGTCTATTTCAACTTTCATTGTTTTTATCCCCTTGTCACTCACATCTGTGCTTCGGTACATTTCCAAAGCCCTCACAGATGGGAACACCACATAAATGGTGGAGAGCTAATTTCTTTTGTCAGCTGCTAAATCAGTTCCAATATATTAACAACTATCTCAGCAAGGCTCCATTGGCTAGGTGTGAGAGATGTGACATTTGACTCCTCTGCTCAGTAAACACTTAAAGCTGTGTTTTGTTCTTTTAGATGCTCTACCATATAAAAAGTAGAGTGCCATCTAGTTACTATATCTTGAACTAGCTGTGCATTAGGCAGACCAAGTTCTGTCTGCATGCTGTGATGTTTTGATACTGCAGATGCCGAGTGTTTAAAATGTTCAACAAGATTCCTTCTGTTTGTTATATGGTGAGCAACAGAATGCTGGTTTAGCAATGCATCATGGAAGCACAACTGAAGAGTATGAAATACACAACCTAAGCTATAAATGCCATAGTCACTGCAGGCTTTTTAAAAGTTTGCCCCATTATCACGAATTACTGTCCAACATGGCATCTGTCTTTATTTATCTCCCAGTACTCAAATATTTTCAGCGTGGTGTTTGAGACTGCTGTTCCTGTATGCTTTCCCTGAAAGCCTTCACAATGCAAAACTGCTGCCTTTCTGTGAAACTGATTATCAAGCCAGTGTGCTGTTAAACCTAACAAGCATTTGTCAATGCTGAATGTTTGCTTGCTGGCGTTGGCATTGGTAGTGTAGGAGCTACAGAGCTGTATAATAGGAATGGCAGTGAAGTATTGAACTGAAGCCAACCCCACCACCACCCTGCAGAGACTGGCAGGCATTGGGGTGTGTCTTTGGGTTGTCAGGCATATGACCGCCATTTCACCACCCCTACCCTGCAGACACCGACAAGTGTCACGGTGTGCCTTGAGTCTTTGACATTGCGCGCACTCCCATTCCATCGAAAATACGGTGAGATGGGTGCAGTATAGGAGAATGGGGTGAACTTTGGGGCCGAAGAGTCCAAGGCACATCTCGATGCCGCTCACTGGCTGCAGGGTTTGGAATGGTATGAGCATTACAGGCGAGAATCCCAAGTCACACCCCTGATGCCTGTCATTCTCTACAGGGTGGGGCATTACGGTCGGAAACCCTAACGCCTCAGGCATTCATTGGTATTTTCACTCCAAATTTTCAACATGGTTTTTTTGTGACCCCCACCTCATGAACAGTGGCAATATCAGTTTGTTAGCTGAAAGCTGCTTTTGCACAGCAACTATGGCATTTAGCACCACAGGTGCAAAAACACATTCTGAACAGGATGTGAAAAATGACAGCTGTACTGTTCATGGGGAGGTGTAAAAAATGGCAATGTTGAAAATCTGCAGTGAAAATATTAAAAAAACTGGTGAAGTCACGAGCGTGCGTAGAAACTGTGCAACACACACCCGTAATGTAATTAGTTTGTGGATTTTTTACAGCAGATTGTCAACACAGGCATTTTGGGACCTCTGATCACGAACACTGCCACGGTGATTTTCTTTATCTGTCCCGAACAATGATTTCCCACAGCGACCACGCATTTCTGCGCAGAAAGTGTGAAAACACATTTCGGCCATGTTGTGAAAAATGACAACTGTACTGTTTATAAGGAAGTGTGGAAAAATGCCACTGTAGAAAATCTGGACTGAAAATATTACAAATTCATGAACTTACTTAGGGTGTGTGGAAACTGTGCAATGCTCACTTGTAACACAGTCATTTTATGGACTTTTGTCACCAAATTTTCAACATAGCAATTTTAAGACCTCTGCTCATGAACAGTGTCACTGTGATTTTCTTAATCTGTCCCAAACATTGCTTTCACACCGACTGCACCATTGTCGCTAAATGTCTTGGAAACACATTTTGGGTGAGATGTGAAAAATGGCAGCTGTACTGCTCATAAGGAAGTGTAATAAAATGACAAGGTTGAAAATCTGTGTGCAAATATTAAAATTCACAAACTTAAGAAGGCAGCGAGGAACTGCGCAATATGCTCTCCTAAAACAGTCATTTTGGAATTTTTCACCAATTAGCATAGCCATTTTAAGACATCTGCTCATGAACAGTGTCACTGTGATTTTCTTAATCTGTCCCAAACATTGATTGTGCACACTGACTGCGCCATTGTGCGCTACATGCAGTGAAACACATTTTGGGCGAGATGTGAAAAATGACAGCTGTACTGCTCATAAGGAGGTGTAGTAAAATGGCAATGTTGAAAATTCAGAGTGCAAATATTAAAAATTTGCCAACTTACAAGCGTGTGTAGGAACTGCGCAATGCACGCTCATAAAACAGTCATTTTTAGGAATTTTTTCACTGAATTTGCAACATAGGCTTTTTGAGAGCCCACCTTATGAACACTGGCACTGTTGTTTCGCTAATTGGTCCAAATGGTGATTTCGCACAGTGACTGCGAAATCACCCTTCGGGCCCAATTAACGCCATGACAATTCCAGAATTCATGAGGAGGGGTCCCAAAAACCCGATGTTGAAAATTTGGTGCCAAAATTCCAAAAAATGCCTGAGATATGCATTAAAGTTGAACAAACCCTATTTATTGCATTATACAGCTTACTGGCATTTCCTCAGTTCGTGGTCGGCTTTGAAGAGTGCAGATGTGTTCCTGGTCCACCGAAGATTGTCGCGCCGAGCTCTGGAGGTAAGTATGGGGTGAGAGTGTGTGTGGGGAGGTAGGGTGTGCCGAAGGTGGGTTCAGGTGGGCAGGGAGACCGCTGAGGGAACTTTTTTTGTTTACAGTTTTTTTTTTTAGGAAGACGACTTGGGACATTTGCCATGCTGGGGTGGGCTCCCAGCATGGCAGCTGGAAGGCTGTTTGGGGGGCCTGGAGCCGACGGGGGATTGGGCACCCCCATTGGCCATAACAATTTTTGCCATGCTGGGGTGGGCTCCCAGCGTGGCACCGGGAAAGATTTTTTTTGGGCAGGGGCTTGGAGCCAACAGGGGATTGGGCAGCCCTGTCAGCCATGCAGTGTGTGCGTGGGGGGGGAAGTGCATGAGCACGCAATATGCATGCGTGCATGTGGAGGAGGGGGAGCACTGCTCACTGAAGCGGAGCTCTCCCTTTCAACTGTACGGCGCTGCATTTTCAGCTGCTGTCATAGACAGCTGCATCATTCATTAGAGAACTGCGGCAGCGCCTGCAAACACACTGCCTGAATTGGAAGACGGGTGCCACACCTCCGAAAACTCGGATGATGGCACTATGTTTCTTGCACATGCATGCAAGCAAACATAAAAATGACTGTGTGTGTTCTCTTGTGTCCACATATCAGCAGTGAATGACACAGTTAATGTGTTCCTGAGTACTAACACTGTTTTCTGGTGCACATGTTCATGCATATCAAGTACAGCAGTTTGTGAAAGGTACTTGCATGATGGCAGTTTGTACCATGGCTCCAGTGTTTTCAGAAGTCAAATAAAGCCTGCATCCTCAACCTCAGAAAAGGGCTGCATGCCCATGGCAATCATTTCAGCAACAGCATAATGGATTTTGGTAACCTCAGGGGTATCACACATCCAGGGCCTTCATTTAGTAGTGCAGTCCTCTTGGCTTGGCTGTTTTGTCTTGCTGCTGGCATCTGCCCAAGTTTTCTCCTTCTTTTGCTTTGTAACTCGCTGTTTGGTCCTGTTAAACACTTCTGCATGCTTGAACTGCACTTAGTTCATCAGAGCAATAGTCATGTAACCCGATGTCTGGCTTTCATGAGAGATACAGTTTTTGTGCACCACGCACTCCACCGTAGCACTATTTTCTTCACAAACTTTAAAGACTACCACACCTGGCTCCTTTTTTCCTCACTTATCTTGCATTGCCATGCCATGCCATGCCAAACCCATGTTCCTGGAAGCACACTGAGCCCTTCTTGTTCTCCTGTTGGCAAATAAATGAGCATGCACTGAGGTCGCCACATGCAGCAAAGGCAGGTGGTGCAGGGTGGGGGGCGCAGGTTACTTGGTATTCATATTCATTTTTGAAGATGGTATTTGACCAAATACAAAGAGTGCTGAATGCCCACTATTCACATCTAAAGCAAATATGAATCGAATATTCACCCCATCCCCGATATGCATACTTCTTTGTAATCATGTGTCCCTGCATTTAATTTGCTGATGCATGGGTTCCTAATTTATGTAATATCTTCAACATTGCTTGCCTGTGGTACTTCTTCTGCTTGTGTTTAAGAAAATGAATTAACTGCAAAAACAATATATTAGTTTCTTTCAGCATTTGCTTTTGACCTCCTATCTACCCGATCTCTGACCTCTACATCTTCTCATTCTTGATGTATCTTTGCAGTTCTGTGCCATTTGCTTTCTCTCCCCCTTCCGTATATCTCTGCTCTTCCAAAACCCTGCCATTCTTCATCATTCACTTTACCTGCTGTCCCTTATTTCCTTTCTATCCCTCCCCTCCCAATTCCCCCCGCCCCACATTCTGGCATTGTCCCTACATTTACTTCCCCAAACAGATGGAATACACTGCAGTACACCTAAATGTAAGAAATACATATGACCAAAAACAATTCAAGCTATACACTGTTATCTTGCAAAATAAAATATGACACTAGATCAAGGCAATACTTGTAATTGATTGTGCAATTTTCATTCATTACACATTCATGTTAATTAAAATGTTTATATATTTTCACATTTATAAGGTTAATGTAATCCTTTTGCTCTTTACATAGGTATATAAGCATTCTTTGTTTTATCTGTACCAATCGCCACATTTTCATTTTTAGCCCTGCCTGCCTTGTTTGAGTCTGCTACTGACATAAAATGAGAAGTAATGTTCAATATGGCAGCATGAGGGACATCAGGAGTTCATATACTGTACAATATTATGATCAATTAAAAATAACATACTCTACTGTTTTAGACTGTTAGTGCAGCTTCTTGTTCATAGTGTGACTGCAATTGTTAAGACCCCTGCTCTCGAGAGCTCAGTGTCTCATGAGGACCAGAAATTGGTGTAAAGAAACTGACAAAAAGTGTTTTAATCTAGGTCCATTAAATAAATACAGCACCAGATCCATTTTATATTATATTGAATATGAATTCCTGCACAGAGCTTCACCGTGATCAGGGCATTAAATGTTACATTGTTGTCAGGAAAAAGACCGGTCAGCATGGGCAGTCTTGTGCTACCATGGTTAATGTCACTGATTGTTTCACTTTTTGAACTCATATTTTCAGTGTATTCATTTTTATACTCCACCTCATGATCATAGTAGGTTTAATTTTCAAATCACCCTTCAAAACCTGTTTTTGTATTCCACAAAATCACATTTCCAGTGGCATTTGATAAATTACACCTGTTGGTAGGAAGTGCCCAATGGAAAGCATGGGAGTAGCATTGGTGAGTAGACTGTGCTGCACAGCTGAGAAGGAACTCGTGGCTTTCCACAATTCTGATCTTCCTGAACCTCTTGTGCTGCAGTTGAAAACACATTATTCCCTACTGTTCTACTGGTTTGATTCTGGTGCCGGAGTTGGGGCAGCTGGGGCATCCCTACGGAGGGCCGGTATAACATATAATTAGAATACAGAACTCATATGTTATACATTTGTATATTTGTATTTTGGTATTTATTGCAATTTTTTTTATTTCCAAAGTGTTAATTTTATTTGTAAAAAGGTGCCTCATAGTATTTTAAGTATTTTTAGCAACTAAGTACTTTCTGCATATTGAGCATTTTTGTGTATCTAAATATATCTAAGGGAATCATGCAGCTGCGTGCTGCACAGCTGAGGAGGAATTGTGAGAGCAAGATTAGTGTAACACTAGCTTCTTGCTAGAAGCAGGTATGCCACCATTACCTGAGAGGCAGTAAATTTGCTGAATGCTGAACCTGGCAGGGAAGAGTCTGCTGTAGTGGTTTTCCATGACTCTGATATTCCTGGCCATCTTGTGTTGCACTTGAAAACATATTCTTCCCTACTGTTCTACTGGCTTGATTCTGGTGCTGGAGTCGGGGCAGTGGGCCAGTTCACACCAGAGCCAGGCCAGCTGGGACATCCCTGCAGAAGGCCAGTTGCAGTAAAGGAAGGCTATGGCTAGAATTTGCACTCACTGAAGAGACAGTGCTTGTTTTATGATTCTATCTGGCTTGTTGGACCTGTGTTGGATCAATTTTAAATCAACAAAGTTTTGTACTGTATTCATTTTTGGAATAGTTTTAACCTCAAGCATGTATGCCTTCTTAATCACACAATGTATAACATATAACTAGTATACAGAACTCATATTTTATACATTCATATATTTCCATTTTTGTATTTATTACAATTCTTTTTTATTTCCGAAGTATTCATTTTATTTGTAAAAAAGGTGCCCCATAGTATTTTAAGTATTTTAAGCAATTAAGAACTTTCTGCATATTAAGCATTTTTGTGTATCTAAGTATATCTAAGTGTCTCCACTTGAACAGATAGCAAAATCCACAGATATCAAATCTAGTAATTATTAATTAATTAAATTCAGGTGGAGTGCTGGATAGTTAACTGGGTCCCCTTAAAGAGTGCACATAAGTTATCATTAGAGAGTTAAGTCCTTTTATTTATCCACTTAAAGTCAGGTGCTGCGTATAAGGCAGTTAGTCAATTGGAGTAAGCCAATTGAAAATCAATCCCCATTAATATTGGGTCTGATCTGGTTGATTAATCCAGCTGCATGGAGCAGTTTATATCATTTGAACTCTAACTGCAGAGACAGATGGTACTTCTTCTTAGCGCTGTTTCAGCTTTTGTGCTAGAGCTTTCTGAAGTTAAAACCACAAAATTAGTCATGATTGTGCTAGTATCCAGTATGGTGGATAGACCACTTTGAGCATTGTGAACAAAGAGCTCTGACAACACCAGGCAAAAAAATACTTCAGACTGTTGGTGCAAACATTCTGCACAGTGATTTTTAACTATGCCCACTTAATTGTACTGTACAAATCCACATTGAGGATCTGTGGTGAGAAGCAATGGGGAGTGAGCAGATCTGCAGGGGAGAATATTATGCACAAAACTCTAGCACTATAAAAACAATAAGTTGGACTTACAAATTAGCAATGTTATAATCATAGGCATAGACACCAACAAGGGACTTGTAATAACCCTGTATGACATCATGGCATATATTGTTTTTAATATCATAATTTAGAAACATTTAAGAAACCCTTTTTTTTTTATTTAATGATGGTATCTGGAGCTTTTGTTACTTAATTACAGTGGCAAGAATGGCTCTGAGTTTGTATAGACTGTCAAGATCTGAGACCGGAATCACCTGTCAAGGAGTACTGGTGCTGGTGTTTGGGACTATCTTTTCTGTCTCAGTTTGATGGAATTTCAGAAAGAAGCCTAATCAAAACTCCTAGGATGAGACTGGACTGGACTGGAGAGAGGTTGTAAAGAACTTTAAAGAAATTTTAAGTTTATGTGAGAAAGAAGAAAAGGAGGTAGAAAAGAAAAACAGTGCAGATTACAGACCTAAGAAACTTTTAAGTCATTAAGATCCTATGGTTAAATACTGAAGACTGGGTGGATGGAATCTTTCATCTGTTTCCTTCTACATATTTGTATCTATTTATACCAGCATTTACAAACTTGGTATACAGGGTCATATTTATGCACATTTGCTTCTCAGTTTTATAATATTAACCTAGCCATAATTTAACTATTTTAAAGTATATTTCTAAGTTCATCTAGGTGCATTGTACCAAGTATACTAAATATCCTCATCACCAGTATTACTGTTATTATTATTATTACTGCTGTGTTGGTGTTATTCTTATTCACTGCTACCTTGCACTGTAGCTGGGGGGGGGATCTGTGAAGTTCTGAACTGTTAAATCAGGCCCCTTAAAAAATTCAAGTTACTTAGCAAAGTCAAGCCACTTACAGGCTAGATTTCCTTTTTTTCCCCCTCTTTTATCTCAAAAATGCCTGCAGTTACTAGAAGTGGCAACAGTGGGGTGTTTGACTCTAATTTAAATGTGGAAAGGAAAAAAACAAGGAAGGAGCGCACTCATTAAAACAACTGGCCAGATGTGCATTAAACAAAAATTCAAACAACAATAAAATAACAAAGGCAAAACATAAGTATAAGATAAATGAGAAGGTTATCGATAACATCATTGTAAGAACTGTAAATACATCAAAACCAAATGGGGACATACTGAAGTGCTGTGTTAGAACCCCTGCAGATGACACTATAAAGGTCACAAGGGGGAAATCTCCTAGTATTAAGACTGAACAGCTACAAGAAAGGAAAGTTGCCTCTAATATGCCAACAGACAGTAAAATTTAATAGGCAGGATCTAGAAGAAAAAACTAAAATTGATTTCTCTGCTGTTTTTGATAACCTTTCTGACGTAAATAAAGAAGTTGGAATTCTTAGAGATTCATTTAGAATGGGGGAGGAGTCTACTTCGGTAAGGGAAGATAAAAAGGACTTTTTACAAAAGTCATCAAGACAAAGCCAGGATCTAATACTGAATAAGTCATTTCATGATAGTTCATGGACTATGAGCCCAGAAAAACAAGAAGCCATAGCACCATCCCTGAGTATTTCAGGGATTACAATGGATATACTAAACACCTTAAGGGACCAATTTAAAGCAACAATACTAATGTATCAACAGCTAGTAAAAATAAAGCATGATTTGGCTTTCCTTAAAGGGATAACTATAGACAACAAAATAAAGATAGATGAACTAGGAGAAAAAATATAACAAAATATGACAAAGAAAAACACAAGACAAGGCCTATATCCCTGAGGAAGAAAACTGTTACAGAGAAAAGCAGTCCTTAATGGTATTGGAAAAACAGGCATTTAAACCATTGTATAAATATACAGCTGCCCCCATGGGAAAAACATTCAGTAATTCAATGGCTAGAACTGATGAGACCTCCCATGGGGAAGTAATGCTTATTAATAATTCAGATAATGGTAACAGTATACACAGGGATGATTTGGAATGTGTAACACTTCCAGCTATAGAGGTAAGACAGGATAGTATTTGCAATGAATGGAAGGGGAACTTTGGAGACCTATGGGATAAGGAAATAGCTCAGGAACAACAACTTGCAAAAATACTGAATACCCCCCCCCCAAAAAAAAAAAGAAGAAAATTAAAAGAAAAGAATAAAAAGTGTCCTGGAAACAATATGCTGAAAGAAAAAGTAAATGGCAGAGGGTCAATTGAGAATGAAAAGGAAATGTCACAAGAATCTGTCATCAAAATTAAAGATTAGGAAAGACATATACAGAAGGATCAAGGCTGTCAAAAAATTGGAAAGAAATCAATACATAACAAAGAAAAAATTACAGATACAAAGAATGACACTCTTGATCTTAAGTTCCTAGAAAGTGATGATACCCTAATCCCTAAAAAAAGAACACAGAAGAGCAAAGGAAGTGCTAAACTAAACAGAGGGAAAAAAACAAAATTGCACAAAGAAAAAAGGGAAAGGAAAGGAAAGGGGAAGGTCAAAAAGGAGCAGGGTACCAAAAAAGGAGCGTGTTTAGTATCCATAATTCAAATAAAGATTAGGGAGTGCACCCAAGGAATCAGCAAGAGGCATTATATAAAGACAAAGATAAGGATGAGCATTTAACTAAAAGTGGAGAAAAAAATTAAAAACAAAGTAATAACACAGATGAGAAAAGAAAATATGAGGAGTAGTTTGGTATATTTAAACATAAAACAAAAAGTGCAGATTATGTATTGCCTTTATACACGCTTACACATACCCCCAATGAAACAGCTGACAGCCTAACAGCAATGATTAAGACATTATTTACATCTATTATAGTAGGATGCACATGCATGGTAGATCACATTAATGTTACTAGACCTAAACTCCGAAATGGCCATGTTGGTAATAGACCAATCCTTTTTAATAAATGCAGAAAGCTGAGCTAGAGGTGCTTAGAATTGAAATGGGGAAATTACTACACTTGACACTTTAGTCCCAGAATTCTATAAAAATAAGAAAACTGGAACAATAATTAAAGAAGTAACAGTGTCCATTTTTGGACTAATGCAAAAAAAAAAAAATAATAAAGGAATCATAGCAGACATTTTGAACACAATCCTTAATATACAAGTATGCAACCAAGAAATTAACGGGGCTATTAGATGAGAAATGATGAACAGATAACTATGTTGGTGAAACAAGGAAGTCTGTTAGAAATATTGGAAGTCAAACAAAGACTTTTGGATGAACTGGGTATATATATGTGTGTATGTAGAGGATGAGCAGGCAGAAAAATGTAAACAGTACACTTTAGAAAGAGAAAAAAGTACAAAATGGGACTGCATTATTGAGACCTCAAATAAGTATGAAGTTCTGGCCAATTATGATCAGTGACCACCAAAGTATGGTTTGATGGTGGGGAGGCCACAAGGACCAAATGCTCAACAGGGGCAAGTTATCAACATAGAATCAAAACAGAAAATAACTAATCCCCCTGATAATTCTACTATGTTTCTGTCTTGGAACATCTCTGTTCTGGGAGATAAATTGGGAGATCCCAAAATAGACCAATATTTTAAAAAAAATTGATTTTATTTGTAGTCAAGAAACCTGGATGGCAGGGGTTATTTACATAAATAGTTTTAAAACATATTGGAAAAGTGCAAAAAAAAAATGAAAGGATATGGTAGAAATATAGGGGGATTGGCTACATTATGTAAACTGAACAATAACCTGAAGACAGAAGCAACTGTGACCAATAGGGAAAGTATCCTGGTAATTAAAATAAATAGGGGCATTGATAGTAACTTATTTATAATTAATATTTATGCACAACCAGAAACGAGTCACTATGGTGACAAAGAATTGTTAAAACACACAGAATCAATAATAGAAAGTATACAACAGGATTACCAAAAATATAAAATACTTATTGCTGGTGATATGAATATTAAAGTTGGCAAATTGTTAGGGGCAACCAAAGATATTATCCCATTTATTGCTCAGGGGTATATGATATCCATAGCATGTGAGAGAAAATCAAAAGACCACAAAGTGAGCAATAAAGGATTAGAGGTACATAGCACACTTATAAATAATAATCTAATCTTGTTAAATGGCAGAGTAACAGGAGACACAGAAGGTACATTTATTTTTATGGGGGGAAATGGGTCCTCAGTAATTGACTATATCTGGGCAAATATTCAAATGGTACAATCCTGTTTAAGGATGGAAATACAGCTCAGATCAGAAAGCCAACATTTAGCATTAGAACTTAGAACAAAGTTCCTAGAGAAACGTATTACAGCTATGCGTATGGCCCCATTAGAGATAAGGAAGAAAAACTGCATAGGTTGGGGAATAATTGAGGGTAGAAAATTGTATTCACATCTTAGAAAGCAAAGAGATTCTGGAAGAATTACATGAGTTTAATGATAGAATGTAGGATGATGTTTTACTAACATTATTTGGCTCAATAGTTGGGTTTATCTCTACATTAATAAGAAAAGAGGTAAATACATATAATAAAGAAGGATACATATGGTACAATGAGGCATGTAAAATGACTAAAAAAGTGTTAAATAACCAGCTTAGAACACTGAAAAATAATCCCAATTTAAACAATAATAAAATATTGAACACATAGAAACATATAAATATAGAATTTGATAGCAGATAATGACTGCTTGGCCCACCTAGTCTGCCCATTTCCCTACCTAATGGATAAGCTGCAGATCCTAGTTAACCAACAGCCTACTTCCTCCTACCCCCCACTAGAATTGTCTTATATCTGTACCATGCATTCTTGAATTCCCCCACTGTTTTTGACTACACAACCTCCCCAGGAAGGCTGTTCCATGCATTCACAACCCTCTCCATGAAAAAATACTTAATCATGTTACCTCTAAGAAAAGAATATAGTAAAATTTTAAAAGAAAATAAGGATAAATACATTCAGAAATTATGGGCAGATTTAGAGGTAGCAGTAAGAACAAAGGATACCAACAAATGTTGGCGCTTAGTAAATAAAGGTATGAGCAACAATGGGATTGAACCAGAAACCTATGTAGAACAAGAAGTATGGATAGAGCATTTTAGAAGACTGTTCTGTAGGGGTGATGATCAATATCCTAAAAAAACTATCTAGCCCTTTATGTAAAATCTGGTTGAAGCCTGAAACAAAAATAATGGTAGAAGAAGTGAAACAAGCAGTGAATACTTTCCACAGACATAAAGCCCCAGGTCCAGATGGGGTCCCAGTAGATGTAATCCAGAAGGTCAGGGCTCGATGAATACCTGCTTTATGCAGACTTTTTAACTACATATGGGACAGTGGGAAAATACCTAATAGCTGGCACCTCAGTATAATAGTACCAATATATAAAGAAGGAGAAAGAAATAACCCTGACTATTATAGGCCAATAAGCTTGATTGATAGTACAGCCAAAATATTAACAAAAATTCTTAACAATAGAGTAACAGAATGAGTAACTGGGGAGGGAATATTAGATGAGGCCCAAGCAGGGTTTAAAATAGGCTGTGGAACAATTGATCAGTGTTTTACATTGGCACACTTAGTATATAAATATAAGGTAGTTAAGAGACAAAAATTATACTGCACCTTTGTTGATTTAAAATCTGCATTTGACCGGGTTAATTGAGGGCTACTGTGGGAGCATTTGGAACAAAAAGGGATGGAAATTTCATTACTAAACATAATCAAAGGTCTGTGCCAAAATAACTACACTAGTGTTACATATAATAGTAAGGGAGAAACCAGCAATTGGTTTGAGTCAAATATTGATGTGAAGCAGGGGTGTACATTATCCCCTATTTTGTTTAACATATTTTTTGATAATGTGTTAACTACACTCTATGAACCAGAATTCCATTTGCCAAGGATTGGGGAAAAAATGTGCCATACTTGGCATACGCTGATGATGTTGCCCTACTATCAACTAGTTTTCTGGGAATGAAAAGAATGTTAAAAAAATGTCAGTGCAAATGTGATTGTGCAGAATTACAAATTAATTATAATAAAACTAAAGTCTTGGTTTTTGGAGGGAACAATAAGAATTATAAATATACAATAAATAAAAATAGACAATGTGGTTAAGGAATTCTGTTACCTGGGCATAATATTTATGCAGAGGGTACATAGAGAAAACACATCAAAGAAATTGAGAATAAAACTAAGAAATTTATCCCAATAATGAACACATTTTCTTATAAATATGGGGGAAAATCTGTGAAGGAAACGTAGATGTAATAAATATCAAAATAAAAAGCCATATCTTATATGGATCTGAGATATAGGGTAGCCTGGCTACAAAGAACATTGAACCATGCCTCAATAAATTCTGTAAGAAAATTCTGGGTTTACCAGGCAGTGCTTCATCAGCTATGGTTAGGGCAGAATTAGGACAAATACCCATAGAATTCAAATTGCACAAAGATCAATACTATACTGGCTTAAAGTATTTGATATGGAAAATCATAGATTCCTGAGATTGTGTCTGGAGGAAGCAATATCATACATATATAGAAAAATTCTATTCCCTAGTATATTGATTGTGGAGAAGTATATCAAACCCTGTGGCTTGTTGACATGTATCGCAGATAGCATTAGATAACCACCAGAATATTTACATATTGAAATTAAAACTAGACTAAGAGACGCCTTTGTACAGCAAGACTTAGAAAGATGTAAACAATACAAAGTATGTAATTGGTTAAAAAAAATAACAAAAGAGATCATAGAATGGATAAATATCTGCATTTACTAACAAACCCCAGTCTTAGACAGTTATATACACATTTCATATTTGAACATTTCTCCAGCCAGTGGAAAATGAATCAATATAAATAGGCTAACTTAAGAACAGATGTACTATGTAAATGTGGATATGGACTACTTCGTCAGTTCATAAAACGTCTTCAAGGATTGATTATGTCATGATTTCTCAAAGATTAGTGTCCGGGGTCATAGACTCGGCCATTCATCCAGGGCCCCCTTCGGACCACTCTCTTGTTTCCTGCTGTCTTTCCTTTCCACTCTTCCAAAGTCGGAGGGACGTTGGAAAATCAATAATCAACTCCTCAAGGACCCAAACATAGTGAAATATTTAAGTGACCATATTACACAATTCATGTTAGCCAATTCCAATTCTACTGGGAACCCTGACATGGAATGGGGAGCCCTTAAGGTGTATTTGAGTGGTTTACTTATCGGGGTAGCATCTAAAAGGAAAAGAGAGAGGGAACAACATCTGGGGAATTTGCTTTCCAAGATTAGATCAATTGAGATGAGTATGTTTCCACACTCGACCGAACAAACCCATCTGGAACTCGTAAAATTGAGAGATGCATATCTGGACCTCCTAAGGGAGAAGGCAGAATTCCTGATTCTGAAAGCAAATGCTACATATGTTGATCAGGGTGAGAAAGCCGGCCGTCTGCTGGCTGCAAGAGTTAAACAACAAGAATCTGCCAGGTTTATTGCTTAAATTCGGTCAGCCGATGGGGTATTGTTGAATAAGCAAGCAGACATTACAACAGAATTCTATAAATTCTTTCAATCATTATATACTCCTATGGCAAACTCTCCATCCTTAATGGATATAGATCATTACTTGGTTGAATCTCACCTGCCTTCTCTCTCAGAAACACAGCAAATCTCATTGTGTGCTCCCATAACTGTGGCAGAAATTATTAAAGTTATTGAAGATCTTCCCCTAGACAAATCTCCGGGTCCAGATGGTTTCTCATCTAATTTTTATAAAAGGTTTGCAAAACAATTAGCCCCTTTACTCCTTGATCTGTTTCAACAAATTGTTGCTGGTAATCATACGGACAAAACACTATTTGAAGCATTAATAATCTTATTGCCCAAACCTGGTAGAGTGCCGGAACTCATGGCTAGTTATAGGCCTATATCTTTGTTAAATCAAGATATAAAAATTCTGTGCAAACTCCTCGAAGATCGTATTAGCACTGTCCTGCCTGATTTAATTGGACCAGAACAGGTGGGCTTCATGAAGGGGAGGTCATCCAGTGATCATTTGTACACTCTGGCCCATGTCTTCTCGGTATCTAGGGATGCAGAGTTTCCGGCTGTCTTGGTGTCCCTGAACACCGAGAAGGCATTCGACAGGGTAGACTGGACTTTCCTCTTCTGGACACTACATGCTTTTGGGTTTCCTTTGGAATTCCAATCCTGGATACTGGCAATTTACAAAGCTCCTATGGCTCGGATCTCTTGTAATGGAAGCATATCTGACTTATTTTCCCTGGGTTCTGGTACTAGACCGGGCTGTCCCTTATCACCTTTACTTTTTAATTTATACCTGGAGCCTCTTATATGGAGGCTGGTCGTTTGTCCTAGGATCCATGGTATAGTTATACATGACATAGAAATTAAAGTATCGGCATATGCGGATGATTTACTACTTCAAATTTCCCACCCTAGAGAGTCTATACCACAGATGTTGGAAATTATAAATGAGTATAGTTCCTTTTCCAATTATAAGTTAAACATGGAGAAGACATCGGTATTTCCTTTGAACCAGAGAGTCATGAAACACGAGATTAGTGATCTAGGATTGGCCTGGGTAAAGGATTCGTTGAAATATCTAGGTATTGTTCTCACAAGAAGTGAGACGCTTTTTCAAAAGAAAAATTTGGATTCCCTATTGTATACTATTACACAAGACCTTAACAGATGGTCCCACCTCCCGTTATCACTATGGGGTAAAATTAATTTAATTAAGATGAATATTTTTCCTCGTCTCTATTATCCACTTAGTCACACTAATCTATGGTTGCCACTGTCATGGTTCAAGAAGGTACACAACATTTTTGTTAATTTTATCTGGGCTAGAAAACATCCCCATTTGGCTTTTCATAAGTTAGCGGCTCCTAAAGCTAAGGGTGGCCTCCGCCTGCCCCATGTTGGCCTTTACTTCTGGGCCAGTCATGTGAATAAATATCTAAGGTGGGTCAAATGCAGTACATCTGGTAATTCCGCTGATTATGAACCTTTATGGCTTAAGATAGAATTGGCACAAATCCAATTTTATAATCTCTCTCTGGCCTCTTTGTTATATACAAAGCTTAAATATCTTCCTATGTTGCTGCGCTCATCTCCAATTGCAATATCTGTAAAAGTACATTCCCAATTCTGTAATTTTCTTAAGTATAACCACTGCCTAGATCTGGAGCAACCGCTGCTAGGTAATCCTAACCTCATAATAGATGGGAGGGTTCTCTCTCACCTGTGGCTCCCGTAGGCCAGAGAGGTTAACCTCTCGGGCCTCTGGGATGGCGCAGGGGGGAACTGGTTGTCCTCCATGGAGATTTTAGTTAAATTGGAGATTCCAGCCTCTAATATATTGAAAGTCTTTCAGTTACACCATTTGCTTGTGAAAGTTATGGGACTGACACCCCAGTTGTCCAGGTGTCCAGCTTTCCAGGGAGAACTGGCCCAAATGGCTGGGCTTCCACATGCGGTGTTGAGAATCTTCAGTGTTCTCTACAATTGGATTTACCCCGAACCTTTCAGACCTTCTGGTTATTGGGCTCAGCTCCTTCTGGAGATACCTATTAATTGGGTGAAGCTCTGGCAAGGGTGCCACCAATTTATTACACAAGATAGGCTCCGCCTTATGTAATTTCAGATATTACACAACTTACATTATACCCCTCAAAAAATGGCTAAGTTTGGTCTGGTCTCTTCCCCTACCTGTACAAGATGTGCCCATGGGGATGGTAATTTAGTGCACATTTTCTGGTCCTGTCCCAAGATAGCCCCACTATGGTAGCAGATTAGGCTGAGAGCAGATACCCTACTAGGTCTTAATGATCTGTTCACGATAAAAATATGTATTTTAGGTGATTACTCTGATAGCGCAACAACGGCTCACAAATACCATATGGCACTAATATCCATGTCAGTTAAAAAATTAATGCTTAGGCACTGGAAAGATACTGTGAAGATATCATATGCGGAGTGGCTGCGGGAATTTCTGTATAATCTTAGGATAGAAAAAATGGTGACTAGTGTTAGGAAAAGAATGAAGAGGTTTAAACAAATTTGGGCCCCATTACTAACGCTTTATTCACTTCAACCTGTGTACAGGAGTAGGTTTAAGGTGGATGAGTAGTGGACTGAATAAGTTCTAACCATGCAAACCCTGGGTGGGAGGGGGTAGTTAGGCAGGGATGGATTTTGGGGTGGGTACTTCCTCCCTTTTTTTTAATTTATTTTTATTAGCAGAAAGCTGTTTTGTTGGACGGGGAGGGAAGGGTAAGGGGGGAGGGACATTTAGGTTCTTCCGTTCATTTCTGGATGCAATGTATGTATCTCATCCTGTGTTCTTTGTGGAATGTGGAAAACTTTAATAAACTTTGAATGAAAAAAATAAATGTGGATATGGACAATATAATTTAATACATTTAGTCATACTATGCCCCCTATACAGTGATTATAGGGAGAAATTATTAAGGAATATCCTGGGGTCACTAGAATATGAACCAGTACATTTAGTTACATGTCTTTTAAAAGCCAGGATGTAGAGCATATTGGTCCCCGTGGCCTCACTACTGAAAGTAATAGAAAACAAAAAATTACATGTATTTAAGGAATATCGATAGTAAAGCAATCCCATTTGGTGTCTGGATCTATGTTTTAATATCTTATGCACTTTGCTTTATATTGGTTGGAAATACATAGACAATTATATCAGTAGAAAATATTTTTTAAGAGTATAAATGCACTTTGTTAAAAATGTGATATATGATCAGATTAATTCTATTTTAAAATATGGCAATGCACCTTATTAATATGTGATTTTATATAGGTATTAATGTATGTGTTTATCTGTTTGTAATAACTTATCGTAAGTCGAACAATAAATTTGAATTGCATTGACACCTGTTGTGTTCATTTGCTGGGCTAAAAAAATATTATCTTGACAATTTAAGGTCACAATCTAAGACAACAACAATACTATGTGTGAACCTTTTCATTTACCGATCATGACAATTCACTGTTGTAACTCATGTTATTAATTTGTTAATTTTAATTACTGAGCTATCTATGTCCAAGAACTACACAGTGAATACAAGCAAGTGAACATTTGGTGTTGGGTGTGGTGAATGCTTGTAATGTTTGCATGTGCAGCAAACAAACTGGCAGCATACCAGGACAGTAGGGATTTTGCAAGTGTGGCCATGTTGGGGCCAAGCAGTGCCACGATGGGGAGGCTGGGTGTGAGGAGTATATTACAAGCAGGCTGTTGATGATACTAGTAAGCTTGCTGATGGGCAGAAACTTCTTACATTTGAAAGGACAAAGCTGCTTCTATCATAAGAAGTTTTCAGCCATTAGTATACCAAATTGTATTGATCTGCCTTTTCTGACCTGTATTCCATCCCCGTTCTGATTGGAAAAGGTGTACAAATGAACCCATCTCCCATTCATTATCTCTGTTGCTCTTCCACCCTCTGTTCCCTGCCCTGCCAGCCCAGCATACAAGGGTGTGAGAAGGTATGGAAACATAAAGTGGGAGAGCAGTAGAGGAAGTGATCAGAAGGGTGGTTATGTTATACGCTGATGACACAGTGCTATACACCTCAGGAACCAACATAACATCAGCGTACTCAGAACTACATTCAGCATTCAACACACTACAAATGAACCTCTTACACTTCAAACTATTACTTAATACCAACAAAACCATGTTAATGTGGTTCATCAATACTGCATCAAAAAAAATCTCCCCCCTCTCCCATCAGTACAATGCTCAGAGAAAACCTAGAAGTAGTGTTAAGTTACAAATACCTAGGTGTGTGGATTGACAGCAAGCTATCCTTCTCAGAGCACATTGATGCAATTTGCAAAAAGCTGCATGTCAGACTTGGATTCTATTACAGGAACCAGCGCTGTTTCAACTTGGCGTACTTTATCACAGAGCACAGAGGTTCACTATGAACTTACCACCATTAACCCATCACTGCAACCTTTATGCAGCAGTTGAGTGGACCTACCTAACCAAAAGGAGGTTACACAGTCTTTACACATGAGCTTACAAGATGCTGACTAATGATTTACTTGGATATACCACTGAGCTCTTCAGAATGTCCTCTTGCTCTTATGCATTTAGGAAGAGCAATATTCTTCTCCTAGACATGCCTAGGCACTCTATGCAATATGAAAAAACTGCTATCAGTAATATCATTCTGGTAGCCTAGAATAAGCTACAGAGCACACTTAAACTTAGCTCCCTGGTTGGGAAAAATCACTTCAATATCCTCATCACTAACCTATGTTCTGAAGTGTATTCATGTAAATAGTATAAGATTTGTTTTAACTCATCTTAAACAAAATCCTTGAACCAACAAAGTTGCCCCTAGGTATCTCTTATATGGTATGTAACCTAGCCAAGCCCTATTGTACACCGATGGAGCCCCACGGTATATTGCACTGCTTTACTATTTTACTGAAATCTTGCTGTTCTTATATCTATTGTGTATCATACAGTATACCTGTATTATATCATTGCATTGGCTACCCCATGGTTTATTGCTCTGCTTTAACTGAAACTCTGCTGTATTTATACCTAGTCTATATTTTATCCATGTATTATCTCACTCTATTTTTATCTGTATCCCTGTCCTACACAGGACCTACTTGTGAATGAGCTTACTCAGTGGAGCCTTTTCCTGGAAAAATAAATAAAAATGCAATTAAATAAATACTGCTAACCCACCAGAACCCCTCTCCCACATGCTTCCTCTGCTGCTCTCCCACCCTCTGATCCCATCAATGCCAGCCCAGTGTTCACTATAACCCAAGGTAGAAATAACAGTGAAAGGGAACAAAAACAATTTTGCACAAAATTTATTTTTAAAGCCTTTATTCCACAAACATGCCTAGCGATAACCAGCTGTTTCACCCTGAATCTTCTGCTTCTTCAGTAGTCCAGTTTTCATCTATTAAAAATATATGCAACATCCGTACGCTGACCATTTCTGAAAAATGTAATTAGAAAAATACTTTCAAAAGTAGTCACTCTGCTTTCAGTGACCTTGAATCAACTTACAGACTTCTACTAGGCATATACACAGCTTTTTAATATAAGCTTTCAAATAAACAGAGAAAAGAGAAAGAAAGAAATGCCTTAGCTGAGATTTGAACCCAGGCTGCCTGAAATATCATTCAGGTGGCACAACCAGCTGTGCCACCAAGGCAACAGGAAACCTGGCACTCCCAGAAGCATCTTACTGTTTCTGTAATGCACAACCTGGTGCTGCTCAGATAATTACATTTTCAAACACGGGGTGAGGTGTGCAAATCTATGGAACCCAAACAAACAAAAGAGAGAAAGACATAAGTGCCTTAGCTGAGATATGTACTCAGGCTGCCCTGAATACCATTCCGGTGGTGCTACCAGCTATGCCACCAGCAAAATGCAAACCTGGAACTCCCAAAAGCACTTTACTCTTTATCTAATGTACAGCCTGGTGCTGCATAGATAATTACATTTTCAACATAAGAGTGCGGTGTACAGATTTATGGAACCCAAAAAACACAAGAGAGAAAGGAAAAAGTGCCTGAGCTGCACATTGAAACCAGGCAACCTGGAATACCATTCCAGTGGTGCCACCAAGGAAACTTGAAACCTGGAACTCACAGAAGCACCTTACTCTTTCTCTAGTGCACAGCTTGGTGCTACACAGATAATTAAATTTTCAGACTCAAGGGTGTGGTGTGCACATTTATGGGAAAGAAAGAATGAGAGAGAGAGAGAGAGAGAGAGAGAGAGAAGGAAGAAAGAAAGAAAGAAAGAAAGAAAGAAAGAAAGAAAAGAAAGAAAGAAAGAAAGAAAGAAAGAAAGAAAGAAAGAACTGCCATAGTTGGTATTTAAACCCAGGCTGCCCAGAATACCAGTCAGGTTCCACTACCAACTGCAACAACAAGGCAACTGCACCTGGGACTCCTAGAAGCACCTTGCTCTTTAGGCAACATTTAAAGAGGCTGGGGGTTCCCACACTAAAATTAAAAGTGCACATACCTTGTAGTGTGTATTCTGAGCAACAAAAAAACACAGAGTCCCACTAACTGAGTTGGGAGGTCAGCACCCATGTCAAAAAACAGTTAGGACCAGTAGTCTCAAATAAGTGAAGCAGACAATTTATTTATGTGTATATGAATACAAGAAAATTAGTATACTAATGATCCTTATTCTGTTTTCCCTATAAAATAGTTACAAAATGGCCAGTTCCTTAAAAGGTAAAGAATGTTATTACCTGCAGTCAGGTATACAGTTATCCATATATGGGCATTACAAGAGTTTTCTCCTACTGGGGAGGGGTCTTAGGCAATTAGCACAATCTGTTACTTTCTCAGAGGTACTACCTATCCATGACAAGGGGGATGACAGGCGTGTCCACACCAGGAACTTCAATGCATGGTTCAGGAAATGGTGTAGAGAAGAGAGTTTCGGATTCATTGGGGACTGTGGCTCCACCTGGGGGGATAGAGAACTGTACAGAGGTGATAGCATGCATCCACACATGACGGCAACTGTGATCCTCAGTGAACAGTTTAAATGCTACATTGGTAAGCATGTACACTAGCTTGGGGGGGCAGACTAAGGCAGGAAGACATAGACTATTCACCCCCATACGCTTGCAGGGTCAACATGAGGAATCCCAAAAGTGAGAAATCCCAAAAAGATCAAATACAAATAGAAATCCAGGAAGGAGGGGGAAGGGTAGACAGGAAAGAAAACTGGAGGAAATAGAGGAAGGCAAATGGGCAGGATGAGGGGAGGTGGAAGTAAAATCTGGAAAGCCATGTGTGCAAATGCTCAAAGTCTGGGCAACAAGGTAGCAGACCTAGAGGCCACCATGGCAGTAGCAGACCTGGACACAGTTGCAATTATGGAGACTTGGTGCAATGATAACCAGGACTGGGAGGTATCCATACCAGCGTATGCTCCAGTCAGGAGGGACAGGGTTGGGAAAAAAGGGAAGGGGTGGCTCTCTTTATGTGAGGGAAAACATAAAAGCCACAGAAATACAAGGGAATCAGGGAGAAACAGATGTATTGTGGGTCACCCAAGAGACAAAGAAGGGAGCCACTATTTAAACTAGGGTGATCTACTGACCTCCAGTACAGAAGGAGGAGGTGGATAAGGATATGATAGAAGAAACCCAAGGGATGGCTAGCAAAGGGGAGGTATTGCTGGTAGGGACTTCAGTATACCAGATGTGGATTGGAGTCTCCCAGTCACAGCAACAGGTAGAAGTAGGAAAATCCCTAGACTCTTTGCAGGGGGCATTCCTCAGGCAACTGGTTAAGCAACCTATTAGTGGGGGGGGGTGATACTGGACCTGATACTGTCAAATGAGGACAGTGTCACTGATGTCACAGTGGGGAGCCACCTGGGGATGAGGGATCTATTTGATAACGGTGATGGCACATCACTGAAAAAATATTTTGGCAATGTACTCGCAGACGCACAGCAAAATGGCACCAGGGAGTTGGGATTTTCCAGTTTATGTGGGAGGCTGTGCCCCCCGCACCCCCCTACTTATGGATTCTCAACTCCGGGGGGGTGCATGTCAGGGTGGTGCAAACATGGAAAAAATAAACATTCGAGCCAGGCGCAACAAAAAGTACCTGCACCAGGACCCGAACCCAGCACCATCCCTGCCGCAGACTTGAACTCACCCACCATGCCACCGAAGCAGCTTGGCAGCTCACTGCGGCACCACCCCCTACAACCCTTCCATCCCCTCCCACCCCATGCTTGGTGTGCTTGCCACCCCCCGTGCATGTAGGCATGTAGCAACAGGATGTCACTATTTTGCGCAATCCCCCCCTACGGTCGCCCACCTTCCCCAGTCGCCCTGATGACAGGCATCGTGATTGAGTCACCCTTTCGGTAGGTGCCTAATCACAGTCATCAAAGTCACTGGATACCAGGGACAAATGATTATCATATGGCGTGGTTTGATATAAGAACTGGGTCAGAAACAAGCCACACTAAAATGAGGGTCCTGGACTTCGGGAGGGCTGATTTCAGAAAAATGGGGGAGTGCCTTGGGATGCCCTAGCAGGGACAGGGAAAATGGGGTGGGGTAGAGGAACAGTGGGCAAAAATAAGGAAGGCCATTGAGCAGGTAACAAACCTCTATGTCATGCAGGTTACAAAGAGCAAGAGAAAAAAGAAACTGTGATGGTTCACCAAGAAAGTAGCAGAGAAAGTAAAGGCAAAGAAGCGAGCATACAAAAGGTACAAGGCAACACAGAAGGAAGAGGATAGGAAGGGTTATCAGGAGAAACAAAGGGAGGTAGAAAAAGCAATTAGGAGCAGAAAGGTACAAGTGGAGGAGAATGTTGCCAAGTCAGTAAAAAAGGAGGACAAAACATTCTTTAGGTATATAAGTGAAAAGAGGAAGGAGACAGCAGGGATAGTAAGACTAAAAGGGGAAGGACGGGATTGTGTGGACAAGAACCAGAAGAAAGCAAACATATTGAACAAATACTTTTGTTCAGTATTTATGAAGGAAGGGGGTAGGTTACAGGCCACATGGTGGGGAAAAAGGCATTAAAGGAAAGGAGGTGGACACTAGCCCTTTTACAGGGGAGAAATTCCTCAAGGAACTAGTGCAACTAAAGGTGGATAAGGCAATGGGGCTGGATAGGGTTCACTCCAGGATACTGAGGGAACTTAGGGAGGAACTGTCTGCACCTCTGATGGACCTGTTCAACTGATCACTGGATTTGGGGGACTGGAGGAGGGCAGATCGATCAATCAATCAATCAATCAATCAAGCAATCAATATCTTTATTTAGCTAGGCAGACACCATTGAGCAAGCTCATTTACAAGGTGGACCTGCGGTCGTACAAACAATAATACAGTTGGACAAGTTACAGTCATATGAAGCAGTAAAGATGCTAGCTTTTGCAGTAATAATACGCATATACAGATAATAGACATCATACATAATTCAGAAGACAGTCATCAGTATAGTGCTTGTGCTGGATCCATGCCCAAAACTGTGCAATTATGAGAGGATTTGTTAAGGAATTAGTAGGCACTCAGGATATAAAGGGGTAGGTACTGTACAATATCAGAGGGGCAGGTAGTCAAGGTGAATTGGGTATGGCGGGCTGAAGGTTGGGGTAGAAAGAAAGAGGGGGCAAACAAAGAACTGTCAGAGGAGAGAGAATACCAGCTGACTGACATCTGTTGCAGCTTGGGGGGGTACGAGCTGCAGGGTTGCTGTGCGTGACCGGATGGGGTAGAGCAGGTTGATGGTGGGAGCCGCAGGAGGATTGGTGGACATACGAATAACTTGAGGCAGGAGCACAAGTGAGAGTAGAAATATAGCGAGGGTGCTGCCATGTAGGGGGAAGGTGGTTAGCTAGCGCCAAGATGTGATCCCACTCCACAAAAGTGGGAACAGAGAGGAGGCAGAAAACTATAGACCTGTACGCCTGACTTTGGTGGTGGGCAAAGATATGGAAACACTACTAAAAGAAAGGCCCTTAAGAAAATGAAATATATTTTAAAATATATTATTAACAATATATTTACATTAAGTAAAATATATTCCCATCTACTTTTTTTATAATATATTGTAATGCATTGGAAGATCAATATATTTCAATATATTTTAAAATTTGCAACTATATTGCAGTGTACTGTAAATATATACATTATGGTCACTTTAGTATGTTCTATATATTGCAAAATATATTGATAAAATTCTAAATATACTGAAATAAGGATGGTAAATATATGTTATTGGTATATTGTCAATATATGTATAAACGTATTTTGTTTTACTTTTCAAACGTTGTTTCCTATATTTACAAATATAGATAATATACATGTGTAATAGATATTAATATAACTATTAACTTACCCAGACAAAAACAAAATAAATTATTTACACATATCTTTATCTGTACAACTGGAGTTCATCCTGTTATTAATCATGAAGAATTTTACATTGAATTATCATTTTATGGTGCAGCTTTAACTTGAACATTTATTTTATACATTTCTACTTACACATATGACTTAACTCACAAGCTCATGCTTAGTTTTTATATTTTTTTTAACTCTTTTTCCCTCCGGTCACGGTCTGCGGGGCCTCTCTCAGGCATCTTGCCTACTCCTGCCCCACCTGAAGTCCTCCTACCTGTGCCTCCTCTCTCCCCCACTCCTCTAGCCATGATTGGTACCCCCAGCTTAACCCCTCTGGGGCGGGGCCACCCCTCCTCCTCACTCTCAACAGTCAGCTCCGATGTGGTAGAGAACCTGGGCGGAGGAGCCTGGATGGCCAGACAGGAAGGACCCAGCTGTGGACATGGGGGCAGGTACCCTCACCTACTCCACAGACTGGGGTTTTCCCTGTTCTGGTGAGCTCTTCTCCCCTCCCATGCGTGTGCACACCCAGATGCATGGCGCACAGCAAACCCTGCCTGTATTGGGCATGCCAGCTATGTGCTGCATAGCAAGCTACAACACTCCCAGTCTCCACCAGGAGCCACTGACATGCTGAACAATCCCCAACCTTCCCCCCAGGAAGGAGAGCAGCCCTGCGGGAGCTCAATCCTTTCCCACCCCTGCCATCCCCCAGTGCTCCAAGCTTGCTCCCAAACTCAGGTTGCTGGCATGGCACGAGGTGTGGTGTCCAGTACCTCAACCCTCAGCACCACTGGGCTGGCCAAGCTCATGCTTGTTAAAGGCTCAGATTGGTATTTATACCATCCCATCTTATTTTACTTTTAGGTCAAGGTGAGATCTTACGTGTACTTGCTTTATAACTTGCACCTTTCTTTTCAGTCTGTAAGCTAGTATTGTAAATTCAAAAGTATTGTAAAACTAAAAAAATTATTATGATTTTGGCTGATAAGCTATGTTTTTGAAATATGCAAAATAGTTATGCAAATATACACATGGGACGAAACTAAGCATTTACAAAAATACATGTAAAATATAGAAAAATATACGTGACATGTATAAAATATATGTAACATATATAAAAATATACGTAGCATACAAAGAATACAGTATATATTTTGAAATATACTAATAATATATTTCAGACAATGTATTACTAAATAGATTGACATGCTTTCAAGCAATGCATGAGGCAGAATATGTGGTTTCATTATATGCTGAAATACGCTGTGTATTATATTTCATTGAGTCAATGTATTTCTCAATATAGTGACATATATTTTTGCATACTATGGGTTAGAAATATGTCAGTATATTTAAAAATACATTTCATAATATATTATATAATATATTACATTGGGACAGTGTATTTCTCATTGTATTGACATACATTAATGAATATTTTTCAATATATTGCGATATATTCCATTTTCGTAAGGGGGGATTGGGGAATACCTTGTGACTAGTGGACTGCAGGATCTGAGGCAGCATGGGTTCACAGGGGGGAGAGTTTGCCAAACAAACCTGATCGAGTTCTTCGACTGGGTGACCAGGGAAGTGGATCAGCAAGGGGCACTGAATGCAGCCTACCTGGATTTCAGTGAGGTCTTCACCACCATTCCACACAAAAGACTGGCCAACCATCTGGGCAGCCTGGGAGTGGATCCAAAGGTCATAAAATGGATACGAAGTTGACTGAGTTACAGGTGTCAGAGGGTGGTGATAAATGGGTTCACTCGGAAGAAGACATGGTAGCCAGCAGGGTGCCACAGGGTCAGTTCTGGGACCGGTCCTCATCAATGTCTTTATTAGCGACATCATGGAAGGACTGTAAGGGGAAAGTATGCCTTCTTGCAGATGACTCACAAATCTGCAACAGAGTGGACACACTTGAGGGTGGTGGAAAAAATGAGGGATGACCTGAAAAAGCTGGAAGACTGATCAAAGATATGGCAACTATGCTTCAACACCAAAAAGTGACAAATTATGCACATGGGGCATAGGAACCCAAGGGCAATGTACCAATTGGAGGGGAGGTGGTGACAGCCACAAAACAGGAAAGAGACCTGGTGGGGGGTCATCATATCTGATGCTCTGAAGGTAGCAAAGCAGTGAGATAAGGCAGTGGGAAAGTACTGTAGAATGTTGGGGTACATAGGGTGGGGTATCACTAGCAGAAAGAGGGAGGTAATGATACCCCTATATAGATCAATGGTGAGGCCCCACCTGGAGCACTATGTCAAGTGCTGGAGGCCCCCACTCTGGAAGAACATAGATTGGGTGGAGGCGGTACAGAAGAGGGCAACCAAAATGGTGCATGGCCTGCATCAGAAGCCCTACGAAGAAAGAATCAAGGGATTAAGTATGTTCTCTTTTGAGGATAGGAGGGAAAGGGGGGACATGATAGAAACATTCAAATAACTCAATGCTATAAATAAGGTACATGAGGGTGGCATTTTACATAGAAAGAGAAGCTCAAGGACAAGGGGACATGATATGAAGTTGGAAGAGGGAGGCTCAGTGGGGCTGTGAGGAAGTACTTCTTCATGGAAGAGGTGGTGGATATTTGGAACAGACTCCCAGCAGAGGTGGTGGTACCAAAAAGGTAGCAAGATTCAAGCATGCATGGGATGGACACAAGGGAACCTTAGTAACAGGGCTGGGGGAGTAAGGCCAGAGATCAAGTAGGCTCTGCAGTAACACAGTAGGTGGCTCTATGATGCTTGTTCAATAACGAAGCTGTTGACCACCATCACAGTGACGGATTTATGTGAACCACAACTTGCGGTAGACATAAATATGACTGAAGACCCTGGCTGTTTTTTCATCGGGGGCTTTGCCCCCCAAACACCCCATGTGGGAGGCTCTGCCCCCACACCCTCCCAATCTCTAGGATTCTAACTCCAAGTTGGAGTTCAATTGGTGAGGGTGTGCATATCTGGACTGAGTAGTACGGTATGGGCTGCACGCCCATTGGCTCATGCTCTGAACCAATGGGCGTGCAGCCCTAACTGTCAGTCGGTGGGCGTGAGGGGTGGCAGGTGGGTGGGGTGCTGCCAGCTGATGGGTGGAGTGGGAGTGAGGCAGTGGGGCTCAGTGGGTGGGTGGGGTGGGGGTACACTAGACCACCAGGGTTGTAGGGTATTTGATGTGGTACTGATGCCCGTGATCGGGCAGTGATCAGTCCTCTGAACCACCAGGGATATTGGACTTGGGGGGGTTCTATTACAGATGTCCGCGATCGGGCTCAGTGCAGTCCACTGGACCACCAGGGATACTGGACTTGGGAGTGGAACTGTACTAATGCCTGTGATCAGGCACATAGAGGTCCACTGGACCACCAGGGATATTGGACAGGAGAGATTTCGCGACACAGATGCCCACCATGGGGCATGGGGCAGGCGCCACCAGGTGCGGCAGGAACTCGGATGGCCACCCACAGGTGGCAGCTGTCATGTTGCACCCTGAAATGCAGCAGCTCACCTGTGGGTGGCCATCACTTGTTCCTTTTTTGGGGGGCTTAACTTTGTGCAGGCACAGGTAGGGATTGCGCATGCATGACTCTGCACATCCCAGGCTGAATATTGAGCTGTGCAGGTTATGCATGGGCATACCCCCCCTACCTGTGCCTGCATACATTACTGATGCGCTCTGGTGCATCAGGATTTGTCTTGATGCACTTTCCGTTGAATATCATGCGGGGCACAGCAATGGGTTGCGCGGGTGCTAATACACTGTTGCGCCATGCGCAACCCTTTTGAATATCTGGGCCACTGTAGCTAACTTGGCTTGAGGAAGGGTGAACATGGACAGGACCCCAAAGCAATTGAGATGCATATGCAGCAAATAAGTCCAGATGCACTAACTTACCCTACAAATGTTAAGTATCATAGTTTGCATAATACAGAAGGCTTACAGTGACAAATTGTCATATGGTTTGTGTTCTAATGTTTATAATATAGGGATGAATAACTAGTGAAGACATGTTTTCAATGACTGGTAAATGTGGTACAGTGGCAGATGTTTTGCAAAGGTATAACAGAAATTATGTCTATGAGGTGTTGTTGTCCAAGAATTGGATCACGTATTCATAGAGACAGATTACATTTAGCGTACATGATTGTCCCTTTGTGAATCATTGCTACTCTCTGCACTGAAATCACTGATAGACATGTGGCTAACTTAAATCTTCAAGTAGTGATTCTTGAATTTTACCTGGAACCTGTATTTATTAATTTTCAATAAAATATTTTGAGGGGGGTGCCTGGTTATGGATTATCCCAGTATTTAATTTCAGCATGTTAGTGGAAACTTTGCACTCTGATTTTCTTATTCTGAATTTTTTGTAGTAATTTTTCTGTATTTATATTAATTCTGGTAGCATTCCTGGTAATGTATAGGGACAGGGGACTGAGTTGTGATTGGGTTTGAATAAGGAACACAAATATTCATTACATTGCTTTGCTATCTCCACTGGATTTTTTACTGTATCACCTTTAATATTAATATACTTATATATATTTGTTTAGGCTATTGATGTAACTGCACAGTTGCTTGCTGTTGCTTTTGACTGCATCGGTTGCATTTAAGTTCCATTTTGAAATGGTTACTTTTGTGTTGTTTCTTTTAAAATGTTTAATATTCTGACTATGTGGTTACGTCATGGCTTTTGTTTTCAGATATTTCATTGCATGTTAAGCTTTTGTTGTTGTTGTTGTTGAGTAACTTTCTTCACATCCTCATTTAACCATCTTGCTTGTCATCATTTGTTGTTATATTCCTTGATTCTTTTAGTGTAACTATTGCAAATGATAATATGTTGCCCTTTATAATCTGCCAAATATCATTTACTGTTTTGTTGTTTTAAACTTTATGCCAATCTGTTTCATTAATTTTTTTTGTTGTTATATTGTTCTTTTCCATTGCATCTAGGACCCTTACCCTTCCTTTTTATCCTTTTCAACTGTTCTCTATATCTAGGACCTATATTTTACTTGAACTTTCATCCTTTCTCAAGTATAATGAAAATGTATTTCAATGCTGCTCACTTGCTTTACAGGCATAAATATTACTTTATTTTATTTTAGTCTTTTGGTAACTGGGTAAAGGCCCACTAGGCACAAGTGCCTGTTTTCAGGGGTGACCTGGGAGCACTGGGCAGTTAAGTGACTTGCTCAGAGTCACACAGTATGCAACTGGAGATTGTGGGAATCAAACTTAGGTCTGGTTTGCTGGATGTACCAAGCTCGTTCACACCTCATTCCTCTAACCTCTAGGCTATACTGCCAGCCCAACCTATATTATAACACCCCCCAACACACACACACACACCATTGGCTTATTGTATGCACACTTTTTTTTTAGACTTTCTTTTTATCCCACCTTACTGTCCTCTCACCCTACTCCTTCGGACATGATCATCCTCTACGGATCTCACCCACGGAGTCTGCCCCCTAGAGTGTCTGGCTAACTCCTGTATCTCTCTTACCTTGTTCCTTCCTTTGGAGTGCCTGCACATTGGGGTCTTGCCTGTGGGTAGGTGGTCCGGGGGCCGAATGAGTCATCATCCAGGGTTGAGAGAGTGTTTTTCCATTTTCTCCCCTGTTGTCCCCTTTTCTCCTGAGGACATCAGCACACAGGACTGATGTCCAGACAGACGGTGTGCTAATGCATGTCATTGTCAAGTGCCCTCAACATCTTCCCATCCCCGACTCCATAGAGCCGCCTGTGCACTGGTACCCTTGCTTCCACAGGCCCCAGGGCATCAGGTGCATGAAACACCCCAGGATCCCACACCTGGAGGAGGAGAGCACCCATTAGGATGCTCAATCCTCCTCCTCCTCCTCCTCCCCTCTGACCCCCAGCGGCCCAAGTCCATTTCCAAACCCGGGTCGCCAGCGTGGTGCGAGGTGTGGCATCCACTGCCTCAACCCTCAGCACCACCGGGCCGGCTGTATGCATACTTTTTCTTCTATGTTTCTTTTTTTCACTCTTTTTCTTTATGGTCCTGGCTGCTTCAGAGACACATATTTTTGATTTAAATTGACAATGGGTTGATTCCAGGGATTTTGAATATTTGAGCAGTTTTTGTTTATGGCATTATGTTACTGGTACCATAGGCTTTATATTTAACATCTTAAAATTGATGTGAACATAAATGTATAATGCTCATGTACCAGCTATTTACTAACATAGAAACATAGAATCTGTTGCCAGAAAAGAACCTCCTGGCCCACCTAGTCTGCCTTAAGGTCCCTACCTACTGTGCTGCCATGGACCATAACTGATCTCCAGCCTTAACCCCCCCATGTTCCAGTCCTGTTACCAAGGTCCCCTTATGTGTAGCCCATGCATGTTTGAAACCTGTTACCATTTTGGTACCCTTTATCTCTGCTGGCAGGCTGTTCCAGGTGTCCACTGCCCTATCTGTAAAGAAGTATTTCCTCTTATCCTCTCTAAGTCTTCCCCCCCTTCTAGCTACATATCATCCCACCTTGTCCTTGAACATCTCTTTCTCAGTAGAATTGAACCTTCCTGTACATTATTGATACCTTTGAGGTATTTGAATGCTTCTATCATGTCTCCCCTTTCCCTCCTTTCCTCTAGAGAGTACATATTTAACTCCCTGGGTCTTCCCCCATAGGCAACAGTTCCATCATCTCTCATCTTGAGTACAAGTTGAAAATTCCTGGCTACACCCCTTCTCACATGCATGATGCATCTTAGAGATGAGGTCTTAACGAGCTGGTGCCAAGTGGATTACTCCATACAGGTAAAGGGATACAGCTTCATCCCCAAGAGATGCAAACTGGACATGTCACTTTATCAATCATTTAAAATAACACAATTTTAGTTTCACATTCTTACTAAGAGGGAAGCAAGTAAGATCGACCAGCATGGTTAGCAAACAAATTAATTGACATCTCTGGATGAGTTCGGGAAGGGATACAAGCAGAACAAGCTTCTCAGTTTGCAAATGGTTGTAAATTAAGCACTGAAACTTACCACAGAAAGAAAAGGCCCATAAAACACTATAGAGAAGGTTTCAGCTTGCAAAAAGAAAAAAGGTAGTACTGGAGATAGCTCAATTAAAGGAAAACTACCTGTTAGAATTAGGAAAAGATATGTATTATGAACTTTTTTTGTTATAACTTCATCTCAGTGTTTTTTTTTCAGTTCTGGCTGTGAGAGGAGTTTTTTCTAACTTTCCCTGGCTGTTTTATGGCCCCTGGTGGCTGCCATTCAGGGTGTGTATATGTGTGTGTGTGTGTGTGTGTGTGTGTATGTGTGTGTGCGTAAGCATGTCACTATTTAAAGTAGTTTTGTCTGCACTTCTGTTGCTGTCCCTCAGACCCTTTCAGTTTTTGCACCACTACCAAGTAGCAGAACTGGAACAGCACTTTCTAGTTAGAGTAGACCATGCATGAAATAATAAATGCAGAATTGGAATGGTTTATATAAACTAGTCTGGAAACATAATGGAGTACAGCTATTTATAAAACAAACCTGTGATTGCTCCTCAACAATGCTACTTTACACCCTCCCCCCATTGCATAGCAAGGGACACCAGTTTATCTCAGCAGCAGTTACTGTTGCCTGCAGTGTGCATGTGTGTGTGTGTGTGTGTGTGTGTGTGTATGTGTGTGTGTAAGCATGTCCGCATTTAAAGTAGTTTTGTCTGCACTCCTGTTGCTATCCCTCATCCCTTTCAGTATTTGTGCCACTACCGAGTAGCAGAAATGGAACAGCACTTTCTAGCGTGTTAGAGTAGACCATGAATGAAATAATATATGCAGAACTGGAATGGTTTATATAAACTAGTCTGGAAACATAATATTGCACAGCTATTTGTAAAACAAATCTGTGATTGCTCCTCAACAATGCTACTTTACACTCCCCCCCATTGCATAGCATGGGACATATCAGTTTATCTCAGCAGCAGTTATCGCTGGCTACAGTCTGTATATAAACTGTGTCACTTTGCCTAAAATCCTGCTCCCCTGTTTTGATCAACATGTTATGGACTTTTGATTCAATTGCTTGTATCTTGCGTAGAAGACAGTGCTTTTAGACAAATCTAATCATTTTGCAGCTGTGGTCATCCACTGGCTAAGTACGCTTTGTGATTGTTTGTATTTATGTGATCCAATCCTTAGTGTTTGATTACTTTATTGATGTCTCCTACGAAGGGACTCAGAATGTGCAGGATAGTTTTTTAGAAAATTCAGAGAAATTGCAGAGGCACCAGACTTGGACTTTGGGCTGAGTTTTCCTTTAACTTCTCTCAAACCAGAGGAAAGCCCCATAAAACATTATGGAGGGGGTTTCAACTTGTAAAAAAAGGCAGTACTGGGGAGGGTTCAACTTAAGCTCTGAAACTTAACAAACAAAGAAAAGGCCCACAAAACACTATGGAGGAGGTTTCAACTTGCAAAGAAAAGGCAGTACTGGGGAAGGCTCAATTAACTTCTCAAACCAGAGGGAAATAGTGCTCTCCAGCTGCCATAAGCACAGGCAGCATAGTAATGAGGCTTCAGCAGAGGACACTATTTTTATTACTCTACCATGTTGTTTGGAAGGTAATTATGCAGGTAGTCCTTTTCTCAAAGCAAAACATCTGCAGATTTATGCCCACTGCAGCCGTCAAAAAGGGGGTGGGATATTAATTTATTATAGGCATGGCCTAGATGTCACCAAAATGTGTACTACTTCTACAAACACTTCATATTGTGAATGGTTACTTATTCAATTACTGCTTGGGGGTTGTCATAAACTAAAAATTTGCACAATATATAATCCACCAAAAATGGGTATTTGGGTCTTAGGGATTTGTTAAACTTTTTGGGACAAGAATGTAGGATGGAAGATTTACTAGTTATGGGAGACTTGAATATAAATTGGGCCCCTGATAGTAATCCTGACACTGAATCACTGTTGGCTAATGGGTTGACTCAACTAGTTACCTCTTATACTAGAATAAACCACACCAGTCATAAGCACACTATTTTAGATTGGATATTGACAAATAACTCTGCTAGAGTACTGGAAAGTGGCATGCTTCCTGATGTTGTAAGTGATCACTTGGCAATATTCTGTACATGGAAGGAGAATAAGATTAAACCACCTCCAAGGTTTATCTCCTTCAGGAGATTTGCTCCATTTATACATGATAATCTCCTGAATGAATTAAACCTTATTGATTGGACATTTTTAGATGCTATCCTTGAGGGTGATTTGGCAGTGAATTATTTTTCTACCACTCTCCTGAAATTACAGGATAAAGCTTTTCCCAAAAAAACTAGAAGGGCCAGGGCTACTGTTAATAAGTGGATTACCCTTGAACTATTTTATCTCATGAAGGATAGGGACTCAGCCTAGAATCTCTATAAAAAAAACACAGAGTACTGCTGATGTTAATAACGATTGTAGATTAACAAATTTATGTAAAATCAGGTTAACATCAATTAAATCTGACTTTCACTTAAATAGGCAAAGGAAAGACTTAAAACCCCCTAAAAAATTTTGGTCAGCAATCAAAACTATTACTTCTCCCAAAATTGACAATTTACAAGATTAATTTATTTTAAATGGTAAAAAGACCTCTGATTATGCACAAATCTCAGAGGCTTTTTTGACTAAATTTGCCAATCTATCTTCTCTTACTGATGCATTTTCTTCAGCAAACAAGTCAGTTCCAGTGCAATCTGTATTTGAAGCTCCTACTTCAACTTCTTTTTATTTTCATTTAATCAAACCTAAACAAGTATTAAAATTATTAAAACAGTTGTCCCCAGATAAAGACTCTGGTAGTGATAACCTTGAGCCAAGGTTCTTAAGGTTAATCGCAACTCACATTTATGTTCCACTAACTAAGGTGTTTAATCTTTCTTTCCTTACTAGCCAGTTTCCAAGCCAGTGGAAACGTATGGTAATAAAACCAATCTTTAAAGGTGGAACTCCAGGAGACATGGCTAGCTATTGATCCATTTCTTTACTTCCAGTGTTGGGTAAACTCCTGGAAAAAATAGTAAATGAACAACTAGTAGATTTTCTTGACTCCTCTGGTCTTTGGTCTACCGAGCAGCATAGATTTTGAAAATTTCATGGTACTAGGACAGCCTTGGCCAGGTTCATGGACCACATCGGTGGTGCAAAGGATCATAGTAAACTCACTGGTGCTGTGTTCATGGACCTATCGAAGGCCTTCGATTTAGTTGATCACCGCCTGCTGCTCTGGAGGTTGGGGAGCATTGGAGTTGGTTACTCTCCTTTAAACTGGGTCAGTAGCTACCTAACAAATTGTCCACTCAGGGTGAGCACTCATGGGGTGATGTCAGGTAGTAGAGTTATGGAGGTAGGAGTGCCCCAGGGTTCTATCCTGGGGCCCTGCTTGTTTTCAATTTTTGTTGATAAACTTCCATCTTTGCTGCCTTGAACTAGTTGTCTAATGTATGCTGATGATATCATTATTTTTCATAGTTCCTCCTCCGAGAATGAAATAGCTCACAATTTGAACACTGATTTTCAAATTATGGCCACCTGGCTGAAACTTAACCATCTGTTGTTAAACACCAAAAAAAAACAAAGAGTATGTTCTTTGAGTCTAGACAAAGACTAGCTAAAAGTGTGTCCTTAGTAATATAAGATTCCACTGGTGCTGAGTTGGAACAGGTTTATCAGTTCAAATATTTGGGGATTCTGCTAGATCCTTGTTTATCATATTCATTGCACATAAATCTGTTTGCAGGCAGGTCAACCAAAAGGTTGGGTGTTTTGTTTAAGCTGCAGAATCTCTTAACTGAACAAGCTAGATTAGCTGTAGCAAATAATGTATTGTTATCAATCATGTACTATAACTCTTTCCTGTTTCAGGGTGTAGCCAAGATAGATTTGAAATTACTCATCACCTCATGTCACGCAATTTGCAGATTTGCTCTCAGGGTCTCATTTTGGAAACATCACTATACTCTGTATAAGTTGTCTGGCTGGTTACCTCCCAACAAACATTGTCTCTATAGTCTAAATTCCCTAACCTGTAATTTCTTAAATTTGGGTTCTCACTCTCCCTTATACTCATTGCTTGAAATAAAAAATATGGATAGGTCCTTGCAATCAAATAGTTCATTACTACTTATCATTCCTAAGGCAACTACTAATATGGGTAGGTCTGTTTTTTTTCATATTCTGCCCCAATACTTTGGAATAGTTTACCTGAGAACTTACATTCAAAGCTTTCTTATGATACTTTAAGATGTCATTAAGACAGTTTTATGTCGAGTCCTTAAAATGGGATTGTTAATAATTGTTGTGATCTTATTTGATTGTGATTTTAGTGTTGTATTTTGATTTATTTATGTAACATCTTGACTGTTACAACAATCCCAGGTCACTTTTGGAAAAGGGCCTTGGCTCATATTGCTTACCCAGTAAACAAATGTTAAAATAAAACATTTTTATTTTGAATGTGATTACCTGCTCAGTGCTAGTTTTAGTGACCTCTTGGCTTGAGAGATTGGTGGTCAGTGAGGGAGGTGGCATGCAGTTAGGGGTAGAAGTCATGAAAATGGATGACTCTCCCACATCTCTGTCACCCTTTGTACATTTCTTTTTGAATATGTTGCTGAATATCAGAAAGGTTTATTAGCTGTCTTACACATATTGATACCTGATTTTTATTTTTCTGCATTTTTCCCACACTGTTTACTGTGGCAGTTTCTCCAGACACCACAAAGAGCATTGCATAAGCTTTTATAGTGCTATAGCTTTACCATGACCAAATATCAAAATGCACAGCTTTTCTAATTTCATCCCTTTTTGCTCTATATGTTTTCTGTGTTGATGATTTGTGTTAGTATTAGCTGAAATGTTTTGCATTTAAGAAGAGTAGTTCAGTTGTTCAGGGTTGCTTTTCAAATCAACATTTTCTGTAGCTGTGTTGTTTTTTTGTATTTTTTGCTGTCTACTGTTGGTACTCCTGCTAGATTTAATCTGTAACCGTCTCTCTCTCTCGCTCTCTCATTTTACAGGGTCATGCCCCATAGACCCAAAAGACAAGGATTGTAAGGACCCTATCTGTAATCGACACAGTAAAAATGAAACACATATTTACTTATTTATTTATTTATTCAGTTGTTGTTTTTTTGTCCAGAAAAATAGGAACAGACAATTAAGCAAATTTACAGCTCAGCTGGTGGGAGTTTGTGTGTGTGGGGGGGGTTGAAACAGATGGATGTCAGCTGACATTGTTAGTTGGTTTTGGTAATTATTAATCTCAGCTGAATATCACGGATCATTTTACCTCCAAACTATGCTACAAGGTGTAAGTTAATCTCTTTAATTAAAAGCTCACTCGCATTCTCTCTCTCTCACTCACTCTCTCTTTTTCATGCACACACTCTCTCTCTCTCTCTCTCTCTCTCCTGGATGAATCATTGTTTCTCTCCCAGTATGCAAACATGGGTACCTCCGATTTAAACATGGTATCAGACTTCATAAAACAAATGAAATCTAACTAAAAGCTGATTATGCATGTGTGTGTGTGTGTATATATATATATATATATATATATATATATATATATATTATGGTAGGAAGGTAGTGCTACCATAGTTAGGGTTGAGGAGCCATTTACATGTTAAACCTAAAATTTTGCACTTTAATAACTGCAACCATTCAACAGATTTGCCTGAAATTTGGAATATACAATCAAGAGTCATAGATCTTTGAATCTGCCAACTTTCATACTGTTCGGATATATGGCTGCGGAGTTATTAAGCATGATCTGCACACACATTTACACTTTTTTGGAATTCTGTGGTCGTCTCTACAGGTCACACGGTTTGCGTGATCGACCTGAAATCTTCAAAGGAAGGGCCCCGCACACCTGTCACTGTATTACATTCAGTATTTGTCACTACTGTTTATCTTTGTGTTTTGATTTGTGCTACCATGCGCATTAACATTTGCGTTTGCTGGCACTGTGTTAGTATGTGTGAAGACATCATGTGGTGGGAGCGCGGGGCCCTTTGGGCCCCACACTCCCACTGCTGTATCACATTCAGTATTTTTCTGTACTGTTTATGCTTGTGTTTTGCGTGGCGGGAGCGCGGGGCCCAAAGGGCCCTGTGCTCCTGCTGCTGTAACACATTCAGTATTTTTCAGTACTGTTTATGTTTGTGTTTCATGTGGTGGGAGCACGGGGTTCAAAGGTCCCCCACACTATTGTCACTGTATTACATTCAGTATTTTATGCTATTGTTTATCTTTGTGTTTTGATTTGTCCTACCATGCTCATTAACATTTGCGTTTGCTGACACTGTGTTAGTATGTGTGAAGACATCGGCCCCGAGCTCCTGCTGCTGTATCACATTCACTATTTTTATAGTGTTTATGTTTGTGTTTCTTGTGGCAGGAGCGCGGGGCCCAAAGGGCCTCATGCTCCCTTTACTGTATTACATTCAGTATTTGTCACTACTGCTTATCTTTGTGTTTCAGTTTGTGTTACCATGTGCATTAACATTTGCGTTTGCTGGCACTGTGTTAGTATGTGTGAAGACATCATGTGGCGGGAGCATGGGGCCCGAAGGGCCCCGCACTCCCATCACTGTATTACATTCAGTATTTTTCACTATTGTTTATGTTTGTGTTTCACTTTGTGCTACCATGTGCATTACCATTTGCATTTGTGGGCACTGTGTAAAGACATCACAAGGCATGAGTGTGTTTATGGGCACTGTCTTAGTGTGTGAAAAGACATCACGTGGCAGGAGCGTGGGGCCCGTGTTCCTGCTGGTGTATGACATTCAATATTTGTCAGAGTAGTCTGTTTACTGTTTCAGTTAGTGTGGTTCCACAGTGACAGAAGTGAGAAAGTTCTGTGTTAGGGTTCAAAAGCATAAATGTGCATTCACCTCTCACCCCCCTGATCACTAGTGGCACACAGAGACACACACACACATGGAAGTGGGGGGGAGAAGCAAGGCAACAGGGCCAATCACAGACAATCAGCAGGAGGTGTCAGAAATAATATACAACTAGTCTACATACTGGACACTGAGTGGAGAGCCACAGCAAAAAAATGCCTATGGACATGAATAATGTAGCTTTGTCATTGCAGCTGTAGAGAACTTAGCACACTTAGGAGTATTATTGCAGTTGTACAGAAGTTAGTGAACTTAGAAGTTGCACAGTCTCATGGGGTAGGGGACTACACCTCCAGAGCACTTTCTGTATGTAAAGTGAAGAGGCAGAGGCAAAGAAGGGTGATGCAGATCACTTGTACACTTCCATAATTACAGGTACAGTGTAGTTAGCACAATTATCGCTTAAATGGCCTTAGCCAGGTAATGCCTTTCCAAACTGTGACACCAAGTACTGGATCTTCAGTGAAGACCCATAGCACAGCTGAGGGTATGGACATCAATGGTAGATGTCAATGATTGCAGGAACACTCAAGTTAGCATAGTTAGTGTTTGTGGGGGTAGGTCAGACAAGTAATGCTTCCCCCAAAAAATTTGTACTGCATCATGAGTACTGATGTAGAGAAAGACTGATGCAATGGACATCAATGGTACGCCTCTGTATTTGTTGGTTGACACAAGTTTGCACAGTTAGGATTTGTATGGGCTCACCCAGGAAATTTTGTCATGCATACCAGTTACTGATTGTGACTGTACAGCCACAGCTTCATGGACTTAGTTAGCAATGTCGCATATCTCTCTACAACAGCTACTGCACTCTGACTGTAGACTCAGAGAAAAAGTGAGGGTGGTTCATACTAGTTAATTTAGTTAGGAATTACAGAAGGTCTGTCAGGCAATGTCTGAACCCCTAGCCCACATACTGCATACTGAGTGGAGAGTACAGAACAAAAAAAAACATGGAGATGAACAGTTTCACGGGGGAACTGCAATACTGCACTTGCAGACCACTTGCTGCATCCTGAGTGAACAGCCACAGGAAAAGATAGGCAATGTATATCAGTTGTACAGCTCCCTGATTACAGAAACAGTCTAGTTAGCACAGTTATCACTTGAAGGGATTCAGGCAGGCAATGTGTCTTCAAACGTGACAGCAGGTACTGCATTGTCAGTGGAGATACACAACACAGGTGAGGGTATGGACATCAATGGTAGACATCACTGGTTGCAGGCATACAGAAGTTAGCTCAGTTAGGATTTGCATGGATTTAGGCAGCTAGAGCTGCTGCCCCCCCCTCCAAATTTGTACTGCATCATGAGTGGTGATCCACAGGAACAATAAGGGACTGGAGATCAATGGCACACCTCTGTAATTGTAGGTACAGTGAAGTTAGCACAGTTAGGAGTTGCATGAGCTCAGCCAGGGAATTTCAGTAGACATAGCAGTTACTGCATCCTAAGTTTATATCCACAGCTGCATATCATTAGATAGCAATGTCCGACAGCTTGTTACAGCAGCTACTACCCACTGACTGGAGAGGCACAGGAAAACTAAGTGCAGTACAGACTTCTTAACACACTTAGGAATTACGGGAACTGTGGCATGCAATGTGCCACACCATAGCCTATGTGGTGGATACTGAGTGGAGAGCCATAGCAAAAAATAAACCCATGGACACATAGTTGTGGTAGTATTTGTTCCAGTTGATTTGCATGCTTAATAGAAACAACAGTTATATTCTAATGTCATTATGCTATGGTTCAGTAAAGACTCAACACAGGTGGTTATGTTTAAAAAAGATTTATTGTCAATTGGTGAAACTGAAAAAGGGCCAATTAAGATTTTATTTTTCTTACAAAATCAGTCTCACAATACAATCCTTGCATGTGTGTAATCATTGCTTGGAATATATCTAAATGTGTGTCATTTATAGTAAGTAGATGATATGAATTGGAATAAGTATGTACATATGGTAATACAGCATAGAAAGAAGGTAGCATAAGAAGGCAATTTAATCTATTAAGTCTGCTTGTGTTGCAGGGTTCACATGTTGAACTAATGTCTCGGCTATCCCTGCAGTGTTCTTCTCTCTAGGCATGCTTGTTATCTCCCTGGTATGCATATATACCTAGCTCTTTTATAGCTGGTCACTGTCTTTAATGAGGTGACCTGTTTTAGCAGTGAAGTGTAAGTGTTCACTACTCTTTGTGGGAAGACGTGCTTTCTGACATTCCTCCTGAACTTTCGACCCTCAAGCTGAACCTGTGCCTCTTCACGATATGTTTGCTACTCAGCTTGAAGAGACTTTGGTTAAGAATATTATTTATACCTTTTAAGTAGTTGAATGTTCCAATCATGTGTCGGTCATTAGTTCTGTCCTATATTAATGAAGGTATGTCAGGAGCTTCTAAGCAGTGATTACACACATGAAACAGTGATGTTTTGTTGTTATTGTGTGACTGATAATGTGTATGTTCCTGGGGTGGGCGAAAAACCAGATACTAAGTGTTCAAGTAATAAAATATAAAAGACTTATGTTTTCAGTGACATTAGATAACTGGTATGTTCAGTTAAATATTTAAAGATATATCACTGAGTAGGTGCATATGGAAAATTCCCACCCGACCCCTCAATAGAAGCGATCATAAACATTGTCAGGAACAGGTATGAAGTGCGTTGTGATCAGTAACAGTGTCTGGTTTACAATTTTTAGTATTTTTACTATAGGTTACAATTACTTGTATGACAAGTACAAAAGATTTCATATTATTACAGGTACAATATACATTTCTTTCAATTGTTACATTACTTACTATGTTAGCTCTGAACTAGTAAATAAAAAAATATGTGTGGTACACTGTTTTATGAAAGATATGGGTCACTGAACTTAACCAGTATAGTATTGCATTTTAGAAAATAGGCAAAGACCATTCTGTCTTCTGATTGGCTGAGACACTTATTTAGGTGGGCATCTATCAGACAATAGATGCCCACCAAATAAAAAGCCCCAGCCTAAGCCTGCCTGATAGCCAGCAAAGTATCTGTGTGCCCAGCACCCTGCTTCCTCATTGGCTGAAGTGCTGGGTACACAATTTCAAACTGCCGCCATTTTTTTCTCTCGCTTAGCGAGCGAGTGTTCACCCCCCCCAACAACAGCACTCATGGCAGTAGTCACCCAATGTAAGTTAACAAAGAAAAACTTTCTATAAAAAAAAAAGGAACAGCTGTGGTGCATACCTTATGCTGCACTACACTAATCAACTGCACTGCTTTTACTATTCACTCAGCTCCCATACACTCCTTTGAGGACTGAATCCAAAACAAAGCATGACCCCACTTCCCACAACTCCACTGGCAATGCCTTCCTTTTAATAAATGTAACCCCGCATTCAGATTCCAGCTGTTTATTTAAACAATGTGAGCCCAAACCTAAAAAAAAAAAAACCTGCAAGACTGTAGCGGCAGCTCCGTTTGTGCTCTCACGACCAGCTTGCCACCTGCTATCAACTCGGTCTGTGTTGTTTACCATAACATGCAGAAGGCAGCAGCAGCAATAAGAGCAGGAGTTGAAATGGAGGGGCCAAAAAGGATACCAGCATCTGTAATAAATCGGGACACTTGAAAGGTCTGAAGAATTGACTGCTATGCGAAAAAAAAAAATAGAAATCGCTGTACTTTCGATCGCTGTTCAGTAAAGGGGTAAAAAACAGTAACCTGGACGTCTGTCTCGCGTCTCGTTCACAGCCGTCACACGGTAACGCTCCCAATCTTAACAGTCTCAATTTACGACCTCAGAAAGAAGAACAACAAGAAAACTGGTAAAACAATTTATTTATTTAAAACTCAAAATGTTTAGAAACTGTATCTTCTTCTGGAAATTGTGGGGGATCATATGTACAAGAGAATAGCTCTGTGGGGGGGTGCAACATAAGATGGGACAGCACAGAAACCAGGGACTACTTTACCTAAAAGAAAATGTTGTAGTGCTTATTTATATTTTTTCACAGTAATTTCCTCTGTTATTTTATTAAAATGTCCAACGGTAGCCCATTTTCTAAGCGCAATAATACCCTCCAGGGTGGGCGGTATGGGCAATACCGGACCTTCCAGGGGCTATAAGGCCCTCCGCCTGCAGCGTCGGGCCTCATTACACCCCTGAGCAGTCCGGTATTGCCCAATACCGCCCACCCTGTCGGGTATTATTGCTTACATATGTTAAAGATTAATTGTTACTTGACTCTTGCAGTAATACTTTTACTAGAACAATAAAACTAGTTAACAACAATGGTGAGATGGAATAAGAATGTAAATATTATTTACATGTCATTACAAAGGTATGTAAAAGTAATTTGATAATAAGATGCAATAGTTCAGTATTTACACTTGCTTCATTTCACTTGCTGCAGTATGACTAATGAGTGTTATTTTTACATATGTACAGTTTCAGTGTAACAAATAAAGCAGGCATAGTTCAACACTGTTGCATGGTGAATGAATAATGCTGTTGTCTACATGTCAACAGCTAATAGACAAAAAAAACTGGTAATAGAAAACTTGTGACAGACTGTGCCCTTTGGTGAATGAGACATGTGTTACACAGTTATTTAAGATGATAAGGGACAACTTTTGTGTCTCTGCAGAGGGAAAAAGTTAGGAACTGGCAACAACTTCTTGTTATGTATGGGGTATGATACAGCTACAAGAAAAGATATGTACAGAACAGGAGAGCCAGGAAGGCCTCTGTTTTGACATGTACAATCTTTGATAGACATGTAAGCATGGTTTCTCTAGTGACTGTGAATACTGCTGGTGCCGATTGAAGCCACTACAACAATTTCCACGTTGCCACTGATCCACACAAGATCTTAGATGTCATACTGCATAATATGTGTCTGCCAGTATAACATTTGTTGATATGCAATGGTTTATTGACAGTCATAGATTGGAAACAATTGTACTGACCTATGACTGATTCTGTCACAAACTAGTTATTTAAAAAATGCCAGATGCTGTGTGCTATTCTTCTGAAATATGATGGTCTGGGGAGAGGGGGAGGCATCACTGGCAGGAGGGGGGAAGGCTAAGCAGGGAGAAGAGGTAGCAGAAGTGGAAATCACAGCAGAGAGAGTTAGGGAAGCCCTCAGGTCCCTTAAGACGGAGAAAGCACCGGGGCCAGATAAATTACATCCCAGAGTGCTGAAGGAACTTGCAGATGTCCTGGCAAAACCCCTGGTGGAGCTTTTCACCATCTCTCTGAGGACAGGGTGGGCGCTCCAGGACTGGAAGGTGGTGCATATAGTGCCTATCCACAAGGGGGGGGTCAAGGGAGGTGGCAGGGAACTACAGGCCTATCAGCCTGACATCGGTGGTGGGCAAGGTGATGGAGGGCATTGTCAAACCTGGAAAAGTCAGGGTGCCTGGATGATAGGCAGCATGGATTCATCCCGGGGAAATCATGTCAGACAAACCGTGTGGAGTTCTATGACTGGGTGACGAGTGCCTTGGACCTGGGTAGACCAGTGGACGTCCTCTTTCTAGACTTCAGCAAGACATTTGACTCAGTTCCTCATGAAGGTCTGTTGGATAAGCTGGGAGAAATGGGGGTTGGGAAATAGATGATCAGATGGATAGGCAATTGGCTCCAGAACTGGACCCAGAGGGTCATAGTTGGTGGGATAGTCTCATCCCCAAGGAGGGTCATTAGTGGGGTCCCACAGGGATCAGTTCTTGGGCCCCTCCTGTTCAACACCTACGTCTCTGACATAAGGACATGTATCAGGAGTGAGATGAGTCTCTTTGCGGATAACTCAAAACTGGGGGAGGCGGTGGAGAAGGAAGGGAGGGTGGCCCTACAGGGGGACCTGGAGGCTCTGGAAAGATGGTCTAGAAAGTGGAAGCTGAGGTTCAATGCAGGGAAATGCAAGGTACTGCACCTGGGGGCCAGAAACCCGGGCCAAGTGTACACCCTGGGGGGAATGCTACAAGTCTCCATGGCCGAGAGGACTTGGGGTGGTGGTGGATGTCAAGATGAACAATTCAGAGACTTGTAGGAGGGCAGCAGCCAAGGTCAACAGGATGCTGGGATGCATCGCTAGGGGGATCTGCTCCAGAAGGAGGGAAGTGATACTCCCTCTGTATAACTGTTTGGTGAGGATGCACCTTGAGTACTGCATGCAGTTTTGGAGGTCACACTTAAAGAGGGACATTAAACTCCTGGAGAGGGTCCAGAGGAGGGCAATCAAAATGATTTGGGGCTTGGTGGACAGGACTTATGAGGAGAGGCTCGAAGAGCTAAATATGTACACATTGGAAGAGAGAAGGGACTGGGGGGACATTATAGAGGTCTTCAGGTACATGAAGGGGGTAAATAGGGGAGGAGCAGTCAGGGTGCTTTGAAGGAAGGAGGAGGGGGCCACTAAAGGGCATGGGTGGAAGCTGGAGGGAGATTCATGGGAGAAGAGGAGGTGCTACTTCACCGAGAGAGTGGTGGAGCCATGGAATGCGCTGCTTAGGGGGCTGGTGGAGGCAGAGATGGTGGAGGGGTTCAAGATGGGGTGGAACAGGTACAGGGGAAGGGTTCTGGAAGCAAAATCCAATGCAGTGAGAATATCCAGAACTGGGAAGGGAGAAGCCAGAGAAGGTGACGGGGGCAGCAAGGTCAGCTCCCAGGGTGGGGGCTGACCAAACGAGCAGACGTGAAAGACCATTAAGCCTATTCTGCTGGCATTTTAGTATGTTGGTATGTCATCATAATTCTTCAATATTATTATTATGTTTTTTTTTCCTCTTTACGCCTCTTGCCACCATTAGCCCAAGTACCCAGCCCATTTCTATGCTTCCACCCCCCCCACATTGACCTCAGGCTCCCCGGATACCCCGTGGCTTTCCCCCTACGGTGGGGCCTCGGCACTGGGGCGCATGCCGCGGACCTCGGATTAGGTCTGGGGGCTGGTCTGGGGGGGCTAATTGAAGCTGTGATGGACTTCATTGAGGGCCTCTGGCAGCGCTCCTTTTTTCCTTTTTCCGGGAGGCGGGGACGTGCAATGATGCGCAGAGCGTCCTGCCCCATCTCCACACAGAGCTTGGTGTCGGCAGTCATGCGCTTTTCCTGGCCTCTGCCAGAGGTCATGAACTCGGAAACAACCCCACCCTCCCAGAGAAGGAGAGCAGTCCGTAGGACGTTCTATCCTTCTCCCCCCCACCGACCCTCCAGCGACCCGAAGCCGTTCTCAACCCAGCATCGCCGGGCGCCGCAAGCCGGAAATAGGAATCGCTGCACCGGGCGGGTCGGCCAATTCTTCAATATTAGAAGATATGCATTTTTAAGTGTCGTGGCAGTCTCTGTTTAAAACTGCTTGTACAGTCATCACACTCTACCCATCCACTTCTGTACCTTAGTAAACAGGTGTAATGGCCAGAATGCATGGATTGACCATGGTGATAGAGTACACTGTGAGTGTCAAACACTGATTGGTTAAAAACTGTTCTACCAGCTGTGTAATCTGTGATAGGAGTGTCAACTCTGAGCCCGTTGGAGTCAAATCTGTGCAATATAAGCAACAGATATTGAGATGAACTCCTGACATGTATGGACTGAGTGCATCTGCCTCCACACCTTTTACAGGAGTGACCACATTGAGCATTAGTAAATAGCTTTTGAAATTTTACACTTTTCACTTGAGGAACAAAAAGAGTAATCCACAGCATGTCTTCTGCGGTTTCATGCTGTGAATGACCACATGAAACACATACATATTTGGTTACATTTGACACTGTGAAGTAGTGGTGTATTGGAGTGTCTTCTTCATCCAAGTTGTTTATGATAGCCATCATAAACTCGCTAGTGTCTTTACTGTATGTCAGCAGCAAATGTACTACATCCATCATATGTTCCTAACACCTGGCATAGTGGTGTGACTGCACATTGTTAGACTGCTCAGAAGTCATGTTGACAATCTGCTTCAATGCGTTTGATAGGGGAGTGTCTTGTGAAGCAGATATTGCTTGTACAAAGTGTGGCATGTGTAGAAAAACTTGCATAGCTGAGTTAGCATAGCAGTTCACTCTAGTGCCATTGTCAAAGACTGGTACAGCAGCTATACCAACTGATTTCTGATGAATTGCTGGCTCTGAATGTTTAGTTGAAATTGTGACCTTTGTTGAACTCTTTCAAGTTGAATCACTTGTGGAAGCTCGTGCCTGTCATGCCTGAGTTGAATCACTTGTGGAAGCTCATGTTTGCTGACACCTGTAGATTTGACTGTATGATGTGAGACAGCCAGATATGTAGGCAGTGGTATTAAAGACATTTGTGGCTGATAGAGAGTACGTAACCTGTTGTATTCAAGAATACATCGCTTGTCAGCTCGTATCTTTTGAAGTGCAAGACTTATAATGTGCAACCCAGAAAGACTGCGGACACGTGAAAGTGCCATGTAGCTCATGCCATCCTTGAAAATGTCTGTACCTATGTCCACCATTGCTGAATCCAAACTCAAGCCCTGAGATTTGTGAATAGAAACAGCATATGCAACACATAGTGGAAACTGTTTCCTGTTTACATAGATATCCTTAAATACCTGGAATTTTACGCAGGTACATTCTATGTGTACAGGCTGTTCTATGTTGTCAAAGTGAACTACAAGTGTCTCGATATATGTCTTCTGGACATTGTAGACAAAGTCGCTGATGTTTCCCATGGCACCATTTACCATGCCTCGTTCAACATCAAGATTACATCGTAGCATGATACGTGCATTCCTACAAAGTGTAAGAACAGCTTCTAGGCCAGCTGTGCTTGAAACATCTGACTTGAGTTCATTGAGTCGTTCAGTCATCTTTGCTACTAGGTTGCAACTAAGAATGACACCATCAACTGTATTAACAGCATGCAGAGTTAGAATTTCTTGGTTTTCTCTCTGCAGCATTACATTGTTGAACTCAGTGCATTTCTTTAGTCATGGCATAAGACACATTATGCGTGTCCCTGTAGAGTACACATCGCTGAAAACATTACATGCTGTTTCTATGGATGCAGTGTCTACTGTGATTCTTGGATCATTTAACATAGCAACATGTTCTGGTGATAGAGAACCTGTACGAGCTTCATCTAAAAGTGATTTGTTAGCCAGATCACCACTTTGGCGCATGTTCTCATACAACTCAACATAGGTAAATAACTCCCAAATGTTATAACCTGTAATGCAGCCAAGAATGTTCTTAGCTTGCTTGGCAGTTAGAGTTGCAAACACATGCTCTGCATGACTGGTGCAAGCTGTAAAAGGTCTCCCAAAACAACAATACTTCTGCCACCAAATGGTACTCCATCATCAGTACCTAAGATCTCCTGTAGACATAGATAAATACAGGCAAGCATCACATTGGAGACCGTGCTGATTTCATCAATGATGAGTAACTTCATCTTTGTGAACATGGAATGGAGCTGAGATGCAACCTCAAATGACAGTTTACAATACTCTCCAGTTTTGCCATGTTCCACTGGCAACATAAAGAGACAGTGGAATGTAACTCCATTAATGTTGTATGCAGCTAGTCCTGTGGGAGCAGTAACAGCAACAGACATTGATGACCCTGTCAGTCTCCGTATTTCAGTAGTGATGGCTTCAACAAGGAAACTCTTTCCTGTGCCAGCTGAACCACTAACAAAGATCAGTAGTGGTTTATAGTCACGACAGTCACATTTTTTTGTTTCATGTAATAGGCCATGCCGAACAGCGTCAACTACTTGAGAGTGAACTACATGCTGCTGCTGATTTAGCCTTTCTCTCGAGTCAGCTGGGTTGACAGTGGAGTGTGTTCCATGTTCCATGGCTGTCTCAATTTCTGAGATTAACACTTCTGGGGCATTTAAAGGCAGAGGTTTACCTAGAACAGCTTGTCCTTCTGGATCAAGTTTGTCTAGTGAACTAACAGGAGTGTCTTCCTGAAGCTGCTTCTCTGCCTTCTCAAGCTGTTCTTTCTCAGCCTCTAGTCTCTGTATGTATGTCTCTGAGTATTCCATTTTGAAAGTCTCATAATTGAGATTGAATTCTTCCTCAAATGTATCACAGTTACCTTTTAATTCAGACTTATTCCTCCAGGGTCTAAATAGGAATAGGAGAGCAAAGTAGTAATGCTCTCTGCTCTCTGATGTGCCTAGATGTAATTTACAGAGGTCTATCAGCCATGGCTTGTGTCTCTTTATGAGACAGCCATCCACTCTGTTCACCTTGTAAATGTGGCATGTTGAGTCAGGTGATATATCTGCCTTGTAGTCATACCACTTAGCCACCTGAAAGAGACACATGTCATCCATGTCATCATGTCTATGGGGGTAGTATGTGTCTATCAGGTTATTCTTCAAGATATGTTTTGAAGAAGGTCTACTGGCAATGAGTTCCTGAATTTCGGCATGGGGAATCAGTACACGTTTGCGTTTCTCTTTGTAGTTCACACTGAGAAACTGGACAGCGTCAGACTTCCCGTACAGATGTGTACCCATTAAATGGTAACTGGCGTCATAAGCTCCACATTCTCTGTGTGAAGGAGTCTTCAAGCCCAATGACCACAGCTGAGATGTCAGGCTCCTGCTTGAACTGGCAATATCTTCCCAAAGATCTTGCAAGCTAGTCTGCTCATGTTTGGCTATGTACGAAGTCACGTACCGCACCAGGGCCAATGAGTTATCAGCCACAAACTGAACATCTATGTTAGCTTGCCACATTAGGAGAAGAGTTGGGTTGTAGTCATTGATGTACACCTCTTTCTCATCTCTGAGTAACTTGTATACCCTCTTGGTTGATTTTGCCTTCAAGTGGTGTCGCATTGCTGAGAAAAGTTCATTCATGGAACCATCCTGACAAACTTGTCTAGGAAATCCGAAGCGATATCGTGTGTACCAGTTAAATTTGTTCTTTGCTACTCGCCAGCAGTATTTTGCACAAATATGTCACTGGAACTTCTGAACCAACTTCCATAGTGCAGGACTGTCATACTTGCCTGGAATGTGACAAGTGATATATTTCTTGATGAATGCTAGCACTTGTGCTGCTTCATGTTCACCTATGCATGGTGCATCCTTGATCCACAATAACATATGGATATGAGGGGCACCCCGTGCTTGATATCCCATCCTCCAAAAGTAATGCTCCACAATACCAAGAGGTGGATTGTCCTTTGACAATATGAAAGTCAGAATGTCATGGAACCACTTATGAAAATGTCTTGTGACAAACACAGGATCAAGTGAACACATTTCTTCGACAGTCATTGATGAGATGCCGTCGACATCAGAATGTGCCCACTTCAACAGTTCAATGAGCTCTTCCCAGGTATATTCAGCACAACTAAGTGTGACAAACCATGTGGCTGCACCATACTCTCGCAGCATTGTCATCACTTCGGAGTGTCTGCAATACCAATATTCTTTGGTGCCACGAAGACGTGAAAGTATGGAAGACAGATTCACTTGCACATTTTCATCTTTCTGCTTTAATTTCTCTAGAAATTGAGCAGCTGTTATTCCATCTAGTGGAGTTGTGAGACAAATAGTATGTGCAATAGACACAGACAGAATGCTAAGTTCACTCTCCCAGAGTAGATGAAACAGGTACTGTATATTACGTCTGAATTTGCCATCTTTACTGAGCACACAGCTCGTGCGGTACTCAGCACCCTGTACATGCACTTCTCTTTTATCTAGACGTCCACCTGACCCTTTTGGGAATAAGTCTGGAAAACAGCGTGCTTCTAGTGTTGCCTCCCAAATGCTGACAGGCTCACCTTCCACCTGTTTCATTTGATAGAGATCAATGTTGTCTCCTACTGGATCTCTGCCATGTAGTGGGTGAATTGTGTACTGTTCATACACATTGTCACTTGCCTGTCCACTGACCTTCTCAATCATTGGTTTAGTTGTTTCTAAGAGATCATGTTGGACAGAGAGACTAGTCATGTGATCTATGTCAAGGTCTGTATAAAAGGGATTGTTACTCTTTAAATAACTAAGAGCAAGCTTTACATTCTGTATGTTGGCAACATCTTGCCAGATGACCTTGGACTTAGTTGGAACACCATTTACAAGAATCACCAAACTATTTTTCATAGAGATTGCCTCCACATTTTCCTGTAGAGGAAGTGGGAGATACATCACAGAACCCTTTAGAGATCTAACAAGTTCTTTCTGTGGAATGTTCTGTGTCTTTGTGTTCAGACGTAGAATGGTTTGAAATGATTTCATTGTCTGAATTAGAATGTGTTCAAACATATTCAATGTTGCAATCTCACTTGGTGTAACATGTGCCTCCATATTATTCAACAGTGACCTTGGTGACAAAATGTTAGACTTTAGTTTGGAGAAACAGTGTTTGCACAGCAGAATGGTGTTTTGTAACTGAAAGTCAGATTTCATCAGCAAAAATGCTGAGAGACAGAACCACATGTCATTGTATGGTGACAAGGTTTCCAGGTTCACTGTGACTGTTTGTTTACTGTAGCACAGACGGTCACATGACACACATACAGAGTCAAACTTCTGAGCCTTTGCCAGCTCAAATTTTGCGATTTCTTTGCTGTACTGTTTCAGTATGTCAGTTTCTAACACAGAAACAGATGTTTCAGCAGAACTTGTTGACTGATACATAGTTGTGTCTGGTACAGAAGTTACATGTTGCAGCTGTTTGAGAAATGTGATGGCACCCTGCATGTCACCTGACTGCAATAAGTCATTTAAACAAGTGTACTGATTGACAACTTGTCGGACTTCATATACCTTGTATACAAAGTTTTGCATGCCTGTTTGATGCACTCCAAGCATCCACATGTTGTGAAAGGCACTGTCACAAACATCGTTATTGAGGCATGTTAGTGAGTGACCCATAAGTCCAGTATGTGGATGGATTTCACAATGGTCAATCTCGTTAAACAGTTTATATCTTTCTTTGCGATCTGTTATCACAAATAGGTTGACAAACTGTTCAACTTTTTCAAATGATGATTGCCTACGGTTGCAGGTGTCATCACATGGCCATGACAGACAGTGCCATTTATAGGACATAGTGGTTGCATCACAGTCATCATTTGTGTCCATTGCTGTGTCATCACAGACACTGAGCACATTGATCAGCTTACTGGACTCATCAATGGTGAACTTGCTTCCTTTTTTCTGTGAATAATAAGATTCTTCCCAGAAATATGCCTCTGAGTGCTGTGTGTGCATCCAGTGACCTGTGAATACATCACAGAAATTGTGCACAGTCAAAGAAGGATACTGTTGTAGCCTTTTTTTGATGTTGTACACAACTTTTCTGAATAGTTCTAGCACATGACACATCTTATGCCATAAACATTGAAGAACAAATACTGCTCTGTTAACAAATGTGTGTACTTTGAGATGCAATTTCATCAAAGTCAGATGACTCTTTGTCTTTTTGCACTCACGTCTCATCACAGCAGCAATAAGCCTGTCGATCTTAGCTTTACTTGCTAGTGATCGAAAATTCTTTTGCTTTCTCAGATGAAAATAACCAGATATGAGTTTATGGCGCTGTTTAGAAGGTCTGTTGCAATAGTTGTGTTTCATCTAAGAGATCTACACAACTGTTGCTCAGGTAAGCATTTTTTACTTGCTGTTGAGCAAGTATGTGCTTTTGCTGTGGAGTGAGTTGCTGTAGAGCTCACTATTGCAGTAGAACTCTGTTTTGTTTTATGTCTTGAACTCACATCAGTGTTTTTTTATCATTCTTGAGCAACAGCGAAGTACTATGATACCTGTCTCGTTTTCCTATACATGTACGTCTGTATTTAGTAGGCATCTTTGAATCTGTTAGTTCACAGTGGCAGTCACCAATCTTACAGAAGTATCAGACACCTGTATAAAATACAGAGAAAAAGACAATATTAGTATATGCATGTGTTGATCACTTCTAACATTGTATATTAAGACAGATGATTTAAGTATAAAATATTTAAAAAAAAAGATTCATTAAATGTTTTAATCGGATTGGTTGTTCAAACTGTTACAGTTTTATTTTCATTCGTGTTACACTGTCATGTATAGCGTTATCACTATGGCACATAGATTTTGTTCTGTACAATTTCACTGTTCAGCAATGCAGAATCAGTGTTATTCTGCATAGTGATTTTTACCTAGTGTTGTTAAACTGCTGGTAAAACAATTACTTTATTTACAATCTTTCTGTAAATGAGTAACACATTAATAAGTCAGCTTCACAGACTTAGCTCAAGTTAGTGCATTTGCAATATTTTTATGTCACATTCTCAGCACTGACATTTTACCACAACTTCTTGTGAACTGTACAGCTGTCATTTTTCACATCCTTGCTGAAATGTTTTTTTGCAGTTCTGGCATACAGTAGCATGGCCAGGGTGCGAAATAAGTGTTCGGAGCACATTGTGAAAATGACAGTGACACTGTTCATGAGCTGAGGTAGTAAAATTACTATGTTGAAAATTTGGTGACAATACTCGAAAATGACTGTTTTACGAGTGTGCATAGCAACTGCACAACACACACTCGTAAGTTAGTGCATTTGCACTATTTTCATGACAGATTCTCAACATTGGCATTTCAGCAAACCTTCTTGTGAACCGTACAGCTGTCATTTTTCACATCCTGCCCGAAATGTATTTTCGCACTTCAGTGCAGAATAGTGCAGTTGCTATGCAAAATCAGTGTTTGGAGCAAATAACAAAAATGACAGTGACACTGTTCATGAACAGATGTCCTAAAATTACTATGTTGAAATTCTGGTGAGAATAGTCCATAAAATGACTGTTTTATGAGTATGCGTAGGAACTTCGTAATGCGCACTCGTAACTTAGTGTATTCACACTATTTTAATGCCAGATTCTCAACATTGACATTTTGCCACACTTTGTTGTGAACTGTACAGGTGTCATTTTTCATATCCTGCCCAAAATGTGTTTTCGCAATTCCGGTGCAGGATGGTGCGGTTGCTGTGCGAAATCAGTGTTTGGAGCACATAACAAAATTGGCAGAGAGACTGGTCTTGAGCAGAGGTCCTAAAATGACTGTGTTGAAAATTTGGTGACAATAGTCCATAAAATGAATGTTTTGCAAGAGTGCTTAACAACTGCCAAAAAATGCATTCCCGCAAGTCTGTTGCACAGTGACATACTCGCTCTGAAAAAATCACCTTTTGGGGCACATTAACAAAGTCACAGCACTATGTGTCTCCACTTCTGTCACTGCCATGCCAGTGTGACAATGTTCGGCATTGAAAAATTGCTTGTTTTTGTCATAAATCATCAAATTCTGTTGAAAATTTAAAATTTTGGATAAGTATTGTCGTGTGCACGAAAGTGTCGCAAAAAGTAGTGTCGTGCATTCGACAGTGTCACAAATAGTAGTGTCATGCATTCAACAGTATCACAAAAGTAGTGTCGAACAATCGACAGTGTCGCTAAAAATAGTGTTGTGCGTTCAACAGTGTCGCAAAAGTAGTGTTGTGCGTTCAACAGTGTTGCAAAAGTAGTGTTGTGCATGCAAAAGTGTCGCAAATTTTTAACTTGGGAGTGGCAAGTGCATTCATTGTAGAATCAGATCTGATTGTTATTTGAGTGACAGCTCGTTCTGCCAATGTTATGCTAGATTTGTCAGGCCATGTGAGAGAACCAATCAGAGATGGACAACACTGAAGAAGAAGTCAACAGCAGCCATCTTAGTTTACACTGAGAGACAGCAGATTTGTAACTTAAGTACATTATATTTTATAAAGCATTTTTCTAGTGTGATAAAAAGTGTTAGTAACATGTAAAAACTATTAATCAAAACGTTTTTTAGTGCTGTATTTGATTATGTTGCTTGTAATAACCTAAGATGCTGCATTATTTAGGTAAAACTGTTTAAAGTCAGATAGTAGTTCAGTACTTACTTGTACAGATACAGCTGAAAATGGAGGGAGATAGGAAGTTGCATGTGGACCCACATCAGAAGAGGGAACCAATCAGACATGTTTCTGCAGTTGTAATTGTTTAAAACTGCCTACGAAAAGGATGCATTTTTCCCACCAGTTAATTTTTGCACATTTTAGCTGTAGCAGAAGTGCAGTGATAGTCAGTGCATAGGCTACATTGGTTAATGAAGGCAGAGTAGTAGCCAATGATTTGTTTTATTTGTGTGTTATGAATCAGCCCACTGAAGCTGGCTTGAAGTTAGGAAGGAAAATAGCAGTTTTACTTTCACTACTGCTTAGGCACTTCAGGGTGAATACTAACTTTTTTGGTAGCTCTCTGTCCACTTCTAAGTTTAAAACCTGAGAATGGCAGAAAATAGCAAAAGGACTTTGTGGATAGTTGAAAGCAGTATCGTGAGATGACCGTCTGAGTATGCTCATAATAGTGATTTTGGGAGAAACCTGCAGCTCCCAAATTGCTCTGTTAAGTGGTTTGGTAGGGGTGGAATGAGGTGGGAGCACTTCATGCCAACCATACACAGACTTTTGAGTACTCAGCCTCATCCAGACATATTGCTGATACATCTCGGAGGCAATGATTTGGGCACCAAACGCTGGGTAGATTTAGTAACAGAAGCACAATTGGACCTTGCTTCTATTATGAGTATGTTGCCTGCCTGTAAAATCATTTTTTAAGATAATACAGAGCGTAGGGTTTGGCAAGCAGAACACCATATGTACCTGATTGACAGAGCTCGAAGAAAAGTCAACATACAAATATCTGCATTTCTACACATGTCTGGAATGTACACCATACGTCACCCAGAAATTAAGTATTGTTATGATTGGCTATACCTACCAGACGGTGTACATTTCTCGCATGCTGGCAATTGTCATTTCCTGGGAGGCCTTCGAGATGCAATCCTCAAAGTCCTCTAAGAATGTCAGACTGTTTTAACAAATATCAAAATGCTAACAAAGGTTCTTTTCAGAACCAAAAAATGTTGGTCAAAAAATAGAATAGCTGCATACATCACTCACACAGATGTAACACATGGGTTGGGAATATTCAGACCATGCCAGGCTGCGGGACAACACTGGGCAAAGTGCAACTGCAATGCAGCAGGTTGTTGTCAGGGCAATATTTTACAGTGCAGTGGCATGGTTAGCATTGTGAAATATTTCAGTCTGGTAACCTGCATTGTGCATATTACTCCGGCACTGCACAAGTGTAAGTGGGCAGAGAGGAGTGAGGGGGATAGAACACTGAAGTGCAGTAGTGGTAGGTTTAAGTATTACACTGTTTAGTACTATACAGTATATGCAAATGGAGCCATAATGCATGCAAGGCATCAACACAGCTATTTTCGTATTACCATGGCATCGTTAGTATGGAGGTGTCCTCTTTATGAGTAACTTGTTGCTGGTATTGTGTGAGTCAGCACCTGTAGTCTAGTGATGCGCCCCCACCGTAGCTTGGTGATAATGTATTTCTAAACTAGATCTTGGTTTTTCAGAAAAAAATACTGCTGGTAGTACACTGGAGTGTTCCCTTTCACCTTATAATGGGTTAATTTTTTAAAATGTATCCTTTGTGGCCTTGTTAGCTCTACTTTGCTGTTAAATTGAGCTGGAGTGGTAGGTGCAGTACAGCACAATGGTTACTTTTAAACAGAAAGTCCACAATTGGGTGAGGGGGTGTGGTGCAGTGGATTCTCATGGATATATTTTACATAGCAAAATCATAGTTGGTGAGGCAGGGCTGATGACAACACACAGTACCGTGGACTTTGGGTGGCAATGCACAGCTGTTGTCTGCATATTGTGATTTGCAATACTACAGGTACACTGTGGTTCTTGTTTTTTAAAACTTTTTTTGTTTGGGGAGCTTCAACAGTGTGCAGCAAAAGTACAGGTTGAGGTTGCAGATGCTTATGTTATTACAGGATCAATACCAGGATGTCTTAACCGTGCATAGTAGTGCTACTGTACCACAAAACAACCCATGTGAAAAATAATTTCTGTGTGAAGGGCTTTGGTAGGGTTGTGAAATGCTGTTCTTGCCATGTTCTAATCATAATACTTCATACAATACATATAAATATATAGACTCTGAGACATGACAGCAATGGAATGTTTTTGTATGTTTTTATTGCAGAATCAATAAATCACAATGAGGCAGTGGACCTTGCGAGAGGTGTGCTTGCTGCTTGAGGCAGTCCAAGCCAGGGGGAGTGCCCATATTTTAATGCGGAGCACGAACCGTAAGTTGGACTCAATGTGGAGGCGCATAAACAGTTTTCTACAGGTCATCTTAAAAGTAAAGAACAAAACTGTCATATAACTGAAGAGGAAGTGGAAGCTGTTGCACCAGTGCTTCTACGCGTTGAAGCAGAGGGAGGAGATAACGGACAATGATAGGTGCTGGTACTACCTCGCATATGAATTGTGGGAGGCTGCAGGAAAGCCAGCTGTGGGGGAGCACCTCACTCATTGTAAGTTACTCAACAGAATTCCTCACATTCTATGATATTAAAGTACAGGTACAGAATCGAGTACAAAAAAAGCCTTTTTCTTATTGAAGTCTTTGTTGTTGTAGCCATGTTAGTGTCACAATAAGATCTTACAAGTCAAGCTACTGTACTGTCAAACAAATGAATAGTTCGTACATCACAAGAGATGTCATTTTTTTTAGTCTTTTGTTTTTTTTTGTGTTAAGTGAAAAAGTATTTGTAACTGTTGCTAAGTAATGACGCATTTTTTTGTTGATATATATATATATATGTATATATATATATATTTATATACAGTATATATATACTGTATATGTTTGTACAATACATGTGTCTTGATATTGACTTAGAAAAAAATGATGAAATATGCCATCACAGTTAGTGGTATATTGGTGATTTGCCATACCTGGTGTGGTTCGGTCATGAGGTGCAGTTGAGTGACTTAACAACACCACAAACGGTAAACACCCATATACCCAGTCCCTGTCATGGTATTATGCTATGATACAATGCTGAACTTGTTTTGTTGTTTTTATAGTGATATGAAATTTTAACAGTGGGCATACTGGAGGATTTATCACTATTATGTGATGTGTTTTGACCAATGAGGTTACTGAATTTTCATAATCCATTGTATTACATGTATTTTATGATGCTTTTGAATGAATCACCCAATGATAGTGTTGGAGTTAGTATACAGTATCCATTTAATCTAAGCAGAATTGTATTTCATGTGGAGTACTATATAAGTATTAACTATTGTGTACTGAGTCAGTTTACGATCTTTTATTTATGAAATATTTATAATGTATGTCAAGTGTCTATCAACCACCATAATCAGCAGTACACAACTTTGTTATGCACTGTTTGGGAATTAAAAAGTTGTTAAACACAGTTTGGAACTTCCAAATAGTGGCATAACAAACCAGAATGTGCCAGAGTTGCATAGTTTTGACACATAGAATGCAAACAGTGTTTTTTTGACCATGCACTATAAAAGATGCTGGCTGGGTATCTGGTGAGAAAAATGCTAAAATTACCTTTCGTGGTTGCTAAGGTAGAGTAAACCTCTCGAGTTGCGCTCTCAAGGTTTACCATGTTACCCAAGCAACCACTCGAGCTGATTACAGCATTGTTGTCACCTGCTCTTCAGCCATTATCCTCAATATTTGAAGTAATTGTGATTTAATATGTGCCTGCAATGCCCTCTGTTGTACCTGATGACAGGCAATGTTAGGTGCCTGAAACATGTTTAATGCTTAAAGAAAGTGCTGTTAAAATCTGATGACATTTACATGCAAGACTTAGTGGATCTATTTATTATCTTCTTTCACAGACCAATGCAGGGCTCCCCCAGCTGCAGCCGAGGTAGTACCAGCGCAGTCCGAAGCTGTGGAGGCTGGTCACTCTGACACTGACAGTGTCATTCTTGTCAAGTCAGATGGTAAGATACTGACAGAAATAATTGCAATATGTTATTGGGATAGTATGAGGCTATCATGTAAGGTGTAACCTGGACTACTTAACTCACTTCTTTTTAGGAAAGACTCTTTAGTAAGTTAATATGACTTGAAGCACCTATGTAATATTTGTATTAATATAGCATACAGTAACAAAATTCATAGAATTCTGAATTTTGATTGTGTACCTGGTACCTTTTCAGTGTTGTAAATAATACTCTGTACTCGTAGTGAAAGACACCAGCCACCACTCAGCCACATCAGAAACTCTGTGGCAAATGCATATGTTCATTGCAAAAACAGCACTGCAAAGCTAATGGATGTATGTCACAGAAATGAGAAGCAAGTTTGAAACCAAATGGATGTATTAAATATTTTTTTTGTAAAAAAAACAAACACTTTGTATAATTGAAATATACCGCTACAGGGAGTGGGCATACTGGAGGATCTGCCACATTTGGTATGGTTAAGTCTTCGCTGCACTTTGTGACTGAACTACAGCAGCCGTGGTACATCTCCAGTAAACCAACACCCTGTTGGGGTATATTGCTTACGAATTCTAAAAAAGAAGGCATGGTATTTCATTATATAAATGGTGATTCAAAAGGAACAGATATTATAGACAGATGTACGTTAGTTGTATACATCTCAGTTTGGTTTAACTGACTATTTTATTTATTTATTTACGAGTTTTACCAGGAAAACATACTGAGCAAACATGCTCGATTCCAGATGTGACCTGGGGACCGAGGCCCACATACAATTTGACATGCATAGACAGTACAGAGATGAGCATAGGCTTGTACATTTAACAATTTAGGAGAAATTTTGGGAGAAAATTGCAGTCTTGGATAGGATAAAAATACATACAGTGTAACGACATATAGTTAGAGTACTATACAATACTTATTTAATTATAAGAGCATGACATTTGAGAAATATACCTAGTTAAAAATAATCCTATTTAAAACAGGAACAACTGGAGGTGAAATATGCTCTGAGTAATTGGTTACGTAGGGAGGGGTTTGGGGCGTGCCTAATGGGGGCAGGTAGGGAATTCCAGGTCTGGGGTATCCGGTAATTAAAAGCGGCCTGGCCTTTAGATGTACGCATAAATGGGACATGGAACAGTCTTTGGTCCGTACTCCTAAAGGAATATGCAGGTGAAAGTTGTTGGGAGAGAACAGAGGTCAGATAGGGGGGAAGGGAGTGGGACGAATATTTGGCAGTGAACCTAGTACAGTTAGTTTGTCTGTAGTCATGTAGGGACGGCAGGGTAAACAAGCTGTAGAGGTTGCAATGGTGTGTAGATTGGGGGCAGCTGAGGTTGAAATGGCAGAAGGAGTGGAACAGGGTGTCTAGGCTGGCCAGTGCGGACCCGGGGCCGACAGAGTAAACTATATCACCGTAGTCGAGTACAGGAAGGATCATTTTTTGAACAATGATGCACCTAGTCTGTGTTGGGAGGCAGCTTTTGTTATGGTGTAGTGTGCCAAGTTTGGGGAGCAGCCACTTGTGTATAGAGGTGATGTGTACTGAGAAATCTAGATGTTGATCTAGCAGACGCCCAGATATCTGAAGCTCATGCAGTTATCCAGGGGAGTCCTGTCCAAGGTTTTGAAGGGGGGGGCTGCTTGGTGGGAGATCTTTGTGGTGAGCCAAAATTTAGTGATACGTCTTTTTTAGAGTTAAGATATAGCTGGTTTGATCTGAACCAGTTCTGGATGGCGTTTAAATCATCCTGAAGGAGGGTTGCTACACTGTGTGTTGTGGGACCAGAGGTGTAAAGGACAGTGTCATCTGCGTACATCTGAATGGAAGAGTGGGAGCATGCTGTTGGGAGGTCATTTAGAAAGACGGAGAAGAGTAGGGGACCCAGGACAGAGCCTTGGGGGATGCCTGCAGTGACTAGCAGTGGGTGGGAGGTGTGAGAGGCTATTTTGACTACTTGTTTCCTGCCTACTAGGTAGTCATGGAACCAATTAGTGGCCTGTGTAAAGAGCCCTGCATCAGTGAGTTTGGAGATGAGTAGGGGGTGAGAGATGGTGTCAAAGGCCTTGGCAAGGTCTATGAAGATGGCAGAGATGATATATCCTTTGTCCATACTCGTGAGGGTGTCATCTGTGACTCAAAGAAGAGAGGTGATGGTTAAGTGGGATTTACGGAAGCCCAATTGGAAAGGTGTGAAAAAGGAGGAGGCGTTAAGGTACAGAGTGAGTTGGGACAGGACCAGTCATTCCTGTAATTTGGCCAGGGTTGGAAGTAGGGAGATGGGTCAATAGTTTCCAGGGGAGGAGAGGTCACCTTCTTTTGGCAGGGGTATAATGGTGGCGAGCTTCCAGGCTGTAGGTAGCTTGCCCAAGGAGAAGGATAGATTGAAAAGGTCAGCTAGCAGGGTGGCTATGGCAGGGATGGAGAGGTAAAGCATCTTTGTGTCCATGGACACAGGGCACTTATCTTTGTTTGGGTTTAACGCTCAGAGGGAGCGAAAGACATCAGCTTGGGAAACTGGGCGGAAGGAGAACGGTATGGTTGTGGGGGTAGGCTGGGGGCACATGTGCATTGGGGAGGGACTGGGGTGAGAATGAGGGAGGGAGGAGAGGAGCTTGTCAGCGCAGCTGGAGAAGTGGGTGTTAAAAGCTTCAGCCACGTAAATTGGGTCGGAGATTGGGTGCCTTGTCCAAGTAGTGTCGGGGGTGATGGTTGGGTGGGGGGGGAGAGAGCAGGGTTTTGAGGGATTTCCAGAAGTCACTTGGGTGATTTAAATTTTTGCTGAAAGCCGATAGAAAGTAGTTTTTTTTTTCACTTGGCGGATGCTGTTTGTACACACGTTACGAAGGGATCTGTATGTAGTGAGGGAGGCCTGTGTGCCCAACTTCTTATAGGCTTTCCAGGCGAGGTCTCTGGTGTGGCATTTTCTAATTATGTCAGCCAAGATCCAGGGCAGATGCGCTCCTCTGACTCTTTTCATACGTAATGGTGCATGTTTGTCCCAAATTTTAAGGAAGTTTGTTTTGAATGCCTCAAAGGCAATGTCAATGGAGGGTGCCACTGAGATGAAATTCCAGTTTATTTGCCTTGGGTCAGACAGTAGGGAAACTAGGTTGAGGGAGTTATAGGACCTAGTGTTTATTGTCTTTGGGGGTGGGGCAGGGGGGCTGTGTACCTTCCTGACCATAAAAATCATATGATGATTGCTTATGGAATCAGGTAGGAGGCCTGCGCTTAGAATCCTGTGGGGGTGGGAGGTAAGAGCCCAGTCCAGTAAAGTGTGGTTTTGGGTTTTGTGGTTTAGTCTGGTGGGATCAGTAATGACTTGAGATAGATTCTGGGCCTTAATTTTTGTCTTTAGGTGGGCTTTGTCTGGGCCGAGCCAATTTATATTGAAGTCACCAGTGACATGGAGCTCACCCCCAGCTGCTAGAGACTGTAGGTTGCCCAAGTGGGAAAGGATGTCCTCGGGGGGAGTGCAGGGGGGGCAGTATGAACCAGCCACATAGATGGGGCGGAACTAGGGAGAGAGATTTTGATGAGTAGAGAGTCTATGTTACCAGGGGATAGGGGATGTCCACTAAAGTGAACTGGTGACTATTTGAGATGTACATAGCCATGCCACCGCCTCTCCTTTTACCAATGCGGTCATGCCTGATTATTGCATAACCTGGTAGTGATACTTCCGTATCAGTGTGGTGCACACAGGGTTAAGGCAAGTGGCTGCAGCAGGGAGAATTTAGATAGTAGGCAGCAGGTGTTTTAGTGGAGGATACGGAGGCCTTTGGGAAAAGAGAAAGGGGAGTGGCTGCTTGAAACTGGGGTATTTGGACCAGGGTTGGCCTCTATGTCCCCAGACAGGAGTAGTAGAAGGGTGATGAGATGTTTAAGTTTGACCCAGGGAGGTTTAAGGCAAGTTGTAGCAGTTCGATAGGAGGAGGTAGTTGGGGGGTGGCGGTAGGTTGAAGTGTGTGGAACCGAGTGGCCCATATAAAATGAAGGAGGTAGAATAGTAGCACTAATGAGACTGTAATGTTCATTTGCCTTAGCTTGAGCAGGCGTGTATACATGGGCTGTGTAGCAAGGCAGCGTGGTTAGGCTATGGTGCATAAATGACGGATGTACGTTGCATGCAAGGATAGCTGGTGGCAGGGAGGATAGGCTTGCCAATTGGAGGAAGATGAATAATGCAGGCATCAGCAGCATCCTAGCCTGGGATATATTTGGGTGAGTGAAAAGTTTGGTTGGGTGCCCTCTGATGGTAGCAGCTGATAAGCTGCAAATGGAGAAGTGGGCTGATAGGCTATGGAGAGTCATGTGACAAAGCCTATATAAGGAGGAGCTCACCAAGGGCAGTGGTGGGGGTGGTGGGGAGCCGGCGCACAGCACCGGCGGGGCAGAACCACACAGACAGTGGAAAGCACTAAGCTTCCTTTTGCAGGCAGTAGCCAGGTTTGAGCTGTTTGAAAATGGCGCCTGTGGCGTCCGCCAGAGTTTGCAGTGTTCTTCTGCGTACCTGTGCATTCAGAGGGGGGGGCCATCCTTGTGTGCTGCAGGAGAGGGCTTTTTCAATATCCAGAGCCCTTGCAACCCTTGTCCTTCTGTCGCTGGCTGAGGAAAGAGGAATTTATAGACAGAGTCGAAGGAGGAGCTGAAGGTATGCAGAGCTTTTAATTGGAGCAGTAAATTTACTACTAACTTCTATTGTCCCCAGTAGATATTTTGGGTGAATGGCTAGGGGGTTGGGGGCTCTGAGTTAGCTACGTAGTAAAAGACCTTACCCTCAGCTACTTCGGGTGCAGCTTTTTTGGGGCCTGGGTGCCCGTGATTCAAATCAGGGATAGGAAGTTGCGGGATGTTGGTGTTACCCTTGCTGGAATTGGTGAAAAAGCCGTCTGGCCAAAAGAATTTGATCGGAGGTAAAAGCAGGAGAGCAGTTTAAGCACTACGTTAGCTTTTCCTTTCCCAATAGCGCTTTACAGCTGATTTTACTTTAATCAGCAAAAAGGGACTTGCTCGTAATGCAGGGAGGTAGAATTGCTAACCGCTCCCTATTCTACTCCAGCGTTCCCTGTGATAATCAGTCTGACTGCGTTTGCCACCATTTGGCTGCATGATATAGCAACAGGGCAGGAGGTGGCAGGTTTATGTAATTAATATGGCAAAAATGACTGTAAGCATCATACAACTGCTATAGAGAGTTAGGCAGCCACTTTTACCTTAATTACTTGATATACATAGAAACATAGATTTTGACAGCAGAGAAGGACCGCTTGGCCCACCCAGTCTGCCCATTTCCCTACCTAATGGATAAGCTGCAGATCCTAGTTAACCAGCAGCCTACTTCTTCCTACCCCCAACCCCTAGAATTGCCTTATGACTGTCCCATGCATGCTTGAATTCCACTACTGTTTTTGACTCCACAACCGAAGGCCGCTCCATGCATCCACAACCTCTCTGTGAAAAAATACTCTTAAATTACCTCTGAGCCGCCCCCCTTCTATCTTCAAATTGTTCCCCCTTGTTCTTGCACACCTCTTTTTTTGAAAGATGCTACCCTCTTGGACTTTGTTGATTCCCTTGAGGTACTTAAAAGTTTCTATCATGTCCCCCCTCTCCCTCCTTTCCTCGAGGCTATACATATTCAGCTCCTTTAGACTCTCTTCATATGTCTTCCGGTGCAGACCCTGCACCATTTTAGTTGCCCTCCTCTGGACAGCCTCCATCCTGTCTATGTCTTTGCGGAGATTGGGTCTCCAGAACTGCATGCAGTACTCCATATGGGATCTCACCAACTGTCTGTACAGAGGGATAATAACTTCCTGTTTTCTACTGGGTGATGCTCTCCCTATGCATCCCAGTATCCCCCAGCCCTCCTTGCTGCCCTCTCACATTGCTTGCCCACCTTTAGGTCATCTGATATGACTACCCCCAGGTCCCTTTCCATTTTTGTTGTTAGTATCTCACCCCCATTGTGTACTCTTCCCCTGGGTTTTTGTTTCCCAGGTGCATTACCTTGCACTTCTTAGCATTGAATCTAAGCTGCCATACATTTGACCATTCCTCTAACCTTGCCAAGTCCCTTCTCATCCTTTCCACCCCACCTTGTGCATCAACTCTGTTGCAGATCTTTGTGTTATCTGCAAAGAGACATACTTTTTCTTCCAGTCCCTCTGCAGACGTCTATTTATAAAGACATTGAAGAGGACCGGTCCTAATACTGAACCCCGCGGTACTCCCAACTAGTAACCCCCCTTCTTCAGAGTGGACTCCATTTACTATTACTCTCTGTGTCCTATTCTCCAGCCAACTCTTTACCCAGGCTGTCATCTTGGGACCCACCCCAGGCTGGCTAACTTGTATATTAATCTTTGTGTGGGACTGTGTCAAATGCCTTGCTAAAGTCTAGGGAGGCCATGTCCACAGCCCTCCCTGATCTACTACTTTGGTCACCTAGTCAAAGAAATCTATCAGATTTGTCTGCCATGACCTTCCGCTGTGAATCCATGCTGCCTTGGGTCCTGAGCCCCTCTGGCCTCTAGATACTCAACAATTCTTTCCTTCAGAAGTGATTCCATCATTTTCCCTACCACTGAGGTTAAACTATCAGGTCTGTAGTTTCTCTGCTTCTGCCTTGCTCCCACTTTTGTGAAGGGAATCACATCTGCCTTCTCCAGTCCTCAGGTACCACCCCATCCTCCCATGATTTGTTAAAGAGGGTAGTCAGTGGTGTCACTAGTTCTACCCTTAGTTCTTTTAGAATTCTGGGATGAATCCCATCAGGCCCCATTGCTTTGTCCACCTTCAGTTTTAAGAGTTCTTTCAGAACCATTTCTTCTGTAAATGGGCTGGTATGAACTTCTGCATCCAGAGTGTTTCTACTGTTTGTTTTAGGTACCTCCCCCACTTCCTTTGTAAATACTGAGCAAAAATATTTGTTTAGTATCTCTGCCTTTTCACAGTCATCTCTGCCCACCCACCTCTCCTCCCTCCTCTTTATTAAGCCTCACTAGCCCTCCCTTGGTCTTTCTTCGGCTCCCTGATGTACCTATAAAAGGTTTTATCCCCTTCTTAACTGAGTTGGCTATCTTTTCCTCGGTTTGGGCCTTTGCTGTTCTGACTGCCTTCCCAGCTTCCTTTTGCTTTAACTGATACAGTTCTCTGTCCTGCTCCTTCTGTGATTCCTTGTACTTCCTGAATGCTTTCTTTTCTCTTGAACCTTCACTGCCACTTCCTTTGAGAACCATAGTGGTTTCTTACATCGTTCATTTTGTTTATTTGTTTCACAAAGGCTTGTTACCTCTGTGATGGCAGTTTTTATTATTTCCCATTGTTCTTCCACCCCTCCTTCCTGCCCATTTGCTAGTGCATTCCTTAGGCACTCACCCATTTTGGCAAAGTCAGTCCTCCTAAAGTCCAGTACGTTTGCCTTTGTATGGCTTGACTCTATTGCTGTGTTTATTGTGAACCATACTGTTTGATGGTCGCTAGTTCCCAGATGGCTACCCACTTCTACATCTGTGATCCTCTCTTCATCTCCATTTGAGAGAACCAGGTCTAAGATTGCTCCCTCTCGAGTGGGCTCCAATACTAGTTGTCTAAGGCATGCCCTGTAGGTCATCTAGAATAACCCCACTCTTGAAGTGGCTGCTGCAACTGCACTCCAGTTAACATCTGGCATATTCAGATCACCCATCAGCAATATCTCCCTTTTCTGCCATTCTAAGTATTAATTCTATCATTTCCTTGTCCATTTCTCCCCCTGAGAGAAGTCTGTGCTCTAACCCTGTCGGATTGTGGTGCCATTGCGGTCTCCAAATTTACCCACAGTGCTTCTTCTCCTCCCTGTTTTCCTTTTGTTCTGTTGCTTTGATTCCTTCCTTATGTAAGAGCTACTCCTCCTCCTCTCTTTACCCTCCTGTCCCTCCTGTACATAGTGTATCCTGGTATGTTTATGTCCCAGTCATGGTTTTGTGTGTACCATGTTTCTGTGACTGCCACGATATCCAGATGTTCTTCCTCCATCAAGGCCACTAATTCAGGAAGCTTGTTACTCAGACTACGGGCATTGGTACTCACTGCTCTCCATTTTTTGATGGCTTTACCTTCTTTTGCAGCATCCCCCACTGACCTGTCTGTATACTGTATACATCGAGATTACAATTAAAGGCGAAGTGTTTGCGAGTACAGTTTGAATGGTATTCCTTATACACGTATCTTAAAGCACCTTGCTGTAAAAGCAAAAGGAGTAAACAAATGCTCAACTTTACGGGTGAAATAAACCATCAGCACACCTGTGCCAACTCTAAAAGAACCACACAGACAGTGGAAAGCACTAAGCTTCCTTTTGCAGGCAGTAGCCAGGTTTGAGCTATTTGAAAATGGTGCCTGTGGCATCCGCCAGAGTTTGCAGTGTTCTTCTGCGTACCTGTGCATTCGGGGGGAGTCCATCCTTGTGTGCTGCAGGGGAGGGCTTTTTCAATATCCAGAGCCCTCACGACCCTTGTCCCGCTGTCGCTGGCTGTGCATTCCGGGGGTCCGTCCTGTGTGCTGCAGGGGAAGGCTTTTTCAATATCCAGGGCCCTCGCGACCCTTGTCCCGCTGTTGCTGGCTGTGCATTCGGGGGGGTCTGTCCTTGTGTGCTGCAGGGGAGGGCTTTTTCAATATCCAGGGCCCTCGTGACCCTTGTCTATGATGCACAACTGGTCATGACATTTCTAGATAACAATGATATGTGAAGTATTGTAGTCCTATGAATTTCTTTTCAGTCATTTAATAAGTGAATGTTGTGTTCATTCCACTGTAAGAAGATATTTGTACAGATTTGAATTGTATTTTTGTGTCATCTCATGTTAGAAATTAGTAATACAGGTACTCAGCCCAATATATCTGTTATCTAGATCTTGGGTGGTATATGAAAAGTGTTATTGCATATTGATATACTACTCACTTACGTGAGACATACTGATGTCACCAGACACAATATACACAAGAGAATTTTCTGTTGTGCACATAGTGATATGAGAAGGTAAGAATAGTAATATTTGTTAATGAGGTTGGGGGAGCTGACCCATATATATGTAACAGATTATGATATTGAGCCTGTTATGTCCTCGTTACATATTGCCAGAATCTGTACATTACTGAATGGACAGTATTCTATGTCTATGGTAACACTGGCGTACTAACTAAAAATGGGGTGGGCGTCACTGAACAGTTGAATGGGCATGTGCAGTACTGCACAGAGAGAGTTTCTGACTTACAGTGGGGTGTGCAGTGATGATGTGGCTGGCAAGGTGTAGGAACTTCTCTGTAAGATCATTTGTGACGCTGCTGTTACTGTTCATGTAAGTGAGTTTGTTGCTATACCCACGAGCAGGGCTGATGCGTGGATGTCACTGTTGCTGAATGACACAACATCCATAGAAACACAGAGGTGTCATTGCAAAGAGAAATTTGCTCATATGGTTTAATTACACAATGAGACAGCATAAAAAAAATGGATTTCACAATAAAAGTATAGTGCTAGATTAATATATTGTGGCATATGTAATAATATTTTTTACTTGTATGTTTTATAGTGCCCAGGGAAGCTGTGGCTGTAACACCTGTGGAGGTGAAGCAGGAGCCAGGCACCAGCTCTCAGCGTAAGTACCATCACAAAAGATATTAATACAAGATATCGTGTCACAGTACGCTGTACCCAGGATGTCTGTTCTGTACATCATCTGCTTGCTACCCTGTTGTGTGCTGACTGACTTCACACAGTAGGAGTGGACAGCCATTGTTGCACAGTCTTAACAATGGTTGTGCAGGTTGTATCGTACTACACTGTACAGAAATGTGAATGGATCCGGGGGTTTGGGGAGGGAGGGCACGGTAATTAATAGAGGGGGTAAGTTTTTTTCACAAAAAAAAGTAAAGTCTTGTCCAGGTTCTGGCTTTACATTGTAAGTGGCAAAATTCTGTCACAGGTTTTCAGTTGTAAGATATTGTTTTCTTTATTGTGCCAGCAGTATTTCAATAAATTTTGAATTTCAAAAAAAAAAAAAAAAAGAAATGTGAATGGATCCATTCATATATCTGGGTTGTGTCGTACGGTACGAGGTGCATGCTCGTTGGCTTATGTTGTGGCCTAATGGGTGTACAGCCCTACTGCACAGAGTCAGTCATCGGGAGTCAGGGTTGCAAGTTGGCAAGGAGCTGCTGATTGCTACTGACGGGGAGAGTGGGGTGGTGTGGCTTAGTGGGTGGGAGGGAGGGTGTGAGCACTGGACCACCAGGGATGGGTTGCTTTGACATAATATAGCAGTGATGTCTGCAATTGGCTAGCAAGTGGTGCACTGGAACACCAGGGATATAGGACCATTATTACTATAGTAATACCTACAGTCAGCATGGGGGGGTGCAAGGATGAAGGTACTACTGTAGCTTGGGTGGTCACTCACACCTGTCAGCTGCCATGTTGTAAGCTGTGATACGGCAACTCAGCTGTGAGTGGCAGCTGTTGACCATTTTAATGAGGGGATCTACTGTGTGCAGTACAAGTAGGGGTTGTGACTGTATGTGTTACTATATCCTGGCCTGAATATTGGGATGTATGCAACATGGATGGGAATGAACCTCCTAATTGTGCTGCATACATTACTGTTGTGTTTTGACTCATCGACATTTGTACCAGGTGCATCGCACTTTTGAGTATCACACTGGCACGCATCAGTGGGTTGTGCACGGCAACACTGTTGTGCGTGTTGCACAACACTTCTGAATATGTCAACCACTGTTTCTTTACATGATGTGTAAAGAATGTATTACATAAAATAGTTGCAATAGTAAGTGAGCTGTTGATTACTAAATGTGTAAGATTATTTCAAGTATTATAAAAAGAGTCTGACAAATAGAGCTTTCTGATTCTCTGGAAACACTCTAACAGCTTATGTTAATCTTTAACTAACATACATGTACAAATTGGACATATGGTAAACAAGGTTTAATGGTGTTAAAAACTTGTTTTATTATAATACAAATAAGGTACTGCCAGAGATTGTGTCAGTGGTCAGTTAATCACCATCTAGGACATTGTGGTATTTGGTTACACTTTGTGCCACACTACAGCCGTACAGGTGATTAACAGAACATTAATATAACCCTTGGTCATACCTTACTGTTTAATTAATGTAACAGCAGCAAAGGATGATTTGTATCAATGGAAATATGTACACAGAGGGCCAGATATTCAAACTGCGCCCAAAATGTGCGCAATAGCAGGAGCAAGCACAAGTCAATTGCGCACATGCACAATAGATGCGATATTCAAACATGGAGCAAGCCAAATTGTGCAACCAGCCAACATCTGAATATCGCACAACCTGCACCATAGCGTAACCAGGAAGGGGAAGCTGAGCAGATATGATGCGCCATAGCGCAACAAGGCCAGCCCAGCTGAGCAGTCCAGAGGCGCCATAGCGCAAGCAGAGAGTGCCCCAGCAGCAGAGCAATGGAACTGCACAACCAGGGAGGTAGGCAGGGGCCCACCACCCATGCCACAGATGGGCACAGGACACTGCAGAACTAACAATACACCCCCACACCCTAAGCACAGCATCACTGGGGGAGGGACGGAATATCCACCGGCCCATGGGGACAAGCCAACAAAGCACAGCTGGGCCATGGTGCCCCAGCACACCCACTGGCAAGCTGAGACTGCCACACAAAGGGGGAAGACAACCCAAGTGCACAACAGCACCCTCCTATGCACAGCACACCCTGCACTGGTACCCCAAGACACCACCCATGAGCAGTGATTGTCACCATCACTGCAGGAATCCCCATGCCCCCCCACCACACTGCAACCTTGTGTACCACAGAACCATACAAGCCAGATCCACCAGGAGCACCCAGCGGTGTGTGGCAGCACACGGCCAGACTGGCTGAAAGCCACTACCACAGTAGGGACACCTCCCCACGCACACACACACACTTTCCCAGGACAATACCACCCCAGATGCCATGCACACCACTGCAACTGAGCACCTATAGCCAGCTGCAAATCAGAGACCACCACAGTATTCATAACAAAATAGATTTATATAAAGAAAATATGAATAGGAACAACAGGAACACACAACTATGTACAGCAATTTACAAGAAAAGGGTGGGGGTACGGGTACAAGGTAGGGGTGGATAAGGGGCAGGAGTGAAGAACTGGGTGAGGGAAGGCAGGGTGTGAGGAATGGGTAAAGGGGGTAGGTGTGGGGCAGCTACTGCCCACCAGGCCACACATCAGCCGGCTGCTGCTGGTCCCGGGTCCTCCTCCAACGCCTCACTCCCCTCCGTTGCATCTCCCTCAGTATCGGGGACTCCAAAGACACTTCCAGCAGGCGGTGAACAGCCCACTCGATCCTCCTCAGGACCTGGACACCTAGGACAAGGGAACAGAATCAATGGCTGTGACTGTCCACAACCCTGAAGCCCACCCAACATGCATGGCATACAGCCAAGTGCCCCGCCCCTGTGATGGACTGCACCCACCCACAGTGACCGTGCACAAGACAAGCCCAACCAGGCAGCAACAGCCATGTGTGCCACTGCACACACACCCCACCCACGACCAGCACAGCACAACCAAGGCTGTACAGTGACGTGGCTATGCGGTGGGAAGTTAGTGCCACAGCCATGTGCCCAGTGCATGCATGGACCACCAGTGACACACTCCCAGACATGTAGTGCCACTGGACAGTGCTGACTGTCACACGTCGCGTGCATGGCAGTGTTGTCCATGGATGGTGGCCATGCCCTGCCCCTCCCACAGCATGCAATAGCATCCATGATGTCATGACACTCACCCTCATCAATCCACTGCTGCTGCAGCTGCTGCTGCGGCCCAACACCGCCACCACCTCGGACAGCCACCGCTGCCACCCCTCTCCGTGCCTCATCCTGGGCCTGCCACCACTCCTCCATGCCTGTGGGAAACAAAAGGTGAGAAACACATCAGTGAAATCCCAAAGCAGACAGCCCCCTGCCCCAATGAGTGTGCCTGCCCACACAGCCAGACCCATACATCACACACCTGTAAACACCGCCACAGCCAATCATAGACCAACCCTCCCCCATGTGCTAGTCACAATACACAGTGTTACCCATGCGGACAATACAGGTGCATAGACGGCTCACCCACCTGACCTAGGCACCATGCCCCTCCTGGCACATGACCGTAGGCACACCAGCAGTGCCTGCTCCCTCCTGCGCAGGTCACCGTACCGGTGTCTGCACTGCTCCGCTGAGAGCCGCCGCCCAGTGGCCTGCTCAAGTTCCGTGGCCACCTGCTGCCACACATGTGTGCGGGCCATGTTCAGGGGTTCATCCTCAAACAGTGGCCCATGGTGAGGCTCCACCACAGCCACCAGGTTGGCCAGCTCCAAAGCACTCCACTGTGGAGCTCTCCTGCGTGCCATCCCTGCAAGTATATAGTAGGCAATATGGCGCTTCACAGCTCAGCAACCCCACATGGAAATGTTGAGCAATACAACTCCGTCAGTCCCTATCGCGCTGTTCATATAACGCCGTCAGTCCCTATCTCGCTGTCACCGAACAGCGCGATAGAGCTGCAGACATGCCATACGTACAGTGCCAAGGGGGCAAAGGTCAGGCACAAGGTCATGGGTCTCTGGCGCAAGGCCACGCACAGCGCCATCGGACGTCTACATGTCCAGCATGATTGGTCGCCTGTGTGCCATTGCCACAGTGGACTATTGTGCAGTTGTGCCACAGCACCATGTGGTGACCTGCGCTGTAGCACCACTGGCACAATGGTGGCCATGTTCTGAATTGCTGATCGCGCATAGCATGTCATCAGCACAGCAGACGCCTGCGTAAGCTACCTGGGCATGCGCAGTGCGGTGTACTACGCAGTCACAGAACTGCGCCATTGGCTCAGCCAGCTCAACCGTAATGCGCAAAGTGCAACAGCGCGATATTCAGCTGTCATATGCAAATCATCCGATCAGCCATTCAATGGCGCAGCAGAGCGATTTGCATCTCATTAAAGTTGCTCCACTCCTAATTTGCATGCATTGCGCTATAAATGTGTGACATTGATCTGCAGTGGCCATATTCGGTTACTGCAGCTGATAGGTGAGTTGCATGCATTTTGCTGTCTGGACCATGGCCCCAGAGAAGCTGTGTACTGCACAGTCACAGGTGACCACTCTCACCCATACAGGCCGTGAAATGACCGAACGAGGACTGGGTGAGGAGGATGATGGTGGGCAGAAGAGGAGGCCCAACTTTACAAAGGAGGAGACAGAGGCACTGTTTGAGGCATACCTGGCTCAGGAGCCATTTCTCAGTGGATGGCGGGGCACCCCTCAGGCCCGACCTGCTGCATGGGAGGGGGTGGCACATGCCATCAACCTGCACGGCAGCCACCAGCGCTCCATGCAGGAGTGTAAAAAGAAGATGGGGACCAACAGGAGGAGGGTGAAGGAGAAGGTTGCAGCCATCAGGATGGCACGTGCTGCTACAGGTGGTGGACAGCCGGAGGTGGTGCAGCTGACCCCGTCGGAGGACATGCTCACTGCAAGCTTGCAGTGCAGTGCCATTGAGAGTGTGCCTGGAGGTGGTTCCAGACAGGTGGTAGCCCATCACTGCATGGTATGTCATGTCGGGGGGGAAGGTAGTTCACATGCACTAACGTGTCCTTCTTTTCTGTTACAGATCCTGTGCATCTGCAGGGGTCAGCAGTGGAGGGCCTGTCCACTGTGAACAGCCACCCAGAGTTGGAGGAAGGCCCATCCACCTCCGCAGATTGCCGGCATGCACTGCAGCAATGTGCATGGCCATCTGCCTTCACAGATGTTGAGACAGGTGTGGGGAGTGCCCTTCCTGTGTCCCAGCAGTCTGGCATGCAAGCATGCCAGCACGCTACGGCTGTGGCTGTGGCACAGACCTGCTCCATCGATGATGCACCGACCACTATGGGCATTGACATGTGTGTGTCACAGGATGGACACACAGCAGGCCAGCACACGCCCATGGATCTAGCTGGTTCCGACGTGTGTGCCAGCATGACAGCACAGTCCCAGGCTGTGCCTGTCAGCACCAGTGGGGCAGCACCAGTGGCTGTGCAGGTCACTGGCACTGTTGCAGCCACAGCAGGGGAACCACTGATCCTGTGGGCACAGCAGGCAGAGGGGCAGCAGCAGCAGTCACCCACCGGGACTGGGGGTACAGGGCTCAGCGGTGCTGGAGGTGCACCACCTGTGGACATGCCCATATCTGGACCTGGTGAGCAGCGCTCACCCTCAAGGAGTGCTGTACATCAGGCCCTTCCAGACCCTGAGGGACAGGTTGCCGATGTGGCAGATGACCTCTTTGATGAGCACACCCACCTGCTGAAGGCATCAGTACAGCAGCAGATGCGGGTTGCATCATCCATGGAGGCACTGTGTGTGGCTCTGGAGTGGCACAGCAGGGACAATGAGAGAATCCTGTCCCAGATTGACCATATGCGGGTGGATGTGACCACCACCATCGACAGGCTGACACAGGCAGTGGTCAGTGCCGTGGCCACAGTGGGCACACAGTCAGGTGCCCTGTGCGCTCCACACCATGCAGTATGCTGTCCACTCCCGTTCCCGGCATCGTGCGACACCCACCCTTTCGATGCCGGGTTCAGCTGTGGGCATCCCGAACACCCCTGGTGCAGGTATGTTCGGTATGCTGCAGACCCCTGTGCGGACAAGGTCACGCTTGCACAGTGGGACTCCTGGTGGTCCATCGGTGCCACCCCAAGTGGCCCATGCTCAGCCTGCCAGTGCTGCTGGGTCTCGACGGGGCCGCCCACGCATCCGAGGTGGCCGTGGCACTGTGCCACATGACTGACCTGTCTCCCAGTGTGGGCCCTGTCTGGTGCTGCCCTGTGTGCGATGTGTGTTTTGGTGGGCAGTGCACCAGTGGGTGCCCTGCCCTACACTCCAACACATGGACCACCTGCACACCCTCCCGACTGCTGTCCACAGGTGCGTGTGCATGATGATGCCTGCATTGCACTGTACACCAAGGTGCAAGGGTGCCCAGCATCTGACACCTGTACATGGACAGTACAGGTGGTGGAGGTGGCCTGTGGACATGTGTGTTTCTCATGTCTGTTCCTGCTCTGCTGTGCACCTGCTCCTGTGCACTTTGTGCCTGGTGTGTGTGTGTGTGTGTGTGTGTGTGTGTGTGTGTGTGTCTGTCCATGTGGCGTGTGACTGTTCACCCCTCCCTGGTTGTGTGTTTGTGCTCCTGTACTCTTCCACTCCCCTCGCTGTCATGTACCCCTGGTGTGTTACCCTGTGTGTATGTGGGTTGTGCCCTGGACAGTGTTGGTTGCACATGGCCCCATGACTTACCTGTGTTGTGCAAAGTGCTCCTCTGTGATGGTGTCCCAGTGCAGCTGGGCCAGCCAGATCAGTTGGGGGTCATGCCATCCAAGGGGAGGCTGCTCATCCCCATCATCACCAGAGTCACCAGCATCCCCATCGCTGTCCCCCTCCTCGACCTGTACGGCTATCCCACAGTCTTTGGCCATGTTGTGCAGGATACAACAGGCCAGGAATATCCCACAGACCTTTGAGGGGCTGTACTGTAGGGCACCGCCCGGAGGTGTCCAGGCATCGAGCGTACCTTCAGCATCCCAAACACCCACTCAATGATGCTGCGTGGCAGCATGTGTCTCATTGAAGCATTGCTGTGATGGGGTCATGGAGGCGTGTAGGGTGTGAGCAGCCAGGGGACTGAGTCGGTATCCACTGTCACCTGTGTGGAGATAGTGGAGGTTAGTGTCATGTTCAGGCCCATATTGCCCCCTAGCCCTGTTGTGCCACTACCATGGCACCTGTGGCTTACCCACCCTTGCCCCCACTTTGCCAATCCTACATGCATACTCACCCACTAGATGTCCTGTGGGGATGTCCCCACTCTCGAATCAAAGGCACAGTGCTGACTGGTACCATATGAATGAATCGTGTGCTCCACCAGGGTGTGTGGCACAGACATTGATGATGCGCCCACTGGCATCACACACCACCTGGCAGTTGACACTGGAGAACCCCTTCTGATTGTGATATGCAGCCCCATTGGAGCCAGGTGGCGTGTGAATGGCCACATGGGTGCAGTCTATTGCCCCTAGCATGCCAGGCATATGTGCTACCCTGTGGAACTCCTGTATGTTTGCTGTACGCTCTGCAGCCGTGCTGGGGAAATGGATGTACTCTGCAGCATGTGGCAGCAGTGCGCTGAGGAATTGGGTGAGGATGCGTGACGTGGCTGACTGTGTTATGCCTGTGGTGTCCTCTGTTGGCCTCTGGAAGGTACACGTGGTGAGCAAGCACATGCAGGCTGTTACCTTTGGCTCCACTGACAGAGCGTGACTCTGTCGTGAGGGTGCCTGCATCAAATCACTGCACAGCTCACAGAGCCGCCTCAGTATTGCCCTGTTCAGGTGGTACCAGCCCACAATCTCTACGTCTGAATACAGCTCAAAGCTGATGCGGGCACGGTACTGCCTGTTGGGGGTGTACCGCCAATGGGCCCTTCCACGGCCACGTCCCCCTGCAGCATGCCTTCTCACCCCCCTCATTACAGCTTCCATGTGGAAGCTGGCATTGTCCGGCTCCTGGCTGTCCCCGGCTGTTGTTGATCTGTTACCCCACTGTCGACACTACCTCCACTGCACTGGGTACACCTACTGGCCTTTGCACTCTGTGGCCCCACACACCTTCAGCGGCCCCTATTCTGTCCTCAACACTCCCTGGCCTGCACTGGTTACTGCTGTGGCCTGCTCTGTCTGGCTGCCTCATGTGCATTCCCTGTCGCGTTCTTGCGCCTCTTCCTTGAGCCTTTTTATTTTGGCTCATTTCTGCAGTGGCTCAACTTCCACCTGATCCACTGTTGTGCATTGCGCAAGCCTTTAAATATCGCATTGCGCACTTTATGCATGGTTCCACCCCCTTCGGTTGCGCATTTCATTTGCATTGCACTGTTGCTCAGCATGTTTTCTGTGGTGCAACTGCCTCCTGCTGAATATCGCACTATGGCGCAATTTCGGACTTGCGCTGGAACAACCCTTTTGAATATCTGGCCCAGAGTAAATAATTATATGACATGTGTGTCTCTTTTGTAGCAGTTATTAAACAGATGATTATATGAACATTAGATAATGGAAATAGTACTGTTGGTGTAGAGGTTATCTGTTATTCTCATGCAGGTGTGAAGAAATAATATAGGTACAGATATTAAAGTTGACTTGTTCATACACAATTGAAGAGCTAGTATCAGTGTATGTCAGACTGTGTTGTTTATTATGGCAAAACATTTAGGTACTGAGTGTTGCCATATACTAAGTAAAATACAAGAATAGTGTAGAAAGTATACTGTTCTTATAGATCTTTTTTAAGTTGTCAACAAAAAACATAATATGGTAGAAAAAAGTATAATAACTGAACTGGCAAGACAGGAGTTCTGATTTGCATCACACTCCTAAATAGTGTTAAGAGTGGCCAACAAAATGTATAACAATTATTGAATTAGATATCAATATTGTAAGATGAAAGACAGATAGATAATCACCATTCTGAGGCTGATATATTGATTCATGCTTTTTGTCACTTTGCAGGATGCCCTCGCTTGAAGCGGTGCACTGGCCACTGCCGCTGTTACCGCAGACTGGAGCGTGAGGTTGACAGTCTGATCAAAGACAATGTTGTGCTCCATGAAGGACAGCAGAGATTGCTGTCCTTCATGGAAGCGCAACGGCGGACTGTCAACCTTGTGCTTGAGCCTGTGATGACAGCGGCTGGGGACACCGTGGCCAGTTCCAGCTCTTTACCTCCACCTCCACCAGTGGCATCCAGTTTCTCTGGGACACAGTGACCAGCCTCCATAGCTGTCCGGTATCTCCTCTGGAGGGCGCAACAGCTTCCACTTCCGCTGTGCCTCCACATTGAGTCCAACTTATGGGTTGGACTGCCTCAAGCAGCGCACACCTCTCGTTAACAATTGCTGCAAATTTTGTAAATAGTTTTTCAAATATTTTTGTATATATTTTTTTACATAATATTTTTTTTAAGTTTTATAAATGAATATATATATATATTTTATGTACTATTTATTTTTTGAGATAATACACAAAAATCAATATAGTTTAATGTTTTTCTTTTAGTTTTGCATTTGATGACATTGAATTTATTTACAAATTTCGTTTGTCAGGAGTGACTTTTTCATTTGAAGATTTAAAACAAATATTTTTTTACTTTTATAGCTATATAAGATAAATATTTTGTGAATATAACATTTTGCTTGTGGTATTATTCAGTTGTGGGGATCTTTGTCATCAATATTTATAAAAAAGGGTCTGAGAAATACAGCTTTCTGATTGCTTGCAAACATTCTACCAGCCTCATGTTAATTTTTTATTAACATACATGTAGAGCTTAACCATATGCTGAACAAGGTTTAACACTGTTTCAAATCATGTTTCATTATTATAGCAATAAGGCACTCCCAGGGATTATGTTAATGGTCAGTTAATCACCCTCTAAGTGCATGTGGCAGTCAGCTACACCTTGTGTCACACTACACCACTAGCAGGGGATTAACAGACCATTAACACAACCATTGGTCATGCCTTATTGGTTAAATATTCTATAAGAAAGCATTCCAATTACTTAGTTTGGTAAAGAAGGGTATTATACACAACATTTGAGGTTTAAACAGATAACACATTTAAATTCTTGTTGTGTTACATATGTTGCAGTGTTATGACAACATTTTTGTAGGTACATTAATAAGTATAAGTTATGTTCAAAATTTTTGTCTAGTAAAGGTACAGTAGAGGATCATGTAAGATATCTAAATATTTAATAGTGGTGCTGAGAAATACAGTGTCACATTGTTTATGTCCCACAAGAGTAGTCTCATTGGCTGCAAAAAGACAGTGAGTAAAACACTGCAACACAATAAATTAGTATTGGCATAAGAGTGGTAAGCAAAAGGAAATAGATAAGTAATAAGAGGTATATGGTTGAGATGGATGTTGTCATACTCTTCATAACAGAAAATTATGTTAGATGACTTACTGTGTTCTTCATTTTTGTGCATTTGCCTATGTATGTGTGGTGCTGCCACAACAAAATTTTCAGGTACTATTGGTACTTATCATTCTCAAAAAGACAGGATATTCATGGCAAAAAACTATGTTTAATGCATCAGTTAGGGTTGTTCCACAGCAACAAAAGCAAGGAAATTTGGTGTTAGGGTTGAAAACCCTAACTCCAAATTCACCCCCCCCCAACACCACACACACACAGACACACACACACACATGCAAGTAGGGGGGAGGACCAAGGCAACACAACCAATGACAGACAACCATCAGCAGGTGACAGAAATAAAAAACAATTGTCTAAATGTACTACAAGACATCCCCACCCACCTGACCAGGTACTGCATGCTCAGTGGAGATCAACAGCAAAACTGAGGCCACGTACATCAAACGTACACATCCTTGATTGCAGGTGCACACAACGTACCACACTTAGCAGTTGCATGGCCTTACCTAGTGATGCCCCACACCCCACCACACCTGGTACTGCACCTCAGCTATAGAGCACAGCAAAATTAAGTAGTTATACAGGTATAATATGTGTGGTTGATTTCATGTACACACAACCTCCCACTGTTAGGCACTGGAGGACCTTCGCAAGGCAGTGCCCACCCACTCAGACCAGTTACTGCATAGTTACTAAAGAACCCCACTTAAAATTAACCCATAAAGATCAACACTGCAGCTCAACGATTGCAACCTTGCCAAGGTTAGTACAATTATGAGTCACAGACTCTGTGGTAGAGAATGCCCCCTCTCATCCTACAACACTTATCCCATTCTGACTAATAGCTATAGTAAAAGAAATTCTGTTTATATCTACGGTATACTTACTTGACTGCTGGTGTACTACAGTTAACATAGTTATCTCTTCAATGTCATCAGTGACAGAATGGTCTGCCAAACCCTAAGACTAGGTACTACAATCTGAATGTAGACCAACTACAAAAAAGTGAGACTGTGGGCATAAATGATACAGATCACTCATTGCAACGATGTTCAACTTGCCACAGTTTTGATAACTGAGGTGTCAGAGAGGCAATGACATTGTCTTCACCAAGTAGTACATCCTCAGTACAGAGTTACAGCAAAATTGAGCCTATAGACATCCGTGATACACCTACATGATTGTAGGTACAGTAATGTTAGGACATTTAGAAGTTTCTTGGTCTCAGCCAACTAATTCCACTCTTTCTTAGACAGTATAATAACACACTGAAGGTATGTGTATGTCCAGGAACAGTACACCTACATCACTGAAACTGTATATCTGATGCTGACATTAGCAGTTGCACAGCCTTCTACTGTAATAGTTTTCCCATACCTCAAGATCAGCCTCTGTATCTTGAGTGGGCAGATGCAGTAAATTGACTAGTACATAAATTATATAGTTAAATGCAACAGTTCTTGTATCTTCATGATGGATGTGTCTTTTAGTAAATTTATGTTGTTGTCTTTATTTCTGTTTACTCATAAGTGTACGAACCTTTGTATACCTGCAATCAGAGACTTGAATCATTGATGTCCAGTCACGGTGCAGTACCTGGTGTGGTGGGGTGTGGGGCATCGCTAGGTAAGGCCATGCAACTGCTAAGTGTGGTACGTTGTGTGCACCTGCAATCAGGGATGTGTACATTTGGTGTACATGGCCTCAGTTTTGCTGTTGATCTCCACTGAGCATGCACTACCTGGTCAGGTGGGTGGGGATGTCTTGTAGTACATTTAGACAATTGTTTTTTATTTCTGTCACCTGCTGCTGGTTGTCTGTCATTGGTCGTGTTGCCTTGGTCCTCCCACCTACTTGCATGTGTGTGTGTGCGTGTGTGTGTCTGTGTGTGTGTGTGTGGTGCTGGGGGGGGGTGAATTCAGAGTTAGGATTTTCAACCCTAACACCAAATTTCCTTGCTTTTGTCACTGTGGAACAACCCTAACTGATGCATTAAACGTAGTTTTTTGCCATGAATATATATATATATATATATATAGATATAGATATAGATATAGATATAGATATAGATATAGATATTGATATAGATATAGATATAGATATAGATATAGATATAGATATATCATTGTTCTTAGAATTATTCTTGGTCCTATTGCTGTGCAATGCTTGTATTGTAATTTGATTGTTTTACATTGTTTGACTCTGCTTATTTCCCACCTTGTATATAACCTACTGTCTAATGTTGTTTGATATTTGTTACTATGTATAATGCTTATCGCACTTACCCTTCCTCCCCCAGAATGCACCATGAGATGAGCAACTTGTTGCTCAGTGTGCCTTTCCTGGTGAAACATTTCAATAAATAAATGCAATAAATATTCCTGGTTATGGGATGACATGGTAGATGCTGGTTCAAGTGATGCATAATAAACTGCTCTTTGGCACTCATAGTGCTTCAAAGTCCTAGTTGTAGTTAGTAACTGTTTCTTGCTGGTGCATTTGTTGAAGACATGCACACTGCTTATATATCTGCTGAAGTTATGTTCTATAGTGCATTACTTTTTATCCACCCCCCCACACACCAACAATCAGGGTGTAGTGAAAAAAGAAACACTCTAATTACATGTATTTCAACAAGCCATTACAAGTTTTGTCACGTTACTTTGCAAGCCAACAAAGTACTTCTATGCACATCTTTCATTCCTCTCCTACCCTTTTTTTTATTTGGAATGTCACTAAAACTGTTTACATTTAGAGAGACAGAGAAAGAAACTGAGAGATGATGAGACACGGTGTCACTGTTATTGGGTGATAGAAAGATGTCTACGTAACCATATCTGTCAGTCATACTTGATTGACAATTCTCTCAAATATTTTGCATAATCTTTCAAAATTTATAATGGTATGCTTGATAGATTTTTGTTTTTTAGTATTGCCAATTTTTTTGTTTGTTTTAGGTCGGTTATGATCTGTTTATCAAACCTGCAATGTCCCTTCCACACTGCCTGCTTAATGATCCACAGATTGTACATGACCTGTTGCTTTCTCTCTATTCACTATCCTCATTTTTGCCTGTCACATACGTTTTGGATTCCACCTTCTGTTTTTGCCCCTACAAAATATTATTGAAGACTGTCCCATGGAACGCCACCCTTTCCATATGTAACATATGAAATAAAACAGATATTAATAGCCAGTGGGTGGGGGTAAATGGAATTCCATACAATTAAATAATGGCCAGCAGCAGGTTGCAGAAACACATTATAAGTGTCTGTGTATAAAATTGAGTGAGGTGTGAAAACACCTAACAGTGAGGAATTGTTGGGAGATTGACCCCCTAGAATGTTGCATCTTGTGGTATTGTAGAGGCATAACCACATCCCAGCTTCATCATGTATTGTGCAAATAGTCACAAAATTCATAGGTAGCTAGTGGACCTTCTCCCATTCTGAATACTGTCATATATAACAAAAAAAAATTTAATGGATGCTACTGACCCTTTCACCACTCGATGACTCATCTCATTTCAAATATTTACTAAATAATATTCATTTCCTTATGGATTACTTTCCCTCCTTGCAGTACACTCACATATCAAACAGATTGCTCACCCAGTGTGCCCAGATTAACCCCTCATCATTAACCCATTTATGCTAGTTATAGTAAAAAAAATTTCACTCGTGGTGTAGTGAATCCTTCATCCGTTTCCCTGATCTTCAGAATTTTTTTTGTATTCTATGGTGGACTACATTAATCCTCTCTTAGCCTTGATCATGGCAGGAAGTGTACCAATAAACGCACTCTTCCCCATCCTCAGTTAGAACTAGCTATTGGTGATGGCAATGTCTCGCAAACATTTTAAAAGTAGAATTCTATCACAAATGAACTTCTTATTCAATACAAAGAGAATACTGGATGGTCAACTATGTACAACCAGTGTTTTCTGTCACAGAGTGGTTCTGATTCCCTCTGACCTCAAGAGCAAATCAGAACCCCGAGGTGGCAGAGCACGCTTTTTATGCATAAAGATGCTCATCTTGTATTTTTTATATTGTATAATATTATGTGAATGTGTGCACTGTGCTCTTTTCTCTTTTACAATTAAACTGACTTGTGTGGTCCCTGGAGGTTCAGGAATGCTGTTCTACCACAGTAGGGTACAGTCACATACCATAACCTTTGAACTGTGGTACAACAACATTTTGTAAAGTATGGATTTCTATATTGAAGAATGCTCTGCTATACCCGACAATTAAATGAGTGATCAAGAGCCACAACCAAACATTTATTAATGATGACTGGACTGTCATCAGTCATAAACAGCATCCACAATATTAGATTGTTAGTTCTATTTGTACTGTATTTCAAGTGAATGCTGATAACAACAGAATCACTCAACATGGGAGTTGTGCCACATGACTGTAGGAGGGCACATGTAGTCTCCCATCATAAGAGCGATAGTGTGGAGTGGCAGGAAAGTGCATGTCAGTCAGCCTTACCTCAGTGGTAGGTAAAATCATGGAGGTACTGCTTAAAGAAAGAATTGTGTGTCATTTGGAAATCAATGGTGCTCAGTACCCAAGGTAGCAATTATTCACACCAAGGAAGTCATGTCAAATGAATCTTATTGATTTCTTTGACTTTTTTAATTAAAGAGCTGGATCAGGGAGAGAGCTGTGGACGTGGCCTATCATGGTTTCAGCAAGGCCTTCAATACCATCTCACATAAATGATTGTCCAACAAGATGTGCATTCTGGGTATGGGCCATAATGTATTACAAAAGGGTCATAAGCTGGTTGACAGTTAAAAGGCAGAGCGTGGTGGTTAATGGGATCCAATCTAAGGAGAGGTGGGTAATCAGTTGTGTACCTCAGAGTACGATACTTGTGTCAGTACTGTTTAATGTCTTCATTAGTGACATAGCAGAAGGGATGGAGGCAAAGGTCTACCTGTTTGACGATTATACCAACATTTGCTACAGGACAGATACTCCTGAAGTGTTGGATAAGATGAGGTGAGACCTGTGAAACTTGTAAAACTGTTCCTAGGTGTGGCAACTGAGATTCAATTCTAAGATAATGCATCTGGGAAGCAGAAGCACAGGGGTAAGCTAGTATGGGGGAGAGTTAGTGACGATCACCAAGGTGGAAATGGATCTTGTTATTATCATGCCTGGTAACCTAATGCTGTCACAGCAGAGTACAAAGGCAACAGCGAAGGCCAGTGGCATGCTGGGATGCATTGGCAGAGTTATCACTAGCAGAAAGTGGGAGGTGGTGATTCTGCTGTGTATAACACTGGTGAGGTCTCTACACGAGTATTGTGTGCAGACTTTGAGGCTACATCTTTGAAAGGACGTTGTTAGGGTGGAGGAAATCCAGAGCTGGGTGACAAGGATTTGTTTTTGTGCCAAAAAATAATATGATGCAAAAATGGTTAACAGTGGCCCTTTAACATGCATGTGACAGACAGTAAGGGGACCCTTGTAGTGGAAAGAAAAAGAAGACAGCCACTTACTATAAGCATTGATAGGCTTAAGGGCAGACTTGATGGGCCTCGTGGTCCTTATCTGCCCAGAACATCTGTTTCTGTGTCTCTATGTTTCTGTTACCTGTTAAAGAATCACCCTGTTGATTTTCAGTTTTCTCGTTATAATCTAGAATGTCATCTGGCTCAGATGTTGAAGGGCATAGTATTCAGCATCACCAAAGCAGTCTAGGCACCCAATCTTACATGTATGAACCAGAATGTACTCCTCCAAGTTCAGATTCTGACGGCAGTGATGATGACTCTATCGATACAGAGGGTGATGATTCATTTGGTTCTGATAGAGCTGGAAATGCAAATTGATGTCTTTGTGGCAAATGTGAGTTTATGCCAACAGAGAGAGAAAGAGAGAGAGAGAGTAATTATGTCTCCATGAAACACTCTCAGTTGATTCTAAACGTGCATGTAAGAAAGTTTATATTTGCCTTTTTTCTTTTTTTTTTCAGAAAGTACTTTTTTTTTCTTTTTGTTGCACAAAATATATTTGACTAATTGGTTATAATTGAGACATTACAGGGATTTGGTCGTATTAGGTTTTCTTCACGGTCCAGGGCATTGTCGTGCAAGAGCTGAAGTTCAGTGTGCTGACTCCTCTGACTGTTGGGAAACCTAAAACAACTGATGAACATGAAATGCCTTATTACTTATATAGCATGGGATATAAAACAAATTTACCAAAGCAAACTCAGTAAAAGTTTTAAAACCCTCAACATTTTAGATAACATTTAGATAACTGGTTTAAAATAGTCAACCTCACAGGTGTTTTCACCTGTCAGTCATCTGTTAATCTTCATATTATTAGACCCCCTTCACACCACTGTCTCCCTCACACCCACATCCTCACCCCTGGAATTGTAACATTTTTATTTTATTTTATTTTTAAGTTACTGCTTCTCTGCCCAGTGGCCCACATTCAGGCGGCACTCCAGCCCAGTCCCCCGATGTCCACTAGCACCAACCACTGGAAATGTCTTATTTCTTAAAAACTGTCCAGCAAAGTATTTATCTGAGCGAATGGAGTGGAAAGACAAAAAAACTGATATCAGTTTCTGTCTACCATCAGGTAGCCCGGCAAGGTTATATGTACAGTGTCAATAGACATGAAAGTAAAAGGAATTGACTGTTCTTTGCATCTTAGTATTATTTAAACATGTCTAATTTTCTAATAGCGGAACATTTTATATAAACTGTCCTGATCAAATACTACAAAAATCTCACCCCCAAAAATGAATTCCAATAACTAAATGCCTGGAAATAGTCATTTCAAACATGAAAACCTTACTAATGTATTTTCAGAGCAATAGTGAGTTAATGACAGAGAATTTGTAGATAGTAAAGGGGCATCGCAATCCATGTCTTTTGAGACTATTGGACATGATCCTTCTGAGATTTTTTTTCCCAATGAATTACTTGCAATTTGAAGTAATACAGCCCATTTCTGGATGTAAAAAAAAAATAATTATTATAACACAAAATGTGACAATGGCAATTAGATAAATGGCAGAAACAAAAAAGGGAATTGCATGTGAAGAGCACTACTCATGATGCTATTTTTTCATGTCCAACAGAAGTGTCTGAAAACAAACAGTGAGAAGAGCCAAACGAGATGTCGAGGCAAAAACCATAGCTATGCTGTGAGCCATCACATTAGGTATTAGCACACCTAATGTTCGTCAGGTTATGATAAATTAGATTACATTCTACAAATTCCATCAGTTGGCTCTGAAAATTCATTAGTATGTTTGTCATGTGTGAAATGTCTATTGACTAGCATTTAATTGGGGCTCAACTGAATGGCTCGCTTATGAAGATGGTCCTGTCTGCATTTTCTTCCCCTTATTTGTAAGTAACAACTGCCATCAGTCACATTCTGATTGGCTGGTACCTATGCTTGTCTCAGCATGGTAGTGCTGTCAGACAATTGTAAATGAGAATTAGTTGGTTCTGAACCAGTGTCAGTCGACTGCCCCTCACTGTCTAAGTTCCTTCCTTTGGCTCCTATTGAAATAATCATTGTATACTGACTAGGCTGTAAGCATATATTTTCTTGCCCACTTGAATGAACTGTCTCAATCTCTCTCCCCCAACCCACCCCAGGTTCCCCTATCTGACTTTTTTTCTTAAACCGCCTTCTCCTCTTCTCCAGGATTTTCTGAGGGAGGTTGCTAACTGCTGACAGTCATAGCAGAAATTAAAAATTTGCTGACATACTATGTTTGGGATCCCTCTTCGGGTGATTCTTTTGTGACGCCATATATTGGCACAGACATAGCTGTGCTACTGCTACAGAATTCTTTACAGTACAATCTGACAATACATCTGTGCACTCCATGTCTTTTTGGGCTTTGGGGGAATCTTTGCAACCAATTTTTATTTCTATTTTGTATTTAATTCAGTATTCCTGGGCATACCGCTGCAGTATGGTAAATATGGGTAGTAAAGGAACATTAGGTGGTGGCAGTCTTTGCCGTTTAGGACTATGGTGCATGACCATTCGGAGAGATTTTTTTTCAGTGAATTTATTGCAATTAAATGCAATACAACCCATTACTGGATGTTAAAAAAAATATATCACACAAATCACAACAATCTCAGACACAGTATTACAGTCAACTGAGAATTAGTGCTAGGACTGCCAGCAGTCAGCAACCTGCAACAGAAAATCCTGGAGTAGAGCGGTTGGTGGATTGTAAAAAACAAAAAACAAAAAAAAACAAGTTCTCAGATAGAGAAATAAGGGGGTGGGGATCAAGACCATTCATACAAGTGGACAAGAAAATATAGGCTTACAGCTTTGTCAGGTCACAATTACTATTTCAATCAGAGCAAAAAAACTATTTTAGACGGTGAGCGGCGGTCAACTAACACTGGTTCAGTACCAACTAATTGTCATTTACACCTGTCCGTGGATGTGCAGCTGTGCAGGTGGGGTACATGTTTTTTCGTGTACCTGTGCCTGAATAGTGCATAGTGCCAATTAAGCACATCAACCACTTCCCTATTCTCACACTAGAATGTTACGTTTTTGACTCCATAAATCATCCCCCCATACTAGGGTGGCAACCTAGATGGGGAGAATCTCCAGGAAGGTGATGTCCTTTGTTAGGCCCAATTTTGTCCATTCCCTCAGCCATGCTTCTAAGCACCACCTTCCCCTGAAATATGCCCCCATCCCCAAACCTCCAGATGCATCTATGTATAACTCCAGGTCTGTGTTAAAGACCCATTTATCCTGCCAGAAAGTCATTCCATTATAAGCCTTGAGAAACTCCTCCCAAATCTTCAGGTCCTCCCTGACTCCCTTTGAAATGTCCACCCAGTGGTGGGGCCTAGTGGCACCTATTGTCACTCTGGCTAGATGACGGAAAAATGTACACCATGGGGCTATTGCCCTGCATGCGAAATTGAGGAGCCCCATAAGCTGCTGGACCTGTTGTAGTTGTACCCTTCTATGCTTTTTAACTGTGCTTACCAGCTCTGACAGCATTTCTACCTTTGTCCTTGGCAACTGAAATACCCCCCTCCCTGTATCTATCTCAATGTCCAGAAATTCCGATTTGCTGGCTTGGGCCCTCCATCTTATCTGGCACTAATAGGACTCCCAACTTCCTGCACAAGTCCCCAGGTTGGCTCAGCATAAGTGCAGTCTCTGCCCTCCCTTCCCCAATGAATAAAAAAATCATCCAGACAATAGAGGATGGCCCTGTGCCCATACTGGCTCCGAAATACCACTGTAACCATGTGCTAAACATTTTGAATGTGGCACATGCAGAGGAGTATCCCATAGTCATTGCTTTGTCAAAATAAAATTGCCCTCCCACCTGGAAACCTATTAAATCTCAGTCCTCAGGCCTTACTGGGAGAAGCCGAAAGACTGCTTCAGTGTCTGTCTTGGTGAACCGAGCCCACTTTTTTGCCTGTATCAATCTGACTGCTCCCTCTAGTGTAGCATAGATACTGTCTTCCTCATCAGTGTAGTCATTTACTGATCCCCCCCTCCAGGTATGATAAGCGATGTATCACTCAAAATTCTCCTGGCTGCTTTTTGGGTACTAGACCCAATGGTGACATCCTCAGCTTGCTGTATGGGGGGTTGCTTAAAGGACCTTCTACCCATCCTGCATCTATTTCTTTCCTTTTCTTCTGTGCTAGCAACTCTTCCTTGCCCTTCGCCTATCCCAAATTCTTAGCCTTGGACTTCACCCTTCTTCCTTGGAAATGTAGGTTAAAGCCTTTTTGAAAACCTTTGCTTAAGGCCCATGCCACCTCCTGGTCCAGGTATTCCTCCACCCACTGCCATAATATTTCTGCATTTATGGGTTTCTTTGCCATCTGGAACCATCTGTCAGCCCCCTTTGTGGGCTTATCGCAATCTTGCCCCCCCCCCAGTACTCTTGGTGTTTTATCCATCTGATAACTGGTCCCCTTATCTGCTCCCCTGCTTTGTCTGGCCACGTTAGTGCATACCCTCCCCTCCAAAACCCCTCCCCTTCCTCCCCCAGCTTGCACCTCGGCATCCTGAATGCCTTGCCCAAAAGGACTGGTTGCCATAGTTATTTCCATTGTTTTTATCTATATGCATCCTGCATTTTAATGCTGGGTGGGACACCCACATTTGGAACATGCATGCCTGAAATGGCACTGGGGCAATGAGCAGTGTGTTCTGTTGTAACCCCAACAGCATTTTTGTGCCATTCCAGTCCTTTTTTTCCATTTACCTTCACTTCCCCCAACTACCGTCAGTGTCTCTAGCCACATGCCTGAGTGCCTGTTGTCCCATCTCAGATCCCAATTGTGATGCCATCCTCTGTCAAAACATTTCATCATATTGCAGCCAATTATACTCCCCCCACTCCATTTTATAAGCACTCCGTACTATCAAGGAGTATGCTAGTAATGGAGTAGCCATCTCAGGTTTCTTCTCAATCACTATCGCTGTATAAAATGTGAAACCTACAGACCAGGCTTCCCAAGTTTTCCCTTCCATTGCCTTGTCCTCTTCCCCTTTTCCTAACAGCACTACTACCACTGCCATATCCTTCTTCTCAAAACTTTCTGCCTAGTCATATTTTTTAACTGTCCCTTTGTTAACTAAAGCAAAAACATCAACGTATTCTCCCTTTCAAATCTTTTCTTTAGTTGCCAGCAGCACATGGTCCCCAATTCAAACCCCTGGGGTACCAACCTCTGTTCCTCCAATCCCCAGGCCTCCTGTTCCTTTGTTATCTGCCACTGGCACTTCCCCTTTCACAATTTTGATCTCACCCCACACTTTTTCAAATGGCCTAATCCCGTTATTCCCCATAGATCCTACCATTTGCTCAACATATTCTCTAATACTGCCTTCCACTGATAAATCCACATTACCTGTTTTTGCTGGCTCCAGTACCAGAGCCAGCAGTCGACTGGATGGTGCCTTTGGTGCTTTGTTATCCAGCAGGAAAGGCCCTTGTGGAGAAGCTGGGGGTTCGGGAACACCAATGGGGGCCTGCGGCTGTGGCAGTACTGGCAGAGGCTCAGGTGTTGGTTCTGGCTGTGGCTGCACTACTAGTGTAGGAGGTGTGGCAGAGGTTATGGGCCTTGGCGGTTGTGGGGGGGGCTGGGCCCTGCCGGCTCTGGGAACCATGGGGTCCTTGGGAGCTTCTTAGTGCTCTTTCCTCCCCGTTCCTTCCCTGCCTTCCACTTTTCCCCACACTCTGCCTGGTCATTCTCAGCTGCCTCAAGGATTTTATTAGTCTTTTCCACTAGCTCCATCACTGCTCTCGCTGCCTCTTCCTTTAAGAGTCAGCTCCTTCTTGGTGCCATTGCTTACTTCCTTGTTAGCTGAAAGTACAATAAACCGCAGTTATGCGTTGTGTTCTAACTCGTTCATCATCATTTTTTACCTTTGCCCTTACAGGCTTCTATTCCTGTAGACCTCTGTCATCCCAAATAAGATCTGCCTTTACCTCTCCTGCCATTATCACATTACTACATATTATTATTCTTTTTTCCTTATTTATTATTCTTATTACGTTTTCCTTTTTTTTAAACTTGGTTATAATGACCTCACATGTACCAAACACTACTGCCCTATTCCTATTACATGTACATAAACAACTCAGCTTGTACCATCCTTTGTTTTCTTGTGCCCTCTGCCCTGTATATGCAGATATGCCCAAAGCTGTTAAAATTATCGTGTTGACAAGCAAACTGTTTTCTGACTGTGTCAAGGTTTATTTACTAAAATTTCCCTTTTTATTCCATTTTTTATTGTTGCAGAAGCAAAACACTCAAGCTGAAACTGGCAGCTGCCACATGCCCATCCATGTGTTTCTAAAATGGTGGCCGCCCTCTATTTCCACCTAAAATAGTGGTCGCAAAGTGGTATGCTGGGTAACACAAAATGGCAGCCCACTACATGGCCTGCTATCCTTTAGCAGCTGTGTGTGATTTCTTTTAAAATTATTACCTTCCCCCCAAGAAACTGCCGAATGTTGGCCCCTGGTCCTCCTTCCACACTCACAGTCAGATCTCTCCAATTCTAGGAACATAGAAACATAATTTGACAGCAGATAAGGACTGCCTGGTCCACCTAGTCTGCCCATTTCCCTACCTAATGGATAAGCTGCAGATCCTAGTTAACCAACAGCCTACTTCCTTCTAACCCACACTACAATTGCCTTGTGTCTGTCCCATGCATTCTTGAATTCTCCCACTGTTTTTGACTCCACAACCTCCTCAGGAAGGCTGGTCCATGCATCCACAACCCTCTCTGTGAAAAAATACTTCCTCACATTACCTCTGAGCCGTCCCCCCCCCCCCATCTTCAAATTGTACCCCTTTGTTCTTGCACATCTTTTTCTGAAAGATGCTACCCTCTTGGTTTGTTGATTCCCTTGAGGTACTTGAAAGTTTCTATCATGTCCCGCCTCTCCCTCCTTTCCTCAAGGGTACACATATTAAGCTCCTTTAGTCTTTCTTCGTATGTCTTCTGGTGCAGACACTGCACCATTTTGGTTGCCCTCCTCTGGACAGCCTCCACCCTGTCTATGTCTTTGCAGAGATGGGGTCTCCAGAACTGCACACAGTACTCCAGATGGGGTCTCACCAACTGTCTGTACAGAGGGATAACAACTTCCTGTTTTCTGCTGGTTTTGCCTCTCCCTATGCATCCCAGTATCCCCTCAGCCATCCTTACTGCCTTGTCACATTGCTTTCCCACCTTTAGCTCATCTGATATAACTACCCCCAGGTCCTTTTCCATTTTTATTGTTGACAGTATCTCACCCCCCATTGTGTACTCTTCCCCTGGGTTTTTGTTTCCCAGGTGGATTACTTTGCACTTCTTTGCATTGAATCTGAGCTGCCGTACATCTGACCATTCCTCCAACCTTGCCAAGTAACTTCTCATCATTATCACCATTATCATTCTTTTTCTCCAGTCTCCCCGCTTCCTCTGTGTCCTGCAATCTCCTCACTGTTCATCTGCATCAGGCCCAACACCCCCTATGATGTGTTCACTACTGAACCTTTTATTTTCACTGGGGAAAAACTTGCAGTGTCTCGCGCTGCCAGTTCAAGTCTGGCTAGCTTGCTGTATTTTTTTTTTTTTTATTTCCTCGCTGCATTAAGTTCCTGACGCATCCTGCCCCCCCATCACCCCAAGCAGCACCAGCTACCAATTCACTTTCAAAAAAAGTGCCAGAAAATGGGTCATTTTCCTTTTCTCTCTTTCACTTTAAAAAAAAACAAAAACCTCTTTCTGTGCGAGTGCATTAAACCTTTTCTTTGCGAGTGCATCAATCTCCCCTCGCCTATCCAACTCCTTCAACTGCATCCGCAATTGGGCTGCTGTCCCCCAGGATAAGAAACCCTGTCCACATGAAACCCCCAAAACCCAAGCTAATCTCTCTTGCAGGCTATCATGCGGCTCTGCCTTCCCGACTGTGTGTTCTGCAGTCCTAGCAGGCGCATATCCACATCTCTTAGACACTACGCCTCTAAACAGTTGAAAATGCATTTCTACCTACTTATATATGATTGTATTAAATTAATAATGCACAGCATATTCTTCTCAGAGGCAGAGCCATACAGTAGGAATTCTTTAGGCACCAGACCAGCTTTTTTTTTTTAAATATTCCCTGCATATTGTAACAAACACTTAGTATTATCAACTTAAAATTCTTTTATATTCTACCACATAAGTTCTGCCCCAATTGAGGCCTCCATGCAATAAACCTCTGCCCAAATGAGGCCTCAAAGAGCTAGTGGAGCCAAAACAGGCAGACAGGAAAATAATACAAATAGTAAGAAGTAGTCAGTTGTAACTTTTCATTTCTGAAGTATTTTTCTTTCTCATTTTGCTCATCAGAAAGTCTACTATGTGATAATATCATGCTGGATGTGTGGAACAGCTCTTAGTATGGCAGCTGACATATCTAACTCTACTGCCCCACACTACATCATCAGCATTATGATCTCATTGACTGTGACATCACAGATGAATGACCTGGCAGTCACTCACTTGCTGTTCCTAAGTAGCAGTGATGTCATAGTCAGTGAGGTCATAATACTGATGATGTAGTCTGGGCAATATGGCAAGATATGTCAGCTGTAGACTAAAACTGTTCCATCCATCCTAACATCAAGTCAACAATCTTCTAATTAAACAAAGGGAAAAGAAAAAGTACCTCACATATAAAAGGTAATGGTTGGCTGCTTTTAAAATCTAATATTAGTTTTAGGCAGTACACTAGTTCTTTAAATCAAATGTTTTTCACTGAGTGATACTTACTAGAAATAACTACACAAATTCCTCAACAATGTCATTATTGGACAAGCTGGAAACACTGAAACAAAAGCACTGAATAAAAAACTGGAATCAAATAAAGCCTAACAAGAAATCAAAAACTGATGTGCTAACTGCAGAAAAATCTTTAGCTAGCAAAACTGTGAGGCAGCCTGCTTCAGGCAATCCCTTTGAAATCCCTGTCCCCACCTCTCCCTCTCTCTCTCTCTCTCTCTCTCTCTTTCTCCTGCCCAGTCATCTTCCTTGTTCCTTTTCCAGTCTCTGGCCCCTTTGTGGTGTCATTCTGACCTTACCTCATTGTTGCTCCTCCCCACATCTCAGTAGCCCTAATCCCCAACCCCCTCCCCTAAGCCAGCCACTGAGTTACCTATTACTGTTCAGGGACCTGGAACAAATGGGTCTGCCTTGCAAACAGGCAAACCTCCTTGTCAAAATATTCTATGTCAGTACTGCTTCCAACATATCCTGTGTCACTGCTGCTTGTAAAATTATTCTTTTTCAGTTCTGCTTGTCAAATTATTCCTTGTCAGTGCTGCCTGTCAACTTATCCTGTGTCATTTCTGCTTGTTAAATTTTGCTTTGTCACTGCCGCTTATCAACTTACCCTGTGTCAGACTCAAAGCAGCTTGTCAGCTTATCCTGTGTCAGTTATGGTTACTAGCTTATTCTGTGTCAGTTATGGTTATCAGTTTATCCTGTGTCAGTTCTAGTTATCAGCTTATCCTGTATCAGTTCTAGTTATCAGCATATCCTGTGTCAGTTCAGGTTATCAGGTTATCCTGTGTCAGTTCTGGTTCTGGTTAACAGTTTATCCTGTGTCAGTTCTGGTTATCAGCTTATCCTGTATCAGTTCAGGTTATCAGCTTATCCTGAGTCAGTTCTAGTTCCAGTTACCAGCTTATCCTGTGTCAGTTCTAGTTATCATTTTATCCTGTGTCAGTTCAGGTTATCAGTTTATCCTGTGTCAGTTCTGGTTATCAGTTTATCCTGTGTCAGTTCAGGTTATCAGCTTATCCTGTGTCAGTTCTGGGTATCAGTTTATCCTGTGTCATTTCAGGTTATCAGGTTATCCTGTGTCAGTTCTAGTTCTTGTTATCAGGTTATCCTGTGTCAGTTCTAGTTATCAGTTTATCCTGTGTCAGTTCTGGTTAACAGCTTATCCTGTGTCAGTTCTAGTTCTGGTTATCAGCTTATCCTGTCTCAGTTCTGGTTATCAGTTTATCCAGTGTCAGTTCAGGTTATCATCTTATCTTGTGTCAGTTCTGGTTATCAGCTTATCCTGTGTCAGTTCAGGTTTTCATCTTATCTTGTGTCAGTTCTGGTTATCATCTTATCCTGTGTCAGTTCTGGTTATCAGCTCATCCTGTGTCAGTTCTAATTCTGGTTATCAGCTTCTCCTGTGTCAGATCAGGTTTTCATCTTATCTTGCGTCAGTTCTGGTTATCATCTTATCCTGTGTCAGTTCAGGTTATCAGCTCATCCTGTGTCAGTTCTAGTTCTGATTTTCAGTTTATCCAGTGTCATTTCAGGTTTTCAGCTTATCTTGTGTCAGTTCTGGTTATCAGTTTATCCTGTGTCAGTTCAGGTTATCAGCTCATCCTGTGTCAGTTCTAGTTCTGGTTATCAGCTTATCCTGTGTTAGTTCAAGTTATCAGTTTGTCCTGTGTCAGGTCTGCATGCCAACTTATACTGTGTCAGTTCTGGTTATTAAGTTTTACTGTGTCAGTTCTGCTTGTCAAATTATTGCTTGTCAGTGCTACTTGTTAACTTATCTTGTGTCAGTGCTGCTTGTCAAATTATTTGTCAGCTCTGCTTGTCAACGTATCCTGTGTCAGTTCTGCTTGTCAACTTACTGTATCATATGCTACTGTAGCTCTGCTTGTCACCATATCCTGTGTCAGTGCAGCTTGTCAGTTTGTCCTCTGCCAGTTTTGCTTGTCAACTTATTCTGCATCAGTGCTGCTTGCCGCCCATTGTTGCTTTCTCCCCTGTCTGTTCCCCACCTCGCTCCTTCCTTGTCCTGGTTTGTCCCCATGCCTCATTTGTCTGCCATTTGTTTTTTATTCCATCTCCTCGATTCTCTGCGCTCTTCTCACTTCGCCAGCCATGGCTCCAGTTGCTCCACCAGTGCTTCCATATGGTAAGTCACCCACTGCATTCGGCTTCTGGCCACTTCTCTTCTCCTGTAGCTCCGTTTTCCCACATCTTCGACCTCCCAATGTACGGTGTTGCTTGACTCCCTCTTCGTGCGCAACAGCCATTTACTTTCAATCAATCAATCAAAATCTTTATTTATCCAGGCAAACATCATTGAGCAGAGCTCTTTTACAAGATGGACCTGGTTAGAACAGGGTCGGGTAACATCCATCATAAAAACATATAAATACATGTAAATAAGTATATAAACACAAACACAATGGTGCAGTAATAGGGGAGTCAAATGATAAAAGGAAGACAAGGCAAGCCATAACAGAGGAGGATTCAAATACAAGGGGGCAGGTCCACCACTGAACTGTATAGAAGTACCAGTTAGTTCATTTACCAGGGGCAGTCACTAGTACTAGCCATGAAAATGGCTTGGAGAACCACCAACTAATGGCAGATGGGGTACCAGGAGGGGTTTGTAATATATAAGCGAAGGATAAACATTGTGAGAAATGAAGTCCCAAAGATAGGTCGGTAGAACTGATGCGGCGGTGGGGGCCTACAGGGAGAGGGAAAGGGGAGTTAGAACTTTTATAGTATGATTGCATGTAGATTGTGGATGAGTGCAGTAAAGAGTTGTGAAAAGAAGGCTGAAGAAAGCAGGAAGATAGACCAGTATCAAAGGGAGGACAGAGGCATCAAGGTGTTACATGAAAGCATGATGACAGACCAGGGCCAAGAAGGAGACAAGCACTAGAAGTAATTTGTTCATGGTTAAATGGTACAGGTTAGCATGATGACAATTTGTGGTCATGGGAAACAATTGCACTGATCATTTCTGAGATGTGAATATAAGAGCTTGAAGGATGAGATGCCGATGGGTGACCTCAGTTTCAGTTGTTTTTGCAATGTATTCCACAAGGAGGACAGTGTAAAGCTTATAGCAGCCCTGCCAAAGCGAGAGTTAACTTTGGGAACCATCAGTAGGAGTCACTCTCCACGGTTCTACCCACATTGGACACCATCATTGGGACTCCTTCTTCTGCTGCTCTGCGGGCTTTCATGGTCATTGGTTGTCCACTGAGCATGTACTGCTCATCACCCTGGCTACTCCAACCCCAGCTGCATTACCCCCACCCTGATTTTGTGTCTCAGATACTGCGGATCTTTATCTAGTATGTCTGTAACTCAGGCTGCTCCATGCTCAGGCCATCATTCCTTTCCTTGTGCCGCTCTGCCTTGCAAGTCTTGGTCCTTCTGGGGTTCTTGCTCTACTGCCCTCATCTGACATTGTATTGTGGCAGTTGTCCTCGTCTACCATGCAGGACCTGTATGCTTTCATTCATTCTGCAGCTTTTGCCTTCCTTTAGTGTTTTACTTATTGGCACATTCTTAATTGGTTTTCCTATCTCACTTGTCAACCCTTCCCAGCTACTGCTGCTGGCATTGACTCACTTATTTTACTTTGCTGTTTTCCTCTGATTCGCTTTCATTTCTTGGTGTTTGCTTGGCTGTCTGGTGTCCCGGTGCCTATTTCATGGCTCTCTGTTTTTCCCATGGTGGGGCACTGCTGAGTCACAGTGGGTGCTGTGGCCCCAGGCTGCTGACTTTCTGCCATCTCCCTCTTGTACCATTGTCCCTGTCTTCCCATCCCTCGCTTTACCTGCCTCTTCCACCTCGACGCGGCTCCTCCTTCCATGCGTTGCCTGCTGCAGTGCTTCCTGTACGCCGTGCCTCTCCAACCTTTGGCTCTCGCACTTCCACCATTATCTCACCCCTCACTTCTTCTCCTTCCTCATCTTGTGCTTTCTTTTGGGGGTATTTCCCTATCCCATCTTCACTGTACATATCTGTCTCATTCCCTTACCTTAGTCCTATATTTTGGACCACTAGACTCATATCTCCCTCTATTCCTTGTCAACCTCCATTCGTTCTCGAACCTCAACCTTCCTATACCCTACCTGCCATCATTCCTGGTGCTTACTCCTTGTACATCATACCTTCACCATCGGCTGCAGGCTGCAGTCAGTCATTCTTATCTCTCACTGTCTTGCAATCAATTCATTCCTAATTTGGCTTATCAATGGACCTAGTTGGCATGCAATCCCATGGTTGCTACTGTGACTTGTCTCCTCGATACCCAAATGGGGGTCACCTTCACTCATTCTTACCTCTCTGCAGACCTACTTATTCATATTGATTATCCAAGCACATCCCTCATATGGGTCTTCTTTTACCTCGATTTGATCTGCTCTCCACTTGGAGACATGCCTTCCATGTCCATTGCTCCATGGCTCAGGGCTAGCCTATAGCTGACGGTCTCACTCTGCACCCCAGAAGTCTGCATCTAGAGCATGCAAAGCTCAGAGTGGGGTCCTTTTCACTGGCCCATAGTGAGAATGTCTTCACTCCAGGTGGACCTTCAGTTGTTCCTCATTTCAGCGACACTGCTAAATATAGAATTTATGACTTCCAGCTGTGAGGGGTGGGGCTGTCATCTGCGGGACCCCTTTACCCACCTGAGCAGGTTCAGAGGCACCTTCTATGCTATTCTCCATCTGACCACCTCTAGTTCACCTGGTCTGTATCGTAGGCTCATGTAGGCTGGCTGAGTGCCTCTGCAGTCATTTCTCTCCTCCTTTGCTTTTGGGCATCTAGTTGCAGAGAAATTGCTTGCAACCCTCAATGGCATTCCTGTTAGAAGGACAGAGTGAGAGCTTCCTCTAAATTGGAATCTTTTCCTCCTCCCTTGATCTTGACTCTAAATTTCAGTAGCTGAGCCATCACTAACCAAAACATCCTTCAGCCTTGAGGGAAAGTGACCAAGGCCTTGACTCCCCAGAGGTTTCCTCCTCAAAGGGTTTTTTTCCTCTCCTCTGTGCCAGTGGTCATAATATTTAGATAGGTTTAGTGCTTTCATAGGTTCCATAGTTAGGTTCCACTGTTGGATGGAGTCAGATGGTGGCCTGGCTGTTCCCTCTCTCCTTAGGAAGTCTGTCCCTCCTGCCTTGTGTCAGTTTCCAATGGTCTAATTCTTCTTTTTTGTTGTCTCCTGTTCCTCTCCAGTCTCTACTTGTTGACCTTCATTCTCATCCTTGGTATCATTCTGACTCCTTGCCTCCTTCAATGCTCAACATCCCCTTTGGGGTACCCTTTTGGGCTTCTTCCTAAGCTACCTTTAGCCAAGGGAATCATTCCCATGGCACCTTTAGGGGTAGAACCCTTCTATGGGGTTCTTCACCGTCGCACCCCTATAGGGTGGTATATCCCATGGATAGATGGACGAACAGACACAATGTATCTAAGTCACATAAGCATATATCATACCAGTTGTGTAAGCACATTGAAATGCATAGGCTACACCTGTAGTTCAATGGGCAGAGCAACAAACCACTCTTCCATCAGGCCTTTAAAGGCTGCTCCTTCTAGCTAGTCCAGGATCATTTTCTTTCATTGCCCCATCATCCTCCCCTCCTCCTCCAGTGGCACATCACTCTTCCTGTGGGCTTCTTCCTAAGCTACCTTTAGCCAAGGAAATCATTCCCACGGCACTTATAGGGGTGGAACCCTCCTCTGGGGTTCCTCACCATCGTACACTAGAGTGGTATATCCCATGCATAGAGAGGCAAACAGCCACAGTGTATCTAAGTCACATAAGCATATATCAGTTGCATAAGCACATTGAACTTATCCTATGTCAGTTCTGCTTGTTAATGTATCCTGTGTCAGTTTTGCTTGACAGCTGATCTTTTGTCAATGCTGCTTGCCAACTTTTCCTGTGTCAGTTCTGCTTGTCAACTTATTCTGTGTCAGTTCTGCTTGTCAACTTATTCTTTGTCAGTTCTGCTTGTCAACCTATACTGTGTCACGGCAGCTTGTCAACGTATTCTGGGTCAGTCAGTGCTACATATTCCCTTATCCCATGCCAGTTCTGCTTGTCAACTTATCCCATGTCAGTGCTGCTTGTCAAATTATTCATCAATTGTGTTTGTCAACTTTTTCCTGTTTCAGTCCTACTTGTCAACTTATGCTGTGTTAGAGCAGTTTGTTTACTTCTCCTGAGTCAGTTCTGGTTATCAAATTATACTGTTTCTGTTCTGCTTGTCAAATTATTCCTTGTCAGTGCTCCTTGTCACCTTATGCTGTGTCAGTTCTGCTTGTCAACATGTCCTGTGTTGGTTCTTCTTGTCAGCTTGTACTGTGTCAGTTCTGCTTGTCATTGTATCCTGTACCAGTTCTGCCTGTCAACTTATCCTGTGTCAGTGCTGCTTGGTAGCACGTCAATTCAGCTTATTAATTACAGTGAGTCATATTCAGTGACTCAAATACAGCGACTAAAATGTTAACGAGTAAGGAATATTAGCGACAATAGCTTATAGCGACATGGTGTCATATAACCTACTTCCGAGGTCCAGGTGCGCCTCGGAGGATGTTAATTTAGAAATAGCGGGGGGGTTGGCTGGCGCAGCCCCCCTGCATAACTGCCATCCAAATATGTGGAGATTTATTCATTGTCTGCAGGAGGAACAGCGCAATTCTGAAGTGAAGATGGAGCAGGTGGTGTCGGGTGCTGCAGCAGGGGGTAGTCGACGACGGTATCGTGATCTCACAGAGCAGCTATGCCAGATTGTTCACGAGTATGGTGTGTTCCCAGTATGACTATCTGCATGGTTTGGCTTACAATTTTCAGCTCAACATGTAGAATTGTAGCTGAAAATGTATGTGCTGATATTGCAGTTCACCGTATTTAACGTCGCTATGGAAAAGTCACTGAAATTGTAATCGCCATTGTTTTTCCGCTGAATTGACATGGAACCATGCTGCTTGTCAGCCTATACTGTGTCAGCTCTGCTTGTCAACTAATTCTGTGTTAGTCCTGCTTTTCAACTTATTCTCAGTCAGCATCGCTTGTTAACTGATCCTGTGTTCTAAAGTGGTCTTACAGAAATGGAACTTTTTCAGAACTTTGCATATATACGGTACAAAATATGTATTTTATATTCGAGTCAGGAAGGGGTAAGCTACTAAGATACTGCAGAGAGATTACACAGACAAAAATAAGCACATATTACTTTTTGAAATATGTTTAATAAGCAAAATTTTACAGAGCTTGTTTATAGCAGGACAGATAGCATATAATTGGTTTAATTGCCAGTTAGAAAAAAAAGCAAGAAGACTGCAGCTGCCAGAACAGGTGTTCTTCAGTCTTTCAATACGTGGCTTTTAACAAAGAATTATAAGCTGAAAAACTCTCTCTTGTGTGAACTTTCATTACTGGTTAAAAAAAATATGAAAATTGAAAAGAAAAACACAGTATCACATTGTCATTGCCCTGCAGAGGTCATGTGTGCATAAATTATGATCAAGACTTTGCAATGTAAGTGATTCTTCTCCCAAGGAGAATGAACACTTCCTTCAGATTTCAGTGGCGATTCTTGCTGACTGTGCAGACATTTTTGTCCACCTTATTATTTCAAACAGTTGTTTGCAAAAATATGCCTTCAAAGAAATGTTGCAAGCAGCTGCATATTTCTGAGTGTAATATGCAGCATCTGCGAATTCAGTCTAGCAGGTCAACGCTGCACCCACTGTGCGCTGCACTCACTTTCTCCTTGTTTCTAGGAGTCCTTGGGATATAGTGTATATAGGTAGTATCATATAACATTTTGGAATTCATGTTGGTTTAGCTCTATGTAAAGGATAGAAAGGGACTAATGTTAACCTGTGTGGTGTAGTAAATGTAACTGAAGCTGTTTGATAACTTTTCATAGTCCGGCAACTTGATAACAGTAAAGTCATTCAAATGAAGTGGTCAATCAAACATCGGGTCACAACCTGTGACTGGTTGGGGCCAGGATAGATTAAAATAGGATGTAAGGAAGCTTTTTGTTACTGAAAGGGTGGTGGATAGCTGAAACAGGCTAGTGGATGAAGTGGTGAATGCCGACTCCATCTTTGGTTTCAAGAACAAATGGATTGGGCACAAAGGGTGATCAGGATCAAAAGCAGGTCCAAGGCTACTGCAGTTCAGGCTGGCAGTTTGTCGACCTACTGTAGGTAGGAGATGTTATCCGGAGTAGATGAGACAGCTGAACATCCTTCTCTGTCCTTCACTGTCTATGTATCTATATACAGTATGTCCACTTAATGTATACATCATTGTTTAAATTAGCAGGCAGTTGTACATGATAAGGTGCTATTGCATTATAGTACAGACCCCCATAATAAATGCAACTCCCTGAAAATTAAAATAATTATGTATTAAAGGACAGCACTGCCCCCAATCATGCTGTATACTTATTAGTATCATTGCAGCTCCTTCCCTCTTATAGCAGCTGCTACACCTACATGAACATAACAACTTCCTTATTTGCTTTAAAACATCTTTCAACTGTTCTCTTATATGGTTATGAATGGGTTATCTAGAAAACAGTCTAGATCTGGTTTCATTATACTGTATATAGCCATTGATTTGGTGCTTGTTTTCTTTCTTTTCAATGAAGCCCTCATATTCATTCATTTATTTAAAGTATTTGACCAAGCGGGCACTTTGTCCTTAACAAAACACAATTAATCATGACTTAAATGTGAGGGGCTGGATTTTCAGCGGCATGATGGGCACATGCAGCATGATTGTGCCATGTCCATGATGCTTGCAGATATAGCTTAGACCACCTAAAATGTGGTCTTATGTATGTATCTGCTGTGGCTTGCAGCACATCAGGGAGTCCTATAATGGTGTATATATCAATATATTGTGCATGCATCATTAATTTGTTGTAAAGAAGTTTTAACTGCTATAAATGCAGCGCAACTTTTGAAAACAGCATTCATTTTGCCACATTTACCATGATGCTGGCGCATACCACACTAAGGTCGTGTGCCTGTAGCAGGACCTTTAAAAATCTACATCTAGGACTCTGTATGTAACAAATATTAATTTTCAAAATAACACAGAGAAAGAGGTACTCGGATGCTGTCCAGTGGCCCAGCAGATGTTTTTTTCCTTTTTTATTTAATATGCTATCATTCATCCCCCCCTTACTGGCCCACATTGGCCCAACATATGCCCACAGCCTTGTCATCCACCCCCTGGGACTTACCATCTCCGGTGTTCCCCCTGGCTTACACCCCAGGGTGGGGCCTTTGGAGGGGGTCTGGCTGTCCCCCATCAGAACCTGAGGCTCAGAGTCCAGGAAGTGCTACAGGATGATGGGGCGAGACCTGCAGGGCAATGTGAGTGACACACTGCATAGCCCTATTTTCCTATTTTGTAGTTGGGAAGCATGGCATGCAATGATGTCACTGGCAGCTCACCAATGTCTGCCCTGCCTCCTCCCACCAGCAAGATCTGGCAGTCAATCCCCCCGGCCTCCACTAGGAGTCCATAGAGCACCAGCAGCTTTCCCACCCTCCCCCCAGAGGAGGAGATCAGTCCCTGGAATGCTCACTCCTCCTCCCCCTGGCTGGCTCTCTGACTCCTGGGTCTGTTCCCAAACCCAGGTCATCAGTGTTGTGAGCAGAAAAACTACCATTTTGCAGGTGGGCTGGCCCAGTGGCCCAGCAGAAGTATTTTGCAGTTCTGTGTCAGGACCATGGGGTGAGAAGCAAAGTTGGGAGCTGGAACTGGGTGATCAGGGCTGTGGTATGTGTTGCTGAGCACTGAGCAACACAGCATGGGGAGGTAGGGCATCACAGTCTGTGAGTGTCCCAGCCACTCATGGCAGAAAAGGGAGCCTGCTCCCTCTTGGGGGAGATATGCTCGCTAAGAGGTGTTTGTTGTGTGACGCTGCCGAAAGCTTGCTTGATTTTGAGGAAGTTGTGGGGACTGAGGCCAAGAAAGGAAACAGGGATGAATTTTTGTTATTTAGATTATTTGGCTGTGGGAACTAAACAACATTTAAAGCATTTTTAAAGATAATTAAAAAAAACCTTGCATCCTCACCAGGTGTACAGGATGATCCTATGGCTGCCTCTTCCCCCTCCCAGTCATTTACTACCCTTCCCCTTCCCATCTACCCCCCCATCTTACAAAGTGATTCTCCAAAAAGGTCTCCTAGGGTGGGGAGGTCATGGATTAGTACCTCCGGCCAGCTAGGGAAAGCTAGACCTTTTTTCTTTTTTTTTTCCTTTTTCCTTTGTCTTCTGGAGATACAAGAGATTAGATAGCTGGACTTCACCAAGGAGGATCCATCGGTCTGACAGAAAAGGGACGAAGCTGTGGTAAACATGATATTATTATAGTTAAAAAGGAAAACTATGGAGGGCAGAGCTAGCAGCCTAGTAGTAAAAATGCTCTTTCCTGAGCTCTACATATGTGGGTCTTCAAAATATTTAAAACTTTTATTTTTGGTGCTTTTTTTACAGGATTTGTTTTATACCATACAATTTCTAATCACATAAAGACTGACCAGAAAAGTCTGTGGCCATGGGTCATCCCAGAAATGCACCAAAAGATGATTTCTGTGTACCAGGACCTTCCACAGCACCATTGATCACTAAGTTACAGGGCGAGTCTCTTGCAACAATGGAGATGCTACAGACAGCAGTTAATGCACTTATAGAAATGGTCCGGGGGGATAAAACCTTTTATAGGTACATCAGCGAGCGTAGAAAGACAAAGGGAGGGATAGTGAGGCTGAATAGAATGAACGGTGGGTGGGCAGAGGGGGACAGTGAAAAAGCAGGGATACTGAATGAATATTTCTGCTCAGTATTCACAAAAGAAGAGGGGGAAGTGCCTAATCCAATTAACAGAAACACTCTTGATAGGGGGGGTTGATCCCAGTCCTTTCACAGAAGAAAGGGTTCTGCAAGAACTTCTAAAACTGAAGGTGGACAAAGCAATGGGTCTTGATGGAATTCACCCCAGAATTCTAAAAGAATTAAGGGAGGAACTAGTGAAACCACTGGCTACTCTTTTTAATAAATCATGGGAGGATGGTGTGGTATCCGAGGACTGGAGGAAGGCAGATGTGATTCCTCTTCACAAAAGTGGGACCAAGACAGAGGCAGGAAACTACAGACCTGTCAGTCTGACCTCTGTGGTAGGGAAAGCGATGGAGTCACTCCTGAAGGAAAGAATAGTTGAGTACCTAGAGGCCAGTGGAGAACAGGACCCAAGGCAGCATGGGTTCACAGTGGGAAGGTCATGTCAGACGAATCTAATAGATTTCTTTGACTGGGTGACCAAAGTAGTAGACCAGGGAGGGGCTGTGGACATGGCCTACCTAGACTTTAGCAAGGCATTTGACACAGTCCCACACAAAAATTAATAGTCAAATTAACCAGCCTGGGAGTGGGTCCCAGGGTGGTAGCCTGGGTAAAACATTGGCTGCACAACAGGACACAGAAGGTAATTGTAAATGGAGTCCACTCTGAAGAAAGAGGGGTTACTAGTGGGTACCGAGGGTTTAGTATTGGTCCAGTCCTTTTAATGTCTTCATCAGTGACATTGCAGAGGGACTGGAAGGAAAAAGTATGCCTTTTGCAGATGACACAAAGACTGCAACAGGGTTGATACACAAGGAGGCGTGGAAAGGATGAAAAGGACTTGGCAAGGTTGGAGGAATGGTCAGAAGTATGGCAGCTTGGATTCAATGCAAAGAAGTGCAAAATAATGCACCTGGGAAATAAGAACCCAGGGAAAGAATACACAATGGGTGGGAGGTAGTAACAACAACAACAAAAAGGAAAGGGACCTGGGGTGATCATATCAGATGACTTTAAGGTTAGCAAGCAATGTGAAAAGGCAGTAGGGAGGGCTGGGGGTATACTGGGATATATATAGGGAGAGGCATCAGCAACAGAAAACAGGAAGTTGTTATCCCTCTGTACAGACAGTTGGTGAGACCCCATCTGGAGTACTGTGTCCAGTTCTGGAGACCCCATCTCTGCAAGGACATAGACAGGATAGAGATAGTCAGAGGAGGGCAACTAAAATGGTGCAGGGTCTGCAAGAGAAGCCGTATGAGGAGAGACTAAAGGAGCTAATATGTGTACCCTTGAGGAAAGAAGGAGGAGGGGACATGATAGAAACTTTAAGTACCTCAGTGGAATCAACAAAGTCCAAGAGGGTAGCATCTTTCAGAAAAAGAGCGTGCAAGAACAAGGGACACAATTTAAAGATAGAGGGGGGGCGGTTCAGGGGCAATGTGAGGAAGTATTATTTCACAGAGAGGGTAGTGGATGCATGGAACAGCCTTCCTGAGGAGGTTGTGGGGTCTAAAACTGTGGAAGAATTCAAGAATGCATGGGACAGACATAAGGCAATTCTTGTGGGGGTAGGAAGAAATAGGCTGTTGGTTAACTAGGATCTGCTGCCTATCCTGTAGGTAGGGAAATGGGCAGACTAGATGGGCCAAGCGGTCCTTATCTGCCGTCAAAGTCTACGTTTCTATGTTTCTATGTCCATAGTATGGATAAAAAGTTGGATTGGTATGTAGAATGCCCGGTAAAGGTCAAAATAGAATAGAAGTGATAGATACAGGAATGGAGGAATCCAATAAAACAGCAGGCAAGGTGCTAGCTGTGGCCACCACAATAGTAAAAGACCAGGACATGGTGAAGTCACAGCTCGAACAGCTTGTAAACTTGGTTAAAATGCCAACATCAGAAGTATGGTGTGCCAAAGAAAACTGAGGGAGAAATGCTGCAACCTTTCTAGACCGTTGACTCCCCAAGGTATTGGGTCTGTGTTTTCCACCCTTGGCTGTTCAGCCATACAGAATCATGCTGAGACAGGCTCATAACACCAACAAGGGTCCCAGAACTCTCCTAATGGTTACTGAGTCTTCATGGATGTGGGACCAAATCCTAAGGGCAGACGGAGAGCCTGGTATGGTGACCAAGGATGAGCAATGGCTACTCTTTTTCCCGAACTACTCCTTTGCAACACAAGCAAGAAGAAAAGTCTTTGAGGGAGTCACCTTAAAACCTAGAGAGCTGGACACATCATAAAGACTCCAAACAATCAAGAGAAAATCAAAAACAAAGACAGAGTCCAAAGGAGAGATCCAAAGAAGGTGAAGAGAATGAAATAAGGGATTCTGAAGTAAATGATGACTGTAGAAGGGCTTTTCAGACAAAAAAGCAAAAGCCTCAACAAGAAAGAGAAAAACAAGGAGGGCAAGACAGGAGGTACAACAAAAATAATGAAGAAAAACCACAGAGGTCTATTAAGAAAACATCAAATTACAAGTACTAAATATCTTGAATCACTCCTTGAGCAGTGCCCACATTTCAGCTCTTCAAAAACTGCTCTCATTTATTCTGACCCCCAGAATCAATCATTTTCAAGTCTTCTTGGACTTAAAGAAATTTTCTAGAAAAATACACTTATAAATGTATTTTTTTCTAAAAAAAAAAATAAGTAGTCACTTCTGGCGGTCCATCTGAAATGGGTGTAACAGAGGAAGCATTGTCCACCATCTCAGATGATTTGGATATTTTTTAATGGCAGTGGTGGACGACGTGGGTGGTAGTAATGGAACTTGGGACCCTCATAATTGCAATGTTAATTTGGACTCTGAATGAATACACATTGGAAGTATTACAAGAGGAAGGCAGGAATTCCACAGAGATAATTCAAGTACACTCTGCTATGGACTTTGCAGGACTATGCATTGTGTCAGAAAGCATCAAAAAACAGAGGGAGATGCTTTCCAAAGGCAAGTCCACATTTTGTCCAATAACTACTAATGCCGCTATCACTTCTTTTGAGAAAACTGCCATAAAACACGTTCAGGAACCTTTATTACAAGCTGCACCACTCCTATACTTTAACTTGCCCAAACAAGAGGCAACTGTCATTAATGAATTAGTAAATAATAACACAGTGATAAAGCCAGTGGACAAAGGTGGTAATGTAGTAATAATGGACAAACAACAGTATGGTGATATTGTAATGTCATTATTGAGTAATACAACCAATTACAGATCATTAAGTGCCAATCCAGTCTCAGTATTTAACAAGCAGCTTTACCAGACTGTCATCAATGTCTTAGCAAATGGCAGCATTAGTGAAAATGAGTTCAAATTGATATGGAGGGAACAGCCAGTCATTCCATGCTTTTTATGTTTTGCCAAAGATTCATTAAAGCATTATTAGGCCACCTGGAAGATCTATTGTGTCAGGTAATGGGTCAGTTAAGGAGAGTCTGGGCCAGTTAGTGGATTTTTTCGACAGCAATGTGTCACTGGGTTGCCATCTCATTTAAAATATACAACTGATACGTTAAGGAAATTTGAAAATCTAGTGTAGCATGATAACTTTGGTTAGGTATAGATGTGGAATCCCTGTACACATCTATCAGACATAGTCAGGGAATTCAGGCTTGTAGATTTTTTTCTAAAACATCACAGAGATGCTGCAGATACACCAGTAGATTCTGAAAGGCTTTGCCTGGAGTTCGATGGCCAAGCAGCCAGCCACTCCTACTTCCTGAGTTATAAAAGCAATTAATCTCAGCCTCATTGTGAAGCACCTTTTCTTTGCCCCACCATCCTCCCCTCCTCCTCCAGTGGCAGCACTTCTCTCCTTGGGGGATTCCTAATGTACCTTTAGCCACAGGAATCGTCCCATGGCACCTCTAGGGGTGGAACCCTCTCTGAGGGTTCCTTGCCTTTTGTACCCCTACAGGGTGTTAATTCCTCTGGAATAGAGAGTGCGAATGGCCAAAACCAAACTAACACAGTTGCACAAGCATAACACTATACTGGCTGTGCAGGACATTTCATTTATATTACAAGCTCTGGGGCCCTAGATTCAAATCTGGGCAAAGCAAAGGGCAAACCTTTACACTGCCCCCTGCAGCTGCTCAGGTATCCAAAACTGCCTTATTCAGTAGACTAGCACATTGGCACTATTCCACTGAATATAGAGCCAGTGAGACCCAATGCTAAGCCATCTAGTGCTGGACAGACACAGCCCTCACAACAGGACAGCACAAATGGTTTGCTCATGGGCAAAAATCCCCATATTCAAAAGGACCTATGCAAATGAGCCCATTGAGCATGCAAGGTGCTAAGGGACCATTTGAATGCCCAGTATGGGCCCATTTGCATAGGGAGTGAGCCTATACTGCCCTGCACCACCCCCTGGATGCTTGTTTCCTGTAAGCTGTCACTGGTGCTAGTGGTGCCCCCTCCCACCAATCGCTGTCCCATTTATAATTTTAAATTTCCCCTGGTAGTCTTGTGGTCCCTCCCCCCTCCCCATTCTCTGATCACCATCCTGTTAATAAATTAAAAGTTTCCTGGTAGCCTAGTAGTCTCGAACCCCTCCACAATTGCCTTCCCATGAAATATTCAAGGAACATGTCCCTGGTAGTTTAGTGCACCCTCCAACCCCTCCCACCCTGGTAGGTAGTGACCCACCACCCCCACCATGGTAGGTAGTCACCCACCACCCCATTCCCCCCATCCTGACCCCAGTCAGCAGCCAGCCGCAGTGGTGAGAGGAGGGCTGTGCTGGTTGCTGGCTTGGATCGGGATGGTGGGAATAGGGTGGTAGGTCACTACCTACCAGGGTGGGGGTGCACTAGACCACCAGGGATATGTTCCTTGAATATTTCACTGCAAGGTGATTGGGAAGGGGTCACTAGATCACCAGGGGAATTTAAAATTATTTTTAGGATGGCGATTGGAGAACAGGGAGGGGGGAGGGACCACTAGACTACCAGGAAACTTTGACAGTATTAATGGGATGACAATCAGAGAATGGGGAAGGGAAGGGACCAGTAGACTACCAAGGAACTTTGAAACTATTAACGGGACAGCAATCAGAGAATGGGGAGAGAATACTAGACCACCAGGGACAGCTGTGTTGGGGTGTGGGGGCACCAGACTTCCTCTGCAAACTGCTAGGGTTGCACGGGAGTAGTCAGGGATTCAATCATCGGAATGTGCACCCCGCAAGGGGACCAGGCAAAATGACCTTGCATGGCGCACATACTCTGAATATTGGACTGCGCCAATATTTATTGATTTATTTATTTAGTTATTTCAGATGCAGATTAATCACCTTTGAGCACAAAGGCTCTTTTACAAAGGTTCCAAGCCAAAGGTCACAAATCAGAAAAAGACAATACATAAAGTACAAAATAAAGTACAAAGGGAGGCAATACAGCACAGTGGTTTAAGGCTCTGAGCTGCAAATCTGGAGATCTGGGTTTGAATCCCACAGCCCCCACTTGCATACTGTGTGACCCTGAGCAAGTCACTTAACTTCCCTGTGCTCCCAGGTTGCACCTGTAAACAAGCTTTCAGCTTAGTGTGTCTCACCTGGTTAAACAATTGGAAAACAAAAAAGAACAAGGTTGGCAGTGTCATAAAGTGCAGCTGGATCAAGAAAACATCATCAAACACATTCACAGTATCAATAAGTTTTGAACATTCAGTTGCATTGCTAAACGCAGTGCAGTGAGGTTGTAGCAGCCGGAGAGGCTTTGTCAGTTAATATTCCGGTCCTCACCCCTCATTTACATTGTGCCCCCCTGTATCCTATTCCTAGATGCAAACCAAGTTTGCCCGTACTAACTGGGCTTTTCAATATTGCTCTTCTGCGCAAAACCTAGTTTGCGAGGGCAATCTCAGTTTTGCACCTGGGCAATGTTTTGAATATTGGGTCCCAGGAGTTTATTTTAAAGGTGTGCAAATATAGGTTTTGGTTTTGCCAAACTGCTTCTGGCTTTAATTTTGGATTCACAGCCAATAGTCATTCAACATAAAACGTGGTCTGTACCTTTATTTTAAAGTATTATATAAAGGAAAACAGGTTAAATACTATAGAAAAACAGATTGATGGCATGGCAGCTAGCAAGACCCAGCTATTAGTAAATTCACTGGAAATTATCTATCTTGTAAGGTATTTTGAGCCAGTGCTAAAGTTGAATAAGCACATAGTTTCATTAACTTGCAATCTAAATTCCTAGCAATAAATGACAGGAGACAAGACACGTTTAATAAAGGGACAGAGGCTGAGGCAATGTAACAGCTGAATATAGCAGTATAGCCTAGAGGTTAGAGAAACAAACTGTGACTGAGCTTGGTCCAGCAGACCTGTGTTTGATTTCCCACAACCTCCACATGCATACCGTGTGACTCTTAGCAAGTCATTACTTAACCACCCCAGTGCTCCCAGGTCACCCCTGAAAACACGCACTTGTGCCTAGTGGGCCTTACCTGGTCATCAAAAAATAACACTCACACACACACCCGCATAACCCCTGGATACCTTGTTTAGTCTATTAAGCAAGTTGTGCACTGCTAACTAAAATGACTTGGTGACTGAAGGAGGGTAACAAGACAGGAGGACACAGTAAATGTCAGGTGAAGGTCTGAGAGGAGATTTTTTTTTTAAAAGGCAGCAGCATGCACATTTGTTGTTTGTGTTGCCAGTGATGGGCCCCCACATTTCTGACAGTTATTTTTTTACTCAGGTAGGATGTGAATGCACACTACAATTTTTGTTTATTTTTTAACATTTTTTTTGTAGTACAATGCCATGAAAACTACACTGATAACTATATAGACAGACTGAGGTAGTATTGTGAAAGAGCATGTACACACAAAGAGTATAATGGATGGACCCACCCACCCTTTTGAACAGATTTTTTTTTTTTTGATAAGCCAGCTTTGTTGCTTTTGTTACCAGCTAATGGGTCCCCACAGATTCAACATTTTTTTTTTACTCAGGATGCGTATGCATAGTACATTTTTGTTTCAGTACAACGCCTTGAAAACTAAACTAGTAAATATAGAAATAGACTGAGGTAGCATTGTGAAAGAGTATGTACACATAGAGAGTATAATTTTTATTTATCTATTTTATTTATTTAAATGTTTCACCTGGAAAGGCACACACTGAACAACAAGTTGTTCATATCATGGTGCATTCGGGGGAATAGCTCAGATACAATCAGCAATTGATCACCTATACAGAGTAATATGACAGACAGAATTTCATATGGGTTACAACATACATATGAGTGTAGGATATATACACATAATTAGCTAGAAGTTGAATAAAAATAATAATACAATAAAAATATATACACAAGTTGATAAAAATCTAGCTATTACACTTACATTATAAGGTAAAATTAGAGTCAGTCATTATGAGAGTCAGGGAACGATGAATGTTAAATACTTGTGGGGACAGACCCCGGGGTGGGATAGTGCCTTTGAGATATAGTTAACATGGGGGAAGGGTTACAGGGACTGGAGAGGGGGGAGTAGAAGGAAGATATGGCAAAGGGTTAAGCACAGGTACAATTTACAGACAGGAAGTTATGAAGCACCAAGAAGATGGAGTAGGATGATGAGGAGTGGTGAATCTGGTATGAGAGAGCATTCTGGAGTTTAGGGAGGTGATGAGAAAAGGTTGCCTGGCCAACTGTGAAAGACTGACGGGGGACAGCCATTAAGCGAGAATAGGATTAAAGGGGGTGGGCAGGTGGGGGAGGGGGGATAACGAGGAGGCAAGGTAAGGGGGGAGAGTACCAAGCCATAATTTGGATGCAAATTTGGCACAATGAAGGTGGCATCAGTTAGTTAATGAAGGAAAGAGAGGGCGTGATAGAGGTTACAGTGATGAGTGAGAGAGGGGCCATCTAAGGCGAAGCAACAGAAGGAATTAAAGAGGGTGCCCAGTTTGGTTAGGGAAGACATGGGAGTGGCACTGTAAACTACATCACAGTAGTCAAAGATAGGTAAAATCATCTTCTGGACCAGTTCGCACCTTGCCGGTATTGGAAGGCAGCTACAGTTCCTGTAAAATGCACCAAGCTTGGGGCGCAGTTTCCTCAGGATGGCATCAACATGGCCAGAGAAGGAGTTATAATGAATGAACCTTCCTACTTGCCCTTTTGAATTGATTGTTGTTAAAAAGTCGACTTTGTTGTTTGTGTTGCCAGTGATGGGTCCTCACAATTTCAACATTTTTTTTTTTACTCAGGATGCACTTGCACAGTACATTTGTTTATTTATTTATTGTATTTTTTGGGGGTAGTACAACACCATGAAAACTAAGCTGGTAATTATGTAGACAGACTGAGACAGCATTGTGATTTGTGATAAAGAATTCCCACATTTATGTACTGTTTTTAATTTTTTTTCTTTCATAGATGACTATCCATTCAAGAGCAACAGACCAGTCAGAACTCAGAATGGGGTCAGATGTTATCCAAGATAGAGGCTTGGCAAAGGGTACATACTGTAACTGGAAGACATCTACCAGAAATCAGTACAGTCATTTACACATTTAAGTTGACCTTACAAATAAAATACTGAAGAAAAATGTGTGTGTGAGTGTGAAATTCTTTCATATGTTCCATAGAGTTAGAAAGTAGCCCCTAGCTTTTATAATTCTGCTACACAGCAGTTCAGTGGAAGAAACAAAATGGTGACTGGCATGAGACAGGACATGAATGACATGAGAGACAGGCTGATGCAACATTCCCTTTCCCCGAGTACTGGGCTAGTAGTACTATTCTTCTTCAGCATCACTGCCAATAGGCTTATCATCACTACTGTCCGAGCAGTGTTTTGGAAGTTCCCCTTAGTATCCCGCAAATACACCATAGTTTAGTTTAATAAAAGTTAGAATTTCAACATTTTCTGGAAGGAGTTTTCTCTTCCTAGTACTAGCAAAATAGCCAGCAGTACTAAATATTCTTTCTGAACATACATTTTTTTGCTGGGCAACTTAAATAGTAAAGGGTCACTTTCTGTAATGCTGGCCAGACTGTACCTTTTTCATGCCAATACTGAAGTGGATTATCGCAAACATTGTCTTTCTGGGATCCTTTAAGAAGTCATCCACCATACTACTTGTTGAGTAGCTTGTGATGGGAGAAGTAACATCACTGTCTTTCTCTATGTCATCCAGTCCTGCCCAAATGTTGTCCGTGGAGGCACCATACAAATTACCCCTGGGCTTCAACTCACAATGCAAGGATTTTCTTATTCTTCTGCCTTCACTGGGATCTGTTTCTTGGAAGGAAGCATGGCTATGTTTGTGGTCAGCAGCTGCAGCACTTCTAGATGGAGTCTCTGTTGTCAGTTTTAGAGCAATTTTATGTGTTAGAAGTTCTTTATAATGATGGAGGTCTATGCTACCAGACTGGAGAAGACCAGGCAAACTGGTTTTGAAACATGGATCCAACATTGTTGCTATTACATAATGTTCAGATTCCAAAATCATGGCAATCCTGCAGACCGTTTCCAAACACAAAGACAGCTTTCCAGCAGGAGTGACACCTATGCTTGCATCCTGCTCTTCAAATGTTTCTCAGAATTCTTCCAGTCTCTGCATGAGAAGACATGTCAATGAAATGATTTGACTTGTGGTTGCACTGTCAGCACTCGCTTCACATGTGGCTTCCTCAGATGGCTGTAGCAACCAACATAAATATGATATAAGATTCCACTACCCAGAGGTGAGTGTAACAGCTCCTTTATCTACTGTGTGGTCCATAGTGTACTAGTACACTGCTTTGCATTGTTCTTGGAGCCTCCGTAACATGTAAAAGGTGAAGTTCCACCTATTGGCAACTTCTTGCTTTAGCTGGTGAATCCATAAGTTATTCTGTTTTTTTCATTTCCTGCAAAATTTTACAAACTTTTGCAGAGTGCCTAAAGTGACCACATATCTTATGTACCGCACCCAGCATTATTCTGCACACTCCTGTCTTTACTAAGGAAGTCATGTACCACTAGATTGAGTGTATGTGCAAAACATGGTTAATGCAGAAACCCACCATCCTTTAATGCTTTCACAATGTTAGCTCCATTGTCTACAACTACAAATCCTGGGGAAAGACCATTAGGAGAAAGCCATTTTGACAATCGTTCCTTTAGCTCCTGTAAGATGTTCACACCAGTGTGATTTTCCTTGTCAAAGCTTGCAATACAGAGGGCGGCCTGTTTGTGAGGATTTTGTTGGTCCCTGGTGGTACCAGAGGATGTTGCAGAGGAAAATGATACCCAGTGGGAGGTGCCAGTTTTTTCACCCTAAGAACTATTGGTCCTTGGAATGGACTACCTCTGGAAGTAGTCATAAGTGAAATAAAAAGCATTTTTAAATATCGACTTGATTAATTAATTCTGGGTATAATCTTTCTTATTAGTCATTAATTTAGTATAAGAGTGTCATGGGCTCTGGCCTCCTTGCTCTTTAACATACCTTAACACGAACCTTAGTAGTAGTTATGTAGTCTGCTGCTTGACCACTCATCCACAAATCTGTTGTTATATGTGCTTCTTCAATAGCCGATGACTGCAAGGCACTATTTACCTTTTGTCACAATTCCCTATAAAGAGCTGGCACAGACTTTCTGGAGAAATATGTCCATGATGGCCACTGATATCAAGGGGCAGCAAGTTTCATCACCTCCCGAAACCCAGCAAAGTCAGCAACAGAAAATAGGTTCATGTCCAGTGCAATCATTGCAGATATTGTTTTATTTAACTGCTGAGCAACTGGATGGCTTTGATCATGTTTACTTCTCCATTAAAAAGCCTGCTGCATCATTAGATATTTCTGAGGTGTGACTGGCTCACTGAAAAAGGCTGGAGAGAAAAATAACTCATTCTGTTTTCAACTGAGGAGCTTTCTGAGTCGGATAAAGACCTAGTAGATAAAGAGGGTGATGCAGTCAAAGTCCTGTTCAGTGTCTAAGGGGTTTTACGCTGTATATGGAAAAATTTAGCTATACCACCAGTGTGAGTACCAGTGTTAACCTGTGCAACGTCCTCTGCCATGTCACCGTGTGACTTATTTCTGGCTCACTGGAGTGGATGGATTCACTGCGTATTAAGGTTGATGTGCCATGGTTGCTTGCCTGTTTTCCCCAGTTGGAAGAGGTCTTACATAAACAGCATATTGCTCACATACTGTTCTTTGGGTCAAGGTGAAAAAAACTCCAAACACAAGAGGATGCCTTTTTAGTTTTTGTCCCTGGAATTGCAACTTGTGAATCATCATGTCGCATGTTTATGTTTTCTGTGTTGTGATTATTTTCCTCAGTATCATCACCGGATGATTGGGTGTGAGGCCCACCCTCAATAGAGGAGACAAACAAGCCAGGCATAACTTCTTTTTCACTGGCCCCTAATAACCTTTCCTCGGATTACCTTTCCCCAGGTTTTTTGGTCTGGCATCGCACAGGTTCCTCTGGCTCCAAGCCCCCATCATCAGAGACCCATCATGCATGCCCTGTGTTTCAGGAATGCATTCGCTGTCACTGCTGTCCACATGGTCTGACTCTGAAGAGCTCACATAGGAATGAGAAATGGTAGAATCTTGAGAAAGTGGCACAAAGTGTGCATGTGTGCTTATTCTTTCCTTTCCACTATGTGTAGTGCCTGCAACTGCCTTTATTGTTTTTAATAACTGTACCTTTGGCAAATCTACTTTTCTTAGTTGCTGGTTCATCACCCAAGCTTTTCTTGTTGCCTTTTACTTGGCCTCTGTTTGTTCACTGGGTATCACCTGCAGCAGCAGACAAACACGATGGAATCTCAGAAGACAAGGACTCAGAGAATGAGGAAGCGTTAATCGGTAAAGAGGATGAATCAACTGAGGTAGAAGAAGCACTTTTTGTGACTATTTTTTTTTTCTTCTGAATTGCTGTCTTTGTCTTAGAAACTTGTTTTAAAGGCCTACTGTCTTCCATCATTTTTTTAAATAACAGTCACTGATCACTTCTAAAGCCTGCTCCCTTCCAAGAAAAAAGAGTTTCCAACTGTACTGCCTTCCTCTGTCACCTTGGGGCATTAGGTGGCAATGATGGTGAATAGTTAGTGCACGTCTCAAGGCAAGGCATGAATATGAACAGGTTAACTAACAAGACTACAAGTTGGGAATACAATGCAAATGCCAAGAGCTGCCCCCCTCCAAAAAGGTTTCACATGTAAAGCAGGCCTTTTATTGTAAAGAACTACACAAATAATAATGGTCTTGTCACGACTCCTGCTTGTGTGGGAAATGGATCGTGACATTACAGACAGAGGCTACTCAACTACCAGGCTGCCCCTCAATTCAAAAGGTTTCACACATGATGCAAGCCTTTACTGGCTCTGCTTCCACTGGGCTACACAAAAAATAAAGGTCCTGTCCTGACTTCTGCTTGGGTGGGAAATGATTGGTGACACTGCAGACACAGGCTACTCAACTGCCGGGCTGCTCTCTCCCTCCAAAAGGTTTCACATGTGACACAAACCTTTACTGGCTCTGCTTCTACAGGACTACACACAAAAAATGGTCCTGTCCTGACTCCTCCTTTTGTGGGAAATGGCTGGCGACACTGCAGACAGAGGCTACTCAACTGCCAGGCTGCCCCCTTCCTTCTAAAAGGTTTCTCACATGATGCAAGATTTTATTTTATAGGACTACACAAAAAAATGGTCCTGTCCAGACTGCTGCTTGTGTAGGAAAGGCTGGTGACACTGCAGACAGACACTACTCAACAGCTGGGTTTCCTCTCCCTTCAAAAGGTTTCACATGTGATGCAAGCCTTTACTGGCTCTGCTTCCACAGGACTGCACCAAAAAAACAGTCCTGCCCTGACTCCTGCTTGTGTGGGTTATGGGTTGGGGCACTGCAGACAGAAGCTACTTAATTGACAGCAGTGCCGGGCTGTCCCCTTCCTCCAAAAAGGTTTCACACATTTATTTATTTATTTATTTATATAAGTGTTTTACCAGGGAGGCATGCTGAGCAGACTACTGCTCGATTCCAGATGCACCCTGGGGGTAGGTGAAATAGGAGAGCATACAAACATGTACCATAAGGTCAAGTACATGATATACATAAAAGAATGGAAGAACATACAAACATATACAGTAATGACAATTCACATGATTGCATAAAAGAAACATTAGCAAGGTAGAGTACAATTTCACAGGCAGGTACATAGCCATGGCTTCAATATGGTAATACATACAAGGTTCATAATTCATGGTAGCGAGCTTTTACGATAGGAGGAGTACATGACCAGATGACAGGAGACTTCTGGAAGGTTCCATCTTCAGGTAAGTGGATGGAACAGAGAAATTTGGGAGTGGTGAGTGCCAGTGGTAATTACCCTGATGCAGGAGTTTGAGGACTACTGGTTGGTGAGCTTCCAGAAGTGCAAGCACAGATAGGGTGGAAGTTTGTTTTGAGTAGGGAGTTAAGGTGCCTACCAGGTGTGGCATGCCGGATGTCCGATGTGAGAGAGTTCCAGAGGCTGGGCAAGTGGAAACTGAAAGCTGACTGGCCTGCTGATGTTGACATGCATGGGATGGCCAGTAGATGTGAGTCTTTATTTCTCAGTGCATAGCCCTGGGGGGTGTGGGCTGAGAAGACCATGGTGAGGTACATGGGGAGGGACTACAACCAGTATTTGGCCATGAGGTTCGCACAATGGGCTAGAAACCAGCCCTGCAATGAGGGGAGATCTAGGTTCCTGTACAGGACATAGTGATGAGTGCTAGGAGAACAATCAAGAGCAAAGCGACAGAAGGGATAGAAGAGGGGGTCCAGTGTGGCCAGGGTGGACTTTGGAGCGGCACTGTAGACTACGTCTCCATAGTCGAAGATTGGGAGAATCATCCTCTGCACAATGGCAAGTCTTGCCAGGAAAGGAATGTAGCCATGATTTCGATACAGTGCACCAAGCTTGGGGTGGAGCTTTTTGTGGGTGGCATCAATGTGTGCAGAGAAGTCAAGGTGCTGGTCAAGCCAGACCCCGAGATACCTGAAGGTGGAGCATGTTTCAATAGAACTCCCATCAAGGGTGTGCAAAGGGGGGGTTGGGGGTTGCCTTGAAAGTCTCTGCTTTGTGCCGAAGGTCATGGAGATAGTTTTCTTGGCATTGAGAAAAAGCTGATTTGAGCGAAACCAGCGCTGAACTTCGTTGAAGTCCTGCTGGAGTCTGGTCGCTACTTCAGCAGTCGAGGCTCCAGATGTGTACAAAACTGTATCATCCGCATACCAGTGAATGGATGTGCTGGGGCAGATGGCCGGCAGGTCATTGAGTAAGATGGCGAACAGGAGAGGGCCAAGGACTGAGCCTTGCTGGACCCCAGAGGTGACAGGAAGGGAAGCAGAGGTGGCATTGCCAGTTCTGATGGATTGGGATCTGCATATCAGGTAGGACTGAAACCACCTGGTGACCAAGTCTGAGAGCCTTGCATGAGAGAGTTTTGATAGCAGGAGTGGATGGGAGACAGTGTCGAAGGCTTTAGCGAGGTCAACAAAAATGGCAGAGGTGAGTAGGCCCTTGTCCATACCAGTGAGTATGGAGTCTGAGTCTTAGGAGGGAGGTGGTATTGGAGTGGGTCTTCCTAAAGCCAGACTGATAAGGTGAGAAAAAGGAAGAGGAATCAAGATAGGAGAAGAGTTGAGAGAGAACTAGTTTTTCCTGGATTTTGGCCAGGATAGAAATCAGGGAAATCGGGCGGTAATTACCGGGTGTCGAGGGGTCACGCCTTTTGGCAGCGGGATGACTGTAGCATGTTTCCACTCGGTGGGGACTGCAGCAAGAGAGAAAAAGAGGTTGTAGAGATCTGCTAGGGGGGCAGTGATGGCTGGGACCAACAAGTAGAGTAGTTTGGAGTCGAGGCCAGTAGGACATTTGCCCTTGTCAGGATTTAGGGCAAGTAGAGCTTTGTAAACTTCAGCAGGGGTAGTCTGGTGGAAGGCAAGGCTGCCCTTTACTGAATCTGACTGTTGTGTACTCAACTGTCTTGGTTTTTTTTTTTTAATTAACCAGGTAAGACCCATTAGACACAAGTGCCTGTTTTCAGGGGTGACCCAGGACCTTTGGAATGCTTAAGTCCAGTGACTTTTCTCAGAGTTACATTATGCCAGTGGAGGTACCAAATGCAGGCCTACTGTGTTATTGCTGTGCTGTGCTGCTGACCTTTTGGGGCTAGTCTAGCAGAGCAGCACTGCAGTTTCCCACTGCCTCCCCCCTCCCACACACACACACACTGTCTCCTGTTCTGTTGCCTTTTTTTGTAAGTTTTTAAGTTTAACTTGTTTAATTTGGCAGCTGCCTTCTTAAACAACTCTTTAGTTGTTCTGCAATTTCTTTGGGCATGTGCCCCCCCCCCCATCACCACCACACACAGTCAGTCCTTGGTGCACCACTCCTCAGTCTTGTCCCTGTCACTTTCATATTTTTTTATTTTGTCACTTAAAACAGCTCTTCAGTTTTTCTGCAGTTTCTTTGGGCACACAGCACCCCCCTCCACACACATAGTCATTCCCTGCTGCACCACTCCTCAGTATTGTCCCTCTCACTCTCATTTTTATTTATTTTTTGCCACTAAACAGCTCTTTGGTTTTTCTGCAGTTTCTTCAGGCATGTGGCACCCCATCCCCCAACACAGCCATTCCCTTGTGCACCACTCCTCAGTCTTATCCCTCTCCCCTCTCATTTTTTGTGTCACTTTTGTGTTTTTTTTTTCCTTTTCTCATTGGTGGTGGTGGTGAAGGGGGTGAGAAGCAGAAACCAGTTCCTTTCCCAATCCCTTACCCAGCCCCTCCATGTCTCTCTTGGCATTTGACCTCTAGCCTTGCTGGCTAATGTGTAACGGTATGAAGGTCAGAGTCATGCTCCTCTATACTCCGGTTTGCTCATGTGCAAACTGGAGTATCTTGTTCACGCTGACTCCCATCCATACCCTTTGACCTCTCTTCCTCTCTTAAGCCTGTTACATGACAGGCAGGCATATGGGAGGCTGAGGGAGTTAAGAAAAAACTGCTCCAAGATCCAAGCCAAGCCGGCAAGGTATGGCTTGGGTGCCATGGAAACCAAGCTGCATGGGTTTGGAGCCACTCAGTTTCACTAGCAGAGGTTCTGCACCCCTCTTGTGACTCCTTCCAATAGGCCAGCCCCTATGGAGATGGTCCAGTGCCACCCTTTGTGGGGTGTGACCCTGGATGGCCTAATGGTGGTGCTGGATCTATCAAGCATGCCGAGGGAGTGCATGGATCCAGGGGACCTGGTGCTTGCCTATAATATGATGGAAATGGAGGCCCTGGATTCTGTTGCTCCTGTTCGTGTTTGGCCCCTCATCCTCCATCTAAGGTCTCCATGGTTTGATGGGACCTTGAAGGAGTTAAGGAGAGTGGGGTGAAGGCTAGAGAGGGCCTGGTGAAATCAGGTCTGGAGGGCGACAGGCTTAGACTGATGGAACATTATATGATCTATCAATCGACAATCACCCATAAGAAGGCAGAATTCCTGTCCAGGGAGATTGCTGCTGCACAAAATCGACCAGCTCAGCTCTTCCGGACTGTGAACAGATTATGCAATCCAATCTGTCTTCAGTCTGTGGGAGCTTTTTCACAAGAGAAGTGTGATGAGTTTGCTCATCTTTTTGCAGATAAGGTTGCCGATATCAGGCCCAAGATCAGCCAGACCACCTCCAAGGGGTGTTGCAGTGGTCAGCAGGAGGTCACAAGAATCTGGTTTGTTTGGACGGACTTTTTATTTATTTATTTAGTTTTTGTTGACCAGGTAAGTGCACTAGACAAATTCTGCCTATTTTCAGGCACAACCCGGGGGAAGGGGATACAGATGACTGCCAATTGACCTTGAACCAGATTAATCTGTTGGTTGTATTTTTAGTGAATGGGGGAAATTTAGCCATCTGGAACTCATCGACATCGTGAGGGTCATCCAGACTTACCAGCCAACCAGCTGTAGTTTGGATCCGGGCTCCATGCAACTCCTAGTGGGTTGCATGGATGAGATTGGCCCGATCCTTGCAGAGATAGTCTGGAGTTCATTGGAGAGGGGGGAATCTTTCCTGATACCCTAATGGAGGCGGTCATGCAACTGCTCCTGAAAAAACCCTCCCTTGTCCTGGATTGTCCTGCCAACTACAGACCTGTCTCTAACCTGCCCTTTGTTGGTCAGGTTATTGAGAAGGTGATTGCGCTGCAGCTGGATGACCATCTTGCCACCCACAATGTCTATGATTCTCTGCAGTCCAGATTTAGGAAGAGACATAGTACTGAGACAGCTCTTGTCCGGGTGCTAAATGATCTCCTAATAGAGAGAGATCAGAGGTCTCATTCCATCTTGGTCCTCCTTGATCTCTCTCTGTGGCATTTGACACTGTGGACCATGGTGTGCTATTGGAGCACCTGTGGCTCATCTGTGGACTATCTGATATGGTCCTCAGTTGGTTTAGATCTTTCCTCCAGGGTAGGACTCAGAGAGTTGTCACTGGGATTTATTCCTCTGACGCTCTTCCCCCTATCCTGTGGGGCTTCATTATGGCACCCATGTTGTTCGCAGTGTACATGCTGCCATTGGGAGACATTGTTAGGCGGTATGGTTTGAGTTTTCACTGCTATGCAGATGATATTCAGCTGTACCTGCCCTTTGTACCTGGGCAGGAGGATGCAATCTCAGTATTTAACAACTGTCTCTCCGAGATTCAGGACTGGATGAATGCCAGCTGGCTAAGGCTTAATCCAGATAAGACTGAGGTGTTGGTTGTGGACCGAGATTGAGGGTGGCGGGTATGTTGGCTGGACAGCCATCTGGGCTTTGGCTCGGGGATGCTCAGCTGGCTGCTTCACATCAGATGCGTAACGTGGGTGTTATTTTTGACAATGAGCTGACTCTGAAATCTCAGGTGTCTGCAGTTGTCAAGACCTCATTTTTTCATCTGAGGCATATCACCTGAGTGAAACATCTGGTTCCTCCTGATGATCTCTCTACTTTGGACCACACCTTTGTAACCACCTGCCTTAACTACTAGAACACCCTGTACCTAGGGCTACTGGGGGATGATATCCACTGCTTGCAGCTGGTGCAGAATGCGGTGGCCAGGCCTGTTACTGGTACTTCTAGGACCAGTCACATTACACCTGTGCTCTGCAGACTGCACTGGCTGCCTGTACAGTGGTGGATCACCTTCAATGTCAGTTTGCTGACCTATAAAGCCCTACACAAACAAGGACCCTGCCACCTGAAAGATCTCCTTTGCCCCTACTGCCCCTACTGTCTGCTCCGATCCAATGAGGAGGGATTGCTAGAGATTTCCACGGTGTGTTTGAAGACATCTGGGACTCGTTCCTTTGCTTATGTAGCCCTACCCTGTGGAATTCTCTACCTCGTCTGGTGAGGGAGTGCCTGACTATCCAAAGTTTTAAGTCAGCTCTCAAGATCTATTTATTTAGCTTAGCATTTCCTGATCGTGCCAGCTGATAGTTTTAGTTATTAATGTTATGCTGCTGTTGAAATTTACATTATGGGAATAATTTATTTTAACTGGATTTTATGAAATGTTAAAGCTGCAATTTGTATGTGTTTTTATATTTTATGTTCAGCACCTTGATCTCCTGGAAAGGCACTTTGCAAATAAAGTTATTATTATTATTTATCTTCCATCACAATATATTTGAGTTTGAAAATCGTCATTACTTACAAACATGTGGTACATCCATGGGTGCCAGTATGGCCCCTAAATCTTTTTCTCTGATGGTGAAGATGCTGCACATGTACAATGAAAGAAATAACCCATTTCACACGCATAAAAACATTGGTGCAGATATAGCAACGATTGTATTTGTGAGTGGCGTAGGAGACATTAACCTAATTCCAGAGTTTATGAATTGGCTTCAAGAAAATGACCTGAATCTTAGATTCACTTTTACTTCCAGCAAGCAGAAGTTGCCGTTCTTAGATGTAGAATTTTCTAGTATTCCTGGTGAGCCTGTATATACAAGGAGTTTCAGGACATCTACTGCTACCAATTCTTTATTGAGAGCAGACAGTGTCCACCCCCACCCCCAATTAAAGGAATCCATTCCTTATAGTCCAATGATTAGGCTGCTTAGAAACTGTACCGCAAAGCAGCATTTTCTAAAACAGGCATCTGAATTGGAAGAACGTTTTCTCGAGAGAGGGTATGACAGGTACCTGTTAACCCTGTCTAAAAACAAGGCATTGCTGTTAGACAGAAAGAGTTTATTACACAAAGATGCAGCATGCCCACTCAAAGGGGTCACACTGATTTTGGTCCAGTGACTTCTGTAATTGAGTTTAATGGCCTTGTGGGGAGGATTGGCAACATTGTTCACCATAACTGATCCATATAGATGAGTGACAGGGAAGTGAGTGGGGCAGTGGGTAGTAAACCTAGGGTTTCCCTTAGAAGGGCCACAAATATTCGAGATAAAGCGGCACACAGTCATCTTGCCAGCATTCTTTCTACAATTTCCAGTAATAATTGGCTTCTAGAGAGACCTAAAGGTTTCTATAAGTGCCTTAAGCGTAATGTGTACAAATATGCACAAATTGGTAACCGGTTTATACACCCTATGGATTGCAGTATGGGTGTAGAGGTTAAGGAATGCATTACATGTGATGCACCTTTTACTGTGTACTTATTATGGTGCCCTTGTAACCTTGTTTACTTGGGTCGCACAGTTTGATCTTTAAAACACAGAATTCAAGAGCACATGAGGTCCACTGCAAACAATAAACAGGACACCCCTCTTGGCATCCATTTTTCTGAGTGCCATAATTCAAACCCAGATCGTATCAAGTTCATGGGTGTGGAACATGTTGGATCTTTGCATAAGGGTGGTGACAGAACATACAGTGTATTGGGACAAGAAAGTTTTTGGATTTTCACACTTAAAAGTGAGAAACCCCTAGGTCTCAATGACCAATCAGATTTGAAACCCTATCTGTGAACTTAGATACATTGATAAAGACCCTTGGTTACAGCTGAGCTGAGATTGTGAAACCCATTGCATTGGAGATTATCTCTTGATCAGCATCCTTTAAGTTTGTGAGTTAGATGATCATAGAAGTTATGTGGTATGGTCAAATTTTAATGTAGTGCCAGCCTTTTGGTAGATTTATATTTTTTGTTTTGTATTTTGTTTGAAATTTACCAATTGTGACAACCCCATGTATAAATTAATGTCTTCTGATCAGTTCCTCTAAGGTCAGAGTTAGATATTTATTCTGTTTATTATGTAAGTTGCAGAGTATGTGTACATTATTATGCTGCTCTTGTCCTTCTGTCTGCATTCTGGTTTGAATTTTGTATTTTGGTATCTGCATTTATAATTTTTTCTCTTTTTGTCTCTTTTTTAGGAGACTGGTGTTTGCAGATTACAGTAACCTCTCCTATTGCAATCCTTTAAAAGGTAGTTTAGACTCTAATCTGGTCATGCATTTATTTTCTACTTAAGTATTGAAACATTTTACATTGTTTCAGCTGAACACATTAGGTTGCAGCTATTGAATGGTCTGAACAAACTAAATGCATGATTAGATTTCTGTGGTCATATTTGTTTATAGTGTATAGTAAAGCATTGTTCTGAATAGGATTCCATCCCTTTCAAAATGCTGTTGTACCACATTTCAAAGGTCATGGAATGTGATTGTACCCTTCTGTGGTACAATAGCATTCTGAAACCTCTAGTGACTGCACAAGTCTGTTTAGTTTTGAAAGTGATGAACCACTACATGCACATTTCACATAATACTATACACTATAAAAAATACAGGATGAGCAACTTCATGCACTACCAGTGTGTTCTGCTACCTTGGGGTTGTGATTCGCATGGACCACTCGAGCTTTGCTCTCGAGGTCAGAGCAAATCAGAACCCCTCTGTGGCAGAACACACTGGTTGCGCATTGCATTTTTTCTTTTTAACTCTGACATCTGTAATTAGCATAATCTATGTTTATTCATGAACTGCTACATTTATATGTGACACCGGTCTCCTGTAACCACGCCATCTGACAAAGATTTTTACTCAAAGTACAGGGCAGTCAGTGGTGTACAGATCATCTGTTCACTGTCACTTTAATATTTACTTGCATTAAAGGATTTAAGCTCATGTCTTGGTGAAGTGTCATGTATTTTGATCTTTTTCGAGTGCAGGCTGTTGTTTGCACACCATAAAGATTAAGCTTCCGAGCCCACCTCCAGTTTTCAGTCCAGGACAAGATGTACTTGTTCAATGACCCAAAGGCTATGGGCAGCCTTGTGGAGAAGCTCTCACAGCAAACTGAGGCTGGGGTGAGTGGGGGACAATTCTCAAATGAAGAAAATGTTTGAATCTACTATTGGATTTCCCAGGTTGTAAGTACATTACTTTTTTGCAAGTCCTTTGAAGAGTGAGTTGACTGTACTGTGGGGGCACTTGCTCAATGTACAGTAAAACAAACAGTAAATCCTTATGGTGAACTGTTGATCCTGAACTTTTTTCTGAACTGATTAATCTATGCCAGTGGTTAGAGTTATAACTGTTAGCTATGCACGCATTATAGGACTGTATGCCCTGTAAACTCTTATCTGGGATGGCTTAGTTCAAACTGTTGGGTGGTTTAAGCACTTGTTTTACTTAAATTAATATTCTGCTGGATGACTGATAGTTTTTATCTGTTGTTCATGACCAGTTATGGTTGTGTTACATGGCAACATCTGGCTTATGGAGTGATAGGTAATGTGCAATTAAGATGGTAGATCTGCTTCAGTTTGTGTACCCCTTTTGGTAGGAACGGCCACAAAGCTGGACCCCAAGGCAGCTTGGATAACCAATGCAGCATGAAGCACAAGGTTTGGATTAGCATGGCATGCCATCTATCCAGAGCTCTTCATTCCCTGACATAATTTGGCACTGAAAGAAAATGTATGAACACCCTTGTATACAAAAAGTTGAAGTTAAATCATTTTTAAGTTCACTGTGAGCATACGTGCAGCAAACTTCTTGCTATAAGTGCCTTTTGAGGGGTGTGACACTGTCCAATGCAGAATGCTATGCAAGGGGCTCGACAGGGCCACACCAATTATCTGTCAGGCTAATTGTGATGCTGTTTTTATTTTTCATGGGTGGAAACATCCTCTGCTTGTAAAGAAAAAGCCACATGAATCATATGGCAGCTTTTTCTCTGATGTGCGGGAGGAACACCGCCCAGCAAACAGCTGATCTGTGATGTCCAAATGCTCGCTTGCTTTTGTGCTGTCTCCCCCCCACCCACCTGTAGCCTCATCTGGAAAAAGAAAAAAGTGTTTTTGCAGGGGGGGGGGCTGCACCCACCTGTCCCGCACCCCTGAATAAGGATTCTCAACTCCGGGGGGGGTGCATGTCAGGGAGGGGGGAAAATCCATGCATCTAAAAAAATTTAGTGCCGTAGCCACAGGCAGCGGCAACATTTTTTCCACACCTGATCCTGAACCCTGTACCTGCTGCACCTGAGCTAGCCACCCACACCACCACATGGCTAGCTCAGTGTCAGCAGGCACACCAGTGCCCCAAAACCCCTTCCCTGTCTCTCCCCTTCCCCTTGCTATCCCCCCCTTCCTGTCGCCATGTAGTTCCCTCGTGTTCACATAGTGTCGCTATCCTTCCAGGGTAGCCCAGGAGGAAAGTGCTGAATATGAGTCGCCATTTTGACGGTCACCCATATTCAGTTGCCATCCTCACTGGATACCGTGCTAAATGACATGAGTTTCTAGAAGGCAGAGAATCCTCCATGTTGTCCTGCCTTTTATTTTAGATATAAGTTTTACTATCTTTGTTGATTGTACATTTAAGCAATAAGGCATGACAGGGTGTGGTATATCATGAGATATCATCACGCCTTGGGTGGTTGGGCACAAGACCGCAGGCTGAGTGCATCCAACCATCTGAGAAGTGATGATATCCCATGATATACCACACCCTGGAGTGACTTATTGCTATTATGAACTGGTTTTAACATCTTTTAGGTAAAAAAAAATTAAAAAAAAATGTTAAAACATTTTTAAAATGTGTTTTTGGGGTGTTGGAGGAATATCTTTAAAAAAAATAGTTCCTGGAGGGCTGTGAACAGCAGGTGGCAGTTATAGGCCATGAAGGAGGAAGTGGAGCTCCAGTGATTGGGTGACCCCTTGTCCTCATTGTTGTTTTTTTTACATTAGTCTCTGTGGACACTGCATTTTATTCGTTATTTTTTTTTTGGTACTGCGAGAAACTGCTCTGAACTAGATGCTGAGAATGGCAGTGGGAAGGACTGGTAAGTAAAGCTGAGAGAGAAGTTGGGGAGCCGATAGTCTGTGCACTGCCATGCACCTTATGTGAAGATGATGCTCAGTACGGCTTTTTGTTTAAAACTGTCAAAAAAAAAGAGAAAATGTTGGATCTTGGTGCGATTTGTTGGGGGTGTTACTGTTAGGGTTAGTAGTAGAGCTCTGACCAAGCTCTGAGAGAAGACTGGCAGTTTTTGTACATGGTCAGCTTGTGGTTTTCTTTTGGTGGGCAAGAGTTTGTAGTTTGAACAGCGGTTTGTGTGCAAATGAGGGTCTCTGGTTTCTCTTTTTTTTATAAGAAAAAAAATAAATCACTCGTCCGTTGCTGTCACTCACATGCTGTTGCCGAAGGCCAGTGCTTTTGAATTTGCGAGTGACAACGAGTGAGAAGCTGATCTTACCGAGTGCAACTTCAGTGTGGATGTATTTGTTGCTTTTGTCAGTGAGGAGGCTGGTGGCCGGAGGCTGTCTGAAGCCATGATGATGTAGCTAGATATCATCACGGCTTCAAAGAGCTGTCAGCCAATCAGCTTCCTACAATTTTGCCAATCAGTTCATAATATTATTTATACTCATCCATAAGATTTCTGTATATTTCTGGCATATTTTGTGATGTTTGCTTAGTTCCCTTCAAACTGCTCATGAAAATTTGTATTTCATGTACTCCTACCACTCTGTATTGACTGTAATTGTTGTATTGACTGTAATTGTAATTGTGTGTACTCTCCTGGGTCATGCCTGAAAATAGGCATTTTTTTTTAAATTTTTTTTTCATTTTTCATTTGCACATAACATAACAAAGAGACCATCAAAGACATAGATACATCCAATAATTAAATATTCCATATATGACAGCTTTCAAAGTAAGAAGAGACCATCAAGACTAATTGCCAGCAAATCAGCTTAGTCAAGGTGATCTTTATCCCAGCTTCTCATAATGAGACACTTTAAATGTGTTGTTACGTTATCAGCTACTCAAGGAAATCCTCCCCAGGAGTTCCAATAGGATTCTAATTTTCCTGCATTCGTTTCCAAATCTGATCATATTTCTTCATTAGTTTAGCTGAAACGTAATGTATACATTCTAAGGCATGAATGACCACCATTGAGTTTAGTCATGCCTTAAAATGGGGAAGGCCAGGATCTTTCCATTTTAATATCTATTTAAAAGCCTGAGCTAAACAGATCTTAATCAAACATTGATTATGGTGTGGTAACTTATTATATGTAGTACCACTTCTCAATAACATCCATAATGGATTTTTTAATAATGTACAGTTAATTGATTTAGAAATGAAACCAAGTATGGACTCCCACCCTAGATTTAATTTGGGGCAAACAATGAGCATATGTTCCAGAGGCCCTCCTCAGTAGCACATCTAGGACAAACTGAAGAGATTCCTGAGTTTATTTTATATAAGAATTCTGGAGTATAATAAGTGTGATGCATAATATTAAATAGGATCTATTGCATCCTGATCGATTTTAGGCCCCAAAGTTTGATATTAATAGAGTTTTTCCAACATATTGAGGGTATCTGAACTCCCAGTGTTCCCTCACATTTTGCCTTTAGTTGATTTGTTATGAACTGGGACTTAAGAACAATAATTTTATAAATTAGTGAAATAGATTTTACATGAACCATTTGTTTAAAATAGCTCTCCAAAGCAAAAAATGTTACATCCCGTTCAGAATTCATATTTTTCTGGATATAGTTCCTAATCTGTAAATATCCAAAGAATTGAAAATTAGGGATGTCAAATTTCTTTTTAAGAGACTTAAAATCTATAATTTGTCCCCTTTCCACCAATTGCCCCATTTCATGAAGCCCTTTATTGTATCATATTTTAAATATAGGGTTTTGCAATGATGGAGTTAAAGAAGTAGTTAGAAAAACAGGGACCTCTAATGACATCACATTCTTCAAAAGCTTAGATCCAAAAACGTCATTCCAGGTATACTTAGTCGTTTTAGTTGTAAAAGCGAGACTGAGTTTCACTTTTGATGAATCAGTATATAACACATGCTTAATATTAGAAAATGGGGTTTGGGAAGATTCAAGTAAAAAATAATGAGTCATGTTAACTCTCCCTAAACCAATTAGGAATGATCACAAGATTGGCTGCAAAATAATGAGATTTGAAATCTGTATAGGCCAACCCTGCATCAGAGTATGATGATATTAATTTTTCCATCTTAAGTCTCGGCCTTCTCCTTTTCCAAAGGAACTTTTTAATGACCGAGTCCAGCCCTTTAAAAAATTTGTCTGCGATTATAATTGGTACAGTTTGAAATAAAAACATAAATTTAGGGAGAATGGACATTTTAATTATGTTAATTCTGCCCATTAATGTATAGAGAAGTGTTTCCCAATGCGTTAATAGCTTAGTAACCTCTTCAAGCAAGGGGTCATAATTTAGCACCTGCAATTCCTTAAGCTTGTTGTCTAATTTTACCCCCAAATATGTAATTTGAGAAGCCTTCCTGACATTAAACTGTGTTGGAGGAACACAAGGGTTTGAATGAGAAGTCGTCTCTAAGACCTTGGTCTTAGACCAATTAACTTTTTAACCCGAGACCTCTCCAAACCATGTCACTATTTCTAATATACACAGGAAACTATGATTAAGATCTTTCACAAAGATAAGGGTATCATCAATGTATAAGCTGATACACCATTCTTGTCCATTAATAATTGGTCTGTGTAGTCTAGTTGAAAATCTAAAGGCAATTGCCATAGGTTCAATTGCAAAAGCAAATATCAAGGGTGATAGCAGGCATCCTTGCCGGGTGCCACACTGTAGATATATTAATGGAGATGTGTCAGGGTTGGTTCTGACCCTAGCCACCAGACCCGAGTAAAGTATCTTAATCCATTTTGAAAATCCTGGACTGAAACCGAATTTTTCCGTAATAAATTTAATATATGGCCATTCTACCCAGTCAAAGGCTTTTTCAGCATCAATATAAGACCAAAGAAAGATCCCGATCCTGATAATAATCCATAATATTTATGGTGCAATGGATATTAGTTCTCAAAGATCCACCTTTTATAAAGCCATTTCGATCTGGATGGACTACATCTGGTAATAAAAACTCAAGTCTGGTGGTCAGGGCCTTCGCCAAAATTTTTTAATCTGAGTTGATATGGGAGATAGGTCAATATGAGGTTGGATTACAGGGATTCTTATCTTTTTTGAGAAATAACTAAATATTTCCTTCCTTTAAGGAGGGGGGTAGTACCTGTACATCAAAAATAACATCAAAAAGACATTTCAATTTAGGAATCAGTTTTGGTGAAAAAAGTTATAAAAATCCATGGACAGGCCTTTTGGCCCAGGGGCTTTGCTGGATGACAGATTTTTAATAGTAACTGTAATTTCGTCTGCTGATATTTCTTGATCTAAAGCTCCAGTGGTTTTTGAGGTAATAGAAGGGAATGTGATCCCCGAGAAAAAATTCAGTTTGTTGATTAAAGGGACCACTGTATTCAGAGGTATATAAATCTTGATGAAATTTGTAAAATACTTTATTGATATCTTTTGGGACAGTATGAGGTTTGCCCTTGTTGATCTTTAATTTGTGTTAAGATATTTTTCTGCTGTGCAGACTTCAGCTGCCAAGTCATGATTTTATCGATCCACTCCGCATTCGCATACTAATTACTTTTGGTGTAAAGAACTTGTTTTTCAGCAGATTAGGCTATTAGCCCATTATATTCCTCTTTATAGGACATCGGTTTTTGATAAGTCTGGTTATCGTTTGTTTGCATATGTAAAATTTCCAGTTCCGCAATTTTGTTCTCTAAAGTTTTTAATTTGGCTCTCCTCTTTTTATTGTGATTAATTTTAAATGAGGTAATACACCCCTGTATAAATGCATTGAATGATTCTCATATATTTGCCGTATTCGTGTCCTTTGTGGTATTCTTTAAAAAGAAAAGGTCTATCTCTTTATTGATAAATTCTATAAACTGAGGATGCTTCAACATTATAGGGTCTATCTTAAACCTAGGGACTTTATTATAGTTAGGACCTTGAAAGGTAACACAGACAGGTGCATGATCCGAAATTAAAATGTTATAATACTTAATGTTTTGAATTTGATACTCTATAGATTGTGATGTCAATATATAATCTATGCATGAGTAAGTCTGATGAGGGGTAGAGAAAACTGAAAAATGATGTAGACTGGCATTTTTTAAATGCCAAGGTTCAATAAGGTTATAGTACTCCATAAATTGTCAAATGTTAACAGCTGCTGAAGTGGACCTACCAGATCGAACCCCTGAGTTATCCTGTCTGACATATAAATCCTCCTTGATTCTAAATCATCGGCTTTTAGCCCTGTTCGTTGATGTACATGAGAGATGAGAAAAACAGAGAGAGTGGGAGCCACCCAACTTAGAAGAGAACAATGTCCAGGGAAGAAACGAAAGAAAAAGCTCTCCCTAATCATTCTCCCCCATCTCCCCATCTCAGACAATCACACCCTGTGTTTATTAAAATATGTAATCCCACAAGAAACAGCTTACATACTCGGATAGTAACCACATCATAGCATGTTAATATCCCAGCCTCTTGTATATAGATGAGAAACAAGCATCAGATCATTTGCCCTTTAATATATCAAGAGGGGTTCCAGTTCTGGGTTCTCAAGAACTGCTCCGCCTTTTTGGGATAAAAAAAAAATCCATGGTTTTCCATGCAGAAAAAACCTAATCCAGGTGGGGCGAAGAAAGGTAAATCTGACATCATGTTTCCTCAAAATGTCCCTTGTCTTGCTGAAGGCTCATCTTGCTTGGAGTGTATGAAAGGAAAAATCAGGATACATTGAAAATGTTATTTGTTCAAATTGTAACACTCTATTTACTCTAGCATGTTAAAGAATCATCTCCAGGTCTTTATAATGATGTGGTTTAACAAAGATAGGGTGGGAGGATTTAGCATTATTCACATTAGGTGCAGTTTGCTTAGACCCCCGATGGGCCCTGTCCAGATTAATTCACTGCTCAGGATATTTTTTGCCCAGTGCAACTATTAAAAGTTTCTCAAAGAATGGAAGTAGAACTCCCAACCCCCCCAAACCCTCTGGAACACCAATCAACTTAATATTAGAGCGACATGAATGGTTTTCCAAATCAACGATTTTGTTTTTAAGATCCCCCAGTTCCTTTTCCAGTGATTGCTGTTTTGAAAGTGCAGTGAAAGCTTTATCCTCTAGTGCACTGATTCTATCCTCTGCCTTGGATGTCCTTACGGTTAGGGCTCCCAACTGCTTTTGAATAGAAGTTAACACACCAGATAGAGCTGAAATTGTGGATGTAAGTGTGGCAAAAACTGTTTTTGTTTCATTTTTGATTTCAGACTGAAAGTGTCTAAAGTCAGCCATCTTGAGTATGTCTCTGTCCGCTTCTTTCTGTGGAGTACATTCCCCCTCCACCCCTCTTATTACTGCTGACACAGAGGCCACAGTTCCAGCTTGAGTATTTTTTTCATTTTGTATATTTTGAATAATATTTGAGATCTCTGCACTTATTTCTACTTCCCCAAATACAGACTGCTCAGACATATCACCAGCCTCTCCCATATTATTGCTACTTTCAAACACAGCAGTCTCAGTATGTGTACAGACCTGATTTTGCAGCTCGCTCCTGTTGCTTTCCTGGCCCGCAAATTACAGAACTGGATCATTGCTTTCCTCATCGTCTGCTCTTGTATAGCTGGCTTCATCAACTTCTGGAGCCAAAATTGTTGTGGTGGTTATTGTTGAGTGGGAAGATCTTGGCGACTGTGGGGGGGGGGGAGAGGGTCACCCTAAAAATAGTGTTGGTTATAAAAAAAATCATTTAGTTTTTGTTGTTGCAGTTGAGTCCTGCCAGGCATACCGGAACTCAGTAAACTGGGCTTGCTGTTGACCGTACCACTAACTGTGTTGGGGGGGAGTGTTTCTCTCTTTTTTATTTTCCTGCATTGCTCCGGCAGAGAAACAGATTCAGTAGAGAAGTCTTCTGCTGGTCTAGGCATACTCTGAAAACTGCTGGACTGCCACCACACTCTAATCAGTCACCAGTAGAGCCAAATTCACACCAGGAAACAAGAGTTAAGGAGGTTATACTATTTTAAGCAGCCAAGCCATGAGCACAGAATGCTGCCTGACTTCACGCAGCAGCCACCACAGAATGCTCACATATGTGCTGTCCAGAATAGGCATATTCTTTGTCTAGCACACCTACCCAGTAATCAAAAACAAATAAATGATTAAATAAGTAAACGATGACTACATGTATTGTTGTGATCTATCATATGTATCAATTAATGACCTTGTCTTGAAAGCAGTTTATTTGACTGTATGCAATGCTATAAAATGAAATTACAAAAAGAGGAAAACTATAACAGCCAAATGAAGGGGCTGAGCTTAGGACAGTGAACTGAAGAAAGTTTCAGAGCGTCAATGTTCTTATCATGGCATACTGTTATGTTGGCCATGCAATTAGGGCACTGCAGCCAGTTTGTTATGCTGGCGAACTAGATTCTGCGATGCTCAGCAGGGAGGGCACCATCTGGGTGTTGTGCCCCTTGCCCCATACACCTCTGATTAGGAGGTGATTATATTGAAGTACATGGGGTGCAGGGAGTACACCCCCCACAAACAGCCAGAATGTTCTCTGGGGCATTGGGTGTGATGGGGGTTGGGCGGCACAATTGCTGGGTGCTATGTTTACTGTCAGCATTTTGCTGGTGCCCTAATGATGGTCCTGGTTTTTCTTATTGCTGCGACATGAGTTAACCGGTATCATAAAATGATACACTATGATACCAAATAGAAAGAGCCACAACTTGAGACAGGCATCAAGTACCTCACTGTGGTATGGACATTCTTTCCAGTATATATCTTGGTACATGTTGAAAGCAGCCACCCACTTTGGAAAAGTCAATTTCTTACAAGTTGGGGGTCTTTTGCCTTTAGTATGTGTAGCCAACCCCTTGAACATCAGATACAATGGGGCCCTGAGACAGGGTTGAATAAGACCTTGTTCCATTTGTTCTGCAGGGAGAGTTAAAAGCAAGGATCTGTTCTATCCTTTCCTATTTCTGCCACTTCTCTGTCTTTGCCTGTCTGATTGTGCAATCACATCTTGGGGCACTTAGGAAAGAGTCACTCCAAAGGGTCCCACACATTCCCCCTGCTATTTTCTTTCTTTCTTTCTTTCTTTCTTTCTTTCTTTCTTTCTTTCTTTCTTTCTTTCTTTCTTTCTTTCTTTCTTTCTTCTGCTTAAAAAATATGTGAAATTGTTTATGTGAAACTGGAATCCCTTGTTTTGCAAACCTACATAATAATATTGTTTAAATATTGTAGACAACTATTTGAGTGTATTAGAAAAGATAGCAAGCTGTAACACAGAAAGTTGACCTTGAGAAACTTTTTGACTTCCACAAACTTGTTAACAGAACTGTCAACAGGAGACGTCTCCAGACAGAATATTCTAATCTGGTGCACCTGTGGAGTCTGGATATACTGGTTACAGAAAAGAAAGCTGCAAAGTTTTGTTACATTTTGTGAGAAACAGGATGCAAAGTCAAACTTCCAGAAAAAGAGATCTTATAAAGAGAACAATGTTTAAGTTTTCCAAGTTTTAGATTTAGAGAGACTCAGAAGAAGGACTAGTAAGCCCTTTACTGAGTTATTTGATGGGTTCTGGAAACAAGTCCATAGTGTTGTGCTCCTGGAAACTCTCCATGGTTGATATGGGGAGATGAATAACTGGAATGACCTGACTCAATGAAGCTGTATGTGAGCTTAGGTCATGGGTGCATTCTCAAAGGGAGATAGACGCTGGACCATGCCCTCAATGATGCTCCAATCCTGGTGTAGGAGTACCCCACCAATATCCTGCTCAATAAATAACTTATGTAGAATATGCTTCTGTTCCAGCAAGCACTACAACATATAAAATGTGCTGTTCCATTGTGTACTGACATCTTGGGTTAGTCAACAGCTTGGTAAACCAAGCTGGTTTTGAACAGTTTGCATCTCCCTGGTTGCCTTAGCAGAATGATAGAAATGGCTACAGATGTCTCTTGAGGTATCAACAATGAAAGAAGCACCCAAATTGCTCTGGAGAGCACCAGTGACCACAAGCTTCAATGTATGATCAAAGCAGGGGGTTCCCTGGAAGTGACCATCATGAACTGATTTTATCATTTTCTTCCCATTATCTGTAATAAAGAACCCAACATGCTAACATGTTGCGCTACTCCAGGGGTCAAGCATTTCTTGCAAAGACATAAGAATGTTGACATTAGTGTGTTTGTTTGGAACGACTGCAACACTAAGGAGAGAAGACATCCAGTATGATGGGGTACTGCTACAGCCAAGACCAGAGGAAGAAGAGAAGGAGTAAGTAAATAAGTAAAATGTATTTATCTAGTACCCAATCCTAGTGGCTCTGGATGCTTTACATAGAGGTGCAGCATTCAAAAAAACATAAACAATTACAATAATTTGAGTCAGACTCAGATTAGAAAACAGATACATAATAAATAACTAAAACTCTAAAACAAAATGAATTAAAATACTGTATTAATTACTGATTAAAAGCTTGCTTAAACAGATGTGCTTTAAGTCCTCTTTTAAAGTTCTCCACAGAGGATGCTTCCCTTAAGAATTGTGGCAATGAGTTCTATAGAACAGGCCCAATGACCTCAAAAGTGTGGTCACTGGAGGTCTTAAGCTGCACCCTCAGAATTGTAAAGAAACCCTCAATGGAAGAGGGAAGTGAAGAGGAGGGAAGAAAGTCTGACAGATAACCAGGACCCAAGCTGTATAGGGCCTTATAAGTGAGCAAATCCACCTTGAAGGCAGTCCTCCACCTGACCAGCAGCCAGTTCAGTTCACACAAAACTGGGGTTATATGTACAGCCCTAGGAAGACCTGTGAACAACCTAGCTGCAGTGTTCTGCACTAGCTGCAGCCGGTGGAGGTTACCCCGACTGACACCAAAGTAAAGACCATTACAGTAGTCAAGTCTGGAAGTTACAAAGGCATATACCAGTGAGGGCAGGTCATCAGGAGGGATTAAGGGTTTAATCTAGGTGACATTTCTCAAATGGTAAAAAACATTTCGGACAACGGAAAACACCTGAGCCTCAAATGTTAATCCATCATTGAGGATGATGCCCAGATTTCACACCTTCTTACCCACCACCAGTGAGGTGGCACCCAGGAACAGCTCTGTTCCTGCTCCGGTGGTGGCCATATCCTGCCGATGACCTGGCTCAATCATCAGCACATTTGTGTTGTCTGGGTTGAGCCTCAACAAGTTAGAGGACATCCAGTCCTGGATCTTAGATAAGCATTTATTTAGCACATCCACAATATCTGATATTTGAGGGGAAAAGGACATATACAGCTGGATATCATCTGCATAGCAGTGAAAACCCAGACCGTAACACCTAATGATATCACCCAGGGGCAGCATGTACACCGCAAACAGCATGGGCAACAGGATTGAACCCCGAGGGACTCTGCAGTCTAGGAGCTTCAGGCCAGAGGAGAAATTCCCCATCACAACCTGTTGCATCCTGCCTGTCAAATAGGACTCAGACCAGCTGATGACTTTGCTGATGAGTATGTAAAGCCCTCTAACGTGATCAAGAAGTACCATGTGGTCTATGGTGTCAAAAGCTGATGAGAGATCCAGGAGAATGGGAAATGACCATTCTCTTCTATCTCTCACCATGAGGAGATCATTCTGCACCCTAACTAACGCTGTTTCAGTGCTATACTTTCTCCTAAATCCAGACTGGAGTGGCTCGTAGATGTTGAAGATCATCAAGTGGGCTTCAAGCTGCGAAGCCACCACTTTCTCCACAACCTTCCCCAAAAATGGAAGATTGGAGACAGGTCAGTAACTCACTAAGATGTCAGGGTTGAGAGATGGTTTCTTCAGAAGGGATCTCACCAATGCCTCCTTCAAGGCATTAGGGAACATCCCCTCTGAAAGCAAACACCAGACAATCTCAGCAAGCACTGGGCCAACAGACTCAATACATCTCACTAGGAAACGTGTTGGGCCCAGGTCCAGTTCACAAAAAGTGGGTCACTGCTTCGAGATTACCTCGATGACCTCAGACACCCTCACCCACTGAAACTCTTCTCAAACAAATGGAGTGCCCATGCCCATACTAGACTCTGTACTGTGGGAATTGTCCTGTCCTACTGGAGGAATTCTGGCCCTAATGGAGGACACTCTGTCAGAAAATAACTCAATGAACCCCCTGCACTGGGTGATTGAAACTGCTCTTGTCGGCTGCATACAGACTGGATGTAATAGCCTGTCTACAGTCCAAAAGAGCACAGCTGATCTTTTCCTTCCTACAGCAATCTCCCTGGACAGGAACTCTGCCTTTGCCCTTTGGTATTCACTGTAGTGAGTTCTCAAAGCCAGTTTGTCCTCCCAAGGACCCGGATCTTTTCCAGCAATGTTACAACTTCTGACTCTTGGTCTTCATCTCCTTGAGAGCCCCATTGAACCAAGGGGATCTCAAGTGTGAAGACTTGGGTCGTATACAGATCGGTGTGACATTGTTGAGTGCTTTGGTGACAGCATTGTTATACATTGCCACCACCTCGTCCAACCCCACCACACATGCAGCACTCACACCAGAAAATTCTGCTACTGCCAGCAATCCCTCTAAGGACAATCCCCTTAAAAGGCAGTAGTGAACTATCTCAACAGGGGAGGGACTAACAGGGGAGGGCCCTGAACAAGAACTCCACCATGCAATAATCCGACCAAGAGACCAGATCAATCTTGAGATTCATAACCTCAAGCCCCAGTGAGAATACTAAGTCCAAGATGTGGCCTTGGTGATGGGTCACAGAAGCAACCACTTGTGCAAGGCCCAGAGATGTCATTGACTGGAGGAAGTCCTTTCCAAAATGTGAGAGTTCGTCATCAACCCAGACATTGAAGTCCTCCAGAATTAACCATCTGGGCGAATCCAATACCATTTCGGTGACAAAGTCCATGACCTCCTGCAGGAAATCCCCTTCATGCCCAGGAAGATGATAAACATAAATGAGGAGGATCCTGCAACCTGCACCTGGACCCCCATGCACTGCCATGCATTCAAATGATGAAGTAGATCCCACCGTGTGCACAGAAAGGTTCAGGTCAGATCTAAAACAGATGACCACCCCCCCACCCCTGCATTCATGGGCAGTGCACTACAGAGTACCAGGTAGGGTAGATGCCTCCAAAATTGAACCTGCATCATCCCCCAGCCAGGTCTCTGTAATGCAGCAGAGGTCAACTGAAGAAATCAAGTCTGCCATAATAGCGGTCTTGTTCCTCATTGTCCTCGCATTGCATAGCACTACCCAAAGGGGACCAGTGGAGGCTGCCAGTCCCTCAGCTACCTGCTCATGTGGTCTGGTGGGAACCCTGGGAATGGGAACCAACCATGTCTGGCATCTCTCATGATCCCATTTTGTCCCAGGGTGCCTTCTAGACCCGACTACCCCAGTGCTACTCACCTCTGCCATACCACCAACAAACTACCACTTGCCCATCCACCCTCTTGCAATTCCCACCTCCCTATAGAGTCTCACTGCTGTTGTTAGCACAGGAAGGTCATCAAAGGGATGGAGGTCACGCAGCAGTGATGACTAATAGGTGATACAGCCATTTCTCATACCCCAGCACATTCTGTCTCTTCTCCCTAACTCTCTCTCACTCTAAAACAACTAAAAACACCCACTCTCAACCAATTTCTCATAACATACAAACCCATCCTATTAATAAGCTACCTAGCTTCTCTAAACACAATCAATCCCAATCACACAGCATTTCATGCATCATTAACCATTTAACCACTAACACACTCTAACTATGTAACCACAAACCCACCTCCCAACTTCAAGCAATTCAAATTAGTAATTTAAATGTCTTAAATATTAATAAAGGAGAATCATTGACAAGGGGCAGCAGAGGAAAATTTTATTATATAAAATGTTTATAATTAGTGCTCTAAAGTTTTTAGAGCAAGGTCAAGCAGTTTTTTTGGCCTCTGGTACAGTGCTCTCACCACTGTTGAATAGTTTCTTGGAAGTCGTGTTGTCTAGAGAATTAACCACCCAGAATAGTGCACTCGCCACAACTATTCCGTGGTTATCTACCCATGTACACCCTTCTTGTGATCAATAAGCAGATCGGTAGAGAGAACAAACATTTTATTTTTTTTAATTTTTTTGTTTTATTTAAACAGCAGTTTGGAAAACCTTTGAGCCACAGGCTCATTTACAAAGGTACCTTGTCACAGTAAGACAAACTAAAATACACAGTATAGCAGTACAACACATAAGTATAACAGTAGAATTAAGGCATAGATACAAACAAGCTGGTACAGGTAGGATGGATGCAAATTTCCCCTTCAAGTGTCAATGACTTGACAATACAACCAGGGCTCTCACCCCAAATCATAGAATCTTGCACAGTTCTCATAGACCTTTTTGATGAAGTGAAAGTACTCATAACCAGTCCAAAAATGCATAAGTCTCTCAAGAGTTCTCCAAAATTTAATTTCCATGGTATATTCAGGCCCATATCTTTGAACCAGTGTAAATGGGATTCAACCTCCCTAAGCTGCTTCGAACTACTCCCAGTCAATGGACACCCACTCCCTGGCATCTGGGCCACCCTGGTCCTTTGCAACCCAAGAAGTCTGCACCCTACTAATCCAACGCTAGTTTCCAACCGGTGTTCCATTCCAATGGATCCAATTTTCAGGATGATTTCAATCTCACCTAAAAAATCTCCGCAGCTTTCAAGGATGAAAATTTGGTTTAACTAGTTTATCTCCTTCAATCAACAGCAGGGCTACAAAAGTGCTCTCATTGCAACGGTTCTTCAGGTAGGCTCAAACAGTGCTTAATTTGTATAATCAATATTGTTGCTTCGTTTGCTCAATAGCATCATCTAAACCACCGTGTGCAACTGGTGTAGGTGCACACCAGTGTGCTGTGAGTGAGAAGTATGCATGTAGTGAGTTTGTACCGGTCCATACATCAGATGTAGAGTGTAAAAACATGCCCATAGCCTGGTTCAGCAATTTCTGTACTTGACTGCAGCATGTTTCATATGTATTTGGCATGACTGTGCAAGAAAACATTGTCTGCATTGGGATGTGACATCGAGGTTGCAAGAAATGTATCAATGGTAGAGTTGATGGTGGCACTGGCAGCAGTAGTGGAGGTGGTGGTGATGGCAGTAGTAGCACTATCAGAGGTAGTGCTGATGGTGGCACTGGAAGCAGCAGTGGAGGTGGTGGTGATGGCAGTAGTAGCACTATCAGAGGTAGTGCTGATGGTGGCACTGGAAGCAGCAGTGGAGGTGGTGGTGATGGCAGTAGTAGTACTATCAGACGTAGTGCTGATGGTGGCACTGGCAACAGCAGTGGAGGTGGTGGTGATGGCAGTAGTAGAAATATCAGAGGTAGTGCTGATGGTGGCACTGGCAGCAGTTGTGGAGGTGGTGGTGATGGCAGTAGTAGAAGTATCAGAGGTAGTGCCGATGGTGGCACTGGCAGCAGTAGTGGAGGTGGTGGTGATGGCAGTAGTAGAAGTATCACAAGTAGTGCTGATGGTGGCACTGGCAGCAGTTGTGGAGCTGGTGGTGATGGCAGTAGTAGAAGTATCAGAGGTAGTGCCGATGGTGGCACTGGCAGCAGTAGTGGAGGTGGTGGTGATGGCAGTAGTAGAAGTATCACAAGTAGTGCTGATGGTGGCACTGGCAGCAGTAGTGGAGGTGGTGGTGATGGCAGTAGTAGCACTATCAGAAGTAGTGCTGATGGTGGCACTGGCAGCAGCAGTGGAGGTGGTGATGATGGCAGTAGTAGCACTATCAGAGGTAGTGCAGATGGTGACACTGGCAGCAGCAGTGGAGTCAATGGTGATGGCAGTAGTAGCACTATCAGAGGTAGTGCTGATGGTGGCACTGGTAGCAGTAGTGGAGGTGGTGGTGATGGCAGTAGTAGCACTATCAGAGGTAGTGTTGATGGTGGCACTGGCAGCAGCAGTGGAGGTGATGGTAATGGCAGTAGTAGCACTATCAGAGGTAGTGCTGATGGTGGCACTGGTAGCAGTAGTGGAGGAGGTGGTGGTGATGGCAGTAGTAGCACTATCAGAGGTAGTGCTGATGGTTGCACTGGCAGCAGTAGTGGAGGTGGTGGTAATGGCAGTAGTAGCACTATCAGAGGTAGTGCTGATGGTGGCACTGGTAGCAGCAGTGGAGGTGATGGTGATGGTAATGGCAGTAGTAGCACTATCTGAGGTAGTGCTGATGGTGGCACTGGCAGCAGCAGTGGAGGTGGTGGTGATGGCAGTAGCAGCACTATCAGAGGTAGTGCTGATGGTGGCACTGGCAACAGCAGCGGAGGTGGTGATGATTGCAATAGTAGCACTATCAGAGGTAGTGCTGATGATGGCACTGGCAGCAGCAGTGGAGGTGATGGTGATGGTGATGGCAGTAGTAGCACTATCAGAGGTAGTGCTGATGGTGGCACTGACAGCAGCAGTGGAGGTGGTGGTGATGGAAGTAGTAGGACTATCAGAGGTAGTGTTGATGGTGGCACTGGCAGCAGCAGTGGAGGTGGTGGTGATGGCAGTAGTAGCACTATCTGAGGTAGTGCTGATGGTGGCACTGGTAGCAGTGGTGGAGGTGGTGGGGATGGCAGTAGTAGCACTATCAGAGGTAGTGCTGATGGTGGCACTGGCAACAGCAGTGGAGGTGATGGTGATGACAGTAATAGCACTATCAGAAGTAGTGCTGATGGTGGCACTGACAGCAGCAGTGGAGGTGCTGGTGATGGCAGTAGTAGCACTATCAGAGGTAGTGCTGATGATGGCACTGGCAACAGCAGTGGAGGTGGTGGTGATGGCAGTAGTAGAAATACCAGAGGTAGTGCTGATGGTGGCACTGGCAGCAGTTGTGGAGGTGGTGGTGATGGCAGTAGTAGAAGTAACAGAGGTAGTGCCGATGGTGGCACTGGCAGCAGTAGTGGAGGTGGTGGTGATGGCAGTAGTAGAAGTATCACAGGTAGTGCTGATGGTGGCACTGGTAGCAGTAGTGGAGGTGGTGGTGATGGCAGTAGTAGCACTATCAGAGTTAGTGCTGATGGTGGCACTGGCAACAGCAGTGGAGGTGGTGGTGATGGCAGTAGTAGCACTATCAGAGGTAGTGCTGATGGTGGCACTGGTAGCAGCAGTGAAGGTGATGGTAATGGCGGTAGTAGCACTATCAGAGGTGGTGCTGATGGTGGCACTGGCGGCAGCAGTGGAGGTGGTGCTGATGGTGGCAGCACTGGCGGCAGCAGTGGAGGTGATTGGTAATGGCGGTAGTAGCACTGTCAGAGGGTGGCAGGTGCTGATGGGTGGCACAGTAGTGGCAGTAGTGGAGGGTGGTGGTGATGGCGGTAGTAGCACTGATCAGAGGTGGTGCTGATGGTGGCACTGGCAGCAGTAGTGGAGGTGGTGGTGATGGCAGTAGTAGCATTATCAGCGGTAGTGCTGATGATGGCACTGGCAACAGCAGTGGAAGTGGTGGTGATGGCAGTAGTAGCACTATCAGAGGTAGTGCTGATGGTGGCACTGGTAGCAGCAGTGGAGGTGATGGTGATGGCGGTAGTAGCACTATCACGGGTGGTGCTGATGGTGGCACGGGCAGCAGCAGTGGAAGTGGTGGAGATGGCGGTAGTAGTACTATCAGAGGTGGTATTGATGGTGGCACTGGCAGCGGCAGGAGGTGGTGGTGATGGCGTAGTAGCACCACTGGAGGTAGTGCTGATGGTGGCACTGGTAGCAGCAGTGGAGGTGATGGTGATGGTAATGGCAGTAGTAGCACTATCACAGGTAGTGCTGATGGTGGCACAGGCAGCAGCAGTGGCAGTGGTGGTGATGGCAGTAGTAGCACTATCAGAGGTAGTGTTGATGGTGGCACTGGCAGCAGCAGTGGAGGTGGTGGTGATGGCAGTAGTAGCACTATCTGAGGTAGTGCTGATGGTGGCACTGGCAGCAGCAGTGGAGGTGGTGGTGATGGCAGTAGCAGCACTATCAGAGGTAGTGCTGATGGTGGCACTGGCAGCAGTAGTGGAGGTGGTGGTGATGGCAGTAGTAGCATTATCAGCGGTAGTGCTGATGATGGCACTGGCAACAGCAGTGGAAGTGGTGGTGATGGCAGTAGTAGCACTATCAGAGGTAGTGCTAATGGTGGCACTGGTAGCAGCAGTGGAAGTGATGGTGATGGCAGTAGTAGCACTATCACAGGTAGTGCTGATGGTGGCACAGGCAGCAGTAGTGGAAGTGGTGGAGATGGCAGTAGTAGCACTATCAGAGGTAGTATTGATGGTGGCACTGGCAGCAGCAGTGGAGGTGGTGGTGATGGCAGTAGTAGCACTGTCAGAGGTAGTGCTGATGGTGGCACTGGCAGCAGCAGTGGAGGTGGTGGTTATGGCAGTAATAGTTGGCACTGGCAGCAGCAGTGGAGGTGATGATAATGGCAGTAGTAGCACTATCAGAGGTAGTGCTGATGGTGGCACTGGTAGCAGTAGTGGAGGTGGTGGTGATGGCAGTAGTAGCACTATCAGAGGTAGTGTTGACAGTGGCACTGGCAGCAGCAGTGGAGGTGATGGTAATGGCAGTAGTAGCACTATCAGAGGTAGTGTTGATGGTGGCACTGGCAGCAGCAGTGGAGGTGATGGTAATGGCAGTAGTAGTAGCACTATCAGAGGTAGTGCTGATGGTGGCACTGGTAGCAGCAGTGGAGGTGGTGGTGATGGCAGTAGTAGCACTATCAGAGGTAGTGCTGATGGTGGCACTGGCAGCAGCAGTGGAGGTGGTGGTGATGATGGCAGTAGTAGCACTATCAGAGGTAGTGTTGATGGTGGCACTGGCAACAGCAGTGGAGGTGGTGGTGAAGCTGGCAGCTGATGTGGCAACAACATCGGTCACTACAGAGGCTGAGACTTGCAACAGTGGTGGTGGCAGTGGTACTAGCAGTGAAAGCACCGGTTGAAATAGCAACTGGTCTTCTTGGACTGAAGGGGACAGTAGGATGGCGAATATGTGTTGACCATCAACCCCTGTCCGAATCACTTTTAGAAGGGCTGGTCCACAGAAATTTGTTGACTGTACTTGACTGCTTGTGTGACATATTTCATTAGTCAGTTAAATTGACAAAAAAGTGGAATAATGTTTTTTAATACTGTAGTTTGTAACATTTTACTGTTTTAACAACAGTCAGAAACTCAGACAGTGAATACTGGGCAGTCGGCACTTGGACATCAAGTTTGCCCTCCTGGCTCCTGCCTATCCTGAAGCACAGACAAAGCCTATGGCAAGACAAAAGGACTTGCACATTTTTTTTACATTGGTGTTTTATGAAATAACAGCTCAGCTAAGTACTATGGGACAGCAATGGGCACTGGCAGTGGTCACTTGGGCAGCAAGGGTGGTCCGGCTCCCGCCTACACTGGGGCACAGACAAAGTCTGTCATGAGACAAAAAGAGCCTTACACTTTTTTTATGCTTGCGAACATCTTGCTATGAGAGTGACTTTTGAGGGGTGTGACACTGTCCCTCTAATGCAGACTGGTCTGCAAGGGGCTTATCAGTGTCACACCAATCATCAGCTAAGCTGATCGTGACAGTTATTCTGGCTTGCTGGGCATGAACTTTGTATATTTCAAAGACAAGAGCAGACACAATCATAAGTCAACTCTTTCCTTTGATCTACATAATACCACCCAGCAAGAATGGCTGATTGTGTCATGATCAGTCTACTATGGTCCTCCCCCACAGTGTAAAAATAAACCCTTCCACCCTCTGCCAAATATCCCTCCCACCTCCCATCACTTTCCTTCATATGTTTCCAACACTGGAGTCAGTACCCAGTCCCTTGTGCCGGCTTCCACCCCAACAGTAACTTTTTTGTTTTCCATTTCTAAGTACCCCCAGTCACAAAGAAGCTTGAAGCTCCGTTATCCGCATCCCAAGAAGTTTGAGTTGCACCACTGCCTCACATCCTGCAGGTTCTGTTTCCTGTAGCGCAGGGTGCAGGGCTTCTTGACTGGTGCCCATAAGCAGCTGAAGGCATCCACCGCTCCCTTGTCAGGGATCACATCTTCAGGACTGGGCCATTTTCATTTGCTGATGTTGTTATAGGGACTGAGCTAGTGCAGCTGCTCTGAGTCCTAATTGCTGGGGCAGAGGTGACTGAAGGCATTACTGGTGACCATAGCTATTGGACTAAGCCATGACTGACAGACACAGTCAGGCATCCCCCCGATGCACTCTTTTAACACCAAGATCTAGCTGTCCGAAGTACACCACCAGTGAGCTCTCTTTTTTTTTGTACTCTTAAATTTTGCCCTCATTACCTAACTGTATAACAACAAACCCTTCCACCCTTTGCCAAGTGTCCCTTCCCCTTCCCATTGGTTCTCCCTTCCTAGGTTTCTGATACCAGGTCCAGTGCCCAATCCCCGGTGCCGGCTTCTACCCCTCACAGTAACAATTTTCTTTTCATTTCTAAGTAGGGCTTATGGGCAAATTGGATGGGCCTGGTGGTCCTTATCTGCCAACAACTTCTATGTTTATGGGTAAGTACTTTAATCTCTTCTTTCTGACTTCCATCCACTCCCACCCCCCCCAACAGATGCATGGAGTCAGGCCTTTAGTGAGACAGTCAAAATGTAAAGGAAAAGGAGGAGCACTGAAGTGGAATAGAAGTCTGTAACCTCTCCTTACCTGCTGTTGGTGTGCTAAGCAGTGCAGCAGGTGTAAGTCAACTTCCAACATCAGCATGAAATTATAGCAGGCCTTGCTGTACTCCTTAAAGCTGTGCACCTCGAGGACAGTGGCTACCCCACCCCCCCAACAGGCAGCTTCTCAGTGCCATAGACATCTGTCACCCACTCCTCAAGGGTCACATTCTTGGGGCTGGGCCATTTTCATTTGCTTATATTGCCAGCGGGACTGAGCTGTTGCGGCTGCTCTGAGTCCTTGTCCATGGGGCAGAGGTTGCCGAAGGCATTATTTTCCTGGTGACCATAGCTTTGGAACTGCATGCTGACTGACAGATGTGGCCAGGCAGTGGGGGTGCACTCTGTATTCCCACCAAGTTCTAGCTGTCCAAAGTACAGCATCATTGAGCTCTCGTGTGTGTGTTTTTTTTTTTACTCTTAATTCTTGCTCTCACTACCTAACTCATCCAGGCTGTTTTTTTTTGTCCTCCTGATCATGTTCCCTCCGGAGTTGGATTCCCTCACTGCCTTCTCATTTACAGATTTTAGTCAAGCACATACAGTATCTCATCAACACACCCCATTTCTACTGACTGCATTATTTCCCTTACTACAATCTTTCTCGTTTGCCAAAATTGGCTCTGCTGAAGTTAAAGACTTTGTGTAGCTATTACCCCCATCCCTTTTGCCTGGGTTTGCTCTGACCTCTGCCTCACAAACTAAATTTCATTACTTTTTTATTTAAAAATGTTTCACTTTAAAAGGCATACTGAGCTGAGGACTAACTCATTTTCAGATGTGTCCTAGGGGAAAGGGTACAGGGCTTATAATAAGTACTGTAACACATTTATGCAATGAACATCAGGAAGAATACAGTTTAAGTACATATCCCCCTTGCTCGTCACTAGATAAAGCATAGTTCAGATTATGTTCTGTGTGTCTCCTTACAGACTAGTAACAGGACAGTCTCTAAGCAAGACACACAGATTCAAAGTAGATCCCATTATGTCGTTGGTGTTGAGTATTAGACTAAAATATCTTTGAAAACTGCAGACCCAGAATTTAGCAATCCTGACATTCCTTTTATTAATAATATCACTACAGCATACAGTATTAGGAAAACATATTTTCTAGACAATTGAAACACACACAGGGTTCTCATAAAAGTAACATGTACTCATATGCAAACTTAAAATATTACATTATTTTAACATGTTTATTGCTACAAATAGGCATTTCACTTTTTCACCACCACCAGTAACTGAGGAAGGCTACAAAAACCTGAGAACATTAGCTTAATCAGAATATAACTATTTCTTCAAAACAATAACAGATGTCAAATTACAAACACCTGTATTACACAACATAAACATAGTACTACAAAGCAGTGAAGGTTGGAGTACTGCAGTAATAAATAATCTGGGCTTCATTGTGACCCAAAAACCACCCAGTGGCAACATAAGTTATTCATTTTTGCTTAAAAAGCATATAAAGGAGATAAAGGTGCTACAATTGAGTAGAAAATATGATTGAAGTTATGCTATTGTGCTTTCAAAGTAAGAATAACTTCAGGAAGATTTATATACACCGCATGTTAAAGGGACCACCAATGGCACTGTTATGCTTATAAGGTGGTCTCTTCATATGTTGTTAGGGTGCACAATTTGCAAAGCTGTATGATGTAATTGTGAGAGTGCTCCTGAGGACATCAGTGCTAGTTTGAAAAATAAATTAAATGTGCTTCTCCCAATTTTACAATGTGCCTTACTTGTTACCATTACTATGGTAACAAACTCATGGGTGAGCCCTACTTGTCTTAACAAGAATGCCTGGCATACAATCAGAAGGAGTGCTCTTGCAGGTCGAGAGCATATCCTTGATTCATAAAATTGTTGGGGTTTGGGGGGGGCAGAGTCCCCCTCAAAAAAGAAAAAGTCCCATTTATTTGAATGCAGTGTGTGTGTTTAGTGTGTGGTCTGTGTTTTGACCAACCCTCTTTTAGCAGATGCTGTTTTGTTTGTGGCATTTATTGCCATGCTGTTTCTGTCCCAGAAATATGACTCCATGCCTACAGGATTTCAGTGGGCACTGGCAGTGGTTACTTGGGCAGCAAGGGTGCCCCCTGCTCCTGCCTCACTGGGGCACAGACAAAGTCTATCATGAGACAAAAGGAGACTTACACAATTTTTATGTTTGGTTCCACGCATGTGCAAGAAACATAGTTTTCGGAAGTGTGACGCCCGTCTTCCAATTCAGTCAGTGTGTTTGCAGGTGTGGCCACCGTTCGCCAATGAATGCTGCAGCTGTCTATGACAGCAGTTGAAAATGCAGTGCCGTACAGTTGAAAGGGAGAACTACACTTCAGTGAGCAGCGGTAAGATATCACCTGCTCATGGGCGCCTCCCACACACACATGCACACACATGCATAGTGCGTGCTCATGCACTCCCCACCATACACATTGTATAGCCGGCTGGTGCCCAATCCCCAGTCAGCTCCACACCTCCCCAAACAGCCTTCAGGCTGCCACGCTGGAGCCCACCCCAGCATGGCACTAGTCCCGTGTTGTCGAAGTAAAAAAAAACTGAAAGAAAAAAAACCTTCCCTAGCTAACTGTCCTGACCCTCTCCCCCCCCACCCATGCCCACCCTTTGTGCATCCACCTCCCCACCCCCATCTCACCCCATACTTATGTCCGGAGTCCGCACGATGATCTTCGGTGGACCGGGAACATGTCTGCACTCTTCAAAGCCAACAGCGAACTGAGGAAATGCCGGTAAGCTGTATAATGGAATAAATAGGGTTTTTTAACTTTAGTGCATATCTCGGGCATTTTGGGAAATTTTTTCACCAAATTTTCACATGGGGTTTTTGGGACCCCTCCTCATGAATTCTGTCATGGTCATGGTGTTAATCGGCCCCAAAAGGTGATTTTGAGGTCACTGCACAGAACCACCTTTTGGGACCAGTTTACAAAATGACAGTGTCACAGTTCATGAGGTAGGCCCCCAAAAACCCTATGTTGAAAATTTGGTGAAAAATTCCCAAAAATGAATGTGTTACCAGCATGTGTTTTGCTGTTCCCACACACTCTTGTAAGTTCACGAATTTTCAATATGTTCACTCCAGATTTTCAACATTGCCATTTTACTACACATCCTGATGAGCAGTATAGCTGTCATTTCTCACATCTCACCTAAAATATGTTTCCGCGCATGTAACGCACAATGGCGTAGTTAGTGTGCGAAATCAATGTTCAGGACAGATAAGAAAATCACAGTGACATTGTTCATGAGCAGAGGTGTTAAAATGGCTATGTTAAAAATTTGGTGAAAAAATTCCCAAAAATGACTGTTTTACAAGCATGCGTTGTGCTGTTCCTATGCACGCTCGTAAGTTTGTGAATTTTCAGTATTTTCCTCCAGATTTTTCCACATTGCCATTTTACTACACCTCCTTATGAGCAGTATAGCTGTCATTTTTCACATCTTCCCAAAACATGTTTCCATGTATGGTAGCACAATGGTGCAGTCGTTATTAATGAAATCAATGTTTAGGACAGAGTAAAAAAATCACAGTGACACTGTTCATGAGCAGAGATGTTAAAATGGCTATGTTAAAATTTAGTTGAAAAAGTCCATAAAATGACTGTTCTGGCGACCATTGCGCAGTTTCCACGCACCCTAAGTAACTTCATGGATTTCTAATATTTTCAGTCAGATTTTCACCATTGGCATTTTCCACACTTTCTTATGAACAGTACAGCTGTCATTTTTCACACCATGGCTGAAATGTGCTTTTGCACTTCCAGCGCAGAAATGCGTGGTCGCTGTGGGAAATCACTGTTCGGGACAGATTAAGAAAATCACAGTGACACTGTTCATGAGCAGAGGTTCCAAAATCCCTGTGTTGACAATCTGCTGTAAAAAATTCCCAAACTAATTGCATTATGGGTGTGCGTTGCGCATTTTCTATGCATGCTCATGACTTCACCAGGTTTTTTTTAATATTTTCACTGCAGAATTTCAACATTGCCATTTTTTGTACCTCCCCATGAACAGTACACCTGTCATTTTTCACATCCTGTTCGAAATGTGTTTTCGCACCTGTGGTGCCAAATGGCGTAGTCGCTGTGTGAAATCAGCTTTTGGCTAACAAACTGATATTGCCACTGTTCATAAGGTAGGGGTCACAAAAAACCCATGTTGAAAATTTGGAGTGAAAATGGCAACGAACGCCTGAGGCATTAGGGTTTCTGACCATAACACCCCAGCCTGTAGAGATTGACAGGCATCAGGGGTGTGACTTGGGATTTTCACCTGTAATGCTCATACCATTCCACACCCTGCAGCCAGTGAGTGGCATCGAGGTGTGCCTTGGACTTTTCGGCCCCAAAGTTCACCCCATTCTCCTATACAGGACCCATCTCACCATATTTCCTGATGAATGGGGTGAGCATAAGAGCCAAAGACCCCAAGGCACACTGTGACACTTGTCAGTGTCTGCAGGGTAGGGTGTGGTGAAATGGTGTGGCCGTTATGCCTGATGACCCAAAAGCACACCCCAATGCCTGTCAGTCTCTGCAGGGTGGTGGTGGGGTTGGCTTCAGTTCAATACTTCACTGCCATTCCTATTATGCAGCTCTCTAACGCCTACGCTACCAATGCCAATGCCAGCAAGCAAACATTCGGCATTGACAAATGCTTGATTTTACATAGGTGTTTTATGAAATAACAGCACAGTTAAGTACTATGGGGTGGCACCAGGCATAGTCAGGAACAACAAGCGTAAGTCCAAAGCCACAAGTTCCTCAAAGCACAGAAGGTGGTGCCCCCCCCCCTTGCTTTCAATACCCTGATTGCAGTGGTGGCAGGCAGGCATCAAATGCTAGAGTCAACTTCCTAGGTACCAACTGGCCCTCTACTCATTAAGCTGAAATGTGTTGCATAATTTAGGGCAAGGTTAAAGCTGGAATGTACTGCATATATAGCATAAGGACTTCTATTGTGTATACCTCTTGTATTATATATTTTTTCTTTGTAGTTCTACATTTTATATCTCCTGTCTATGTAATTGCAAACTGTATGTGTATGTGCCTCAGGACCTCTTTGTGAATGAGCTTGCTCAACGGAGTCTTTCCTGCAATAAACTTAAACTTGAAAAATTGAACTTGAAATGCCTTAGTGCACTACCATAACAAAGACTGCAGCATCCCAAGAGAAAAAAGAATTAGATTTTTTTAAATCACAATTTAAATAATTAAACTGTAGTCGATAAAAACTGGCGGCAGTCAGCTTCAGAACACAGGGGTTGCAGCCGTCTGTTTGTTTTTTCTGATTCATAAACTGTTCTGTTACAATAAGCTGATAGTTTTCTTTGCAGGACCCAAGGCTAAGGGCCTACATTTGTCCAGGGAGGGGACAGTGGTTCTCAATGAAAAGTTTAGAGGCTTCCTTGCTAAGTGTTTAAACTTGCCGGGGGGGGGCGTCAGGGGCAGGGAGACTTAAGCAGCCCACCCACACAGGTCAGAGTAGCTAGCAGGATGGATCAGGAGGAAATGTTTAAACCGATTTTCCCAAACTCATTACAAGTGGCAAGGCAGGGGAAGGGAGGCAGCAAATGAATGAAAACAGGGTTTGAAATGGGGAACAGGGATGCAAGGGTAGATGTACAAGGGGGACAGGTGAGGAAACAGGGACAGATATACCTGGAACTGTTACAATAGATAAGGCAGAGGTAAATGGGCAGGAGAAAGAAAACTGGGCTGGAAGGATGGAGCAAAAAGACACAGGCAGAAATGCAAGGGGCACAGGCTGTGAAACATAGACAGTCATGTATGCAAATACCTGAAGTCTGGGGAACAAAATCCCAGACCTGACAGCCCAGACGTCAGAGGTGGACCTAGACATGGTGGCAATTACTGAAACATGGTACACTGGAAACCATGACCGGAAGGTAAATGTACCGGGGTACACCCTACACAGGATGGAATAGGGAAGGTAAAAAGAGGGGTGGAGTGGCCCTCTATATGAGAGAAGGTACTAAGGTAACAGCAGTGCAAGGTAGACAGGGGGAGGCTGAGGCACTGTGGGTCACATTTGAGCAAGGAAATGGAACAGCAATTCACACAGGAGTGATCTAAAGGCCTTCGACACGGAGAGAGAGAGAGAAGGTGAATAGGGAAATAGTGGAGGAAATACATGAGATGGCAACAAAGGGGGAACTACTGCTGCTGGGTGATTTTAACATGCCAGATGTAGACTGGACCATCCTAGCAACTGCCTCAGCCAGGAGCCAAGACATCATGCAATCCTTGCAGGTGCAGACCTCAGGCAGTTGGTTCAGGAGCCCACCAGGGACAAGTCAATCTTAGACCTTGTGCTGACCAGTGGAGACAGGATCAAGGAAGTCAGGGTGGATGGACACCTAGGGTCCAGTGACTGCCATACAGTGGTGTTCAGCAGCAGTACAGTGTCACAGGAGAGCCACACAAAGGGTCTTGGATTTCAGAAGGGTGGACTTTGCTAAGATGGGGAGAGAGATCAAAGAAGCCCTGGTAGGAAGGGATCAAGGGGGGGTGAAGAGCAGTGGGCACACCAGAAGGAAGCCATAGTGGAGGCGATAAATCAGTGCATTAGGCTGAGGAACAAGGGAAAAAGAAAGAAACAAACCACTTTTGTTTTACAAAGAAGATGGCAGAGAAAGTGAAGGACAAAAAAGAGGACGTTCAAAAAGTACAAGAAGACTCAGAAGGATGAGGATAGGCCAAGGTACCTAGAGACAGAGGGAAGTGGGGAAAGCAGTTAGGAGCATGAAGGCACAGACAGAGGAGAGATTAGCATAGATGGCATAGAAGGGGGACAAGACATTTTATAGATACATTAACGATAGAAGGAAGGCCGGGGGGGGGATTGTAAGGATCGAAGTGGTGGGAGGGGTATGCGTAGAGGGGAACCTAGAAAAGGCATCGATACTAAATGAATACTTCTGTTCAGTATTCACAATAAACACCAGTCCCTTTACAGAAGAAAGAGTCCTGGAGGAACTCTTAGAACTAAGGGTGGACAAAGCAATGGGACCAGATGATATACACCCCAGGATATTAAAGGAATTACAGACGGTGCTAGCAGCACCACTGGCGGCCCTGTTTAGTAAGTCACTCGATTAGGGGTGGTTCCAGAGGACTGGAAGGGGGCAAATGTAGTTTCTCTCCACAGGAGTGGTAGCAGAGAGGAAGCAGGAAACTACATGCCGGTCAGCCTCACTTCAGTAGTAGGTAAGATCATGGAGGTGCTGCTTAAGGAGAGGATTGTGGAACACTTGGAAACCATGGGAGCACAGGATCCAATGCAGCATGGATTCACAGTAGGACATGTCAAACAAATCTGATTGACATTTTTGACTGGATGATGAAGGAGGTGAATCAGGTAGGAGTGGTGGATATCGTCTGCCTTTATTTCAGCAAGGCCTTCGATATTGTACCCCACAGAAGACTGGTGAACAAGCTACAGTAGGTAGCCCAAGGGTGGGCCACAAAGTGGAAAATTAGGTTAGCAACTGGTTGAGGGACAGGAAGTAGAGGGTGGTAGTAAATGGGATCAAATCTGAGGAAAGGAGGGTGACCAGTGGGGTACCTCAAGGATCACTACTGGGGCCAGTCCTTTTTAATGTCTTCATCAGTGACATTGCTGAAGGGCTGGAGGGGAAGGTTTGCCCATTTACGGATGATACCAAGACCTGCAACAGAATAGACACACCAGAGGGGGTCGCAACAATGAGGAGGGATCTGAGAAGGCTGGAAGAGTGGTCAGAGGTGTGGCAAATAAAGTTTAATGCAAAGAAGTGCAGGATCATGCACCTGGGGCAAAGAAACTCTGCAGAGAGTTATAGGATGGGGGGAATTGCTGACAGTCACCAGGGAAGAGAGGGATTTAGGAATAATCATCTCAGATGACCTAAAGGTGGCAAAACAGTGTAACAAGGCTGTGGGGAGAGCCAGTGGGATGTTGGGGTGCATAGGAAGGGGTATCACTAGCAGAAGAAGGGAGGTGGTGATGCCATTGTACACAATGCTGCTGAGGCCTCATCTGGAATACAGTATTTAGTTCTGGAGGTCACATATTCGCAAAGACATAGACAGGGTGGAGGTGGTCCAGAGAAGGGTGACCAAGATGGTGAAGGGCTTGCATCAGCAAGCATATGAGGACAGATTAAAAGACCTCAATATGTATACATTTGAGGAGAGGAGGGAACGGGGGTATATGACAGAGACCTTTAAGTATCTTAAAGGCTTGAACAAAGTGCAAGTGGGTGACATCTTTCAGTACAAAAGTTGTACAAGGATGAGGGGACACAATATAAGATTGGCGGGGGGCAGGATAAGTGGAAATGTGAGGAAGTTTTTCTTCACAGAGAGGGTGGTGGATGCTTGGAATAGCCTACCCCATGAAGTGGTGGGTGCTAACACAGTGGGTGGATTCAAACAGGCATGGGATAGACATAAGGGAACCATAGATGGGGTGAAGAATGGCACTAGCCAATGACCAAAGTAGGGCCAGCGGCCTCTGATGCAGGCAGGAAATACAGGCAGACTAGGTAGGCCTAGCAGTCCTTATCTGCCATCAACTACTATGTTACTACATGTACGTTACTATGTTACAGCAGTAAGCTGAGCACTAGCAGTAAGCACACACTACAGTTTTGGTCTTCCCTTCCCCCTACACAAACAGATATTTGTACTTCCTGCAAAATAAAACAAGTCTCAGTCTCAGCACAGCACTATAAACAGAAAAACTTAGAACTAAGAACGAGTCACAGGAACTGGCCCTTTACAGGCCAGACAGTGAGCAAGAGCAATGCCTGCAACTGCAGACACAACCTCCCCCCCCCGCCCTTCCTAGCCTAAAGATTTCAATACAGTTTTTTCTGTTGAAAAAGTATGTTAACAATCAGTCTATCAATGAAGTAGAGCATCAGTGTCTCAGAACGAAACACTGGAGTTCAAACAATCTGTAAAAACGTATTTTTTTCTACTTTGCTTCAAAAACGCCCTTTCTCAGAGAGAAAAAGCTTCCTCTCAGCTCGAGTGTCTCTATGCACTAGCAAGTTTACATTGTTAAGCTCTGGAAAGCTCTCTCAGCAGCCTGGGGATTGGCTGAGGAGATCTCATGAGATCTCGAAGTCTCATAGGATACGGGACTGCCAAATATCTTGAATACACCCTGGTATTTGGGTATTTGGGTATCTGGGTATTCATCAAATACACCCAGTATTCAATGTATTCAACGGGTGGTTCAAATTTGACGCACACCCCTACCTTTCAGCTGCTAAATATCTAGTCTCCTGTAAGCATAGGCGACGGAACTGTAGAGTGAGGCGGGGCTGCCACCACATCACTATTTTTGTCCCAAAGGAAACTGCCCTTTCAATTACTGCAACAAGCTAGCCTGAGAAGAGACTTCCAGTTCTGCCACAGCTGAAAGAGGAGAGTGAAACCACAGCTCTGTGCCCCCAAGGCAATAAAATACCTCTTTTTGCTGAACTTGGTCAATAAAACTTTTCGAAATGTCTGGAGGAGGTATAAAGATGGAACGGGGCACTAGATCCACTAAACAATGCTTCAGAACTCATGGGATGGAGCAGAATTGTCTAGAGACTCACAGCAATGAGACAGAAGCCACTCTCCTGAAACTCACCAAGGATCTGATTATGATATTAATGAGGAGATAGAAAATCCCTTTCGTAATCGATTTAAAACTCTTCTAAAAAAAATTCAAAGCTCCCATGCTGAGAGCAAGCAAGAATTTAAAAATGTACCAGCAAAATTAACAAAGTTTGAAAAATGTCTTGAACATGCTAAGGAGCGTGCCTCTACAGTAGAAGATGCCACTACTCAACTGGGCCATGTCATGGAATTTCTGCTGTACCAGACTATCACTCTTTACTCTAAGTGTCTAGACTTGGAAGGCAGATCTTGCAGAGAAAATCTTCAGATATATGGGTTAGCTGAAGGCTCTGAAACCCACCCCATGACTGACTTCCTCAAAAATATGCTTCGGGACATTTTGGATCTTCCAGTGGATTGCCAACTACGGATTGAACGAGCGCACCAGTCGCTTGTTCCTAAACCAACTGACTCTGCTGACTTACCACAATCCACCATCTTAAAATTTGCTAGTTATAAAATTAAAGAGGACATCCAATGGAGGGCTTGGTCTAAGAAAGACATCACATACCTGTCTTCTAAACTCTTGCTTGACCCGGAGTATCCTCCGGAGATACAGCAAGCTTGGCTTGCTGATGGTCCTATTCTTTTGAAATTGAAAGAGCAGATCATCTGTTTTCAAATTCCTTTCCCTGCCTAACTGAAGATTTTCTGAGAAGATGGACCTGCAATTTATCTGATGGCTGAAGAGGCTAGAGTGGCTCTAAAAGGCATCCTGGTTTCTGAGCAAGGAACGAACCAAAGCAACCAGAAACATCAATTCCAGCCAGAGTGGCAAGAGATTACCAGCAAGAGGAAGTCTGGAGCGTCTTTCCTGTTGATGTGGATGCATTACTGCAACTAGGTGTGCTCCTTAAAAAGTTGAAACCACAAGAGACACCAGCTTCTTCCATTCTGCAGACCTGATTCCACATTTACCTGGTGATGGACGTTTATCCAGAGCCATTCGAGCTCTTTGAGAGCAGGTGATTCTTGTTTGCATTGCTCGTTCCTTGGCTACTGTAGTGGGCAAGGCATGTAGACAGCTGTTTTTTTCAGATCATACTGACTTGTGGCACAGATTGAATCTCAGGATTCACAGTTTTTTTCTTTAATATGCATGGTTACCTTACAGTATCTTTAGCCCTGTTCACCTCACTAATTAGCCTGTGCAGTGTTATATAAATGCAGATTTTATTTGCTTTCACTATTTACAGACTTAACTGCCTTTACTTCTAAACTTGTACCTTCTGTTTTCCCTGTCATTTTCAGCCAACGACTTTCATTTTGAGTTGTGAAAGGACGACTAGGACAACCAGTGACAATTCCTTTTCATTTGGCTGTAATTACATGTATAAGCCAGTCCACAGATTTATCTTCCCCCTCAAAAAAAGTTGTGCCTCAACTGACCTGCAGTTATGGAGCGCTGGGGCCATTTTTGCTAATGTTTTAATCTTAACTGAAACCATCATATTTGATAACTGAGTTTTTATTTTACACTTTGTTCTCTGGTAACAGAACCTTATACAAGTGTAATGATGATGGAAGCATTACCTGGATGGTTTTATGGGGCTTTTGAATTCATGCATTGATGAGAGGAATGTTTTTATTTTGAAGAAGAAGAATCAGCACTTATATAGTGCTTTTCATACATCCAAAGCGCTTTTACAAGCAATGCTAGACTGGTAGTGAAGTAACTGAATGTGTGGTGGCGGCCATATCGCACATCATCACCCACACACAGCCTGGATAATTGCATGAACCGGTTTATGGGAAGGGGAATGTTGGCCAGGACACCGGGAATGTTCCCTACTCTTTGCGAAGAGTGCCCTGGGTTCTTTTACTTCCACCTGGACACCCACCAGGACAACACCAGGATGGGCAGAAGGGACCTCGGTTTAACGTCTCATCCAAAGGACGGCACACCCCAGCAGTACAGCACCCCCCAATACTGCACTCGGCTGCCAGCGATTTTTAGGTGCAAGTCCAATCCCAGTGTGGGATGAGAACCCACGACCTTCTGGTCCAGAGGCGGATGTGCTACCAACTGAGCCACGCTGACACCTTTGGCATGCAATACTGCTACTTATGGTTAGTTCCGCTGGCATAACACTATGTTGATGAGTTCTAATGCTGAACTTACTGATTTAGGCCTGTGTAGTGCCCGTCTTCTTATTAAGTAAATTTTCCTCGGAGGGTGCGGTAGCGTTTCCCCTGAGTCTGATCAACCCCTCATATAAGGCCATGCCTTTTCTGCTGTAGAGGTCTGTCAATTTGTGCTGTGGCTCCAGACAAGGGGGGCCTTTATACATGGAGGCATTACCATACCTCTTCTTCCCCCTTCCTTGCACTCCAAATGGATGCACCTGTGGAAGGGATCAAGGAATCCACTATGTCGGACCCCCCACCATGGAAATTACAAAGCTCACATTTAGATGTTGCCCGGTTATCAATGGCATTGTTGCTCTGTGTTATTCTTGGTCTCCTATTTACAGTCCAACAAACTAAGGTTTACATAATAGTTAACTATAGAAGGATTCTGTGGTTTTCACTACATATATGGGTAATCTATTCACATGGATAAAAAGAACACTGTGATTTGTACATACAACGTTAATGGGCTTACAATTCCTGTTAAATGGAGCAAAGTACTTAGCTACCTTTGCCGCACAGCTGCTGACTTTATGTTTTTACAAGAGATGCACATGTCAGTCGCTAAGCATCAGAAGCTAGCTAAATTTGTCTTTAGCTCGTTGGCCACCTCCTCTTATAATAATGGTCGCAGATGAGGGGTGGCCATCTTGGTGCCCTCATGGGTACCATTGGTACAGCTTGATACTCTCGAAGATAAACAAGGCTGCTATGCATTAATGAAAGGGAGGTTCCAAGGAACTTTAATCACCTTAACCTTGATTTATTTTGCACCTGGTTCTCCTTTTTCTGCCTATCAGTCCTTTTTTCTTACTTTACAGGATTGGGGAGAAGGTTCAATTATTTGTGGAGGAGATTTTAATTTGGTTTTCAATCCACAACTTCATACCACTTTGAAGATCCCACAAAAAGAACACTGGGTAGCTATGGAGGTGGCCAGATTGTTGAAAGAGATGGGCGTCATTGATGTCTGGCGGCATCTGCATGGACAGTGGAGGGACTATAAGTTCTACTCTGCTGCCCATCAGATCTACTGCAAAATTAACCATTTTTTACTCCCTAAAGAAGCACAAGAACGAGTGGTGGACAGCTGAATTTGAGATTTCGCTTTGTCGGATTATGCCCCATTGTTAAGGAAAGGATAGTGCAACACCTGGAATCCATAGGGGCACAGGATCCAAGACAGCATGGGTTTACAAAAGGAAGGTCCTGTCAAACTAATCTCATAGATTTCTTTGACTGGGTAACCAGCATGGAGGACCAAGGAGGAGCAGTTGATGTTGCCTACCTTAACTTCAGCAAAGCTTTTGATACTGTTCCACATGGAAGATTGATTAATAAACTGGGTAGTCTCGGGGTTGGTCAGAAGTTGGTCAGCTGGGTGGCAGACTGGTTGACGGGCAGAAAACAAAGAGTGGTGGTAAATGGTATACAGTCAGAAGAGATGCAAGTCACAAGTGGGGTACCTCAGGGATCAGTCCTGGGGCCAGTCCTCTTCAATATCTTCATTAGTGACATTGCAGATGGACTAGAGGGTAAGGCTTGTCTTTTTGCAGATGACACCAAGATCTGCAACAGAGTAGATGATCCAGATGGGGTGGACAGAATGAGAAGAGATTTGGATAAACTGGCAAAATGGTCGGAAGAGTGGCAACTGGCATTTAATGCAAAGAATTGCAAGATCATGCACATAGGGAAGAGAAACCCTGATGCCACCTGTAGGCTGGGAGGGGAGTTGCTGGCAGTCACAAAGGAAGAAACAGACTTGGGCATCATCATCACAGATGACCTGAAATCATCCAAGCAGACCTCTAAAGCAGTAGGTAAGGCTAGGGGATGTTAGGTTTATTAGTAGGGTATTAGTTGTAAGAGGGAGGTAATAATCCTCTTACAAGACACTGGTTAGGCCCCATCTGGAGTGCTGCATGCAGTACTGGAGGCCACACCTTCAGAAGGACATTAACCAAATTGAGGCAGTCCAGAGAAGGGCAACCAAAATGGTGCAGGGACTGCATCAGAAGCCATATGAGGACAGATTAACAGAGCTCAATATGTATACACTAGAGCAAAGGAGGGAGAAAGAGGTGATATGATCGAAACATTCAAACACCTTAAGGGCATTAACAAGGTGAAAGAGTCTAACATGTTTCAATATAAGAAAATAATAGGACAAGAGGACACAGCATGAGATTAGAGGGAGGCCAATTAAGGGGTAATGTGAGGAAGTTCTTTTTCACAGAAAGGGTGGTGGATGCATGGAACGGCCTACCTCAGGAAGTGGTGGCTATGAATACAGCACAGGGCTTCAAACAGGCATGGGATAGGCATAAGGGAGCAATACAGATGAGTATAAATAGATAGGCCACTGACAGAGCAAAGGCCGATGGCACATTTATAAGGTAGAAAAAGAAATAGGCAGACTGGATGGGCCTTGCGGTCCTTATCTGCCGTCAACTTCTATGTTTCTATGTTTCTATGTTTTTGAAAGTTACCCTGGGAGACTTCCATAGGATAACTTTCTGGCACTTGAATGTGTCACTTTTGCAAGACCCAGAGGTTAAAGACAATACAGGCTATATATAACCAAACCATTACAGAGAATGCCACTCCAGATGTCTCTACCCTTATATTATGGGACATGACTAAAGCTATCTTATGCAGGAAGTTTATTGAGATCTCAAAACAGAAAAAAAAAGACGAGGGAAGCCAGATGAGTGAAGCTGACAGAGCAAATTAGGCAATTAGAAGATCAACAAAAAGTGAAAATAGATAGGCAGCACATGAAGGAACTAAAGGCCCTTAAAAAGAGTTAGAAGGCCTGTTAGACTACTATGTTGGACAAAAGTTCTTGTTCTTAAAACAAAAATGTTATGATGGGGGACCCCGTTCATTAAAATTACACTAGCAGGTCGACTGTGCATTCAAAGGGCTTGAACTGTAACATTCATGCTAAGACACCCTGAAGCTACCCCGATTTTACATTCAGTTTCAGATATTGCTGAAGCTTTCCTAACATACTATGCCGACCTTTATACAGCTGATCCACACCCAGACTCAGGTGCTACTTGTCAGCTTTTAGAGTCTCTGATTCTTCTAGAACTAACCCCACAACAGGGCGATAGCTCAATGTTGCTAATAATGTCAGCTGAACTTTAAGCAGAGATAGGTAGACTAAAATCCGAGAAATATCCCGGAACTGACTGCCTACTCACCAAATTTTATAAATATTTTAAGGACACAGTTGCCCCATTATTACTCCAAATGCTCAATGGGATCCTCACAGAGGATGGTCAGTCCCCCCTTTCCTTGTCCCAAGCCATAATCTCTGTAATACCCAAACCTGGAAAGGATCCTTCCCAATGTGCGTCATACTGGCCTATATCTATATTAAACACTGATTATAAATTGTTAACATCTATATTTATGAGACAGCTGCAGCATCTCCTCCCTGCTCTTATCCATCAAGATCAGGCAGGCTTCATCCCTGGGTGCCAGGTGCAGGATAACTTGAGGCGAACAGTTCATATTATAGATCACATCAATAAAACTAAACTAACCTCTCTACTATTAAGCCTAGATGCCAAAAAGGCATTTGATAAGGTTTCATGGCCTTTCCTCTGTCTAGTCCTTTCCCAGTTTGGGTTTCCCCAAACTTTTATATATAGTTTGTTTCAATTATATCAGGCACCCATAGGATATATTTGTGCTAACGGCCACATCTCTTACAAATTTGTTTTGGCGCGAGGAATGTGTCAGGGTTGCCCCCCCTTTTATTTGCCTTTTATATAGAACCATTGGCCCTGAGTATCTGACAAAATCCTTTAATTCAGGGCATCTGGTTGGGAGGGTACCGACCATAAAATAGCACTATATGCAGATGATATTTTGCATACCTATCCTCAGGTGAGCATTCCCTTCCAGCAGTTTTTGACCATCTTGAAAAATTTGCCACCCTATCGGGATACACACCGAACAAAACTAAAACCAAGATCTTAAGTTTTAATTACCTAGCTATCTCTAATCCCAGGCAAAGTTTTCCCATGAACTGGGATTTACCGTCCATGAAGTATTTGCGTATCCAAATAGGAACTTGTTCCTCACAGCTTTATTCATTGAATTTCCCTCCCTTGATCGCTCAACTTCGTACGGATTTTAAAAGATGGTCCCTACTTCCTCTCCCTTTTACTCCTGAATTTGGGCTGTGAAGATGGATGCCTTGCCTCGCCTTTTATACCTTTTTTAATGCGTCTCTTGCCAGATCCCTTACGTTGACCTAAAGACATGGCAACTGCAATTTTTTTCATTGATCTGGGGGAAAAAGAAGCCACGAGTTTCTAAAAAGTTGTTATATCTCTCTAAGTCACAGGGAAGCCCAGCTGTCCCAGATCTACTGGGATACAGGGTTGCAGCCCAAATGCGGTGACCCTTCTTAGGGGGAATACTACATACTTTTCTTCCTGAAAACAGACAGACCTGGCCATGCATAAAGATTCCCCACTTCAGGCCCAGTTGTTTCAACTGAGCAGGACATTACAGAACACTTCAGAATTTTCAGGTACCTGAGCAGTTTTACAGTGGTTACCCCACCCCCAACACACTCAGCGGCATTTCGCCAGCGAGGTCCCCCACCGCGACTACAGCACCTAGCCACGTGGGAGACCCGCTGGAACCCGGAGTTGTCTGTTAGGGTCCCACCCCCCAATCAGCTCCGACTGGAGTTGAGAATCCTTATGGGGGTGGTGCAGGGGGCGCAGCTCCCTGCATGGGGGGTTTAGGGTGCACAACCCCCCGAAGAAAACAAAGATAGAAATAGGCAACCAGCAGCTGACTGCAGAATGTGGTCGACTTGCTGGTGTTGCTAATGGATCATTCCACAAAATTTTTGTCGGACTCCTGTCGTGGATCCATTTTACAGGGCTGGCTTAGAGGAATCCATAGTGGTGCGTTGATGGCTTACTGCTTACCTTTTGGATTCGAGATGCACCAATAATATATATCGGAGTGGTATGCCTTTCTTTCTGGCTTCATTGCTTATGCATATGTACGCGTTTTTTTCACCACCCGGTTTGGTGCTTTACAGTCGCAGCACCTCGCGTCTCCCGTTTCTATTTATATAGAGTATTTATGTGGTCGTTGGTTTTCTACGAATCTCTTATTAAAGGATTTATTTGTATCTCTATCAAATTGTTGTGTAGGGCATCTTCCTGACAGGAAGGCACTCATTGCAGCAGTGGGTCAGAGCTTCTAGCTGATTGTTTTGCGAGGGCACAGTTTAGGCCCAACCCTTCCCTCTCACCCCACCCACCCCTGGAAATAGTTCCTTTATACCTGGGGTTCTGACATCATTTCCTCAAGAGTGCAAGGTGCATGTCACTGTCATATCCTCTCTAGCACACTGCACTGACAATATAAGCATAAACATTGTATAATATAAATATATATTTCTACATTACAAACCAATCACACACAAAAAAAAAAAAAATGTGGGGAGTAGTGCAATGTAATGGCTGTGGGGCAGCAGTCTTCCGGGAGTCTTTCTGGAGGCTGAGATGCTGCCCTATTTGCAGACAACTGTCTGCCCTGAGGGAGGAAGTTGCCCGTCTTCAGGCCACACTGGACAGTAGTACAGGGACCTTCCCCCAGGCCACAATGGACAGTAGGAAGGGAACCTCCCCCATCCAGGGAGCACCAGAACCACCACCACTACCTCAGAGGTTGCAAATAAAGCACAGCAGTTGGACCACAGTGGGCTCAGGGAGGATGAGGATGGTGAAACAGAGGCACACCCAGTCAGATGTTACACACCACAATCCATACGCCATTCTGGGGGAGCATAGCTCCCCATAGATACACCTGAGAGGAGACTAAGGAGGCTGAGGACAACTGTCACAAGGGAGGCCCACAGGAAGGAGCAGAGGACACCACAAGGAAAGGAAGCAGCTCCTGGTGGGGACTCAATTATTAAGCGGGATAGAACTGGGAGGAGCTGGGAAATCTGAAGTAAAGTTGCCTGCCTGGTGCCATGGCTTGAGAGACAGGAAGCGCATCCTCAGGATCACAACAACAGCTGCAAGGGATTCTGAGCTGGACGTAATTGTCCACCTAGGGACAAATGACTTGGCTCATCATGAGGTTAGAGCAGTGCAGGAGGACATTGCAGAGTTGGGGAGGGGCCTAAGACAAGTAGCAAACACAGTATCCTTCTCCAGAGGTGCTGCCTGTCAAAGGCATGGGGAGGCGAGGTAATTGGCACCATGCAGTTTAATGAATGGTTGAAAAATGGTGCGGAGCACAGGGTTTGGCTTCATTGGGGACTGGGGTTCCACCTGAGGACACCAGCCTATACTGGCAGGATGGTCTGCATCTGTCCAGGAAGGAACAAGTCTTTTGAGCAATCGGTTTAAATGCTTCATTGGCAAGCTTTTAAACTAGTCAATGGGGAGGCACTGACAAGCAGCAGAAAAATCCCAGCCTCTCCCTACAAAACAGGGTACTAAATGAGAAAAAGACCAAGGTAGAACGGTCAGTGGGGATGCTGCAACAGAAGGTAAGGCCATCAAAAATGGAGATCAATGAGTACCAATGCCCGTAGTCTAGGTAACAAGCTTCCTGAATTAGTGGCCTTGATGGAAGAGGAACATCTGGATATCGTGGCAGTCACAGAAACATGGTACACACAAAACCATGACTGGGACGAAACATACCAGGATACACTATCTACAGGAGGGACAGGGAGGGTAAAAGAGGGGAGGAGTAGTTTTACATAAGGAAGGAATAAAAGCAACAGAACAAAAGGGTAAACAGGAGAAGAAGCACTGTGGGTAAATTTGGAGACAGGCAATGGCACCACAATCCGCATGGGGTTGATATAAGACCCCTTCTCAGGGAGGAAGTGGACAAGGAAATGATAGAAAGTATACTTAGAATGGCAGAAAAAGGGAGATATTGCTGATGGGTGATCTTAATATGCCAGATGTTAACTGGAGCGCAGTTGCAGCTGCCACTTCAAGAGTGCAGTTATTCTAGATGCCCTACAGGGGCATGCCTTAGACAACTAGTACTGGAGCCCACTGAGAGGGAGCAATATTAGACTTGATACTCTCAAATGGAGATGGAGAGAGGATCACAGATGTAGAAGTGGGTAGCCATCTGGGAACTAGCGACCATCGAACAGTATGGTTCTAATAAACACAGCAATAGAGTCAAGCCATACAAAGACAAAAGTACTGGACTTTAGGAGGGCTTGACTTTGCTAAATGGGTGAGTGCCCAAGGAATGCACTAGCAAATGGGCGGGAAGGAGGGGTGGAAGAACAATGGGGAATAATAAAACTGCCATCACAGAGGTAACGAGCCTTTGTGAAGCAAATAAACAAAACAAGACGATGTAAGAAACCACTATGGTTCTCAAAGGAAGTGGCAGTGAAGGTTCAAGAGAAAAGAAAGCATTCAGGAAGTACAAGGAATTGCAGCAGGAGCAGGACAGAGAACTGTATTAGTTAAAGCAAAAGGAGGCTGGGAAGGCAGTCAGAACCAGCAAAGGCCCAAACTGAGGAAAAGATAGCCAACTCAGTTAAGAAGGGAATAAAACCTTTTATAGGTACATCAGGAGCAAAGGAAGACCAAGGGAGGGGTAGTGAGGCTTAATAAAGGGAGGAAGGGTGGGCAGAGGGAGAATGTGAAAGGCAGAGATACTAAACAAATATTTTGCTCAGTATTTACAAAGGAAGAGGGAGGAACATAAAACAAACAGTAGTAACACTCTGGATACAGAAGTTGATACCAGCCCATTTACAGAAGAAAGGGTTCTGAAAGAACTCTTAAAACTGAAGGTGGACAAAGCAATGGGGCCTGATGGGATTCATCCCAGAATTCTAAAAGAACTAAGGGTAGAACTAGTGACACCACTGACTACCCTCTTAACAAATCATGGGAGGATGGGGTGGTACCCGAGGACTGGAGGAGGGCAGATGTGATTCCCCTTCACAAAAGTGGGAGCAAGGCAGAAGCAGGAAACTATAGACCTGTTAGTTTAACCTCAGTGATAGGGAAATGATGGAATCACTTCTAAAGGAAAGAATTGTCGTGTATCTAGAGGCCAGAAGGGCACAGGACCCTAGGCAGCATGGATTCACAGTGGGAAGGTCATGCCAGACGAATCTGATAGATTTCTTTGACTGGGTGACCAAAGTAGTAGATCAGGAGGGCTGTGGACATGGCCTACCTAGACTTTAGCAAGGCATTTGACACAGTCCCACAAAGATTAATATAAAGTTAGCCAGCCTGGGTGGGTCCCAAGATGACAGCCTGGGTAAAGAATTGGCTGAGAATAGGACACAGAGAGTAATAGTAAATGGAGTCCACTCAGAAGAAAGGAGGGTTACTAGCGGGTACCGCAGGGTTCAGATATTAGGACCAGTCCTCTTCAATGTCTTTATAAGTGACATTGCAGAAGGACTGGAAGGAAAAGTATGTTCTCTTTGCAGATGACACTAAGATCTGCAACAGAGTTGATGCACAGGTGGGGGTGGAAAGGATGAGAAGGACTTGGCAAGGTTAGAGGAATGGTCAAATGTATGGCAGCTTAGATTCAATGCTAAGAAGTGCAAGGTAATGCACCTGGAAACAAAACCCAGGGGAAGAGTACACAATGGGGGTGAGATACTAACAACAACAAAATGGAAGGGACCTGTGGGTAGTCATATCAGATGACCTAAAGGTGGGCAAGCAATGTGAGAAGCAGCAAGGAGGGCTGGGGGATACTGGGATGCTAGGAGAGGCATCACCAGTAGAAAACAGGAAGTTATTATCCTCTGTACAGACAGCTGGTGAGACCCCATCTGGAGTACTATGTGCAGTTCTGGAGACCCAATCCATAAAGACATAGACAGGATGGGCGCTGTCAGGAGGGCAACTAAAATGGTGCAGGGTCTGCAGGAGGACATATGAAGAGAGACTTAAGGAGCTTAATATGTATAGCCTCGAGGAAAGGAGGGAGAGGGGGACATGATGAAACTTTCAAGTACCTCAAGGAATCAACAAAAGTCCAAGAGGGTAGCATCTTTCAAAAAAGAGGTGTGCAAGAACAAGAGGACAATTTGAAGATAGAGGCGGCTCAGAGGTAATTTAAGGAAGTATTTTTTCAGAGAGAGGGTTGTGGATGCATGGAATGGCCTTCCGGAGGAGGTTGTGGAGTCAAAATCAGTGGTGGAATTCAAGCATGCATGGGATAGTCATAAGGCAATTCTGGGGGGTGGGGGTAGGAAGAAGTAGGCTGCTGGTTAACTAGGATCTGCAGCTTATCCAGTAGGTAGGGAAATGGGCAGACTGGGTGGGCCAAGCGGTCCTTATCTGCCATCAAATTCTATGTTTCTATGTTTCTATAGCCTTACTTTGCTGACCCCTGTTTTCCTTTTTGAAAGGATTCACCAAAGCTCAAGTCTGGTTACATAGATGGTGGATCTATGGTCCAACATTTGGGCTGGCTAGGATTAGAAACATAGAAACATAGAAACATAGAATTTGACGGCAGAGAAGGACGGCTTGGCCCACCTAGTCTGCCCATTTCCCTACCTAACGGATGAGCTGCATATCCTACTTAACCAACAGCCTACTTCCTCCTACCCCCCCACTAGAATTGCCTTATGTCTGTCCCATGCATTCTTGAATTCCCCCACTGTTTTTGACTCTATGACCTCCTCAGGAAGGCCATTCCATGCATGTACAACCCTCTGTGAAGAAATACTTCCTCACATTACCTCTGAGCCATTCCCTCTATCTTCAAATTTGCCTCCTTGTTCTTGCATACTCTCTTTTCTGCAAGATGCTACCCTCTTGACTTTGTTGAGTCCCTTGAGGTATTTGAAATTTTCTATCATGTCCCCTACTCCTCCTTTCCTCAAGGCTATACATCTTAAGCTCCTTTAGTCTTTCTTCATATGTCTTCTGGTGCAGACCCTGCACCATTTTGTTGCCCTCCTCTGAACAGCCTCCACCCTGTCTATGTCTTTGTGGAGATGGGGTCTCCAGAACTGTACACAGTACTCCAGATGTGGTCTTACCAACTGTCTGTACAGAGGGCCAACAACTTCCTGTTTTCTACTGGTGATGCCCCTTCCTATGCATCCCAGTATCCCCCCAGCCCTCCTTACTGCCTTCTCACATTGCTGGATCACTTTTAGGTTATCTGATATGACTACCCCAGGTACATTTCCATTTTTGTTGTTGTCAGTATCTCACCCCCTACTGTGTACACTTCTTCTGGGTTTTGTTTCCCAGGTGCATTACTTTGCACTTCTTTGCATTGAATCTAAGCTGCCATACATTTGACCATTCCTCCAACCTTGCCAAGTCCCTTTTCATTCTTTCCACCCCACCTTGCATATCAGCTCTGTTGCAGATCTTTGTGTCATCTGCAAAGAGACATACTTTCCCTTCTAGTCCCTCTGTGATGTCACTTATAATGACATTAAAAAGGACTGATCCCAGTACTGAACCCTGCGGTACCCCACTAGTATCCCCCCTTACTTCACTGTGGACTCCATTTACTATTACCAACTGTGTCCTATTGTCCAGCCAGTGTTTCACCCAGGCTACCACCCTGGGACCCACTCCTAGGCTGGCTAATTTGTTTATTAATCTTTTGTGCGGGACTGAGGCAAATGCCTTGCTAAAGTCTAGGTAGGCCATGTCCACAGCCCCTCCCTGGTCTACTACTCTGGTCACCCAGTCAAAGAAATCAATTAGATTTGTCTGACATGACCGTCCTGCTGTGAATCGATGCTGCCTTGGGTCCTGTGCCCAGGGGTGTAGTTTGTTATTTTTACAGGGGGGGCAAAGAAACAAAAAAGTCCTGATTTTCGCGTATCACGACAGTGAAGAGGGTGGGTGGCTTGTGTAATGCAAACAAATCAACCACCATCAAATAATGCCCAAAAAACATTTAAGACTACAGCTGAATAATTCCTGGGAGGGACCAGTCCAGGCCAAGTCAGAGCACTTCCCCACCCCACCAGTTTTACTGCAGCCTGCTCTCGGCCCAACTCCTCCTGAGACCAGAGTCGAAAAACTGACCAAGATCTGTTTTGTATTTAGTTCTTCTGCCTTGGGAGTGAGGACTTACTTGTAAAGTTGAAAATATGTAAGGAACTTAACTTCCTTCTCAAGAGGACAGGACCTCACCTCAGCTTCAATTCAAATCAGTCTTGACTTAATTTTCCCCCACCTGAACCTCCAGGTGGATAGCTCACTAGTCTCTCATCCCCCTTTGCTACTTACATAACCCTTCCAAGTCCAGCCCTTATAGTGGATCCTGAACTTCTAGAAATGTCTGCTTGAGCTAGCCCTCCCACCCTTGAGGAGTGCAAAAAGCACGTTTCAAGGAAGTGCAGCAAATAGGTGTGCCACCTCAGTATACCTATAAACATGGATGGTATGGGAAACATCCCAGCATGTGCATCCTCACAGCATGAGCCCTTATTTACAAATATTACATAAAAAAATGCCATTATACAATGACAAGAATGAATGCTGGCCTCTGATTGGTCAGTCTTGGGATAGACTCATGATGTTATCCCAGTACATCCGATTCATCACAGGTCTAGTCTCAGCCTCTCCGTGAACCTCTTGATGATTGTTAGCATTAGTGTGGTTTTTTGTATCTTCTCTTAAAAATATTTTTCCACACCAAATAAAACATCTTTAAAAGTATTTTTTTTTATTCTGTATAACAGCATGCCATTGTTTAATAGCAATAATGCCCTCCAGGGTGTGTGTCATGGTAGGATAATGTCATGCCTTATGTATTGGATGCACTTGTGCTCAACCACCTGAGGCGTGACGTTATCCCAGCATGACACACGCCCTGTCGGGCATTATTGCTTACTTGCACCCAGTGTTAACACTTTTCTTTGTTATAACTAAGTTAATTCATTAGTCTCCCATCCCATCCCATATTATTCAATGTCACGTGCCTGAATCTGGTTAGGTAAGGTAAGCGAAGAGGATAATGCTTTCCTCAAACAAGCAAGCATAAGCATGGGACTTGCTGATATCCCTCAGATGGTGCTCTTAACAAGCATGCTGATGTACCTGGGACAGTGCAACAGAACAATGTAAATCCCCTAATTGTTCAAGATGATCATGGGTGTGGTGTGGTTACACCACAACCCCTACCACTCTCCTCCCCATGGGCTCCTAAGGAATATGCATCTCTGTCCATACCCAGGGTTACACAACCCCATCCAAGCAAACATGGACTGCCCTGGCACAAAAGTGGTCGCATCACATAACCTAGAGAAGAGGCCACAGGAAGTTTGCTGGAACAACGACTCAGATACTTGTGCACAGCCTCGGGACCCACCCTGAAAGGTAAGTACTTGGTTGGTGGTTTTATTAGCATCACCTATGACAGTGTGTGGTGGGCTGGTTGTGGTAGCCCAGGTTGCCGTGGATGCCCCCCCCGCAGACTACTTCAAAATCGTCTCATCTGACAGTTTTGAAGGGCACAAATGAAACATGGTTGCTTCAGTTTGATGTGATTTAATACAGTTTTTTTTTTGTCCAAGTGTGTGTCTCTATTCTTCTACACACAGACACAGACAGACACACACACCACCAAAAAATGAACTTTTTTTATACTATATTTACATTCAGGATAGAGACAGGGTAAAGCAGGTCCTGGCACTACAACACAGTAAATGAAACAATGCATTTTACAATGCCCAACAAACCACCAAAAGACCACAAAACAACGGACCTTCCCCCTGCCCTGGTGGGGGGGGGATGGCTAGGTCACAGGTCAGGGTGCTAAATGAGGAGGAGAGACCACAGAACATCTTGTCGAACCACATAGTAAGGTGAAACTACATAAACATGCACAATTTTTATACTGTAGGATTTCATACTTTCCAACAGTTCCTAATTTTGACACAAACTTATCTTTAGTGCTCAGAAGCCCTTGTACGAGGGAGGTAAGCATGGCATGGACCCAGCAGACTGGCATACATGTTGAAAAAAATATTTCTGTGCCAGTATGCCCGTCCACCCCTCCCTTCTCCATCACCAGTGGCCAGAACCATTTTTTTCAGCATGTGTACCAGTCCGCCCTGGTCAGCACAGCAGCACAAGGCTGGCAGAGCAGCAGAAGGCACAGCAAGCAATAGTGAATTAAATGTCCATGCAAAAAGCTACAGCCCACTCTCCCCAAACCAGACCTGCAAGGCCACTATCTCCACCCAGACTGGCCAGCTCAGCTGCTCTCTGCACCCTGATGGACTTGCACAGCCACTCTCCACACTCTGTATCCACCCCACCAGCACAGCCACTCTCCCCACCCCACCCAACCAACACCATTTCCAGCTCCATTTATCTGGTATCTGTTCCAGGCATCCAGGTCTGTGCCTCCCCATCACAGGCACACAAAAATAAATAAAATCACATTTTATACTGCATTTTGTTTATGTTTCTTTCTTTGTCTGGAAAGAGAGATGTTGAGCTACCGGTCAGCACAGTTTGCCTGGTATACAATTACAACCCCGCCCCACTGACACAATGCCAGTGCCTCCACCTACCCACACAACAGTGGCCCCACCACACCCACACAATGCCTGTATTCCCAACCCCACCCACACAAATGACCAGTGTCCGCAATACCACACACACACACATGACCAGCAGTGTCCCCAACCCCCCACACACACACGACTAGCAGTGTCCCCAACCCCACACACACACGATCAGCAGTGTCCCCAACCAAACACACACACAACCAGCAGTGTCCGCAACCCCACCCACACACTACCAGTGTTCCAACCCCCCCAAAAAGATCATGGACAGTCAGTAGTCGCTATAACAATAGCCAGGTAGTAATATAATCATTTCTTTAGGGTGCATGTTTTAGTGCAAGATTGTTTTTGCTAGTCTTGTAACACTGTACGGGGGAGAACATAAAAAGCTACCCCTTTGGTTGTGTTTGCCAGGCAATGAAGACAGAGACAGCAAGGCCAAGGAATCTGTCTGTTTCACCCCTCCACAGTGGACGATCGGAGAAATCAAAAAAGTGAAAGATTACTTTTACAGCCAGGTAAAGGATGAGAGGGAAATAATGTTTCAACATTTACTAATGTTCGTATGCTAGCTGCGGACACAGGTCAGTGAGATACATCCCTTGACAGGTAAAGGATGAGGTGGAAATTATGTTTTAACATTTACTTATGTTTATATGCTAACACCCAATCAGCAAGCACAGAATGTCCCCCCTCCTAACCAACACGGACAGTCCACCAGAAAACCAGTCAGCAAACATGGACAGCCCCCCCTTCACCCCACCTACAAGGACAGTCCCCCAGACACCCGAACAGTCCCCCTCCCCACCAGACACTGGGCCAGCAAGCATAGAATACCCCCTCCCAACCGACAAGGACAGTCCCATCAGACACCCAGGCAGCCAGCAAACATGGACGGTCCCCATATCCCACCAAGGGCAGTTCCCACCCCCAACACACAGCTAGCAAACACAGAATTTCCCCGCCCCACCAACATGAACAATCCCCTAAACACCTGGCTAGCAAACACAGAGAGTTCCCCTCCCCAACAACATTGACAGTCCGTCCTAGACACCTGATCAGCAATCACCGACATTCCCCCCCCATAAGCCAACATGGAAAGATCCCCCCAGACACCCGACCAGCAAATAGTCCCCCACAAGACACCCAGCAGGCAAACATGAACAGTCCCCTTTTCCACCATTATGGACAGTCCCCCCAGACAAATGGCCAGCCAAGTCCACCAAACAATGGCTAGTGTCACCACCCCACCATCACAGCCAGTGTCCCCACATCACCATGGCCTGTGTCTCCAACCCACCAGACCCCAGAATAGAAAACAGACTGTCTCCCCTGCCCCACCGAACACTGACCACCCTCCCAGTCCCAAACACTAACCACCCCAGCCCCAAACACTGATCATCCCCCCCAGCCCCACCGAACGCAGGCCCTTCCCCAGCACCAAACACTGACCATCCTCTCAGTGAGTCAGCCCCAAAACACACAGACTGTCTCCCTGACCCTAACCCCACAAAACAGATCATCCCCCAGCACCACCAAACACAGACCGTCCAGTGAGTTTCCCCAACAAACCCCACCGCACCAGTAGCACAGTATCTGAGTGTCCCACCCCACCAACATGACCAGTGTCCACACCATACCAAACAAATAGGCCCCCAACCCACCCCACCAACATGGATAGCCTCAACAGCCAGCAAATCCCTCCCACCCAAAGAAACACAAGCTGACAGCAAACCTTCCACCACCCCAAGACACATGGCCATGGCCAAGACAACCCCCCCCAAAAAAAAACACATTTCTGGGATGTGAATGGTATTAATTTCCAACAACCAGCCTGCAGCACAGTTACTCACCAAATCAGTAAGGGCACAGACATGGCAGCTTGCAGCATGGCACAGCAAGGCCAAGAAGGCAGGTCAGGTAGCCGAGTCTCTCCCAACAGTCCTGTTCCTCTCCTGATTAATCCCCCGACGAGACAGTAACTCATTTTTTCTGACACCAGATGAATGTGTCGCATTATGGGTCTGCTATAGCCTGCATGACTGCCAGCTTCTTCACTGTTCTGGGCCTGGCTGTTCACTGACCTGAATAATCCCTCTCAGTGGACCGTGGAACTGGTGGGCAATGGGCGTGGTGTGCGACTCGACGATAACACTGTAAATCTTTTTCTGGCCTGCTGGACACAGGAGCTGGGTGTGCAGGCAAGCCTGGCCGTGCCTCAGACTCACTGTAATTGTACTACTCGCTCCTCCACCTGGTCTGTCCGGTGGTAGAGGCCTTGTGGCCACAGGCCTCCTAGGCTCTTGGGGCTGGGAAGCTCAGGTGGCAGCGAGAGAGCCCAGAGCACAGCTGGCTGCACTGAGAAACAGACAGTAGGTAGTCAGAGGACTTGGGTGAGGTATATTTAAACTGGGCTGTTCAGGACAGGAGAAGGGTGGGAACACTAGACTGACTGAGACACTGGTGACACCTGACAGACAACCAATGACTGCTGCTCGACATCCTCGAATAGCTATCTCTCCTCAGCCCTACGCTATATGGATGCTGCTGCTGCTGCTCAGCATGGAAGGCACAGACAACTAAGTGGCGCCACTAACGGAGTACTGCTCATGCGATGGCGCCAGCTTGCAGCACTCTCTGATTGGCTGTAACATGCAGGCTACTATGGTTGCAGGCTTGCAGCCAATCGGAAAAGGGGATAGTTTTTGTTTAAGAGACATGGCGCCACACTGCCACCCCCCTCCTCCCGGAGAGGTGCAGGCAGTCCGGGCATAGCCCTGAGCTCATTCAATATAAAAAAATTAAAAAATGATAACCGGAGAACGGTGGCTGGGCTCCTAAAAAAGTCCTGGTCTAATTTCTCGGGGGGGGACAGCTTGCCCCTCTGCCCCCCCCTCCGCAATCTATGCCTATGCCTGTGCCCCACTGGACTCTAGGTACTCAACAATTCTATCCTTCAGAAGTGATTCCATCATTTTCCCTACCACAGAGGTCAAACTGACAGGTCTGTAGTTTCCTGCCTCTGTCTTGCTCCCACGTTTGAGAAGGGGAATCACATCCGCCCTCCTCCAGTCCTCAGGTACCACACCATCCTCCTATGATTTATTAAAAAGGGTAGTCAGTGGTGTTACTAGTTCTTCCCTTCGTTCTTTTAGAATTCTGGGGTGAATCCCATCAGGCCCCATTGCTTTATCCACCTTCAGTTTTAAGAGTTCTTTCAGAACCCTTTCTTCTGTGAAAGGACTAATATCAACCCCCCCATCCAGAGTGCTTCTATAGACTGGATTAGGTATCTCCCCCTGCTTTTCCATTGTGAATACTGAGCAGAAGTGTTCGTTCAGTATCCCTGCTTTTTCACTGTCACTCTCTGCCCAACCACCTTCCTCTTTATTCAGCCTCAGTATCCCTGCCTTAGTCTCTCTGTGCTCCCTAATGTACCTATAAAAGGTTTTATCCCCCTTCTTAACCGAGTTGGCTATCTTTTCCTCAGTTTGGGCCTTTGCTATTCTGACTGCCTTCCCTGCTTTCTTCTGCTTTAACTGGTACAGTTCTCTGTCCTGGTCCTTCTGTGTTTCCTTATACTTCCTTAATGCTATGTTTTTCTCCCTTACCTTCCCTGCCACTTCTTTTGAGAACCACAGTATTTTATTCTTTCATTTTGACTTGTTTATTTGCTTCACACAAAGGCTTGTTTCCTCTGTGATGGCGATTTTGATGTTTCCCCATTGTTGCTCCACCCCACCTTCTTGCCTGTTTGCTAGTGCTTTTCTGAGGCACTCTCCCATTTTGACAAAATCAGCCCTCCTGAAGTCCAGTACCTTCACTTTTGTATGGCTTGACTCTACAGCTAAGTTTATCGTGAATCACTCTGTTTAGTGGTCACTTGTTCCCAGATGGCTACCCACTTCAAGATCAGAGATCCTCTCTCCATCCCCATTTGAGAGTACCAGGTCTAAGATTGCTCCCTCCCGAGTGGGTTCCAAAACTAGCTGTTTGAGACATGCTCCCTGTAGGGCATCGAGAATGGCTCTGCACTTGGATGTGGCTGCAGCAAAGGTGCTCTAGTTAACATCTGGCATATTCAGGTCCCCCATCAGCAATATCTCCCCTTTCTCTGTCATCCCAAGGATGTCTTCTGTCATTTTCTTGTCCATTTCCACCCCTGAGACGGAGGTTTGTATACAACCCCTGTGTGGATTGTGGAGCCATTTCCAGTCTCCAGGGTGACCCACAGTGCCTCCTCACCTCTCTGTTTATTCTTTAGTTCTGTTGCTTTGATCTCTTCCCTTACATATGGAGCTTCTCCTCCTCCTCCTCTTCTTCTTCCCTCCCTGTCACTCCTGTAGATTGTGTACCCTGGTATGTTGACATCCCAGTCATGGTTCTCTGTGTACCATGTTTCTGTGACTGTTATGATATCCAGGCATCCATCTTCTATCAAGGTCACCATTTCGGGGCGCTTTTTACCTAGACTATGGGCATTGGTACTCATTACCCTCTATTTTTTTTATGGCTTTATTTCTTTTTGGCCCATCCCTGTCCTTACTGCCTTTGCCTTTTTCTCCATTTACCCCTGCCTTTCTCCCTATCAACTGCTCTATCTTGGTGTTTACCTCACTAACTACCCTGATTTATTTGAGGGGGGGCTAGGATTTCCCTTCTCCTTTTCAGTGCCTCCCCCTTGGCTAGTTTAAATTCTTGCCAATGAAGCATTTAAACCTATTACCTAGGATCATGGTTCTCCCCCTGGATAGATGCAGACCATCATGCCTGTATAGGGCTGCATCCCTCCAGTTGGAGCCCCAGTCCCCAGTGAAGCTAAATACCTGAGTTCTGCACCAGTTTTTCAATCAGTCATTGAATCCCATGGTGTGGAGTACCCTAGCTTCATCCATTCCATAGACAAGTAGCACTTCTGAGAAAGTTACCATGTGTGCTGCTTGTCTAAGGCCCCTTCCCAACTCCACAAACTCCTGTTGCACTGCTATGATCCCATTCTCAGCCAGGTCATTTGTCCCTAGGTGGATAATGATATCCAGCTCACTCCCCCTTGCAGCTGCTCCCACAATCCTGAGGATTTGTTTCCTGTCCCTTCAAGCCATGGCACCAGGCAGGCACCTTACCTCCCTTTCCCCTCCCTCCCCCAGTTCTACCCCCTAACAATTGAGTTCCCCACCAGGAGTTGTTTCCTTCCCCTGTGGGATCCTGTGCCACCCTCCTGTGGGTCTTCCTTGTGAAGGTTCCCAGCATCCTCCTTGGTTTCCACTGCAGTTGCCTCCATAGAGGAACCATGCTCCACCAGAGTGAAGAATGAATTGTGGAGAGGCACAACTGGAGGGATGCACCTCTGTTTCACCACCCTCACCCTCCCTGAGCCCACCATGGTCCAACCACTCCTCTTTCTTGACAACCTCTGAGGTAGTGGCGATGGCATGGGTGGTCCCTGGGTGGGAGAGCAGGTTTCCCAAATCCTTGCCAGGTCAGCATGGAGACGAACAACCTCCTCTCTCGGACCAGAGTGATGCCTGCAAATAGGGCAGCAATGCAGTCTCCAGAATGTCTCCCAGAAGACTGCTGCTCCACAGCCAGTGCATTGCACCACTCCCCATATGTCTGTGTCCCTTCCTGTTACAGATGCTTTTTTTGTTTGTTTTAGTATGTGCAAGCTTGTGAGTGTCTCTAACACCTATTCAGTGTGCTGTGCCTTTAAGGATATGAACAGGTGTATGTTGTCAGCAGTTTTGGGAAGTGATGTCAGAACCCCTGCTATAAAGAAAGTTATGTGCTTGGGGTGCATGGGGTGAGGGGAAGGGTGGGAGGGAGTAAACCTATGCTGTCAGAAACAATCAACTACAACTCTGATCCTCCACCCCAGGGAGTGCCTTCCTTCCTTTCAGACACCTATTTCACAGAGGTTAAGTAACAGGTCTAGTCACAAATGACTGCAAATATCTCCCAGCTACAGTTCCTCCCTGGCAAATTAAAGTTAAAACTAAGAAAAGTCAACCCCAAAAACAGAATCAATACTAGTTACTTACACAGGTCCAAAAAGTAATAATTAATTTCAGTGTAGTCTAGCAAATAACCTCCTTGATTCAAGGAAGCTGTGGCTGCTTTCTCTCTCTCTCTCTCTGACTCATGGTTTGAACAACAGGCTAGGAGGGGAGTGGCGGCACCTAGACACTTGCTCCTGGCAAATATAGTTATAGCATTTGACACAGCCCAGCAATGTTTTGGTTGGACTGAGGCAGACAGGCTAAGGTACTACCAGTTGCAGGATCATATAAATGCCCAGTTCATGGTAATGGACTGAACCATGCAGGAAACTGCTATGGATACCCCATTTTTAAAGATGTGGTCCTCTCATCATGGGGAGAAAGCTATCATTCCTGTATACCAAAACTACTTAAAGGACCAGGCCTACTCCTCTACCTATCTTCAACATAGATGGGAGGAGGATTTACAAATAATAATTACAAATAAACAATGGGCCACTATTCAACAAAATACATGGATGACCACCTCATCCCCTATCTGGAGAGAGTTTCTATGGAAGCTAAGAGCTTGATACTTTTTGGTCCCAGTCCATGTTGCCCATTGCAATAAAGCAATGACTCCGAGATGCTGCAGAAATTGTGGGGAAATGCATGCCACACAGGCCTGTATTTTTTGGTCTTGCCCATCTCTCGCTGGGTTCTGGAATGAATTACCTACCCACTTATCTCAGATTTTTGAAATTCCTCAGACCCTGGGACCACTGCATTTAATATTAGGTGTTTTCCCCGAACAGCTAAATGGAAAAGAAGGTAAATAGTTGTGGATGGTTTTGTTCGCTGCAGCTATTAAAGCTATCACCAGAAGGTGGCTGCAGCAGGACCTCCCCACAGTCTCGGAATGGGTAACAATTGTGCAACAAATTCAAAGACTAGAAAAGCTGACTTTTAACTTGCAACAACAAGCTCAGAAATTTCAAAATAAGTCTACCAGGTGGGATCTATATGACGTTGGCCAAACTTAAGACATCTTTGGGACTGTAGGGTAATTGTCCTACTTACCTACTGTAGTGGCCTGATTTAACTAGAGTTTTTTCTTAGTGGCCTAAGCCAGTTGGTTATACTTTCACTACAGGCCAGGATATTTATTTATAAACAACATGTGATATATGTGATGCCCATGCAGCTGTACCTCGAACTTTAAGTCAGAACCTTTAATTGTTACAACTTTATTTATAACCTCAGATACAGACATTAGTGTGGAATGGACTGTACAATTTCTTTTATTTATTGGAGACCTTTGTTAGTTGCTTATTAATTTTACTAAGGTGTTAACTGTTTTTTGTATGTTACTATTTCTTTGATAGCTTTTCTAGTATGTGATGTTACAACCAATAAACTCAGTATAAAAAAAAGCTAGCCTGAGAAACTGAGAAACTAAGTGTCCCATTGGCCTTTGCCTTTGAATCTTCCATGCCCCACCAGCCACACACAAAACAAAGGAGGTGTTTGCTTGTAGTGGAAGTTAGAGGTGTCAAGTTAGTGGTTGGAGCTGTTAACATAATGTAATTAACACATAGATAACAACTCTGGAATCAACTCAGTCCATGTATACGTGGCTCGGAAGCCTGAGAAAAGTCTGTTCCTTGCCTTTGAATTTGCCATGCTCTGCCTTGCCAAACACAAAACAAAAGTACTGCCTTGTTTCTTGCTCTCTTCTCTCCAGAAGTGTCAGTTGCTGATAACAACAACTTGGTCTCTATACAGTACTTCCAACTGAAAACAGCTCTGTCTCAGTTTACACTTCAGGGACTTGTTTAATATGCCCCTGCTGAGGCACCCCCAGCTCTGCCTCAATTTAAGCTGGAACAATGGCAAATGCAAGAAGTCAGGTTAGGAAGGAGATATTAAAGTAGTAGGGCCATGCATAGCCCATTCCTCTTTGCTAGCTTAGGCTAAGACTTTTGTTTTGGTTGGTGGTTGTTACGTGTTTCCTAAATTGCTCATTCGCACCTGTCAATTTGTGTAAGCTTGCCCCGTGCTTGTGTTTTCAGACAGCCCGACTCCATGGCAGTGGTCGGTGGATCTGTTGTTCCTTGCACCCTTCAGTCATATAAGATTGTTCAACTGAGTCTGCAACTGCAAGGTAAAGTAACTATCCATACAGACTGGGATGCTGTGATCATGATTTTTTTGGGGGGGTGCAGGGAGCCAGGAGGGTGTCGGTCGGTCGGAGGATTGGCCAGACCAGTATAGTACCTAGTATTATCATCTGCCAGTTGCCGGGCCAAAGGAAGGACTAGTCTGACAAAAAGAAAGAATATATCACCTTAGTAGGGTATCATAAAGTTTACAATGTGCCACACTTTTAAATATTGTTTGAACTAAGTTACTTACTGACCCATCCGACCTCCACTCGGCACCACAAAAAAAGCACACTCCATTCCTATCCAAACTCACTTTCAGAAATGCAGGCAGAGTTGGTGATCATGGGGGGAAGGGACTGCAGGCAGTGCATTTTTGTGGCAGTTTTTATTTTTAGCACAACAAATTTTGCAGTTTGAAGAATGATTAATGACTGCCTGCAGCCCCTCCATGTTCACTGACTCTGCCTGCATTTTTTAAAGTAAGTGAGTTTTAATAGAAATGGAGTGCTGTTTGGAAGTAGGATAAGCCAGTAAGTAACTTAGTTCAAATGAAATTTAAAAGTGGGGCACATTGTAAATTTCATGGTACCCTTACAAAGGTGATATTCTTTTTGTTTTGTCAGACTAGTCCTTCAGCTGGCAGATCGATTAATTACATGCACACCCCAACTGTATTGCTTGTGCTATGGCACCATATAGATATAGCAACAAGAACAACAGTACTGTAGTACTAGCTCTTCAATTTTAAATATTTTGAAAGAAAACATAATCTGTCCCTGTCCACATGAGCATATGTCTCCTCCCAAGCATCCTCTCCCCATGGTAGTGCAGAACCTACCACAGCTATGATTTACTTCATTCAGTTTTCCCATTCCCACAGTACAGACAGCAAGGGTATGCTTTATAGCACTGCACAACTAAGGCTTTTAAAGTCAATCCTTCTTGATTTGATCAAATTTCATTCTGTTTTGTCTTAGGTGAGCAGCTAAACACTGAACATAGAAACATAGAATATTGCTGTCAGAAGAAGGGCTGGTCTGTATTGAGTGATCCAAGCCAAGGAGCCAGGGGGCTATGCATTGCTGGCTGGTTTAAATAGTAATGCCCAGGACTGAGACTGGCTGTCTCGGATAGTTACCATGCAGTCTGTGGCTCTTGTGCTTTATTATATTATGAGGTGTTGTGTACTGTCTATTGTGTTGAATTCTGTTTCCCATCCATTTCCCTAAGTACTAGAGCTTGATACTTTCAACACAGCAGTTTGGATAATTTTGCTGGGCAGCATTGATGATCTTTATAATACCTTGCATTTGGCAATCATTTCGTCGTCCTTGATGGTTTTTGGTTTGCTGATTGCTTTGATGTTTTTTTTTATTACATATTTGGTACCACAACAGTCAAAATATATTGCAAAGAGCCAAAGTCAGATACAAGCAGTTTGAAAAAGTGTTCTTTTGTTCTCTTCTGCAGGCAAATAACTACAGGTCAAACCCAACTTTGTACAGTATGTTTAGTGGACTTGAACAGCTTAGATTCATTGTACTATACATTTTCTTTAAGTCACCTAGGCTTATTGATGTCTTAGGCATGACCGTATTTAAACTTTGTGCAGTCTGTGGCATTCTTGCACTGTAGGTTCAAATTTCTGTTGGCAACAAAGAATTCTGGGTCTCTTGTAATATTGATGCTATAGTTCCATGGCTGGTTTGGAGGTATTCATTCAAACCACTTTTTATGCTTATTAGACTGACCCTTCTGTAGAAGGATCTATCAGTCTATCTTAGTGATAGACAAAACTCTGATAAAATCTCTGCCAGAAATGTCAATGGTATAGCATCTCAATGTTAAGGGGGTTGTTAATTTCTTTACAACAATCTGTTATCATCCCATTCCAAGGCAAAAATATGGGACTTCAGAGGAGCTGACTTTGATAAGATGGCCAACAGAGTTAAGCTAGCCCTGGCAAAAAGAAACACAGGTGAGGGGGGTACAGGCAAAGTGGGCAAGCATTAAGGATGCAATACTTGAAGCAATATCCCATTGTGTTAGACAGAAAAGAAAGTGCAAAAGAAGAAGGAAACCACTTTGGTTCTCAAATACAGTAGCAGAAAAGGTCAGAGCCAAATGGCTGGCCTTCAGGAAATATAAGGGAACACAGTGGGATGAAGATAGGAGGCATACCAAACTGCCCTAAGGGAAGCAGGTAAGGGTAAGGCAGGCAAAGTCCCAAACTGAGGAAACACTAGCACGAACAGTAAAGAAGGTGACAAGACTTTCTATAGATACATTAGTGAAAGGAGAAAGTCCAGAGGGTATTGCTAAGCTTAATGGAGAAAATGGAGCATGTGAGGAGGAGGACCCTGTAAAGGCATCTATCCTAAATAGATACTTTTGCTCAGTATTTACTGAAGAGAAGGTAGGGCAGGGCCCACAGCTCAGCATCATGGACACAGGGGAGGAGGTGAGCACTACTCCCTTCACAAAGAAAGGGTCCTACAAGAGCTTGCTAAGCTCAGGGTGGATAAGGCAATGGGACCTGATGGCATACATCCCAGGGTACTTAAGGAGCTAAAGGAGGAACTAGCAGAGCCATTAGCAGAATTGTTTAGTGAGTCTCTGAGCACAGGAGAGGTCCCAGAAGACTGGAGAAGGGCTCATGTGATCCCGCTCCACAAGAGTGGTAGCAGGGAGGAGGCAGGGAACTACAGACGCTGCCAGTCTTACCTCAGTAGTGGGCAAGATTATGGAGGCACTCCTTAAGGAAAGGATAGTGCAACACCTGGAATCCATAGGGCACAGGATCCAAGACAGCATGGGTTTACAAAGGAAGGTCCTGTCAAACTAATCTCATAGATTTCTTTGACTGGGTAACCAGAGTGGTGGACCAAGGGGGAGCAGGTGATGTCGCCTACCTTGACTTCAGCAAAGCTTTTGACACTGTTCCACATAGAAGATTGATAAATAAGCTGGGTAGGCTCGGGTGGGTCGAAGTTGGTCAACTGGGTGGCAAACTGGTTGGACGGCAGAAAACAGAGAGTGGTGGTAAATGGTATACAGTCAGAAGAGATGCAAGTCACAAGTGGGGTACCTCAGGGATCAGTCCTGGGGCCAGTCCTCTTCAACATCTTCATTAGTGACCTTGCAGATGGACTAGAGGGTAAAGGCTTGTCTGTTTGCAGATGACTCCAAGATCTGCAACAGAGTAGATGATCCAGATGGGGTGGGCAGAATGATAAGAGATCTGGATAAACTAGCAGAATGGTCAGAAGAGTGGCAACTGGGATTTAATGCAAAGAAGTGCAAAATCATGCACATAGGGAAGAGAAACCCTGAAGCCACCTATAGACTGGGAGGAGTTGCTAGCAGTCACAAAGGAAGAAAGAGACTTGGGCATCATCATCACTGATGACCTAAAATCATCCAAGCAGACCTCTAAAGCAGTAGGTAAGGCTAGGGGGTGTTAGGGTGTATTAGTAGGGGTATTACAAGTCGAAGAGGGAGGTAATAATCCTCTCTGTACAAGACACTGGTTAGGCCCCATCTGGAGTACTGCATGCGTATTGAGGCACACCTTCACAAGGACATTAATCAAATTGAGGCAGTCCAGAGAAGGGCAACCAAAATGGTGCAGGGACTGCATCAGAAGACATATGAGGACAGATTAATGGAGCTCAATATGTATACCCTTGAGCAAAGGAGGAGAGAGGTGATATGATCGAGGCATTCAAACACCTTAAGGGCATAAACAAGGTGAAAGAGTCTAACATGTTTAAATATAAGAAAAATAGCAGGACAAGAGGACACAGCATGAGATTAGAGGGAGGCCTATTAAGGGGAATGTGAGGAAATTCTTTTCACAGAAAGGGTGGTGGATGCATGGAATGGCTTACCACAAGAAGTGGGCTATGAATACAGTGCAGGGCTTCAAACAGGCATGGGATAGGCATAAGGGAGCAATACAAATGACTACGAATAGATAGGCCACTGTCAGAGCAAAGGCCGATGGCACATTTATAAGGTAAAAAAAGAAATGGGCAGACTGGATGGGCCTTGCGGTCCTTATCTGCCGTCAACTTCTATGTTTCTATGTTAATATATGGTGATGTTTTTTTATAGGACTGTCTAACAAAATCATATTTTTTCTGAAGTTAATTTTTTTTTAAAGTGCAACATCCAGTTAAAGGTACAATATACAGTACTGCCTCTTGAAAACTGAGACATAAGTGTTCACAAGAATGTAGTTTGGGCTTTTTTGCACCTTATTTTAACTTAATTTAAGGACGTTCCCTGCTGTTTCAGCAACCCCATGTCAAGGTCATAAATTTTTGTACAGTACATTATGCCCATCTAAACATTTAAAATCCATAACAACAAACATAGCTCGCTGTGCTTGTTTTTAAGTTACATTGGTGAGACTTAATCTCCCTTTATGGAAAAAATCTGGAAGGGGTCAGATTGTTTTATATGGTTATGACATCAATATTTTTGATGTCAACATGAGTGTGAAAGAAAATGTGAAACAAGGACACATCATTTGTCATGATGCTTGCTTCATTTTTTCCACAAATGCAAAAATAAAGAGTAAATTGATACAATGACACCCTCTTGAACTGATATTCCCCAAAAAAGGGGGAAATATTTGTTTGTTTTTATACATAAAACCCAAGGCAAAATTTTTTGATAGCTGTAGAATATAGTTATGAATATAGAAACAAAAAAGAAATATAGGGATTGCCATGCTTTTTTTGGTGATATCTGCTTTTAAAGCTGCAGTTTCAGAGGTGGTTGGCTCAGGATAAAAATAACTGAAACATCCCAATAAAAAATAAAGTTTACAAGAATACTATTCAAACAATTCAAAAGTACATGCAGAATGACAAGGACTTTAACTTAAAATAAACAGTGTAACTAAAGATAAAATATACAGTGTAACCAAAGACAGACAGATATTTAAGTAAGGTGCCTTGAATGATACCAGCTGCTGCAATTTTTATAATTTCCTTGCTGCCATCTTGTACCTATATTCTTAGCTGGACATAACATAATAGGATAAATCATTATTCTAATAATGCATCCATATATTTCTGAATGTACTTGTGCCAAAAAAAAAAACCTTGAAAACTTTTTCTAGAGCATCAGAAAAATGGAAATTTGAAACACCAGGAAACATCTTTAAATACATTTAAGGAGTCCATTGTAAGTGAGCTTTGCTTAATTGGCCGTGTAATAACTATTCCTGTTTTCAAAAAAAATTGAAACTTGAACCAACATGTTTACAAATGTTGAATGACTTGCACATTGAACGAAACAGGCTATTGGTTATAATGGACATTTTATCACTCAATAGAAATACTGTATACAAATACTGTATATCCAGTCAAGTCAGGAAGGGATAGAAGCACTTTGGGAAGTTTCTGATAGCGTGTCCAATTTTCGTGGGGCACAGGCTTATTCTATATTAAATATTCATATGTGGTATAACTGCATTATTAACATTAGAATCTTCAACATAAACGTGCATTTATTGTATTTCTGTATAGCAGAACTAGTTTAGAAAAAGTGCCCTATGTACCCTAATAAGTGCCCTTCTGATCTTCATCCCCCGCACCTTTTATTATCTTCCAGCACCCCTGCCTGTAAGTCTGTTTCAGCTACTCCACCAATCAGACACCTATTTCACAGCTTGTAACTAACTACTCAGTCCCAGAAGAGACTTAAATATTCTCTCAGCTAGGCTCCCCTCCCTAACAACTAACAGTTACAGAATCTATAGGCACAGCCCCAAAACACAGACCCAAAAGCACTTACTTCTGCCTATTCACTCATACAGCCTCTTTAAGTATCAAATGAAATAAGCTGCTTTTCGTAGTTTAGGATAGATGTTCTGTTATTTCCTTTCTCTCAGCTCTCTGAGATCAAGGCAACCAAACATCATGATATTGGAATTATTTTAGTTGTTAGAGATTAGCACTTGATAGTACTTTGTCTTTTTCCACCCACGTTGATTCCTTGATTAAAAAGCTTCATTCTCATGTTGGCTTACTCTATCACAACTGTACATGACAATACAAGCTACATGTTCTCAACCATGTTAGACCCAAGATACAAATGTGAGAGACTGTGTCTGTCCATGCAGAGTCACTGAGTGAGTGAGTACCAGCAGCAACTGTGTAGTGAACATGAAGGAGCCATGAGGGAGATGGATCTCTTCAGTTCAGAGGACACTGGAGGGATCAGTCAGTTCTGGAACAACTTGAATGAGTGGCACTTGCATTGACAGCCCAAGTGACCGTGGTGATGTTTTCTTGTATCTACTATTGTCTATGTACCCTTTGTTGTAATCTCCCCGGTCATACCTGAAAATAGGCAGCTATGCTGTCTAGTGTACCTACCCGGTTAACAAAAACTAAATAAATAAATAAATGACAGTGGTGTAGGTGGTGGCATGTCACTGGCAATGAGGTTGCCTGCTGATGCAGGAAGACAGGCTGAGTCACCAACACAGGCCCATGACACTCTGCCTCATGTTACAAAAGCACATCATTATGACTGGTCGCTGCTCACGAGGTCTCTGCTGAACAAGCAGTGGCAGAGGACATGTTTGTTGCCACATCGCTCCCATTTGCAGCCTGAACATGTGCAGCAGTTTCTTTTTATTAAGCTGACTGTGCATCTGCTTGATTCTTTAAAATGAATAGGGCGAGGGTGTACTAGTACAATGTGCTGTTATTGCCTGCTAGGAATTTGAATACTCAATTGACCTTATGGCTTTCTGATCTCTGCTCTTGATTTTACTGACAAATATTCTGGAATAATGATTTCAGATGTGGTGTTGCACTTCTGCTTGGAGTTTTGACTGACCTTATGGTTTTCTGACCATGGCTGTTGCTAAAATGACAATGATCGTGGTGAAATTACTGAAAATGTTTTTCTCCTTTTTTTTTTTTGCAATGTGACTTCTTCTATCCTGGTACAGTATATCCAGACAGCAGGTTACAAAATGTACTTCTTGTTAGGTTGTTAACTTTTCAACCAGACAAGGAGAAAAACTAATAGCATAAAAAAGAAAAAATATAAATCTCAAAGTAATAAATAGATGTCAAAGAAGCCTTTTGAAAAAAGGAATTTTGTCAGAAACTCAGCAGGCATTACAAGTACGCCATGGTTCTGATCACTGAATAAATGGCTTGAATGTAACCCTGCAGAGCAAGCGTTATTTTCTTAGAAGGTTAGTGACTGATTTTATTGTCTTCATGAAAAATAAAAAATAAAAAAAATGAGAAAGTTAAAAAAGTAGAAAAAAATTAAAAAAAGTGTGAAGGGACAGCCCGCCGGCACAGCAACACACCAATCAGACAGAACAGAACATGTAAAGAAAATGCCTAATCTGTTACAAGAAAACACCAGTTACCTTTGTGCACTCTCTTTTCGGTGCATATGCCCTTGATTAGTGTTTCTGTTTAATAATATATTTTTTCCAACTACATTTTGGCATTAAAACTTATGTTAAAACAATTCTCCAGAACTTCCATTTAGCAAGGCTGCTGGCAGCCATCTCATGGGAGGCGCTTGCTCCCATGCCTGGGACATGCTAATGTGCACCTGCCGATCGCAGCATTGGCTGGTGGGGGCACATTAGCATGTTCTGGGTGAAGGAATGTCTGGCTCCCACAAGATGGCTATATCAAAGAATGCTGCGACTCGGCTCTGTCTAAACGGTGCTCACCAGATACAAGCAGCCAGCTCGTGATTAAAGACAAAGTTCCCAAAGGAGGTGTCACTCGTGTAACTCCATGTAGAAAGTAACAAGACACTTCGTTGCAGTGTACCAAATATTTATTTCCACGGAGTACCAACAACACAGGAGTCCCTCACGAGGTTGGTACTCCGTGGAAATAAATATTTGGTACACTCCAACGAAGTGTCTTGTTACTTTCTACATGGAGTTACATGAGTGACACCTCCTTTGGGAACTTTTTCCCACAAGATGGCTGCCAGTGGATGGCAACCTAGTTAAATGGAAGTTTTCAAGTACTTTTTAAACTGAAGTTTTAATACCAAAATGCAGTTAGAAATATATTTTTTTACACAGAAACGCTAATCAGAGACATAAATATGCACTGGTGGGAGAGTGCTCACAAGTAACTGGTGTTTTCCTTTAAACTATGCTTATGCTGCTTAACTCTGCATCAATATGGTGTGTTTTCACAACCTAGTATTATCATCTACCTACTGTGTGCTGAGCAGAAGCTTTCTTATTTCTCTATCTTGGGGTGTTTTGTAATGTCTGCATCATTTTTAATAAATGTACTACATTATGGTCAAATACCAGTATAGTCCAATACCTGAATACAGTTGAATATCCAGATACCCTGGATGTATTCCTCAAACCTTCAATGAAGACACAATTTATGTACTTGCACACCCCTGCTGAAAGAGGTTAAGGCAGGTTGATATCAGTGCACAGCAGGGCATATTACATTTTAGGAAGGCGGTATTAGATGATGTGTGGTAACAACTGTCACAAACCCACTCAGCAGGTCAGACCTCTACTCCCAAAGTGCCAACCTCCAAGTGCAGTCTTGTGAACAGTTTATAGAAACAGGGTAACCCTCCTGTCTGTTTTGTGGGTTCAAATCAACCTTTGGTCTCAAGTCTTGGAGGGATTCAAACTGTGAACCTCTTGCTAGCGTATCCAATGCACAGGCTCAGATATTTCTGTCTACGGGGGGCCAGATATCTTTGCCTATGGGCACCTAACCAGGTATAGAGAAATGAACCCTTAAAAACTGTAATAAAAGACCTCAGATTAAAAACGCTTACCTTTTTCCAGTTTGGTATCACCATTCAAGCTTATGTACAGTGTCTGCTTTTACCATATATATTCCACTTGTAAAAGGAAAGAAATCAGACAGACCAAGTAGGCTCTAAAAATAGAGTTTTACTAAAATAGATAAAAAATATGTAAAACATAAAATACAGAACTATTATATCACAAGACATACAAATCTTTTAAATGAACAAGGTTTTAAACAGTGCAATTCCTACTACAGTACTTAGATTTGTCTCTCTCTCTCTCTCTCTCTCTCTCTCTCTCTAAATACCTGCTTAAAGTGCTCAAACGTGTTTCTTTGTCAGTCTAGACAGAAGTGTCCTTCTTAAGTAAAACAGAATATTCCTTAAAGAAAACTGTATTTGCCAACCCCGTTGTGTGAGGTCACCTAGCTCCTCCTCTGTCAGAATATATAAAAAAAGTATCTATACAAAAACAGTCTGTTTGCTGATGATACCAAGGTAGCAGCGGTGGTGGATGACCTAGGGAGATGGCAGGGGTTGCAGGATGATCCGGCAAAGCCTGAAACCAGGTCAGACACCTGGCAACTGGGGTTTAATACCAAAAAGTGCAAGGTGTTTCATTTTGGGATGAAGAACCCAAGGAGCAGTTATCAGCTGGGGTGAGTGCAGCTAGCCCAAACAGAGGAGGAGAAGAAGGATCTCGGGGTGCTCATTACAGGGTCAATGAACAACTCAGTACAATATAGGAAGGCAGCTGCAAAGGCCAACAAAATGCTGGGTTGCATTGCAAGGGGTATATCCTCGAGGAGGGAGGAGGTGATTCTGCCACTGTATAGGTCATTAGTTAGACCGCACCTGAAGTACTGCGTGCAGTACTGGCGCCCGTATCTGAAGAGGAACATTAAGTTACTGGAGGGGGTGCACTGCAGGGCAACAAAGATGATCAAGGGGCTGGGGGACTTATCATACGAGAGGATGCTGAGGGAGTTGAGCATGTACTCGCTGGAGGAGAGGAGGGACAGGGGTACATGATTGAAACCTTTAAGTACATGAAAGGAATAAACAAGATGGGTACAGCGGGGCTGTTCAAAGTAAGGGAGGGGAGGGACACCAGGGGCCATGATATGAGACTGGAGGGAGGAAGGTTCAGGAGGGAGATGAGGAGACACTTTTTTACAGAGAGGGTGGTAGCTGGGTGGAATGTGTTACCTGCAGAAGTGGTATCCAGTAGAACAGTGGACTGCTTCAAAAGGGGATGGAACAGGACAAGGGTGAGGGTCAATGGAGGGGAAGTGTGGAATTGAGGGGCAGCTGTAGAATAAGGGATGCTAGCTGCACATTCAAGCAGACTTGATAGACCTCTAGGCCTTTATCTGCTGGCAAATTTTGTATGTTCGTATGTCTTTATTTTGAAGGTAAATTAATATTCTGTGATCTCAGCACAACTCATTTTTTTGTTCAAATGACATTTCTTTGATCTATGATCAACTTCCCCTTTTCAGGACTTCAAAGCATCTTTTATAACTTCGCACTAAAATGTCACAACCTGCTCTTCCTCCTCTAAGCATTATAAAAGTTTAGGATTTTTCCTCTTAGCAACTGCAGCTATAATTAACTTAGTTAAAGTCTGTGATTAGCTTCTGGCCTTCTAGGTAACACCTTGTATCTAAAACCTGTGTGATTGTGTGTGTGTGTGTGTGTGTGTGTGTGTGTGTGTGTGTGTGTGTGATCTCACACGCTGTTTCAGCAATTTTCAAGAGAGACAGTCCATAACCCACTTTTATATTACAAAAAATTATACAGTGATCAGAACCAGCTGTGCAAGTGTCAAAATTCCTCCCCACCTAAACTGAATTTGGGGGCTCTATCCCCTGCATGGGATGAGCTTCCAGAATCAGTTCCCTCCTCATAGACCCTAGACAGCCCATTTGAGTTCTGATTTTTGGCTCCAGCCCTATGTAATACTGTCATATCATACCCTTGCAAAGCAAGACTCCATTTTAGCAATCTACCATTTGTCTTTCTCATCTGCATCAGCCAAACCAGGGGGTTGTGGTCAGTCTGCACCACAAAATGCTGCCCATACAAGTATGTCTCCAACTTCTTGAAGGCCCACACTATGGCAAGACACTCCTTTTCCACTGTGGAGTATGCATGCTCCCTGGGAAGTAACTTCCTACTCAGGTATGCTATTGGGTGAACCCTTCCTTGGCTGGATGTCTGACTCAGTACTGCCCCAATACCCATGTCTGTGACATCAGTCTGAACTATAAAAGTTTTGCTATAGTCAGGATCTGTCAAAACAGGAGCACTGCACAGTGCCTCCTTTAATCTGGTAAAGGCTTTCTCACAGGCTGGGTCCCAGGTAATTTTCTTGGGCATCCTTTTCTTTGTCAGGTCAGATAGGGGAGCAGCCAGGGCACTGTAATTGGATACAAATTTCCTGTAGTACCCTGCTGTCCCTAGAAAACTCCTGACCTGCTTCTGTGTTTCTGATCTGGGCCATGCCTGGATTACCTCTATCTTTATTTGGTTAGGATGGAGCTGTCCCCAGCCTACCACATGCCCGAGGTATGCCACTTCTCCCATGGCCACCTGGCACTTCTCGGCTTTGACAGTGAGCCCAGCCCTCTGTATCCTGCCCAGCACTTCCCTAAGGTGGGATAGGTGTTCCTTCCAGCTGGTACTAAAGATGGCAATGTCATCCAGGTACGCAACAGCATACTCCTCAGCACCATTTAACACCTGATTCACCAACTTTTGGAAAGTGGCCAGGGTGTTCTTCATTCTGAAAGGCATTACTCTAAACTCAAATAAGCCCATTGGAGTGATGAAGGCCAACCTCTCCCTAGCTCTGTCTGTCAACTCTACCTGCCAATACCCCTTGTCAGGTCAATGGTCATAAGGTAGGTCGCCCCTCCCAACTTGTCCAGGAGTTCATCTGTCCGGGACATCGGGTGGATGTCTGACTTTGTGACTGCATTAAGTCCACAATAGCCAAACAGAAATGAGTAGAGCTATCTGGCTTAGGCACAAGGACTATGGGTGAGCTCCAGGGGCTGTAGGATCTCTGGATTGCCCCTAAATCCAGTATCTTCTCCACTTCCCTCCTAATGTCCTTTTGGACAGCCTTTGACACCCGATATGCTGTCCACCGTATGGGCATCTGTGTTCCTGTCCCCACATCATGCGTCGCTAAGGGGTTAGTCCAGGCTTGGCGCTAAACAATGGGGCAAAGTCTGCTAAAACATCCCTTACTTTCTGGATCTGGTCCAGGGCCAGCTGGGGAGACAGTTTTACTGCCTCCACAGAGGACTTCCACTTGCTTTCCTCCAGCAAGTCCAGAAGGGTGTCTCCTTCATCCGTCCCCTCCCCATGACTACACACTGCAAACACCATGTCAGCCCTATTTGCATATGGCTTCATCATGTTGACATGGTACATCCTTTCTGTCTGTCTTCTGTTGGTAACTCCACAATGTACTTCACATCATTTACCTTCCTAACTACTTTGTACGGTCCTGCCCACTCAGCCTGCAGCTTGTCTTTCTGGACTGGAATAAGGACCATGACTTCCTGACCCACCATGTATGAGCGAGCTCTGGCTCTGCAGTCGTACCACAATTTTTGTTTCTGTTGGGCAGCTGCTAGTTTGCTCTGGGCTGTTCCCATAAGCTCCTTTAGCCTTTCCCTAAACCTAAGGACATAATCCACAATGGGAGTTCTCTGGGTGGCATGCTTGCCTTCCCAGTCCTCCTGGATCAAGTCTAGGGGCCCACGTACCCGGCGTCCATATAAAAGTTCAAAGGTGGAAAATCCTGTCGATTCTTGTATACACTTCCGTGTATGCAAACAACAGGTGGGGAAGGTATTTCTCCGAGTCCCTCCCATGCTGTTCGGCAACCACCTGGAGCATTGACTTTAGGGTACCATTGAATCTTTCCAGAAGTTCATTGGCTTGTGGATGATACAGCATCGTGCATCTCTGCACCACCCCACACTTCTCTCATAAACATTTCATCAGGTCTGACATGAAGGAACCCGCTCAATCAGTGATTACCTCCTGCAGAAACCCAACATGGGAGAAAATCCCAAGTAAGGCATCTGCTGCTTTGTCTGTCCTCAGTGAGGATAGGGCAACTTCCTCTGGGTACCGGGTGGCATAATCCACCACAATCAGGATGAATCTCTTCCCTGAGGAGCTGGGGTATTTAAAGGCCCCACAATATCCATTCCCACCCTCTGGAATGGCTCTTCCACTATGGGCAATGGAATCAGGGCGTCTTTGATTTTCTTGCCTGCCTTCCCTATTTCTTGGCACCAGTAACAAGACCTGCAATACTCCTTCATCTGCTGGGTGAAGTTAGGCCAGTAGAAACTCTGGACCAACCACTGCATCATGCGCACGATTCCCAGATGATCAGACAAGGGAATATCATGTGCAATCTTGAGCAGCTGCTCATGATACTCCTGGGGAACTACAAGCTGCCCACCTAGCATCCCTCCCTCTGTCTGCACAGCCTGAATATACATAAGTCCATTTTCCCAATAAACCTTATGTCTGCCGTCACCTCCCTGTGCACCGTCGGAGTCTGCCCAAGCCCTCAGCTTCTCTAAATTAGGGTCACTTCTCTGAGCAGCTGTGAACCCCTCACACGTTCCCAAGGCATGGGACTGGTCCCCTTCAGTTGCTAAACTAGGGTCCCTAGCACTAGCATCAGGGCACTCAGGATCACTGTCATTCCCAACCCTCTGACAATGGGTCACCCCTCCCTCCTTGGAGTAACCCTCTGTAACTGTGTGGTTACTTGCTACTGGGGAAATTTCTACCCCCTCTTCATTAGTCTCCTCATTTGGAGACACAGGCTGGTGAACCAGCCTCTCAGCAGTTTCCACAATGGCTTCTGTGGGGTTCAGGGAACTTCAATTTTCCCTTGCCGCTTGGCTATGGGTAACTACACATACCATCCCCTGTTTTAGATTGTTGCCCAGGATCACATACACTGCTAAGGTTTTGGCTACAGCTACCTGTTGCACAGTTCCACCTGTTTCACCCCAGTCTAGGAGAACACTAGCAAGGGGCAATGTTTTCACCTCACCAGTGAAGTCCTGTACAGTGATGTATTTATTGGGTGTAAGCTGACAAGGCTCTACCAGATCCCCCTTTACCAAGGTCAGGGATGTCCCTGTGTCCCTTAACCCTTGCGTCTGTACATCATTCACCATGACTGGGTGCATGTCTTCCCTCATGTTCATTGGCATGCTTCCAGGGACACACAAACAACCTACTTCCTTTCTAGCACCCTGTTGTGTATTGCTTGCCTTTTTTGGGGCACTGTCTGGCAATATGCCCAGTTTCTTTACACAACCAACATTCACTTCTTCTCTCAGAGAAATCTTTTCTCTGAAACCTGGGGCTAACTGGTTTCAGCGGAGGCAGTGAGGGTTTTAGCTGCCCTGAAGGTGCGCTTTTCCCTTTCTGTGCTGCCACGCCCGCCCCATTTGATCTCAGAGCAGGTCTGCTCTTGGCATAGCGGTCCGAGAGTTCAACAGCCTCTTACATTGTTTTGGGATCTCGGTCCTCTAGCCAGGTTTTTAGCTCGGCTGGGCATGCCCAATAAAACTGTTCTAATAAAATCACATTTTCAATTTTATCAACAGAGTTTGCCTCAATTCCTTCCCACCAACGTTTTAAAAACTGACATCGTTTCATGGCTAGCTCCTCGTAGCTCATGTCAGGACTTCTCCTGAGCTTACAGAATTTAGCTCTGTATGATTTAGCAGTTAATTCAAACTTTTTTAACAGTGCAGCATTAAGTTTTCTGTAATCATCACTGTCCTCATTGTCTATTTGACCCAATGCATCCCGAGCTTTCCTGGTATGTAGCGGGGATAGCTGGAAGCTCCAGGACTCTCTAGGAATTTTAGCCTGAATACAAACTTTTTCAAAAGAATTTAAAAAGGCATCCATATCCTCCCCCACTTTAAATTCGGCTATTAATTTGGAATTCAATTTGTAACTCAGTCCTGTAGTCCCAGTTAAACCCAAGCCACTTACCTGTGCTGGTGCTGCTGGTCAGAGTCATATCTTCTCCAGTTCATGTTGCCTCTGGCACTCCTGCTCCTCACGGTCTGCGTCTCGGCATTCTCGCTCCCTGTTCTCCTCTGCAGCTCGCTGGCACTCACGCTTCTCACGGTCTGCATCTCTTTGTTCTCACTCTGCCTCTCGGCATTCTCACTCCCTCTTCTCCTCTGCCTCCCTTTGTTCATGGTCACTCTCTCTCTGGAACTCCAGCTCCATCCTGCACAACACAATTTGCAGCCTGAGTACTTCTGCATCCAGGATACTGGTGACCATCCCCTGCTGCTGTGGCCCTTCACTGACAGTGGCCCTGCTGTCATCCTCACCAGATCTGGACACTGCACTGGCCACTAGCCCTGCCACACTCGAGGTTTGGTCCTTTTCAGTCACAGTCTGTGACTCGCTGCTATGGGTATCTGCTACCATCAGGGCATCTATGAGGTTTTGCTTGCTGGCTTTCACTGCAAACAGGACTCCTCTGTCCCCACACAACTGCTTTAAGGAATCTACAGTGTGCCTGCTGTAGTCAGAAGCCATCTTCTTCCCTGACTACTGCTACTCTGACTTGCACTTTAGAGAAAAAAATAAAAAGGTAGGAACTTGACTGTATGGCAAGTGATATAATTCTGTTTCTTTTTTAAGATAAATCACTGCCTTTTTCTTTCTTTGCAAGTGAGCTTATGGTCTCAAGCTGACACGTTGAACAATAAAAGCTTGTGATACCAAAATTATGCTACTGCTGCCAACCAGTCTGTCACAAACCCACTCAGCAGGTCAGCCCTCTACTCCCAAAGTGCCAACCTCCAAGCGCAGTCTTGTGAACAATTTACAGAAACAGGGTAACCCTCCTGTCTGTTTTGTGGGTTCAAATCAACCTTTGGTCTCAAGTCTTGGAGGGATTCAAACTTTGAACCTCTTGCTAGTGTACCCAATGCACAGGTTCATAGATTCATAGGTATAGTACATGATCGAAGGACAATCCCAATTTGATCACGCCACCTAAGCCAAGTGGACTGCATATTTTAAGTCATTCATGTGAGAATCAAGCTTCAATTTAAATAGAGCCAAATTATCACAGTGCACTACATCATTTGGAAGTGAATTCCATATTGGAACTATCCTTTGTGTAAAGAATTTATTTCTCTTTGTAGTTTTATTTATGGATGCAGTTAATTTCAAATTATGTGTTCAAGTATGTACAGATGTTGGATTCCAAGTCAAATATATTGTATCGAACAAAAATTCATCCTTTGTAGCCCTATAGAGCAAACAAAGGTCACCTCTCAATGACCTGTATTCCATACTATAAAGCTGTAATTTTTTTAATCTTTCTACATAGGTCAATAGACCCATACCAATAATATGTTTGGTGAATCTCCTTTGAATTTTCTCTCTAGATAATCTATCTCTAATTAATGTTGGAGCACTAAATGAGGAACAGTAGTCAAAATTAGATCTTATAATACTAGTAAATAGTGGGAGTAATACAGCTGGTTCTCTGCTTTTTATATTTTTGAAAATACGATTAGTCAATCGAGTACATTTTTTAACAGTAGTATTCAAATGTTCTGTAAATTTTAAGTTATTAGCAATAGTGACACCCAGATCCTTTTCAGAAGTGATTACACTTAACACATGGCTGTTGATATAATAATCAGCACACATGTTATTAAGCCCAAAATGCATAACTTTGCATTTATTATAATTAAAATTTAATTTATGATTGGTAACCCAGTCTGAGATTAAATTCAGGTTATCCTGTAAATTTGATATGGATTTTATATTGTTAACAATCCCGCCTAGTTTAGCATCATCTGCATACTCAGTTAACCATATACCATCTTTGGTGTTCATACTAGCTATAAGAATATTAAACAATATAGGACCCAGGACAGAGCCCTGAGGGACCCCGCTAGTGACTTCAGTCCATGTAGAAGTATATCTTCATAGTGACACCCGTTGTCTTCTATCAGTCAACCACTGTATAATCCAAGCAGTAATAAATTTATTAAGCTCCATTTGTAATAAACATTCATATAATATACTATATGAGACAGAGTCAAAAGACTTTTCAAAATATAAGTAAATAACATCCACCAGAAGACCCATGTCCAAGGTGTTGCTCACAGGCTCAAAAAAGTTCATTAAATTAGTATGACACGACCTGCCAGGTTGAAAACCGTGTTGTAATATATCAGTTTGACCTTTATCTATGATATGTTTATTAATCTTATTTGATAAAAGTTTTTCCATAATTTTACATACAGAGGACATTAAGCTTATAGATCTATAATTTTTTATCTCTTGCTTTGAACCATTCTTATGAATTGGGATGACTAAAGCATCTCTCCATTCTTTTACAACAGTGCCCTTTGCTATTGATTCATTAAAAAGAAATGTTAATATGCCAGCTAGCTCATATGAAACATTTTTTAAGAATATTGAGGGGATGTTATCAGGTCCTACAGATGTGGAAGATCTACCTGAATTAATGATGGAATAAGTTTCAGCAACAGTGAACTCAACTACAGGATCCAGAACAGAAGGACTCTCATTCAATAAAATGTCCTTTTTTTTGAATAGGCTAGCAAAATATTGATTAAATTTGTTAGCCATTATTTGTTCATTATTTATAATCTCTTCATTAATTTTTATGGGTCCAACTAGATTCGGTGTAGATTTTAAAGAACCAATATAATTGAAGAACTTTTTTTTTATTATCTCCCTGATTACTAAGTAGATTAAATTCCAAATCTTTTTTAACCTTTTTAATTGCATATTTTGATTTTTCTGTTTTAAGAACAAATTTAGACCAATTAGAATCAGATTTATTTTTCTTATATTTATTGAAAGCCTTTTTTTTAGCCAATATTAGTCTTTTTATTTTTGTTGAAAACCAAGGTGGAAGCCTTTTCTTTCGAATGTATTTAACTCTAATTGGTACCCACTCAGAAATACAAAAAATCATTTTTTCTTTTATTCTATGCCATATTTCTTCCACTGGTAACCCAAATAATTCATTTTTCCAATTCCACCTCATTAGGTACTCTTTAATAGCTATGTAATTTGCCATTTTGTAGTTTCTGAATTTGGTTATACCATTGGAATTTTTCTTATAATAATTAATTGATCATTTAACCATTAAATGGTCACTATTACCTATTGGGGACATAGTATCTGGGGTGTCAATGCCTTCCTTTATATTAGTAAATATTAGGTCTAAAATGTTATTATATCTTGTTGGGATATTAACAATTTTGTCTAAACCTAGGTGAGCAATTGTACCAATAAATTTATTTTCTTGTTTATTTGAACCTATTCCATTTAACCAATTAATACCAGGGTAATTGAAATCACCCATCAGAAAGGTATCAGTATTTAAATTGACATTTTCCAAGTAATTACAAAAGTTATCATTATTAACAGAATCCATTGACGGTGGCCTATAACATATCCATAGTGTAACTGGAAATGATTTGTTATAAAGTTTAATCCATAATATTTCAAGGCCTTGTTGAGAATTGGTGTTCATAATAGCTTCTGTACATTTAATATCTTCTTTTACATAAAATGCAACACCTCCTCCCTTTGTATATACACAGGCTCAGATATTTCTGTCTTCGGGGGCCAGATACCTTTGCCTACGGGCACCTAACCAGGTGTACAGAAATGAACCCTTAAAAACTGTAATAAACGACCTCAGATTAAAAACGCTTTTCTTTTTCCAGTTTGGTATCACCATTCAAGCTTATGTACAGTGTCTGCTTTACTGTATATATGCCACTTGTAAAAGGAAAGAAATCAAAGACAGACCAAGTAGGCTCTAAAAATAGAGTTTTACTAAAATAGATAAAAAATATGTAAAACATAAAATACAGAACTATTATATCACAAGACATGCAAATCTTTTAAAAGAACAAGGTTTTAAACAGTGCAATTCCTACTACAGTACTTAGATTTGTCTCACTCTCTAAATACCTGCTTAAAGTGCTCAAAGGTGTTTCTTTGTCAGAGTCTGGATAGAAGTGTCCCTCTGAAGTAAAACAGAATATTACTTAAAGAAAACTGCATTTGCCAACCCCTTTGTGTGAGGTCACCTAGCTCCTCCTCTGTCAGAATATATAAAAAAATATATCTATACAAAAACAGGATGTCTTTTTTTTTGAAGGCAAATTAATATTATGTGATCTGAGCACAACTCATTTTCTTGTTCAAATGACATTTCTTTGATCTATGATCAACTTCCCCTTTTCAGGACTTCAAAGTGTCTTTTATGACTTCGCACTAAAACGTCACAATCTGCTCTTCTTCCTCAAAGCTTTATAAAAGTTTAGGATTTTCCCTCTTAGCAACTGCAGCTATAATTAACTTAGTTAAAGTCTGTAATTAGCTTCTGGCCTTCGAGATAACACCTTGTATCTAAAACCTGTGAGTGTGTGCGTGTGTCTGCATATGTGTGTGATCTCACATGCTATTTCAGCATTTTTCAAGAGAGACAGTCCATAATCCATTTTTATATTACAAAAAATGATACAGTGATCAGAACCAGCTGTCCAAGTGTCACAACAACCAGTAGTATGAAGCAGATGATCAGAGAGGAGATGATCAGCTGCATGGATTGCAGGGGCACTGATATCCTAGGCTATTATCTGGAGGATGGGACACTGCCCCATATGTAGGAAATTTGTGGAGCTCAAGGCACAGCTGGTAGTGTGGTAGGAAGAGATATCCACAATGCATCACCAGCTGAGCTGGTACCCACAGGCACCCCATCCCTGTAGAGGCCTATTGGCCTGGGGGGACTGGAGGGTAGCGGGGAAGGGGAAAGGTGGCAGGGGCAGTCACATGGAAGTCATCCAAACTTCCCAAATTCTGGCTGCATATCACTTTGCATCACTGGAGGAGTCCCAGGTGCCTGACTCCTTTGTGAGTACTCTGAGCTGATCAGGAAGGGTGAACTGGATGAATTGGTGACCCCCAGGAGAGAACCAGGAAGATGGCAGCAAGAAATATCATATCCTAGTAGTAGGGGATTCTATGATTAGTGAGGTGAAGATGATAATGGAGGGAAGGGAAAGAAGAGGTGGTTGGATACCTTCCAGGTGCATCAGCCATCCATGATAAGGATAAGATAGGGAGGATGGAAGAGAAGGTAGGGTGGGAGCTTGGGGTGCTGGTGTACTTGGGTATCAACAATCTCATGAACCAACCTGTTGAGACAGAGAGCACAACTTTTGAAGGCTAGGGGACAGATTGAAGGCACACTTAGTTTCCCTGACCTTTTCCATGGTCCTTCATGTGGGGTAGGGGAAATTTGAATGATAGGCCAAGGAAGGAGGAGACTTAAGAATTTAATGGAGATGGGGAACCATTCTATGGCAGACTGGGAGGCTTCTGGGACAGGAGGCTCTTCAAGGGTTACAGCCTTTACTTAACATGAGAGAAAGACAGTGTACTTGGGCAGAAGTTTGATGTCTATGTATGTGGCTATTTAAACTGAGGGGGGAGACTGAGGCTGGAAGAACAGAGGGCAGAGAGCAAAAGGGGAACTTAGCTAGGACTCTTCCATTAATGGGGGCTAGGAGCAGTCGGGATGAAAACAGCAAATCAGGGGTGCATGATAATTCAAGTAAGGGTGTCGGGGGGCTCACAAAGCCAGCATGGAGCATGAAAACCAGAAAGTTAAGGGGGGAACTAAGAGAGGGGAGCTGACAAGAGAGGGATGGGTATAGGCACAAGCTGTATGGCATTCTGCCTGAATGCTAGGAAACAAAATTAATGAGCTCCAGGCAATGGAGGCAGATTCAGGATTGGACCTCAAATACATTACAGAAACATGGGCCAGCATGAATGATGACTAGAACCTGTCAGTACCAGGGTATACCATGTACAGGAAAGATAGGGGTAAGGGGAAAGGAGCTGGGGTAGTCCTCTATGGCAGAAAAGGTAATAGATGGTAGAGGATGGGTCCATCAGCGGAGGAAAGTGGGAGACAGAATTACAGTGGGTACAAGTCAAGTTATGTTTTATTGTTCTTCCAAGACATAAAAGTTTTGGACATTACAACACTATATAAATAAAGTTATAATTAAAAAGATAATATACATTCATTGTGCAAACACTGTGTTACATATGAAATTATTACATACATTGCATCTCTTATTTTTGACAAATACACAAGGACAAATACTCATTTGTCAATCATAATACCATGAGAGAAGTAATAAATGGTCCAATAAGTTGCATCTCTCCATGGCAATAATTAATTTCCAGTACCCCCACTGTTAGATTTTAAAGCTAAGGTTCTTTTCTTTTTATAACTAATTGCAGCAGTTATAAAAAGAGCAATTTTTTCAGCTTCCTCTTTTTCTCTTGGATGCATTAGTATAAACAGTACATCATAATTAGTACTGTCATACTTAGTCAAGATGTCTTTCAGATTTTTATCTCTACGTGTATTATACAGAGGACACTGTATAAAAATATGAGATAAAGTTTCCTGAAAGCCATTATTACATGGATACATGAGATTCGTAAGTGATACAGCAGGACCATATTATAGAAACATAGAAACATAGACTTTGACGGCAGATAAGGACCACTTGCCCATCTAGTCGGCCCATTTCACTACCTAGAGGTTAGGCTGCAGATCCTAGTTAACCATCAGCCTATTTCTTCCTACCCCCCACAAGAATTGCCTTATGTCTGTCCCATGCATTCTTGAATTCTCCCACAGTTTTAGACCCCACAACCTCCTCAGGAAGGCTGTTCCATGCATCCACTACACTCTCTGTGAAATAATACTTCCTCACATTGCCCCTGAACCACCCCCCTTCTATCTTTAAATTATGTCCCTTGTTTCTTGCCGTCTCTTTTTGAAAGATTCTACCCTCTTGGACTTTGTTGATTCCACTGAGGTACTTAAAAGTTTCTATCATGTCCCCCTCTCCCTTCTTTCCTCAAGGGTATACATATTAAGCTCCTTTAGTCTCTCCTCATACGGCTTCTCTTGCAGACCCTGCACCATTTTAGTTGCCCTCCTCTGGACTGTCTCTATCCTGTCTATGTCCTTGTGGAGATGGGGTCTCCAGAACTGGACGCAGTACTCCAGATGGGGTCTCACCAACTATCTGTACAGAGGGATAACAACTTCCTGTTTTCTGCTGCTGACGCCTGTCCCTATACATCCCAGTATATCCCCAGCCCTCCCTACTGCCTTCTCACATTGCTTGCTAACCTTAAGGTCATCTGATATGATTACCCCCAGGTCCCTTTCCTTTTTCATTTTTTGTTACTACCTCCCCACCCATTGTGTATTCTTCCCCTGGGTTCTTGTTTCCCAGGTGCAGTATTTTGCACTTCTTTGCATTGAATCCTAGCTGCCATACTTCTGACCATTCCTCCAACCTTGCCAAGTCCCTTTTCATCCTTTCCACGCCTCCTTGTGTATCAACCCTGTTGCAGATCTTTGTGTCATCTGCAAAGGCATACTTTTCCTTCCAGTCCCTCTGCAATGTCACTGATGAAGACATTAAAAAAGACTGGACCCAATACTGAACCCTGCGGTACCCCACTAGTAACCCCTCTTTCTTCAGAGTGGACTCCATTTACAATTACCTTCTGTGTCCTGTTGTGCAGCCAATGTTTTACCCAGGCTACCCACTCCCAGGCTGGTTAATTTGACTATTAATCTTTTGTGTGGGACTGTGTCAAATGCCTTGTTAAAGTCTAGGTAGGCCATGTCCACAGCCCCTCCCTGGTCTACTACTTTGGTCACCCAGTCAAAGAAATCTATTAGATTCATCTGACATGACCTTCCCACTGTGAACCCATGCTGCCTTGGGTCCTGTGCCCCACTGGCCTCTAGGTACTCAACTATTCTTTCCTTCAGAAGTGACTCCATCACTTTCCCTACCACAGAGGTCAGACTGATAGGTCTGTAGTTTCCTGCCTCTGTCTTGGTCCCACTTTTGTGAAGGAATCCATCCACCTTCCTCCAGTCCTCGGGTACCACCATCCTCCCATGATTTATTAAAAGAGTAGCCAGTGGTTTCACTAGTTCCTCCCTTAATTCTTTTAGAATTCTGGGGTGAACTCCATCAGGACCCATTGCTTTATCCACCTTCAGTTTTAGGAGTTCTTGCAGAACCCTTTCTTCTGTGAAAGGACTGGGATCGACCCCCCTATCAAGAGTGCTTCTGTTAATTGGATTAGGCACTTCCCCCTCCTCTTTTGTGAATACTGAGCAGAAATATTCATTCAGTATCCCTGCTTTTTCACTGTCCCCCTCTGCCCACCCACCATTCATTCTATTCAGCCTCACTATCCCTCCCTTTGTCTTTCTATGCTCGCTGATGTACCTATAAAAGGTTTTATCCCCCTTCTTAACTGAGTTGGCTATCTTTTCCTCAGTTTGGGCCTTTGCTATTCTGACTTCCCTCCCTGCTTCCTTCTGCCTTAACTGGTACAGCTCTCTGTCCTGCTCCTTCTGTGTTTCCTTATACTTCTGGAATGCTATCTTTTTCTTCCTGACTTTCACAGCCACCTCTTTTGAGAATCATAGTGGCTTTTTCTTTCATTTTGATTTGTTTATTTGCTTCACACAAAGGCTTGTTGCCTCTGTGATGGCAGTTTTGATGATTCCCATTGTTGCTCCACACCTCCTTCTAGCCTGTTTGCTAGTGCTTTTCTGAGGCACTCTCCATCTTGCCAAAGTCAGCCCTCCAAAGTCCAGTACCCTCACTTTTGTATGTCTTGACTCTGTAGCTGAGTTTAACGTGAACCACACTGTTTGATGGTCACTTGTTCCCAGATGGCAACCACTTCTAGATCTGAGATCCTCTCCTGCCCCATTTGAGGTATGAGGTCTAAGATTGCTCCCTCTCGAGTGGGTTCCGAAACTAGCTGTCTGAGGTCTGCCACCTGTAGGGCATCAAGAATGGCCCTACTCTTGGATGTGGCTGCAGCAAATGTGTTCCAGTTAACATCTGGCATGTTCAGGTCTCCCATCAACAGTATCTCCCCTTTCTCTGCCATTCTAAGAATGCCTTCTATCATATCATTGTCCATTCCCTCCCTCTGACATGGGGGTCTGTACACAACTCCTGTGCCAATTGTGGTGCCCTTTCCAGTCTCCAAGGTGACCCACAGTGCCTCCTCTCCTCCCTGTTTACTCTTTTGTTCAGTTGCTTTTATCCTTCCTTCCATAGAGAGCTACTCCTCCCCTCTTCTCCCTGCCTGTCTCTCCTGTAAGTTATGTATCCTGGTATGTTAACATCCCAGTCATGGTTCTCTGTGTACCATGTTTCTGTGACTGCTACGATATCCAGGCATCCCTCTTCCATCAAGGCCACCAGCTCAGGGCTTGTTGCCCAGATCTGAGCATTGGTACTCATTACCCTCCATTTCCTGATGGCCTTACTCCCTTTTGCCCCATCCCTGTCCTTCTTGCCTTTGTCACTTTCTCCATTTACCCCTGCCCTTCTCCCTATCGACACCTCTATGTTGGTGTTTGCCGCACTTACTACCATGATTTTTGGGAGGGCTAGGATTTCCCTGCTCCTTTCCAGTGCCTCCCCCCTTGGCTAGTTTAAATGCTTGCCAATGAAGCATTTAAACCTATCACCTAGGATCCTGGTTTCCCTCGCGGACAGATGCAGCCCATCATGCCAGTACAGGCTTGCATCACTCCAGGTGGACCCCCAGTCCTCAATGAAACCAAATCCTGAGCTCTACACCAGTTTTTCAACCGCTGATTGAATCCCATGGTGCGGAACACCCTAGCCTCTCCTATGCCATAGATGGGCAGCACCTCCGAGAAGGTTACCGTGCATGCTACTTGACTAAGACCCCTCCCCAATTCCACAAACTCTTTCTGCACTTCTCTAATCCCTTTCTTAGCCAGGTCATTTGTTCCTAGGTGGACAATGACATCCAGCTCCCTCCCTGTGCAGCTGCTCCAGCAATCCTGAGGATTCGCTCCCTGTCCCTCCAAGCCATGGCGCCAGGCAGGCACCTTACCTCCCTCTCCCCTTTCTCCCCCAGTTCTACCTTCCTAATAATGGAGTCTCTCACCAGGAGTTGTTTCCTTCCCCTGCGGGGTCCCCTGCCACCCTCCTGTGGGTCTCCTTTGTGGAGGTTCCCAGCAGCCTCCTTGGTCTCCACTGTGGGTGCCTGAATAAAGTATGAATATTTTGAAGTTACTATAACCAGCCTTGCTCAAGTAATTGCCTTTCATAAGTGTGGAAGAATAGGTAAAGTAAGGTAATCTGTAATTAAAGAGTACAGTGGGTACAGTTCACAGCAGCATCGGGTAAAGAAGTTGCACATGGAGGTAGTTTATACAGTATTCCACTGGGACAGGGAAATGAGGAAGGGATTGAAAGCTAGGGGCAGAAATTGAGAAGATGGCCACAAAGGGGGAGGCAGTTGTTGTGGGGATCTTAATCTTCTAGACATACAGTGGTGTCAGCCAAGAAGTAGTGCAGTATGTTTGTAGCATTACAGCAAAATACTGCATCATGCTTTAGGGAACAGTGTAATTCTTTGGCAACTAAGCCTTTGTGTCATGCAATATTTTATGACACATCATTAACTGCAAGTTATTGTATTGCATCTTGGCTGGGCCCACCAGAAACTGAGACATTCCAGCAGTCAACAGCACTCGATGTCAGGCCCTACTGTATACGCTACAGGATCACCTGCTAGTTCAGCTAGTCTGGAAAACCACAAGACAAGCTGTCATCCTCAATGTGATACTCAACAACTTGAAAATGGTAGGTGGAGTGCAGCTTGGTGAACCCAGTGGGGACCATAACACAATATGGTTTTAACTAGCCCTGGATACCAGTATACTCTTGTCAAAGGCTGTAGTTCTGGATTTAAGACAAGTAGACTTTGACCAAATGAGAGCATTTAATTAGCCAAGGGTAAGTTGGTTGGAGTGACAAAATCAGTGGGGTAGAGGAGGTGTTTGGAGAAATTAAAGGGGCCATTTCCAAAGCAATTACACCATGCTTGAGAACATTTACTATGGGTAACCAGACCCAGAGTAAACATGGTATGGATTGAGGGAGCCAGTTGGTATCTGGTGCCTACGTTTGGGGGGAAGGGTTCCTGTGTATGTAATCTCCACAGAAGTTGCTATGGACATGAAGGAGGAATTGTTGACTTCAAGAAGTGTGGTGTGAGAAGGGTCTGTGGCCAGTGCTGCCATGGGGCCAATTCATGAGGGGGTACCCACCCTTTCATTGCTGCTACTGTTAATCTTTGAGGCTGCTCCTATTGAGTTTTCCCCTGTATCCCCAGCCTGCCCAGGAGAAAGAGCTTAAACCAGCAGAGGATTCTATCCAGGAGGTCATCAAGAAGGGCCCTGGAGAGCCATAGGATCCAGGGACTTAGAAGGGCAGGTCAGGCATTGTAACCTGGGTTCATCGGGCCATCCCTGAGATGCTAAGCCAATGGTATCCAGTCAAGATCTCACAGAAATAATAGTGCAGTTAAAATCCACACAGGCAAAATAGCGTGAGTGAAAACAGATCCATGGAAAGGTGTTTTCATTATGCAGTGGCTGAGCAAGCTGGCCCTGTGCCTTATCAATAGAGTCAGAGGCTGTGATGCCTGGGACAGCCAGCGGACCTGGGTTTGACTCTACCTCCCTCCTCTAATTAAATTTTTTCTTGTGTGGTGTTTGCTACATTTTGGATGATGCTTATATATATTCTGGCAGTTGCAGCGGACAAAGCCCCCTGCAGTACTCTGGGCTGTTTTTCCCTGGTGCTAGTCCATGACATCATTCAAGCTGGGGTGGGACAAGGCTAAAGCATGATCAAAAGCAAAAGGAGCTGTAGGAGGCATTAGGCAGAAGGGGGTTAGGTCCTGGGATCAAAGAAGATCCAAGGAACACATGGACAGATTTGATGGGCCCTTGATCTCCTTCTGCCATCTTTTTTTTTCTATATTTCTGTGTTTCTGCACTGCACTGCACTGTGTTGCTTGCATGGTTTTGTACCATACGATTGTGTCTATGCTATTTTGACCTTAAACCTATGACAATGTAGTGGCATAACAGGGTTTTATTTAACTCTAAAAATTGATTAGCGTTTTACTCATAAAAGTGCTAAAATATTGTGAAAATACATAGCACTTGCATCACTGTGTTTAACAAATATAACACTTCTAGAAAACCTATATGAATACTTGCTGTGCAGTTAGTGTTGTCCCAAGAAAAAAACTGCTAATCAATTATTTAAAACCCTGCATAGGAATGTGATGAGTGAGAATAAGCAATCTGGTCCCTACCAGAACAGCCACCAGAGGCCTCACAAAAGCTAGCAAGTCTTACAGGGTTTACTATTTTACAGGAGTGCGGCTTCCCAGTCACTGCTGCAAACAATTTTCAGGTGTCCATACTTACCCAAACGGCCTTGGGATAAAGTGGAAGAACAAAGGGATAACTGTCTCAAAAAGGCCAGCATTCACATCATCATTCACACCATTACCAGAAGGCAGTCTGAACTGTATCCAATCTATGGGACTTACATATCAGGACTTTGACCCATATGGTCATAGAGTGGCATGTAGGGAGAAACATCAGGAGACGTGCCATAGTGTGCATCAAGGAGAATGGGGTCAAGCATTGTTTTATGAGCAAGAAGCCACAGCCTTCTGGCAGGCTAGTTCATAAAGCTCATCCTGGCCATGACAGTGCGAAAGCACTTCTCAAGAATTTAGGTACAACAGTCACCAGAAAGACATCACAGTGGAGCCACAGACTTGTTAATACTGACCAGATGTCCTGTATATACCCCAAGCAACAGAACCATCACCAGTGGCAGATCCAGGTTTTGGGGGCGGGGAGGGGGAAGAACAGTCAGTCAATGGCACCTAGATGGTGGCAAGCGAGTGCTAATTTGAAAACATGATGTGGGGGTCAGACAAGTGGAGTGGATGGTTAAGGTGCCATGATCCTCACCTCCTGTCATGCCAGTGACCTGGGTTTGGAAATGGACTCAGGTTGCTCGGGCACTGGCCAGGTGAGGAAGATTTGATCATCTATAAGACTGCTCTCCTCCTTCGGGAAGGGGGGTTGCTGTGGCATGCTGTCTGACTGCCACCTGGCAGTGGCTGGGTAACAGTGCACATGACATCACCAAGAGAGGGAAGGGAACCCACAATCAGAGTGCCGGGAACATTTCCATTGGGATCAGAGCTTGTACATTGCACACATTGTTCATCCTGTGGGCCCAGGAAGAAAATCAGTGGAAAACCACCCTGGCTGTAGGATGAGGATCGACCCTCACAGGCCCCGTACTGCATCCCCCACAGTCCTGTGACAGATGAGGGTGATGGTGGGAAGATATGTCCCAGAGAAGCCAGTTGATGGGGCTAGGGGATTGGTAGGAAGGGAGCAGCTAGAGCAGCTCAGTAGGTAAACAGATTATGCAGGAAAAATGTGATCTGCTGCATAATAAGTGTTTTTAATCTATAATTGTTAATAAAGTAAACTTATCATACTTTTCAGAAACTTGGAAAAACTGTATTTCACATACACAGTTTAACTGATGATTCCTTCAGTGGCAGCACACGAGATGTGTATTAATAGGGTGCTGGTTAGATTTTAAAATGTTATGTCCATTTAGATTCATGGGAGCAGTAGTTGTGTCTCTCCCCCCGCCACCCTACCTCCCAGCATAAAAAATCAGGCCCCTGGTTCAGTGAGTTGTGTGCCTGCCGATGACTGAACAGGAGTTGAAACAAAGTGTGCATGTCTAGTGAGAGATGTGCATTTTTGAGTAGCGTGGCAGAGATTGAGGTAAGAGTGACAGTTACCCCACATCACCGAATGCCTGGCTGACGCCTCTTCATGATTCAAACTAAAGCCAGCCTGGCCTGACTGAGAGCAAGCATGTGCATCATTCTACATGTGTGCATACATGCACAGCTACTTCGCCTGCCTCCTACTGTCTTTCACATACAAATATGGGCAGTTTGCTCTGCCACGCACATCTAGTGGCCAAATGCAGCACCGTCCAGGTTTGTGACTTGAATCATCTCAGCGGGATAATGTCAGGAATCGGCACTTATCCTGGTAGAGGGGCAACAGTTTCACAGCCTGGGGCCCAAGGGGAGATTACTCACTCTTCCCCCTCTAGTTCTGCTTGTGAATATAACTTCAATATCCAGCCCACAGTTATTGTTCCAGTGTCCTCAAGTGTGGGTAATTAGTTTGTATTTCAATGCATCCTAACTCAAGAGATCAGTAAATGTTTCACAGCTCTTAATTTTTCCTTTTCCACTAGCTGTTTTTATTCTGCAGTGGAAGCCGGGTATGCATCCACTGTGGTCAAGTTGCAGATCCAGTTCCAGTCACTGAAAGGAAACCCAGTTTTTTTGGTGCCCAACAGCAGGAGGAAGACTGGGAGATAAAAAATGCTAAACAGATGTGACTGTTACTTGGGGAATGGGAGCATTACTAAGAGGACCAAGGGTTCTGTAGGGGGTAAAGGGTAGAGATGAAGGGAGGAGAAAGAGGATGAGAGGAAGGTAACAGGAGGATAGTACAGTGGGAGCACAAGTGGGGGATTTTTGTTGGTGATAAATAAGTAGTGTAATCATGGATTAGAGCTTTCAGTCACAAAGGACGTTAAAGAGGAGTAGAGGGGAGGGGGGCTGACAAGAGATGGGGAGCTTATGGAGAGGCGGCCTGTCCTGTTGACATCTTTGGGACAGGAATAAAAGGAGTGGGAGTTACTAAAATGAGGATAGAGGGGGAAAGAACATAAAACCTTATTGTTCAAAGTGTTCTTATACCAGGACTCTACTGTATTCTTAAGAAAGACAAAAGTTGCTTGGCATTACAAAAAACAATACATGTTTAATGTATGTAATGCATTTAATCCACTTGTAATGTAATCACAGTTGTAGGTTCAGTCACTTTTTTGAGGGATATGGATAGGCAACTGTCCAAAGAATGCCACAGCATCCTTCAGAAGTGTGATGAGGCATCAAGATTAATGTATGCCAGTGTGTTTCAGCTATAATCAATGTAAAACCTTAAACATATATTTTCTTTAATTGGCCCTTAAAGGGACACTGTCAACCCCCTTAGACCTAAAGTGTTACTAGTTTAAAAAACATGTGTTGGGATTGTTCATATTCTGTAGAAACTGTTGATGTAGCTGGTAGTTTGATTCTGATTCCTTTTTTGTTTTAAAAAGTGAATAACAGACTGGCTACCATACTGGTGTTACCACACAAAAACATGTTTGTTTCCATTCCTTGATCAAGTTCCACTGCATCTTTCCTGAACATGGGAATGACCCCATCACAGTCTATCCACTCATTATGCAGTAGGAATAGGAGACAATTGCATCACAAGTGGCTGCACTGTTGGGGTGCTCCAAATGTTCAGGAGGTATGCAATAAGCATAGATTGAGGATTTGAAACAAAACATGGTTGGGTACTACTATACACGAGCAGACTCGATAGACTGTAAGGCCTAATCTGCTGGCAAATAGTATGTTAGTATGTTATACCATTAATATGTATTTCAGTTCTACTAAGAAAGGAGGCAGATAAAACAACCAGCAACATCAGTGGATTTTAGAGAAGGTAAGCAATCTTAAAATGGTGGTTTCTAACTAGAAATAAAATGATTCAAAAAAGGTTGACAGTATTCCTTTAAGCAACAAACTCCATTAGAACGTCTTGTATTAAAGTGCCACACTGAAGTGCTAGAGAAAATGTTGCAAAATAGATGCACTCTTATTGTAACAGTCACCTCCTCCCACGAGGGGTACAAGGAAATTACTAATCCTTCGAGGACTGTATATAGTTTGTAAAGCAGATTAGATAGCAAGGGGTTGATAGTTAGTGCTCCTCGGTGAGAGGAGCATAGGGTATAGAGAGGACCAGCCGTTACAGGTAGTTGGTTCCTGGGACCTCCTGAGCAGGAATATTCCCCAGGGAACCAGAAGACCATTCCAGGGATCATCTCTTACACAAGGCCCAGGGCACAACAGACACATGGAGTCAGCAGAGTACCCTAGAAAGAGACAGAGAGAGAATGTATTATGTATTGAGGTTCACGCAGAAAGTCCTGTGAAAAAATGAATATCATGGGATACAGACTCCTTGAAAAAATGTGTTCCAGGTGGTAGGTTTTAGATCATCTTTTGCACTATAATGAAACTGAATGGCTTTCAGCATTTAGAGGCAAAGAAGAGTATCATCTGTAAGTAATGTGAGCCTCCACATCCTGAAGAGAATCATCGTACAGTAAGTGTGAAGTGGTGCTGCACGCACCGATGATAATGTTTGCTTATCAGGGGACAGTAAAGAAGCATTGCTGCACCCAACTATGTGTGTCTGGTCTAATTGTTTAGAGACTGAATTGCTGCAGGGTAACAAGTTTCTTCACAGGGTAAGACTGCATCCTGAGTCCAGGCCAGCTGTGCCTTGAAGCAACACACAGCTGGGCCTGGAGAAGGAGAGGTATCTGGAGGAGGCCAAATTGAAATGGAAAGACTTTATGAGTGAAGATCTGGTCACAGCGCATCATTCAGTAAGTGCCTCCACTTTCAGACTGGTGGTGTCTGGAAATACAAACTTTCACAGTGTGTACCCCTCCCTGAGAGTCATGTGCTATTGCCAGAAATCCCCTAGACCAGGAAGATACACATGGGACTTGTCTGGCATTTGAGAGAGGCTGCGGACTGCCAGTGTTTGGTTGCATTCCACAAATGACTGTATTCTGCAGCTTAAAAAAAGAAATATGTTGCATTTTGCCATTTAAATTCTATGACTACGTGTTCATTTAAGATGGCACTGGCGCACAGAGTTGCTGAAAATGTGCACTTCCGATTCACAGGTTCTCTAAAGCAAATCAGGCACTCCTGACATGAAGTGGAGGAGCTGAAGATTTAGTAATCCTCCGCCATTGACCAGAATCTAGGCAGGAGAATGGCTTGATGATTCAGCAACAATACTGCAAGAGGAGGATCTATCTGTAACCTTGTGGCCAGTGGTAGATCTGATATTACTGAAGATCCCGCAGCAGTAAGGCCATTTTGACTAGTAAATTGCTTACAAGTGATTCAATATTCTATACTATAATTTACTTCTGTTTTTTTTACATTTCTTTTTATTGAAAGTCTTGACAAAGACAAAACAAACATGGCAACAGAACACTACTGCTACAGAAAAACATCAGTACATAACAGTGCCTGTTACAATTTTAACTGCATCAATGTTGCATTATCACCAGTTCATAACATACATTGTTTTGCTCAGGTTGACAGGTATGTGTATGTATCCCCTAATCAAAGTCTGCTGGAAATCAGAGACCTCAGGAGCCCTACAGAAATGGTAATCCTCAGGGTACAAAAATCTGTCTGTTTGCTCATAATACTGTATAGACCAACCAGCATTTCCATCGCAGCTCAAAAGCTGATATTCAGCTTTTGAGCTGCAATGGAGATGCTGGTTGGGCTATATTATGAGCAAGCAGACAGATTTTGTGTGTTGTTTAGATTCGCAGTAATTTTTTCCATGCAGAATATGTAATTTATTAACTCTCTAAAGGTGGAGATCTGGGGTACGGTTGATGTCAATCACAGTTTTGTGATTGTGTTTTTACTCATCTTCATCAGAATATTAAAAAGATTCTAAAAGTTGTCTGGTGTTTGGGGTGCTTATATCCCACTGGGGGGTAACCCGTTAAGAGAGCGAATGCAAAACAGCAAGGGAATAATAGCGAGTCCAAAGTAACGAATGCCATGTTTGCAGCCTGGTCTGAATAGCTTCTGGTTATTTCAATGATAAGTACTGTCCTTCAGCAGTGCAAGGAGTAAACAGTAGAGAGTAATGTATTTCATAGTGTCAGGTTGAAAGCCGTGCTTGCTCTATAATCTAGAGGTTAGAGTCACTGGCTTTCTGTGTGGTTGCCTCACCCATACCTGTGTTTAAAACTTGGCTTTGCACTAGTTTTGCACCTGCTTTCATGCCAGCCCCTGAGTGAGAATATAAAGAATTCCCATTCCGTTTCTCCCCCTTCCCCGAGTTGCATCCCCCCAGTCTTAATATATTATCTGCCCCCTCCCGAGTTTCTCCCCCTCCTTGAGTTACAAGGCAGCTGGTGATAGTTATATTATTTTTGGGAGGTGCGGGGGGGGGCAAATGCAGAAAGTCAGTGCGGTGCTGTTTTAGTGATGTGCACTGATCACTTTTATTGGCAGTCACTGGATGTGCACTCGCTATTTTGGACCCGCTGTTTTAGTAGTTAGTGTTTCTTATTTGCTGTTTTAACATGGAACCCTACTGGGGCATCTAAAAATAGAACTGTGTGCACATTTATATCTATTGTACCTCCACGAGTTCTCTAAGTGCTTCCAGCAGCTCCCGATGACCAGGCACCCCCAGAGACTATGCAATTGTGTCACTTTAGTGTTGTTGCACTTCCTCCAGCAGGAGGCTGTGATTGTCAAATGATATTTAGCTTGTCCACCAGGGGTTATAAAGTAACATATAATGGACTTCCAAGACTATTCTCGCCAAATACAAGATGTAACATTATGAATATATTTTAAACAAATATTCCCACTGGTGGTTCATAATCACTGTAGCTAGGTCTTTCCTCCCGAGCCTGTTTAACATTGGTACTCTTGTGTTCTGGGCCTGAATCAGAGCTTGATATAGTCTAGAAATCAGATGTCTAGTCAATCTTACTCCTTAAGAACCTGTATAATTAGCTCAGGGCAGTGACCGGGGGGGTGCAAGAGCTGTGGTTGCAGTAGGGCCCACACTGTTAGGGGGGACCACTGCCTCAGAGCTCAGCATTAAGAAAATCTTTTCTCACAGACAAACTTCCAAGTTTCTCTTTGGAAATTGCTTATCCATTTGAAATTGGGTTTGTCAGCAGTGGTGTTAGAAGATTCCAACTCCAGTTTCACATGTTTGGGGGCGCGTACAGAACAAAGAAGCAAATAGGGCGCATTACTCAAAACATCTTATCTTGGTGCTGGTGTTCCCAGGAGGAGCAGGAACAAATTACATTGTTCAGTTCTTTGATCATGGTGCCAGCAAGGGGGATGGGGGGGAGCATGGACAAACTATATATGTTCAGCAGGACTGACACAAAAAAAATTACGCTATACAAATTTCGTATGCGTTAATGGTTATTTTACATTTATTGGTGGGCAGGTGGGGCCCACAAAATATTTTGCAGGGGAGCCTTTATTTATTTATTCATTACAAATTGGGTTTACAACCTTTGAGTCAGAGACTCATTTACAAAGGTACTTCATCGCGGGGGGGCAGACATCAAGATAGTTATTACAGTGCAGAATAAAACAGAGGATAACATTACAAGTGCAGTAAAAGGAACATTTAACATAGATACACTTAGGTTACATAATGTAGTAGCTTGTATGTTACTTAGGTTACATAATGTTACAAAATTGTGAGTTACACTCATGGATTTAGTAGGTCCTCAGAGAAGATAGTGGGTTACATCCCGGTTTGGACCTTGTAGGGAAGGGGTAGGTCTGGGGGAGGGAGAGGCTGTCCAGTGGACATTGTCGAGCCAGGGGACAAGGTGGGCGGGAACCACAGGTTACAACAGGGGGTTAGTTGCACCTACAACAGCGGGTATTAAAGATATGGTTCTGAAGGGCTGTTTTGAAGGAGCCAATTTTTGGCAAGTTGGAGATGCAGCTAGGGAAGGAGTTGAACTAGGTTGGGCTTGGTAGAGGAAGGATCTCTGGGCAAGAGAGGTCTTGGTTCTGGGCACCTTGAAAGTGGCCTTAACAGAGCTACAGGTGGTGACAGATGAAGATGGCTGCTGTAGGGAGGTGGAGACCCCCGGGGGGGGGGGAGAGTCCTAGCAGAGATTTCTTAGCGAGAAGGCAGGTCAGGAAGAGCAGTTGCTCCACAAAGTTGAGAAGATTGGTGGTAGTATAGAGAAGGTAGGTGTGAGTTTGGCTGGGGGCACTGGTCAGGAGCCTACATTGATGGAGAGCTGGATTTTGGAGAGGGCAGTGTTATCAGCTGCAGCATAGATGGGCAAGCCTTAGTCCACAAGGGATAAGACGGAGGAGGCGATGGCCAGCCTGAGGGCAACCTGAGGCTTACAGTTGTTGGCACAGCCCTGAATTAGCTGTATCAAAGAAGAGGTCTCTTTTTCTAGAGGGATAGCTTATATTAAGGGTCGGACAAAGTTTCATACCTGCAGGTACCTAAAAAATGAGTTTATGGGAAGGAACATGTGCCGTTTAGATCATCAGAGGTCCAAAGGTCCATGCCCTGTATAAACTAAGATGTGAAATGAAGTCCCAGACGGGCTAAAATGAACTCAAGTGTACTTTATGCAGCAGAGATCTGGGGAATGGTAGACCTCAATAAACTAGAGGCACTGTGCAATAAAATGAGAAGATATATTCTAATGGTACCATAAACAATACCAGCAGGAATATTAAACTTAGAATAAGGACAATACTCTATTTCAACATTGATGAAAGAAAGACAGACTTTGTCATCATTAAAGTTATTTCTTCTTAAAGAAAACAGACTTCCTAGACTATGTCTAGAAGAGGAAATAAAATATACATTAATAGGGAAAGTCTTTCCTACTTTAGAAATTCTTAGGCGATTTCTTTTCCCAAATGGACTTGGACACATTTTATAGAACATGTATGTGCATCCATGGCAAATGATAGTTGAAAATGTAAAGAGCAGGTTAAGGGACCAAGAGATAACTAACATGCAGATAAAATTAAAAAAAGTTTAAACTATACAGATGGTACATATATATAAAAACAACACATGGCCTAGAGCCTTATTTGGTCAAATTAATAAACCCAAAGGAGAGGAGAATAATAACCAAATTCAGACTTGAAATACATAAGCCTAATTATGTACTTCATAAACAAAAAAGGGAAAATATATTAACACCATTCTGTAAATGCAACAAATCATCAGAGGATGACTTAAAGCATATATTACTTTTGTGCCCATTATATAAAGAGCTTCATTCAAAATGGCTTGGTGACATCATGGCAGATATCGACCTCCCCCAGGTAAGCTTGTGAAATATTTATTGAATAATGAAAACCCATTGTACCTTACTTTCCAGGGGGTTCCCGGAGTGAGCTGACTGGTTCGAGCCGGGGGTAAGTGTATATGGTGAGGACACTGAAATTTAACTGCGTGGGCCACTAATGGGAAGAAAGGGGGGCTGCAGCAACCCAGAGGGCTGTGACTGAGTCAACCTTGACTGTTCTAACCCCGACCTCTGGGTGGAGGCACCAGCCAACAGATCTGGGCACCTCACTCTGCTACAGTTAGGGCAGGCAGGGGTAGTAGCCCTTAGGATAGCACCCCCTGAGGGTTACAAATTGGAGGCCTCACTGGGATTAGCGTCCCCTAGTGGCCGAGTGGGTGAAGTGCATAAATATGGATAAGTGAAAGGAAAAACTGGAAGGGGGTATCATGGCTAAGATTAAGCTGGACCCTATTAAGACAATGGTACACAAATTGATGGGGTGGGGTGAAGCTGAAGAGTTGGACTCCCAGAGAATTGTGTTATTACTAGATGTACCTCTGGGCACAACGACCGCTGACATTATTTCTACCGCGGAGCATGTTAAATGTTTGGGTAAGGTAGAGGTGAAGGAGCGTATGGCTGACCTGCTCAGTCAGACCTTGCAGGTGTTACTTTTGTGTAGTCTAGCCATCGACCCTGAGAGGGTACCCCCAGTGATTTACTCGGAAGGTGCCCAACAGGAGTGGAGGCTTGTTCACATCCGGAGTGGGTCAGTCACTCCCGGGGGAAGGGTCTCCCCAGACTAATAGTTTCAAAGCCAAACTGCTTAAATTACTGGCTGTGGAGGGGAGGACTACCCAAGAGTTACTGCAGGCATTGGACCTTTCTAGTGAACCCACCCCCCAGGTTTCCCCTGGTACCTCTCCCTGTCCCCCCAAGAGTTCTATTTTGGCTCCACCACCCCTATTGGTTCCCCCATACAGCTAGATTCTTACCGTAGGCTAAAACTTTTTTCTGGCACAGTGCCAGTGCCTTCAGGGGAGGATGATTTGGAGGCATGGATGGACTATGCCACCCCCCTAGTCCAGGAGTGGCAATGTTCTGAGGGGAAGAAATGAAAGAGACTGATGGAGGGTCTGCGGGGCCCAGCTTTGGAAGCCATTAGGTTTTTGCGGGCCACTAGCCCGGAAGCTACCACAGCAGAGTATCTTTCTGCTTTAGAGGGAGTGTTTGGGAGTACAGAAACTGGGGAAGACTTATTATGGAAATTCAAGTCTGCCAAGCAATGGAGGAATGAGAAGTTGTCCGCCTTTGTTACTAGGGTGAAACGGGCCTTGCAGAAGGCCTATCGAAAAGGGCGGATCACAGCCTCAGGCTTGAACCAGGTCAGGTTGGAACATGTTTTGAAGTCTGCTAGATTTTCCAGTGTGATATTGTTAAAACTTAAGTTACATAATAGACAGGCTGCCCCGCCTGAATACTGTCAATTGATGAGGGAGATTAGAGAAGTAGAGACTGATGAGGAGGGGCCGGAGCCCTATGTGGGGGCTGTGAATCTGAGCCAAACCCCTGAGTCTAGTGCACCCGATGAGACCCACCTTTCGGGGGGGGGCCTGATGTGTCCTCTGAATTACAGGAAGGGGTGGGGGTGTATGCTATTTCCTCTGATCCCCAAGTAGAAAGTGAGTTGAGGGCCGAGGTCAGAAATTTACAAGAACTGGTGAAGGACTTGAGGCGATCCACTACCCACCCTGTCAGGTCTGGAGAACATGAGTTATCTAGAAACCAATGAAAACCCATACATTCTACAGAAAGTGGTTGGCTTTTTACAATCCACTTATTTATAATAATTTTATGAATGAATAGTAGTTGTATTGACTGTTTTTAAAAATTGTAAGCAATTGTAACAAATTGTAATCATATACTGATGCATTTATATAATGCATGTAAATGAAATTATGGAAACTGAAATCTAGATTTAGTAGTTGCCGTATTGGTCCTTGCAAGAATAGATCCAGAAGCAAATGATTTGATACCTTTTAATGGACCAACATAGATGTAACAACAAGAACAAAGTGCTCTTGCTTTCGGACCAATCAGTCCTTCTTCAGAAGCTCTGAAGTTGTTCAGTTGTTTAGAAAATACAATACTTACAACAGCTAGTTAATGCAGAGAAAAACAGAAAAAAATCTCCATTGGTTTAAAATGCTTATTTAAAATAAATAAATAAATAAATAAATAAATAAAAATGGGGCCAAATGCCCTAAACATAGAAACATAGAAACATAGAATTTGACGGCAGATAAGGACCGCTTGGCCCACCCAGTCTGCCCATTTCCCTACCTACTGGATAAGCTGCAGATCCTAGTTAACCAGCAGCCTACTTCTTTTCTACCCCCACCCCAGAATTGCCTTATGACTATCCATGCATGCTTGAATTCCACCACTGATTTTGACTCCACAACCTCCTCCGGAAGGCCATTCCATGCATCCACAACCCTCTGTGAAAAATACTTCCTTAAATTACCTCTGAGCACCCCCTCTATCTTCAAATTGTGCCCTCTTGTTCTTGCACACCTCTTTTTTGAAAGATGCTACCCTCTTGGACTTTGTTGATTCCCTTGAGGTACTTGAAAGTTTCTATCATCCCCCTCTCCCTCCTTTCCTCGAGGCTATACATATTAAGCTCCTTAAGTCTCTCTTCATATGTCCTCCGTGCAGACCCAGCACCATTTTAGTTGCCCTCCTCTGGACAGCTTCCATCCTGTCTATGTCTTTCGGAGATTGGGTCTCCAGAACTGCACACAGTACTCCAGATGGGTCTCACCAGCTGTCTGTACAGAGGATAATAACTTCCTGTTTTCTACTGGTGATGCCTCTCCCTGCCATCCCAGTATCCCCCAGCCCTCCTTGCTGCCTTCTCACATTGCTTGCCCACCTTTAGGTCATCTGATATGACTACCCCAGGTCCCTTTCCATTTTGTTGTTGTTAGTATCTCACCCCCATTGTGTACTCTTCCTGGGTTTTTGTTTCCCAGGTGCATTACCTGCACTTCTTAGCATTGAATCTAGCTGCCATACATTTGACCATTCCTCTAACCTTGCCAAGTCCTTCTCATCCTTTCCACCCCACCCTGTGCATCAACTCTGTTGCAGATCTTAGTGTCATCTGCAAAGAGACATACTTTTCCTTCGATCCTTCTGCAATGTCGCTTATAAAGACATTGAGAGGACTGGTCCTAACTCTGAACCCTGCAGTGCCCCGCTAGTAACCCTCCTTTCTTCTGAGTGGACTCCATTTACTATTACCTCTGTGTCCTATTCTCCAGCCAATTCTTACCCAGGCTGTCATCTTGGGACCCACTCCCAGGCTAGCTAACTTATATATTAATCTTTGTGTGGAACTGTGTCAAATGCCTTCTAAAAGTCTAGGTAGGCCATGTCCACAGCCCCTCCCTGATCTACTACTTTGGTCACCCAGTCAAAGAAATCTATCAGATTCGTCTGGCATGACCTTCCGCTGTGAATCCATGCTGCCAGGGTCTTGTGCCCTCTGGCCTCTAGATACCGACAATTCTTTCCTTTAGAAGTGATTCCATCATTTTCCCTATCACTGAGGTTAAACTAACAGGTCTATAGTTTCCTGCTTCTGCCTTGCTCCCATTTTTGTGAAGGGGAATCACATCTGCCTCCTCCAGTCCTCGGGTACCACCCCATCTTCCCATGATTTGTTAAAGAGGGTAGTCAGTGGTGTCACTAGTTCTACCCTTAGTTCTTTTAGAATTCTGGGATGAATCCCATCAGGCCCTATTGCTTTGTCCACCTTCAATTTTAAGAGTTCTTTCAGAACCCTTTCTTCTGTAAATGGGCTGGTATCAACTTCTGTATCCAGAGTGTTACTACTGTTTGTTTTATGTACCTCCCCCTCTTCCTTTGTAAATACTGAGCAAAAATATTTGTTTAGTATCTCTGCCTTTTCACATTCTCCCTCTGCCCACCCTCCCTCCCTTTATTAAGCCTCACTATCCCTCCCTTGGTCTTCCTTTGCTCCTGATGTACCTATAAAGGTTTTATTCCCTTCTTAACTGAGTTGGCTATCTTTTCCTCAGTTTGGGCCTTTGCTGTTCTGACTGCCTTCCCAGCCTCCTTCTGCTTTAACTGATACAGTTCTGTCCTGCTCCTGCTGCGATTCCTTGTACTTCCTGAATGCTTTCTTTTTCTCTTGAACCTTCACTGCCACTTCCTTTGAGAACCATAGTGGTTTCTTACATCGTCTTGTTTTGTTTATTTGCCTCACACAAAGGCTCGTTACCTCTGTGATGGCAGTTTTTATTATTCCCCATTGTTCTTCCACCCCTCCTTCCCGTCCATTTGCTAGTGCATTCCTTAGGCACTCACCATTTTGGAAAAGTCAGCCCTCCTAAAGTCCAGTACTTTTGTCTTTGTATGGCTTGACTTCTATTGCTGTGTTTATTGTGAACCATACTGTTCGATGGTCGCCTAGTTCCCAGATGGCTACCCACTTCTACATCTGTGATCCCTCTCCATCTCCATTTGAGAGTATCAAGTCTAATATTGCCCCTCTCGAGTGGGCTCCAGTACTAGTTGTCTAAGGCATGCCCCCTGTAGGGCATCTAGAATAACTGCACTCTTCAAAGTGGCAGCTGCAACTGCGCTCCAGTTAACATCTGGCATATTCAGATCACCCATCAGCAATATCTCCCCTTTTTTCTTTTTCCCCTGGCCCAGGGGAACCCCCTCGCGCCCCGGAGGGCCCCCAACAGATAAAGTATTCCACTCCCAATAGAGACCCTCAGGACCCCAAGTTCTTTTACCATTGTGGGGAGGATGGATACTTTCAGACTGAGTGTCAGTTGCTGGAGAATTTAAGGAAGGTCAACAGCAGACTGATCACTTGGCATCGCAGGACCCACGTCCGAACCCCCAGGAAGGACTTTGTGACCCAGGCCAACGCACAAGCAACTGTCAGTGCTGTGCCTCCTGAGTGATCTGATGTGGTCGGGCCCTCGATGGAGGCCCCAGTGCGAGTAAATGGGATTCCCACCCGAGCTGTATTGGATAGTGGCTCTCAGGTAAACCATCATGTTTCAGGACTGGTATCAGACACACCTACCTGAGGTGCCACTACAACCCTTGGATGGTCTACATGTATGGGGGCTGAGTGACAAGGCTTATCCGTAATTGGGGTATATCCAGATCTGGTTGTCACTTCCTACTTCTGTGGCTGGAGTGGATGAACAGGTGGAAACCTTGGCTTTAGTCTGCCCCCCCCACTGGACTGTATGATGGGGTACCCCTGTTGATTGGGACAAATGCTCATATGTTTGGCCGATTAGCCCAATTTTGTTCAGAAAAGCAAGCGTTTAGGACTGGGCAAGACCTAAGAATACCTGCTGTGATCCAAAAGGCCTATGAAACTCAGAGGAAGGTTAGCCAGGAGAAACCTGAAGGCCCGGTGGGTGTAATATGGAAGAAGGATCCGGCACCGTTGATACTTGAACCCAAATGCCCAGTGTGTTTTGCAAGGGAAAGTCCAAAGGAGAACATATGTTAAGAATACGTTATTGATGTTGGATGCACCCGGGAAGGGAAGATTGCCTGAGGAACTGCTGGTTAAACCCAGTATATTGCCTGCTAGAGCCCATGCTTACGCCAGGAGGGTGATGGTTCAAGTTCATAAAGTGTCTGACAAGGATATTCGAATAAAAAGAGGCTGCACCCTGGCAAGTGTACATTGTGCAGATACTGCAGTGCTGCCCAATAGCAAGGGTTCGAGGAAGGATGACAGAGTAACTCCTAACTTGTTTGATTTTGGTAACTCCCCGTTGTCTGCTGAATGGAAAGTGAGGATCAGTGAGCAGCTTGCCAAAAGAGACCAGATATTTTCCCTAAAAGAATGGGACGTGGGATGTGTGCAAGGGGCTGAGCACCACATCTGGCTGCATGATGAAGGCCTTTTCGAGAGAGATCTTGGTGCCTGGCCCCAGCTGACATAGACATTGTGAGGCGGCATTTGCAAGAGATGCTTGCTGCTGGTGTGATACAAGAGTCCAGAAGCCCCTATGCTTCCCCCATTGTAGTAGTGAGGAAAAAGAATGGGGCAGTTCGGATGTGTGTAGATTACCGTACTTTGAATCGGTGGACCATCCCAGACCAGTATACCATGCCACGCATACAGGACACCTTGGATTGTCTAAATGGCAGTAAGTGGTTCTCTGTGTTAGACCTCCACAGTGGGTACTATCAGATCCCGATGGCCCCAGATGACTGAGAGAAGACTGCATTCATTTTCCCCCTGGGTTTCTATGAGTTTATCCGGATGCCTCAAGGGATTTCAGGTGCCCCAGCTACCTTTCAGCGCCTGATGGAACATGCTGTGGGGGACATGAATTTGCTTGAGTGTTTGGTTTACTTAGATGATGTCATAGTGTTTGGCAGCTCATTGGAAGAACATGAACGTCGATTGTTCAAGGTCCTGGATTGGCTGGAGGATTTCAGTCTCAAGCTATCTATAGACAAATGCCAATTCTTCCAAACTTCTGTGAAGTATATGGGCCACATAGTATCCACTGAAGGCATAAGGACTGACCCCAGCAAAGTGGAGGCTTTGACTACTTGGCCTCAGCCAAAGAATTTGAAAGAGCTGCAACGATTCCTAGGGTTTTGTGGATATTATAGGCAGTTTGTCAAAGTCTATTCTCGAGTGATCCACCCCCTCCTCAACCTTACTCAGGGGTACCCTCCCATGCACAAAAAGTATAAGAAAGTTGTGCACTCTGAGACAGAGAAGAAGTATTTTTGGCCAAATGATGTGTTTGGAAACTGCTGGACTACTGAGTGTGAGGAAGCTTTCTATTGCATCATATATCAACTTACCCATGCCCCAGTGCTGGCCTATGCTGACCCGGCCAAGCAGTATGTTATCCATACTGACGCCAGTCTACAAGGATTGGGGGCTGTGTTATATCAGGAGCACTCAAACAGTCTGAGACCTGTAGCTTTTGCCAGCAGAAGTCGGACCCCTTCAGAAAAAAATTATCCAGTGCACAAACTAGAGTTCCTGGGTCTGAAGTGGGCCATTGTCGATCAATTTCACAACTATTTGTACGGTGCCAGGATATTGGTGAAGACTGATAACAATCCTCTGACCTATGTGCAGACCTCAGCCAGGTTGGATGCCACTGGCCATAGGTGGCTCTCTGCATTGGCCACCTACAACTATGCTGTTGAGTACAGAGCAGGTCTAAACCATATAGATGTGGATGCTCTCTCTCCGAGACCTATGCCACAAACTGACTGGGTCAGATTTTCAGAACCTGACATAAGAGCCCTTTGCCAAAAATTTGACAAGGAGGAACAGGTGTCTCCTGATGCTTGGACTGCATGGTGGATTGCTTGGGGCCATCCGAGAACTGCATACCTGCTGCTTACTGTCATTTTTCTGCATTAGACAGTAGTTTGCTGCTCTAATTCAACAATGATAGTCTCCAATGGGCTCAATCCTGTGACCCCATGATAAAAGCTGCTTTGGAGACTTTGCAGGCAGGGAGAGGCGTGTCCAAACTGCGTTCCACTGACCTGAGAGCTGCCTTGTTATACAAAGAAAGTTCAAAGTTAAAACTGATCAACCAACTACTATACAGGGAGACTGTGGACAAAGAGGGCCGGGTAGACAAACAACAACTGGTGTTGCCCACTGCTTTTAGAGAACTGGTGTTGAAGTCCCTGCACAATCACATGGGATACCTCAGCATAGACCGAACCCTTGACTTAGTGCGGTCCCAATTTTATTGGCCCAAAATGGGAGCTGATGTGGAGCAGTATATCAGGACTTGTAGCCGGTGTTTACAAAGAAAGACCCTGCCCCAGAGGGCTGCTCCCCTGGTTAACATCACTACTAGTGCCCCTATAGAACTGGTCTGCATTGATTTCCTGAGTCTAGAACCAGACCTGAAAAACATCAGCAACAAATTGGTAGTCACTGATCATTTTACCCGGTATGCACAGGCTTTTTCTACTAAAGATCAGAAAGCAACCACGGTGGCTAAAGTACTTGTTGAGAACTTTTTTGTCCACTATGGGGCCCCCCAGAGAATCCATTCTGACCAGGGACAGGGACTTTGAGAGCAACCTGATTAAAGAACTGCTATCCTTGTGGGGAGTACGAAAATCAAGAACCACCCCATATCATCCCCAGGGAGATCCCCAACCTGAAAGGTTTAACCGCACATTGCTTGATATGTTGTGCACACTGCAACCTAAAGACCAGCCTATATGGACCTAGCAGATTAGCACCCTGGTACATGCTTATAACTGCACCAAAATTGATGTCACTGGATTTTCCCCATACAGATTGATGTTTGGGAGAGAGGCTAGACTGCCAGTGGATGTGTGCTTTGGGGTTTCCCCTGATGGAGTACAAGCAGCAAATCATCTACAGTATGTACAGAAGTTGAATGCCCAATTAAACCATGCCTACCAGCTGGCCCAGACCATGGCTGCTAAACGAAACCTGGCCAATAAGGAGAGGTATGATAAGAAAGTGAAAGCATTGGAACTGAGAGAAAGGGATAGAGTGCTATTGAGGAATTTGGGATTGCATGGCAAACATAAGATTGCTGACAGATGGCATCACCTCCATCATAGTGTTGTGGGAAAACTGGCAGATTTACCTGTATATAAAGTGCGGCCTGAAAACAATTCAAAAGATGTGAAAACTGTACACAGAAATTATCTGCTGCCAATCGGACAAATCTAGATTGAAGCTGAACCTCCCAATGCCGCCCCCCCCCCAGGCCTATGGCTAGATCTGCTGCCAAGAGAAAAACCAGACCACTTAATTCTTCTGCAAGCCAAATAAGAGGGCCTTGTCCAAACCCCTCTGATGAAGATGATCGTCAGTCTGTTTCTGAAGACAATAAGAATAATATCGAATACTATCCCTCTTATGAATTGTGCCAACTGTTTCGGGGCAATCCCCTAATTAACTCTGGAGATGAAGTTGGGCTTTCTGGACTGTATGAGTGCCCAGCTCTGTCTCTGGAGCCAGTGCTCCCAGAGGATGAAGTGAGCAAAAGCAAAGCCCAAGGGGTGGAATCCTTGAGCCTGGCTGAACAGTCTGGCCTGGCTGAACTATCTGACTTGTCAGAAGAAGGAAGTGATGTGGCGGAACGAGCTAGTGATTTGCCGGACCCTAGAAACATGGAAACATAGACTTTGATGGCAGATAAGGACCACTTGGCCCACCCAGTCTGCCCATTTCCCTACCTACTGGATAAGCTGCAGATTATAGTTAACCAACAGCCTACTTCCTGCCACCCCCCACTACAATTGCCTTATGTCTGTCCCATGCATGTTTGAATTCCCCCATTGTTTTAGCCCCAACAACCTCCCCTGGAAGACAGTTCCACTCATCCATCACTCTCTCCGTGAAAAAAGATTTCCTCACATTACCCCTGAGCTGTCCCCCCTCTATCTTTAAATTGTGTCCCCCTGTTCTTACACATCTCTTTTTCTGAAAGATGCTACCCTCCTGGACTTTGTTGATTCCCTTGAGGTACTTGAATGTTTCTATCATGTCCCCGCTGTTCCTCCTTTCATCAAGGGTATACATATTAAGCTCTCTCAGTCTCTCTTCATATGATTTCTGATGCAGACCCTGCACCATTTTAGTTGCCCTCCTCTGGACTGCTTCCATCCTGTCTATGTCCTTGCATAGATGAGGTCTCCAAAACTGCACACAGTACTCCAGATAGGGCCTCACCAACTGTCAGTACAGAGGGATAACCACTTCCCTTTTTCTACTTGTGATGCCCCTTCCTATGCATCCCAGTATCCCCCTGGCTCTCCTCACTGACTTCTCACATTGCTTACCCACCTTTAGATAATCCAATATGACTACCCCAAGTCCCGTCCCAATTTTGTTGTTGTTAGTACCTCCCCTGCTATTGTGTACTCTTCTCCTGGGTTTTTGTTTCCCAGGTGCATTACTTTGCACTTCTTTGCATTGACTCTAAGTTGCCATATGTCTGACCATTCCTCCAAACTTGCCAAGTCCCTTCTCATCCTTTCTACCCACCCCTTGTGTATCAACTCTGTTACAGATCTTTGTATCATCTGCAAAGAGGCATACCTTTCCCTCCAGACCCTCTGCAATGTCACCTATAAAGATGAAGAATATTTTGAGTGCCCTGATGGTTCCCTGCCAGTACCTGAAATGTCCCCAACTGAGCCAAATAGTGTGAGTTCTGAAACAGAGAGCCCTGTTCTCGAAGGTGCTAGGGGCCCTGGGTCTCCTTCCCCTATGGAGGTTTCCCCTACTAATCTAAGTGAGGCTGAAATGGAATCGGGGCCTGTAGCAGGTTTTTCAGAGACCCCTAGATGCACCAGCTGAGAAGTACGGCTTGTAGTTAGGTTGAGTTACGAGTCCCTGGGTCAGCCTGTGGACCTGCCTTTAAATGTAGTCCATAAAGGGGTGTATGTGTCCCTGAGCTCCTTGCTCAAATTAGTTTTGGGGGACAATGCCCAGCTGTTAGTATTTCCCTCTGAATATGGTACCCTTGTCCCAGTTAACCCACAAGTAGCTAACAGGGAAGGGCCCCTTTTTTCCAGGTGTCATGGACACGAAGTAATGACCTAACTTATAAAAGAAACAGGTTGCCTGTATGTGTAATGTTATATGACCAGTAATGAACTGTGTAATACAGTACTAATGTAAGTAACCCTAGGTGATGTGCTGTTAGTGTAACCTGTTTTGCCTTAAAGTGATTTAAGGGTAACTACTTGACGCAGACACCAAGTCCTTTCTAGGCCAGGAAGGGAGTAACCCCCCTATAAATGGGGGTTCCTAAAAGCCTCCTAGGAGCTGCCTAAGTGTTACCCCTGGTGGTTGGCGTTCAGCGCTTAAGCCGGTTGAAATGGCTCGGTGAGTGCTTGTAGAGCCTCCATGTACTGTCTCTTAAGAGCCGTCTGCTTGCAGACAAAAATCGTGTTTGGTGAGGGGACTGTGTGTTTGCCTGCTCGAGTCCCGCCGAGCTGTACTGTAATTGCTCTCTTGTGGTCGCTGAGCGCCAGGGAGCCCCTCGAGCAGGCAACTATTTGCCTGAAATCATTTAGAGTGATAGTGAAAATGCAGTTTTGTTTAACCTGCCTTTGTTGCAGATGGGACTCTGTGTGCTGTGCCCCTCCATCTTGGACCAGGACAGTTTGAGGGGTCCAATAGGAGTGAGGGGGTATATAATCTGGAATAAAAAAGCAGCCAACCAGAAACCAGGACTCTAGATGGAGCAGGCTGACAAATGGGGACACAGTTTGTAATTCTGGAAAGTGGCATTCTGGGCCATGGCGCCGGTTTGCACCAATGAGGGCAGTAATAAGTGACTGGTATCTGCAGCCCTCCAATGGGATTGGGTGGTGTCCGAATAGAGAGACTTACCCTAACTGCCAAAGGGCAGAGACGCTGTGGCTGTGAGCAAGGAAGGAGCCCTGGGCTTCTGCACCATTAAATCTTCGGGCGGGAAGCGCGTGTGTGTGGTGAAGGCCAATTCTGGGCAGCTCGGTTGCCGTTATATTCGGACTAAATCCACAGGGCAGCAGTCAGAGGAGGCTGTACGGGAGCGTAGCTACCTACCAGGCTCACCCTGTAGAGGACTGGAGAATCTGCTGAATCGCGCTCGGTCTGTCAGGACAGTGAAGCTGCAGTGAGACGCCCGCATAGCTGTGAGTTCAGTCGGGTCCTAGAAGCAGCTGTCTGGTATGATACCCCTCTGTTGTTTTCCATATAAATGTGTGAGGAGGCCCTTGAAGCTCAGGCTCAGTCCTGCAAGTGGTGAAAGAGTGGTTCTCGGCTGGAGTTGTGAGTACTGAATCAGGGTAGCTCCCTGTTAAAGCTTACAAACAATGGCAAAATCGTTTTGTTGTATTGCTGACTGCACTGCACTAATTGAGCTTTCTGGCTCCATCTGATCTGCTCAGGAATTAAATGCTTGTTTGTGTCAGGGCCCCAACCAGCTGCATCGAGGAACTAGCCATTAGGGCTTGGGTACCCATAGACAGTAATTAATAGGTTAAGCCTGTGCACAGAGCCATAGGTAGATTTTCATATACTGTAGTGGAAAGCTAATCAACCTGATTCCCCCCGGTCCTTGTTATAGCCCCTCAAATAAATCAGATTGCTTGTTTTGCAAAAGTACACTGGCTAGTCTGTGTATTAATGGTGAAATACTGCATAGTGAATGTGGTGTAATTGTACTTTACTTTCCAGGGGGTTCCCGGAGTGAGCCGACTGGTTCAAGTCGGGGGGTAAGTGTATATGGTAAGGACACTGAAATTGAACTGCATGGGCCACTAGTGGGAAGAAAGGGGGGTTGCAGCAACCCAGAGGGTTGTGACCGAGTCAACCTCGACTGTTCTAACCCCGACCTCTGGGTGGAGGCACCCGCCAACAGATCTGGACCCCTCACCCTGCTGCAGTTAGGACAGGCAGGGGTAGTAGCCCTTAGGATAGCGCCCCCTTGGGGTTACATTAGTTTTAATAAACTCCCAAAAGTCTGAATCATTTAATAAAGAAACATTGAGCACCAGAGGGAAGGGACTCTTCTGACTCCTAAATCTAGCTCCATGCATTGTGTGGTGTGATCTAACAATAGGATTGGGAGCATTTTATATGCCTTTACCCAGAACACATGTTCCACTAACCTAAGAATGTGATCTATTCTAGTGAAGGTCCCATTGGGAGGGAAATGTGAGGGGCTTCTTTTGGTAGAATGTGAGTTTCTCCAGGCATCTGTCCAGGCAACATCTTTCAAAAATGTCCTGCTGGTTTTTGCATTGCAGTATGTTTTGGGGGACGTGGATTGGATGTATCTTTGTTATCTGAGATGAAATTGAAATCTGCCCCTAAAATTAATATGCCTGATTGAAAAGCTACAGTGTTACTCTAGAACTGTCTAACAAACTATGCAATCGACCCAGGTGGTATATATAAACTAACCAAGGTCAAGCCACAATTCATAGATAAACCCTTAACCATTACTAAGCATCCCTGTGAGTCAATTTGTTGGTCAGTGATCTGAAAGGGTGTGGTGTAAGATATCAATACCACCACCCCTTTACATTTCCTGACAGGGTAGGATGACACCGCCACTGTATTATAGCCAATTTGTTTAAGTTTTTCATGTTCCTCCTTATTTAAATTGGTCTCATGCAGCAGCATAAAGGCTGGATTCTGATTACAGATTGAACTGTAAGATCTTTGATCTCTTAACCAGATTATTCAACCTGTTCACATTATGAAAATAAATGATAGTTGGCTATGCTTTACTACTAGCTAGCCTATTATGGACAATATAAGATCCTGGGCATCTTAGATGAGGCCAGCAATAGCCTTGAATCCAGTGTAGTCAGTTGTGGCATCATGCCTACTCACAGAGCACGCATTACTATCTATATCTAATCCCAGAGAATACGTAGTAAGGCACATCACATCATATATCAGGGTGGTAGCAGCAATATAAACAGCAACACTAATTACAAAGAGCAACAATCATATACAAGAAGCAGACTGACAAAGTGTGACCAAGGAAATGTGCCCAGCGGGGGAACCTGGTAGTCCGAAGATGTTAAGTGGCTTCCAAGGTGGAAGGTCTCTATCTGAGAACCTCTTTGGCAATACAGCAATTGTGGCACAAGCATATTCAAGGTGGAGAGATACCACCCTATAGGCAGCAGGCCTCCCTGGAGTGATCATAGAGCAGTGCACCAGCCCAAGTGGTTTAGGTGTGGGGACCAAGGTCAGGAGTGAATAAACACATCACGCTCTTTACTTAGCAAGCCCAGCAAAAGAAACTTTAAAAAGCCAGGGAACATGTTTCGGGTGCAATACCCCCCCAACCCCGCACTGATGATTATTCAGAACACAGAAATCACAGTCCAGGGCCAATGACTAAAATAGACTTCAGAAAAAGGTTGCAAACAGGGCCCCATAGGGAGGGTTTAGGGAACTAGCAACCCCACATTTATAGTCAATAAGGAGGAAGAAACTGTGAACTGAATAAAAATTGTAAAACATTAGTAACCCCCCATGCAAATGTTGTTCAGGAACACTTAACCATGGAAGGCCCATCTCCACTGCCAAATAGATCTCGGCATCCCCCAGTGTTGGGCAGTAATGCATTACTGTAATCTGATTACTTTGGTATGTAATGTGGAGCAGTAACTAATTACTTATGAGAAAATGTAATCTTGTCACAGTTACCGATTACATTTTCTCATAAGTAACTTGTTACTATAACACTTATTACATATTACTGTGGTCCCAGACTGGTCCCAGATGCTGGTGGCTATTTTCACCATTAAAAATTTTGCGCTCTCCCCCCCACTCCCAGCTGTCGGCAGGATGACTGTGTGAGCCTAGCAGGGGAAGGTTCAAATTTTCAAACACAGCAGCTATTCACAGCTCCAGTAGTGAATCCCAGCAACTGTCAATCAAATCTTCCTCCTCCCATCCCTGTATCTCTGCTTGTTTGCTATACAGTAAGTTGAGAGTGACGCCAAATCCCCCAGCAATGTGCTGAGTCTTCTGAAGGCAAGTTGTGGCAGCAGTGATGGGAGTCAGAGTGAGTATGGAGTTCAAGTGTTTAAACCAGAACTGGTCCATCAGTGAAAACGAAAAGAAGAGGCCCAGTGGAGAGTGAACCGTGCAGAGCTGATCACCAGCAGCAGACAGAAGAGAGGACAGAGTTCAATGGAGTCGGAGTGGAGGACGGTCCAGTAATGGGTGGAAGTCTGGTGGCACAAGGCCAAAGCAAGCTGTGCAGAACCGGAACGTGGCTGTGGCAACGCGACTCAGTGGTGATGACTGGGTTGAGGACGAGTGACAGCAAGCAGCAAGTGAAGCAATCCACCAGACCTGAAGCATCCCCATTCTTGGGATTACATAGAAACATAGAATTTGACGGCAGATAAGGACCGCTTGGCCCACCTAGTCTGCCCATTTTCCTACCTAACAGATAAGCTGCAGATCCTAGTTAACCAACAGCTTACTTCCTCCTACCCCCATTAGGACTGCCTTATGACTGTCCCATGCATTCTTGAATTCCCCTACTGTTCTTGACTCCATGACCTCCTCAGGGAGGCTGTTCCATGCATCCACAACCCTCTCTGTAAAAACACTTTCCCACATTACCTCTGAGCCAACCCCTCTATCTTCAAATTGTGCCCCTTGTTCTTGCACATCTCTTTTCTGAAAGATGCTACCCTCTTGGACTTTGTTGATTCCCTTGAGGTACTGAAAGTTTCTATCATATCCTCTCTCCTTCTTTCCTCAAGGGTATACATATTAAGCTCCTTTAGTTTTCTTCATATGTCTTCTGGTGCAGACCCTGCACCATTTCAGTTGCCCTCCTCTGGACAGCCTCCACTCTGTCTATGTCTTTGCAGAGATGGGGTCTCCAGAACTGCACACAGTACTCCAGATGGGATCTCACCAACTGTCTATACAGAGGGATAACAACTTCCTGTTTTCTACTATTAATGCCTCTCCCTGTGCATCCCAGTGTCCCCCAGCCCTCCTTACTGCCTTCTCACATTGCTGGATCACTTTTAGGTCACCTGATATAATTCCCCCCAGGTCCCTTTCCATTTTTACTGTTGTCAGTATCTCACCCCCCATTGTGTACTCTTCCCCTGGGTTTTTGTTTCCCATGTGCATTACCTTGCACTTCTTTGCATTGAATCTGAGCTGCCATATATTTGACCATTCCTCCAACCTTGCCAAGTCCCTTCTCATCCTTTCCACTCCATCTTGTGTATCAACCCTATTGCAGATCTTTGTGTCATCTGCAAAGAGACATACTTTTCCTTCCAGTTCCTCTGCAATATCACTTACAAAGACATTAAAAAGGACCAGTCCCAGGATTCCGGGAAGCAGCATCGATTGAACAGCCAGAAATATGGAGGTGACAATTCTGCTCATGGTCCTTTCCAGTTGGGGTGGGTGGGTTGTGGATGGTGGGTCACTGGGTGGTTGGTGGGCACTGGCAGGCTGATGATGACATTGCTGATGACTTGAACTGGCCAGGCCGGCCCATGGCTCTGTCCCGATCCGGTCCCAGTCCAACCATTTAAAAAAAAAATTATGCTGGCATCGGAGGCATGGTGGGGGAGCAGGAAGGCATTGTGCTTGTGTGTTGAGGCCCAGCTTTGAGGCAAGGGCTGGGCCTGGAGCTGACAACTGACAGGAGACAGTATGGCACAGGCAGGGCCGGAAGCCTGCAGCAGGTGTCAATAACACCAGGGACTCGGTGGGGAGGGAGTTCCTAAGTAGGCCACCAAGGCCAGAATGGTTTCAGCTTAGCCCTTTTCTGCAATTGTAACAGCAATTTTATTTGGACTCACCTTGGCTGCTTCAAGGGCCCTCGGGTCCTCCCTGGACACAGTTCGAGGGGGCCGGCCTAAATTCTTGAAGCACCATTGGTTCGGAAACAATAAGTGCACTTGGTGCCTCCACCTGGGGTAGGATTGAGATACCTGAAAATAAATTATAGGTTAACACTCCCCCAGGAAAATATAGCAGCCTGCCCCCACAGTACCTTTCCCACACAACAACAATTCCCACCTTTTGAAATAAGACACTGTTCAGAATGTAACATTAACAAGTAACAGTTTTATTTTGGGGGAGGGAAAAAAGGGAGACAAAATAGAATAGCAGCTTTATCAATTTTGGAAACACTTTACCCCCCACAGTCTCACCTCCCACCTATGGGTGCACCCAGTTCCCTTTTGGCAGCTACCCAAACGTCTCTAAAGTCTCTTAGGAGGGTACCATGTCACAGCTGCAGAAGACACAGGGGATCTTTCGTCTGGGCCCATATAACTTCAAACAAATGCAAAACTTTTAAACTTTAGCCTGGGCACAACATTTGATCTTGGCACAGTCCTGCCCAGGAATTAACCCTCTTGTATGTTGACTAGCTGAATAATTGATGAAGGCTGCCCCAAAGCCACAGCCCAGGGTATTTACAGTTCTGTTGATTCTCAAGAGGTTTTGCAGATACTTGAAGTCACAATACTGTGCTGGTATCAGGAGTTGTTGGTGCTGAAACACAAAGCCACTGGCTGAAACAATGATGACAGTCGATCATCACCTGCCAAGCCTTTCCCATCTTCACCCTTGGGGGAGACTTTGTATGTGGTGTCACCTGGCAGGCCTCTCAACTCTTTCTCTTGAAGAACTCTCTCCTGGTCTGGGTACAACTTCTCTCTGTCCAGATATAACTTCTCTCTCTGTCTGGGTACAACTTCTCTCTCTGTCCGGGTACAACTTCCCTCTCTGTCTGGGTACAACTACTCTCTCTGTCCGGGTACAACTTCTTGGTCTCCAACAAGGAGAAACACCTTGAAACTCACATTCTCAAAGTTGGCAGAGCACTACAGATATTAGGTAGCAACCTATACAGTCTCTAAAGTCCAATTGTCTGTCTTCCATGACACTTTCTGCACTGCATAACAGTCCAAATACTTTTGGACAATCTCAGCAATCTCAACCATCAGTCTTGGTGATATTGTCACCGTTGCCACATGGTCCAGTTTCCACACAGCCTCTCACAGATGCTGGCTCCCTCTGTGGTGCAAAATCCTTCACTGCAGGAACATTCTTCAGCCACAGGTTCAATTCTCACTGGCTCTCTCACTAGAGCAAACTTCCTTCTCTCACCGCCGAAGGTTCTATTCTGACCAGCAGCTCCCAATGGCTTTGCAACAACTTCACAAAGCCTCTGAGTTATTTGTCCTATGCTGTAGCCAAAAAGACAGAGGAGCAAACTCACAGACCTTCAGGGCTAGCAAGCCCCAAGCACTCTCTCTTCCAAATCCTGGCTGGGCTCACACCACCAACCAAAGACCTCTTTTGGCAAACAACAGTCTCTTGTGGTAGTCCTTAAAGCTTCTGTTCCTTGAAATTCCCAGAATTCTTCCACTTCAGAAACCTTAAACCCTTTGAAGTCACAGTCCCCCACAGTGCTCTCTCCACTGTGGTTGCAGTCACTTGTAGCTGTCTCACACTTGGAAGGTTTTACAAGATTCCCTGGGCCCTGAGAGACAGGTACTGTAGCTGGCAACCCCCAGGAAGGCCCTTTTCAAATGTTGAAGCCACATCTTTCCGCAATGCATCTGGCGCCCTCTTCCCTTAGGAGGAGGTCCCAATGAACTGACTTCCAGCACCAAAAGTCTTTCAGTTTTGGGAGCTTTCTGACACTCATGATTGGTTGAAACATTTGCCATTCTGAAAAATGAATATTCATTAATCTCCTTTGATGCCCTATTGATCCTAAGAAAGGGTGCCTAAAAATAGCCCTCCTTTCACTCCTACAAGTCTTTTTGGCAGTCTCAAGAGTCCTCTGGCATAATACTGGCTGATAACTGGCTGTGCAGGGAGTCAAGGGCAAACATCATGGCTGCTTAAACTCAGTAGCAAAGGCCTAGTTTTAAAGGACAAGTAAACCAGTTTTCTTTCTGTACCTCATATAAAAATGTCCAGTACAGTTTTTGGTTGCCCTACACCCATTTTACCCACCTTTAAAATCCTGTTTCAAAGTATTTGTCCGTTCAGCAGATATTTCATTGTTTGTGTTGCTTCCTGTCAGTATTCATGTCACAGGCTTGCTCCCAGTGGCGCACATTCATGTGAGGGGATGCTGAGCATGATGACATCATGGTAGCCACTCGGCCCTATTGCTGTACTGTATGGGTATTCTGACTGCAGGAATTGCGGTTGTTTAGCACAAGCAGTATTTCCTACTGTCAGAATACTGAATGTTCTTTCAAAAGTTTTCTTGGTTTTGGACCTCAAGGTTGTGTTCTTTGTCTGTGGAGATTATACATTGCTTTTTCAAATGCAAATTCCAGTTTACACATATTGCCCACAACGTGATGTGCCCATCCCTGTCACTTTTCTTGCAATATACACCAACTGTGCTGTTGGCTAATATGGCAATCAAATGTAACCTTGCTGAATGAAATAAAGACTTTTCGACACATATGTATTCTGTAAAAGGTTCCCTGTCATGACCTGTAGCAAATGATACCACACACATTATGGGCAACATGTTCTCCAAATAATGTGCTGTCATTCAGCATTCATCATGACTTTTTCTCAATCACCTGGCAATTTTGTGGCACTATATTTGTATATCACCACAATGTTCTCATTTTATTCTGCATTTGCATAGTTTCTGAGAATAAAGGATGACGTAATAAAATGTTTCAAAATCTTCGTATACATAGTGTGTATTTTTTTTGTATAATTACCGGCTCTGCCTTTTTCCCATAGGGAAACCGTGGCATAATTTGCCATTATAAAGGGCGTTTATAGCGGCAAACCGCAGCGCCCGCGATTTCCTTTCCTCTGTGCGTGCGTCACGCAGCAGCGCTACCAGCCATCAGCACTCCTCGCTTCCGTGTTACCGAACCGCCAGAACAACTCAGCAGTAAGTCCTCTTCTTTTCTCCCCTTATACCCTGCACAGAAAGACGTGAAGAAATCAGGGGAAAAAAAACAATTTAAAATATAAAAATCTCGGCACCGCAGTAAAAGGACCGACCATGGCATACACTGGCAGGAGACACAGACCTCTTTATTTTATATAATTGCTGAGGCAAAAAATGCAAACCCGGCAATTATATAAAATGAAAAATGAGTCGGGGGTGTCAGACTCGATTTTTACACACACCTCGCTAGGGATGCTTTACAAACCCCTGTAGCATCCCACAACTGGTGTAAACTGCTACACACCCCGACCCATACTTTATTCTATATGTGTGTCACAGGCACTCTGTTTTGTGCACAGTGGTGTGGCATGCTGTATAGTATAGTATAATATTGTTTTATTTAATTATTCATTTGTTTTAGATGATGCATAATGAAAATGCTTTTTAATAAAAAATATATGGTGCATATTTCTGTTTGTTCTGTTTCTTTCAACATGTACAAGTACTTCCAATGCAGTAATCTTATTGGTTGTTAGAACTGTATCCTGTGTCAATGATATGCACTAGCATGTTTTTGGAGGGAATTTTTGTAACCTTTTGGCTGTGCTTATTGTTCCTGGTGGTGGCACACTGCAACTTGCTCTCACTTATGATTGAAGTCTATTGTCATATATTTTGTTGTTTTCTGAAGGTTGTGGAGTCACTCCTTCTCTTTTGTGCCCTGTTCTGCATTACGAAGTTTCACAGCAATAATACATATTGCAGGTATAGCAGTATTGCCTTACTGTGTGGTTTATGGGTGCAACAACAAAAGTAAGTGTGGGTATGGAATTCATTTTTTTAACTTCCTACGTGATAAGACCATAAGAAAGGCATGGACACATTTTTGCAAGTGTAAAGATTTCATTCCATCACAGTGTAGCAGGATTTGTTCTGCCCATTTTTAAAAGGCAGCATATCTGCGTGACCCTGTGAAAGTGGCAGTATATGGTTAGCATGATGCTTTACCCAGATTGAAGCCTGATGCAGTGCCCACCATTTGGAATGGTAGTGGAAATAATGTTTGACACGTGTCTCCAAAGAAGCAAGGAGCAATTCTGAAAAGAAAACGCCTTGAGGTAGGTGCATTGACTTCTGTGTCATCATTTATCTAGACTTTTATTAAATGATTGTGGCGTGCGAGTGTCACTGTTGTGATTATGTGGCTTTATGCATTGAATGTACCTAAATGTGCAGTATTGGCAGTGGCTGTTGGGGGGGAGGGGTAGCAAGCATGTTCACAGTTGAAGGTGAGTGTAGCCAAAATAGAAGACAGTGACTACATACCGTGGAAAGGCACATTGTACTTCCTGTTCACCTGTTATCATGATCTGCAGTTGCAGAGTGTCAGTATGAACTTCTTGGTGAGTTTCAGATGTATAAATTGTGTCCACATAAGTACTGCTAGTCCCATATAGGCTGCCTGTATGCCTGACACATGTATATGTGAAGTTACCATAGCTCATCCCTTTCTTTTCATAATTATATCCACACCAAATTTCCTCTTTCAGTCGGCCCTGTGCCAAAGAGAGCTGAGGCATTTGTGCCTCCTCGAACAATGGCAGCAACCGTGGTTCAGGAATGGACTCGGTACATCTGGGACTGGCAGAGGAAGTTGAAGAATGAGCGTCAGTAGGGCTGCTGTCCTGTCCTGGGGTGGGTAGCAGAGTGGCAATGCTCAGCAGTGGCTTCTGATGGACGTCACGTTGGGGAACAAACCGGAAGACTGGAACTTGCTCCATGACCATGACAATCTGTATGATGGCTGCCAGTCCACCGAAGCCCCGAAGGAGCCATGTCCACCTCAGCATCACCCTGGGGCCAAGTAGTTGCGATGGTCTCCCCTCCTGCTGCCTTTCCCCTCAGAGGAGGGGGACCCACCCAGCAAAGGGTTATGCCATGCATATGTGTGTGTGTGTGTGTGTGTGTGTGTGTTAAAGTGACCTTGCTCTTGTCCACTCATCAGTAAATGGCAACAGTTGGATTTAAACTTTTATCTCAAGGTTCACTACCCTATGCTGTACCCAGTATTATTCTGTCTCACAAAAGAAATATTAGATTTCTGACCTCTCTAAATTCATAATTAGTCAATATCTCAGTCCGAGGAACTGATCAAACATGAGTGATGTACAGTATGTATTCTCTGTTTTAATGCCAGTGCTGTTCAGTACCCTCACTGTTTTTCACTGGACAAGTCATGAAATATTATTTACTGTTGCATTTTCTAGTCTAACCCAGTCTACTCTAGGGAGAACAAACTCCGATCCCTTAGGCTGTCCTCCTAGAACTTGCACTACAATCCCCATCTCCTTTCTGTTGACCTACGATGCACCACCTCCATCAGTGTAATCTCTCTCTTCAATTATGGTCTACAGTATTGCAAGCAGTACTGTAACCAGCATGGACAAGTGACTGTAGTGGTGCAAGAACAACTCTACAGGCCCACATGTGAATCTACTTTCAATATACACCACCAGCTTGTTACCCTTAGCTGCAGCTTTCCTACAGTGAGTATAGTTGTTCATAGCACCTGTTGTCGTCACCTGTAGGTCTGTCTAGTCCTCTGTGACCCCCATCCTCCCAGACACCCATAGCCAATACTCCCTCCATGGGTTCTTGGGCCTGAAGTGCACAACCCTACAGTCTGTCGTATTGAAGTGCAACATCCACTGTACCAACCATGCCTCCAGTTTAGTTTACCTTCCATTTTTGGTTTTTCCACTTCTTCCACCAGTGGCCCCCATGTTGGTATCGTCAGTGGACAGACTGATGTTGGTATTAATACTGTGTTAGGTATGTGATCTGAATAGTCAAAACAACAACATACCCAGCACACAGCCTTGTGTTACTCCACTCGTTCTACATGCTGACGGGTCATCCAGCACCACCACCACCTGTTGCTGCCTAACCATCAGCCACTTAGTGATACATTCAAACACCTTATCCCCCCCATCCCAGCTGATTCCAGCTTCCCCCATAAGTTCCTGTCGGGCCCTGAATTAAAGTGAGACTGAAATGTCTGTACTTGCAAGGTTCATCGCATTTGCATCTGTTCTATATAGTCACCACAAGGCTCCAGTCCTGTGTCACATATCCCATGTTCAGTGATGCATTGAACATGTCTGCTATCGGCCTTGATAACACCTCTGCCATGTCATTCAGCACCATGTGTTGAATGACATCAGGACATGGTGTCTTGTCCACCCTTACTGGCTGCAAACTCTGTATGACCCTACATTCATCAATGGTTCCAACACTCATCCCTTATGCCCCATCCTTATTTTAACAGTTTGTTCCCTCAATATTTCCTTTTTTCAGTCACATGTCTAAAGAAGTCCTTCTCCCTTGGCTTTATGCCCTTAGGTAACCTGCTTTCTTACATCCTTGGACCATTTCTCATAACCCTCCCTGTCCTTCCCCCTCCCATCCTCTTAAAGTTCCATTATGATGCTCTCTTTTTTTTCAGCACACCCTGAAGTACCTTATTGGTTTGTTAACATGTAGTCTTGGCTGTGCTCTTTTTGCTTTGCGTCCTGCCGCATGGCTCTGTTGTGCCCAGTTTAATCCCCTGTGTGCACCACTTCATTATTTCCCTCATTGTAACAAATTCTTCCCTCCTGAAGTCCATCATGGTCACTCACAGATAGTTATTATGTAGCCTACTTTGCATACTGAACAGCTGCATGTGGAGGCTGTCCTGTAATGCTGCTCGGAGAAAAATGTCCCTGGCACTGGCGGTCGTAGGGGTACTCCAATGCACCACAGTCAGATTGAAGTGCAACACGATCACCACACACCTACTTCGGTATACATGACTTATTTGTTCTGCTAACTCCTTATCCAGCTCCTCAGACTGTGCTGGTGGTCTATACAACACCTCCAGCCTCAGCTACCTACCCTTAGACTCCAGGAGCTTCATCCATATCACTTCTGTCTTCCCTTCATCCTCTACATACCTTCTGCATGTAATCCCATCCTCTAGATAGACTTTCACTCCTCCAACTCTTCATGCCCCCTATTTCAGTAGATTGCATACCCTGTGATTGCCAGATAATGATCCAGGTGTTGGTTGGCCTAAGTCTCCTTGATGGCTGACAGATACACCATCCCTTCAGGTAAGACTGCCTCTATCACCGATTTTTTGTTACCCAGATTCCACTCACCCATGGAGAACACCCTACGCCCATTACTATCCATTTTTCATCCTGTGTACCGATCAGCATCACCAGTCCCTTCTCGGCACCCCCCCCTTACAGTGTTGTCATGTGTGGTCAGCCCATTGTGCTCCCCTTCCTGTTGACCCTGTATACTGACTGGATACTCGCCTGCCACTTTCTGTAATGTCTAAGCAATTTAGCAAGTAAATATTCAACTAAGTTACACTTCAACTACCCTTGCCTCTCCCTACTTTACTGTAATCTGTTCATCTGTCCTTTGCTGTCATTCCGTGTTTCCCCCCGTCCTTCTACCATGCCATACCCATGACAGGAACACCACTGTCACTCAGCCTAGAGTTGAAGTCCATTATCCTTTCCTTTTTCACTTTGCTTGCACTTTCAATGGTACACACCTCAGAGAAGGTTAGTAGCTCCCAATCTCAGAACAGAATTTCCACAGTTTGTCAGATCTGTACCTGACTGACTCACTCCTCCATGAAGCACCCCAGGTGTTTAGTACATACATGTACCACCTGGTGAGGTTTCCTCCTTTACCTCTAATCCACCTTACCATATTGTAGTCTGCCTTCCCATTCTGCTACCAAGACCTGTATAGGTTGCATCCATTTCCTGATGTGCCGTTCCCCATTCAACCTCTCTTTGATCCCTTTCAGGATACATTCCACTAACACCACATTTCTTCTCACCCCCTTCTGACTGCACTATTCTCACTTCCTCATCCTGATTGTCCCTTCCCTGTTCTTCTGCTCCTATATGAAATCCACCTTCTCTTCACCCCTGCCTTTCCAATGTCCTGTTCTATTACTAGATGTAAGTTCCTGTCCGATTATGGCCCTTACATGCCTGTCTATGAATGGCTGCTACAATCAGTAGATGATTTTTAAACTCTGTGTGTGTGTGTGTGTGTGTGTGTGTGTGTGTGTGTGTGTGTGTGTGTCTCTTTGCACATGTGTATTTCTTGTTGGATACTCACTTCCAAGTTTGTTGATGTTATAACGTTACACTGATGTCAGTAATGCTGAGTGTCTTCAATGTCTGATCTTACAAAAATATCGGCTGCTGCATTGTCTCATGTTACTTTGTGCATGTCACTGACTGTGTGTTTACCTTTTCTTTTCCCAACTACTGAACGTTATTATTCCTGATATGAATTCATCCTGCATGACTGAAGAAGTACAGCAAGATGACAAAGATACATCTGGAGTTACTATTGATTTTGAAGATGAGACTTTTGAGGATATGCCCTGCGAACCTGACATTCAACACACTGATACTTCCTACATTGTGTTCAACAATTTGGATTTATCCCATGGTTCAACCAGCTACACATCTACCATCACAGTACAGAAGGGCACTGCATCAATGACAAAGATGTATGTGCACTGAGGCAAATGTTCCTAAAAAAAATCAGTGTCAAGTGTACGGCTAACCTGAAACCTCAACAAAGAACATATCAAGTTCAGACCAATATCACCATTGATCGATGTCCACAGATGGTTTCAGTCGCTACCCAGTGTAATCTTTCAGAGGAACAGACAATGTCTTCCAAACATTTTATGGAGCACTGTGATCAAAGGTGCAACAGTGATGCAGAGTGCACTGACGAGGACCTGTCAAGTGAGACTGATGAATTCTCATCTGATCCAGAGTATGTACCATATCTACGAATGCAGCACAACAAAAATTAAAAAACACTGGATGTATCGCATTGTGCACCTTTATTATCAACATCGCCTGATGAGCAGTATTTCATTGTTTCTTAAAATAGTCTTGCTGAGCTATTCAGCTTGTGCAGTCAGTGTGGTAATAAAAGTGTGCCCTACATACAGTGCACAACTGGCGCTATGATAACCGTCATAAGCAAATGTGAACATGGTCACATATTGCAGTGGAATAGCCAGAGGCAGAAATCAAGTATGCCTCTGAGAAATCTACTGCTATGCACTGCTGTATTTGGCTCTGGAGTAAGCCCTGCTAAATGCATGCGACTACTTGATATCTTGAGAATACCACATGTCTCCATAGTCACGTACCACAAAATCCAGCTCTTATATGTGTTGCCTTCAGTGCGCAATGTCTGGGACAGACACCAAGAGGCACAACTTCAGGCTTCAAGAGGGAAGGAACTAATTCTTGGTGGTGACGCATGTTGCGATTCACCGGGGCATTCAGCCAGGTATGGGCTGTATACTTTGATGGACCTTGAAACAAAGAAGATAGTCTGCATGAATCTAGTGCAGGTAAGCCACACATACAGAATATCATCATATGTTCTTACTATATTGTTTCCCATTATTATCATAGTAAATTTCTCTTTTCTGTTCTAGAGCTCAGAGCTGAAGAACTCCATGGCGGTGGAGTTGGAGAGGCTGAAAGGGGGCCTTGAATTCTTGGAGCAGCATGGAGCAACAGTTGGACAGTTAGTTACTGACTGACATGTGCAGGTGAAGGCTTTCCTCCAGAAATCAAAGCCAAACAGTCAACAGTTCTTTGATGTGTAGCACATGTTGAAAGGTAAGCATTTGTGATTGTCTGCGTTTGTCGTAATAGGTGGAGAACAACTGATGGATACTGAAGTGAATGTGTGTGTTGCTTTGCATGGTGACACTGAAATAGCTGTGATATTGAATGAATATTTCTGATCAGTGTTCTCAACATAAAGGTAGCATGACTTACTGAAACACATGAATAGAAGTCTTTTTGGGGGTGGGGTGGAGCACTACATGCACAGACAAAAATGTCCTGAGAGTGATCCAAAATAGAAAGTAAAAAAATATCTGTGAGTGCCTCATGGTATCCATAGTACTATTATAAGATAGTTGCATGGAAAACTGTGTAGTGAGGTGAATCTCAGGCAATAGGGATGTGATCGACACCCTGTGCAGGTACATTGTCAGACCACACCTGAAGTACTACAGGCTGTTAATGACAAGGAACTGCTGATTCTTGTAGGTTTTACAGTGGACAGCGAATAACATGATCCAGTGATTGGATGGTAAAACTTACAAGCAAATGCTATGCGAGCAGATCTTGTATTCCCCGGTGGACAGGAGGGGTTAACATTCAGCGGGGAGACACGGTGCCGAGATATTTAAAAGTTTGTGTTGTGCGTAAACAGTTTTCATTGGGTTTGTGTTGGCACACTATATTCAATAGGCCAAATAGCGCATGCAAACTGCAGTAGCACTGCGCAGAAGTATAATGTATGCAACAGACAAACAGAGGTGGTGTGTACATAAATAGAACTTCAATGCTACATTCAGTGCATTTCCTCAGCAAATAGTGTTTAAGCATGAGTTAACGAGATACATTTAGCAGAGTGCAAATTACTGCCAAGGAAAAGGCACTCTTTACTATGTGCAAACCTTTGCGCATCTCTGATCAACTGTGCGCAACATAGAACCATGGTTTATGGAACTATGCAATTTGCATTGGTGAATCATTGCGTTTGCAGGTGTCTTACAGTGCTTGTTTATTGACCATAATCAGTAAATATTACACGTAGAAAGAAAGTAGACATGGAACAAAAATACATCACATGACTGGCACCTCCTATGTTGCCACCGGTCCCAACCATACCAAGCATTATTTGTTGACCCTGAGTGCACTGGACAGTATGGCAGTGTGTCCAAACTGCATGCTTCTGCAGTCCACCCTTTGGTGGACATCAACAAAATCCAGCACACACATATAGCACTGGTTGCATATAGGTTGTTGAGGGGAGTGTGTAGAGATGGCCAGTCTGCAACACATACTGTTTGCTGATACAAGGTTAGTGCACAATATATGCATCGCAAATGGTGCAGTGTATGGAATATCCCAACACCAGTGTGCCTGTCTGATGGTACGGTAGTTGGTTAACCTAGGGTATGGTTGTGGAAAACAAGAAAAGCAAAGAGAAAAGCTTTAACTGTTGTGCAACAGAAGTTCTGTTACCTAGGAAATAAAGCAATAGAAAAGGGGTCCAGCACTCACTGCTGAGGGTGTAGCCTAAGTTCAACACACCATGGCTATTTTTGAAGTTAACTGCACTCCCAGCCCTGTTTTCCCTTCTTCCTTATCACACTATATTTTGCATGTTTTGCACCTGGGCTATTCATTTTGAATATAGCAGGATATTGTTTCAAGGCTAATGTACCATGCTGCTTATTACCAATTTATCCACGGGATACGGTTTGGATTATCTGTTACTGGGTGTCAGTTTTCACAGAAAGGGTCAGATGTAACTGGAACACTGACAAATGACTTTGTGTCCTGCCACACAGAAATACAGTGTGTGGTTTCCAGAATGGATGTGCCACACTAAGGGTTGAGGGTAATCATTAGAAGGGGAGGTGAGAGTTTGGCACATACAGGTTGTGTGTCAAGCTTAAAAAATGGTTATTCTACAAATAGTGTTAGGCCACTTTGTGCTTTCTTTTTTGTATGTACATATGTTCTTATCTTCTGACAGAAAATGGGGGGATGGGGAACAGTCATGCCCCTGTGGACCCCTTCAAGATGTGAGCAACTCTGTAAGGGGACTGAGGGGACCAGAGAGAACGTGAAAAAACAGTGTCCCAGAGAGACCCCTTTAAGATGGTTGTGGAAAAAAGTAGATGACAGATGCAAGGCCCTTGGGGGGCAGGAGAGGGACCCATGGGGAGAATTCAGGGTCCTTCACATTCTGTGACAGATCAAGGGAAGTCGGTAAGAGGGAGCAATTAGGCTGAAGGGTAGAAGGGGTTTGTGTGCACAGGGTTAAATGAAGGTGATTGTAGGGGGTAGGGTTTGGGTATGGCTTACAGGAGGGAATTAAGAAGGGACATGGAAGAAGCAGCTAGGTGCAAGACAATTATTGGGACAAGCTGATGGAGTATGTGGCAGATGAGTGCTGGATTTGGGGGGGGGGGGATTCCACACTTTTGTGAAAGAGGGGAGATTACCTGGATTGGCCGATTTGGGTTGATCTGTGGGGGACAACCAGAGTACAGAAGTCGGTTAATGTAAGGGAATGGGATGCTGGGGGGTGTGAAGTAGGAAGGGCAATCACCCAACCAGTGCTTGTAGGTCAATTTAGCCCAGTAGGAGAGTCGCCCATTTCTAAGAGATGTGAATGATACGGCACGATAAAGATCACAGTGATGGTGGCAAGGTGGGGCGTACAGGGCAAAGAGACAGAAGAAATTGAACACCACATCACAGTAGTCGAAAATGGTCAGTATCATCTTCTGAGGAAAGTCACACCTAGTTGTAGGAGTGATTCAGCTATGGTTCCTGAACAGGGCAACAAGCTTCTGGAACATTTTTGTTATGGATGGCGTCAATATGTCCAGAGAAGTTTAGGTGTTGGTACAACCAAATGACTAAGTACCTGAAAGAGGATGTGTCCTCAAGTAAAGTCCCATAAGGCGTGTGAAAAGTGGGTATGGAGGGAAGCCTACAGAGTCTGTGCCTTGTGTCAAAGATCATGAAGACAGTTTTTTGACATTGAGGAAAAGTTAATGGTTATCAAACCAGAGCTGAACCTTGTCGAAGTACTGCTGTAAGCATGTTGTAACCGCCACAGGACTGGAGCAAAATGCATAAATGTCTGTATCATCTTCATGCATATGTATAGTGGAGGATGGGGAGCAAACAGAGGGAAGGTTGTTTAAGAAGATTGAGAATCAGAAGGCCCATGATACCGAGCACCGGGGGCTCCAATGATAATAGGGAGGGTTGTGGAAGTTGCGTCCAAGATCTTAACTGATTGAGTTTTTCTAATCATGTAGGACTTGAACCACTTTTGTGGTGGAGGGAGACAGGCGAGCTGCTGGGAGTGAGTTGCGTAGAAGTAAGTGAGAGATGGTGTCAAACTCCTTGGCAAGATAGACAGAAATGGAAGCTGTAATTAGAACATTGTCCATGATGGTTCTAATGAATTCTGTGACCCATATGAGATAGATGGTGGTTGAGCACTTTTTTCAACAAGCAGGCTGTTAATGGGTGAAAAAGTAGGTGTCAGATAGAAAAGAGGTGAGTTGGGAGAGGACAATGTGTTCATAAAGCTTGGCAAGGGTGTGGAGGACAGAAATGAGATGATAGTTGCCAGTCGATAAGGGGTCATCCCTTTGGGTATGGGGAGGACCACAGCATGTTTCCAACAAGATGGGACAGGGGTAGTACAGAATGAGACATTTATGATTATTGAGAGGGGATACACAACGGCCGCTGCAGAGAGGGACTAGAGTTTTGGGTCAAGACCATCAGGGAAGACAGCCTTAGAATGGTTGATGGTGAGGAGGGCACTTAGGACATTGTCTGTGGTAACAGCAGTGATAGAGAAGGGAAGGTGGGAGGGTGGTGGAGATGGCACACTGGTATAGGGTGGTATAGGTGGGTAGGGGGATGGTTAGGAGGGAAGAGATTTCAGTAGTTCAGTGGCACAGGACGCATAGTACGGATAGGAAGGATTTCAGTATCTCAGTGGTGCAGGAGGTATAGTAGGAGTTAAATTATGTGGCACACTGGTATAGGGTGGGGAGGGTGGAGGTGGCACAGAGGTATAGGGTGAAGAGGGTGGGTAGGAGGGGAGGGATTTCAGTAGCTCAGTGGCACAGGAGGTATAATAAGAGTTAAATTATGCAGCTACAGCTGGTGGGAAGGCAAGTGGCAAGCTTACTCAAGAGAACACTATTATTCCACCACTTCCACTTGTACGTTTGCCCAAATTTCAGGAGTTAGCAAGACAGCTGGAAGTGGCAGTGAGGAAAAAGGACTGTGAACCACCAATACGCCGATGGACAAAGTCCATCATTAATCACATGTTTTGGGTGGCACGTGACAGCCCGGAGAACAAAGACCTGACAGTTGGTAAGTGGCTGAGTGTAAGCAACCATGTGGCAAATATACACCAAGGACATAGTGAGTTGTTCCCGCAGTGCCTGCATGGATCACTTGATGGTAACACAAAGGAGTGGATTAAAAAAGGTATTTGGATGGGTCTAGTTGTGCACCTTCTGTGGCTAATGTAAGGACATGTTACTTGTAATTTTAATTATTACATTCCTGTTCTGAAATCTATGTAGGCAGCAAGGCACTTATATTGCTATCTGAGACTGTAACCAGTCCGTACCTCCTGAGAGACCTGACTCAGCTATCACTGGTGTACCAAACATATGCATTAGAGGTTTTTCACAGTCTCGTTTGTCACTTCACACCAACATGCAGCCACTTTTTCTACCCAAGCATGATTGCAAGGTGTGTGTCTGTCTCTCTTATCTGTTTTATACATTGTTCAGTTCAATGTAGATAATTGCTATGTTGCTGCAAATGTTTATCTTTCAAGGCCACTGACTTGACTTCTCCATAACAGATTCTGTTCTTACTGTGGTCTGTTTGTAGTCAGCAACCATCAGCACTTTTGATGTCCATTTATGTGCTATATATGTATCCATGACTGTTCTGTGCTACCATCTCCACAATCATCATGGATGACCATTATGGCGTCCTTCACATACATTGCACACAGCAGTGCTTCTCATTTCCCCCACATGTAATCACCTTCTCCATCCATACCCTGACTTACACTTCTTCATAATCTCTTTGGGCCACTGTGCAGTGTAGGGCCATTCAATGTAATCCATAGAAATGTACACGTCCTGTGTCAGTAAGCCTTTTTGACTTTTGCCACATGTGCATCTCCTTCAGAATTATTATTGTGGGTGTTGGCAGAGGAGTCATGCATGAATAATGCATTACCATGCTTCATACATGTACATAACGACCCTCACCCAAACCACTACCCCCCAACACTGACAGCATACTCTTGAACAAGTATACTCTTTATGTATCATGGGCGTACATCAATTCCAGTTCTGTCAAGTTTCATTGATGACACATACTAATGTACTAACATACTCTGAAGCCAGCAGAATAGGCCCTATAGTCTATCGAGTCCGCTCAATGGTCAATGCCTATGCAGGGCACTGATTTTATCCCCCCTCAACAAGGACCCCTATTTCCCAGTGGGGATCCTGGATGTACCCTCCCCCTGCACCTATCCCAGCCCTTCTAGAACTACTCCTCCACAGCAGCAGCCACCAGTTCGCTTGGCAGCACATTACAGGGCTCCACCACTCTCTCAGTGAAGTTGCATCTCCTTCTTTTCCCCCTCAGCCTCCGCCTATCCAGTTTCATGTTGTGTCCCCTGGTGGCCCCCCAGTTCCCTCAGATGAAGGACCCCCTCAAGGCTTACCCTATTGATCCCCTTGAGATACTTGACGTCCTCTATCATATCCCTCCTGTCTATTCTCTTCTCCAATGAATATAGGTTGAACTCCACCACTTGCTCCTCATAGGGCCTTTTCCCTAGCCCCAGTACCATCCTGGTCTCTCTCCTCTGTACCGTCTCCAGCAATGCAATGTCCTTCTTTAAGTTTTCAAGGTGTGGTCTAACCAGGCTATTGTACAGCAGAAGGAGTGCCTCACTATTCCTTGAGGTTATCCCCCAGCTATGCACCCCAGCATTTTATTTGCTTGTGCCTCCGTCCTTCTACACTGCTCTGAGTTGTTCATTTTGACATCCACCAACACCCAGAAGTCTTTCTCCACCCTCAAAACCTGCAGCATCTCCCCCCCAAGGTGTATTTATGAGTCTGTTTTTTGGCCCACAGGTGCAGAACCCTGCATTTTGCAGTGTTAAACTTTAGTTTCTAGATTCATGACCACCTCCCTAGAGTCTCCAGGTCGACCTGGAGATCCAACTTTCCCTTCTCCCCATCTTCCACCTCCCACAGCTTAGAGTCATCTGCAAAGAGGCTCATCCCACTCCGGATACCACTTCTGATGTCCGCAACATAGGCACTAAATAGGAGTGGGCTCAGAACACACCCATGTGGTACCCCACTTGTAACTAACCTTGAGGATGAGACCTCCACCCCCACCCTCACCCTCTGTATCCACCCCACCAGCCAGTTTCCTATCCACCTGCCCATTCTCCCACCCTCCCCCATACTCTCCAGCTTCTCCAGTACCCCATGATGTGGCACAGAGTCAAAAGGCCTGCTGAAATCCAGAAAGAGGACATCCACTGTGCCCTTGTCACCCCTTCATAGAAGTCTACCAGATTTGTTTGGCATGATCTGCCATTAGCAAAGCCATGCTGGTGAATGCCTATGTGACCCCATGCTCTCAGCACCCCCTCTATCCTTTTCTTCAGGATGCTCTCCATCACTTTGCCTACTACCCACGTCAGGCTAACCGGCCTATAGTTACCCATGTCCTCCTGTGGGCCCCCCTTGTGGATAGGCACAATATGGGCAATCCTCCAGTCCTGAGGTACCCACCCAGACTGCAGGGAAGAGTTAAAAAGATCTGCTTGAGGGGTAGCCAGGGTATCCGACAGCTCCCTGAGCGCCCTTGGGTGGATCCCGTCAGAGTCTGGTGCCTTGTCCCGTCTTAGGGCCTTGAGTGCATCCAGCACCCTACCTCTGTGTATTTCATCATCCTTTTCCATCAACTCTGCTTCCTAGCTTTGACCCCCTTACATCTTTCCCTCATGCAGGCCTTGGTAGCCTCCAGGAATCCCTTTTTTATAATTTCTCATCGTGCCTCTGTGCCCATGCTTGGCCTGATCCCATCTAGATAGCCCCTCAGGAACCACTCTATCCCCCCCAATGTCCATCCCTCTGAAATTCATGATGGTCATTCTTGTGTGTTCTGCCCTGCCCCCTAGTTGTATGGAGAACCAAACCGTGGCATGGTCGCTACTTGCCAGTGGGTCCCCAACAACTAGGTCCCTAATGAGCTCCGTGTCTAACAGTACCACATCCAGGATGCGCCCCTCCCTTGTCATCTCCATCACAAGCTGGGCAAGGAATGCATTCTGGAAGACATCCAACAGGCGCTGCTCCTTGCTCGATGTGGACACCATGGTTCCCCAATCTGCTCCTGGCATATTCAGGTCTCCCATCACCACAGTGATGTCCTTACCTCCACCACAGTGGTTCTTTTTTTTTTTGAAATTTAAGTTTATTAATTTTCAAAAAATACAACCTACACAGCATGACAGAAGTGACGACCATAGAAGTTGCATGGCTGAAACCAAAACTAACCCACACCCCCAGATCCCCCAGACCCCTTACCCCCTCCCACCACCCCCTCGAAGCTGAGTGTGCTAAGCTCATAAAACCCCTTGAGCTGGATATTTAACATTATAATAGTTCTACAAAATAAGAAAGTGAAGTCTAATCTTGAGTACAGGAGAAACACAAGGCAAAAACAGAGAGGTACAGAAAATTTACTGTGGGCAACAGAGAGGGCCAAGAGATCATTAGTGGAGGTATAGCTAATATAGCCTACCCCACTTTTCTGGAACAAATCCATATGGTTACGCAGACTAGCTGTCAGTCTTTTCTGCATTAAGACATGCAGAGAGCTCTCTCAACCATTCGGGATATGACAGGGTCAATTGGTCAGTCCAATGTCTAAGGACCAATCTCTTGACCACAATAGCTACCAACGCCATATGATATCGGCGCTCCACACTGTCAATGTTGGCATAATCTCCCAAAATACATATATCTGGGATAAAAACTCTGAAAGGCCTAAAAGTGGGTCTAGATTATCCCGAATAGCGGACCACAGAGGGGAGACCTTGCTACAGCTCCAGAAAATGTGTAGGGAGTCCCCCTCACTTCGCCTACATCTGGAGCAAAGCGGAAGGGGAAGTTTTTTGAGTTTAAAGAGCTTCTTAGGAGTGTAGTACATATTATTAATAATACAGTATTGGGTGAGCCTCAGCCTGTCCTGAGTATGGAACCTATGGAGGTCTCTCCAAATACGAGACCAGTTCAAAGTAAGATCAGGAAAGGAGTAGGACCAAACCTTAGAACCAACAACAGGCTTCGAGAATTTGTAATTAAGAAGAAAAGAATATATTAATGAAATGGCGTGCGGTTTCGAAGCGAGGGTTAATATCTGAGAAAGGAAGGGGCGGGCCTCAGGGCTTCTAAATTGGGTGCCGAATTTCACTGCGATGAGATGCCTCACTTGGTACACTTTAAAAATTTGGGCGCTGGGAATAGAATGTTTACCAAGGATGTCGGTGGAAGAGAGAAGAGATTCATGATCGTAGAAATGTTCCAGATTGGTGTCCTTAATTTGCGGAAGCCAGCCGGGAGTAATCATTGAGTTTCCCACCCCGATATTTTAAGTTAAGCGTAAACTGTTGGCCCAAATTGCCTCTCTGAAAGATTTTAAGGAAGCGCAACATTGTACCAGGGATTTGAGGGATGTGAGGACTGTATGATCAGTTATCCAGTGTGAAAGTATAGAGGGAGGAGAGTAGAAAATAGCATAGGGATCAATTCCAGAATCTAAAAGAATTGACCTCTCAATTTGAAGCCAAATCAGGGATGAAGGATCAGAATTAACAGGAAACCATCTCCCCAATTTAGCCAAATGAGCCTCCCAGTGATAAAGCAGCAAATTGGGAAGCCTTAAGCCGCCTTTGTCCTTGGGAAGGGATAGCTTAGAGAAGGAACGTCGAGGTCCTTTACCCTGCCAAATAAAATTTGAAAACATCACGTGAAACTGTCGGAAATAAGAGATAGGCAACCATAAGTTTAGTAAATTGAGAGGATAAAAAATACGAGGGAGGACATTCATTTTAATAATATTGATCCGACCCCAAAGGGAAATAGGGAGGGTGGACCACCATTGCAGATCCTGCTGGATATAAGTCCTAAGGTCGTCTAGGTTGAGCTTCCTAAGTAAAGAAGGATCCGTTGAGAAGTGAATCCCTAAGTATTTAATTGATTTGGGGGACCACTTCATGCCGAGGTTGGCAAGGTCTTGTTTACATGTGTGATTAGAGATATTTAATTTATATTGAGAAAGAGCCCCATATTGTCTGATGACCTCCAACGCATGACTTAAAGATTTAGCAGGATACGCAATATGTAACAGTATATCGTCTGCATACGCCGAAAGGACTAATTCTTGCCAACGTAATAAACAACCTCTGACGAGCGGAGAGGATTTAAGTTTGATAAGGAGAGGTTCTAGATATAAATTAAATAAAAAGGGTGAGAGAGGGCACCCTTGCCTGGTACCAGTTTACAGCCGGAACAACGAGGAAAAGAGTCCATTACAGTATATCCTGGCTGAGGGACATTTATAAAGGATCTGGACCCAACTCAGAAATGAAGGCGGGGAATTCCATCCTAGTCAACACAGCCCAGAGAAAAGACCAATCCACCCGGTCTAAAGCCTTTTCTGCATCCAACGAAACCAGAGCCATAGGAGCTGGAGATGTACCGGCTTACTGGGAAATGTGAGAGAGAGTTCTAAGATGGTCCAATGGAGATCGAGAATATACAAAGCCCACCTGCTCTGGACTAAGAAGGTGGGTCCAGACCCCTTTAATGCGCTCAGCCAAGATCTTAGAGAGAATTTTCATATCATAATTTTGAAGAGATATAGGCCGATAACTCGCCGGGTCAGAAGGGGCCTTACCAGGCTTAAGAATCAAGATAACCGTAGCCTCAAGAAGAGTGGGGTCTATATCAGGGAGAAGAGAAAAGATATTCATAAAGTTTAAGAAGGACCAGAGCAAGCTCTTTGGAAAAGACTTTATAAAAATTGGCAGGGAAACCATCCGGACCAGGAGTCTTATCTGGAGTCAGAGAGGCAATAACACTCTCTATTTCAAAAAGAGAAATGGGGGCAATTAGAGCCTTCTTATGAGATGGTAAAAGTCGAGGGATGTCAATCTCAGCCAGATAAGCGGCAATGTCTAAAGGGGATGCAGGGGAAGCCAGCAAATTATAAAGATCCTGATAATAATTCTCAAAGATCCGCACAATTTCTTTAGGGGAAGTTTGGACGGGGCCCTCGGGCATCTGTAGGGCCGGGATTAGCCTAGAACCTTCTAGGGTACGAAGCCTTAAAGCTAATAGCCTCCCAGCTTTTTCGCCATGGTCTATGTACTTAGCCTGGATTTTAACTATACAATAATCGGCCCTGTCCTTGAGAAGGTCAGTATACTCGTTCTTAATCGCCATAAGGGCTTCCAGGGAGGGTATCGACAGGGTCGAAAGATAAGCAGCCTCCAGTTCCTTGATTTTATTCATTAAGGAAAACGCTCGTGCTTGCCGGGCTTTTTCCTTGTTGAGGCTACCTTAATTAGTTCCCCTCTAAGGTAGCATTTTAGGGAACACCAGATAGAATCAAATCTTGAAGTGGACCCGAGATTATCCACCAGAAACAGAGAGATTAAGGATTTTATTTGAGTCACTGTATGGGGATCCTTAAGCAACTGAGTATTCAGTTTCCAAGTGGTATCCCGACGAAAATCAGGGTCCAGAGAGATTTTAGTCCAGACAATTGCATGGTCAGAGAGAATTATCGATTCAATACCGGCCTGAAGAAAACCGGGGAGAAGATTCGTACTAATCAGGATGTAGTCTATTCTAGACCATGATCCATGGGATTGAGAAAAGAATGAGAATGCCCGAAGAGAGGGATGGGAAAGCCGCCAAGGATCACACAGCCCTAACATGTGCAAAAAGTCTTGTAGAGCCCTCTGCGAGGGGGTGAGGGGTCGGATAAGTTGGGGTTCCCTATCCAGGGAGTGGGAAGGTGATATATTCCAGTCTCCTCCCAGAATGAGCTGCGAAGGAAGCAAAGCGGTAATTTTGTCCGTGAGAGCCATGAGAAAGTCAGGGTTACCCCCAACTGGACCATAAATGGAACCCAGGACTACCATATTCCCATTAAGGGAACCTTTAACCAACACAAATCTCCCCTCTGGGTCCGCAACTACTAAGTCTTTCGAAAACAAGACATGTCTTTTAAGGAGTATAGCCACTCCTTTACTAGAACTAGATCCACTTGCTGCATATATCTGTGAAAAGCCAGATCTAGACAACCATTTAATTTCGCCCTTAAGTAAATGGGTCTCCTGAAGGAGTAATATATCCGTCTGCAATAAACTACAGTGATTGAAAACTTGGGTTCTTTTAACCCTCTCTCTGAGCCCACGCACATTCCAAGACATCACCTTAACAGCACCATTAGCCATTTTAACAAAAACATCACAGGGAGATAAATACAGAGATATCCAGCAACATAACAAGGAAGAAAGCACACTCGAATTCCCAAAACCCATCTACCCCCAGCCTGCCATCGGGAAGTATTTAAGGGAAACCTTAACAAGAAAAACTTGACTGCATTTGAGGTACCCTCCTGTGCATAGTAAGGTTGGCAGGCCAACCCCTCCCTCCTCCAAAAAACTTTCAATAACCCAAATCCCCAAACTAGGTACACTAAGGTGCCAGGACTGAGAGATAGCCAGACAAGTGTGAGAGAACCCAAATCCTGAGCACCAAATCCCCAACGCCAATCCAGAAATCCCTAACTTACAGGAACCCTTTGAAAGATAAAAAGCCCAGACCCCTAATATCCAAAAAACCAAACCTGACCAGAACCAGATTGAAAAAAACCCTAAACGCCCTGCAGAAGGGGCCGGATTGGCAAACCCCCCATCCATTGGCTCGCGATTCAGCTACCCACCGACACAGGGGCTCAAAGTCAGCTCTCCCCCCCAGCCCGATCGCCTACCCCTCAGGTATATTGACTTTTAAGCATATTGCCCCCGATTGCATAAGCCGAAAAGAGGCAGCGTGTAAAAAGAACAGCTCGAAACTCACCCTCTGGAACTGGACAAGAAAAAATAACCGTCTGCCACGCAGAGTAGGCCGAGGCGGCCGGAAATCTGCCATCAGGAAGGCACGAATGATCCCGGGGGGCGTCATTAGCAGTAGGACCAAAAGAGGTCCTACACTCAAAATTAGCGCTCCGAGGGAACACTCCTCCTGATAATGAGTTCCGGGAGGAAGTCCGCGGTCCCACCATCGCGACCCCGCTCTGCCCCACTCGACGATCCCGGAGCCTCACCCAACACGACCACGAAAGGATGGCCTAACCAGGTAGGACATCCAGGGTGGGGCCAGAGAGACAGATCCAGGAATTAGTGTGCCCCTCAGAAGGAGGCCACCGGGGAAAACATCCACGCCCCATTTCAGCACCCCAACTAGCCCAGAGCAGCCCTAATAAAAGATTACCCATGACCCAGGTGATAGTTGCCTGTCCAGGGATATCGAGGAAAAAAAAAGGGGGAAGGGGGGGAACATCCTCCTCAGTCAGCATCTCTAGAGGTACATGAGGGAAAATCAACGGGAAAGGGAGACGACAAGGCCTTTCATCCAGTAGGTCCACTAAAATCAGGGCTTCTCAGTTATATACAAAACCACAAGTCCTTCATCCTTGAGGCTTAAATAAGTCTGGAAGTCTAGTGGCGAGGTCCTTATAGGCCGCTTCTGGCGAGGTGAAACTGTGTGTAGTATTCCCAATCGTGACCTTAAGCGTGGCAGGATACACCATCCTAAAGGGGATGGACGCCGCAATCAGCTTCTGGACCATGGGATGGAAAGCAGATCTTTTTTCTCTCGTTTCTTTCGGAAGGTCTTGAGTAATACGAATCCTGGCTGATCCCCAAGTGATTGCCTGTAGGTCTCGAGATTTGCTGTAAACGTGTTGCCATTCAATATAGCTTAAAAACTTCACAATTATAGGTCGCGGGGGGGAGTCTGGCGGTGATCTGGGCCTTAGCGACCGGTGGGCCCTCTCAAGGTGGTAAGTTGGGCTGATTGGTGAGGAACCAACTATCTTAACAAGAAACTTCTGCAGGAAAGCCATTAGGTCAGGCCCCTCTTCTAGCTCTGGGAGACCAAAGATCAGTAGGTTGTTCCTCCGGTTGCGGCCCTCCAAATCCTCGGATTTTAGTTGGAGCTTCCGGACCTGTTGGGTCAAACCAGCCATCTCCCCCTCAGCCTTTGCCTTCCATTGCTCTAGTGAGAAGAGCCTGGCCTCCGCATCTGAGACCCTTGAAGTAAGGGAAGAGAGATCGCCCCTCAGGGACTTTAATTCGGTGGTGATGTCTTGGAGAATACTCTTCAGTGGGGCTAACTCCTGCATGAATTTATCCTCCGTAAGAGGACCGGACAGCTGCATTTTCTCACCACTTCTCTCCCACCCGAGCCCGCCTGACTCCGTGGTTTTTTAGAAGACTTTTCAGGGGTTGCAGGCGGTGTGTGTCTTACCGTGGCCTGCTTCTTATCGACCTTCATCCTCTTATAGGGCTAACAAGGACCGCCAAAAACCACACTCCGGGCAACAGGCAAGGTGTGAGCAGCCCAATAAAGATGATTTGTGCGAAATCAAAGCTCTAGAAATCCCGGAAAGTGGCGATTAGGATGGTAGGAAGGGAGAGCTCTAAACCCCTGCTGCCATTCAGCCAGCTGCCATCACGTGACCCCCACAGTGGTTCTTAAGGTTAGCCACCATGCCTTCCTCCTGTTCCTCCTCCTTCAAAGAGGGTCTATGTACCACCCCCATCTTCCCCCTTTTTGAACTTGGAGCCTGCAGGGTTCCCCCCCAGGTCCTTATGTTCTCCCCAAGAACCCCCATTCACTCCTCTCCTTATACCAGAGGTTTCAGCACCTGGTGTGGCTATGTAGACGACCCCTTGTCCCCTACTTCCCCACTCTCCCAACTGCCTTCTAATCCCCTCAACCTCCTCTCTAATCTGTGCCAGGTGGTGGCACAATGGGCAACCCCCAAACTTCAAAACCCAGTCAAGTACCATGGTCACCCCCCAATCTGTGCACCCAACCACCCTCCCAAACATGCCCACTTTAGTGAGGTGAGGGCCTTTACCTGTTTTGTTATGAACAGTGTGCCATAAAGTACTAATGGTGTACTGTCTGTATGAGTAGAAATGTACCAGTTTTAGTATTGTTAAGTTGTCAGTCATGGTGCATTGATCCTTGCCAACAGCTGTAACCCCACTATCCACACGAACAAAACATACGCACTGACAGCACTCAGCTCCACTACTTACAACATCGTGCTATTTTGCAGTTGCATTACTGACAGATGATGTGTTTGCTCTTGTGGCAACTGTTTTTCTTCTGATTGTTGCACAATTCAGATATCCTTCTGTCATTGACACCTGGACTGAAATGTGGTCATCTATGTCTATTTTGGGAATGCTTAATAACCTGCAATAGAATATATGGCCACAGCCAGCTATAGATTCATATTTATGAAAACGCATGCTGTCACTGTGTTAACATAACAGTGTAACACCTGAATGCATTGTAAATACTAACTTATTTTCCATGCTGTCTTAGATACCTGTTGGCAGCTCTACATTTCAACAAAAATAGTGGGAGGCCACAGGCAGTAACCAAGGCAGGTAAGGCAAGATTCTGTCTTTGCTTCCCGAAGGCAAAAAAAAGTGAGAAGACGCCGTTGTGAAGCCAACAAAGACATCCGCAACATACTGTAAATACTGTGTGACGCTTGTCACACAAGTTGAAATGGCAGACACTGATTCGAGAAATGTGATTTGTATTTCTCATTTTCTGACGTCTTAGTAAGTCACCCTGTTGTACTGTGAAATACATACATACATATACAGGTATTTGTTATATATATATATATATATATATATATAGTACACACACACACGTATATATATATATATATATATATATATATATATATATACTAAGCTGTGGGTTCAGTTCCCACATCTGGCACTTGGTAATATCCCAGTACTGACACTGTAGTGCAGCATGAGAGGGTGCTGCACTTGAGGTGCCGCCTTCGATGAGACGTTAAACCGAGGTCCCATCTGCCTGGATTGGTGGTAGTTCAGGTGGATGTTAAAGATCCTATGGCACTTATCAAAAAGAGTAGGGGATTTCCCCGGTGTCCTGGCCAAATTTCCCTCATTCAGTTAAAATACCACCAACAGCTTAATCTGGTTCAAGGTCAGTTGGCATTCATCTGTATCCCCCTTCCCCGGGTAGTGCCTGAAAATAGGCAGGATTTGTCTAGTGCACTTACCCGGTCAACAAAAAGCTATATAAATATATATAGATATGTATAGGAGGAGATGCTGTTGCTTGCTAGAAATTTGTAGCATATGGGCCTGTAAGATGGGACTGTGGACAGGACATCCTCTGTTAGGGAGTAAATTGTGGACATCGTCGGGTGGAACATTGGATAGAATGAGAGCTGTGGAGGAACACGGGGACACCAAATAGGAATATCACCCTACAGAGGTGGTGGACAGGGAGAGGGTGTGAGGACAACAGCAACTTGATGCATGGGACTGAAATAAGCACAGAGGCCAACAGGAAGGAGCCATCACACAGCATTCCAGAGGGTGCCAGTGATAGGTTACAGCACTGGCAACACTGTGGGGGGGGAGATGGGAGGAAGGATATTCAAGTGGGTGCAGGAGATGGTAATGGCGAGTAATGCACAATTGACGCTAGTCTGTCACAAAAAGGTGGCAGCGAAGAAAAGGCTAGTGTCAGGGCTGGAGGGGCAGTCACAGGTTACTGGCACACTGTGTGGAGGAGAAGGGCAGATAAAACAGAACACAACAGCATAGCCAAGAATGGCGAGTGGTGAATGGTTGATGGGAAGGATGTGAACGAGAGGGATAGGATGGCGAATTGCATAGAGAACAGGCAGATAAGGACTGCTAGGCCCATCTACTCTCCCCGTAGGCCCTATACATTGTATGTGGCCACTAAGCCTATGTGATCAATGGCTTGTCATCACTCAGTCCCTGACATGATTAATTTGACCATGAACATCTGTACTTATTAGATGTCCTGTTGATGTACACAACCCATTAGCCACGGCCTCCTCCACATCAGCTCTTGAATGATAACTAAGTTTTTGCAAAACAAGTGACCTGCAAGTTACAGTGATCCACTTTTTAATACAGTATGGATATTATTTACCAGGTACCCCTGGTTCTGATAGTAGAACTGGTACATCGCTGGGGATAGCTATGGCTATCAGTTGATCATGTTTGATTAATCAGACAGACATGACATTTCATATTATCATGTACATAGCATTTTCCATTGTGTTTATCATTCCAGCTTACCTAGATGAAACAGTGCATGAGGTTGAAAGTCTACATGACAAATTCCCTCTCTACAAGAAGTGCATGGAACAGGAGGCGATGTCGTTCCCAGCTCCAGCGTGGGCATCATACAGCCATCCTGACACAGAGGAACTAATAAAAAAGCAGAGATGCAGATTTACAACGGAACAACGTTGATGATCTTTGTCGTTACTTGGTCTGTTCACTTACCCAAATAAAGGCAGCACAATACAAAAAGGTTGTATGTCACCATAAGTGAAGTACTATGCGGTGATGCATACTATGAACTATACTGTGAAGTATACTTCATAAAGTACTGTAAAATGATGCACTATGCAATTTCAGCCAAAGTCCTGATAAAATCACGCAGCCGCTGGACTTCAAATAACTGTGCAGGACTACATTCACTGATGAAATTGATGGCTATAAAGTGATGTAACATATTATTACTTCTTGTTCTTTGTTGGTGACATCATAATACTCTTACTTAATTACTAAATCTGAGGTTCTGAATTAAGCTGATTAAGTGATCAACACCATATGATTTACTGAAATAAATAATTTATTTGTGAAATTCGCAACAGTGGCAAAGTTTATCTCAACAGTTTCTTGTTGACAAACATGTCAATACATGACAAATAATGTGAATGCTAAGCTTTCCCGATGATTTGATTGCCATGGCAGTATAAGCAACAGTAATGAAATATATACATAGGCAGATACCTGCTGGTTTCTGGCAGTCTGAGACACATCACCGTGCTTATGGAAAACTGTTCTTATTCATCCAGCTATAGCCCTTACACAACACACCATCTGCCACCCCTCCCCTCTCTAAGTGTGCATGACCCACACTAAAAAAGCAAGCCATCCACATTAACAGCTGCACGGACACACACCCACCCCCAAAAATGACAGTGACATGACCACTGATAGCAAGGCATCCCCATGCACCCATGAACATGCAGACTAGATGCTGGCTTACATGGGTGCCAACAGGTGCACAGCGCCACCCAGCCACACAGGACCCCTGGCCCACCCAGCTCCCCCCAGCATCAGCGGTGGGCAGCAGCATACCCACCCACATACCTCCATGGCTGCCCCTTGACTGACAGCAGCAGTATGTGCTGCAATCCCATTGGTGCACAGTGTGGACCAATAGGCTTGCAGTGCATACTGTACTAGTTTGCAGGCAACTATGTGAAGCTCATCCCCACATTTGTACATGACTAGTACGGTATGTACTCCAAGCCCATATTGTAGCTGTCAGTCAGCGAGCAGCTGTGGATGTATGTGGGTAAGTATGCTGCTGCCCGCCACTGATGGTGGGGGGAGCTGGGTGTGCCAGGGGTCCTCTGTGGTTGGGGGTTGCCACTAGACCACCAGGGAAGGGAATACAGTACTATTGGCACTTGGGGATATGGGTTGGTTTGGGGACCACTAGACTACCAGGGAAGTACAGTCCTGTACACTTATGGGGATCACTGCATCGGGGGGATGTGGCCACCACTGGACAACCATGGATGATGTATTGTAATAGCCTAGGCGATCAGGCTATGGGGAAGGAGGGGAGTGCCAGTAGACTACCGGGGATCATGGTGGCTATTATATTAAGGGTGATGGCAGCTACGGGAGGGAGGGAGAGAGGTACTGCTACACTGCCAGGAATTTATTAAACATTGATATATAGTGACTGTGCCTCTTGGGAGGGTGGAGGGTACAACTAGACCACCTCTGGCAATGGCAAGAGTGGTGGCGGGTGCCCCACAGGGATATATTCAAAGGAGATAAGCAATGGTGCATCTCCACTGAATATAACAAGTATTGCACACTGCACAACAACTATGCACTGGCACATCACCCCTCCAGACAGGGCTGAATACCAGGAATGGGAACTGCGCCAGTGCAACAGAGTTACGTAGCATGCACATTCCTGATATTCACCTGGCAGTATGCAAATGGGGCCCCACTTGCATACTGCTGGGTGACTATCAGAAATGTGCACACTGCATAACTGTTCCATTGGCACAGTTCCCATTCCTGGTATTCAGCCCTGTCTGGGGGGGGGGTGATGCGTCAGTGCATAGTAGTTGGGCAGTGCGCAATACCTGTTATATTCAGTGGAGATGCACCATTGCGCATCTCCTTTGAATATATCCCTGTGGTGCACCCGACACCACTCGCGCCATTGCGTGGCGCAGTTCTGAATATTGGTGCCTTGGCACGTCTGTGTATGTGACTGTGTGATGAGGCATGCTGTTTGCTTGTGTACTATTGTTGTACTGTGTAGAAGATACAAATTGTACACATGAGAAAGCAAGGGTGACACTACTGGCAGACACCAAGTAAACCTATACACAGTGCTGCAGACCTACAGAATGATACCATAAAGTTGTTGTTAGACAAATGTGAGAAACCAGCAGACACCTTACTATGTTGACCTTGTTACATTTTGTCAACAACTTTAGGACAAGTTATATTTAACCACCAAATTGTTAGACTGTTTGTTTCATACATGAATTGTTACTTTGTACATTGACAGTATGATGTACAGCAATGTTATGTTTCTTGTTGTGGTCATTGTGTGACTCTACAGGAACAGGTAAGACTCAACATTTTCTGCTTTTCAAAACCATGTGTTGACATCTTTATTCATAGCAGTTTTAACACTTTCAAAATATTACAAGTACTGTGTGAAACACAAACAGCAGAATGACATTGCAGATGTAAAGATATGACAACTGAGTCAATGAATGTTGCAGTTATGCTTTCAGGACATCTGAGAGCTTGATAGGCCATACAATGTTTGTATGCACTGTCAAGTTTAATGGATGCAGCAAGGAACACAACACATCATGTGCATAATTACATTGGGTGGATATAACATTACAGTACACTGAATGAAATCAGTGATACAGCACTGAATATGAAATGTTAGATGGCTCTACTTATTTGATCCACAACATTTGTGGTACAGTTGTTACATCACTGTGAGTCTGTATCCAAAAATAGTGAGGCATCATTGTAGTGCTCCATCAAACAGACATCATCCAAAAGGAAGACTGAACGAGGACAAAACAGTCGAACCACAACTTGGGATACTAACACCATTCCACTGGAGAATTATCCTGAAGATGGGTAGTGCAACCAAATGCAGCACTGGAAATGTAGGCTCCTCATTTAGTTAATATTTCATATGCATGTTGTTTGAAAGAAGGCAGGATTGCCTGGAATGCACTCAGTGAATGTACTCATCAGTATTTTAAACAGTGTTACACAGACCTGTAACAAATTTACTGCCATATCTGTGAATCAAATAACGTGGAAACAAGAGCATTTCTGATTCAGTTCTGTCAGTGGTACTGTAGACATAGTGTTGGAAAGTGGTTTCAAATGTTAGTAGCTGAACATTTTGTCTGTGCACCATACTTTGGCATTCAGGTACGCAGGCGAGTGAACCACCTTATGGTTGAAAGGAAATTGGGTCATCAGAAATTAGTTTAGTGGTATTCAGCTGCTGATCTCAATCATTATCTTGGGTTATATTACCATAAAATAAATAAAACAACAACAGTGTGGTTGGCCCGGTGGCACTGAGGGTTGAGGCGCTGGACGCCACACCTCGCGTCACGCCAGCGACCCGGGTTTGGGAACGAGCCCGGGTGCTGGGGATCGGCGGGCAGGGAAATAGGATCGAGCATCCGATGGGCAGCTCTCCTTCCTGGGGATCTAGGGCATCCCGGGTGCAGCGGCTACCCCAGTGGAGACCGGAGGTACCACTGCTGCCGGGAGCACAAGTACAGCAGTCAGGGGCTGATGCCTGGCCAGAACGTGGGCAGATGCATGCACGTTCATGGCCATTAGCGTCATTGCATGCCAGCCGGCTTAAGGGGCAGGAAAAAGTGGAAAATGTAGGGCACTGGTCACGGCGGCATGATGGCCGTCTCCTCAGCGGACTCTCCCGACGCCTGGGTGCACGGCAGTACCGGATCCTGTGTGGGTGGATTGAGCTCCGGAGGGAGTGCTCCCCACCTCCCCACCATGGGGGGCAAGCCGCGGGGGTAACCGCGAGGCCCGAATGAGGCTGTCAGGAGGTAGTCCGAGGGGACGGCGGCCGGACACACCTGAGGGTGAAGCCATGACGTGAAGGTAAGGCAGATCAGTGGCCCCTGGGGGATAAAGAAAGAAAGAAAAAAAAAAAACAACAGTGATATATGCACTGTTGAATGATGGAAGTTCTCATTGGGCATAAGTCGCCACGTATCCAGAAACAGAATGTGTACAGTGATTCATTGGCGTGAATGACAATATTGATAACCTGCAATTAAGTGATGAATGTCAGCCAGAAGCAGCACTTTATGATTATCTAACCTCTCAGTTGTACTACCCCCCACCACTCAGTCCCATACATGCATGGACAAATCCATGGCTACTAAGCAGTGCCACGGAATGCTCCATGGATGACACAACACCATGTAACCTGGTGATGGTCTGTCTACTTATTTGACACATGTATGGAGGAGACAGTACTTGTGCTAATCTTACTTTGCCCCATAGAACAAAAAGGTGTGGTGTACAGTACCGCTACAGTACTGTGTTCATGAACACATGGCATCACCCATAAAGGTAGCATTGCACTAAGAAGGAGACAGTTGTTGAACATTTACTGAAACGTGGAAATAAAACATTCTTTGAAAAATACAGCAACAAAAGTTTCTGTGGGGAGGTACTGATGTTTGGTGGACACATCAGAATGAATATCATCCTTATGGTGTTTATTACCAAATTAACAAGCAATCAAATCACTAAAAGGAGTGGATGATTGAAAATATTTGCAAAAAATATCTGTGAAGTCCCACGTTTTCCATTTCAACATTTGCAAGAATACCTGAATTACGCAACTACATTAAAACGCAACAACAATTAGCTAAATCTAAGAGTGAACTAAGTGCAAAAATACTGCAGCAAGACAGTTATATGGGTCAAACCATAACAATACTCCTCAAAACAGGGTGAAAATGTGTGTAACTGTCATGAAAATAAACAATGTCAAGAAAGTTCACAGCATGTTCAGCAGTGCTCATTCTTCACCGGTATGACTTGCAGATTCATATGCGTGCCTGAATCCTCTGTATTGTTCTGATGGGAAGGCTTCATGAAGAGCTTATATAACACAAGCAGGAAGGATCTTTCGGTTGTTTCTACCAAGTTTTCTGCAGATCCGCCATATGAATCTTCTGTATGCAATGTGTCTGTAGGACCTAATAGGAACAATACAAACATACTTGTATCAGTATAAATGCAAAACAATTTTACATCATTCATTCAAAGTTATGCTGCAATTACAAATAATGGAGTATAGTAGCTTGTACAGATACCAAGTTCCCTTGCAGCTTCCATGTTTTTAACAATCATTCGCTTGTCCGAGTGCACTCTCACAAGTGCTGCAGTCACAGCCCACTCCACAACGTTAAATGTAAATTTTAAAAAAGAATGTCTGTATAACAAATGCAGAAACGGTTGGTGCTCCCACCCCCGGCCTCTTCCCCGAATCCACAACCTGCATCTTATGAATTCACCACCCCCGCTGGAGCCACTCGTTTCACTATTTCTTCTGTTTACCAAAGGAAGACTTAGTTCTGAGTCATTGCAACTAAGGGAGTGAACTTCTGGCCACCATCATTTTGTGGAAGCAAGTATAGGTGGCAAGGGAGTGAATGTCCTGCCCACAGCATTCCAAGGGAGAAATTGTTTTATTTTTCTCAACAATCTGTTACTGCAGTGCTTTCAAAGAAGTGCAGGCAGAACACCAGGAGGAAGGAGCTTCTGGTACAACTAAACTTAGAAAATGGGTAAGAAGAAATCTTGACTCTGATTGACTAAGGACACTAACCAGCTGGTCCAGTATCAGGCAACAGAGACCGGGAAATAACAAGCCCCAGTCCTTGTAGCTTGATTATGTTCCATAATCAGAGTGCCCATAGAATTTTAAGAAATGAGAAGCAGCCATTGTTTTTTCTGTTGCTTAGCAAGTGATTTTGTCAGAAAGCCAAATTACAGTCTCAGTCCCATAAAAGTTTGCTTATTTTTTTAATAGTGAAAGCACATTTTTCTTTCCATTCCCAAACCTCAAAAAATATGTGGCTGTCATCTTTTCTCATGAAGTCCTAACTTTATGATGTGACAAAGAGAAGAGCAAAGCACCCTCCGTCTCAGTCTCTGTGCTACTCCCCTCAATAAATAGCAGCTATGTCTGTTAAACTATGATAAAATGTAGACAGTGGAGAATACTGATAAAATTATCTGCTACCTCAAAAATCTTTTTGCCAGCCAATTTCCAACACCGCTGCTCATCGCCGCCCTTCTTACATCCCTAGGGAACACAGCACCGACCGCTACTGACCAAATACTGAATAAATGAAAAGGTGGCATAAAAGTTGAACATTAAGCCACATCTTTATTTTAAAATAATTAAAAAAAAGACAAGTAAAGTCAGCGTTCTGATGCCTCTTCCTTTTTCTCCATACTTCTAGGTCACATCATCTAGTTGGCATGCGCGAGACAACCGTTGCATTTTCCTTAGGACTGCACCTTCACAAAGAAAGGGAGAAACAAACTTGACCTCAAAAAACATTAGGACTGTGTGTGTGTGTGTGACAGCACTGGTATCTTCCTGGTTTTCATACTACAGATGGATATACATCTGCAGTAGGGAAAATGAAAATACCGCCAGTCTCACACACAGCAACAGTCCCTGAGATAGCTTACTCTGTCGCCACTAGCAACCAGCAGCAACCAATCAAAAGCACTACTGTCAGGACTATTTTTTCTCCTGTTATTTTTTTTTTTTGTCAAATTAAATTTATTTAAAAGTTAGAAATTAAACAAATATCTCAGTGAATTCATCTAGAAAGGTAGCCCATTTTCTAAGCCTGTGGCGTCGGGCCTCATTACACCCCTGGGCTGTATTGCCCAATACCATCCACCCTGTCGGGTATTGCTGCTTGCTTCTCTACTGGGACTAAGCACTAGAACTCTACTACTGGGACCTTCAATTTAGTGTAAAAAAAAGTGTGTTTGTCAGAGTTAGTTGAAGTGAACTGTTATCTGTGTAGTTAGCTAGGTGCTTGTCACAGGTGGCTGAAGGGAATTATTATCTCTGCCATTAACTAAGTGTAGAAAGATTTGCAAAGTAGGGGGAGTGGCTTAGCTACAAGGAAGCCAGGTTAAAGTCAGATTTAAACACTGCCCTAGAAAGCTTCTGCCAGAGAACAGGCAGAACACCAGGAGGCAGGAGCTACTGGTATAACTAAACTTCTCTACTGGGACTAAGACCTAGAACTCTACTACTGGGACCTTCAATTTAGGGTAAAAAAAAGTTAGTGTGTTTGTCAGAGTTAGTTGAAGTGAAGTGTTATCTGTGTAGTTATCTAGGTGCTTGTCACAGGTGGCTGAAGGTAATTGTTTTCTCTGCCATTAACTAAGTGAAGAAAGATTTGCAAAGTGGGGGGAGTGGCTTAGCTAGAAGGAAGCCGGGTTAAAGCCAGATTTAAACAATGCCGTAGATAGCGTCTGCCAGAGAACAGGCAGAACACCAGGATGCAGGAGCTACTGGTATAACTAAACTTCTCTATTGCCCTCCTTCCCTTCCCTCCACCCTAAAGCAGTTCTACTTTTATAAGCACAGGATTTGATTGACAACAGGAACTTCCTGTTTGGGAGCAGGAAGTGAGTGGTCACAGAGCCACCAAAGACTCACCATTCTAGAAGGATAAGAGCAGGTCTTCGTCCCAGCTGCTGGAGGTCTGACTCTGAGCAAGGAAGGAGACTACTAAGAAATATAGGAACTTCTTGTCTCAGAACAGGAAGATCTTGAGCTTAAAGGGCACAGATGCATTAGGTAAGTAGGGAGAAAAAAAATAAACAGAGGAAAGAGTAAGTATTCCAAACAACAGTTAGGGGGACAGAATTAAGACATGATGGGAGTGGTGCAGTGCAGTGGCTGTGGAACAGCAGTCTTCTGGGAGACATTCTATAGGATGTGGTGTTGTCCCATCTGTAGACACCTCTCTGGGCTGAGGGAGGAGGCTGCTTATCTCCAGGCTGAGTTGGCCAGGATTTGTGCAACCTCATCTCCCACCCAGGGACCACCAGGGCCACTGCTGTTGCCTCAGAGGTTGCCAAGAAAGAGGATCGGTTGGACCACAGTGGGCTCAGGGAGGGTGAGGGCGGTGGAACAGAGGTGCATCCCTCCAGTTGTTCCTCTCCACAATTCATATGTTGTTCTGGCAAAGTGTGGTTCCTCTATGGCGGCACCCACAGTGGAGACCAAGGAGGATGCTGGGAACCTCCATAAAGGAGATCTACAGGAGGGTGGCATGGGACTCCACAGGGGAAGGAAACAACTCTTGGTGGGGGACTCCATTGTTAGGAAGGTAGAACTGGGGAAGGAAGGAGAGAGGGAGGTAAGGTGCCTGCCTTGCGCCATGGCTTGGAGGGACAGGGAGCGAATCCTCAGGATCACCAGAGCAGCTGCATAGGGGAGGGAGCTGGATGTCATTGTCCACCTAGGGACAAATGACCTGGCTAAGAAAGGGATCAGAGCAGTGCAGGAAGTGTCTGTGGAGTTAGGGAGGGGCCGTAGACAAGTAGCATGCATGGTAACCTTCTCAGAGGTGCTGCCTGTCTATGGCGCCAGTGAGGCTAGTGTGCTCCACACCATGGGATTCAACCAGTGGTTTAAAAACTAGTGTAGAGCTCAGGGATTTGCTTCATTGGGGACTGGGGGTCCACCTGGAGGGATGCAGGCCTATACTGGAGTGATGGTCTGCATCTGTCCAGGAGGGGAACCAGGATCCTAGGTGATAAGTTTAAATGCTTCATTGGCAAGTATTTAAACTAGCCAAGGGGGGAGGCACTGGAAAGGAGCAGGGAAATCCTAGCCCCCCCCAAAAATCAAGGTACTAAGTGAGGAAAACACCAACATAGAGATGTCGATAGGGAGAAGGGCAGGGGTAAATGGAGAAAATGACAAACACAATAAGGACACAGATGGGGCAAAAAGGGATAAGGCCATCAAGAAATGGAGGGTAATGAGTACCAATGCCCATAGTCTGGGCAACAAGATCCCTGAACTGGTGGCTTTGATGGAAGAGGGATGCCTGGATATCGTAGCAGTCACAGAAACATGGTACACAGAGAACCATGACTTGGAGGTTAACATATAGGGTACACAACCTACAGGAGAAACAGGGAAGGGAGAAGAGGGGGCAGAGTAGCTCTCTATGTAAGCGAAGGGATAAAAGCAACTGAACAAAAGAGTAAACAGGGAGGAGAGGAGGCACTGTGGGTAACCTTAGAGACTGGAAGTGGCACCACAATCCACACAAGGGTTGACTACAGACCCCCTATGTCACGGGGAGGGAATGGACAAGGATATGATAGAAGGCATCCTTAGGATGGCAGAGAAAGGGGAGATACAGTTGATGGGGGACCTTAATATGCCAGATGTTAACTGGAGCACCTTTGCTGCAGCCACATCCAAAAGCAGGGTCATTCTTGATGCTCTTCAGGTGGTATGCCTCAGACAGCTAGTTTTGGAACCCACTCATGAGGGAGCAATCTTAGACCGTGTACTCTAAAATGGGGACAGTGAGAGGATCTCAGATCTAGAAGTGGGTAGCCATCTGGGAACAAGTGACCACCAAACAGTGTGGTTCACTATAAACTCAACTACAGAGTCAAGCCATACAAAAATGAGAGTTCTGGACTTCAGGAGGGATGACTTTGGCAAGGTGGGAGAGTGCCTCAGAAAAGCACTTGCAAATAGGCTAGAAGGAGGGGTGGAGAAACAATGGGGAAACATCAAAACTGCCTTCACAGAGGCAACAAGCCTTTGTGTGAAGCAAATAATTCAAAATGAAACATAAAGCCACTATAGTTCTCAAAAGAGGTGGCAGTGAAAGTTAGGGAGAAAAAGATAGGATTTAGGAAGTATAAGGAAACACAGAAGGAGCAGGACAGAGACCTGTACCAGTTAAGGCAGAAGGAAGCAGGGAGGGTAGTCAGAATAGCAAAGGCCCAAGCTGAGGAAAAGATAGCCAACTCAGTTAAGAAGGGGGATAAAACCTTTTATAGGTATATCAGGGAGGCGTAGAAAGACAAAGGGAGGGATAGTGAGGCTGAATAGAATGAATGGTGGGTGGGCAGAGAGGGATAGTGAAAAAGCGGGGACACTGAATGAATACTTCTGCTCAGTATTCACAAACGAGGAGGAGGGGGAGGTGCCTAATCCAATTAACAGAAGCACTCTGGATAGGGGGGTCGATCCCAGTCCTTTCACAGAAGAAAGGGTTCTGAAAGAACTCCTAAAACTGAAGGTGAACAAAACAATGGGGCCTGATGGAATTCACCCCAGAATTCTAAAAGAATTAAGGAGAGAACTAGTGACACCACTGACTACCCTTTTTAACAAATCATGGGAGGATGGTGTGGTACCTGAGGACTGGAGGAAGGTGGATGTGACTCCCCTTTACAAAAGTGGAAGCAAGACAAAGGCAGGAAACTACAGACCTGTCAGTTTGACCTCTGTGGTAGGGAAAGTGATGGAATCACTTCTGAAGAAAAGAATTGCTAAGTACCTAGAGGCTAGTGGGGCACGGGACCCAAGGCAGCATGGGTTCACAGCGGGAAGGTCATATCAGACGGATCTAATTGATTTCTTTGACTGGGTGACCAAAGTAGTAGACCAGGGAGGTGCTGTGGACATGGCCTACCTAGACATTAGCAAGGCATTGTCCCACACAAAAGATTAATAGTCAAATTAACCAGCCTGGGAGTGGGTCCCAGGGTGGTAGCCTGGGTAAAACACTGGCTGGACAACAGGACACAGAAGGTAATTGTAAAAGGGGTCCACTCTGAAGAAAGAGAGGTTACTAGTGTGGTACCGCAGGGTTCAGTACTGGGTCCACTCCTTTTTAATGTCTTTATAAGTGACATTGCAGAGGAAATGGAAGGAAAAGTATGCCTCTTTGCGGATGACACAAAGGTCTGCAACAGTGTTGATACACAAGGAGGCATGGAAAGGATAAGAAGGGATTTGGCAAGGCTGGAGGAATGGTCAGAAGTATGGCAGCTTGGTTTCAGTGCAAAGAAGTGCAAAATAATGCACCTGGGAAACAAAAACCCAGGGGAAGATTTCACAATGGGGGGAGGTAGTAACAACAACAAAAATGAAAAGGGACCTGGGGGTAATCATATCAGATGACCTTAAGGTTGGCAAGCAATGTGAGAAGGCAGTAGGGAGGGCTGGGGGATACTGGGATGTATAGGGAGAGGCATTGCCAGCAGAAAACATGAAGTTGTTATCCCCCTGTACAGACAGTTGGTGAGACCCCATCTGGAGTACTGCATCCAGTTCTGGAGACCCCATCTCCGCAAGGACATAGACAGAATGGAGGCAGTGCAGAGCAGGGCAACTAAAATGGTGCAGGGTCTGCAAGAGAAGCCACATGAGGAGAGACTAAAGGAGCTTAATATGTATACCCTTGAGGAAAGGAGGGAGAGGGGGGACATGATAGAAACTTTTAAGTACCTCAGTGGAATCAACAAAGTCCAAGAGGGTAGCATCTTTCAGAAAAAGAGATGTGCAAGAACAAGAGGACACAATTTGAAGATGGGGGGACAGCTCAGAGGCAATGTGAGGAAGTATTTTTTCACTGAGAGGGTGGTGGACATATGGAACAGCCTTCCTGAGGAGGTTGTGGGGTCTAAAACTGTGGGAGAATTCAAGAATGCATGGGACAGACATAAGGCAATTTTTGTGGGGGGGTAGGAAGAACTGGGTTGTTGATTAAATAGGATCTGCAACTTATCCATTAGGTAGGGAAATGGGCAGACTAGGTGGGCCATGTGGTCCTTATCTGCCATCAAAGTCTATGTTTTTATGTTTCTGTAATCTGTGAACCTGACTGATTTTTTTTTAATGAACCACCACCATGCGTAGCACAGGACACAGCAACACAGAAGGAGAAGATGATGGTGGGGACTTGAAGAAACAGCAGTGCACTGTCAGCTGTAGTGGTTTTTGTTTGCTTAGACTATTACCATATATGTTAATATTGTAAGCAATCAAAAACAACTGCAGCAGACAATGCACAGACATTTCTGCAAGTCACCACCCACGTCCTCTCTGGCTGTGTTGCCATGTCCCGTGCTTCAACTGGTGGTGGTTAAAAAAAGAATATATATATATAAAAGGTTCACAGATTAGTCACTCTGTCTCTCTCTACTATAGTTAGTATGTCTCTCTCCCCCATAATAAACAGTGCTCATCCATCACTCTGTCACCCAAATAACACCAGCATTACTGCTGCCAGTAATGGACAAACTTTGTGAAGGATACACAAAATGACGTCATTGTTTATCAGGTGGAGGGACTATTTTACCATAAATTATCAAAACGAAATCTGTGTTCTGAACATATAAACATGTTTTTTCTAACAGTTAAAGTTTTGTACAAAAATGCAGTCCATTTTATAAGCACAGTAAGGCACTCCAAGGTGTGCGTTGCACACAAATTACCACATGCCCAGGGGCTAAAGGCGCTCTGCATATGGACTGGAGCCTTACCACACCCCTGGGTGTGCGGTTATGTGTGTTCAATGTACACACCATCATGCCTTATTGCTTACACTTACAATCAGGCTGGTAATCATTTATGTTGCAGTACAGGAAGTTCTGAAGTAAGACAGTTAAACAGCACATGACGGAAAATTGATGCTGACAGGTGCTGGACACACAATTTTTTTTTTTAATTCTCTTTTTACCTGCTGCTTGCTGCTGAGCCATCCACCCCAGTCATGGCCCCCTCTGCTCCCACTCCCACATTAGCCACAACTCCTGGATACCCCCTGGATTACCCCCCCAGGGTGGGGTTGCGGCACTGGCCCAAGTGCAGCAGACAATGGGATATGTCTGGGAGCTGGCCTGGGAGCTCATTAGAGTGGAGGGGTGGGAATCATCCAGGTGGCCAGCAGCATTATCTTTCCCCTTTAGTCGGGGGGGGGACATGCAATGATGACCTGCATCCACCCCCGCTCTGAGCTTGCTTTAGGCGTCGGAACTTGTGGTGCAAGATCACTCCACCACTCTCCCTCCCCCCCGGAGAAGGAGAGCAGTCGTAGGATGCTCAATCCTGTTCCCCCTCAGCTGGCCTTCCAACAACCCGGGTCCATTCTCGATCTTGGATCTCCGGCGTCGCAAGCGGAAATCCAACTGCTGTGCCGATGGGCTGGCATGACACATGGTTTTGCTGCATGACCGCTGTATCATCAGTGATCACTAGTAACAGTGCCAGTACCGTTCTATAGCATAGGCACCACTTTACACAGAACTAAACACACCTGGGGCAGGATTATCAAAATGGACCTGCGCACTGATGTGATTCTGCAAGAGAATCGATGTGCTTGTGCATCATAGATGCGCCATCCACATAACATGCACGATGTTATGTGTCGCAACTGGACAGGCCGTGAATTGGGCATGCCCATGCATATGGTGGGAACACCATTCACAAACAAACAAATATGTGCATGTACGGTGAAAGTCCAGAAATGCACCTCGTAGAGATAAGTCTACAGTGCCACCACTCCTGGCCCAAACAACCATGAAGTATCCAACAACCTGCAGCGATACAATACAGTTCAGTAAAACACCCCTCCACGCACATATCACCAGTATAATGCCACTCCCTGCTGCACCACAGCCAGTCATGCACCCTTTGCCAACCATGATGCACCCATCACAGAATGTCACAATGGTTGGCGGGCAGCACAGCCTGCCACATACTGCCACAGCTGCACATCAGCAGAGATGTCTGACAATGGCAGCTACTGTACTACTATGGCCTTGCAGTACGCACTGTACACTGTCATTCACAAACATGTGACAGCTCTGTTGACATGCAGCCATAGAAGAATGCAGGTGGGTCATGCTGCCCACTGATCATCAGGTGCTTGCTTGGATGGAGGTAGTGGGATGTGTTTGGGGTTACTGACTGAGTTGGGGGGGTGGTTTGACAACACTACACCACCATGGTATACTGTTGGGCCATATTCAGGATGATGTTTGGGAGGGGTTCCACAGGACTACAAGGGCAGTGTTGGTGGTTTGTTGCCAACGGCGATCTGGTGAAGGTGGAGAGTTGGGATCTGTTACCTCACTTCTACCACCGCATTGTGCAGCATGTATCAGGGGATACAGGCAAAGAGGGAGCGACTGTGCTCTGTACTGTAACACCGCACTGAGTTGCTTGACAACGGGGATGTGAGCAAGGTGTGGCAGTTCATTGTACAGAGATGTTCCACTGCAGTGTGTGGCTTCACACAGGGGATTCAGGCAGGGTGGGTGGTGGAAACACCTAGACAGGGGTGCTGAGTGTGTGCATGTTGTGCCACACATGCAGGATCCCCCGCATATTACACGGTGCGCAGCACTGCATGATGCATGCAAATGGTGCCATGATGTTGTACAAATGGCCCCACTGCAACGTGCATAGCTAATGGCCCCATTTGCACTTTTTTAGCTCTGAATGACAACTTTGGGAAAAGTGCATCATCAGATACACTGACACATTGGATTGCAAGCACAATGTGGGTGTTGTGACAGCACATCCAGGGCTGGGCAAAACTGTTATATTCACAGCAGGGATGCACTGAGGGCATTCCCTGGTGCATCTTCTGTGACTAGCAGGTTGCTGCTCACCTCATGTTATTCATGCTGTGGCATCTGAGAAGTGCCAAACAAAAGTCCTTTGTGGATCCTGCCCCTGCAGTATGATGACTGTGCACCACAGTAGCAGAAATTGTCAGAGTACATCAGCGGCATGCCAAAAGTCATAAGAAATAATAAGTAATGTGTGCACTGGCCAGCCTGTTGGTGCAGAGGGTTGAGGTGATGGGCGCCACGCCTCGCGGCATGCTGGCGACTTGATTTGGGAATGAGCCAGGGCCATTGGAGGTCGGCATGGGGTAAGGGCGAGGCTGGATGGAGCTTCCGGCACACAACTCTCCTCTCCGTGGTGGGGAAGCAGCATCCCTCAGCTAATGACTTCCCCCTGGTGGAGGCCAGGAGATAGCACAGTCTCTGAGGGTCCCAGGCATTAGGCCAATGGGGTGGTTGGAAGGTGGTCAGTACCGGGCTGCAAGGCGCATGCTTGCCTCCACTCGCATGCATCCTTCTCCTGGGGCCCTCAGGAGAAAAACAGAGGAAAAATTACCAGCGGCAGGATGGTGATCAACTTCCCACAGGCACCGCTCCCTGGATGGGAATAAGGTAAGCCCTGGGTATTCCAGGTTATGGGGCTGGGGGATTCTCATCAGATGGGGGCTGTCGGTGGGGGAGGAAAAAATAGAAACATAAAAGAAAAAAGAAATGTGCGCTCCATTAGTTGACAGCAGAACGCATACTACACTTACTCATTCAGGGGTATGTCATTGTCAAATGGACCTTCCAAGGAAAGGTATTCATAGTGTGACACCGTCACAATTTGTCTAGTCAGTCAATTGAGTACAAAGTAGTCAACCTCTGTGATGCATGCATGCACAATCATCTGGAAGGTTCTCTGCTATTTTTGGCACCTCCTTGCAGCACAGATACTCTCGTTCTGTCTCCATCAGCTCACATTTCTCGCAGTAACACCTAAAAAATGAAGGAGAAGTATGTAAGCAACACAGGTCACATTGGTGACTGAAGATGAATGAGAGATTGAAAGAAATGTATGAACAGTATCATCAGTAACTGACTGCCATGATCACATTATGAAGACCAGTGACATGGGCAAAATAACTTCAAGGTGACAAATGTCTGATAACTGTAATATACATCACAATAGTTACTGATTCAGGCAATAAATGTTTTGTACCACCACTCATTCGGGTTACTGTAATCACGGCAGTACAGTGATAAGCAGATTTCTAGGCAGGTAGTCAGCAGCTTCTGAAACATCTTTGTTTACACTCTGCTGGCCGTACACTGAGGTGATAAGCTCATTTACAAGTCTTGAAGCAGCATGGCCCTTCTATCAGGTGCTGTGAAGGTTGTTACAATGTTCAGTTCACCTCGGTTTATTGGAGAGTGGTTTCTATAGGAAGAGGCAGTACCTCTGCCTCTACTATTACACCACTGAGCCTGGTATTTATACCAGCAGTTTATGGTAATCTGAAACTTTAAAGTGAAGGGGTGTAATAACTTTTCAGCAGAATTCATTGATGTGTCACTACACAAAGTGTGAGGAGACCTGCAGGTCGTGAGGATGCATGGTGCAATCCCATGAGTGCTCCAGGAAGTTGGTAATATAGACTAAAGGTTAGAATAACAAGCTGTGAATGAGCTTGGTACATCCAGCATACCTGAGTTTGATTCCCACGGCCTCCATTTGCATACTGTGTGACTCTGAGTAAGTCACTTAACCACCCAGTGCTCCCAGTTTGCCACTGAAAGCAGGCAGTTGTGCCTAGTGGGTCTTACCCAGTTAACAAACAATAAAAAAAAAATTACAGCTGGAGGACTATCCATGCGATTTGAAGATAGCATGGGTGTCCAAGCAGCTGATGGGCACAGAGACATTGTTCCACTGAGACACACAAATGTTCATGTCACTTCTCTGCCCCCACACCATGCATGGTATGCACTACCAAAAGCAGTGGTGGTACCATTTATCAGTATGAAAATATTAGTGGCTTGACAAGTATGGGAAGTGTCATAAAAATGTGGTGCTCAAACTAAGCAAAGGATACCTGGTGGTTACATTGCGCAGAAAGATGCAATGCACATAACAGAAAACTACACCACCATATAGGCACAATAATGCAGGATTCAGAAATGCACACGTGCACACAAATTTTACAATACCAGTGTAATAAGCAGTGTCTCATTCTCAACCATAACAACATGTCATCACTAACACATTCTTGCTGCTTAAGTTATTTACCTCTGACTATAACTGTAATGGTGACAACAATAAATAACAATTTATGTGTAAGTCTGTACTCAGGGATACAATCAACACCGACACCTTTGCACAAAGTGTTACACAGTGTAGCTGCACGAGCATGCATTTCAAGCAAAAACTACATATGATAACAAGTGTGAAGAAACAGGAACCTTACTAAGAAACATCAATGGGGAAAATAAACAGCATTAGGCACTTCACCAACCTCATTTCTGAAATATAAATATTGGGAAAGTGCAGTATGCAGCACTTCACATTAGAAGCACTGTCAGATACATGACTGTAACAATGAAGTACTACTCAATAATGTTACTGGAAAACCATTTGTAACAGTGCATAACTTTATTATCACCTGTGGGTCTCTTATATGGTACTTTTCCAGCTGTCATGGTGGTTTTTATGACCCACATATGAAATGATCAGAAGCAATGGGGGGGGCCCCGCTGCTCGTTTACTCCACAGAAAATAACTAAGCTATCATGCAGCATTGACAAACACAATATACCACTGAGATGCTGGTCCATGTCATCGCTGGTTGTCACTACTAGAGGACAGGGACCCCTCATCCGAATCACTGTTGTCTGGTGTGGCTTGGGATGATGGAAAGGTCTCACGCAGCTCTGGCTCAAACATATAAGGCTCTACATTTAAAAAGAAATCATTGGCAACATCAAGATGCTCGAATGGAACAGATTCTGACATTTTTAAACAGGGTGCCAACCAGAAGACTGTCAGTCGCGATGTACTGTACGCAACCACAGACACGAACACTCGCTCTGATGATGTCACCCGAAACACTACACGGGAACATGCACACACAGCTCATTACTGGTCAGATCTGTGATTGTGATGAACAACACAGCTACAAAAAAGAATAAATAACATGTGAGAAATATTTTTTTTTACCTAAAACTTGCTCACAAATGTTTAGCACTCTGATAAGAGCAAACATAATATGTTTATGATCACAATGACTAAAATATTATTTTGAGGGTTTAGGTGTCTTTTAACAGTCCCTTGCAGCCACAATAAACATTTTTAACATTTATTTCTCCCACAGACAGTTAGTAGCTCCCCTGCCCTCTCACACAAATACAGAATGTAATATTTCTCCACCCAGCCAGCCACCGACCATGACCAGGACACCCGCCTGCAGCTCCTTTGGAAGGTACGGGACAGCGCAGCCAATCGGAACACGGGTGCTCCAGCAAACCCACTCTGATTGGCCAGGACTTTTCCCCTGCTATAGACACCTGGCACTTTGTTAGATTTTCGATAGAACTAAGCACATTTCAACTGTGTAATTAGAAGTTTTTCAACTGTATTAGCTGGATTGTAATTTCTACTACTGTTTTAAAGTGCTCACACCTCTTCTGTCTGACTGCTCTTCCTGCAGCGCCCATCCAAGCACTCTGCCTTGGTGCCGACAAGTCTAACTACCTTTTATTTTTCCAAGTGGCTAGTTTTCCATTAGCAGGTTATACAGACCTGCCACTAGAGGGATTCTTGGTCTTCTACATAAATCACTGTACTCATTCGTGGGCAATATGGCCTGCATTATCATTCTACTTCTTTCCCGGTGCTGCTACAAGGGGTGGTTGTAGTTGAGGTTCCCCTAAGCTTCACTCAACAGGCTGACAACTTCCTTAAAACTGCCTGTGCGACAGCTCTGCAGCTGAAAACAGGAAGCCCTCAGTGTCTGCCATCCACCCTTCAGACTCAAGTCAGATAGACGCTGAGCACCCTATTATTACCTATGCTGCGCTGTCATACCGATAGATACCGATAGAATCCTATGCAGAGAGCCAGCACGCCTGGGCACCCTTGATTGGTGCGGCACTGCCAAGGGGGATTGTGATTGGTACGCCCGCTTGCCTGCTTTGCTCTGATTGGGGCACCTTCTCTATAGCCTGTTACAGTGTTCCCTTCTTAATTCTGACTTCTCAGCTCTTGCTCTGACCTGAAATTTTCTCCCACCCCCACCACCCCCCTCTCCCAGGCCTCCTTTAAATACACTCATGATCTGCTTCCTATATCATATTACTGCTTCATTGGCCTAGTTTCGACTGCTGCCAACCTATGATTGGTATCTGAGTGTGGCCAATAAGACTGCCCTGTGTGAATATCTCTTGAGCCCCACCACTAACTAAGCTGCTCCTGCTCTCCTTGTTCCCCTTTCTGCTGTCTTTTCTCATCTAGGTTTTAAGTGAGTACCTAGGTGGGCAAATTACTTGCCTAGAAAATATTACACTAATACAAATCATGAGACCACTCAATCTGGGACCATGGCTCTCCTTATTGTGTTTTTATTGCTCCTAAGGTGCAGAGTTCTCAGCAATACAGTGCAATTCGAAGTACCTCAATGCAATTCAGTTCTCCAATGTACCTTATCAATACCTAATGTTATAACGGTCTACCGTGCCGACACTATGTCATTCTCCTCTCCCCTTTTAGCCTATTCCCCCCGGTTAGCCTACACCCCCTTGCTACTGTCCTCACCTATGTCTGTTCAAGCACTTACATTGATCACGATCAACTGTCATTACTGTGATGCCGCCTCTTGCGCAGCACGATATGGGTTGCCGCGAAGAAATAAAAAAGCAGTCTCGATTCTTATAAGCTCCTTAAAGAAAGTTATACTTCTGCTTCTTCTCTGCTCAGGAAATGTGGAGCTCAACCCTGCCCCCACAACTTACTCTCGCCTATCGATTTTGTTGAGGCCACAGGTCTCAAATGATGATGGTCAACATTTTAAGCCTGCCTAAAAACTTGTACAGCTGCAAGCCTGGGCTGCACACATTAACCTGACCTTATCATAATTACTGAGTCGTGGTTAAAAAGACTAACACTGATCAATAAATATCACTGCAGGGCTACAATTTATTTAGAGCAGATAGAGAGTCTAGAGGCGGGGTGTGGTTATCTACGCCAAATCTAAGTACTTGGTCGCCAATATTAGTTGCAAATCTCTAGCCAAGGAATTTGAGTTAGTTTCGCTGAGCCTTCATCTCCCCTCCTCGGAATGTATCACTATCCTAGGTGGCTATAGACCCCTGTCTGGTGGTGATGAAGTCCTTAATCTTTGAAATCCATGTTCAGATGCAAAACTGAAACAATATTTCTAGGAGATCTAAATATGGACTGGCTGTCACCTAAATCACACAGCCTCAAATCCCTTTGTGACGAGCTAGGTCTTGGGCAATTAGTCGGTGAACCCACTAAGAACAACACTCTAAATACTGCCAACAGTTCCATTCTAGATGTGGTACTAACCACCCATCCACACAAAATATCTAATTCGCAGTGTTTCACAGCAACATATGAGCGATCATGGAATTGTTGCTTGCATAAGATCTCAAATTAAGGCCCAGCGCAACCCATCTTTATAACAAAAGATCCTTTCGCAAATTCAGTGCAGTAAACTTCCTATCTGACCTGAGCATGATCAGATGGCAAGATCTCTACCTAGCCAAAGATGTCAACAAGGCAGCTTACATCCTTAATGACAAACTCACTACAATAATAAATAAGCATGCCCCTTTCATCAAAGTAAGGGTACGGAAAAATTCCAACCCCTGGTTTACCTCGGATCTCAAGGCAGCCCTTATAGCTCGAGATAAACTCTGGGCTAAAGCTGGACATTCCAAAGAATCTTCAGATTGGCAGGCCTTTAGAACAGCCAGGAATAACTGTGTGAAAAAAATTCACTCTGCTAAAGCTAACTATTATATTTCTACTCTCGAACAAGCTAAAGGTAACCCTCATAAAATATAGAAGACTATCAAAGCTATAGAAGGACGGCCCATGGCCCCCTCTGTCCCAACAAAGATAGTTGCAAATGGCAAGATTGTGGAAAACAAGTCCCTAATCCTGGAGGAACTGAACTCCCACTTTGCCACAGCTGGCTTAGCTTTTGACTCGTCACCTTATGCTGGTGCTGCGGTGAGCCAGCATACCCTCCTTACATCTAGTCCTGCACCCAGCCCCTTCCAACCTGCGAGATAACTTATAAAGAAGTAGAAGATTTCTTCTTAACTTAGACACCAAAAGCGGAGGGACGTGTGGCTTGGAACCCTTTTTCCTAAGGTCAGGCTATGCCCATCTCACTGCCCCAATTCTCCACATCTTCAATCTTTCCATTACATCTGCTACTGTGCCGTCCTGCTGGAAATCAGCACATATCCTCCCTCTATTTAAATCTGGTGACCCATGCGATGTAAACAACTATATGCCTATCTCCATATTGCCTATCCTTTCTAAAGTTCTCGAAAAACTGATCCATATTCAGTTAAAATCTCATTTGGAAACCTCTCTCATTAACCCAGCTCAATCCAGCTTCCGGGCTAATCATAGCACAATCACTGCACTAGCAAAAGTAACCAATGATTGGATCTCTGCTATAGATGCTAAGAAGATAACTGGTGCAGTCTTTTTGGACCTCAGCAAAGCTTTTGATACTGTTGATCACAAACTATTAGTCAATTGCCTTGCAAAGTTGGGTGCCACATACCATACCACCCAGTGGTTCTCTAGCTACCTAACTGGAAGATTCCAAAAAGTAAAGGCAGAAGGCTTTTTTTCTGCTGCCTTGCCAGTTACAAGAGGCATCCCCCAAGGATCCATCTTAGGCCCTATCTTGTTTTCTTTGTACATTAATGACTTAGATGCTAACATATCTATGTCCAATCTGCACTTTTTTGCAGATGATACTGTGTTGTATACTTGTGGCTCATCGTTATCTGAAGTCAAGGAAGTGCTTCAAGCGGACTTCGCACAACTTGAGCATAATCTAATAAAGGCAAAGCTTCTGCTCAATGCTAAGAAGACTAAAGCGATGATATTCTCCTGCAGTGCTGGCACAGGCCCCCCCAGTACCCTTGCCCAAGACTTCATTGTCACCACGTTAAACGAGCCTCTGGAAGTTGTAACCAAATTTAAATATCTGGGTATCTGGATCGACAATAAATTATCTTTCAATGACCACGTTGAAGATGTCTCTAGAAGGTTAAAAGCAAGGTTAGGTTTCTTCTACAGAAATAGGCCCTTTTCCCTTGAAACTCGAAACAAGCTTGTACAGGCCACTTTTCTCCCCTACTCGACTATGGCGATGTAATCTATTCCTCCACCACTCTTGCAAATCTAAGTAAACTGGACATCCTTTATCACCGTGCATTATGGTTCATTACCAACTCCCTTACCATTCGCACCACTGTGACTTATATGCAGCTGTTGGTTGGACATCCTTACTACTAGACGCCTGCTCCATGCTGGGCTATGGACTCTTAAACTGCTCCTGCAAAACTGCCAAGCTATCTCTCTTCCCTTATTAGTATCTCGATAGTGCATACTGTTAAGAAAATCTGACTTTATTATGCTTGACATACCAAGGACGCAGACTTCCTTTGGTAAACGTGCTATTGCATATGCCCTTCCTCCATTTGGAACCAATTACAAACCGTACTGAAACCAATCTAGCACAGTTTCAATAAACTTCTACTAAATCGCTAAGTTCAGCCAAATAAAGACACCTGTAACTGTCATTAAGTCTCTTCCTTCCCCATGTGTGCCATATTTATCCACTGGTAAGGTATAATTGATTTGTCATATTAACTGCTTTCCCTTCCCCTTCTACTCCTGGCTTTATCTATGCTGACGCTCCACTGCTACTCTATCAAATCACTCCTCCCCCCCATATCAGTTGTAGTCTGTTGTTTGTTCTAGCTGCCAAAATATATGTATTGCACACACCAGTCATCATGTTTCATTTATCAGTATGCAACCTGTAAGTCACTTCCCTGTTTCATATCAATGTTTACCACCTGCGGTCACCTTATGTGGTACCCTTGTATGTATATCCAGCCTGTATCATGTAACGTGCATTTCATGTATATACTGTTATTACCTATCTGTGTTTGTACTTTAAGTGTTTATGTCACAGGACCTCCTTGTGAATGAGCTTGCTCAATGGAGTTTTCCTGCAATAAACTTGAACTCGAACTTGAACATTTCCATTTAATTGGCAGCCTGTCGCTGCTGCCAAAATGCTGTACCCCAGGCAACAACCAGGCTCATTAATTTTCAGCACCACTAGAGCTCCTAGGTGCTCTTAAATTAAATACAATTCAGGCTCCTCTGCCACCTCCTCCAGGTGTCCAGACCCTGAATTACACATTCCGGGGGTTGGGAGCATTGGAGAAGCCTCTGGATCACCGCTGCAGTGGCAGAAAACCAAATGCGCAAACCACGCATGCGCAGACCGCCGACCCACATGCAAGCGGGGATTTGGACTGGCAGCTCCACGGAAAAGTGGTGCCAACCCATAAGCCTAACAAAATTAGGGGAGTTACACAAGGCTTTCAATATGGGGAGGGAGGGAGGGAGGGTACAGAGAGAGTGTGGGCACAGCTGCGTGGCCTGCAATCCACCCCCGGAAGCACAATCTTGGAACAGCCAAGCAAGGTGAGTTGTACAGCTGGGTATATGCATTGCTCAGACCTATCTTCCAGCCAGGGTAGGTGGGTTGTTTGTGGTTGAGGTGATGGATGATGTATAGTGGCCAGGCTGGCCCACGGCTGTGTCCTGACCAGGTGCACCTAAACGTATTGAAAATAATTATGCTGGTGTTGGTGTGGCAGGGGCAGCATTATCTCTGTGTGGCTCTGTTACTGTAGGGCCTAGTTGGGAGGCAAGGCTTGAACCTGGAGTCGAGGAGAGATATGGCGCAGCAGCAGGTGCTAAGCCTCTTAGTGATGGGGACTTGGGAGGGAGTACTTAAGTAGGCTAACAAGTCTAGGATGGATAGCATTTTTTTTTGCTGCCAGCTTAACCTACGTGGACTGGCTGCTGGTAGTGTAAAAAGAAAAAAAATGTATGCTGAGGCCCCGAACTGCTGGCCATTGAATTGGGCCTTGCTCTTGCTGCCTCGAACTCCTTTTGTGCCAAAGTGGTCAGCAAGGGGTAGCCACTCACCAGTTTAAATTTTGTTTGTGGCTTTTTCCCTGTGCCCCTGCCTCCCAGAATGATTTGATGCCGTCCTTGTGTAACCCCTCTACAAACTGAGATTTACTATAATATCTTCCTAGGCTGCCTAATGCCCACTGTCAGGCCAGTGTCCTGTCTGCAGTAGTTCTATTTGTCTGTGCGAGAGTGCATTAGAGAGTCTCCGTGCCTATCTTTTTAAGAGAGCACCTATGCTGTGTTTGAAAATCAATCTGGGCTGGGTCCGAGTAATTAAGGCTTGAGACCAGCCAGACCATCAGTAATATGGCCCCATTCTGCAGTCGCTTTGTACACAGAGGGAGCCCTGTTAGGAAATCTGGTTATTTACTGTTTATCTGTTATAATAATAATGATAAAGGAGTTTGTCTAACCTGCTTTCAATTGTAACTTGAACTTTTGAATAGGAGCCACCATTCTGGTTCTGGACTTCCAGTGTTGGACCAATCAAACCTCTGGGGACCTACAATGGGGACTGTCCCCAGAGGTCTTGTGGGATGGAAATTCTGTAGTATTTGTAGTTTTAAGTGTTTGGCACCTAAATGGACCTGGAGGGGGAGCCCTTGCTGTGACAGTTTCCTCAGCCAACCAAACCTTATGGATCACCATGAAATCCCCAGAACTTTCTGAAGCAGTAGTCAGTCATGTGTTGGAGATTGAAGAATGAACAGCTCAACTGTAGAGCAGCTGCTCCTAAGAGGAGCATTGGAGAATTGGCAGGAAGGTTCTGCTGGCCTGCTTGCCATGTTCTCTTGCCTTTGAACTTGCTCCAGAAGTGATTGGTCTGCCTGATAGAGAGAACAGCCTCTGAGAGGAAGGTTTGTGCAGTGAAGCTGTAATTGGCAACCAGACATTATCTGAACTGTAGCTTAGAGAAATAACCAATTTAAGTGTGCTGTATGTGTTTCATGGGTCGCGATTTGAGTCCCCACAGCGAATACTGTTACACCTGCTGGAGACTATTCCAGCAACCGTTCATGGACTTTTGCAGAACTGTCAATCCTGCTTGGTCCTTGTCATCTTGGCCTAAGCCGCTGCTCCCAGTTTAGAGATCATCTTGGCAGAAGACCCGCTTGGAGATTCGGCCCCCTGCTCAACACCATTGAACAGGGGGCGACAACTAGGAGGTGAGTCATGTATGCCCTGCTTCCCCTGGCCAGCCAAATGAGATCTTCATCTTGCCTGTCCTACACCCTGGTCTGGGTAGCATGAGTGCAAATCAGGGCAGGCCCAGCATCAGCACCCGAGTCACTCGGGCAATTGGCCGGGGCCCTGACACCAGAGAAGGGCTCAGACGGGCTACAAAAAAAAGGTCAACTTTTGCCTTTTTTTCCATTCCAACCTCTGCCTACTGGTGAAGCTGGCCCATGACATTATTTACATCATGTACTACTGTACTGCATTACTGCCATCGAGCCAAGTGGCGGACAAGAAAACTATGCGAAATGGGTCCATTCCGAATCACCCAAAGGCTGTCTGTCTGTGAGCCCTGCTTGTTGACCCTGACCAGCAGGGCACCGATCTATTAGTATTCCATGCCGTGGAGCAGGGTGTGGAATATGCATCCAGCCAATGGTTGAAAGACAGTGTGGTGGTGGGGTGGGCCTGAGCAACCCAGCCAGTTGGCTTTGTTTAGCTGTTTGGTTGTGACGTTTCTATGATGTTGCTGTTGCGAAGGCAGCTCTGGCGGTGAGGCACAATGGCAGGAGTTAAATTCAAAGTTCTGTGCAGGTGGAGAGTGGTGGCAGAGCAAAGAGCCCTGGACAGGACTGTCTGAGTAGAGCGATCAGTTGTCAGTGTGTCCACGTGACCGCATTGGGCCTGTGTGGACTTGGAGCTAATGGCACCATTAACAAGTCAACAGCAGCGGGAGTGGATAATTTAAATAAAGCTCCCTTCGTGACCCACATGGGGCTGCACCATACCCGGTAGGACAGGTAGAGACCCTGGGAGGGAGCAGGGAGGGAGGGAGGGGAGGCTCAGCTGTGGCCTGTTGCACTGTACCAAATCTGCCTATCTGTCTTTGCTGCTGAACTGTCTGCTGTGTGGAGAGAGCTGGTGATGCAAGCTGGCTGGTGGTGTGGTTTTATTGTTTTCTTTTTTTTAACAGACAGATGGGTCTGAGTGAGTCTGGCCTTCTACAGGTCAGAAGGTCGCAATTCAAGCATGAGTGGCTTGGCCTGCTGCTGCTGGGGTGGTGTGGATCTTTTTCTGAATTGCTTGTTGCTGTACTACTGCTGTGTGGAGAGGTTTGGTGATGACAAGCTGGCTGGTGGTGCATTTTTTTTTTTCCTTTTTCTTTTGACAGACAGATGGGTCTGAGAGAGGCCTTCTAGAGGTCCATTGCCCGGGGCCCACAAAAACCTGATGCCGACCCTGAATCAGGGTAGCTCCCTGCAACAACAGCTGCAAATCATTGTGTGCCATTTGATTGTTTTGTTCTGGGTTATTGCAAACGGACTGAGTCATCCGGATCAGGATTACAATTATTTGGGTTGTGCACAGCTAATTGTTTTCTTTCCTAAGGGGCCCCAACAACAGTTGCAATGCCGGCAACCCTGGGCAACACTTCAGGCTAGCCTGTATAACACACTGGGTACCCAGGTTTGTGGGACTTTTCCAAAAGGACTCACAGTATATGCTGAACCAACCTAAACTAAATCATAGTATCAATCATTCTGTCAGATTCACTCTCCTCCCTTGTTCAATCCCCCTGAATAAACCAGATTATCTTGTTGCATGTTTAACCTGGCTAGTGTGCATATTATTAGTTTGGTTCCAGTGGTAATATTGTATTGTTGCATTGCTGACTTTATTTTCCAGGGGATCTCCAGGGCAGTTGCAGCTGATCCAGCCCTGTTGGTAAGTGCAAGGGGCATAAGCATATTATTACTGTTATTCAGTAGATGTGAACGTTCTATGGTATTACTGTTTACACCACTAGAGGGGTTGGTGAGTGGTTATAGTGTCCAGGAGGGCTATACTAAAGCAATTAAGCTACCCCAATACCATTTCCCCGGGTGCAGGCACCCGTTCACAGAACTCAGGCCCCTCAACCTGTGCATAGCCATACAGGCAGGGGTAGTAGCCCATAGGATAGCACCACCTAGGTGTTACACTTGTAAAACCAGAGTAATTTGTGCTTTCCAGATTACATTATTTTCTATGGAACCTTAATTGCTCTCTTTTTCATAACCAACAGCAGTCTATGACAAGGGAACCATTCCCTGTACATGGCCAAAATCCCTGTAAAAAACAGGAATCCTTGTAGATTTGGTAGTCTTGCTTCCCCTTACTGCCCCATTGAAACCAGGCCAGAGGCAGGCATTCAGTTTTTTGTTTTACAATTTATTTACCCAGGATAGCTCAGTGGAGACTGACAAATGATGAAACACCTCATTTGCAGAGCGGTCCTGCTTTTACTCCTGTGAAGAAGGGATATCCTTCTCTCTGTGGATACAGAAGTGGTTCCAGAGCTATAGAAAGTAGTAAAAGGAGGACCACTTGACTCTGCAAATGAGGACAGTGTTTCATCTCTCAGCTGAGCTGTCCTGGGTAAATAAACTGTAATCACATTTTTCAGTAGCCCAGCTTTGTGCCCATTGAAGTTTTACATCCTGCAGAAGCCTGCAGCCTAGGGGCTGGGTGTCCAGGTAAAGGAAAATGTTAGTAGTCTAGCCTGATACAAAATCTACAAGCATTTTCTTAGTGGGCCCATGTCAGTTTTGACCCTTGTTATGTTGCTGTTCATTTATCCGTTTTCAGAATGTAGATCTTATTGCTTGTTTTTTTTTTTTGGTCTCATGCAGGTCGCTGATTGCAAATTGTGTCATGTGCAACATTCCAACAAGGTATGTCATGCTAGCCAAAGGCAAGGCAAATACAGTGGGACTATATTATATAACAAGTGAGTAGGACGTTGTTAACATGTGTTGACTTCATACAATACAGTAAACAGTACAATAAGCAGTTCCAGTAGAAAAAATGAATTTGAGTCAGGATCCAAGCACTTAAAGGCAAGCAGAGACAACATTTCCTAAGTTAAAAAAAAATTCATATAGATGGTTGTAAAAAAATGTAAAAGTCACTTGTTGGCCAGCCGGCTGGCAAAGTGGCTAGGCATCCGCTTGCGGTGCCAACATTCCGAGTTTGGTGACGGACTTGGGAGTTGGAGGGCAGATCAGGGGAGAAGGATCAAGCATCCTGGGGACTGGTCTCCTCTCTACAGGGGGTGAGTGCTTGGTGTTTTATGGACCCCTGGCAGAAGCTAGGGAGACCACTGTGACTGGCGCCATTACTTAGGGGGGGCCGGGCAGATGCTGAACGTCATTGCATGTCCTCACCCCCAGGCATTCAACATTCACAAAAAAGCCAACACCCAGGGCATGACATCCTGCTTTGCCACCATCTCCACTGCCACCAATGTCCATCGGGGAGTCCCACTCCTATGGCCCGAACCCGGGGAGTAAGCTGGGGCTTGCCAACAATGTCCTTTGGGGGGGGCCTGCCCAGTGGCCCAGCCCAGGGGTCCAAGCCTGGACATGGGGGGATGGCAGGCATGGCAGGGCTGACTTCTGAATGGAGAATCGGGGGGCTGGACCAAAAAAAAAAGTCACTTGAAGCAGTTAGCATTAGTGGCCCTGACTGCAAATAACCGTTGACCACCTTCCCAGCTGAGTATCCCAGAATGAAGGCTAAAGACCAATTCTGGCCATGTACCTGGTGTTGCACTGGTTGGTGACAGTGCAGAAGCAATTTGTTAAAGGTTAAAGCAGGGGGTGTTATACCCAAGAGTGCCCTTTTTAGCTAGCAATTCTGCAAACAAGTCTGGAGTTTTAGTCTGTGTTGGACCTGGCCCTCGGAAGCCTAGCCAGTATGTAAAGGGAGGGTGGGGACAAATGAGTACAATTATACAAAGTGGCACCAGCATGACTTACAGATCAGCTGTACTCTGTTCAGCAGCATCCAGCACTGTGTTACACAGGCAGCAGGATAGACAGGAAGCGCAATCACATACCAGTGGAGATGCGCGAAGTGCGCAAAATTCACTCTGCTAATGAATTTGTGAATTTTGCATAACCCACAGAGTGATTTTCGTGCACTTCACACATTTTGTGGTCTATGAATTGTGCAAATTCACAGGTGGATAACGCAAATCCACTAGCGCATTTGCGCTTTGCTCACAAATTGAGGAAATTTGCAGGCAGATCGCGCAAATCCACCTGCAAATTTTGTGCTTTGTTCACAAATTGCATGCATCACGCCATAAAATATACATATGGATCAAATTTCATGCAAATCACACAAAGCAAATTTCAGGTGGTCGGGCTAGAACTCCACAAATTTTGCAAAGTGCAAATTTTTTCCACTTTGCACGAACTTCGCGAGCGATGTTCAAATTCGCAACACCTCTACATACCAGTCTGTAATCTATAAGTCAACTGACAGAATGGAGCTGGCCACAGTAAGGCAACTAGCACCCAGTGAGATTGTTCCTGTTGCAATAAGGCACCCAGTCTTAATCTCAGGTTGCAATTGGGGAGGGGGGCCTGCATCATAGGGTCTGTCTGGACCATGTGACCCTCAGAGGGTTGGCACTCTTGGGGGGGGCAGAGGCAGTGCTAGTGGTGAACCAGGGGGGAGGCACTTTTGGATTCAACTTGAGACACCTGTCTAAGTTAGGAGGTAGCAGTCTCTGTCATTACTATTACTGTCCCCTGTTTTGAGTGTCACTGTCCTTCATTTCAGTTGCAGAAGCTGTTGAAGCAAGAGTAGAGTAGCAGTCTGTACTCTGAGAGGGAGCAGAAGTTGGAGCACGCCACTGGTTAACTTGTCACATTATCCACCACCATCATCGGATTTGCCATCTTCATCAAGGCAGAAGGCAACAGAAACAATAATGTTTAGACAGTCAGCCCATCAGGCCAGGAGGTCTAGGCCAGTAAAAAACTAAATGACACAGTGGACTTTGTTTTCTTAGTGTATCCTAGTTTTGCAATACTCTCTTGCAGACTGAGACTTTCACTTCACAGCTTGTGAAAATAATTTAGACAGAGCAAAGGTTTGTTCAGTCAGCCAACTTTAAGTATTATAGTAGCACCACATCTGTACTGTAACTAGTAGTCGAGCATCACTGCTGGTGTATGTTTCTGTCTCATAGATGTTGTCTTCACCACAAATGCAATACTGAATGTCTCTTCTTAATTGGTTTAGTTCACATCTGTATCTCATTGTACACTTACTACGACCTACTGTCAGTGATGTTGCCTGTACTGTAGTTATTGTGACAGTCCTGTAACTCATTTTAATTTTCCAGTGCCAGTGTGCAGTACAGCGTGAGTCTCACCCTGTTGTCAGGCTGGTCACTGTCAATGTCCCCCTGCTCCAGCCACACACTCTTCGTAATGTGTTAAAGGAACATTTGCATCAGTACTGTCGGCTGCCCCTGTGACTTGAACTTGCAGCACAGACTGCCAGGTCTGAGTCACATGGTATAATAAACAGTGCTGTGGATAATAATCACTTACATTCGGGGTTTTTTAACGATTGTTGCTAAATCAGTAAACAAGTAAAGAAACACACTGACACAAACAACATCCTGAACCAGATTTAATCATCACATTTTCAGCACTGTGACATGTTTTTTCCTTAAACATGTCTGAAAAAGAAACAGAAATAGAAGACAATGATGCTGTTCAACCTGGAACAAGTCAGAATGCATCCTCCTCTTCTCCCTCCACCCTGCTCACTTCACCTACTCCTACTACTGGTCCTATTGAGTCATGATACCAGATTGTGTTTGTTTTTCAAAAGTGGCATTTGGAAGAGTTTTTTGAGATCAAAGATGAGAAGGGCAAAAATATTTCTGTTCAGCATAAACTATGTATGCTTATAGTAATGCTTCTGTCAACATCCAAAAACAGTACATCAGACTTAAAAAAACATATGGAACACACCCATCCTGCATCTTCTTACACAATGTGGCACTAGAAATGATAAGCCAGTGATACCACCATGGTCAGCAAACAATATGGGAAGAGAAAGATGAGGTGGAAGATGACTTGTCTAGCTCAGCCAGCAGTGGAAATTCATTGCCATCTCCAACATTTTTTTAAATGAAGAAATGTCGTTAACTAAAATTATTCAAATCTACAAAGACTTCACTTGCTACTAGTCAATTTTGCATAGACACGCTTATTATTCAGTTTGTAGTTAAAGATCTACAGTCATCTAATATGGCTGAAAAGCCTTCATTTGTTAAATTAGTGTCTGGTTTACAGCCCGATAAAAAAGTTATGACACAAAACACATTGACAGACAGGATAATGAAAATGTTCCAAAACATGAAGTCAAACTTGAGTTCTGAATTCAGCAATGTATCTCACATCTGTACTACTGCTGGCATTTGGACAGCACATAATAGAAGCTACTGTACATAGGTGAGACAGCTCATTGGATTGATTAAAAAACACTGGAGCAAAAATCAGCAGCATTGGCCTGTATGTGACTTAAAGGAAGACACATGTACGATGTTCTTGTATCAAAACTTGAACAAGTTCATTTGAAATATCACATTCAAAACACAGTAGTAAAAACTGTCACAGACAATGGATCAAATTTTGTAAAGGCATTTCACATGTTTGGCTCTGACAATACCACACTCATCATCACCACTATGATTCAGGATGATGATAATGATGAACATGACCATCAACAGGCAAGGGGAAGCACCAACCATGTTGGTGAAGATGATGAGGATACAGTCAGGGATGTAATGACTTTCGCTGATGTATGCATGATTCTAGATTATGGGGATGAATACATGGAAGAGACCTACAACCTTTCTTTTCATCAACACTGTGCAGCTCATTCCCTGAACTTAATAGCAGTGAAGGATATAAAATCTGCTACATCCCATCCTTCCTACAAGAAGATCTACCACAGCACAATGGCCAAATGCTCAGCTCTTTGCAACAAATTACACCAAAGTTCACAAGGAAGTGAAACTCTCTCTGACAAAATTGGTACCAAATTGGTTATCCCCAACGACACAAGGTGGAATTTGTACTACAGAGCAGTTGAAAAAATAAGACCCATTGTCAAAAAAGATAAAGATGATCTGCCTAACATCTGTGATGAACTTGGCCTCACAAGGGTTAGAAGAAAATGACATTGCTTTCTTGGTGGAGTACTGCAAAGTAATGCAGCCTTTAGCAAACTCATTGGATATTCTGCAGGCAGAAACAAAATGCTACATGGGATATCTTCTTCCAACATTGGTGGCTTGAAAAAAAAAGTTGTTTGATATGAGATCAGGGTTGTGTTATGCAACGCTGCTTGTTGATGCAATTCTAAGAGATGTGGACACTCATTTGGTACCGGTTTTCAGCAGATGGCGTTCAATCTAGCAAGCATCACTTCACCAGTTTCATCTTAAATGGATTGGTAATGAGGAAGATGATTGTGCAGCAAGAAACATGCTTGAAAATGAATTTCTGTTGCTGTCACATCAGTAAGATATTGTTTGTGCCAGCCAGTCACCTGAAGACAACAATGAGGATGATGACTTCTTTAAATTTGAAGGTAATTAACAACCTGGCCCTGGTAGAGTTCTTCATGAACTGGAGCATTTCCTAAAAGATACCAGTGATACCATTGATACTTCACAGTCATTCCCATCTATTAAGAAAATATTCCTGCATTATAATACTGTACTACCATCTAGTGCATCTGTAGAAAAATTGTTCAGAGTTGGTGGACAGGTCCTTATAGCTAGAAGAAACAGACTTGGTGACAAAAACTTTAAGGTGCAGCTATTTTTATGTTGTAATGAAACATACTGGGAATTGTAAGGTGCATGTCTGTATTTCTGTGGGGGAAGAGCTCCTCCCCCACATCCAATATAAGCCTTCAGGCTCCGTCGCTCTGCTTAGAGCGAGTCTCACTCACTGGTGGGGCTGGCGGTGCGTGACTGCTCTCCTTCGTTCCTGTTGCTGCCCCCCCCTTTTCTTGCCTTCCTTGCTCGTTGTTCACTTCCCATTTGTTTGTCTCCACCCCCCGGCTCCATCGTTTGTTTTTCTCTCCTTTTCATCCATTCTTTCTTTGGGGATTCTCCTTGCCCGCTAACCCTCTTCCTTCATGCTTTCCAGTATGTCTTTCAGCTCGCATATTCTGTTCTTTCTCTGCTTCACTAGAGCAGCCGCTACCATGCTAACGCCGAGTCATCTTCTCAGCCCGCATTGCTGCTCTTACCTCTGGGGCTTCAGACCCTCCTGCTCCCTGCTCCACTCTCCACCTCTACTGTGGCAAATGCTGCTACCAAAGCTGCATTTCTGCTTCCTGCTTGCTGTGTACATCAATGTTGCTCTGTCCCACTCAGTCGCATTTTGAACCTCTCTACAGTAATCCCCTCCACTTTGGTTTAGCTTCCGGTGGATCACAACGCCTGTGGACAGGCAAATGATTGGGAACCATCTTACCTGCATGTCCTGGATACTGCGTTCATGACAATCATTCTGCATGCCACATGAGCTCAATTGACATTGCATCCCTGTACAGGTGTTTTGCTGCTCAGCTACCACTACCTGCCTATCCTGAACTTGGTCAATCGTGTCACCTCCTACCCAGAGGAATTCACTACTCGTGTGCATTTGGACATTCCTTTAGATGGAGACGGAGCATATTCTCAGTTCAGCAGCCCTGCTAGACTTCCGATTCCAGTGAGCCGTCTTGCCGCCAGGTATTCAGGGGTCTGCTTCGGTGGAATAAAACCAATGCAGCCGGCATTCTTACCTGCTTATTACTACCTCCATCGGCTGTCCTGGGCCATTCCTCACCAGTCTGATGATTTATTGCAGGCCAGACCACCTCTTGCCTATTGTGCTCATTGTCCCTTTCAGCTTCTGCCTGGAATACCTGTTGCTTAGGGCTGGCCAGCCAGGCTCTGGACTATTCACTATCCATGGCCCATGTGAGTACCTACTTTTTCAGTGCCATGTCTTTCTGACCTGCCAGAGCCTTATGCTGCCTTGCTACATATATCTTGACCACGTTCCTATACCAGCATGATGTTCTTACTAATGCTAGAGCTATTGCTGGGCACCAATCTATACCATATGATATTAATGTGATGGACTGTCCTCCTCACCATTATTATGGGGCCCACTGTGTATTCATATCATCATTCAACACGGAAGTGCTCGGCTTCCTTTACTTGTTCTGTACTCTATAAACTCAACTAACTTCCCTGCAGCTTCAGCCTAGGACAGCCATTCAGCTGGGTAGCCCTCCATGGCAGCACCCCATCATGCTAGCCTATGTGGGGTCTAGCTTGCCTTGCTCTCCGGCGCCTACCTATGTGGGGTCAGGCCGTACTGCTGGCCATGTGGGGGCCTCACCTGGCATTGCTTTCTGCTCCTTTGTTGCTCTATATGAGGGTCTGTGGCCTGCTAGCCTTTGTGGGGCCTAGCTGCTGCACTCTACTACTTCTCCGGCTGACCTATGTGTGAACCAGCCATACTGGCTCTCCCTTATTGGGTTTGGCTGCCACTATTTACTTACCTTACCAGCTGACCTATGCGTGGTCCAGCTGCGCATGCTAGCTTATGTGGTGGGGCTAGCAATCAATCTTACTTACCCTACTACTGACCTCACATGGTCTAGTTGCATGCTAGCATTTGGGTTTAGCTACTAATTCTATTTACATTTTTTCAGAATCATAACATAAGCATCTTTTAATTTATGAGGTAGTCTCTGCTTAAAAGTACTTATGTAGTTGTTGCACTCCACCCAAACAGTACTATACCTGAGCCAAGCAACATAGTGGACAGAATGTATAGATTGTTCATGGTAGAAAATGACAGCATGAGTATCAGATCTGGTTTGATTCAAGATGACTCTACCAGCTGTAAAGTCTGTGCTAGGTGTGTCAACTCTTAGTCCATGTGAGTCAAATCTCTGCAAAACAAGGGCAAGGTACTGAGAAGAGGTTCTAATCTGTACAGTTTGAGTACACTCTCCTTCACACCTAGTGCACTGCCATCCACTTTGTGCATTTCTAAACAGGTCTCTGAACTTGACAGTATGTGACTGTGGTACATACAAAGAAATCCAGAACATGTCCTTTGTGACAGCGTTGTGTAAATGATCACAAGATAGGCAAGTATACTTGGTGACATATGTGACAGTAAAGTACTGTCACATGGGAATTTGCTCATCATTCAAACAGTTTGTGATGACCATCATAAATTCAGTGATATGTTGCTGTACGTTATCAGCAAAACTTCTACGTCCGTCATAACCACCTAAAGCAAGTCATAGAGGTGTGAGAGACTGAACAGTGTTACCATGTCTAGAAATATCATGTGCAGTACAATCTGCTTCAAAGCCTTTGATAATGGAGTCTCAGGTGAAGATGTTATGTGCTGTACAAACTGAGGCATGTGGAGAAAAACTTGCAATGCTGAATTAGCATAGCAGTTTGCTCCAGTAGTTATCAAATGCTGGGACGACAGCCAATCCAACTGACTTCTTTCATGGAGGTGATGTTGTGACATTATGTGATTTGTTAGCCTTCATAGTAGTGTCAGAAGTCAATTAATGAGTGATTGCTTGTTTTCTCATACATACAACAGAAGGTTGCATGGTAGCATTCAACTGCAGAACTTGTATAGGCAGTGGAATCAAAGGTATATCTGGCTAGTACAGTGTCCATAATTGGTTGTACTCTATAATACACCATTTGTCAGGTCTGATTTTTTGTGGTGAGATGCTAATGATGTGCAAGCCATAGTATGAACACATCACAGTGCGACATAGCTCATACCATCTTTGAATATGCCAGTGCCTATGTCTACCATGGCAGAGTCCAAACTTAAGCCTTGCAACTTGTGTATTGGAACCGCATATACAACACACAATGGGAACTGTTTCCTTGTTACATAAATGTCTTTCGCAACCTGGAACTTAACAGTAGTCTGTTCAATGGGTTGTGGGTGTTCAAGGTTGTCAAACTTAACAACAAGTGCCTCTATAAAGGTTTTCTGTACATTGTACGGAAAGTCAATAATGTGGCCCATTGCACCATTAACCATGCCATGATCCACATCAAGATTGCGGCACAACATAATCCATGCATTCTAACAAACTGTAAGAACAGTATCAAGACCAGCTGTACGGGACACATCAGACTTGCGCTCAGCCAGTCATCCAGTAAGCTTTGCTACTAGCTTTTGACTTAAGCAAACACCATCCACAGTGTTGACTGCATGTAGAGTGAAAATTTCTTGACCCTCTCTCTGGAACATAATGGTACTGAATTCAGCTCATTGCTTAAGTCTTGGCATGAGACACACTGTCTGAGTATACTTTCCTGAATATATCACATGCAGCACTTATATATGTACCATCAGGAGTAATTCTACATGTGTTCAATAGAAAAAGATTAGGTAGTGTTAAAGTACCAGTATGAGCCTGATCCAATAATGCCTTATAGGCCAGATCAGCACTCTGCCGCATGTTTTGAAATATAAGTCAACATCCCCCAGAGGTTAATACCTCCAATGCACCCAACTGTATTTTTGGCTTGCTGAATGCTTAGAGTTGAAAACATATATTCTCCATTGACTGGTGCAAGTTGAAGAAGGTCTCCAAACATTACAACACTCTTCCCACCAAATGCATTACCACAATCACTTCCAAGAATCTCTTGCAGTTGAAGGTATATGCAATCAAGCATGGCATTTGAGACCATGCTGATCTCATCAATGATCAAAAGCTTCATTTTGGTAAACATGGAACGATGTTCAGATGCCATCTCAAAAGAGAGCTTTTGATACTCATCACTTTTACCATGCTCTCCTGGGAACATGAACAAATGGTGTAGAGTAACCCCACCAATGTTGTATGCTGCCAATCCAGTTGGAACACTAACAGCAACAGATACTGTTGCTGCTGTGTGTTTTCTTATTTCAGCGGTGATGGCTTCAATTAGAAAACTCTTGCCTGCACCTGCAAAGCCACTGACAAACATTAAAAGTGGTTTGTAGTTTCCACAGTCACATTGCTTGTTCTCATGTTGGATACCATGTCTAACTGCTTTTATAATAGCAGCATAAACTACAAGTTGCTGTTGATTCAGATTTCTTTCAGTTGTGTTGGACCCATAGTACAGCGGGAATCATGCAGCATAGCACTTTCCATTTCTGCCATGAGTACTTCTGGGTCATTCATAGGCAGAGGAACTTCAAGTATGCCCTCTTCTTCTGGATCAAGATTGTCCTGTAAATTGACAGGAGTTTACTCCTCAAGCTGTTTCTTAGTTTTCTCAAGCTGCTCCTTTTCTAGCTCCAGTCTGCAAATGTATGCACATCTGACTGCTCTGTTTTGAAGATCTTATAACACAGGTTGAACTGTTCCTTATATATCAGTTTCCTTTCAACGTGGTCTCATTCCTCCACGAGTGGAACAAGAACAGAAGACCAAAGTAATAATGCTCTGTGCTGTCAGGAGTGGAGAGACTTAGTTTACAGTGGTCAATCAGCCAAGGTTTATGTCTTTTGACAAGACAACCTTCCAAGCCTTTGATTTTGTAAATGATTCATGTATTGTCAGGTGCTACATCAGACTTGTAGTCATACCACTTAGCGACATGATAGAGGCACGTATTGTCAATGCTGCTGTGTCTGTTTGGATAATATGTGTCGATCAGATTGTTCTTCAGAATATTTCTAGAAGAAAGTCAGTTCAAAGCCAGTTCCTCAATCTTCTCATGAGGTTTTAAGACACGCTTACATTTCTCATTGTAGTTAACACTGAGAAACTATACAGCATCAGATTTGCCGTACAAGTGTTTTCCTGATTAAATGATCACTGGCTTCATTTGCAACACACTCCCTGTGAGACTGTGTCTTCAAACCCAGTGACCACAATCGTGATGTGATTGACCCACTGGAGCTAGCAATTTCCTCCCAAAGATCCTGCAAGCTTGTCTGCTCATGTTTCATGACATACGAAGTGATGTACCAAACAAGAGCCAAATAGCTATCAGCAACAAACTGCACATCAATATGTGCTTGCCACATCAGCAGAAGGGAAGGGTTGTACTCACTGATGTACACCTCATTCTCCTGTCTGTGTTACTCCCTCTTGGTGGACTTTGCCTTGCAGTGATGACGCATGGCAGGGAATAATTCATTCATGTGACCTTGCTCACAGACACGTCTAGGGAAATCAAATTAACATCTGGTGCACCAGTCAGCATGACTCTTTACTGCTCGACAGCAGTACTTGCCACAGAGATGCCACTGGAACTTTTGCACCAGTTTCCACAGTGTAGGACTGTCATATTTGTTGGATAGGTGACAAGTGATGTACCATTTAATAAAGCTCAGAACTTCTGCAGCTTCATTCTTGCCAGTGTGTGGAGCATCCTTAATCCACTGCAGCATATGAATATGGAGATCACCACATGCCTGTTACTCTATTCTCCAAAAGTATTGTTCAACAAGACCTAGAGATAGATTGTCCTTTGACAATATGAATGTCAAAATGTCATGGAAATGTTGGTGAAAATGTCAGGATACAGAGACTGGGTCTAGTGAACACATCTCACCAAGAGTCATAAATTAAATGCCATCAATATCACTGTTGGCCCCCTTCAGTAGATCAATAAACTCATCCCAGCTGTACTCTGTGCAGCTTAGAGTCACAAACCATGTTGCCGCACCACACTCACGCAGCATAGACATGACCTCAGAGTCTCTATGATACCAGTATTCCTTAGTACCATGTAGACTAGAGAGAATCAATAGCAAATTAATTTGCAATGTATCATCCTTGTCCTTCAATTTCTGAAGGATCTCTGTAGCTTTCATGCCATCTAGTGGAGTAGTAAGCTGTAATGTGCAATGGATGCAGAGAGTATACTAAGCTCACTCTCCCATAACAGGTGGAACAAATATTGAATATTCCTCTGAAATCTGCCATCCTTATTCAAAATTCTAGATGTTCGATACTCAGCACCTGGTACACACACTTCTCCCCCCCCCCAATTCTATTTATTTTCCAGCTGACCAGGGCATCTGTCGAGTGGACTTACTCAACCTTGCCTCCACGACCCACCTGAATCCCTTCCCCGACCAAGGAATTGGGTGCTGATTCCCCCCTCTCCCGCCTGTCCCTACAGGAGGAGGCAGGGACCACGGAGAGTCAAGTCAGGGTCAGAGCTGGCACAGGGCATGTGAGCTTGGTCACTGAAGATCCACCGTCGACTCACCCAGCAGCTGAGATATTTTGTTGTTTCTCCCATCAGCCTAGGTCCAGGACATGCATGCAATGCCATCCAGTGCATGATGTACACACTCCCACCCACGCCCACAGGATGGCCGCCTGGTGCCGTCCCCTTTCTCTATATCCCCAACTGCAGTACACACAGTCTCCACTGGGTGCCACTAGCATCATGGGACTTGAACTCCCCCATCCTTTCCAGGAGAGGTGAGCAGTCCATCAGATGCTCAATCCACTCCTCCCCGGCCAACCCCCGGCTCCCCTTGCTCACTCCTGAACCCGGGTCATTGGCACAGCGTGAGGTATGCCTAATGCCTTAATGCTCAGCACCACAGGTACATTCCCTTCACATGCATCCAAATGACCTCCTGTACCTTGTGGAAACAAATCAGGAAAGCATTGTGCTTCCAATGTGGCCTCCAAGATACTAACAGGACTGCTTTCTACCTGTTTCATCTGCTAGAGATCAATATTGACTCCAACTAGGTCTCTTCCATGTAGAGGGTGAATTGTGCTCATACACACATTCATTTGTTGCAATATCAACCTTCTTGATCATTGGCTTATTTGTGTCCTGCACTCCAAACCGAGAAGACATGTTGCTCAATTCATCGATGTCAAGGTCTGAATAGAAGGGATTATTGCTTTTCAGGTACCTGAGGGTGCTTTTCACCTTCTCCACACTGACAACTTCCTTCCAGATAATCTTTGACTTTGTGGGGACACCATTAAAGGGACACTGTCAGCTTTTCCCCTCCATTCTGCATGAAATGTGAGCCTTGTGCCTCTAGGCACATAGTTAAATAACTGTTTCAGTAGAGTGTCCCTATATATTGCAAAAGCCACCCATTTGCCTCATTTTTTAAATGTGATAATATTTCAATTTAGGAGCGTCCCATCTGAAATACTGCACTCACCGGAAGCAGCTGTTCACTCAGGGCCTTCGTCTGCCTAAGCTGCTCCCAATATAGAATTTTTAGCAAACATAATGGACAAATTAGTTTGTGCAAAAGCTTCTAATCACGGAATCAGTCCTGACATGTTAGACTTGAAAACGAGCAGTAGTATTGCCACAAAATGCTTTTAAAAAGTGCCTCCGAAACTGCGTTCATGAGCAAAGAGCAACTGAAGCGAGATCTCACGCATGTGCAAGAGCGTGTCTGTCTTGCGCATGAACACGATTTTGGAGGCACTTTTTAAAAGCATTTTGTGGCAATACTACTGCTCGTTTTCAAGTCTAACATGTTGGGACTGATTCTGTATTAGGAAAGCTTTTGCACAAACTCATTTGTCCATTATGTTTAGCAAAAAATCCATATCGGGAGAGCGTTTGGTGGCAGATGTGCGTCCTGAGTGAACAGCTGCTTCTGGTGAGTACAGTATTTCAGACGGGACACTCCTAAATCGAAATAATATCACATTTAAAAAATGAGGCAAACTGGTGGCTTTTGCAATATATAGGGGCACTCTACTGAAACAGTTGTTTAACTATGTGCCTAGAGGCACAAGGCTCACATTTCACGCAGAGTGGAGGGGAAAAGCTGACAGTGTCACTTTAACTAGAATTACCATACTGTTCTTATTAGAGATTGCTTCCACATTCTCTTGAAGAGGTAGCAGCAGATACATGACAGCACCCTTCAGAGACTTCACAAGCTCCTTCTGGGGAATGTTCCATGACCTTGTATTCAAGCGTAGAATAGTCTGGAACAGTTTCATAGTTTGTATGAGAATATGTTCAAAAATTTTCAATACAGCAATCTCAGTGGGTGTCATATCTGCCTCCATGTTGTTAAGCACAGACCTTGGTGGCATTGTATTGTGTTTCACCTCCTCAAAGCAGTACCGACACATAATAACCATTGGGTCTAGGTCAAAGTCATTCTGTAACAGTAAGAATGCCAACAATCATGCCCACATGTCATTAAAAGACTGGGGGCCTGATTCTCAAAGCCCCGACAGTGGTGCAAGGTGCCTGCACCAAACAAATATGGTCTCTCATGTCATCTGTATGCAGCAGCTCATCAAGCTGTGTGTAAATAGACACAGCTTTCCTGATTTTGTAGATACTGTGAAAAACGTTGCACACAGCTATACTGTGTACAGTAACCATACTCATGTGGTGGAACACACTATTACAGACACCACTATCCAAGCATGCCAAGTAATGGCCCAGCAGTCCAGAATGTGGATGAATGGTGCAGTGATCAGTGGTCTGAAACAACTTGTGTCTCTGTGTCCAGTTAGTAATGACAAAGATGTTTCCAAATTGGGCAATAGCATCAGATAATGATTGTCTGAGATTGCTATCACATGCCCATGACAGAGACTTGTATGTGTGTTGCCCACCTATTGATTCAGTGTCATCTTGTGAGTCATCTAGTCTTGTCATCATCACAAAGACTCAACACATTAGACACTTTACCACCTTCATCAATGATCAGAGAAATGTCTTCATCCTGTGCATCAAATCAATGCAAGCTTTATTTTTATAGCGCCTTTCAAAACCAAGGCACTGCACATAAAATCAAATATAAATATAACTTTAAAACAGAAAGATGAAAACAAGTTAGCCATAGTTAGGGAAGGCAAAGTTAAATAAATGCATTTTTAACTCAATTTTAAACCTATCGATGGTCAGGCATTCTCTTAACCGGCGAGGTAGAGAATTCCACAGGGTTGGAGCTGAGAAAGAAAATGTACAGACACCAAATGTTTTTAATTGCACCCAGGTAATCTCTAGCAATCCCTCGTCAGCAGATCAGAGAGGACGGAGGGGGTGGTAGGGTGTCAAGAGGTCTTGCAGGTAACCGGGTCCATGATCATGTAGGGTTTTAAAGGTTAGCAAACCAACCTTAAGGGTGATCCACCACTGAATAGGCAGCCAGTGCAGTTCATGAAACACAGGCATAATATGACTGGACCAAGAAGTCCCAGTCATAAGCCTGGTTGCCGTGTTCTGCACTAGCTGCAAATGGCAGCTATCAACCCCTTGAAGCCCTAGGTAGAGGGAATTGCAGTAATCAAGGAGGGGTAGTGATGAAGGCATGAACCAATGTTGGAAGATCATCCAGAGGAACCAAGTGTTTCACCTGGGTGATACTTCTCAGATGTTAAAAAGAGGATTTAAAGGAGAAGTCCACCCAGAATGTGCAAAAACATATGTTATGCAGAGTGTTTTTATATGTACAGTCAATTCCGCTTGTATGCCTACTGTCCGGACCGTGGCAAAATGTGCATACAAGCGGAACAGCATACAAGCGTGAACTGAGTTTTGTGCATTCGCTCACAGTCTTGAGAACCATACCGCAAGTAATTTAGGCGCAGTTTCAAACTGGCCACATTCCCATTCCCCACTGTGCTCTTTCTACCTTGATAGCCAGCAGTAGTGGGTTTGAAATTAACACTGAGTGATACTGAGAGGCTACGGGTTTTTCCATTAAGATGTACCCTGCCCATGGTCTCAGTAGGCAGAAAACTACCTTAGCAAAGCCTCCTCTACTTGGGGGTCCATCCCATCTTTTTTTCTTTTCCTGCCAGTGTTCACACTGTGTCCCACTCTTGCAGGATCTGTTCCCATTTGCTTAAAAGCTGAATGAGGAGTGAGCTGTTAACAACCGGTCAGCACGGCTATTTTAACAGCTAACTGTGGTCAATTAACACCTCATTACCTAATCTGGCACATACAAAAAAGCCCTTAAATGACTGTTCTTGGCTAAAAAATGGGCATACAGCCAAAAATATAAAGGCATACAAGCGGGTGGATTAACACTACAAAGATACGGAAAGAATCGGGACCAGAGCTAAACGGGCATATAACCGAAAAAGGCATACAACCGAAAGGCATACAAGTGGAATCGACTGTATGTTAAGTCCTAGTGTGTCCTTTCCTCTGTCTGCTATTAGGAGTTTTTCCTAAATTAGCCTGCTAGCTGTATGGTAGTTTTACGACCCCTGGGGATCTCTATCACAAAGAGGTTTATTGGCTTTCTTTCTCCTACGATGCACCCTGGTTCATGTGACAGTGATGTAGCTATGCCCTTAGCTTTTACAGGGTCTGTCACAGCTCAGCCACAAAGATAATACTTATTTCATAGAAGAAGTCACATTGCTACATTTCGGGTGAGTATAATCATTATTATTTTTTGATATAAGTACCTTGTCCTGCTATGTTACAACCTATAAGGTGATGTTCAATTTTTGCTACTTAGTACTGGTGCAAAAACTAAAAGTGACTGAGAGGAACTGAGTAAACAGTGACATGATTCACACACACACACACACACACACACACACACACACAGCAGAGCATAGCAGGACAAGGTACTGATGTCAAAAAATAATAATGATTACACTCACCCAAAATCTAGCAGTTTGTCTTCTCTGGAAGAAGTATTTTCTCTGTGGCTGAGCTGTGACAGTCCCTGTAACAAGACACTGGCTTCCTGCAGGGGCAATTAGACATCACACCAAAGGGCACTCTGGGAAGACTACAGGTCATAAAAGAAACCAGAATGGCAACCTCCAAGGGCAATAAAACAGTTAGGGAAAGTTAGAAAAAACATCTCTCATAGCCAGAGGAAAAGAAAATGTTGGGAACTGGTTAGAACACAGAAAAAAAAGACTACTACATATCTTTTTCTGATTTTAACATGGAATTTTCCTTTAATGACAGCTGACACCTGAGATTTTAGTGTCAGACCATCGTCAAAAATAATGCCAAGGTTACGCACTCGGTCTGAGGTAATGAGCTGTATGCCATCGATCAAAAGGCTTGATGCCTGTCCAGCCCCCATACCCACCCCCGGATGACCAGGGTCCACTACCAACACTTCAGCCTTGTCTGGATTCAGTCTCAACCAGCTAGTACTCATCCAGGTTCTGATCTCAGTAAGGCAGTTGTTTAGCACAGTGAGTGCATCACTTTGTCCAGGCCGAAAGGACATATACAGTTGATTGTCATCTGCATAGCAGTGAAAACTCAAACTGTATCACCTGATGATGTCTCCCAGTGGCAGCATATACACTGTAAACAGCACGGGGGCCAAAATGGAGCCCTGCAGCACCCTGCAGGGCAGGAAGTTAGTGCCAGAGGAATAAATTCTGGTGGTAACTCTCTGAGACCTGTCCATGAGAAATGAGTGGAACCATTTGAGGACTGTACCAGACAGCCCACAAAGAAGCCGCAGGTGCTCCAGCAGCACACCATGGTCTACAGTGTCAGATGCTGTGAAGAGATCAAGAAGGACCAGAATGGTACATGCCTTTTGATCTCTAGCCATCAGGAGGTCATTCAATACTCAGACAAGTACAGTCTCCGTGCTATGCTTCTTTCTAAATCCAGACTGGAGAGTATCATAGACCTTGTGAGTTGTAAGGTGATCATCTAGCTGCAGTACAACCACCTTTTCAATAACCTTACCAACAAATGGCAGGCTAGAAATAGGTCAGTAGTTAGCTAGACAGTCTGTGTCCAAGGAGGGTTTCTTAAGGAGTGGTCAAACGACCGCCTCCTTTAGGGGTTCTGGAAAGACCCCCATCTCCAAGGATCTCCAGACAATTTCAGCAAGGATCGGGCAGATAACATCAACACATCCCAATAAAAGGGGTGTAGGGCTTGGATCCAAACTACAACTGGTTGGGCACAATATCTGGATGATCTTCACAATGTCTGTGAATTCTGGCTGGCAGAAATCTGACCAGATAGACCGAGTGCTCGCCACTTCCTGCCAATCACCACAATCCCTCATAGGAGAGGCCAGGCCGATACTAGACCTGATGCTGGCAACCTTATCTGTGAAGAATTGAGCAAACTCCTCACATCTCAGTTGAAAAAAAGATTCTCTGGGCTGAAGACAGATTGGATTGCACAATCTGTCAACAGTCTGGAAAAGCTGAACTGGTTGATTCTGTGCAGCAGAAATCTCCCTGGATAGGAATTCTGCCTTCTTACAGGTGATTTCTGACTGATAGCCATCATAATGTGCCTTCAGCTTAAGCCTGTCAGCATCAAGGCCAGACTTTTGCCAGGCTCTCTCCTTCCTTCAACCAACTCACCTCAACTCCTTCAAGGAACCATCAAACCAAAGGTTCCTTGGGCGAAGGATGAGGGGCCGAACATGAACAGGAGCAATCTTGTCCAGGGCATCTCCCACAGGCTTATTATAGGCCAATACAAGATCACCTTAACTCATGCATTCACTGACAAACCTGATAGGTCCAGTATCACCGATAGGTCAGTAGGGGTAACTCCCATTAAAGGGCAATACTGAACCATCTCCATAGGGGCAGACCTATTAGGGGGAACCCTGAAGATGAACCTTATGGTGTGATGGTTAGACCAACTAACTGGTTCCACCCCCAGATCAGCTATCTCCATACCAAAAAGAAAGATCAGATCCAGCGAGTGACCCCCTATATGGGTCGAGGAGGTAACTACCTGAGTAAGGCCCAGCATTGTCATCAGCTGGAGTTGTCATCAGCTGGAGGAGATTTTACCAAATGTAAGAGGTTCATTGTCGACCCAGTCATTGAAGTCCCCCAGAACTATCCATCTGGGGGACCTCAACACCATGTCGACAATGAAGTCTGCTATCTCCTGGAGGAATGCTCCGCCATCTCCTGGTGGATGGTAGATGAGAAGTATCCTGCAACTTACACCCTCTCAAAGGATATACTTGAAGGATCTGGTACTTCCTAATGGCACATCCAAAAGGCCCAGCTCAGATTTAAATATAATGACCACACTCCCGCCCCTATGATCCAACCTTGGGTGGTGTGACACTGAGAACCCAGCCGGAACTACAGATATGATTCCTCCCAATAAAATGCCTCAGAATTATGTTTGTGTAGCCATTGACTGATGAAAATTTCACAAAATGTGTGTCTGTTCAGATTTGTAACCTTTTGCAATTTCATCTTCACAGAGTAAACAACATTTTTGAAATGTTCAGTCTCCTGCATCATTTGTCTCCAGAAATGTGCATGAACAACAAGTGCCACGTTCACAAAAGTGCAAACTCTGAGAAGTAGTTTCATCAAGTCAAGGTGACTCTTTAATCTCTTGCCTTCTTGTCTCATAATAGCAGCAATTATCTGATCAACATTAGCCTTAGCAGCCAAGTGTCAAAAAATTTAACTTTGCTGAGATGGCTACCGACAACAGAAGCAGATTTCTGTTTTCTTCTCAGTTTCTTCCTGTCTGAAGCAACAACAGCTTTCTACTGCCACTTTCTGTGTAACACATGTTCAGCATCAATGCATTTCTGGGTTACTGAACTGCAACTATCTGTAATTGATAAGGAATCTTTATCTGACAACCTATTCTTGTCTACAGAATGGACAATAGTCTTATGATGTGAAGTCTTTGCTGAACTGCTGTTTTAACTCTTCAGCAACACTATACTACTATGATACCTCTTTCATCTACAGTTGGCAATAGATCTATTTCTACTAGGCATATGTGCAAGGAACAACAAGACTTCTTCAAAATGCTGAGCTGTATCAGACACCTAGAAAACAAGTAAAAAAAAGAATTAGTAATGAGAAGCACACATCTTTTTAAAAACATGCAACACAATGAATTGATATTTGAAAGAATGGATCAACTGTGATAATATATATATTCAAGCATTTTCAGTAATTCCATTCTTCCCCCATTCATTTCTAAATGAGTATCTGAAAAACTCTGGGTAGTTTTTGGGAAATCACAGTATTTGTGATGTTTCTCCATTCATTTCTATTTGACTTTCACAAAACTACCCTGTACTTTCATGAAAAACAAACTATTTACAAGGTTCATCACTCATTTCTATGTAACTTTCACAAAGGTATCAGGATAGTTTTGCATAAGTTGCAGTATTTGCAAGGTTTCCCTATTCATTTCTTTGTAACTTTTGAGACAGTACCCAGTACTTTTGAATAAGTCACAGTACTTTCAAGGTGTCCCTATTCATGTCTATGTAACTTTTGTGAAAGTACACAGTACTTTCACAAAAGTCACAGCTCTAGTGAAGTTTTTCCAATTCATTTCTATGTGACTTTTGTGAAAGTACCCAATACTTTTGCAAAAGTCACAGTACTTACGAGGTTTCCTCATTCATTTCTATGTGTCTTTCATGAAAGCATCCAGTGTTACCGTGAAAGTCATTGCATTTGTGAGCTTTTCCCCTTTATTTCTATGTGACTTTCACAAAAATACTGGGTACTTTCAAGAAATTCACAGTACTTGGGAGGTTTCCCCATTCATTTCAATAGTACGTGACTTTTGTGAAAGTACTATGTACTTTCACGAACATCACAGTACTTGTGAGGGTTCCCCATTTGTTTCTATGTGACTTTCATAAAAATATTGGGTACTTTCATGAAAGTCACAGTACTTGCTGTCACGAGCCCAACCCTGGGGGGCACAGCAGGACCATCTGTTTGCAGGGATGCCCCCCCCTTTTTACAGAACTCATGAGCAGTTGTAGTGTTCAGGAAGAATCACGAACCTTCCTTTTCCCAGTGGGAGGGTGGAAACTGTAGTTTTGAGTCCCCCCCATTTCTGTATTATGTTCAGGTTTGAATCCCACCACTGCCACTGGCAGCCTCTTGCCTAAGTAGTTTTGTAGGATAGCCGAGCAGTCGCTATCTTCATTAACAAGGCATACAGTTTTTACAAAAACCCTTCTGTTTAAAATGTTAGATCACACAATCAGACTCCAGGCAGAGTTGATAAGAAAATTATAAAAGTTTATTTCAATAAAAACAACACAGTAAATTCTACAATTTGGATGATTTGGAAAGCAGACAATACCAAAAATAAACACTGGGTAGTTTACAGAAAACACTATATACTGTTGTTCTAAACTATACCTTGTTCTGATGTTCAAAGTTCAGAAAGATTTAAAATGTCCCTGTTGAGAGGAAAATTCTCTCTGTAGACAAAGTTCTTTAGAGAAAACAAGATTTGTTGGATTAACAGAAATCAGTCTCTGAGTGTCCTTTTTCAAAACTCAGAGTTTATCTTGCTGCAAAAAGTCTCTGTTTCCAAATTTCTGACTTAAAAATCAGAAGTTCTGTTTTCAGGATCAAAAGTCCTTTTCCATAACTACAGCAGTTTTTCACCAGGATTTGCCAAACCTTATTCATACGCTTTTAAAAAAACATTTATAATGGTAAGTCTGTTTTCTCTGTGAGCACATGCCAGTCCTCTCTCAGGAGAAACCTTCACTTGATCCAGAGAAAAACTTTTACAGCTATACAAAATGTGAAGTCATATTCATCCCCTTCCTTCTCACTCTGGCCATGCAGAGAAATGGGGTGCAACAGTTTCACCTCATCCTGCAGGTGTCACAGTGGTTCCATGTCTATCCCCTGTAACATCTGGTTTTTGCATAACCTAGTTTTGGTTGACCTTGAGCTGGGCTCCTGCTGACCTTTTCCTGTTATGAGAAGGCTAAGTGTCCAGTTTGACCATTTGATCAAAGAGTTGACTTTTATGGTCATAAACCTGTCTGTTCATTATCTAGGTAAATGCCAGGCCTACACTTGCTTTAACAGAAATTCTGGCTATTTTGCTTAACTCTTCCTGACCTTTTAAACGGACAGTGTCTCAACTCTAAAGTACATTACAGCACATATATAGGAACATTAATAAAGGATACAGGCCTATCTTGCCACATCTGCAAGGTTTCTCCATTTATTTCTATGTAAGTTTCATGAAAGTACCCAGCACTTTCTGAAAGTCACAGTACTTGTGAGGTTTCCCCATTCATTTCTATGTGACCTTCGTGAAAGTACCCAGTGTTTCCATGAATGTCAAAGCACTTGCGAGGTTTCCACATTTATTTCTATGTGACTTTCACGAAAGTACTTGGTGCTTTCGTGAAAGGCACAGTACTTGTGCGGTTTCCTGATTCATTTCTATGCTACTTTTGCTAAAGTACCTAGTGCTTTCGTGAAAGTCATAGTACTGGCAAGGTTTCTCCATTCATTTCTATCTGGCTTTCATGAAAGTACACAGTACTTTCATGAAAGCACACAGTAGTTTTATAAACAGAATGACCTTTTACCTCAGCTACCCATGATGCATTCCAGCCAGGAAGTGGTTCAAAATTAGAAAAAAACACTAGCGACTACACACCACAACTTAAATAAGCACAAACAACTACACAACCATGTTATGCTGGACAATCCAGATAAAATGTGTATATTTGTTAAGTTATAAGTGGCAATTTTAAAAAATGATGCATTAGTCCATAAAAGGCAGTCATGTTTTTTTCTGAGAAAAAAACACCCACATAACAGTTTTGACCAATCTCAGTAGAGCTAACACTTGCTTGACAGATAAGTAGTGTTAACCAAATCAGGAAGTACCTAAAACAGCCAATCATAGAGCAAGTTCAAAGAACAAAAAGGAGTAGGCTGCCATCTTAGGAACACTATAAGCACACTTCATCTGAGCTGTAAGTACATACATTTTAAACTGTTGTTTTTTTTTTTTGCTATATACATGTATTTTTTTTTTTGTTAATTAGATGATTTCAAAATGTTTTTTAATGACTTATTAGGCAGTATTACTGTAAAAAAGCCATACATACTATTAAATGAAGATATAATTATTTAAAGTCAGAAGAAAATGCCACCTTACCACCCCTAATGCCAGTTGAAAAGGGGAAATGGCACTGGGCATTTGTTTTATAAGAAAGTAGCTAACCAATCAAGTATTGCTATTTATGTGCATTTGTTCAAAGCAGCCAATTAGATATCATGAAATTCCCTCTCAAACACTGAACTGTGTTGTTGTGTGCCATCCAGTAAGAAGTGCCAAGCTGGGCATTGTGCAGTGTTGTTTTTTAATTGGCACAGTGGTAATTATCTAAGCCAGTAGACTTTTGTTAAAGCACTGTTGCTACCTGACTAAGTTTCTAGTGGCATAAAAAAATACAGAGTTTGTCAGTCAGAACTGACAGGCTGCTGCAAGACACTGACTGACTTTAAGAGCTAGCTGCCACTTTTTCTGTTTTTTCAAGACAAAGGATGACATGAAACTCCAGATGCACTGTGTGGATGGCTGGGAGCAGTTTAATTTATGGAGGTGGTGAATTTGCTCAAGCTAGTCATTTTGGTACTGATTTGCACCTGCCATACTGCAGGGTTAAGTGGTTTGATAAGGGAGGCACAAGGTGGGAGCACCTCATGCCTACTATGCACTTACTACTGAGCAGCCACCCTGTACCAGACATTCTGCTGATCCATCTTGGAGGTAATGATTTAGGTGACAAACAGTGGATAGATTTTGTGGCTGAGGCTAAATTGGACATAGCTTCACTAACAGAGATGTTGCCTACCTGCATGATTGTCTTTTCTGACATTAGAGAACATATGACCTGGCATGCAGATCAACATGTGTATCTGCTTGACAGAGCTAGAAAAAAGGCAAACATCCATATTTCTGCATTTTTACATGATCTTGAGATGCACACCATATGCCACCCCGAAATTAAGTATTTTTAAGATTGGCTATACTTACAAGCTGGTGTGCACTTCTCAGATGCCAGCAATTGCCTCTTCCTGGGGAAATTTTAAGATGGCAGCCTCACAGTGCTCTGAAGTTTAGTGTGTCATATAGGCACCGTAAGGTGTACCAAAAAAAAATGACTCTTTTAAGAACCAAATATTATTGGTCAAAAAATAGATGAACTACACACACACACAACACACACACACACAGATACATAGCTGAACTCTACACCCGTGTCAGTACTTAGAAACAATAATGTACAGTATGTGTGGAATAGGTGTTACCAGCTGTGGCACAACTGTATGACAATTAACTTCAAGTTAGCTGTTATGTACCATGCATGTCTTTTGTTGTGATTGTGTACTGGCTTAGGTTGACTTTTTTTGGGGGGGAGTAAGCAGTAAGACACGCTGGGCTGTGATTTACATATTTGTAACACACAACTAGGGGGCATACTGAGGCATGAACTTTGCAACGCACATCACCAGAGCACCTTATTGTGCTCATTAAATAGGGCTGTATATCTAATGCACAGATAATGCTAGAAACCACATTATGATACTAGTAATGCACAGGTAACAAACAATGCCATTGCTTGAAATCCTTTGGCATTTCATTAATAATATTATAAAAGGAGTAACATTTCCCAAGCAATCTGATCAGTTCTTATATGTACTTTACAAGTGTCACATGACTAAAATACCAAACCCAACTTAGACTACATAGAAGCATTTAAAACAACAATAACCCACTCAGGGGATGTACATTACACAGCTATCATGCACAGCTTCAGTATCGCATGCAATTTGCGTGCATCTGTATGGCTCACTGTGCCACCTAGTTGTGCATTTAAAGTTTGTAAGGCAGACCTCATCATTTTGTTGCACTGCTTACTTGTCATAGGAATATGTGTTGTAAAAAAAACGTGATATCTTGCAAGCTACAACTACAGTAACAAAAAATGTTATAAACTCTCATATTTTAGGAAAATGTTTTTATTACTGTAATGTTACATCTTTTTTGTTAGATCAGGGTTACATTTTGGACTGCATAGAGAAAGTCCCACTCCTGGTGGAGGCGGTTGGCAAAAAGGGTGACCCAAAAGTATTAATGAGAGGCACCAACAAGAAATTAACTGAGACCTGGAATGCTGTTACCAGATATCTTAGGAAAAAGCATAACTTGCCAAATAAAACTTTCCCTCTTTGCAAGAGGAAATGGAAGCTGGTGAGACAGAGATTTTACCAGCTGAAGGAAGAGGGAAGAGTAAGGGAGGAAGACAAGGATTGGTATGACCAGATGTACATACTGTGGGAACAGGCTGCCAAGCCAAACTTAGTAGACAAAGTGGAGAGCCTTAAGTAACATATTAACATAATTTCATTCTCTGTAAAAATAAACATCTTGTTACATTTTTTTTTCTCATTGTGATAGCAAGTAGTGTTGTTCATGCTTATAACACAGAGATAGAGAATACTGGACAAACATCTATGCAAAACCCAGTCTGCTGTGCCACAGGCTGGTTCTAGTTCACTCTGAACCTGAAAGCAAAGCTCAAGAGGTACGTGAAAATAAGAGCCCTGAGGTACCGGAACACACTAGCTGTGCATAAAGTTGCTCACTCATAGTATGAAGTATTATATGAAATGTGTATGATGGATGAGCAATAATAATTCTTTACAAAGACATTTGTTTTTTAATTACACTTTACCTTTTGAAAGAAACAGTATTGTGTAAGTAGTACTTATTGTAATGTACATGTTGTCAATGTTGTTTTACACTGGTTACTGCTGACAAAAGAGATCTCTTGAAACAACTGCTATGGGGAGTTAAACTAAACAGAAATGTACACAGCTTATGACATTCATCAAAATGTCATTCTATACAACAAACCATAGCTCGTTACGTACCCTGTTATTCTACTAGTAAGAATCAAAGTAATCGATAGTTACTTGATTAACTTTAAACTTAATGAAAATATTCATTATGAAAAATTGATTTCTTCACATAAAAGACTGTCAGTAACATGTGATGTACTAATATGTGTTTTGTTCTCCTACATCTCTGTTTTATAGAGCCTGTTCCCAGACAACCAGATACACCTACAGTCATACTAGGTTAACAACAGAACATGGTGGAGAGAGGCTGATGGTGATCATGGTGGTGATGTAGTCATCATAACAGGTAACACTGAACTTACCACATAATCAAAATCAAGTACTTTATTATGATGAACTGTACTGTATCGACAAAATACGTTTCTGCTGAAATGTGTCAATGAGTCACACATTTTTGAAATTGCAATAAATCTTCTGGCCCTGTGTGAAGGGGGAGCAGGTTAAAGAGCTGATAAATTAATTGTTGTGATTTACTTATAACTGTAAGAGAAATATTCAAAGGTAAAAGTGTTACATGTTTATTACGTTAATGGTGAGCTGTTTCACAAACTGATTACTTTCAACAGCAACAATGTGAGACTTGCACTCATGTATCATGCTTATCAACCTGTATAAAATAGTGTTATGTATGTCAATAAATGTAACATCTGTTAATATATTAATGTAACTGATACACTGGTATTATCTACCGTAGTAAGTAATTAATGTGTTACTAACTTACAGCACAATGGGAGTCTCACCCTGGGGTACACCTGCCTGCAGACAAGATGATAAAACAGGAGGCAGATAAAGAACAGGCTCCTGAAGGTAAGAGAGCATGACAGAACCTAATCAAGGTCACTAACTGTTTAGTATAGTGGTTGAGGGTGTCAGCAGGTTACTGTATATGTTCTGCCACACAACACATCTGTATCAATCTGTGAAAATGTTTTTTGCAAGAAACCAATAATACCATCCAGGGTGGGTGGTATTGTGCTATGCCAGATCACCCAGGGGTGTGATGTGGCCCTGCACAGCAGGCAAACAGCCTTATAGCCCTTGGAAGGTGTAATATGGCAGAACACTGCCACCCTGGAGGGTAATATTGTGCTTAGAAAATGATCATTGTAAAATAAAAAATAAGTTTAATAAAACAAAATGTGTTAAACAGTATGTTAAAATGCATTTTTACATAGAAATACTTCCTCCGCTGCCATTAAGATTAAGTATTATACAATGGGATCCCCAAATCCTCCTTCCTGACTGGCTGGCTGACATGATTTACAATGCATAAATCATGCCATCACTCAACAGGAAAAAGTGTCTGCCTAGCAATCCTACCCCCCACCACCACCACCACCAAGCATATTAGTCCAATGCTGTGATCAAAGCAATGGGCCATAAAATAAACTTGTTTTCTGATTTAATAGATAAAAACAAACTCAACGATCTGTTTGCCAAAACAGACGACACTACCAGCACAAATGCCAGTATCATTGAAACAAATAACTGACCTGCACTTGCAGAAGCCGAACCAGTACCCACACTGGTGCCACTCGTCCCCGACAACAATGCCCTCACAGACTGACAGTCTGAGGTAGCAGCCCCACCCACAAGCTGCTCTCCGACTGCTAGTTATGTGGACTATTTGGGGGGCATAAAAACAAGCACTCTATTTACATGACATTAACATTTAAAACAAATGTTCAAACACAAATACCACTTTTCTCTTTTTATTTTCACATGGTATAACTGTAATATACCACAAGCGGGTGTGGGTTTGCTGGGATTTACCCACACCTGGTGTGTTGGTCACAAAACACCAGAAGTGGGTAAATCCCAGCATAACCCACACCCTGGAGTGGTATATTGCGATTATACAATGTCCCCCTTCTTAAAATAATTTTTTTTCTAAGATTAAAATGGATTTACTCACAAACTCTTTTTAATTGTTTTATTTCTGCAATATCCTTCCTCTATATGTTAAATAGTTCCCTCTTGCTGAGGCATAGTGCTGTCATTGCTGAGCACAGATCAAAGTATGTGAGGGCTTCCTTGCTTTTTATTTATTTATTTTTAATCATCATCCCCACTCCCACCCCCACCCAACACACACTCATCTTTTAGAACAGAGTCGCTAGCTCTGAAAGACAGATCATGTGAGCATCAGTTTTTTTTTGTCTTTCTAAACAAACAGACTGAGAGCTCATCAGCCACCACAGCATTGTAGCCTGGGACTGAAGCACCCAAGCAGTCAGGAGCTTACTTTAAAAGGCACAAAAAAATGTTCTCGTCAGATGTAGTGATGTACCTCTGAAACAAATACTACTCCAACACAGATCACAGCTTTCTCTCCACTCTGCATTCCCCATGACACACTATGACTAAAAGGTGCCGCATTGACAGATGGACTGTGTATTCTGAGGGAGAGTGAAGGATCTGCTGTGTTCCTGCAGCCTGACTGGTGTTTTTTTGGGGTATGACCTTTTTATAGTTCTGCTGCTGGGCTGGGGTATCGATGGCAGTCATATGCTTTGGGGGGGCAACAGTAGCGGAGCAGAGGCTGGAACAAATCATTGTTATGGGCCACGGCACAAACTGGAAGTGAAGCTGGGGAAGCGAAGGTCACAGGTGCTTTGCAGCTGATGATGTCATGGGGAACGTGAATAGAGTGGCGGGGGGGCCGCAGTCTGAGTTGGTCCTTTATTTGTTTCTGAGGTACATTACACATATTGTGGGGAACAAAAGGCTTTTTGTGCTTTTTAGGGTCAGTTTCTGGACTCTTGGGGTCTGTTACTTTTTAAGTCATTGGGTATTTTAACATCAGGCTTTTGTAGCAGTTTGTGGTTTTACCGATGGTTTAGTAGGGGATGAGAAGATTGTGGGTTGGAGATTTTTGTTTCCGGGGTCGGGTTGCTTTCTCTTTGTGATGCATCTGACTGGCTCCTTTTCCTGTTGGTATAGCATAGGATTTACCACAGGTAAAGGTTGTCAGTCAGCCAATCAGATTTTAGGATTGTCGGAACCCATTGTATAATGCTGTTTTTTTATGTTAAAGACTTTTGTGCTAATGCAACATCTGTAGTTGTGCATTTTCTTTTGGTTTCTACAGAAACATTTTTAGCGGTCTGTCAATCCATCAGAAACACCAACCAAAGTGAAACAGCACCTCAGCATTTAGTGCAGGCTGCTGTTTGTGTCAGCTAATGTGGCTGTTTAGATTACTAATTTGGTAGTGGGAAGCAGCCTGTCGGTCCTGCAGTGTTGGTTTTCTTCTGGGGTGGCAGGGGTATGCAGGCAAGAATGTTTTTTGTGTGTGTGTGGGGGGGGGCTGTGGTGCCCTTTCTCCTTCTCCTCACTGATTCCTGCTCGGTGTCCTGATGCTAGGCATTGTTGTGCCCCACCCACCCTCCATTCCCATCTCTACATAGGAGGACATGTTGGGCCGTATATGACCATGTTGAGTTCGCAACTATTTTTTTTCTTTTTTTTGTAATGCAGTCATTCCTGCATTCAGTAGCAGATGAGAGTGAATCAGTAAGGGAGGGTGCAAAGCTTAAATTAATCCTTATTTAACCTTAGAGCAATTGCACTTGCACTATGTCCTTCACTGCACTTTCATTTAATAGCCACCGATGTACTACATCGGATCACACATAATTTTTCAGCTGTAAATTTTGGCACAGAAACTATTATCTAACTACTCTGCCTAGCATCAGTATATACAGGGGACCTCACAGTTTTTGTGAGTGATTAGTGGCTCACCCAATCGGCATTACAAATTGAGAGTAATTCTGTTACTTTTTTGGGCTGGGGGTTCCTTGTAGCTCCTCCGCATAACTCCATTCTTTAGTCTGTCTGAAAGCTTTCCTAAGAACAGTGAGGCACAAAGTGGAGCACTAAACACAGTCAACTGAACACAGAGTTCAGTAAGCAATATGCAGGTGTCTGTGTGTTGGGGGGGGGGGGGGGGGTTAGATTGCCAGCAACAACATCGATTCACATCAATACAGTGACAGCTGTAGTACCACACTGTGCATCAATATTTCATACAAGAGATAGTTAAAAGCAGACTTAGCAAGTATCTGTTTTGCATTGAAAGCACAGTTACTGCAGCACTGACAATGTATACAGATTACATGTAGTTTTATATTGTTCTTTCATTTTTTTCCTTTTGCAAAACCTATCACCAGTCGCCGACAACCACAGTGCCACTGCATGGATGGGGTGATGCAGTTTCTCAGTAGAATTGATAATAACATCACAACAGTGCTATATATTCAGACAAAAAGATTTGATTTCTTGCAGTACTGTGACCATGATGAACAGAAACTGCATCACACTATCGATACACTCTGCACTACAGTGATGTAGAACCAGTAGCAGCAGCAACAGCAGCAAGCATAAGAAATGCTTGACAGACCCCCTCGGTCAAAGCCATAGCGTCCCTCTCCTCCATTTTCTCACTTTCCTCTCTCCCTCACTAGCTTCCATTTCCTACTTTGCCCTACGATATCTAGGAACTGCATTCCAGGTCCCAGTAATGCCCACTGCCCCCACCAGAAAGTTAATTTTTGTAAATAAGTATAATAAATACAGTAAATAAGTATAATAAAAATTAGGCAGAGACTTTCAAGGCTAACTGTCACGCCCACCTTCCACACCCTTGATGGGACTACTCTTTGGAGACACCTTCTCATTTTGATACCTTGGAGTATGGCTGGACCAACACCTCAACTTCTCTGTTCATATCGATGCTATTCTGAAAAAACTGCGCCCCAAGCTAGGTGCATTATACAGAAACCGTAAGTGCATCCCACTTACAGCAAGGCGTGAGAGTATACAGAAGATGATCGGCCCTAAGTTTGACTACTGTGACGTAGTCTACATTGCTGCTCCATTGTCTACCCTAACCAGACTGGATACCCTCTTTAACTCTCTGTCGCTTCACTCTTGACTCTCCTTCTGTCACTCACCACTGTGACCTCTATCACACCTTGTCCTTTCCCTCACTTACTAGCAGGTGTATCCACCACTGTGCAAAATTCACCCCTAAATTCTGGCTTGGTTCTCTCCCTCCCTACCTAGCTACCACTCTCTCTATTCCTACCCCTACTCTCTTGATCAGGTGACACAAGGTCCCTTGCAATCCCTCGCTGTAATACAAAAGTGGGACAAAATGGCTTCTCTCACTACCTCCCTAAGCTGTGGAACTCACTCTCCCCCAGATTCATCACTCATCCTCCACATCATCCCTAACTGCCGCCCTACACAACTACCTATCTATCAATTGCTCTTGCTAGTGCCACCCCAAATATTGGCTCTCTAGCTGCCTCACCCCACCTTCTGCCCTATCTTCTTTTCTTGGCTCAGTTGTTGTGGTTTTATGCTTTAATTACTTAGGCTCTTATGTTACTGTATTACATGTAGCATAGACTACGTGCATCCAACCTGCACTTGTACTGTTAAATCGCACTTGCTGTAAATAACCTATGTATACCTATAAATGGCTGTCCTAGTTTCATTGCTGTAATTGTCCATGTTTGCTATGCTGTACTGTATTATGTTTCCCTGTAATAGCCTTTGGATACCAGCAATTGTCTGTTTAAGTTTCATTGCTGTAACTGTCTCTGATTGTATGCTTACATGTCTATATTTCCTATCTGTATCCCCTCCTCCAAGACATTCCATGAAATGAGCAACTTGTTGTTCAGTGTACTTTTCCCCTTGAAACATTTCAATAAATAAAAAATAAATCAGGAACTTTTTTATCTTTCATTTCTGATTACAAGTGACTATTAAAGTTTATGTTGAAATTTAGTTTTTTTACAAAAACAAATGTAAAATAAACCCTTAATTATGCAACAGTTATGAACTCCTTCCCCCACGAATGTCATGTAGAACATGGGAAATTGGGGGAGAGGGACTGTTACTACTTTAATCTACCTATATTAGTACAGTACCAGATGTGGTGACAAAGTGGATGTGCATGTAAACGTACAGAACTTGTATTGCATGTAACTATCAGCATTAACTACAAGTGAAATAGCATTTTCAGTCACCAACATGCCTAGAAATGGAAATGGGGGAGGGGAGTGAAATGTTACTACTTTAATCTACCTATACCAGTACAGTACCAGATATAATGACAAAGTGCACATGCATGTAAGCATGTACAGAACTTGTATTGCATGTAACTATCAGTATTAAATGATGGGATAGTACATGGTCCGTAGACCATGCACACTGTCACCATTTCACACTGCCAGTTGCACAACAATACTGTCTTTTGTCCTACTGTAGTGTTGTGGCAGTACAATTGGCTCCATCTGTAGGTTATAAATGGAACTGCAAGTGAAATAACATTTCAGTCACCAACATGACTTGAAATGGGGGGAGGGAGGTAGGGTGTTAGTACTTTAATCTACCTATACCAGTACAGGCCAGTAGTGATGACAACGTGGACGTGCATGTAAACATGTACAGAACTTGTATTGCATGTAACTATAGCTCCACTTGAAGGTAGCCAACCAGATCCCACCTAGGCATCCGGCAACATTTTTCAGATCCTCCTATGCACTGTTTTTTCCTCTAACCTCAGAATTAACTTTGCTTATCAGCCTGCTCCTGATTTAAAGCTTGATCATCTTATTGCCTGTTCCTGATGTAATGGATTCATTCTGCCTTATTAGCCTGCTCTTGACTTAAATGTTATGTTTCCAAGTCTTGTATGTTCTGTTTAAAGTGGTGGAGTACAGTTTAATTGTAGTGCAACACTGCTTTGAACACAAGGGCAAACACCTGTAATTCATCTGTTCTTGAGCTGCAGTGTGTAAAACAAAGGGGACACCTTTCTTTCAGTCATTTTGCCCTCGCTGTTTTAAAAACTCTGGGCTAATTCAAAATCGTTATTATTAATATTCTGCAGCAGTGCTTTAACCCCACAAAAAATGAAATAAAAAAGAAAACGCAGGTTAACGCAGTCCCATGGCTTGCTGTCCCATTCCTGCATTGATTCAGGGTTGTCTGTTGCCCTCCCAGTTTCGAAGTAGGATCGTGACTGCCTGCAAATCCCTCCCCTGAGGCTGGAATTCACTGCTGCGTATTTGTAACACCCCCTTCTTGTAGCTATTTAACCCACACTCACTCTGTTCCTTTCTTTTTCCCATTCTGGAATCCTCAGGTCTTCCCCAAGCCACCCATGGACCCAGCCACAAAGAGCTCCACTTGAATTTTCACCCGCCCACCCTTTCCCAACATTCTTTAAATGGGCTTGGACCCCTTTTTAACACCACCCTCCTAGTCTTCCTACCAAATTGGGCAATAGGCAAAGCCAGCAGTCCTACTTAAAGGGCCAGAGGGCCAGAACCAAGTCCTAGTTTAGGCATTTCAGTCAAGCCAGTAAACCCTCACTCCCAATAAGGGTTTGCCCAGTACAACATAACACAAACTAAATGCCCTCTTAACTAGGCATGCTGTGCCCAATGTATAATTGTTTGCTGCTGCTACCCACTTCCAGCGGCACCAGTCATCATCATAATTGGCATTGCTGGCCTCCACCTTCTCTCGGCCCCCGCCATCTTAAACCCTGCCATGTACTTCCTTGCCTGCCTATTCTGCTCCCTCTGGACCCTGAATCTCACAACTGCCTATCTCCCACTAGATGCAGGCTCTCAGGAATCATACCACTCCTAATGACTATACCCACTCCAATCTCATTGCCTCACAACAATTGAACATGTGTCCCCTCTGGTGCTTCCCACCTAGATCCATGAGAACTGCTTTTCTCTTGCACTAATGCCCTCACCACCATCCTCAAACCACCTCTCACAGGAGGGTCTGGCTGTGCTGCCTTTTCTGGTTCTCAGATATCCTTATCCTCCTTGTGGGAGACATCAAACTGAACCCTGGCCCTGTTTCACTACAGTCCTTCAACCCCCGGTCCTCTCTTAAAGGGCTCAAAATTGTGCACATTGACATTCGCTGTTTCCTCCACAACCATGCTGAACTGACTGCCTGGGTCGACCACTATAACCCTGATGTTCTGTGCCTCACTGAATCATGGTTAAAACCTTCCACCCTTGACTCTACCATCACGCTCCCCAATTTCAGCCTCCTGCATCATAACCGCCCCAGTAAAAAGTGGGGGGAGGCCTACTAATGTACTACACAAGTCACCTCAATATATCCCTAATCCATTATGATGTAGCTCTCTCCTCTGCAACCTGTGAGTTTCTCCATGGACTGCTCCTACTAGGGAATACAAAAAAGATCCATATCATTTTTGCTCACAACCCTCTGAAGCAGGGTACCAAGGGGCTGTTCTATTTCCTTGATAATATTAGCACTGAAATATCCTCTAATGGGGCTCTCATATGTAGTGACCTTAACCTTAACTGGACTGAGGAAAATATCAAGCAGTATGAGTCACTGCTGGCCACCCTCGGCCTTACCCAGCTCATCAGTGAGCCCATGCGAAACCCCTCTCTTGGGCATAGAGGTTCGCTCCTGGATTGGATCCTAATAAACAGGCCTGATAGAATCTCTGTGTCTGGAGTCCTACCTGACTCCATATCTGACCATTCACCTATCTACTGCACCTAGAGAGTCAACTACCCCAAAGTGCCTAAAAAAATTATACAAGTGAGAGATTTCTCTCGTTTCAATCCTGAACTCTTCCTTCTTGATCTCGTAAACACTGACTGGACCCCTGTACTCTCTGACACAAATCCCACAGGTGCTCTTGACAACCTCCTTATAACCCTTCCCCCCTGCAGGATAAGCATGCCCATCGGGTCCAAAAGAGAGTAAGAGGCACTATTTCCAAATGACTACATGGTGACCTGCTCTCCCTTATTAAAACCTGAGATAAGTACTGGCACAAATTTAAAGCCACTAAAGAACTATCTGACTACCATGAATATCGGTGACTTCACAACACCTGCAAAAAAGCCATATGAACTGCCAAGAGTGAATATTGCAAGGCCGCCTATTATCCTCTGCCAGGGATCCATTGAACTTCTGGCGCACCATCAAAACTGTTGGGGGTTACAGCAGGTGTGATACCATGGACATGATTGTTAGGGGGAAAAACTGCAATAACATGGTTACTATCGCCAATACCTTTAACAACCAGTTCACAGATCTTACAGCATATACCTCCCTATTTGCCGATGACAGCATCAAGCCATCTTTCTCTAACCTTATCTCCCCTCAAGAATCCCTGTCTCATCCACCCATCTACCTTAAGTCAGTCACAGTGAAGAAAACCTATAAACTACTCACTGGACTTTCTCCTCACATGCGCACTGGACACAATGACCTTGAACCCAAACTACTAAAGATCAGTGCCTCCTTGCTTGTGCTTCCTATCTCCCATATTCTTCACCTGTTCCTCACCACTGAAACTGTTCCACCAATCTGGAAAGTAGCAAAGGTTGTCCCTGTCTTCAAGCAGGGTGATTATAAATGCATTGATAACTTTCATCCCATAGCCATACTGTCAGCTGTCAGCAAGTTATTGGAGAAGGTGATGAAAGTACAGCTATCTGATTTCCTGGCTAACCATACCTTGCTGCCCTCAGAACAACATGGTTTCCATAAAGGCCATAGCACTGGAACAGCCCTAGCTAAGGTTGCCCCTGATATCAGGATAGCCATGGCCCATGGCATGTTGACCAGGGCTATCTTCATGGACCTCTCCAAGGTCTTCAATCTAGTGGATCACACTCTTCTCTGTACCAAGCTCTGCTCCCTTGGTGTGCCAGGACCAGCCCTAAACTGGTTCTCCAATTATCTTACTGACAGGCTACAGCTTGTCAAGTTCAATAGAGCCCTACTGGAACCTGTTCCTGTCAGGGTTGGCATCCCCCAGGGATCTATCTTAGGTCCCATCCTGTTTTCTCTTTTTGTCAATGACTTCCAAATGGTCCCTACCCATAACACCTCAGCCTTGTATGCTGACGATCTGGTTCTCCTAGCTAGCTCGAGTGATATCAATGCTATAAACCACAATCTACAAAAAGATTTCAACAAGCTGCAAACCTGGCTTCTGACAAATAAACTTGTGCTGAACATAAAGAAAACTCAAGTCATGCTCTTCGGCTCCTCGGCCAAGCTCAAGCAGTGCCCTGTCCCACTAAAAGTCCTGAGTCTTAATGGTACCCCAGTTGGAACTGCAAGTTCCTGTAAATATCTCAGAGTCGCACTTGACCCCCAGCTAGACCTGTCTCTACATATTCAAAATCTGTGCAGGGCAATGGACATCAAACTTGGACTTGCATACGGGGCACGTGGGTCCCTCACAGCATCAGCACAACTTGTCCTTGCCAAAGGAATATTGCTCCCCTCACTCAGCTATGGGCTGATATCATTTACCCTTGCCACAAAATCTAATCTTGCAAAATGGGATGTGGCCTACAACAATATCTATCACTGCGCCCTTGCCATTCCTTGACTCACCCATCACTGTGAACTGTATGAAAAACTATACTGGCTGTCCCCAGGTAATTATCGCTCATTTGTCTTGGGCTGCTTCACAGACAAAATTGTCCAAAACACCGCCCCACCTGCCCTGTCTAAGTTCCTTCAACTGACACCGCCATCATATCAGCTCAGGTCAGCTGACTCACATCCCCTCCTTGTTCCTAAAACATACACACTGACCAGTGATCGTGCCTTTGCAGTCTGTGCTCCTAGAAACTGAAATACCCTACCTGCACTGTCTAGAAATTCCCTTACCCACTCCTTATTTAAGAACACCCTTTGGTAACACTTAAAGTCTGCATCAGCCTGCAACTGACCTTAGATTGCCTGGTATCTCCAACCCACTTGATGTGCTTCATTCCACCTCCTTGTTTCCCTGGCCCAGTCTCTCATAATGGGCAGTCCCTACATTGTCACCCCTAAATTGCTCTTGCTCCCTTTTTACCCCCCCCCTTTACTGCTTGGTTGTCCTTGTCTTTACACGTCTGCTAAACAGACCACTGCTTGGCTGTCCTGCCTTTATATGTATGCTAAACAGATCATTATGCACTTGTTTATCTGCTCAAATGCTTACACCTTGTATATCACTTCCTTGGAACATTGCCTCACTATTTGCTTGTTTTTTTGTTTGTTTTTTTGCACTATCACTGCCTGTATATCATTCCATTGTAAATATTTGTAGTGCTGTTTGTAAACCTTACTCTTGTAATCTCCCGGGTTGCAACTGAAAATAGGCATTCCTTGTCTAGTGTGTTTAAACAAAAGCTAATAAACAATAAATAAATCAATGTTAAATGATGGCATAGTACATGGTCTGAAGACCAGGCACACTGTCGCCATTTCACACTGCTAGTTGCATTATAATACAGTCGTTTGTCCTATTGTAATGTCATGGCAGTACAATAAGCTACATCTATAGGATATAAATGGAACTGCAAGTGAAATAAAATTTCAGTCACCAACATGCCTAGAAATGGGGGGGTGAAATGTTACTACTTTAATCTACCTATACCAGTACAGTACCAGATGTGGTGGCAAACTGGACGTGCATGAAAACATGTACAGAACTTGTGTTGCATGTAACTATCAGCGCTGAATGTTGGCATGGTATGTGGTCCCAAGACCATGCACACGGTCACCATTTCACGCTGCAGTGACCCCATTCTATGTGTAAATAAGATGAGATGGTACAGTAATGGAGATTGAGTGAGAGTTATGCCCGATGACCCCAAGGTACACCCCGACGCCTGTTGATGTGTGAAGAGTGGGGGTGGGGTGATAGGGTTGGCAACCCTAACCTCAAATTTCCAGACATTTGTTGTATTCCTATGTAAACATAACTGTAGAGACATTGTAATTAACCCTCATCTCCCTGTAGGAGTGCAGGGCCCTGCACTTCCATCATGCTGCCATCGCTCCATAATGTTATCCATTTGTGGGAGTGCAGGGCCCTACAGGCCCTGTATTCCCATCTATCCATAAGTGTAGAGACATTCAATGTTCGAGGTTACCAACCCTACCACCCCACCTCCCCCTCCACGCACCAGCAGGCGTAGGGGTGTGCCTAGGGGTTGTTAGGCCTAACTCCCACCCCATTCCATGTGTAAGGAAGCTGACATGGTACAGTATAGGAGAATGGGGTTAGAGTTAGTCCCGAAGACCCCAAGGCACACTCTGATGCCTGTTGGTGTGTGGAGGATGGGTTGTGGAGGTAGGGTGGTAGGGTTAGTAAACCTAACACTAAATTTCCAAACTTTTGTCACTGTAATATCAACCCTAACTGATGCATTAACAGAGTTTTTTGCAATGAATTTCCCTTCTTTTTGAGAAAGTGCAAAGTTACTCATATGTGGTTGTGAGAGCACAGGGCCCATCATGCATGCATTTTGTAATTGTCTCTGATTTTCATGTGGGAGTGCAGAGCCCTCTGGGCCCTGCACTGCCATCTATACATAAGTGTAGAAATATTTTAATGATCTTGCATGTCCTACCCATAAGTATAGAGATATAGCGCAGGCCTTGAGACATTCCAAGTACCCCTCATGCTGCAAATGTGGCAATATCTCAGTTACCATAGAAGTTTTTAAAAAATTCCACCACAAGTTGTAATCATAACCTGGCAACCTGCATGTGTGCTTAGTAAAGGTGTACTAAGCTGCACTTAGAGAAAAATCTGTATCTCAAACTGTTTTCAAAATATAGCCGCCGGAAGGTGATGTGGCCGACACAATGTTATCCTATGGAAATTTTTAAAACTTTAGAATGTTATAACTATGGAACCATTGTATCATTTTTCACCAAACCAGCAAAAGGTACATCTGTGGAGAAAGTCCTTGCTGACCTGCAAATTTCAGGCCAAAAGTCCTAACCATTTTATTGCTATGAAGTGGCAAAGAAACAGCAATTTTTGTAAAGTACTTTCGCAAATTTGCGAACGTTTTGCAAATGTACTGTCGCAAAATTTATGTACTTTCACAAATTTGTGAAAATTTCACAAATTTTGTGAAAATATATTTGCAAAATGTTTGTAACTTTACAATAGTTTCACAAACATACTTTCACACATTTGCAAAAGTTCTGATAGCAAAACTGAAAAAAACATACAGGGAATTAACACAGAAGCGGCCATGCAACCCATAGTGGTACTACCATGCCATATATTGAACAAAGAGGGAGCCAGTAGGCAACCCTGCTTAACTCCTCTGTGTGCTGGAAAATACTGTGTTAAGTTACCTGTAATATAATATCTAATAGTAGTTGAGGTATTGGAATACAATAAACATATCAGTACTAGTACAGAGTGATCAATACCCTTATAAATCAAGATTTTCCATAGTTTTTCCATATGTATTGAATCAAATGGCAAGGAAAAATTGTCAGGTCAAATAGCTTCATCTTCCTTAAATTAACATATTTTTCTATTAGGTGTGTAAGGGTATAGATGTTAGCAGTAGTTGAGAATCCCTGTCTAAACCCAGCCTGCCAAGGTGAAAGAATTTAATTGGTATCCATCCATTTGGTTAGATTACAGTATCTAATAGTATCCTAGCAAATATTTTAGAACAAATATTCTGTAAACTGATAGGATAAAAATTGAAAGTGTCATAAACTGATCCATTTTTTATGAATAGGGACAACGATTTTTTTTGCAAACTTTATTTTAAAGGTTTAGCAAATACAGCACATTGATATCTTCCATCATTACACACATCATAGATTACATTTATTGGTAAACATTTCAGGCTTTTTAGTAGCTCACAATACATTCCTATATTTATTTAATCATCACAATTGGGCTCCCCTTCCTGGTATTGTTTTTACACCATCCGCTACCCTTGTGTTAATCACATGTGGCCTTTCAAGAGTCTACACCCCCCCAAATCTCTCTACTGTATATCTGGTATACACCCTCCTTCAGTTATCATCACCAGCAGGAAGTAATTTACTGTATGGCTGGAAACCACGAAGCAGCCAGGGCTCCCTCCAACAGTCCCCAAAATGCCTGTAACCTGTCCTCACTACCTACTGCCTTATATTGGGTATGCTCCAACTTCATGCAGTGATGCAGTCTTTTGGCCCATTCAGCAACTGTAGGAATTGATTCCATCCACCAATGACATGTAAGAGCTTGCTTCCCTACTGCCATGGCTAGGGGCCATAGTAGGTGCTCCAAGCCTTCACCCCTCCTTGACCTCCCAGGCAGACCCAGAAGCACCACGCCCAGTCTCATCTCCTGGTCATCATTCAGTGCTCTTTGCATTATACTGGCAACACCTTGCCAAAAACATCTTGCTTTGGGGCAATTCCAGATCATATGTAAAAAGGTACCAGGTTGTGCTTTACATTGTGGGCATAGATCTGAGATGGCAGGATCTATCTTATTCACCAAGGCTGGGGTGAAGTATGTTATGTGAAGGATGTTGAAATGGATTGCTCTTAATCTATTGTTCACTGAGCAAGTTATACCCTTGCATAAGATCATTCTCCAATCTCCTTCTGTCAGGGCCCCCCTCCCATATCCCTGTCTCATTTATCCTTAAGGCTCTCTAGAGAAGATGGCATGCTTCCCAGCAAGGTTCTGTAACATCTTGTCAGTGGTTTATTAATTCTGGCCCCCAAGAATGCCATGCAACATCTCCTCTAGTGAAGATCTCTTCATGAGTATGGGATCTGCACCTGTAGGTATGTGAAGAATTGGGAAGGATGAAGTCCATATTCCCTGGATAGGAACTGGTAGGGCCATAGGTCTCCCTGATCAAACAACTGGGAAATGCACTGTAATCCCACTTTTCCCCAGGCCTGAAGTACCTGGCCAACAGGGTCTGGAACTCGTCCCTCCTCCCAAAGTGCCTGCATAATGGACACATCTGGAGACAGGGTGGCTGGATGATCCATAATGTCATGTGTAGCCAACCAGGCTTGCGTCATGGTCCTGGTAAATAGGTTGGTAATATACTTTACTGTTTTGCTTTTTAAGACAGGTGTGAAAGAGGATATGTTTAAGGGGACATTAATGGAAGAAATCTCCATCTCCATCCATGTCTTCCTTTCAGAGTCAGTTTGTATGAGATCTGTTAGGAGGGAAATCTGTGCTGCCAAGTAATAAGGATATGGGTTGGGTAGCCCCAAACCCCCTTCAGTCATTGGTTTTCACAAGGTCTCTTGTCTAATTCTTGATCTCCCCTCCCCCCCCCCACAGAAAGGTTATTATGGAACCTCTTAGAGACCTAAAATAGTACTTGGGGACCCACACCAGCAGGGTTTGGAACAGATAGAGGCACTGCGGTAGTACTTACATCCTGACCATATTTACCCTGCCTATCAAAGTAAGAGAGAGAGGTTTTTCCATTTTCTCATTCCTCCTGAACCTGCTTAAGTGAAGGTTTATAATGTATCTCACACAAGTTTGAAAGCTTTCTAGGGAGATTAATGCCCAAATATTTGAGGGAGGATACTGGGGAGAGTGTAAAATTTTGGATTTGTAGGGTAGAGACAGCTCCCCTAATGGTAGCCATGCACATTTTGACCAATTAATTTTGTGACCAAATAGGGGACCATAGATATTAAATAGTTTTGTGAGGGCTGGAATAGATGTCCCTGGCTCTTGTAGGAACAACAATACATCATCTGCAAAAAGTGATATTACCTGACTCTTCCCCCCTTTGGAGTATCCCTGAATTTTTGGGTGACGGCGTATGGCCAAGGCCAGGACCTCCATTGTTAACACGTATAACAAGGGGCATCCCTGCCTCATACCTCTAGTAAGGTCAAAGGGTGTTGATAAGTTTTCATTGGTGAGAATTTGCATCCTAGGGGATGCATATAATGTCTGTATCCAAAATCTTAACCGAGATCCTAGATAGAAACGCCTCAGGGTGGGGAACATAAAGGCCCACTCCACCCAATCAAAGGACTTCTCCACAACAAGTGCCAGAAGGCCCCTGTCTTTTTCTCCTCCCCTCCCTGACCACCCATGGATAATGCTTAAAGTTCTATGAATATTATGTTTCACCTGCCTACCCTTAACAATGCCACACTGATCTTGATGAATTAGTGTTGGTAAGATACCCTCAAGCCTTGTGGCTATCACTTTAGCTATAATGTTATAGTCCACATTGAGTTGGGAAATAAGATGGTAGGAGACACATTTAGCTGGATCTTTACCTGGCTTCAGAAGGACTATAATGGTGGCTAGTTGCAGTGGTGATGAGAGAGTGCCTTTCTCCAGGGTTTCCTGCACCATCAACAAAAGAATCTGCTGGATGTCACTCCAAAAAGTTTTGTAAACTCCATGGGTATACCATCCGGCCCTGGGGCCCTACCCATATTTGAAGCCCATATGGCTCACTTTATCTTGGAAGGTTACGGGGCACTCAAGCTCCTCCTTCTTCTCCTGACCCAGGGTAGGTAAAGGGATACCCTCAAGAAAACCCTCTGGGTCCACATCTATAGGGCCTCTGTTCCATAGAGGGACTCATAACATTTTTTGAAAGTATCATTAATTCTCATTGGGTCTGAGGTTAACTCCCCCTCCCTGTACTCCATGGTCAGGATCAGCTTGTCAGCCTTCTTTTTCTTAACCTTCCATGCCAACCATTTGCCCGCCCTCTCTCCCTCAAAGTATATTCCCGCCCCAGCCTTTAAAATGTCTCTCTCAATACGATGGGCAGATAACTGATTTAGTCTCCCTTTCAGCTGTTTCAGTAACCCTGCTTTGTTTCATTCCCTTCCCTCCATCATCCTTCTCTTCAGGTCTTCTATTTGTACACCCAAGGTCTCCTCTTCCCTTATAGCCTCTCTACACTTCTGATGTGGAACCTTTGTAAAAGAGCCAAGGCTCAAAGGCATTTGTAATCCTAGACTTGATAGATAAATAAATAAAATACATTGATGTGAGGTGTAGGATATTGTGACACCTTGAATAAATGCCTTTAAGGATTCCCATGTGTTTGATACTGATGTATACTCCACCCTATTGTGCATAGTGAAATCATGAATGGCTTCTGATATGTGGGTCTTATACGCCTAACAAGTCAGGAGAGTGGGATCCAACCTCCAGTGTCTACTGGGAATAGATTCCAGACCAGAGGAGAAGATAAACTGTAATGGTGCATGGTCTGAGATGCAGATGGGCACGTATTCAGCTGAGATGTCACCCCTAAGTATATTGGGGAGACTAGGAAGTAATCAATTCTGGTGTATATCCTGTGCATATGGGAGAAAAAGGAGTATTCCCTTTGTGTTGGTGGGTGGGCCGACATACCTCCTTTAATGCTCTCTCTTGGGCTATCTCCTGAAGGGCTGCTGAGCTCTTCAGAGGGGGTCTCACCATAGTTCCCAAGTGGTCCATATTATGGTCCCAGTATGTATTAAAGTCCCCCCATGATAATATTATCCAGGAAAGGTGCCAGCACCACCGCCAAATAGTGAAAAACTTCCAGATCAAGGATATTTGGGCCATATTTTTTCTTTTTTATTTATTTTAGTCTTTTGGTACCCAGGTATGGCCCACTAGGCACAAGTGTCTATTTTCAGGAGCGACCTGGGAGCACTGGACAGTCAAGTGACTTGCTTAGAGTCACACGGTATGCAAGTGGAGGTTGTGAAAATCAAAGCCAGGTCTGGGCTGCTGGATGTACCAAGCTCTTTCACACCTCATTCCTCTAACCTCTAGGCTATACTGTCAGCCCATATATCAAGACCAGTGTGTATCTGCTCCCTTCTTTTGTGGCATCCACCACTAAGTATCTGCCTTGGGAGTCTGAAATGGTTCTGTGGATCTCAGTCCACAAATGTGGTTGCAACCATATTGCCACCCCCTTGGCCATGGATGTAAATGGAGAGACCAAAAGGGTGCCCCCCAGGAGCCGGTCAACCTGTCTGCCTCTTCCATTGTTAAGTGCATTTCTTGTAAAACATTAGCATCCCCTTTCTGCTTTTTCATCTAGCTCCAGACTCTTTTCCTTTTGACCCCTGTTTATAATCCCCTGACATTCCAGGTTTTATATTTTAAAGAACCCATTTTAATGTTATCTGTTTTTATTGTGCCTGCTGTACCTTGTAACCTGTTATACCCCATTTTCCATATATCCACGTGCTGTCTGCTGAGTTTTGAATTTTAGCCCACACACTCACTACTTCAAAACAAACTCTTAAGAACATTTGAACAAAACTACATAGTTCATAACTGTAAACTTTTAACCTTCATTGAACATTACTAACTAGAATTTTAAACCAGTTACCCAGTAACTTCCCTTTCCCTCTTTAGATTCCCCTCCCGCCATCCCAGTGTTAGTTCAATGAAACCTTTTGTGTCCCTTGAACTGGGAAAGCCCCTAAGTAACAACAACAGTAAACCAAAATAACAAATTCTGGTCTACACATAAAGCAATATCCCCCTCCCTCCTCCCCCATTTTCTTTACCAAATTTTCCCCATTTCCCTCTACTTTTCGTGGATGAGCAAGTGGGTCCGATCCGTTCTGATACATTGTATAGTATGTGTTAATACGTCTCCTGGAGCCAATCATTGCTGAAAATGAGCGGTTTTACACACCTTCAGCTCAGCGAGAACAGCGAAGCAAAGTTGAGCTGTTCTGGTTCAAGCTGAAGGCAAATGAAACCACTCATTTTCAGCAACAAGTAACGATGGGGGACGTAGTAACATATTATTGATGGAGAGCGATCAATAATTTATATATTTTTTTAAAACTTCCCAGAATGTGCTCATTTCCAGGGCATCTGCATGTGAGATGCTCTTCATAGAATAAGAGTGCCTCATGCGCAGGGAAAAGGAGCGCTCCAATTGGTCAGGAGCACTCCCTTGATCTATAATACCACACTTAGTACTTCAGTATTAATATAGTAGGGCAATGAGAGGGTAGGAGGGGTTATCCCCCCTTTGGGGCATGTTATTTCAAGACTCTCAGGCACTTTCCCACTGGTCCAGCCAGGGCATGCATCAAAACAACCTCCAGGCCTCCCTTCCCAGTGCATGAGCCCCTTGGTTAAGAGCTAAGACAACCCCGGTGGGCCTCCAGATTGAGGTCCCCCCGTCGTTTGCACTTCACCCATAATGCAAGGAACAGTTTAACTCATAAATTGCTCAGACTTCCAAGATATGTTGAGGCTCCTCATCTGAGAACGCCAAAATGCACTTTTCAATTCCCAGACAGACCCTACTGTATATGTCCCAGGCCCCTCCATCTCACCCTCCGTTTCTACTCTTGTTTTCCCAGCAACAACTGTAATTATTTTGAATCAGAAAAACAAAACCAGCTGTAAAATGTGCACAAAATTAACAAAAACATCATCTTTAGCCACCATTTTGGCTACCAAGATGTCTATTCTCACATAAGTCTTTATCCAACTGAAATTATTTGGAGAGGAGTTAAGTCACTCCCCCATGTAATTGCAATCCCTAGAGCATTGCCTCTTCCACACCCTGAAGTTAGTGCACTGTAGAAAAGAAAAGAAATAGAACTTATGAATAGGGCTGCACTCAAATCATAATTATTTATTTAAACTGCTCAGTCCAACTCGCACTGCCCAGTCCTTTGAAGCACATCAATTCAAAGGGAAAAGTCTCCATGTAAATCCCATTTTATTTCAGAGTAAACAGTCCAATACAGACCTTGTCCGAGCCAATCCACCCACCCCACCTGAGCAGTAGGCTTCCTGACAGCATACCAAAACCCAAAATCGGGGATGAGGCCTTCCCAGCCCAGCTATGATAGGCTGGATGTCTCCAGTACAGGTCTAGGGAAAAAATTATCCCCCTCCACTTGGGCTCCCGCAGCTGCCTCAGGAAAGAAAATTTAATGTTAGTACAGTACCTCATTGCATGGCTCAAGTATTGCTAGGGTGGTGACCTGGCTCTTTTGATTTTTACGTCAGGACCTGGTTGATGTATGACATCGCAGCATCCAGATCTGTGAAGGACTTGGCTTCCTGGTTCTGAGGCTGAATAATCAACTGGGCAGGGTAGAGCATGGCAAAGGGGCAGTCAATTGCGTGTAACTTCTTTTTAACTTCTGTAAATGCCTGCCATTCCAGTTGCAACATTCTCAAATAGTCCGGGAATGTACTAATTTTTTTTGCCCTGTACCATACAAGGATCAGCTTTCCTGGCCACATCCAGTAGGGCTTGCTGGTCTTGGTAGCATAGGAATTTAATGATGACATGGTGAGGCCGTTCCTCCGGACTCGGGCAGTGGCCCGGTGAGTGATGGGCTCACTGTATCTTCAGGGTTACTGATTCAGGTAATTTCAGTGTTTTGGTCAGCCAGAGCCCCATAAAGGCCCTGCAGTTCCTCCCTTCATTGCCTTCTGGTAATCCCACTAGGTGCACATTACATCGCCTCTCCCGATTTTCATGATCATCAAGTGTGGCTTTGAGGGATTCTATCTCTCGTAAGGCAGATTGCAAAGAGTTCTCTAGATGAGAGTGGGAGTCTTCTCAATCACTAACCTGTTGCTCCAACTCATCCAGCCCAGTCAAGTGGCTCTCCACCATATATCCTAGTGTATTTACCATCTGCTGCAGATGGGTGAGTTGGACTCCAATATTTTCAAAACCTGACCGCATTTGGTGCATCAGGTTGAATTGTAATGTTTGCATTAAGCCCTCTATGAAGCCTTGAGTGGATTGCTGTGCATCACTGCGGGTTTCTGCTTGCTGCATCTCATTGTTGATTGTAGGAGAGGCTGCTCAGGAGGTTTAGGGCTTCAGGCCTATGGCTTTGTTGATCGTCTCCAGTTGGAAAAATTAAGTTGTGCTTGTTTCTTTCTTGATTTTTAACTGCAGCCAAAAAGAAGAGTAGTTTCCACTTGTTTTTTGTTTAGTTTGCTGGGACAATAATGCAGGATGGCACCGATTTATAATGGATGGATACAGAGCGCTTGGATCAAGTGTCCATTCCTTTTCTCAGCCAGGCCACACCCCAGGGACAACAATGTTTTTAGTTCAAGAAATGGGAATATATTTATAAATTGAACCCAGATTAAAGAAAAAAGTCAACTCAACACAGGGATCCAAAAGTCCTTGTGTTCTTTATAAACTTTGGGGGGATAAAATCAGGTCCAGGGGCCTTGTTATTTCTCAGTTTAGAAATGGCATCTTCAGCTTCAATTTCTGTAATTGTTATTGGGGGTTAATAAAGTGCACTCCGTATTCTTGAATAAATTTGAATCCATATCTTCAAATTCTATTTTAGTACAGATATATATAGAGTACTGCCAATGATAGCTGATACTCATTAACTCCTTCAGCCACCATTTTCCAGAAAGTTTTATCATTTTATTGAATGACCTGAAACATTTCCAGCTACTGTTTATGGTGAAAGTCCAGTTTTTTTATTTCCAGCCATTTTAGGGTGGAAGGGGTGGGCTATCTCTTTGAGGCAGACTGGATGAGTCGAACAGTCCTTTTCTGCTGGCAGGATTCTGTGATTCTATGATTTAATATATTGTTTTCTACTTTTATTCAACTTAGCAAAGTTCTCTCTTGAAGGATGTGTTTTTGTCCACTTTATTAATTTATTTAGTTCCCATTTAGCCTTTTTACAATTGACATTGAACCATTTGTCATTAGATTGAGTGTTTATTTGAGTATTAAAATATAAATATTTGTTTTCATTTAACTGATCAAGTTTTTGTTCCAGTGCTTGAGGGGAGATTAATTAAAAGTTATCTACCTAGTTGCATTCCAATTGCCAATTATGTATGATGTTTAATATCCCATTTCCTTTTATTTTCCCTCATTTAAGATTTTGCTTCCCCATACTAAAGAGTGTTGCCAGTGGGTTTAAGTTATCCTTGTTATTGGTATCATTATTACCCGTTGTTACCTGCAAGCTCAATGGGGCATGGCCACTTTTGGTTCTCATTTTAATATTCAGATTCATGAATAGTTTATAGCTATCAGGGTTACACAAAATGTAATCTATCACAATCTGCCTATTTTGAGAAAAATAAGTGGTATTTATTTCCAGGTCACCAGGAATTCTTCCATTCAATAGTAACAAGGCATTTTCCACTATTAATTCTTGAAGTTCCTTCCCATATTCATTTTTCTGTTTGTCCTGACTCTGCCTTTTTCTACAAGCTTCAAAAACCATTTATGACTCCAAAAGAGATAAGTTATCATAATTTGTTAATTGTGTATTAAAATTACCAGCCACTAAAATACTACTGTGCAGGACTTTTTATAGAGGTGAAATCAACATCACTTACCAAGTTTTTCCATATATCTTGAGTGTTATGTTGTTGTTGTTTGGGGATATATAAACATTTATAATTATGAATGGGTGTTGTTCCCATAATATAGCTGAAATAATATCATTTTGAGTTATTTTAACCATTTCCAAAATTGTAATGTCTTTCTTAATTTTAATATAAGTTGCTAATCATGCAATGGGTCTCCCAAATTTCCTTTTTTTAGTTGCTGGTGAATGAATCAGATGAAAAACATTAATATCAGCAGCTTGTAACATCCAAGTTTCTTGAAAAAGCATTACATCAGACTTAGCAACAAATGTACACCAATCTGTCATTCAATTTCCCTGACAGACAAGCTATGTTCCAAGAGAGGAAATTTGCCATAGGTAAAGCCTCAATGATTGTACTGTGTTCCCCAAGTGACACAGAGACCTCCAAGTTCAGTCATTCCTGGCTTCTATTCAGCTCATGACTGACCTTATTTTGATATAGGTCAGACATGTCCACTTTTAATATACTAGCACAATCAAGTTTACAGGCTTTCATTATTAGTTGTTGGTATATTTCTGATGTTATACAAGTAAGGTTTATCTGAGTTCCACTACCCAGAAGAAAAGCCTGTTTGATCTTTCCTGTATTTTGCATGTTACAATCCAATTCTAGAGTAGTTGGAAGTAGTGTCAATATAAATGTTGATGAAATATCTTCATTTTCACCTTGTAGGTTTTTAATACCAAAAACTGATAAAGTTATTTTTTTTTTTTTGCTTTGTCCATTTTTGTATCTATGGTATCCATTTTTAAATTCCATTTCAGAGAAGAGAGAATATAAGCAAAGTTTTCCCCATCCAATTAGTCCCTTGATTATTTATTATCAGGAGCAAAACTAATAATGGTTTGCCAAGTTATTGGGGATACCATATCAAGGTCCAAATATTTCAGCCTTGTTTGTTTAGCCCAGACTCTCTTGGCAAATTTCATTTCAGAGACCAGTGCATATACTGACATTCAGACATACAGACATTCATCATATCTCTAGTTACAGCCACCTCAACTCCCGTCTCCAGGAACACTTTCTCACTGTCTGTGCCTGCAACCTACCTACTCCCTAGTGACCCTCAAAGTCCCCGGGCCTCAAACTCCTCACCTATTGGAGCTATGGAGGTCTAAAAACTCTACAATGATGCACCTTATGTTTAATTGTCTCGTGGTCTGACTATCTTACCTAAACTGTAAAGTACCTTAGCTACCACCATGTATAGTCTGTCTTATTTTGCGCCATTCTTTTCTGTACATTGATATCTGTGTCTGTTTTTGCTTGCCATTATGTTCCCCATGGTTTTCCCCCAGGTCGCATCTGGAAACGAGCGGCTAGTCACTCAGTATGCCTGCCTGGTTAAACTCTTAAATATATAAATAAATAAATATACTGGAAATTACTCATCATCTACATCTCTATACACTATCAGGATTTTCTCCTTAGCTTGTAAGATGTTTAATTCCGCTGTAAACAGATGTTCAATAAGCTCCGAGGTCAAATTTGTTTTAAAAAAAATGTCCCCCAATCCTCAGTGTTACCTCATTTCCTTTAATTCTTATAGTTTCTAAGTTCTCCCCTTTTTGAGGGGCTTCTACAACACCTAACTTGCCTACAGCATTACCAGCTATTATATCTATCACAAGTTCCTTTTCAGTCCTTTTCGCTAAAGTATGTTTATTTTGTTCCCACTATGATCTCTGGTTCTATTGGTAACATATCACTCTCTATCTCCATTTTTACCTGAGATTGACATTTTTGTTCTTTCATTGAAATGACTTTTTTTCTTATTATTTTTATTTCTCCTTTTTTCCTTTATGTAAATTTAGGTTCCCTTGTTTTTTTGAAACTTTCCGTTTAGGTGTTTCAGGGATATGTATTGTCATAAATGAAAGTTTTTGTACTGTCATTTGTTGTTTAATGCTTTCAATTTTTTATCCAAATTTTCCATCTGGGTATAAATTTTGTTTGTAAAACCATCCCTTTATTCCTTAAACCATTTAAGGCCTCCAGTAAGACTATGTTAGCAATCATTGGATGAGCCAAAGTTTTTATTGTGTACTTAAGAGTGTTGGGGCATTGAGCCAAAAAATCTGTGTCAAGTTCAGTTTGTTCTACTTCTTTGTCTAAGTTTTGATATACTGTATTTGGTGATCCTGCCAATACTGAGAAGTTATTCATAGCCTGCTCTTGTGGGATTAGGTCAGATAAATTATTGAACAACTCAAGTGGGTTAAAAAGCTCTAATCTTGTTTCCTGGGTTCTATGGGAAGAATGCAAATGGCTACACTCTCTATTAAGGAAGTTCCTAATGTTACTGGTTAATTTTGCACTGAATCTTTTTTTCCTTTATTATGTATTGTCTTAATAGGAAAAAAATCAGTCATATCCTTCTGGGGGGATTTGTCCAAAATTCTTATCCCCTGTTCTTTTTTTTTTTTTTTTTTCCTTTTTTCCCTTCTCTTTTTGTGTTGGCTTGTTATCCACCAATTCTCCCTCTAGGTTAACAAGTTAACATTATCCTCTCTATCAGTCTGTTGATTCTGTTGTTCAGGCTTATTCCCAACTAAGTCTTTACTAAGGACTTGATCCTTCGATATTTTTGATGTTATAATTTGCAATTGTTCTTTAAAAACACTCCCGTTACCCTTTTTTTCCTTTTGTAAGAACCACTTTACTGCTCTTGGTACACATAATGCAGCCAAGTACAAATATCAGATATATCAAAAATTTCTACTACAACAATAAACAAAACAAAGAAAAAAAAAGGAAACAAAATCAGCAATTATTGATTCTACCAAAGTCAGTAGTTCCATCCTATGTTACTTGAATCCGTTTAGCTTTGGCTTTAATGTCCGTTATTACTAAAGGTAATTTTTTCCTGACTGAAGTTTATAGCCAAACCACAGAGTCTCCAGATTAGAAGGGTGGTTTCCCAATGCTTAGCTCAAATTGGTCCAGTTTTAAGCAACATAAGCTTAGGGTATCCCTCTTCAAGCCCAGACTATATTACATGACCCGCCCGGGTCTCCAAGTTCTAGGTTTACTTCAGGATTTACAACAGATCTACCAGAATTTAATGCTTCTGTGAATCTCCATAGGAAGGTACAGGCAAAGGACAGCAGGAGTGAACAGTGCAAAGAGAATCAGAAACAGAAAATCAGATGTAAACCAGAGAGTATACCTCCCCCACCCAGAAACAGGGCTACAAACTTAATGTGGGTTGATGATAGAGCCTTACTGGTACCACCAGTGAGAACTGTATACTTTTTAATCTTTTTATAACCTTAGATGTAGCTACTATCAGAGTACATATAAACCCTTTAATTTTCAAATCACGAATGTAAAAGCAATAGGAAAAGGGAGCTATTACAATAAGCTGATTTTTTTACTGGCCCGGTGGTGCTGAGGGTTGAGGCACTGGAAGCCACACCTCATGCCATGCTGGCGACCCAGGTTTGGGAGCAAGCTCGGGTGTCGAGGATCAGCAGGGGTGGGATAGGATTGAGCGCCCACTGGGATTCTCTCCTATCCTGGGGGGAGGGCTTTGGGATGTTCAGTGGCCAGCAGCCCTTGGTGGAGACTGGGGGCACTGCAGAGCACTGAACAGCACATTAGTTGGCATGGCCTGACATCATCAGGGTTGCCATGCACCGATCGGGACATGCACCATGCAAGGGGAGGAAGGGGGGAGGAGCACTCACATTAAGGGGAAAAGCCCCTCCCACCAGATAGGCAACAGCTCCTCCAGTGCCACCGTGTCCACACGTCCAACGCCGGTTCTCCACCACTGCCCCTTCGATCCCCCCTGGGCAGTAGCCTCCTGAGTTCCCAGGGAGTCATAACGTCCTTGAAGATGGCAGAGAACACAGAGGGCTGTAGAGTGACAATGGTGAGTGAGGTAGCCCGAGAGTGTTCCGGTTGGGAGGAGAAGAAACAGAAGTTGAAAAGAAAAACACAATAAGCTGATTTTAAAGCATGACGTGTATAAATTTAGGCTTTATGATTTTAAATCGAAGTCTAAATATCCAGCATTTAATCAAGAAATATAATTTTATCAAGAATCATAAAGGAAAAAGACTTACAGTTCTAGTTTCATGATGGCGTTTATCTAGCACAGCCCGAGTTTCAGTCCCAAATGCTATCACAAATGCTAGAGTTGTTACCACATCAGAGATCAAAAGCCCTAGGCCCTAGGACAGATTTATGCATTGCACGCCTGCGGTTTTTCAGTGTTTGCCAGGCAGTAGCAAAGTGGAAAAGAAACAGCTGCACAGGGCTTCAGTGTACAGTATATTGACTGAAAAAGACTAAAAAACAAGAAACTTAGGACAGAAGTATAAAATTCAACAGAGTCCGTAAAGTCCATCAATACTACATAACACGCTGCCAATAAAATCTTGCTGCATGACTTATGATCCTGTTGTCTCCCTAGCACAAAATGGCGAGTCTGAAGTTTGAACACCTGCTCATGTACTATAAGCATCAAATCAGCAAGGACGTGACCAACAAAGTCAATAGATCAGTTGATCATATGACTCTGTGGAGCTGCAATAACAATTATTGGATTTAAAAGTAATTATTAAAATGCACTTAATAAAAAGCATCAAATGCAATACTTTATAAAAGCGAACTTCGCACATCATAATCACTACACAGCGTAAATCAATGTTGTAACCCTAGCACTAGGAAATACATTTAAAGGTATACAGAATTTGCAAGACGTTGAGTACAGTTATATTAGATGAAGTTAAGTAAGAGAAAATGTTTAAGAATGCATAAGGAAGGAGCTTATTTAGGTAGTGGGAGAGAAAGAAATAAAGTAAAGTAAGGTAACCAAATTATATTCTCTTCAGAGGAGGGTCCATCATCTATCTTGCAACAACAGCAACAAGAACACCCTGAATACTCCTCAAATACTCCCTTATGTCCAGACCAGTCTGTGCTAAGATAACCTTCTTTCACCTTCCTTCAACATCTCTTTTTAGAGCTCTATTCCACTTATACAACTTGCTCAACACGTTCCACTTCACCACAGTGTTCTGCCAAAATTCTCAGGACAATAATTAAACTAGGGTTCCAGTTCAGTAGGTCAGTTATTTCTCAGTTGAAGCAGCCAAGGGCATGTAAACCTTTCTGACTTCAGACTTCAGACATCCATTTGTAGTAACCTCCATGGTACACACTGTATCCTACGACCCTCCACAGGGAAGTTTTGTCACAGCTGCATCCTTCAGGAGTGGTTTCTCTATCACACGACCTTCAACTCATAGAGACCAGGGGCCAAAATGGAAAAGCAGTACCACAGAGCCAAGGTAGTGATTCAAGATAGACTGGAAAGGGCAGTGAATCCATTTACCAAAATTGAGGCAATGGTGGAATACCTGTTATAGTACAGGAAAAAGCCTTCATTACCTCTGTTATTGCAGCTTCTCCTCAGCTCACACAGCATATGATCACCATCTTGGAAAGCCTGGTTCAGTCTACCATAGTGTGACCAAGTGAGCAGCCCTGGGTTACTGTATTAAACAGAAATACATGGGAACCAGAGGTCAACTATTGCAAATACAAAAGAAACCTTTCAAGACTGAAAATAGAAAGTTATTTTATACATAGAGGGTGGTGGGTAGGTGGGAAGATTTGCCATTATAAATGATTATAAGCAAAGACAGGGTAACTTTTAAAAAATAATTTAGACTCACATATGGCATCTATGGCCGTAGTGCAATTCTACCACTGAAATAGTGGGGGAACTGTTACTTGGGCTGTCAGCCCTTTTCTCAATCACAAACCACAGTATGAACCATAGTATAAATCTAGTTTGAACCAGTCAGAGAAAAAGGTGATCCCTAGAGATCAAAACTAAAGACTTGATGTGTTGTAAAAGAGGTTGGTCCAGTGATGCAGAGATAGTGGGCCAGCCAGCCAAAGGCATTTCTTTTGTATGTTTGCAATGGGAGCTCAGTTATGTCTGGTATTTTAAACTAATAATATCTTTTGTTCGAGTCTGCCATAGCTTACCATTTCCCAGTAGGGAGTAAGCATCTTTTACTCCACAGCTCTGAGTTAGGTTTTTCCCGTGTGATCTCTATCTTTTTCAAATGTATTTATTTTCATCTATGTCGAAATACTGTACTCCCCATAGTCTTTAGTGTGTATTGCCCTGTAACATATGTAAGTATTGTGGAGTATTAAAGGTTATTATAGGGGTGCAGTTGCGCCCCAGTTGTTAAGGTTCAGTCTTAACTTCTATGTTTAACTGGAAATTTTACACTTTAATAACTTCACAACTGTTAAAAGGATTCTTTATCACAAATGCAGAATCCTTTTTCACAAACATGGATCTTTTTCCATGCTGCTGCCATCTTGTTTTCAGTTAGTGGTGACAACAAAATTAAATAACTCAAAATATCCATAGGTTTAGTAAACAACAACAGTTGTCGTTACCTAATCAGGACCAGTACAATCTGATTCTGAGGTTAGTTTTTTTGATAACTTAACTTAGAATTTTTTTTTTAAGATGCAGAAAATCCTTTTTTGCAAATTGCAAAGAAAAAGAACTGTGAAACAGGCTCCTTTTTAGCAATTTGCAAAGAAGGATTTTCTTTTTCCACAAATCATGAAAAAGGAATCGCAAAACAGGAACCTTTTTTGCAATTTGCAGAAAAAGGATTTTCTTTTTCCGCAAATTGTGAGAAAAGGAACTGCAGAAAAGGATTATTTTTCGCAGTTTGCGAAAAAGGAATTTTAAGACAGTTATTTCTTTGTCACTCCACAGTTTACAAATGGTTGTTGATTTTGGTCTGACATTTTCAGGATACAAAAGGCTTGCCCCACAGATGTGCCTTTTGCTGGTTTGGTAAAAATATATTACTTTGTTGTGGAGTTATACGGGTTTAAATTTTGGTTTGTTTCCCATAGAATAACATTGTAATGTGAGGTTTACACAGTTATTTCTTTGCCACTATGCTATGAAGAAATGGTTTGCAATTTTGTTCTGACATTTTCAGGGTACAAAGGGCTTCTGCATCTGATGTGCCTTTTGCTGGCTTCATGAAAATATATTCATTTTGTGTTGAGATACACAGGTTTCAATTGATCTGTGTTTTCTATAGGATAACATTGCAATGTGAGGTGTTTTTTTGGCATTCCCACAGGCAAATAAGGATAGCACTACACTGTCTCAAAAATTATGCATGGATGGGTGCACAGGGCCCAGGAGGCCCTGTGCTGTCACATGCAAATATGGATACAATTACAATATCTCAAAATTATGAATGGATGGCATTGTGCACTCCCACATGCACATATAAAAGCCATTATGGAGTGATGGGAGCTACATGGCAGTGCAGGGCCCAGAGGGCCCTGTGCTCCCACAAGCAAATAAGGATATGATTATACTGTCTCAAAAAGTAAGGAAATTATGTGCAAAAACTTCTATACTGCATCAGTTAGGGTTCCAGTGGCAAAAGTTTGGAAATGTGGTGTTAGAGTTTCCAACCCTAACACCCCACCCCCACCCTGCCCACAACAACAGGCATCAGAGGTGTGCCATGGGGTTGTCAGCTCTAACACTCACCCCATTCTCCTATACTGTACCATCTCAGCTTATTTACTCATGGAATGGAGTGAGCATTATTGCTGACAACCCAAAGGCACACCCCGACACATTTTGGTGCATGCAGAGTGGGGGGGGGGGTTTAGGGTTGGAAACCCTAACACCACATTTCCAAACTTTTGGTGCTAGAATCCTAACTGATGCATTAACAAAGTTATTTTGCCAATAATTTTTATATATTGTACTTCATTTTTTTGTGTAACTGAGCCATTTCAGGATAGATACCAGGGTTCAATTTTCAAGTCTGTGATCTGCTTCTGAAGAGACAGGCTACAAAGTTATCATACACAAAGCAAAGTGTTCTCAGCTGTGACAAAAGGGTTGGACTGTTTGCACTTTCAGAAAGAGCACTGTACTGTGTAAACAGTAACTGTAGTGGGATTTGAACCTAGAGATACCCCGAGTGAGTCACACTGAGTGGTGGTGGCATACCAAGGTAACCCTTTTGGGTGACTGAAGGGCTGTGAAAACTGATAGCAATGCAGATTGACTTCTGGTACAGAACCAGTTTGTGACACTATCCATCCATGTTTGAAACTGGTCACTGGCTTGGCTTCTACCACCAGTTTTGGTACACTGTTTCAGGTGTCCACCACTCTCTCCATGAAAAAGTACTTCCTTGTGTCCCTTTTGAATCTCTCACCACCAGCTACACCCCTGTCCCTTGGTTACTGTGTTTTCATTCCTTATGAATAGATCACTGAACTCTGCTCTGTTGATACCCCTCAAGAAGTTGTTGCTCTCAATCATGTCCCCCTCTCTCTCCATTGTGGCTTTGAGAGAGTACATGTTCATGTTCTCCAGCCTCTCTGCATACGTCCTCCCTACCTGTCCCTGTATTACTTTTGTAGCTATCCTAAGAACCCACTTCAAGTGATCACTGTCCTTTCTCAAGTAGAGGAACTGGACACAGTGCTCCAGGTGTAGTCCCACCATGAACCTATAGAGTGGCAGTATCACCTCCTTCCATCTGCTGGTGAGTACCCTTGCTATACACCCCAGAATTCTGCTCTCCCTCCAATATGCTTTGTTGCATTGGGCTCAGAATATAAGGTTGTCACTAATAATGACTCCCAGGTCCCTTTCATCTGTAGTCAAAAGTACTGTCACGCCCCCCCCTCCCCGTAGTCACTATGCATATCCTTACATTTTTTGGCATTGAATTTGAAGCAGCAGTACTAGTTAACAAAAATGTAAATAATTTAGTTGGCAGTTAGGACACATCACAACATCAATATATCTTATTTTCTTTTTGGTTTATTTAATTCCTGAGGCAAGATAGAGGATTTTGAAGTTTTGGGAAATTATTTGTCCTTTGCTATGCCTACTGTTATGGATATAAGCAGATCAGGGTGGTGCTGAGATGCTGCCTATCAGAAACATGTGCTAGCAACCCCCTGACATATATGCATTATAAATACAGTGGGTGCAGTTATTGTGTGATCTCTGGGGAGAAGCATTTTGAAAATTACTGGGTCAGCCATCTTTATTGTACATCCACACAAATTACAAATGTTCTAATCAAACATTGTATTAAAAATAGCTGAATTAATGTAAAATACCCCAGTGAAGAACCTAAGATTATCAGACTACATTACTGCTAAAAATATGTAAGTAGACATTTTTTGCTGGCTAATTAGTACTGCTACAGTACTTTAAGATACCACACCTCAGACCACTTAACCAGCCTTTCTAGATTCTTCTTCATGTGCCTTATTCCCTCCTCTGTGTTCACCCTGCCACAAATCTTGGTGACATCAGCAAAGAGGCAGACCTTGCAATGTATACCACCTGCTATGTCATTTATGAAGATGTTGAACAACACCAGCCCCAGTACCTATCCCTGTAGCACCCTACTAGTAACCCACAACCCCAGGAATTCCCTGTTAACTACAACCCACTGAGGCCTCCTCCAACCAGTTCTATAGCCATTTGGTGAGTTTACAGTATTTCCCACCACCAGGTTCTCCATTTGTTTAACTAGCCTTTTGTGTGCTACAGATTCAAAAGTTTACTGAAATCCAAGTACAACAAATTAACTGCTTTTCCCACCCTCTGACTTTGTAACCCAGTCAAAGAAGTCGGTTAGGTTAGTCTGGCATGACCTTACTGCCATGAATGCATGCTGCCTCTTGACCTGCAGTCTGCTAGCCTCCTGGAACTCTGCCAGGTTATGATTGTTTCCAACAGCTTCCCTGCTATTGAGGTCAGGGATACTGACATGTAGTTTCATAGGTCTCTGTCCCCACTCTTGTGGAGGGGCACATTAACTAGCCGTAAATCCACTAGCTTGTCCCCTGTTTCCATAGAGTAGTTAAACAGATCAGCCAGGGTTGCCACCAGTGTCTAATTCATCTTTCTCAGCATCCTAGGGTGTATGCTGTTGGGTGCCAGTGATTTATTCAATTTCAGGGCCCTGATTCCCTTGAGCACTCTTTCCTCTGATAATATGCTTACCTCAGTCCTGTGCTCCTTAGGCCCTGATCACAAAATCTGTGAGTGAACCACCTTCCTCCACAGTAAATACTGATCAAAAATACTCATTCAGAATATCTGATTTTTTGCTGTCATACTTCACCCATCTGCTCCCAATGTTCACTCTGACAATTCCCTCTTATTTTTCTCTTCCTAACCTAACAAAAACGCTTCCTCTCCATTCCTGAACCCTTTCACACTTCTTAGCTCTGTATCTGCTTTTTCTTCCTGACTGTTATGTTGGTCTCTTTTTATAATTTCTAAATATTCTCCCTTATTGCTCTCATTCTGCTCTCCCTTGTATTTCGAGAATGCTGCCCTCTTAGCTCTGTCTCCCCTGCCTCTAACCCTGCAACTTTGGTAAACCACATTGATTTTCAGTACTTACTATCTTTACATACCTGTCTAATGCAGGTATCAATTGCATCAGCTGTCCCCCTTTTGATCATACCCCATTTGGCCTTGCTCACCCATTTTTCCAAAATCTTCCCTTTTAAAGTGTAGGACCTTCATTTTTGGAGTTGAAGTGATGTGTCTCCAGGTCAATCTGAAATCATACTGAATTTCTGTCACAATAACCCAGTGGCCCCATTACCCTAACATCTGCAATGAAATCCCAATTAGAGCACCAGGCCCAGGATGGTCTCCTCCTTGGCAGTTTCCTTGGCCCACTATACCAAAAAAGTAATCCTGTAGCACCTCTACCATTATTTGGTTTCTGGCACTCTTGGCTGCTGGGATTGTCCAGTCTACACCCAGTAGTTCAGGTCTCCCACTAGTGCTACCTCTCCCCTTTCTGATGATTTCCTAATGTCATCCTCCAGTACCCTGTTCTTATCTTCCCTTTAACTTGGTGTTCTATACACTATGCCCACCCTCATCTCCCCCTTGATGTCAGCTGCCTCCAGACTGACTGTTCATCTCCCTTGTCTCCCACTGCTGTATCCACAGTGGCCTCTAATTAAGGATCTTACATGATTTAAACAGATGCCCCACAAGTACTGTACTTAAACATGCTTGCACAGTGATACAGGACTTGTGCGTAGGACTTACACAGTGGATGACCATGAGGATAAGTGGAAGCTATGTGCTAGATGCCCTCACCAGAGTGGAAGGAGGTATGGGAGTGGGGGATTGGCTGATATGGGAGCAAGATGGGGAACCACTGGAAACCAAGGATTCCTCCACATTGGACATACCAGGCTTGCAGGGACTTCAGGATGAGGGAACATGCACTCATAGACACTGTGGCACCCAACAGGATCATAAAAACATAGAAAACATGATGTTAGATAAGGACTCAAGCTCCATCCAGTCTGCTCAAGGTCCCTACCTAAATTCTTTTGACCACTGGCAAGATAGGGTAGTTCAAATGTGGGAGCCTGCAGAATTCTGCAGAATTTTTCAAAATTTGGCAGGGTACAGCGGAATTCAATGGCAGTTATCATGCAGGAAACTTCAACTCACTCTGAGACTGGAGGACACCATTGTGTTGTTGGTAGTGGCAGTGGAATCAGGAGTGAGGTACCACTAGAATCATAAAATGCCATTCAGCATATATTTATGCTGTGATTGGGGGGGTGATGTACCAGTAGAACAAGGGAATGTCTGCTTGGGGAACAGGGAGGTGGGTTAACACACACCACTTAGCGTGTTGCTGAAATCCATCTTTTGGAAGCATTAACCAGGTAGCCTGTTAGCAATTCCAAAACCATCTGAATATACCAATGTGTCTTGTGTGCATGCCTTTACCTTCATGTGCATGCACACCTGGTTGTCTTTGTGGCCTAATCACTAACAGCTTGGTGCCACACAAGCTGTGCCTTTGAATATGGCACTTTGCACTAACAGACTGTCACATGCACAAAAGAACTTGTGCAGCACTACACTTGTTAGTGTGGTGCTAACTCTTTAAATATCAGGCCTAGAGAGCTTTACAGTCAAAACAAACAAGAAAAGTAACAAAATGAGCTTAAAGAGATAGATACATAACTACAACAAATATAACGATAGGCACGGCAAACATTCATAAATAAACCACTCTGTACTGTAGTAGTTAGACTGTACTATACAAGAGTAGCTTGATGCTATTTTTCAGGTGGGGTGGGTTGGTAATAGGTGCATCTAACTGGTTACGATGTTACTATGGCCCTGGGTATGGGGCTAATCCTCCACAGGGTTTGTTGCTAATTTTTAGCTAATGTTCAAAGACCCATCAATTGAGTCAGGGGTACATCTTAAGAGTACAGTAGGTGTTGGTTTTGAAGCATTGAGGGGAGGGCATTTAGCAGGGAGGGTATATCTTATGGGAGGGTGCTGGGTAGGAGCACTAAATGGATCAGATAGACATTATTGAATTTATTGGTACAAAGAGAGGTGTGTCACTTACAAAATTATCTATTTCTATTACTAAGTTTTGCAAACCATCTGCATATCCCTACCAAATTGGGGAAGCATATTCCACATTTAAAAGGCACAGGCTTCAGAAACAAAGTCTCTTGCAGGTTCCTACCTCATGCGTGGTACTAAAACAACCCTGGGGGTGCCAGGATATACTGGCTCAGATAATCAGGGCTGAGGTTTGCCCCCACCAATCATTTTAAAAGTCAAGAGAAGAAGAGAAGAGAAGAGAAGAGAAGAGAAGAGAACTTTATTTTAATGCCATTCTTGCATCCCATATCAGAAGATACTTTACAGAAAAAATATGATTACATAATACAGCAGAGTAGTAAACACCAAAACAAAATAAAACTAAACATAGCACCAGGGTATACTGGCTCAGATAATCAGGGCTGAGGTTTGGCCCCGCCAATCATTTTAAAAGTCAAGAGAAGAAGAAGAGAAGAGAAGAGAAGAGAGAGAAGAGAAGAGAAGAGAAGGAAGGAAGGGAAGGAAGGGAAGGGAAGAGAAGAGAAGAGAAGAGAAGAGAAGAGAAGAGAAGAGAAGAGAAGAGAAGAGAAGAGAAGAGAATGGAATGGAACAGAACTTTATTTTAATGCCATTCTTGCATCCCATATCAGAAGATTCTTTACAGAAAAAATATGATTACATAATACAGCAGAGTAGTAAACACCAAAACAAAATAAAACTAAACATAGCTCCACTCCTCATTAAATGAAACATCCTCTACTGCAGTACAACCTCTACCTTCATTATCATCTCCCATAAATAAAACCTAGATAACTACATGAGAGAATGGTGATCTAACATCCAATCTTAGTGTTTGGCAACCATAGAGCTTAGTCAGTAGATGGTGGGATCAGAAATCTTACTGAAGAATCTGCATTCTGAATCATATTCTCTGCTGGGAGAACTACTTTCTCGGGATTTGAGTTGATGGATAAAAGCTCACATTTATTCAGCTTGGTCTTATTCTCTGATATTGGACCATACTGTTCAAATAGGCTCAGCAGCCGTGAAATGACTACAGCCAGTTCCTTTGAATGCAAGAGAACATCATCTGTGAATACTGAAATGACTTGCTTCTCCAACGGAACTCTTAATCCACTAATTTTGGATGAATTTGGATTGCCCCTGCCAATGGTTCAATTGCCATAACATTGAGCAAGGGGTACAGAGGGCATCCAAACCTAGTTCCTCTTGGCAGGAAGAAGGGGAGGACAAATTCACATTTGTTAATGTTTGGGCTTGTGAAGCTGGATACAGAACTTTAATCTAGGAGCTAAATTTGGGTCCAAATCTAGTGTTTGGAACATGTACCCCTCTTCATTTGGTCAAATGCCTTTTGTGCATCCAGCGCCAAAAGACAGGCCTCATGCCCCTTCTTCTTCCCCCATTGCAACACTATGTTTAATGTCCACCTGATATCACTTTTTACTTGTTTTCCAGTGACAAATCCTGAGTGATCATCTTTCATAATGCTGGGAAGCACTCTTTCCAATCTAGTTACCACCCATGACACCAGTGGCCCAGGTTTGGAAATTAGCCTGGGTCATAGAGGGCCAGCCAAGGGGAGGAGGTCTCAGCATCCCATAGTATGCTCTCCGAGGAGGAGGAGGAGGAGGAGGGAGGGCTGTCACACTGCCACATTACTGCCACATGTGGATGCACAGGTAGTGGCATGGAACTCACAATGTGGGAAGGGGAGGACACAATTAGGTGCTTGACTGAGATGTACCCCAGTACGTGTACAGCTTGGACTTTCATCCTTCATGCTGGCATCCTCAGTGGTGGGGTTTCAGGGACCAAAAAAGCAACATGGAAAAAATACAAACATTCAGCCCCCACTGCTGCACAACATGATCCCCAACAAGCTGGAGGAGGGAAGGACCACAGATGGTCGGTACTATCACCACCGAGCCCAGCCAGCAGTGAGATATAAACAAATGTGATATAAAAAAATTCTTGTAGTCTGCTATTGTATTAAGATATTGGCCTTTATGAGGCACACAATTTAGGGTTCTTTTCTGGCTTTGGTAATACAGTTATAGTGGCTGACTTCACAGAGGGTGGCAAATCTCCTGGAAGAAGACTCTCCTGGATCATATTTTACAAGGGCTCCTTCAGGATGTGAAAAATAAGTTCTATAAAGTTAAATTGGGAGGCCATCATGACCAGGTGCTTAACCACTCTTAATCTTCTTAATCACTTTTTCCATCTCCTCCCATGCTAAAGATGCTTCAGTCTTTTCATAATGATTAGGCAAGATCCTCAGTAGAGGCACCTCATCCAAAAATGTCTCTATCTGCTCTCTGGTCCCTCCATATTCTGTAGTAAGTAAACTCTTACAGAATTTCTTAAAATATGCATTGATTTCCCCTGGTTCTGTTGTCTCTGAGCTGCCTGGTGAGAGTATAGTATGAATTATTCAATTTGATTTCTGTTTCTTAAGCTGCCATGCTAAGTACTTGTCTCCTGTATCTCCTTTGAAATATTGTCCTGCATTGATAAGAAGTATGTTATGTTCTATTTGTACAACATTTGTGGAATGTTATTCAAGATTTAACATCTGCATTTCATTACATGCCTGAAATTCAGCCAATTAGATGTTATTACTCAGGAGAAGGTCATCATTCATTCAGCAGTGAATAGCAAAGAGATGAGCTGGCCATTCCTACAAGGGAGAGCATTTCCCATTAAACAGCAGCTGACACCTTCAGGAAAACTTTAAGAAAACCTCATATTTAGACATAGTTCATCTTGTATTTCACAATAGTTCTTTATACCGCATTTTTGATTGTGATTGCATCATGTTTAATGCCAGTAATGCACAATAACTGTTTAAATTGATTATTTTAGCCTGTGCAGGAGTCAGGGGGAGTAGCATATTGATTTAAAGTTTGCATACTCTATAACTCTGCTGTAGTGAAAGGCATGAGTCTTATAGTCATGTTAGAGATTGATGTGCATATTCACACCTGACATTCAACAGAGATGATTTTTCAGGATGGCAATGAAATAGTTATCCCATCTCCCTGTAAAGGGGGGTGGTAGAAGTAAAGCTGTTTCGAAATCTTAATAAGAGATTTTATGCACTCGCTAGCCCAGTGTTTTCTCCATGGCAGTTTTTTCATTTGACTTACATTCAGGCTCAGCTATTCTCTACTCCAGATTATATGATGTGCAGAAAACTGTACTGATTTGATTGGCTGAAAGTACATCTGAACCATGTAATTATTTTCCCATGAGTACACGCAGGAACTACTTACACCCATTAAAGCCCAATGATATAAATATAGAAAAGTATCACTACTCTCCTGCACTCTGACAGGAGCTGTCACTTCTCCAGCAGGCAGTAAAAGTGAAACATCTACACAGAATGTAAAATGATCTTTTTGGCCTACCTGCATCACAAAAACATTTTTCCAGAGGTTTTCTTACAGACTGTGCTGCTGTAAACACTACCGAAATAGGAGATTGCACTTTGATTAGGGAGATAGAAAAATCAGTTATTTACTGTACCCACAATGCCTCACTATGAAACTTAGTATATAGGCTATTATATTTCTGTACTCACTACAGAACTAGGAGACTGCATGTCTCAGTAAAGAAATCTTGTGAACAATATACTGTGTGTACAATGCCTTATTTTGGAAATAAACATTTGAGATCTTCTATTGTTGTAACCACTACAAAACAGGAGACTGCACCTTCCAGTAACAAAAATGGAAAACATCTTTATATTGTATGCACAATGCCACTTTCCCTAAGGAGTATCTATGAGGTCTATCTCTTCATAAGCAAGCCCTCCCGTTTGACACAAATCCTGCAGTTGTTCCACAGTAAACATCTTATATGTTCCAGGCAAACTGCCATCTCAATGCGCCATACTCACTAAGAGAAAAAAAAAACAGCAGTGTATAAAGTATCCCTTTTGTATATCTTGCTCTGTGACTGAACAGGTTATATATATATATATTGGCAATCAATTTCTTTGTGCGCTAGGTAACTGTTTACCATTTCCGGACACACATGCTAAGCTTCCAGATGCTAACTGCTTGGCACCAGTTCAAAAAGAAGCACACACAATCCTACCTGCTGCCACCACTTCATCACAGCACCACCTAAGATGTCTTAGGTGGTCATGGTGAACTGGTTTGCTCACCCAATCATGCTGTCACTAACCTGGTCATGACTGACTAAGAGCTGTTGCCTTCACATTTCGCCATAGGCTTCTTCTGTCTCAAAGTTCTTTTACAAAGGTTCTATGTCAGGTAGAATTCATATGTTTGTATGCTCGTATTACATAGTACAAGGTCTCTAGGTCACAGTCGCTGTAGGTACACCTTACCCTTTCTCTATATAAAACACAGGTTAACTTTTTATGCTGGTAATGCTGTCCTTTCAAGGGGTGCATCACAGAGTAGCCCAGAAGAAAGAGTATCGGTACTTAGTAAAGCACTGAAGTTTCAGATATATTAAAGTATTTTATAGTTGCAAACTAATGTACAAGATATACAGTGAACTAATGGGGAATGTATACACACTAGGAAATTTACAGTAAACAGGCTTAAACACAAAAGCACAGAATAGAAAAATGCTAACTAAACTGACATTCTGTATGATCTTAGAATTCTCTGCACACAGCCAACAATTCTCCTTTGGTAAAGAGCTGCCCTTTTCTTTTCTGTTGAATACAGATATCCCAGTCCCATTAAGGAAAAACTCAGTACTCACTCCAAACAGCAAATGTTCAGTGATGAAAACTTTATTGTGATAAGGTAGCCCAAAGCATCCTTCTTCACCAGCACTTCAACCTGACACAGGGCATTCCTCAGGGGGCAGGGCTCGAAAATTTCACCTAGTAAAATATTTTGTGGAATTTGCACATTTCGTGAAATATTTTGCTAGGTGAAATGTGAAATTTTGCTTGCAAAGAGGGTGAAATTTTGCCCTTCAAATGGCGCAACTGACTGCTTGGGGGGTTAAATTTCACCACCCACAGGCGAAATTTCACCACTAGTGCTGATAGTGGTGAGATTTATCAGATGTTTTTATGATGAATTTCAAGCCAGAAGTGTCCAGTGAAACAAAGCTCCAAAATGGATATGGCAGTACTTTCAAAGAATATGACTTCCCAAAAGGTTAGGCAATTATCCGTACCCTCCACCAGTATAGTACTTACTACCCCCCCCCGTTGTGAGCTTATTATATATATTGTCATTTTTTCCAGTCTATATATTATCATGTACTGCCATTGAGCTGTGTTCAGTCTATAGACATAGTAGAATACCTTGACTCCCTATGTTGTGTTGTATACTATAACTTGTCTGCTTGCCTAGCCTTGCCTGAGCCTGACCTGTACCTCTCACCTATGTAGAGCCTGTGGCTCCTGACTGTAATCTTCACTTTGTATTCTATTTTCCTTGACTCGTATTTTGTTACCTGGATGCTCTGTAACTCTCCTGGGTCGCACCTGAAAATAGGCACTTGGTTGTCTAGCATGCTTACCTGGTTAACAAAAGCAAATAAATATACAGTATGGTTATAAAAATGCTTGCTTAATAATATCTTGAAAAAAAGTCAGTACTTTCATTATTGTAGCAAAGCCATCCTTGCCTTACTACTGTCATAACAAGGCATCACATTTTAGTGCTTTTCTATCAAACCAATCTATGTGCACATATTGGGCAGGATTCACAAAAGGGATGCGCCTAGCACATCCTGATATGAGCCAGCGCATCTCGGAGATGTGCACTGGCAGTATTCACATAAGGCAGAGATCCTCTGGCAGATCCCGGATGCACCGTGCAGGATGCACTGGACCCCGAAAATAATTATATGCAGAGCATCTGGAGGGGGTGTGTAGCTGCACACATGGTGCAACCCCATTCACAAAGCAAAATGAATGCGTAAACAAAGCACATACACAACGCATCCAACCATATGCACACTAAGGAGATAAGTATAAAATAAGTAGACTTAAGTGCAAGCCCCCAGCAGGATAGCAGCAGCAGTTGGAATACCTGCAGTAGCACAACAGAGGACATCAATATGGATGGGGCACCATTCCTGATGGTGGGCATGATAATGGGGGATGAGGAGATGGGCAAACTACCAACATGGTGGCAGAAGGCACTGTAGGCAGCCTGCCCCATGGTGGTATCATGCTAGACTAACATTTGAACACCTGACAGACATAGAAACAGTCACTCGATACCACCTGAACAGGGCAATTCTGAGGCAACTCTGTGAGCTGTGCTATGATGAAATGCAGTCATCCACCAGAAGGGGTCATGCATAGCAATGGAGACCAAGGTGACAACAGCAATGTGTCTGCTCATCACGGGAACCTTCCAGAGGCCAGCTGAAGACACCACTGACATATCCCAGCTGTCCATGTCCCATTTCCTCATGCAATTCCTCACTGCACTGCTCCCACATGCTTCAGAGTTCATTCGATTCCCAAGCACACAGGCAGAGTGGACAGAAGCTATGCAGCAGTTCCACAGGATGGCATGCATGCCAGGCATCTTAAGGGGCCATTGACTGCACCCATGCAGCAATCCATGCACCACCTGGCAACAAGGCCATGCAATTTGGGGAATTTGCTCAAATGGTTGAGCGCTCACTTAGCAAGTGAGAGGTAGTGGAATCACTTCCCACATTCTTCCAAGTTTTCTCCAGCCATTTATATTGTGGTGCAATCGGTTAGTGTGTTCGGCTGTTAACAGAAAGGTTGGTGGTTCAAGTCCACTCAGTGACGGATTTTATCCCATGCAATACAGTACATGAGTTAGCAGTGGAATTTTGAAGATGTGGTGAGGTTCTGGAGAGCTAACTTATCTTTTTTGTCATAAGTTTTTGTAAGTTTTACTGTTGTGTTTTAAATTTGGCCTAACTCCTTAAAATATTTCTGGGACTAGAGGGACATAAACCCTTAAATCTTTCTGTGCTGGCTGGAGACTATCCTTGTGGGGGAGGTTTCTTTGGCCAGTAACACAGTCAGCCAATCAAGGTTGTTTGCATTTCAGGTAATCTCTGTTTAATCAATAAAAACTAAATAAATAAATCCTCACTGAGGCATTTTAAATCTGCTTGCTGTGGGCAGTTAGCAGTGGAATTTTGAAGATGTGGTGAGGTTCTGGAGAACTTACTTATCTTTTTTGTCATAAGTTTTTGTAAGTTTTGCTGTTGTGTTTTAAATTTGGCCTAACTCCTTAAAATCTTGCTGGGAAAGCTCTCACACCCACCCTTTGTATTAGCCTTTCTTAAATACGGAAGAGCCACTGGGGGTTGGGTTTAAAGGCTGGGAAGGAGGAGCTTAGGGAGTCGCAAACTTCCCCTATGAGCTATCTCTTAAGACTAATGGTCAGGTGAGGAAAAGTTCAGCTACTCAAGCTTTGCAAGTTTAAAAGTCTGCATGCTGTATGGGGGGATCGTCTAGGTATAGGTACTGATAGCGTGAGGAATGGTAGAGCCACTGAGTTGATAATTTGGCCTAGAAAAGACTGCTGTGATGATGGGGAAGGGACCACATATCACTGTAACAGGGATCTTTGGGCGGGTGGTTGGGTGCACAGGGTGTGGTGCGGCCATGATACTGGACTAGGCTTGGAAGTTTGGGGGATGCCCAGTGTGCTACCAGCTGGCACAGCTTACGGAGGAGGAGGTAGAGAGATCTGAAGGCAGCTGGGGGTGCTGGGGGGAGGATTGGAGAGGTAGGAGGCAAGCGGTCACCTACATGGAAGCACTAGGTGCTGGGGCCTCCCAGGCTGGGGGAGGAGTGAAGAGAGGTGCTCACACTAGGGGAGGAGGGAACGGGGGTATACAGGGAGCTCTATGGGACCCTGGCAGGTGGGGCCCAAAAGGTGGAAATTTCTACAACAGTAGGCAAGAGACTGGGGTGTCCAAAGGAAACCAAGAGGGGTGGTAGGGATGGGGGGGCATGGGGGATGGGCTAAGGCTCACAAATTGTTTTAACCCTATACGCCCGTTAGTAGAAGAGGGGAGTGTGGGAGGGACAAGGAGGAGGATGATGATGATGCTGCTGGTAAAGCTGGGGCAGGGACAGATAGAAAGGGTGAAGGGGGAAGAGGCAAGGCAGCAATGGAGTGGGACCCAGACAGGATGGGGGAACAGGGGTAGGGGGAGAAGAAAAAGGAGGATTAGGAGAACAAGGAGGAGGCTAATGGTATGGAACAGGGGAGCACGACAGGCAGGAAGGCACAGGATGTAAATGGGATGATAGCGAGCAGAAAGCCAAGTAGGTAAACGGATAGGACGGATGGATTAGTAAGGAGTGGGGAAAGAGATACAGAGAAAGATACTTGGGTGGGGGAGATAAAGAAGGCCAGGACACAGGTAGAGGAGGAGACCAGGGAAAATAGTGAAGTGGCTACCTTCAACACCCAGATTGTGGGAGGTGTGAGGAGCCGGTTTGGGGGGAGAACCCGGGTGAAGGGATGAGGAGGGGCATGGAAGGAGGGGAAACCCAAGGGGTGAACAGGGAGGCAAGGGGGAGGTTAGAGTACCGCTATTGGGGGACTCCATGATCAAAGGCATCCAGTGGGAGGGGCAGGGGGAAGGTAAAACCTGTCTGATCAGAACCAAATGCCACCCAGACCTGACGGTGCACAAGGCCAAGTGTGAGTTGTATTCACTGGCAAGGGAATGCGGGGGGATCTCAGACATTCTAGTGCACTTGTGGACAAATGACATAAATGGTATTAGTAAACTAGAAATTCAGGCAAGGTTCCAGGAGTTGGCCAAGGTATGCCTTTCCATAGGCTGTAAGATCTCCTTTTCGGAAATTCTGCTGGTGCCAAGGGCTAGTGGGGAAAACAAGATGAAGATTAGGGAGATAAATCAGTGGCTTAGGGAGTGGTGTGAGGAATTGGAGTATGGCCTGGTGGGAGACTGGGGGAATATCTGGTAGGATAAGGGGCTATACGCTAGGGACAGGCTCCACCTTAATTTGGAGGGGAAGGAAATCCTTAAGCTCAAACTAGCTGGGTTCATCAGCGAAAGGTGGGGTTTAAACTTGTGAAGGGGGAGGGATCAAGAAAGGGGCAGTGCCAGCAGGTACAATAAATGAGGGACAAGGTCTCCACTCTTCTAGAGGGCTAGGGAGATATGGAAATGGGTCACCAGATAGGGTGCAGGAGCTGAGAAATGGGAGCTCAAGGGGGAGAAAGGAGAGGAAGGAAAAGGGGTGGAGAGTGGTCCTGATAAATGCCAGGGGCTTAGGAAATAAAATGCCTGAGCTCCAGGCGACACTAGTTGAGGGGGAGGTAGATGTGGCAGCAGCCACTGAGACCTGAGCCACTCAAGGGCATGAGTGGGGCCTAAATCTGGAGGGCTATACTATGTTCAGAGAAGATAGGGGGAGTAGGAAGGGGGGTGGTGTAGTATTGTTAGTCAGAAATGGCATGGATATTGAAGGGGTACAGGAGGCAGAGGGGAACGTGGAGGCTATTTGGGTCACCTTGCTGATGCAGGGGGTAAGACAGTAAAGATTGGAGTGGTATACAGACCACCAGCACTGGCGGAGGTTCTGGAAGAAAGTTTGGTGCCAAATCTAAAGGGACACTGTCTCAACGTGCCAGGAGCAGACTGGGGGACTATGTCATCACCAGTGGCCAGAGAGCAGAGGCTGTTGGATGTCTTCCAGGATGTGTTTCTGAAACAACAGGTGGGTGAGCCAACTAGGGAGGCCTGGACACTGGGTGTAGTCCTGACGGGCAGTGATCAGATTAGGGGCCTAGAGGTGAGGGACCCATTGGTGGGGAGTGATCATGCCACAGTCTGGTTCTTCCTGGACCAAGGGGGGGAGGAAAGCTGAACAAGGATGGCAGTAACTGACTTTAGAGTAGTAGCAGACTTCAGGGAGATGGGAAGGAACCTTAAAGATCATCTGGACAGGATAAGGCCGGATATGGATGACGACAGCAGGTGGGGGATCATTAGGAAGGGAATACAGGAGGTTACCAGATCCTGCGCAACGGAAAGGCGTAAGTTTGGTAAGGCCAGAAAACCCTGCTGGTTGACCAGGGAAGTACAGGAGGTGGTGAGGGAAAAGAAGGCGGTCTATAGGCACTTCAAGTGCTCAAGGAGTGAAAGGGATCAGGAGGAATATGAGCTGACAGCCAAGAAAGTCACCAGGGTGGTGAGAGCAGCTAAGGCAAAAAAGGAGCAGTCCTTGGTCAGTGGGATCCGGAGGGGGGACAAGGGGTTCTTTAGATATATAGGGGAGAAAAGGAAAGTAAGGGGACAGATCAGCAAGATAAGGATTGGGGATGGTTGAGCACAGGAGGTGGGGGAACAGGCAGAAGTCCTAAATGAGTACTTTACCTGTTTTTACCAGGGGGGATGGAGGGGCTATGTCTTGCGAGGGGACGGGGCAAACCAGAGGAAGGGTTGGGCCGGTAGAGACCAGGGGCCCTGACAGGTCTGGGGAAAGGGAGTTGCCACAACAGACAGGTGGGGGGCCAGCAGTGCAGAGTGAAAAGGAGGAGGACGTGGAGACTGAAATCCCAGTAGAGAGAGTAAGGGAAGCCCTCAGGTCCCTTCAGATGGAGAGAGCACCTGGGCCAGATGAGATACATCCCAGGGTGCTGAGGGAACTGGCGGATGTTCTGGCAGTCCTTCTAGTGGAGCTTTTCAACATCTCTCTCTGAGGACTGGGTGGGTGCCTCAAGACTGGAGTTTGGCCCATGTCATGCCGATCCACAAGGGGAGATCAAGAGAGGAGGTGGGAAATTACAGGCCTGTTAGCCTGACATCGGTGGTTGGCAAGGTGATGGAGCGTATTGTAAAGGAAAGGCTGGGGGGGTTACTGGAGCAAACTGGGTACTTGGATGATAGGCAGCATGGCTTTGTCATGGGAAGATCCTGCCAGACAAACTTTGTTGAGTTCTATGACTGGGTGACAAGGGCCCTGGACCAGGGTAGGCCAGTGGATGTCCTGTTTCTGGACTCTAGCAAGGCATTTGATTCGGTACCCCACAGTGGCCTGCTGGCTAAGCTGAAGGAAATGGGGGTAGGGAGACAGTTGTTAAGACGGATAGGAAATTGGCTCTCTGAGCATACTCAGAAGGTGGTGGTTGGAGGGTTAGCCTCATCCCCAAGGTGAGTTACTAGTGGGGTTCCCCAGGGGTCAGTGCTGGGGCCACTCCTGTTCAACGCCTATGTCTCAGACATTAGGAAGGGGATCAGGAGTGAGATGAGTCTCTTTGCAGATGACTCAAAGCTGGGTGCAGTGGTGGATGAGGAGGAGGGGAAGGTGGCCTTGCAGGAGGACCTGGAGGCTCTGGAAAGGTGGTTGGGAAAATGGAAACTAAAATTCAATGTGGGGAAGTGCAAGGTTCTGCACCTGGAAGTCAGAAATCCAGGCCAGGGGTATACGCTGAGAGGAGACATGATTCAAGTCACAGAGGGTGAAAGGGACCTGAGGGTAGTGGTAGATGTCAAAATAAACAACTCAGAGACCTCTAGGAGGGCAGCGGCAAGGGCAAATAGGATGCTGGGATGCATCGCTAGGGGGATTACCTCCAGAAAGGCGGAAGTGATCCTTCCACTATACAACTGCTTGGTTAGGCCAGACCTCGAGTATTGTGTGCAGTTTTGGAGATCACATTTAAAGAGGAACATTACACTCCTAGAGAGGGTCCAAAGGAGGGTAACCAAAATGATATGGGGCCTGGAGGAGAGGACCTATGAGGAGAGGCTCAAGGAGTTCGACATGTACATCCTGGAGGAGAGGAGATATGGGGGGACATGATAGAGGTCTTTAAGTACATGAAAGGGATCAATAAGGGAGGCCCAGTCAGGGTGCTCCAAAGGAAGGAGGGTGGGGCAGGGAGCGGTCACGGGTGTAAACTGGAAGGGGCAGGTTCAGGAGGGAGCAGAGGAGACATTATTTCACTGAAAGGGTCATGGAGAAATGGAATGCACTGCCCAGAGAGCTGGTAGAGGTGAAGACTGTAGATGGGTTTAAGAGGGGATGGGACAGGTACAGGGGGAGGGTAAATCTGATCAGGCACAATACAGGTGGAACATCTGGGACTAGGGACAGTATAACCCAAGGGGGAGAGGGACACCAAAATCGGCCCTCAGTGCGTGTGCTGAAAATCGAGCAAACTCAAGAGACTGTTAATCCTATTCTGCTGGCATTTTAGTATGTTAGTATATATAAACCACAAGGGGTTCCTCCACATAAACTGCCAGATGGTGTGCAATGCCACAGAGCACATCAGCAATGTCGGTGCCACACACCCTGGGAGTACACACGATGCCTTCAAATGACATCAATCTGCCCACTGCCACCAGTCTGAGACTGGGGATAATCCCAGCGGCCACCTAGTGGGTGAGTGGGAAATACATACATGCCCACAAACAGCACATCATGGCACAACAAATGTCGGGAGGTAGTGCCGGTGTGTGGGTGCCACGGCAGGGACTGCACAAGGGGACATGCCCAGGTGGGACAGTGGAGGTGGGCATGCCAAAGGGATGGTGCATGTGACAAAGCGGACAGTGCAGCGGCAAAGCATAGCATGGGAGATGAGGTGATGTGGAACAGCTGGCATGTATGGCAGGGCAGAATGCCCCATGCACACCCAGGCACGGGTGACCACTGGGCAATGGAGGATAATCAATGCCAGACTGGACGGGAGTGGTCAGCTGTAGATGCAAGTATGGTCAGGTGAAGGGGCAGATGAGGGCAACCAGGGCACAGCAGTCACTGGTGAGTGCACAAATGTGCCGTCCCACCGTGGGGGAGGGAGTCATACCAGGAGGTGGGCTACAGGGACAGAGGTGGACAGGCAGTAGCTGCACCAGTGTGCTGTGATGGGTGGAGGCTGTGGTACACAATGCACATGCACGCAGGACACTAACAGACTGCTTTGTCACCCCACAGGTGATGCACCGTATCTCTCCAACTCTGGCTCCTCACCCCCTACTGCCATCCTGGCCCAGAGGTGGAGGAGCAGTACAGTGAGGCACACATCGCTACACACACCATCGTCAAGCATGTCTTCACCATGCTGAAGATGCTCTTCAGGTACCTGGATAGGTCAGGTGGTGCCCTACAATATAGCTCAGAAGAGGCTTGTTGCATATTCCTGGCCTGTTGAACGCTGCACAACATGGCCATTGACCATGTAATAGCTGTCTAGGCTGAGGAGGGCAACAGTTCTGGGGAGGAGGAGGATGCTGCAGAGCAGGGCACCATGGAGGAGGTGGTCAACCATGACTGGCTCGCAGGGACCCATGCCTGGTCACCAGGTCCCAGCTGCACAGCGACACCATAGTGGAACAGCTTTTCGGGGACAGAAGGTGAGTAACACAGGTGGGCAACACTCGGCAGCCCCACACACACACACACACACACACACACACACACACACATACACCACAGGCCAGATGACAACCACGGAGCAGGCATGGAGTGCACCCAAGAGGGGTGACAGCAATGCACAGACACACACACACAGCAGGCAACACATGGATAGGGTGGACATGTGTCTGTGCTGGGGATAGCATCGATCAGTGTACATCTGCTGGCACACATTCAAAGTAGACACAGGACCACACTCATCATGCCCGTGCCACACAGCACCACACTGGTGGCCCTGGCCATGCACAGTGCACCACACAGGTGTCCCACACAGGCGTTGTACTGCGGCAGGTGTGTGCCACATCACACCACCCCAGGCACTGTCAGCATGGTGTATGGGCCACAAGGGGTGCAGGTAACAGGGACCATAGGGGCTGTCAACTTAGGCATCAGTGGGAGCCACCATGGCCACCACAGACAAGTGGACAGACACACCCTTACCTGGTGATCACTGAGTCAGCACCACTGGCCACGGGGGTTCTGCCAACCCTAGTGAGGTACTGAAGTGAGACTGTGAATGGGTGCTCACTGGTGTGACATCCCTGAGACCCAGGTTGGATCTGGGGGGTGCCAGGGATGGCCATGCATGGTGACAGTGTCAGCAGCAATGGGTTCACCTGACACTGTGACCTGGGGGTGCATTAGGCACTCCTGGGGTTGCAGCTGGTAGCCTGGTGGCCATGTGGTGCACTGTTTGCATTCACCATCTTGGCAGCAAATGCAATCTGCTCCAGTGCGGTGGCCATGCCCACCCGCAGTAAGTGAGCCTCTGCCAGCATCTGGGCATGCCACACAGCCTACAACTCATGCTCCTTGACCAGTTGCAGCTGAATGCCCCTCAGCACTGCCCTGAGGGATGCCTGACCCTTCTTGGTGACCCACAGGAGGTGTGAGTAGCCCTCAACCTCATCAGCAGGGCACACATCATGGGGACAATGCCGATGGACAGGTGGGGTCCCAGCCTGCTGCGCTGCATCCACCATAGGTAGACACCTCACAGCAGGCTATTGTATGGGAAGGGACTGGGCATGGGCAACCTCTGCGTATCCAGGAACACCAGCATCATGGTCCCCTGCTGCCTGCTGTTGCTCCACAGGACCTGCTGAACAGTTTCAGCAGTCCCTGGCCCCACAGCAGCACCAAACACAGGACCCCTATCAACCACTACCATGGGTGGTTGTGCAGGCTCTGTGGGTGTGCATGGGGCTACGGGACTGCCAGCACTGCATGGTGCCACCTGTGCATGCACATGTGCCTCAGCCGGGCCGCTGTTGGCCATGTCCCCCCAAATCTTTTGTGGCGTCAACATCATCAATCATCATCATATGCCCCCTCTGTTCTGGATGCCAGCACCAGCAAGTCATCCATATTGTTGACCACCTAGCAGGCCCCCCCATGGTGCTGCACAAGAGCGGCATGTCGTGTGTCAGCAGCACACTGTTGACAGATGGGGTTGAACAGCAACATGCTCAGTGCACACCAACACATGGGCACATAGCAGCCCACAGTGGGGCATGTCAGGGCAACCATGGCATGCACACACAGACCAGTGCAGTTCTTGGGACATGTATACTCAAAGTGCTGCGATGGACTGCCACCTGTCTGGAAGCCACCACCCAGAACTCCTATCGCCACGGTCCATCCCATGCTTGCTACCAGCTTCTCCTCATTCAGGGTGAGGCTCACCACAGTCTGCTGACCACCTCCTGTCACACCCAGAGAAGCCCTGATGGAGGCCATCTTCTCCTTGGCCCTCCACTTCTCATCATGGAAGTGCTTTCTCTGCACTCCTGTGGTGTACAGTTGTAAATGCCATGGGCATTCACATGCCTGGCAATCTGCTACAAGCCCTCATCCCTTTACCGGCAGCTGCCACCCCTGCCAGACAGGATGCTCTGCCTAGAGACGTAGGCCTCCAGCAGCACCCTGTCCTCATCAGACATAAAGTCTGAGCATCTCCATCTCGCAGCATCGTTCTGTGTGGACATTGTGGCTCCTGTAGGGGAAATATGCAGGCATCAGCACAGTACAGGCAAATGTGGATGTGTGCCAGTAATGTGGCTGGATATTGCACAGACACCGCCCCCTGAATGTCCTAAAAACCCCACTGTCAGATGGTGCTGACAAGCTGTACATGGTAAAATGTAAACAGACCTACCTTCGATGATGCAATACCTTTTGGTTATCTGTGGATTGGGGGGGCACTTTCAGGAGCATTTATTGCTCAGGGCATGTAAATGAGATTAGGAGCAACTGTAATGAGATGCAAAGCAGGTGAGATACCCCTGAATTTGGCAATGAGCTGATCTGGGTGCATTGTCTGTGAATTGCATAATTGCCCCCAGCTCTTCTCAATCAGCAATGCACAACTGGGGCATTGAGCGCATCCCCCTATGGCGCATTACCATGCATGCACAGTCGCATTGGGGGCATCTCCTAAATGCGGGTGCAAGTCACATGGTGCATCCCTGCACATGTACGATGCATAATCGATGGCATGCCATGCATAGTGCATCCCATTCGGTGTTGGCGATAGCACGATCACTGACAGTAGTGCATATTAGTCAACATACGCTATTGGATCTGTGCTGCATGGCTCATGCTGTGCGTGTATGGTGCATCCATGTGACATTGCGTCAATGCACCCCTGCAGATCACAGTGCATGTCTGGCAGTATGTGCCATTCTCAGTGTACTGTGGGTGGCATTGTTTGCCATTCAAAATATGGCGATTCCACACAAGACACACATGTGCAACCTGGACATGACCCCTGACCCTGGCTTCCCGACTGTACTGTGAGCACTGCGCATGTGCAGTGATGCACAATCAGTGGCAATTGCACATTGACATGCCACAACCCTGTGATGTGTGGTCCAATGCTCAATGGCCTATCGCGCATGTAGCATGAACAGGCCATTGCACACCAGCAGCCTGTACTGTGCAAACCTGCTCCCACAGCACTGCATCCAATAATGCCACATGCACAGGCAGCTGGGCCCAGAGCCATGAACTGGGGGGAGGTGGAGCTTGTCAACCTGGTGGCACTTGTCATGCCACCGGAGGGGCAGCTCTTTCAGTCACAGGAGCCTAATGAGCCATGCTCTGTAGTGCTGGTGAGTGTGGTGGAGCATCTTGTGCACATGACAGGTGTGGAGTGCATGGGGGAGCAGCCCAGGCACCGCTATAGTGACGTACAGCATCGGGATGCAGACAGACTCCATAGCCTTCACAAACAGGGATGCAGGGGTGCAGTGCCACAACCAGGTAAGTCACAGTACCTTACATCCACTATTTTTTTTTGCAACTTTTTATTTAAGTCATTCTCCTTTTTCTTTTCTTTTTTTTTTTTTAAACATACAGAAAAGACATACATTCATAACATATTTACATGTATAGGTGTCAGACTTGATTACATTGACATTACAATTCAGAGGTAATAGGCAAAATCTGCATTCTCATTTCATCATAATATCTTTTCTTATTCTGAACTCCAGATGAGAGCATATTAACAAACTAACACAAGGGAATCATATTCCATTTTACACCTGTTTTGTCCATTAGCAGTATAACTCTTAAGTCTTTTCCCTCCCCCATTTTTTTTCCCTTTTCCTTTCCCTTTCCCCCCTTTTTATTATTTCCCTGCTCCCCTTCACTATTTTCAAGGCACAAATGCAGGATTATATTTCATAATGTGCAATACCCATTGTCTCCACCTTATTTCAAATTGTTGTACAGTGTGGTGGGTCCAAGCCGTAATTTTTTCCATTTTGTAAACTTTATTCATCAGATTTTGCCATTCTTTGATTGATGGGGCATCTGTCGTCAACCAATGCCTTGTTACTATTTTTTTTGCTGCTAAGATACTAACTAACACAATAGTTCTCATGCTGCAATCCTTTTGTCCGGCTGTACATTGAGTAAAAAAAAAATAGCTCCTCTGTAATTACTACAGGGGAGGATAACACCTCTGTTAGGTCCTCCTGCAAGTTGTTGTAAAAAATCTGGAGCTGTGGACATGCCCAAAATATGTGCCCATGGGTGGCAGGGGAAGTACCACATTCTCTCCAGCAAAGGCCTTCCATTTCCGGGATGTGCTTACTTTGTATTGCTGGTGTTCTAAAAAATCTAACTGAAACCTTCCAGCTAAATTAATTCCAGTAAGGAGAGGCCGTCACTGTATGCATTTGCCTAAGATGCCGTGACCATGTTTCTTCTGAGATCTCTATTCCTAAATCTGTTTCCCATCTCTGTTTTATATATTGTGTTGAGCTTCCCTTCATATTCCCTAAGGCTTTATAGGTTCGAGAAATCAAATGGGTCAAGGGAATCGTGCCCTCTAGTGCTTTCCTGATAAGATCTACAATGGGGGCATCATAATTCTGTATTAGATCTTCCTGTGATAATTTTTTAATAAAGGCGGCCACTTGCAGATACCTAAATCTGTCCTGTGTGGGTAGGCTATATTTACGGGCCAGGGAGCCAAAATCATTCAAGGTACCCTTCTCTAATAAATGCCAGAGAATGATGACGCCTTGTTTCTCCCACTTTCTAAAGCCACTATCTATAGAAGCTGGTTCAAACTGGGAATTTCTAGTGAATGAGAAGGTCAAGCCCTTAGCCTTCTGAAATTGCTTCATTGCGAGTAATCTATTCCAGCATTTAAGAGTGTTGGAAGTGTATGGATTATCAGTTAGGCTCTGTAATGAGGGTCTGGGAGAGGAGAGAAAAATACGGTATGGGTTGGTTATATCTTCAGCCTTCACTTCTAATTCTCTCCATTTTGCACAGTAAGATTTATGAAGCCATAAAAATATTATCCTTAACTGAACTGCTAAATGATAATTTTTAAAATCGGGAAGTGCTAGACCACCATCTTGTTTCGGTAATTGCAAAGTGGCCATCTTTACTCTTGGGCCTTCATTGTTCCAGATATATCTGGAGATTTTTTTATATAATTCTGTGAACAATTTTTCTGGGGGGGTTTATGGGCAAGGTCTGTGGTAGATATAAGATCCTGGGCAGCAAATTCATTCTTACTACTTCTATCCTTTGTATTAGTGAAATTGGCAAAATCTTCCACCTCTCTATATCTTTGTTAATGGCCTCTAAAAGGAGGGCATAATTATGATCATAAAGTTTCATCGGTTCCAATGTTAGATTGACCCCCAAGTATTTTAGAGAGTTTAGGCCCCATCTGAATGGGAACTATGAAGTTATTCTTTGTGAGGGGGAGTAGTTCATCTGAAGAACTTCAGTTTTATGTGTATTTAATTTGTATCCTGCTGCTTTGCTGAAAGATTCTATCACCTCCCATAGCGGGGGTAGAGACCTCTCTGGGTTTACCAGATACACCAGTAAATCATCAGCATACAATGCAATTTTGTGTATTTCTCCCTCTATTTCTAGGCCTTCTATATTTCTTTCTTGTCTTATTGCCTGTGCCAATGGTTCTAGATATACTGCAAATAGCAATGGACTAAGGGGACATCCCTGTCTTGTACCTCTTAACAAATCAATAGGTGGTGCTACATCTCCGTTTACACGGACATAGGCCTTTGGGTCCCCATACAGAGCTTGTATAGTTTTCATAAATGAATCCGAAAATCCAAAAGCCCCCATGGCTGCAAATAGAAAAGGCCATGCCACCCGGTCAAAGGTCTTCTCCGCATCCAAACTCATTAAAAGAAAATAGGTCTTCGACTGTGCGGCACGGTGCAACACATGTAGAGTTCTCTTAATATTATCCTCAGTCTGTCTCATAGGGATAAAGCCACACTGGTCACAATTAATAACAGTAGGGAGAATGTCTTCTAACCTTTGTGCATATATTTTCGCAAAAATCTTGTAGTCTATGTTTAAAACTGAAATTGGCCCGTATGAAGAGCAAAGTGTCTGGTCTTTACCTGGTTTGGGGACACTGGCTATTACAGCATACTGCCATGAGGGCGGTATGGGGTCTCCTTTTGTAATACCGTTACATATTTTCAGGAGCATAGATTGTAACAACTTCCTGAACTGCTTAAAAAATTCCCCGGCGTATCCATCTGGGCCTGGACTTTTCCCTGTTTTTAAATTACGAATTATCATTTCTAATTCGGTTCCTGTGATTGGTGCCTCCATTGCTGCCCTATGTATTTCTGTTATTTTGGGTAGATGTAAACGATTTAGAAAGGCACGGATCTCCTCCCCCTCTGCCTTATTTTCTGGGGAATAAAGCCCTGAATAAAACTGTCGGAAAGCCTCTCTAATCTCCTTAGGGCCATTTGTTTTTCGAGCCAGTGTTTCTGAAAAAATCTGGGTAATCGAGGTCTGGTTAGTTCTTTGCTTGAGTCTATGAGCTAAAATCCGGGTGGCTCTAGGGCCTCCCTCATAGTATTTTTGCTTAAGAAATTGCAGGGCTTGTTCTATTTTCTGTTCTAAATGCTCCTGTATGCATTGTTGAGTGGCCAATAACAGGAGATATATTGCGTGGTCACCTTTCTGGTGTTGATCCTGTAATTCTCTGAGTTGTGATGTAAGTGTTGCAGTGTCTCTACCCACTTTTTCTTGTAGTGTGCTGCAAATTTTATTAACTCTCCCTGAAGAACTGCCTTCAGGGTGTCCCACTGAAGGCCTGGTATAATTTCCTGAGAATCATTTTCTTTTAGAATTTGAGGAATGAGCTCCTCCATTCTTTCTTTAAACTCCGGCAAATTAAAAAAAAAATTATTGAACCTCCAAAGTGTGGATTTATGCTCCTTCCGCCAATCCAATGTTAGCTCTAACAGGTTATGATCAGAGAGTGGGAACGGAAGCATTTCACGTCTCTGAGTCATATGGACATGTTCGTTAGACATATGAAAGTAATCTATTCTGGTGTGAATTTTATGAGGCACCTAGTAATAAGTATATTTTCTTTGAGTGGGATTTAAATATTGTCAAACATCAGTCCATTTGAGCTGTTTTATATAGGTTGCTACCGCTCTCTGGGTAGGGGTAATCCTGTACGGACGTGGATTTGTCGTGTCCTTATTATCGTATATCATATTGTGATCTCCCCCTATTACTAATGTCCCTTCCTGGAATGTAGTAATACTTTGGAGAAGAGCCTTAGCTGCATGTGAGTCTAAACTGGAGAAGAGCCTTAGCTGCATGTGAGTCTAAACCTGGAGGGAAGTATAGGCTGGCTAACATTACTGGCAAGCCCTCTAGCTCACCTTTTACCATGGCCAGTCGCCCCTCTGCGTCTGCATAAGTTGCAGAGACCCGGAAATGCTATTTTTCGCTACCAGTATGGCTGTACCCCTTCTTTTCCCCTGCTTGAATGAAGAAGACATTACATGTATATAACCCTGCCTGGACAATTTCTCATGCTCCTTCTGTGATAGATGAGTTTCCTGCAACAAAATAAAAGTTGGGTGCTGCCTTTTCAACAGTGCTATCGTTTTATATCTCTTAACCGGATTATTTAGCCCATTCACATTGCAGGAGCTTACTATGGTCTTACCCATAATTGCAATTATTGGTATTTTCAGACTGTGATAAAGCTACCTGAGCTAACTTGTGCCACTTCTGTCTGACCTTGTGTTTCCATTCTAGCCTACTATAACTATAGTCTTTTCCCCTTTTCTCTGGAGTCACCTTGTATAATATTCCCGGTCTTCTTTCAAAAAAGGAATCTAGCAGTATTCCTTGCAGATCTGCATTATCTGACTTATGACACCTATTAACAACTAAAACAGACATTAACTGTAACATTAACATACAGTAACTATTATACATACATGAGCTCCCAAGGGAGAAAGGCATATAATACTGCCCTTTAATGGGCCAGGAATTGCCCCACATCAAGTGGGGGACCTGACTAAGAGGCCGTGGAATATTGCCACGCAAACTGCCTCTTGGATCAGCATCAGCTGCATCCTGTTCGTGAGATAGCTGACCATAGTGTTGAAGAAGTAAAACCAACATTGTTATAATGGAGCTATTGGAGCAATATTTCCTCTCCATAATCGTAACTTTCCCCCTTGCAGAACCTGAGATTAAAATGAAAACATAAGACCTTTAACAGGAATTATTCAGGACTGTAGTCCAGCTCTTAATATATCTCTGTTTAGTATTCATATGAAGCATCGTTTATTTAATTTCAGAACCTCCCCTCTAAGGGAATTTTTGCCCCACCTTGGAACTTTTAGCCCTTATGAAAATACTAGGCATGTCCCACATTTCCTTTTAAAACAGCATGTCCTTTTTCTCACCCCTCTATCTAGGGAGACTATTTTCAAGTGAGCCAGGTGAACGGTTAGCATAAATGAAACACATAAAGATCTCTAATAGCCAGCCTTTCTCCAGGTTGGGAAGATTACCCCCCAACCCCGAGATTAAAATGTCACCTCACGAGGCCTTGTTGTCTCTCAAGTTAAGTCCTCCATTTCCGTTGGAGCCGTGAGTATCTTCATGGGAGCTGTTATATCATGAAGGAGTTTCTGCACTTCTTGAAGCATTGCTGCTGCTGCATGCTTGCCCTGCACCCTCACATTGTGTTTGTTTGTCGAGAACCACTGTTGCAGACGGGGCCTTCTGGCTTCTCCGTTCTTCTGGTTTTCCGCTTCCCCCAGCCTCTCTCTAGTAATGCCTGCTTAGCTTTTTTTGGATTCGGGTAGGTCTCAACTTCTGTACTCCAAAAAATCTTAAGTTTTGAGGGATAAGGGTTTGAAATCGTATCCCTTTTGATCGGAGAGTTTTTAAGATCGGGGCATAAGCTTGCCTCTGTTGCAGGATTGCCGTTAGGATAGTCCTGATCAAAATACAGACAAGCTATGTTATATTGTACTTGTTTCTGTTGCCACGCTTGTTTGAGAACAAATTCTTTGTCTCTGAAGCTAGACAATTTGGCTATTACAGATAGGGGCCTGGATTTGGGATCTGCTGGCTTTGGCATTAATGCTCGATGGGCTCACTCTATTTTAAAGTTGAGGGTTTGTGGTAGGTCTAAAATGTGTTTCAGCAGATCTGTAAGGAAGTCCTCCATAGCTCCAGCTTCCGCACCCTTCAGCAACCCATATATTCGTAAATTGTCCCAGCGAGATCTAGCTTCCAGGTCCACGCATTTGGAGGCTGTCTGTTCCTACTGTTCAACCAGATATTGTACGGCCTTAGTAAGCTTAATTAGGCCATCTTCTGTGGTAGCTACCCTTTCCTCGGCTGATTGAACCCTCGTCTCAAGCTTAGTGAGCTGTGTATTTAGTTTGGAGAACTCCTGCTGGTTTTCAGATCTAAAATTTTTGATCTCTGTTATGATTGTTTCAAATCTAGATCTTGTCAGTCTTTCTTGTCCTGCCTCCGTATCAGTATCTGTTCCGATCGTGCTGATCGGCGAGGGGTTTCGGTCTGATGCCGTATCTGTTAATTCATATCCATGCCCATCTGCTTTGGATTTCCATTGTTTCAAGCTGGATCTGTTCTTTTGTGAACCTCCACTGTTTCTTGATGCCATACTTTATATTTTTACTAAGGTTTGTAATGTGTGGAGAGGTGTTTTAATCTCTGAAATGAGGAATCTCCTATCTCAGCCAGCCATCTCGTTGATGACGTCACCGGAAGTCCACCTTACATCCACTCTAGCAGGCAGGGGTTTGGTTCTGGGGGGGCAGCGTGCTCTGGTGCACAGTCCCCCACCCCCACCACACACACATGAACACACAGCATGTGGGGTGCAGGCATGGCCATTGTGCATCAATGTGTGCAGCATGGTGCTTGACAGGGGTGTTGCACTGGCACTGTGGTGGGCGCATTGTGGTTTTGATGGTGGCATGGCACACATCCATCCACACAATGCCATGGTGGGCATGGTCTGGGGCAGTGCCTGTTACTGCACACGGCCCAGGGTGCAGTTACATTGGATCACTGAGGGGTTGGTTCCATCACTGCATGCTGGCACCATTGGTGTTGCTGAGGGTCACAGGTGGGGGGGTTGTACACACCTACTATTGCCTCATGGTACTCTTTGCTTGTGTTTCCCTCACAGGGCCAGCAGACAGGAGGATGGCTACAGTGGCAGTGGTGGCTAGGCACACTAGGGCAAGTGGAGGAGGGTGGGGTTCTGGCCATACTGGTGCAAGTGAGTGTTCTTCTTGTGCATCCTCTATGTGTTCATCAGGAGAGCTGGGCAATGCCCACAGCAGGCCATTGCCTGCCACATGTGCATGTCCGTGTGCTGCAGGTTGCGCACACACATAGGGTGTCGACCTGGCGGCATGTGCTAGGGCCACAGTGCACATGGCTGCTGTGTGCCTGTCCACCATGTACCCATCTGCTGAGAACCATGAGCACACTGTGCATGGTTGTGCAGCCTGCTGGCATCTGCACATGCAGCGTGGGACATGGCTGTGTGTCCCTCAGTGTATCACTCTGCATGCACATGGGCCTTGTGCTATCTCAGTGTCATTGCACAGTCACTGTGTAGCTCTGTGTGCCAGCCTGTTGCTGGTGTGCAGTGTCATTGCGGGCCGTTGGCCATTGCCATGGGGGCTGCCTCCAGCACACTCGCATAGTGGGCATGGGGGGATGTGTGGGCCATGGCACTGAGTTCCTGTTGTCTGTGTCCCCACTGTAGGTCCACAGTGAGTCCAGCCAGATGTCTTGGGGAGGAGGCAAGGCAGAATATTTCTATGGCTGGCAGGGATCCAGCTGTGGAAGGTGCTCCAGTGAACAATGGTGCTACTGTACAGGAGGTAGGGGCAGCTCCTGCAGGCAATAACCTTGGTCATGAGGGTCCTATGTACCGGGAGCAGGAGAGGTGGATGCTGGGCTGTGGCCCATCCGGCACATTAGGTCACTTGACCAGTTGTATACAGTCCCTTTGTTGATTGACCCCCACCCTCCATGTCCATCCCCATTACCAGCAGTCTTCACCTGTCCCCCCCATACCGTCCCCTTACTGTGGTCATTGTTTCTTGTTATTGTATTCATTCCCATACCACTCTATCCCTGTTCTTAGTTTTTTCTACCATTGTAAATATTGCTTCTGGTGTTCATATTCCTGTTTGAGTAAATCTCTTTTGATATTGCTGATGGTGTCTGTGGTCATTCATTCTACCTTGTGCTGGTGCCCTGTTGTGTATGTTGGTTTCCACTGTACCTTTGTTCCCATTCGCACATGTGCCCCTGTGGTACTGTGCATCCATGCACCATGTCCACCTTTCATGCACGCTACAGTGTGTGCCCTCCTTGTTGTGTCTGGCCTGTTGGGTGGCCTTCCATTGTGCTGGCTTGCACATTGCCCCTATTCTGTGTGTGGGGCATGCCGGTTGGTTCTGTTATATTGATCCCCTGTTGTTGTGCTGTTCTTCTTGCAGTCCACAGTGCCTGTGGGCATGTTCCACCTGTGCAGAATATGGCTTTTGGCCTGCATGATATTGTGCCTGTCCCCCTGTGTGCACCTGTGTTGCACTCCCATGTATGCCCTGCTGTGTTCCTGTACACCAGGACATGCATGGCTCCCTTTGCCATGCTGACTGGTGCACCTCTGCTGCTGTGCCACTTCTTAGCAGTCACCCTTGTGCATGGTGTCTGCACCTGCTGGTCCCCTGTGTTAAGTGTGTGTCAGGTGCTTCCAGGTGTCACCATGTGTGCTCTGTCTGTGCACCTCATCTGCTTTGGCAGGCCACTCTCCGGCTATTTGGCTTTGGCCCTGTGCCCAGTCCCTGCCAGGCTGTTCACCAGCACCCTTTGTGCCACAGCAGTCTCCCCCTGTTGCTATTGTGTCCCTTGCTGATGTGCTTCGTATTCAGTGTTGTGTGGTCCAGGGTGCATCTGTGCATCCTGGTTGTGCTGGGGCATCTCAGGTTGCACCATGGCACTTCAGTGGTATTCACAGTGGGGATGTGCATAGTGCAGCTTGCAGCACATCTTTCTGTGAATACCACTGTTTGGGGTCGGTGCATCTCATTTGCCCCGGTGCATCTCATTTGCGCCGAGCACATCTGCTTTGCGAATCCTACCCAATAACTGTTCAGAGGACAGACTACAACATATTCAACTGTAAAAATCAATTGGTCGGTGTGGTTTATGCTACATGGTGTGATCAGTTCCTCTGGTTATGGGTTTACAGATGAGGTTACAAGAGAGTATTTTTCTCTCCAGCTGAAATCCTTCAGGTAAACCTTTTTTTTTGTTATATAACCCAGTGATTCAATGAAAGATATAGAATAATCACAATCATAATGTGGACTGGTAGATTATAAATAAAGCCTTTTTAATGTGTTCATAAGAACATCACGTATGGGCTACATATTTGTCTAAAATAAATGCCATATAGCTGCGGGGTGCCTTAATTGAGTCTGGATAGTGAGATGTCCATCACTAGGATTCCCACATACTGTGCAAAGTCAATCATGTCGTAGCACACTCCTAAAACATTAAAACATGCAATCAAGTAAAAATATTAAGGGTGAGCTACATTCATTATATATTTTAATTCAACTTGATAAAGCCCCACTCCTTCCAAAAGTCCCATGTCTCTTAGAAAGAAAAAATAAAACCCTTGAGAGTGCTACATATCCTTTTATGACTGAACTTCAGTGAGAATTTAAACAACATTTTTCAACTATACAAGTCTAAAGTTAAGAAATACAATCAATGCATAAAGCATTGGCTTCTAGGGCTTCGATGACTCCCCGGCAATCTAGTGGCCCTCCCCCAGGCTGACCACTGGCCAAATTGAAGAATCCCCCCCCCCGAGTTACCCCCAGAGTTATTTTTCTTCTTCCCCAGCCATGACCCCAAACCCCAATCTTTAAAAATGAAAACAATCCTCTCCTCTATCCCTGGTGTCTAGTGGACCCCCCACCTTGTCTTAAGTCAGATAGTGCCCCCAATACCCCATTCAGGCCACCGGCACAGCCCTCCACTCACCTCCATGGCTGGCAACCCACTGAGTGCTTCAATAAATGAGCACGTGCTTGTACAAGCACACACTTATTCATTGAAGCATGTCAGCTTGTGGCAACTCGCTGTTTCATGGCCCTGAGAAACACTCAGCACTGATAGTGTATGTTAGAGGTTACTTGTGAGGCTGCACTAAGTAATAATAAATAAGATGGAGGGAAAGAGAAGCAGGACAAACCCAGCAACTAACCAAGCAAGGCTATTTGTTTCCTCCCTCTCTGTCCACCTCCCTGGAGCCATATAGCTGACTCCGAAGGATGTGTCACATATCTTGTTCTTGTGTTGTCGATAGGCCAGGCTGCTGCTATTGGTGATGTCTGTCTAACAAAGGCTCCTCTTTTGGTAGTGGGTGCTATGGGTCCCATGTACTGTATAACTACTCTCATGTTCAGTGTTGGCATCTGTAGTAGAAGTTTTTGTCTTTTTGTGTGTTTTTATAACTAAAGTCCCAGTCATCTCCAAAGTCAATGGTATCCCTTTGAAATTACATTTTTGTGTTACTTAATCCATTCTTTATATTCAGCCAATTACAATTCGATATTATCCAAAATTTTTTCCTAAAATCTGCTTTTTCCAATTTTAATTCCCATGACTTTCTTTATTTGAATTTCTCTTACTAATTTTTGTATTTTATCTATTACCACCTCTTTAAGGGCATACATAAGATCACAGCTAGCCCTTTTTTCTTTTTTTTCAATTCAAACTTTATTGATACATTTTTCACAATAAAAGGCAGTTACCATGAGAATGAAACAAGAGTACAGCCACTTATTAAGATATAACTGCCCAACCCCCCCATACAGCAGTAACAAATCCATATGTCCCATAAAAAATAAAATCGTTACATAGAAACCTACAAGGCAATTTGACCTGAGATGTAACTAAGTCCGAGCAACTAGAATTAGAGAGTGAAGGGGATCTCATATTTTTGTATAAACTGCCAATCTGTTGTGGAGACTGGCAATCGCTTTTTCTGTACGTAGATTGGCAAGAATTTCATTCACCCATTCTTGAAAAGTCGGGGTGGACTTGTCTTTCCAGTGACATAGAATAAGTTTCTTGACAGATAAAGCTATCATTGATATATGAAACCTTCTGACTTTAACTCTAATAGAAGACAAGTTCCCTAGGAGACAAATACCAGGTGTGAAATACTCCTGAAGGCCCAGTAAAGGATCCAGGGAAGCCTTGATAGAATCCCATAGACAAAAGATTTTGGGGCAGGACCAAAACAAGTGAAGAAGTGTTCCTTCCTCCCAAGAACACTTAGTGCATAAGTTGGAGTCCAAGAGACCCCATTTCTTTAACTTAACTGGATTGTAATACATATTATGTAAAATGTGACATTGCATGAGACACAATCTGTCTTAAGAAACATATTTATGACAGGATCTCCACAGGGATTACCAATCGGGTTGATACTGAGGAAGAATGGAGTTCCAGAACCTCATGGGTCCGAAGGAGTCCACATATCTTTTATGAAACAGCACCTGGTATAGTTTAGATATGATACCCGAAGATCCAAGTAATGAAGAGACTTCAGGTATCAGGGCCGTAACAGTCTGGAAAGGAGGGGTATTGCCAAGGACTATTGTAAGTAAATGCCTTAACTGTATGACTTTAAGGTGTGAGAGAGCAGGGATATTAAATTTCCGAATAATATCTCCTACTGACAACCATTGCCCCTCTTCATTCACAAAGGACAGCACCTTCCCATCCCCCAGTTGGGACAACCATTTACGGGGAATCTGTTTCTTGTTAATGGTGAAAGATGGGGAGTTCCAGATGGGCTGGGCCAAGTCTAACTGAGGGGTATAATGCAAAAAGGAACATAATTGTGCAAATACCTTTAATGTAGAAGCTACTATAGGACATTTCTGAGCCGCATGCACCTGAGACATTTTAAGATAGAATAAAGTTAAGGGATCCAAGTTCATAGACCTAATTAAATCCAATTCAATCCTAAGCCATACAGGTTGCTCTTTTTCAGGGCCGGGACATACCCATTTTAAACACTTTGCTAAGTGGCTGGCCCAATAATATATAGCCAAGTGGGGAATCCACAAGCCCCGCTCAAATTTTGGAGCTGTCAATTTATAATAGGCCAATCAAGGATATTTATCAGCCCAGATAAACCTGGTGAAAATGCCATGCAACTTTTTAAACCAGAGTAACAGGATAAAAGTATTGAGAAGAGATAAAGGGTAAAAAATTCTAGGGAAAATATTCATCTTAACTATGTTGATCCAGCCCCATAATGAAATGGGGAGTTTGGACCACCTATCAAGATCTTGAGTTATAAACTGAGAAAGGGATTCGAGATTTTCCTTAAACCATGTTAAGGCGTTACGAGTTAGTTTGATGCCCAAATGCTTGAATGACCTGGGAGCCCAACATAAACCTAAAGGGCTAATATCAGTCTTGAATATCTTGTGGTTTAAAGGAAAAAAAGAGGATTTATTAGCATTCAGTCTGTAATTAGATAGGGCACTAAATTTTGCTATTTTGCCCAGCAAAGCCGGAACAGAGGATACCGGATGGGATAAATGTACCAGCAGATCATCTGCATATGCAGTGACCTTGATTTCATGACGCCCAACCCTAATACCTTGTATTAAGGCATTGTTGAGAATATTTTGGATGAGAGGTTCAAGGTACAAATTAAATAACAGAGGAGACAAGGGGCAACCCTGTCTGGTACCTGAATGGAGTGAAAAAGGTTTTGAAAAGGCCCCATTCCCAGAGATCCTTGCTGTAGGGGTTTTATATAATGCAGCAATCCAGGATATAAATACAGGAGGGAATTGGAAAGCTTCCAAAACTCGAAACAAAAAGTTCCAGTTCACACGATCAAATGCCTTCTCGGCATCCAGGGAAACCAGTCCTGCAGGAAACCCAGCATCCCTGGTAGCCGAGAAAACATGAGAAAAGGTGCGTAAGTGGTCTGATGATGAGTGCCCTTTCATGAATTCAACCTGGGTCATACCTATTAGCTCAGGGAGAACTACAGTTAACCAATTGGCTAATATCGTCGAAAGAATTTTAATATCTTGGTTTAGAAGGGATATAGGTCTGTAACTTTGAACTAGCCCAAGGTCCTTATCTGGTTTAGGGAGAAGAACAATCAGGGCCTCAAAGAGGTGGGGGGTCTGCCTCTGCTCCAGTTAAAATATGTTGGAATAGGGGATAAAGTACTAGTAGTAAAAGATCCTGAAAAACTTTGTAGAATAGGAAGGAAACCCCGTCTGGGCCTGGGACCTTGTCTGCAGGTAACCCACTAATAACCTCAGCAATCTCCTCCTGGGATATAGGGGTAACCAAAAAATCCTTATGTTGCTCTGATAGGAAGGGCAGATGGGAGTCCCTCAAATAGTTTTCCATACTCCCGGGACAAGGAGGAGACTCTATGTCACTGTACAGTTTTTCATAATATAGAGCAAACTCCTGTAGTATCTCGGTAGGGGATACTTTCAGGGACCCATCTGCCACTGCTCGAATTGGTGGGATGAATCTTGCAGATTCTTGCTGTTTTATACGCAGTGCCAGAAGGCGCCCCACTTTCTCTCCCTGATCTGTATAATTAGCTCTGATTCGACTAATAGCTAATTCTGCTTTTTCCTTTAACAACTCTAGATATCTGTCCTTGAACACTAGGAGCCTCCTCTTATCTTCATCTGGGACACTAACCGAGGTGTTCACTTTGAGTGACCAAATTTGGGACAATAATGATAATAGTTTTTCCTCCTGTGCCCTTTTCCTACCAACCACCATACTGATAAGGATCCCTCTCATGTATGCCTTGAAGGCCCCCCACAAGATATCTGGTTTTGTACTGTCTAAAGGGTTAGATGAAAAAAGAGCTCAATTTGCTCCCTTATGAGCTTGCAATATTTGGCATCTTTGAGAAGTTGTTCATTGAGCTTCCATCTGGTTTCCCTTTTAGGTAAATTAAAGAATGCCAATTTGCATAACAGAAGTGAATGATCAGAGACAGGGCCAGGTTGAATCGAGGAGGTCTTGACCCCGGGTAAGAGATCCTGAGAAATAAATATGTAATCAATGCGGGACTGCGAGTCGTGTGCCATTGGCCTAAAAGTAAACTACCTAGAGTCAGGATATAACATGCGCCAGACATCACAGAGCCCACACTGGTCTACTAAATCCTTAAAAGCCCTCTGCCCTGGAGACACCCGTCCCGGTCCACTGCCAGACCTGTCCAGATTAGAATCTATGACTTGATTGAAGTCGCCCCCCCAGAATAATCCTGATAGGAAACATTGGAAGAATAATAGTTATGAGTCTCATGAAAAACCCTGGATCATCCATGTTAGGACCATATATAATGCCAAGTAAAAGTGGAACTGACCAGAGAGTGCCTTTAACTAGAATAAATCTGCCCTCTGGATCTTTGATAACCTACGTAGAAACAAAGGGAATGCTTGTATTGATAATAAGCATAACCCCACAACTATTAGTGGAGCCCTGTGCATCATAAACCAGCCCCACCTGTTGCCTTCTTAACTGTAAGGCTTCCGATTCAAGTAAATGGGATTTCTGTAAGAAAGTTATCTGAGAGCGTAATAAACTTAAATGTTTGAGAACCTGATAGTGTTTGGATTTTTTCCTGATCCCCTTAACATTCCAAGTAGCAAAAGTCACCTCATTGGCCATCTGACAATAGTTATTGAGCTTAGTATGTTCAGCCCTGCACCCATATTACATAAAACGTTCAACCATAATCCAGAGGTTACTGCTATAAACCCTCCCTCCTCCCCAGCCCCCACAAATAACTCCATCCTCCCCCAACTTCCCCATTTCACCTCACAAAACCCAACATATACCACCCCACCCAGCCACCCATACTGCCATAAGCAACATTTAGCATAGTACTGGGTCCTTTCCTCCTTCTCCCGCTCCCTGAAAATGCACCTCTGCTTACAGCCAATACAACAACATCCTCAAGTAAATTCTAAACAATGCAAATATTTTAACAACCCACAATAACTAGAGAGTGGTCCTGGGCTTCCAATGTAAATGCACATATATGCAATAACATAATAATGAAAGGGGGAACAAACTAGCCTGCAAATCGCATAAATGTGCCAAATAGCTTCGAGAACCTGAATGAAAATTAGGGGTTGCGCTGCCCCATGAGAAGCCTCTACACAAACCAGAACCAGATTGGGAAGCTAGTGGAGGGGAATAACCCCTTCCCACCAAAATGAGACCAGAAATCCAGAAAAGACACTGAGATCTTGGGCCCCAGGCAAAGAAAAATGAGAAATGACAACTCTGCCCAGAGATTTACCAGCCCTTAGGCACGAGAACCCCTATTTGGGGTAATTTGCTGCCCTGAGTTCGAGACAAGAGACAAAACTGAGGGAGATCCTCCTCAAATTAAGAGCAGCACAGTTACATTTTGTATGCTTTATGCACCCTCTTGTGGCCACAACCCGATCCTGACAAGATAATTATATGAGATTACTGAGAAAGCCCAACACCACTCCCATTTCCAACAATCTGCAAAGTGAAACATTAATCATAAATTACGTAACACAAACTTCCCCACTCTAATACTAATTTGTATATCTAAATGCACTGAAACACAGAACTCCTTCCCCAAGTAAGCCATCCCAGTCATCCCAGGCATCCTTGTCCTGAACAGCAATTAACTTTGTAGAGTTAGGACCTGAGAAACTTGTAACAGGTAGCCCATATTCTAATTAACACAGTCCAGATGAGAAACAAGAACTTCCAAATGTAGCTCATTTACATACTCTCCGTAGGCAAAAAGAGAAATAGCAGTTCCAGTGAGGTAACTCCAGACAACCCCTCAACATGTAGACAGAACTTCTCAGGGCTCTTGGAAAAAGTCTGGCAGCACAGTTTTAAGGCTTGAAAGAGCAGATTCAGGATCTTCAAAATTTAACCAGGATCCGTTTACAAGAACTTGTAGCCCAGCTGGATATCCCATCCTAAATTTCAGGCCCGCAGCAATGATCTTAGATACGATGGGGTGAAACGCTTTATGTTTCAAATGTACCGATTCTGACAGATCTTGTGCAATTCTCAATTTAGTATTCTCCCAACGAACCTCCTGTAAAGCTCTCACTTTCTGCAAGAAGTGCTGCCTTTCTAAAAAATTTAAGAAACAGCAAATAATAGGTTGAGGGGCAGCATCCGGTAAAGGCTTCGGTTGCAATGACCTGTGAGCTCGCTCTATGATGTATACTGGGCCGAAGGGAGAGGGGCCAGCAATCCGTTCCACCAACTTCTGTATGAATTCTACAGCATGCTGGCCCTCTTCTCTCTCTGGTAGCCCTAGTATCACCACATTGTTTCTGAGGCTATGGCCCTCCAGATCTTCAAGTTTTGCCTCCACACGAGATAGCTTCTGCCGCGTAGACACTAATTCAGGATCAAGTTTTTCTAGTCGTTTCTCCAACAAGGCTATTCGGGCAGTATTATCAGAGGCAGTTAACGAGACTTCATCCAGCTTTTTTGATAAAGTCTTCAGGTCGATCGCCATTCCTTTCATCTCTTCACAGAAGGGTTTAAACTCTTCTAAGAACCTAGTAAGCATTAAAGGTTCTTGTTCCCAACTTGACTCAAAGGATCTGGCCTATCTGGCTCACCCGAGGCACGAGATTTCTTTGGGGACTTTTCGGGAGTAGCGGGGGGGGGGTATGATTCTGTGGGTCTTTCTTCATATAAGCCTCCATCCGCCGATCGAACTCACAAAACAGACGCTCTAGATGTTTAGCTGGCAGGAGGATTTAAAAGCAGAGGATTTTGTAAAATGTAAATGTCTAAAAAAGACGATTTTATGATCAGGAGGCAGGAGCTTAGCGGAGGTGCTTCTACTCAGCACTCTGCATCACGTGATCCAAGTTAGCCCTTTTTCTAATCTCATCCCATTTTGTTTGGAATAATGTTTTCCTTTCATCATCAGTGAAGGTATTAAAACGTAGAGCACTCTGAAGGATGTACATTTGTGGGTGAAATTGCGGGTGAAATTTCGCTGCAATTTCGCAAAATATTTCACGCAGTGAAATTGCTGATTTCATGGCAATTTCACTGGTGAAACAAAATTTTGCAACATCTCTGCATGTAAGATATGGAAATCCCTCAAATGGAAAAATCAAACCAGGGTGTAAAGAAACAAAAAAGAAAATGGTTGCTAGGTTTCCACTGAAACTAATAAAGCAGGAAGTACCCCGGGCACATAGATCAAGAAGAAGAGACAGACCACCCACAAATCAAACCTTAAACTACCCTGCCACAGTATTGTTTCATACAAACTTTTTTAGTAGTTTCTCAAAAGCCACTATATTTTTGTTTTATTCACTCTCTTGTAGCCATTTTTTTCTCATAAATATTTCTGTCGTGAATTGTGTGCTGTGAACTAAACAAGTAATATTCTTTATGTAGGTTGACACATGAATAATGTTGACTTCATACAAAAGATGAACAGATACTGAATTTCCATTTGGTGAACATGCTGAAATCCTGTGCTTTGAACTCCAACGAAGTAGGTCAGAAGAAATTCAATTTCCCTTTAGCACTTCAATGTCATGACACATGGAGCTCTCACTGAGCATGTCCAAGCTGTTGACAAGCCACATGACCTGCGGCAATCAACCGGTGATGCTGAAGATAAAGAACTCCTCACACTGCATAAATCTCTGCTGTTTCCAGATCTCTCGCACAAGGGAAGAAACTGGCTACTGAAGGAGCTCATTTTATGTGAAAAAGAGTGAGATTTAATCTGAAAATATTTACTGATTAGTGGTTGTAAACCATTGCTAGTGAATGCCCAACAGCTCCATAAACCACATATGTGGTTTATGGAGCACAGTAAACCATGGGCAGAACAGTACCACAGCATCACCAGAAAAAATGCTGAACATGCTGCCCTTGCGACGGAATTAATAAAAGCTACACAACTGGTCACTCAGCGCGAGACAAGCTTGTCGTCGGCGGTAACAGTTACCCTAGCAAGGCAGCAAAAAAAGACAATTTAAACCAAAAAACACCAAAAACCAGTAAATATAAAAAATAAAACATGAAGAAGTGTGGTTCTATGAGGATTTTATGCACCCCCTCAGTGTTTGATGCACATATAAACCTCTTGGGCTTTGCCCTTGGGCTTTATGAGGCATCACACGCTTTCGGAGGTGCATAAAATCCCCATAAACTGTACTTCTCCATGCTTTATTCTATGTATGTTTGCAATCATCACAGAATTGTGCATGACCATTCCAGTTAGCTAATTCTCATTACATTTAACTGCAGTTTCAGGCAGCAGGCTGGTAAAATTGTACTGCAAAGCAGAGGAGAGAGTGTACAGTGCAAGTGAGCCTATACTGGCAACTACAGGCCCTGCGGCAATGCAGAGCAGAGTAAATCTAACAGACTGGGAAGGGTGTGGCAGACTTTAGGAGAACTTATTTGACAAATATTTTTTTTTATTGACTGATGGTGGTGCGGAGTGCAGAAATCCATCATTTTATTTTTTTGCCTGCATGTGTGAGCTTGTTAGCCAGTCAGTAAGTGGAAAACTAAAGTAGGCTTCTGTGTGAGAAGCAAGGTCTGTCAGTGGAATAGCATGTATGGTCTGTCAGTCAGGGGGTGAGTCATCATTGTTAGTGCTGTGCAGTGGCTATGACATGAGATTCTCATCATCATCTGTTATGCATATGTTCTTGATGTGTGTAGAAAACAAGAAGAGAATAACAGGAGGAGAACTAGCTGCAGGGAAGAGGAAAGGTATAGATACATTCTCCTCCATGCTAGTCCCATCAAGTACAAGTTCTGCAAGTGGTGGTGGCAACAAAGGAGCTTTTCATGGTGGGAGATGGACTGGGAGATAAGTCATGGTTGTGGGAGCTGTGAGGATAATGGCAGGTCACATGATAGTACAGTCAAAGAAACCAGGGATTATTTGTCCCAAGCAACCCACCGGCTCCATTCCCACTGCAATGCAAGCAGCCTTCTCTGCTGGTCATCCAGTGCGTCTGATGATGAAACAACCCTGAGCAATCCAGAAGCACACCAGTTTCCCCCTCTACTTTCTTCAAGTGTTTCCAGTTCCCCTACTCAGGACAGAAGTGATCCAATCAGAAATGTAAAGTCTGGTTTCTGTAAAAATCATTTTGGATGGGTCACCCAGTTCCTCAAAGCCCCACCCTCCCATTGTCACTAGCAGCTTCTGAAAACAGACTGAGGGAAAGGAGTCAAGTAGCAAGCCCAAAGCATGAGTTCAGTTTCATGATTCATTTTTTCTTGGCACATAAATAAAAAATAAATAGTAATAATAATAGGGTGTTAATCATTTAAAATAATATAAATAACTGTGAATTATAGCATGTTAGATCAGTTTAAATTATATTCTTATATATCATACTATATACTATTTTTCTGTAGTATATCTGTTGACCTGACTACCCTGCCTAATGCCACTTGAAGGCATGCCATTCCACAGTGGGCAAAAAAAGAAATCATCTCACAATTACCACCAAATTCCTCTGGATGCCCCCCACCCCTCCAAACCAACACCACCAGTCCTGCACCTAAAAAAATAAAGTGATTCTCAGCAGTCTGAGATTATTTTACAGTTGACACCATAAATCCACTTAAATCTAGTTTTCTTAGTATATGAATAAAGACAAATTTAAAAATAATCATAATCTATAAGAAAAAAAATAATCACCGTAGTAATGTTGTTTCTTCTCAGGGATCCCATACTATGTTTACACTCTATGCATATAGCTCCATGCAGACAGATGCCAAGGACATCAAACTTATTCTAATTATTAAATTTGGAATCTTAGTTCAAATTCTGCTGCCAGCCTCCACTCTAGCAGTTGGCCAGATTTGTTTCTTTAGCCAGATTGGAGCAGTGACTAGTAAAGATAGCTAAAAGGCTACCAAACAGTTTTACATTTTTAATCAACATTTCTGAAAAAACACCAGTCAAATTGAAGCAGACATGTAACTGCAAGAATCATAAGAATGTTTAAGAAATCACAAAACTGTACAGTTGTGGAGTAACTGAAATAATGATGTTCAAGCAACCATAATGAAAAGAACTTATTCTTGTGAGAACCAATTTTCAGGTACTAGAAGGGGAGGTAGGGTAGGAAGTATAAAATATAGTGAGGATCCCTGTGAAGACACAATATTAGCACAGTGAGTAATTTGTTCTTCTAACACCAGAAATCCCTCACTTAATGTTTCACTCTTGCAGACTAAATAGCAGCACATTGGGAAGCTGGGACCAGAACTACTTAGGGAAAAGGTTTTTCAAGGCAACAGTTCCAAAACTGGAAACCCTCTTGAACTGTATGTCCAGGCAGTAATGCTTTGCAAAAAAGTACCCTGTTTTCTAAGTAGCTGTTTTGCGAATGTCTAATCAGAGGATGTCCCTTGTGGATGCCACAGAGGTAGAGCTACCCCTTGTGAAGCATGCCTTTAAGCCTTTGGGTAACATTTTCCCCACTTTTTCATAGCAGATGTGAATGCAAGAGACTATCCAGTGAGAGATAGACCTCTTGGTTGCTGGTTTACCATTGCCAACTTTACCATAGGTAACAAAAAGCTGGGTGTTTTGGGACCTGGCATCTTTTGTCCGGTCCGTGTAGATACCCATTTCAAGTCAAGGCTGTGCAGTTTGTGCTCACCTGGACTGGAGTGTTGTCTACAGAGTACAGGAAGTGTCACTGGTTTAAGTGGACTTCAGACACCAACTTAGGTAGGAATTTATTGTTGTTCTCCTATAGAAGATTATGTAATTTGCCTCTGTGTAGTGGTCTTGCAGATCACTCACCCTCCTAGCATAAGTCATGGCAATCAGGAATAGAAACATAGAAACATAGAATTTGATGGCAGATAAGGACCTCTTGGCCCACCTAGTCTGCCCATTTTCCTACCTAACAGATAAGCTGCAGATCCTGGTTAACCAACAGCTTACTTCCTCCAACCCCCCACTAGGATTGCCTTATGCCTGTCCCATGCATTCTTGAATTCCTCCACTGTTCTTGACTCCACGACCTCCTCAGGGAGGCTGTTCCATGCATCCACAACTCTCTCTGTGAAAAAATACTTTCTCACATTACTTCTGAGCTTTCTCCCTTCTATCTTCAAATTGTGCCCCCTTGTTCTTGCACATCTCTTTTTCCGAAAGATGCTACCCTCTTGGACTTTGTTGATTCCCTTGAGGTACTTGAAAGTTTCTATCATGTCCCCTCTCTCCCTTCTTTCTTCAAGGGTATACATATTAAGCTCCTTTAGTCTTTCTTCGTATGTCTTCTGGTGCAGACCCTGCACCATTTTGGTTGTCCTCCTCTGGACAGCCTCCACTCTGTCTATGTCTTTGCAGAGATGGGGTCTCCAGAACTGCACACAGTACTCCAGATGGGGTCTCACCAACTGTCTATACAGAGGGATAACAACTTCCTGTTTTCTACTATTGATGCCTCTTCCTATGCATCCCAGTATCCCCCCAGCCTTCCCTACTGATTTTCCATGTGACATTAGTCAAGTCAACAGTGTCCATGTGCTCTAATTGAGCCTCCATAAGCTGGGAAATGCACACATTGAGATTCCATGGTGGGGCTGGGTCGCTTACCAGTGGGTACAAGTGGTGGAGGCCTTTTAAAATCCTTTTGAAAATAGGTTGTCAGGCCAGTGACTGTCATTTGCCTGCTGATACGTTGGATGACACTGCTGCTAAGTGCAGTTTTAGTGTTAAAGGCCTTAGGCCTAGAGACTGTAGATGTACCAGGTATTCCAGGGCTATAGGTAACCCTGCCTCTAATTATTCTTCTGGTTGTACAATTGAAAGGTTATGCCTGCAGTTTGATGGGGTGAAGCAACCAGTCATGCCCCATTCCTGAGCTACATAAGCAATTCCTTCCAGCCTCCCGCAAAAGCACTTTTTTCTTTACAGTCACAGGCTCTGCTGGGGCCTGCTGAGGTCAGCTACACTTGCCACCACCCCTCCCCTTTTTTGGGGGCCTGTTCATGTCCATCCTCCTGCTTTGGATTTTCTGCTTGATTTGTGCTGGACTTTCTGCAGGTTTTGGCTTTCTTGGTCAGTATTGTACTTTTACCTCCGGGTGCTTGTGCTTCTCCCTGTTGTTTGTTTTGCTGCTTCCTGTTCTCCTGTGCTTGTGTTTTTCTTCCCTTTCTTTTTGGGGGGCTTTCTAATTTACTACCATTCTGCTGCCTTTGCTTGCCTTATGCTAGCAAGCACATTGTGCTATTCAGGCTCCCATTTATTGTTATACTTTTAGTAAACCCTCCGTTTACCTGCAATTGTTATCTGTATGCTTCAGCTCAAACTGCTGTTTCCCTGCCTAGTCTGTCTCCTGTGCTTTTCCATGTTATTTGCACCTTGTCCAGGCTACATCTTGCTCCCAGCAAACTGCCACTCCCTACTGTGCTATATTTCTTGTTCAGCAGCTCTGTCCTTAATTCATTCAGTCCTAGCTCTACTCAGGCAGCTACAACACCCAACATTTAAATTCTTTTGTGCTGCTTCTAGCATATTCATTGTGCTCTACTGCATTACTATATTGAACATTTCAGCTATTACATTAGCTGCCTGGTATCACATTGCTCAGCTTGTGGCTTCCCTGTTATTACCATGACTGGGGACTGTGGTGTCACGGTGGGACATCATGGCTCCTCATAGCAGGAGCATGCTTTATGTAATTTATATGAATTGCCCTGCTCCTTCAAAGTCTATATGGCACTTAAAGTATGTATACACGTGTTGATTCAATTACCTACACCTCATCGATTCAATTACTGGCAATCACAGCATGCCTTCAGTGGCTACATGTATTGCTTTCTGATCAACCCTAGAAGTGCACACTGGGATGCAGTACTCCAGACACTCACCATATATTTTAAAAAACTGTTTTGGGCACACACAAACCTCAACAGAGGGACACTGACTTCAGCAAAATGAACATACCAGTTGGCAAACTTTCCCCTTGTCCCCCTTCTCTTTTTTATTTTATTATTCCTTATTATTTCTCATTCACTTTTTTAACTTACATATCCCTTCTTTCCCTTTCCCCTCTTCCCCCTTTCCTCCCCCTTCCATTCCCACCAGTTTTTTTTTAACTTTTATATTTAAATACTATCGATGTTACTTGAAATCACAAAATTTGCTTGTCTTTTCAGAGCTTTATATTTATATACTTATTTGAGGTGTATTAAGTGCACATGATTTTTAAAAGATCTTTTAACTTCCTATGAGTAGCACCAATAAAACACTTGTTATTACCATGCTGATAAATTAACTTATTGAATAGCTTTGTGATTTCAGTGCTTTGCGATTTTACGTCAGTTATGGGAGAAGGAATTATATTGGTTGTTTTATTCTGATGGTGTTGCTCTTCATGTTTAGAACTTGTGTGGTGTTTCAAAGTCTTTAGCCTTTGATAAAGGACACCTAGTCCAAAACACGTCAGGAGAAAGTCGGCCAACTTGTATGTTCATTTTGCGGTAATAAATATAGCATTTTAATTTCTTTGAAGTCAACATCCCTCTATTGAGGTTTGTGTGTGCCCGAAACTGTTTTTTTGAATGTACTGCTTTCTGTTTAAACTCTTTGGGCTTGCTTTTCTAGCTGTTTTGTTGTTGCTACAGTCCTGATAGTTTTAATGTCATAAATAATTTGGCTCCTTTATGGAACTGGTTTGCCAAGCATATACGTAATTTCAGCTTACCTTATTTGTGATGAATCATGCTTACCTATGCTGCTGCCCATTTTACTGCTGTTGCAAATGCTGCTATATATCACCTATCTGCCTTATCAAATGCAGCTACTGCCATAACTGCTGTTGTTACTACCATCACTGCTCAAATCCTCCTATGCTGCACTGTTACCTATCACTGCTACAACTATACCCGCTGTTATGAATCAGTTCCTCTGCCTAGTTCTGTTACTTTGCTTCAGCATTCAAACAGCTTCAGCTTATCATGTTTTGTTGCTAATGTGCTTGCAACCATACCAACCTCGATCATTTATTTCATAGCTCAGGGCTCACCCTGCAGCCGACGGTCTTGCTCTGCACACATGAAATCTGCATCTTGAGCATGTGAAACTCGGGGCAGGGTCATTCTTATCTGGCCCATTGTAAGAATGTCCTCGCTCCAGGTAGAGCTTTAGCAGTGCAGACTTTTCAGCAGCACCTCTTGATGCTGAAATTAAAACTTCAGCTACTGAAGGGTGTGGCCCTTAAGCCCAAGGGGGCTCCTTTGGCTGTGCAGGCTGCACCAGCACCTTCTCAGTTATTCTCCCTTTGACCACTTCTAATTCACCTGATTTGTTCTTAGATGGGTAGGCTGGCTGACTGCCTCAGAGGTTATCATTCTCCTCCTCCCACCTTGGAAGTTCTCGTAGTTGCAGAGTTCACTTGCAACCATTCAAGGTGGTCCAGTTAGAGGAATAGAGTGAGAGCTTTCCTCCAAATTGGAATTTTTTCCACCTCTTGGATTGGCCTTCTAAACTACAGTAGTGGAACTGTTACTAAATAAAATACCCCAAGCCTAGAGGGAAAGTGACCTAGGCTTTGGATCCCCAGAGGTTTCCTCTTTAAAAAGGGTATTTTCCTTTCCCCAGTGCCAAAGGTCATAATATCTTGTTAGTTGTTAAAATAGTATATTCCTTAGATTCCTTAGGTTTCCGCTGTTGGATGGAGAAGGATGGTGGCCCTACTTGCCGTTCCGTCTCTCCTTAGAAAGACCACCTATGTTATCAGTGCAATCCATGCTACCAGTGCAATCCTCATAACCTGCTCATCTAAATTTTGTCTGTTCAGTTGTCTCTTGTTGCTGTCAATCTGTGCTCCCCAGTCTCATGGTCAACATTTGCTGCTCACTACTCCTTTTTAGGGTTCCTTCCTAAGGTACATTAAGCCAAGGGAATCCTTCCTGCAGCACTTGCCTTCAGTACCCCTACAGGGTGGTAATTCCCCATGGAATAGAGAGTGCAAATGGCCAAACAGTTTATCAGAGTTGCACAAGCATAACACTACACTTGTTGTGTAGGCCCATTGACTTGAAAGGCTATGCCTTCAGTTCGATGGAGAGAAGAAACCAGCCATGTCCCCTTCCTGAGTTATATAAGCAGTTCCTTCCAGCCTCCCTCAGAAGGTCTTTTTTCTTTGCCCCACCATCTTACCCTCTTCCTCCAGTGACATGCCTCTCTCCTTGGGGGGGGGGAGCTCCTTCCTAATGTACCTTTAGCCAAGGAAATCCTTCCTGCAGCACCTCTAGCCTTTGATACCCCTACAGGGTCATAATTCCCCATGGAATAGAGAGTGTGAATGGCCAAACAGTTTATTACAGTTGCACAAGCGTAACATTACACTGGTTGCATAAGCCCATTGAACAATAAGAAACTCTTTCCAATTCAGAGAAATATGCTTTCCTGGTTGCTGATTATCTTGAAACCCTAAGCACTTTCAGGATTTCCTCTGAGAGATACAATCCAGGGTATTCTAACCATGCCCTCAGGCAGTGTCCTGGGGTTTGGGAATGTTATCCTACCCTGACATGAAGTCAGAAGATTGAGACTTAATGACAGGCTGATTGGAGTATTGCTGGACACAGCCAGGAGGATTGAGTACAGAACAGTCTGTTCCAGTCTGGGGCTATTAGTATCATTATTACAGGTTCCCTCCTGAGCTTCAGGAGGACATTCTGCATGAGTGGAAAAGATGGGAACACATACAGGAACCTCTCTGTCCAATCAAAGACTAGGGGGTCCTCTGGCACTGTCCCTCTGGCTAGTTGTCTGCAACAAAACTTTGACAACTGATTGTTTTCCCAAGAGTCAAATAGGTCTATTTTGGGAATATCCTACCTTTTGAAAATTATTGCCAGAACCTGTTGATTCAAGCCCCATTTGTGGTTTCCTTGGCTGATTCTATTAAGGAGTCTGCCAGGATAATTGTCTTTGGTAGATGCACTTCTGAAATGTTTGCTTCTAAGGAGTATGCCAGGTCCCAGATCCTCATAGAAACAAATAGTTTGACAGGAGAGAAGGACTGCTTGGCCCACCTAGACCGCCCATTTTTTTCTATCTACTATATTGTCGCAGACCCTACTTGATCTCCGGTCCTACCCACCCTCTGCCTTGCCACTAAGGTTCCCTTATGCCTATCCCATGCATTCTTGAACCTCTCTACAGTTTTGGCCCCTATCACCTCCACTGAGAGGCTGGTCCAGGCATCCACCACCCTTTCTGTATAGAAATACTTCCTCCCATCCCCCTTGAGTCTACCCCCTCTTGCTTTACAGCATAATCCCTTGTTCTTGAGCATCTCTTTTCCTGAAAGATGCTTCCCTCTTGTACCTTATTTATATGCTTGAGGTATTTGTAAATCTCAATCATATCCTCCTTCTCCCTCCTTTCCTCCAGGGTGTACATATTGAGGTCATTCAGTCTTTCCTCATAAAATTTTTTTATGCAGATACTGCAACATTTTGGTCACCCTCCTCCAGACCACCCCTAGTCTGTCTATGTCCTTCCAGAGATAAGGTCTTCAGAACTGGACACAGTACTCTAGGTAAGGTCTCACCAGTGATCTATAAGGAGGTAACACTACCTCCCCCTTTATGCTAGTGATACCTCTCCCTACAATAAATAATAATAATAATAGCTTTATTTCACATAAACGCCTTTCAGAATACCAAGGTGCTTTAAAAAAAGATTAAAACAACAGTAATAAAATCAATGAGCACAATAACAGATAGTCTGACGGGTCACACTCATTCAATATCACTAAAGGCTGGCACCATAAAAAACTTTTTAATGCCTGTTTGAATCCTCCCACAGTCATGCACTCCAGCAGCTGACAGGACAGAGAATTCCAGAGGGTAGGGGCCCCTTACATAAATGCACGGGCCCCTAAAGATTTCAAAGACACTCTCGGAATCTCCAGCAACCCCTCGTCAGCCGACTGGAGCTGTCACTCAGGGTGATAGGGAACAAGACGCTCTTTCGGGTAGTCATGGCCAAGTCCATGTAGGGCTTTGTAAGTCACTAAACCAACTTTAAAGGTGACCCACCACCGAATCGGCAGCCAGCACAGATTGCACCCCAGCATCCCACAAGCTCTCCCAACTTCCTTGTTACACTGATTGGCCACCTTTAGATTATCAGCTATGATTATACCTAAGTCTCTTTCCTGTCTGGTGGTCATCAATTCCACTCCCCCCATTTTGTACTCTGCCCCGGGTTTCTGTGCCCTAATTGCATGATTTTGTACTTTTTCATACTGAAACTTAGCTGCCATACCCTAGACTGTTCCTCTAACTTTCTCATATCACTACTCATTTTTTCTACCCCCTCCTGGAGTGTCTACCCTATTGCAGATTTTAGTGTAATCTGCAAAAAGGTAGATCTTCCCATCCAGCCCCTCTGCAATGTTGCTAATAAAAACATTAAAGAGGAACAGTCCCAGTACTGATCCCTGGGCACCCCACTTATCCCCCTCCCCGGACTGAACTCCATTTACCACCACCCTCTGTCACCTACCCCTTAACCAATGTCCTACTCAGTTTATCACCTTTGGACCCACTTTTGGGCTGCTCAGCTTACTTATGAGTCTCCTATGTGGAACGGTGTTGAAGGCCTTACTAAAATCAAGGTAGGCCACATCTACCACTTCACCCTGGTCCAATTCCCTGGTCACACAAAGAATTCAATCCGATTCATTTGACATGACCTCCCCCTCATGAATTCATGCTGCCTCAGATCTTATAAGCCACTGGATTCAAGATATTCCACTAGCCTTTCCTTCAGTAGTGATTCTATTAATTTCCCCACCACCAAAGTCGAGCTGACTGGCCTGTAGTTGCCAGCCTCATCTCTGCTACCACTTTTGTGAAGTGGGACTACATCCGTCCTCCTCTAGTCTTCCGGAACCACTCCCATCTCCAGTGAGTGGTTCAACTGGATTGTCAGAGTTGCAACCAGTACTTCCCTGAGCTCCCTCAGTATCCTTGGATGCAGCCCATCTGGCCCCATTGCCTTGTCCACTTTCACATTTGTGAGTTCCTTCAGGACTCTCTCTTATGAAAATGGACTGATGTCTGCCTCCCTTTCTTCGATGCTCCTGTTCTTTTTCTTTGGCCCATCATCTTCCCTTTCCTCTGTGAACACTGAACAAAAGTATTTGTCCAGGATGTCTGCTTTTTCCTGATCCCCCTCCACCCAATGCCCCACTCTGTTCTTAGCCTTAAAGTCCATCCCCTGGTCTTCCTTTTTTTCACACACCTGAAAAATGTCTGGAGCCCTTTTGTTACTGCCTGGGCTATTCTCTCTTCCATTTGCACCTTTGCGCTCCTTACTGCTTTCTCTGACTCCTTCTGTTTTTCCTGATACACCTCCCTATCATCCTCTCTCTGTGTCTTCTTATACATCCTGAATGCTAACTTTTTTTTCCCCTTACCTTCCGAGCCACCTCTTTTGAGAACCAAAGTGGTCTCTTTCTCCTCTTGCTTTTGCTCACTTTCCTGATGCAGAGATTTGTTGCCTTCTGGATAGCCCTTTTTAGCCTTGCCCATTGTTCCTCCACTCCACCCAAGTCCTCCCCGTACCAGGGCATCACTGAGGGACTCACCCAGCTTTTTAAAATCGACCATTCTGAAGTCCATGACCCTCAACCTTGTGTGACTCGATTCTGCCACAGTTCTTATATTGAACCTCACTGTACGGAGATCACTGGTCCCTAGATGGCTTCCCACTGTGATGTCTGTAACCTTGTTCTCATTAGTAAGTACAAGGTCCAGTTTTGGCCCATTGTGAGTGGGTTCCCCTACTGATTGCCTGAGAAATGCCCCCTGCTGGGAGTCCAGGATGTCCTTGCTCCCAGCTGAAGCTGCAGCTGGGAGGCTCCAATCTACAGTACAGCTTTATTTATTTATTTATTTATTTATTTATTCTTGTGTTAACCAGGTAGGTCCCACTAGGCACAAGTGCCTATTTTCAGGGGCAGCCCGGGAGCTTTGGACTGGTTAAGTGACTTGCTCAGAGTCACACAGTATGCAAGTGGAGGCTATGGGAATCAAATCCAGGTCTGCGGGTACCAAGCTCATTCACAGCTCATTACTCTAACCTCTAAGCTATACTGCCAGCATCTGGCAGATTGAAGTCCCCCTAATTGAAGCTAATGCAGCACCTCCCTCTTACTTGCCATCTTTTGGATTGCTTCCACCAGAACATTATCGAACTACCCCACCTCCCCCCGCTGGAGGTCTGTAGATCATGCCAGTGTGAATAGTGGCTCCATTCCCTGTCTCTAGGGTGACCCACAGAACCTCCACACCTCCCTGCATTCCCTATATCTCTTGTCATCTTTATGCTTTCCCTCACATAAAGTACCACTCCCCCGCCTTTCTTTTCCACCCTCTCCTTCCTGAACAGAGTATAGCCTGGTATGGCTGTATACCAGTCAGGGTTCTCAGTGCACCATGATTCAGTCATGGTGACAATATCTAGGTCAGCCTCTGCCATAATGGCCCCTAGGTCTGAAATTTTATTTCTCAGACTTTGAGTATTTACACTCGTGGCCTTCCAGATTTTGATACTATCCCACTTCTCAGCTCCCCTTTTCCCTTTTGCCCACTTTCCAGACTCCCTCTGTTTTCATTACCATCTCCTTTCAATACTACCATTTTGTTTTTCTCATTAATGAGTACCTTTGGGGATTCCTCTCCCTTTGGGTTCTCCCTACCGACTTCTTCTGCCTGTGGGGGTTAATGCCTCTGCTTCTTTCTGCCACCCCCCCTCGGCTAGCCTAAATGTTTATTGAAGTAACACTTAAACTGTTCACTGATGGGCTTCTGGTTCTGACACGGCTCAGTGTGCAGTGTAATCTCGGAGCTCCCCAAGTTAATTTACTGCGTCTCACCGCTATAGCCTCCTAAAAAATTCAAAATATGTCAGGCGGCAATGTTAAGCAAACTCATGGTCCGAAATCATCCCAAAACTCAGTGGTTAAACCTGTGGATGTTAACAGATTAGATCTGGAACATCTGCATAGGGAGAGGAGCCCATCTCCCACTAACACAAGGGACTCAGAGATGTGGATACAGATGGAGAGTGAGAGCAATTATCTAGGAGCCATTTTGAGAACCTATTGAGAGAAATTAAGGTCTCTAGGGTCAAAAACAGGAGATAATTTAAAAACCTGAATGATCAACTTACCAAACTGGATAGACATATGGATAAAGCTGAGGAGTGGATCACTTTGACCGAAGACCAGGGCCATAAGTTAGGAGGCACCATGGAGGTTCTATTCTGCCAGACAGCAGCTCTTTATGCAAAATCTCTGGACCTAGAAAGCCAGTCCAAAAGGGACAATATAAGAATTTATGGGCTTGCCAAAGGTGCAGAGACTTACCCTATGGCTGACTTTATTGCGTCCTTGCTCCGAGATGTTCTAGACCTGCCCCCAGGGTATGCCCTTTCTATTGAGAAGGCACACAGGTCATTTATCCAGAAGCCAACTGATACCACCGTCCACCTCCGCTCCATAGTTTTCAAATGTTCTAGCTATAAAACTAAAGAAGATCTTCTGTAATGGGCATGAGCCAAAAAGAACATAACTTACCTATATTCTAGACTTTCTCTGGATCACGATTAACACCCCACCCCCCCCCGTTATTCAATCAGCCAGGCAGCAATATGATCCATTATTAAAAGATCCTGAAGGAGAAAGGAATACACTTCCAAATACCTTCTCTTGCATGCTTGAAAGTTTTTGGGAAGGAGGGCACTCTTACTTATGATAGTGCCACAGAAGCCAAGCAAGCTTTTATACAAAAAAGGCTTCCAAGTAGGTGGTCTCCATGTGGAATGGTCGGAAGGACAACAATTGTTTCTATCAGACTGGAGGATGGGTTGTAATTGGAGGCGGACCGGTCCACAAAAGATGTCGGCACAGGAGGCCCTCAACCAGTGACAGCAGTGATGGTGCAGTTTAACAAATCCATGAACAAGGTTCCAGCATCCTCCAACACTTGACTGTAAGCAGAAACTCTGCTGTTATTTTACTTAAGTAAAGGTGTGACTGGGGACAAGCTGGGAGGTGGATGTCCTTTCGACTTACCAGAAGGGTTGAGACTGTTCTGGTTGTTTAAATTGCATAGCCTACCATGATAGTGTAATTCATGTTGAGAGACCTGTTTTATGATTTTTATGTTTCGGGCTCCTTGGAGGTAATGGAGCCACTCCTGGACATTAATTGCTGCGGGTCTGACATTTTTCTGGGTGGCTCTGCAGTGGAAATGTATACTTTCATAGTTTACAGCTTGAACCATATTACTTTCTTTGACTCTTAAACAAGTTTATGCTTAGACTTTTATTTGTGTAATCAGGGGCTGATCCTTTTTCTGGACAGGGGTCTGTTATAAATGTTGGTAATGCTAGAATATGGGGTAACTTTGATTTGCCTGGTTATAAAGCTGCAAATTTTAATTGGTGGATACTTAACACATATAAAATGTGTTTGTTAACTACAGTGGGGAAAAGATATATGCAAACTGATTTATTGAGTATCCGGGGGGGGGGATTTGGAAGTGTGCACCTAGTGGGTACTGAGGAGTGCCTGAATATGCTGACTTAGGTGTTGTTGTTTTTTTTGTTTTTTTTTCAGGGAGTCGTCTTTAGTCCAAGTTCAAATCTGGGTGAGGGTCATTTTAGAAGGCATAATTTACCTCTACCCTTTCCCTTCTTGGCCTGGTTCTGGGTTGGGAACAGAAGCCTTCATTTTTGGGCTTCCTTTCCTGGGAGTTCGTGTTTATTAGTTTAACAATAGCCCTGTTGGCTATAATGATGTTTTAAGTTAGGGGTTTCATTTCTTTTCAGAAATCTGCTTTTTCACATCCATGTTTATTAGGTTACATGATTGCTAGAGAAACAGTGACAGTAAGGGTGGATTGGCCTGGGCCCCTAGGGATTATATTACTTCTCTATGGCTAAAGAGAAAACAGTTACATGCTCCTATAATGTGCATGGGCTTACGAGCCCAGTGAAACGGAGCAAGATTTTGTCATTTCTTGAGAAATCCTGGGCTGATTTTTACTTACTCCAGGAAATGCACCTCTCTAAGTCTGAGCATGAGAACCTAGCTGGGATGGCCTTCTATGCTTCAGTAATGGCTTCTTATAAAAAAGGATGGCAGAGAGGTGCAGCTGTTCTAATCCCAAACAAGGTCTCATTTCAGGTAGAGGGTACCTTGGTAGATGGGGAGGGAAGGTATGCTCTATCACACAGGTACCTTATTTGTAGCCTGTTTGAGTGCTTTCATCTAACTATACTATGAGAACTGTGCCTGTTGAATGCTTTAAACATTGACTGTGCTGTGCATATTGCCCTGCTAAGTGTGCTGCGGGTGACTACATCTGTATCTGAGCCCTGGGACTTTGATCTGGTGATGGCTGAAGGAGGTGTGATCAGAGAGGCACGTCAGCATCAGTAGGAGGAGCTGCATGGTATAAAAGGCTAGCACTGACACAGGTACCTTACTTGCAGCCTGTTTGAGTGCTTTCATCGAACTGTACTACAAGAACTATGCCTGTTGAATGCTTTAAACATTGACTGTGCTGTGCATATTGCCCTGCTAAGTGTGCTGCGAGTGACTACATCTGAATCTGAGCCCTGGGATGTTGATCTGGTAATGGCTGAAGGAGGTGTGACCAGAGAGGCATATCAGCATCAGTAGGAGGAGCTGCATGGCATAAAAGGCTAGCACCAACACAGCGTGAGGGCCACTCAGTAAAGAAATTTTAAACTGTTTGTTTGGCATCTCATTCAGTGTGTGATGTATTTAAACTGTTAACAGACAGCAATAATAGTTTTAAGTAAGTGTTACATATATTTATGAATCTTGAAAAGAAGTGGTATATTGGGTAAAGTAATACAAGGTTTTAAAACTTTGCCTCTGGTTCTAATGCTTTTTGGAAAAGTCACAGTCTACCAACTAGTTTCTATTTGATAGACTCTGTCCAGCGTCATTGAAACCAGTGGTTATTAGGTTTTTCTTTTTTGGTTTTAGCTTTGTGGGCAATTTAGGACTTTGCTGGAAGAAAGATAAAAGGTTCTATTAAGTAACAAAGAGACCTCATTTTAGTGGGCTATGATAACTAGTGCTTGAGTGTTATTAATGTATCTGTGTGGGTCTGCCAAACTGACATGTATCTTGAAGACATAATGGTAACCAGAAAGATCATGACTAGAAACCAGCAAAAATTCAATAAGGGGGGGGGGGAAATGGGGCAGTTACAAACTATTTTATCTTGTCTGGGCAAGAGAGAATTAAGGGACAAATATCTGCTTTGGAGAGAACTGTCGCTAATCCAAAGCAAGCTGGTATAGAAAAAGAAAATTAGGAACAATCTGTTAGCTCTTTATTGGCCCAAATCAAAAAAAACAAGAGGGGGTCAATGGTGGAAAAAAACTCAGAAAGGGGGTGACAATAAGGGGAAAACATTAAACAGAACATTCTTGTTTGAATCCCCACAGGAGATTATTTATCCTAGTAATAGAGAGAGAGAGAGTGAAGGAACTTAGGCAGGAAGAACTACCTCTGCTTGTTAAGGATAAGGGAGAATCAGCTGCTCAGAATCTAGCTTGCAGTAAGGTAAATGAAAATAAAGTTAATACAACTCTCCTGACATTAGTACAAGGAGAAGGAATACATCATAGGGAATATGGGTCTTTTTTGTTTGATTTTGAGAATTTTATTTCTCCGTACATACAACATCTGAGTATGGACCCTCCATCTGAGCCCCCCAGAGGTTTCACATTTATGGCAAACAAAGGAGCAGGAGGAGGGGGAAATGCCTGAAGTAAGGGTTGGAGCAAAAGGCAGGAAAGGGGGATGCTCGAATGCTGACAAATCACAGCTACCCTCGGTGATAGAATCCCTTATGAATCAGAATTTAATTATAATGGGACTAGCAGAAATTAAAAGGGAAATAGGCTGGACAAATGATTTGATAAAGGAGGTGATGAAAAGGTTGCCCCAAAGTCAAGAATTAAGTAAGGGAGAGAAAAGAAAAAAGGAAGTGGAAAGAAAGCAAACAATAGAGGAAAGATGGGATGACAGGAAAAAGGAAATTAAGCTAACTACAGAGGCAATAGGGAATAAAGAGCGTAAGGAAGAAGAGAAGCATCAGCAAGATAGAAATAGGATTAGAAAATTAAAGCACAATGGTAATAAGGATAAAACAGGTAGAAAGGTTTGAACTGTAAATATGATCAGGGACTAGGACAGAAAGTTGGACAGAATTTGTAGGAGTTAATAGGTGTTGAAAAAGGACAAAGGAACAAAAGCCCTACGGGAGAAGGAGGTGGAAAGGGTACAGAGTATTTCATATGTAGGAGGAAAAGAAACCAGGGTTTGGGTAAAGTTGGGGGATAATCAATCTAAATTGGACAAAGAAGAAAGATTAATAAAACAGGGAAAATTATTGCCCACTACCTTTATCAAAGAAATGCCTAAGGTTAGGAATGAGTTCCCTTTTATGCTAAAATTGACAGCATATAATATCTGTAAGGGGGTTTGGGAAATGCTTTTGAATAGACAGATTTGTTAACAGCATATACATATTTAACAGGAGAAGAGAAAGGCTGGGTGTGTATCACACTTGAAAGACCAAAAATTAGGACAAAACTTTTAAGTCAAAAGGATTACTTTAAGAAAATGGGTGTCAATTTGAATGACACAGTGGTAGGATTAGGAGAACTAAAGAATAATGAAAAAGAAATGGATGAATTAAAGAAAAAGGGGAAACATATAGGAGTGGAAGTAGATATTCATAACGCTAAACAGAAGCAACAAAGAATAACTGAATATCTACAACATATGGTTACTGTACATTCATTTGGTAGTGAGTTAGAAGGGGAGTTAGAGACTTATATCGGGGTGGAAGCATGGGGTATCAAGATTAACACTAGTGTTATTTTACATACTGGTTCATTATTGACTCCATCAACTTCCTCCCCAATTCAAGATGTAAATTTTAAGAAATGGAATAAAGTTAGAAAGTATAGTGTTGAGTCAGAAGGAAGCTGGGACAATACTACTCCCCTGATAGACTTACAGTCTTCAGCATGAAAGAGAGAAAGTTTAGATCAAGGTATTATAAAAAATAAAAGGGAAATAAATATTCTGAGCTGGAATGTAGCTGGCCTAGAGGGGAAATTAGAGGATGCCCAATGGGTCCAAGAGATAAGGGAGCATCAGGTAATGCTGTTACAGGAAACATGGTTAGAAAGAATAGAGGCAAATATATTGAAAGGTTTTCTTGTACATTTTATTCTGGCTGTAAGATCAACAAGGTATGGACATGCATAAGGGAGCTTAGTTACAATGGTTTCTACAGAAGCCTTCAGAAACACAGAGAAGATCAAAGGAAATAGTAATTATATTTTGGGAAGTTTATTGGGTAGTACGGGAAATCCCTCTTTGACTTGTGTAAATGTATATATTCCACCAAGAGTTAATGGAGACTTGGAAAAACAGATATGTTTAGAATTAACACGACTTGTTGAGAATGTAATGGAAAAATATGGTTTCAGTCCAATCTGTGTAATGGGTGATGTCAATGTGAGACTATCAGATAAGGTGGAAATTTATGTAAGTAAATGGGGTCTTGATGATCAGGTATCCATTCCAATTAGAGCTTCGAAGGATAAGAAATTGACCCTTAAGGTAAGAAAATGCTTAATATGGCTGCAAACAATGGGTTAAGAATATTGAATGGGAGGACTAAGGGGATTATGATGGTAATTATACCTTTCCACTAAAAAATGGTGGCTCAGTCATTGACATTACCTTCAAGAATATGTGGTCATTTAATAGCGTAAAAGATTCATGGTTTTGGAAAAGTGGGAAAGTGACCATTTCCCAATAGTTATAAACATGGATATAGGACAGGAAGGACAATATTATGCTCTAAGGGTAAATCCTGATGATGCAAATAAGTATTTGTTTTTAATGAATAAGAAGAAAATAAAGTGGGATCCTGTTAGCTCTATAAAGATAAATGAGTTAGTGTCCAACAATATTATGATTAAAGAAAAGGTAGGACAAATAATTAATGTAGAAATTTATAAAGGTAATAGAGAATGGATACAAATACTGGAGGATATTTTTGAGATCATAGTTGAGTCTTTAGGTACAGAGGCTAGGGAGAGACAGCTTCAAGGGACAGGTATAGACAAAGGATGGTATGACAGAGTGTAGGAAATATAAAACATTAGTAATAAAAGTGGGGAAGTGCAGTAAAGGATTCTTTAATGTGGGGTCAAGGGAAGCTTATTTAAAACTTAGGAAAGAATATAAAAGACTGTTAGACAGAAAAAAGTACCAATTTAAAAATGAGTTGTGAATTAGTTTACAGGAGGCTATCAGGTGCAAGGACTGAAAGAAGTCATGGAACCTGGTAGCTTATGGTACTGATAATAGAGATCTAACTATAGATGGGATAATTATGCCACAGGTATGGTACACATCTTATAATAATTTACTTGGAAGTGAAATAAAGGGAAGGATGGAGGGAAATAATATAGATAGTGAGATAGAGCCTTGGGTGAAGGTCACAGAAGAAGAAGAAGAAGAAGAAGAAGTGATCTGGGCAATAAATGAGCAAAAAAACAACAAAGCGCCTGGACCAGACCGTATACCCGGCAGAAGTATTTAAAGCAAATCCAGAGTGGTGGGCAAAGATTTTGGCTCCAGTTTTTACACATATAAATAATAGCCTCTGAATACCAAAGAGCTGGAATGAAAGTTTAATTGTTCCCTTATTTAAGGAAGGCGACAGAACAAATCCTGCGTGTTATAGACCGATTACATTAACTATGAAGTTGTATACTGTACAAGAATCTTTTTGCAGATCTTAGAATCTTGGGTAATAGAACAAAAGATTCTATCAGTATGTCAGGCTGGGTTTAGGAACACTTATAGTACAGTAGATCATATATTTGTACTAAATTATTTGAATCAAAATTATATTGAGCATAAAAAAGAAAATTGATATGTGGCCCTCTTTGATATTCATGTGGCTTTTGATAATAGTAATAGAATGACCTTATGGGAAATATTAGAAGATCTTAATATTGATAGTAGATTACTGTCAATATTGAGAATGTTACATGCAGATACTTCAGTTAGGATTAGGGTAACAAGGTCTGGATCTTTGACAGACAAAGTGCATATAACCAGGGGTGTAAAACAAGGTTGTTTGTTGGCTCCATCATTATTTGCTATATTTATTGATACCCTGGTTAAAGCAGCAGTGCAACAAAAATGGGTTAAAATTTGACACCACCTTTTTGTCTTCCTAATTGATGCCAGATGTCTTCTAGTTTATTTTGGTGGTGAAATTTTCAGTTTTCATTATCATTTAAGAATTTTATGAAAGTTTTAAAGTAATTATTTCTCAAGAAAAAAAGATGTCCGCCTCATTTTCCCATAGAAATAATACTGAGGACCCAAGGAGGATAAGAGTCAAAACAAAAATGCAGATGTACAGTACACAGCATAGGAAGCATTCAGAAAACCCAAATCAACAGTTCTGCCATTATTTCTTTATAGCCATAGCAGAAAATTGGCTTTTTGGAATAACTTTTTTCGTTGCACTGCTGCTTTAACAAGTTAAAAAAGATTGATACACATAGCCCACAGATAAATAATCAAGTGGTACAAGTGCTATTGTATGCAGATGATATTGTTCTATTATTCAGAACACCGATTGGATTAAAAAGAGCTTTAAATAGTACAGCTGAACATTTGGAGTCTCTGCAATTAAAGTTAAATGTAAATAAGAGTAAAGTGATGATTAGGGGGAAACGGAAGGTAAAAACAAAAAACTGGATTGTTAGCAACTTTGAAATTGAACAAGTAACAAGTTTTACTTACTTGAGGGTAACATTTAGTTATAATGGAACATGGAAAGACCATATGGATGCAATTAAAGGAGCAGAGATAGAGTCTACAAAGGCTATAAACAGATTTGCAAACTGGTTTGGGGGTAATTCCTTCACTGCTATGAGAAGGGGTTTTGAAACCAAAATAAATAGCCAGACTTTATACTGCAGTCAAATATGGGGCCCAGTAGCTAATGTGAAGAACTTAAAGAGGGTACAACATTTTTTTATTAGACTTATATTGGGATTGTCGAGGGATACCCCAACTGCAATACTCAGATCGGAAACCAGGATGGTTAGTTTGAAACAACTGATTTTCCATAGAATGTTGAGTTATTGGGAAAAAATAACACAAATGGAAAATATGAGATTGCTGAGGCAACGTTGGGAAGAAACTAAAAGAATGTGTCTCATATATTCTTGGTTTGATCATCTTAATAATAGGTTGAGATACCTTGGCATGATGCCAATATGGCCCCAAGAACAGAAGGAACAAGTGATTGGATATGCAAAAGAATTTAGGCAAAGAATAACGGATGTTTATTTCCAGAAAGACATGGAAAAAATAGGGGTTTTTGCCTAGCAGGAAAATTTATAAGAGAGAGAAAATATATGAGAAGATAGAGTACTATTTGAAAGTGGTAGAAAATAAAAAAGATAGGAATATAATTTGTCTGTTGAGGTTAGGGCTTAAAAATAAACAGAAGGGATGGAATAGTTTTTGGACTGGAACCAAGGATAATGAATTTTGTAAATGTGATATAAATGAAAGGAAAACAGTTACTCACTTATTGTTGTATTGCCCTTTTTTGACATTGGAAAGAAGCAAATATATTTTACCCTTTATTAATGCTTATGACACAACAGAGGACAAAGCAAGGAAACTCTTGTATTCAGATAAACAAGTTACCTATTTTGCATTGGCTAAATTTGCACATAAGATGTTTTATATGCTGGATAAATAGCACATAAGGCTGCTACTGAGTAGTGATAATTGTATATTGAAGTGCTCGCCTGTTTTTAAAGATTTGTATGTGATGAACTGTTGGTTTTATACATGCTTTTTGTATTAATAAAATCTGAATCTGAATCTGTATTTCCCACCGGGTTCAGTATATGAGGATTACAGGTAATTTTTTACTTTACTACAAGAATGCAGGGAAGGTATATTGATTTGTGGGGGTTCCTTTAATTTGGTCTTTAATCCTGCTCTAGATACCACTTCTGGAATTCCTAGGGGAGAGCACAAATTGGCCAAGCAGGTGGGTAAGCTGCTCAGGGAGTTGGGTATGCTTGATGTTTAGAGGCATTTATATGGGAGGGGTGGAGGGAATTTACTTTCTACTCTTCCCCCCACCGGATGTATTACAGGCTGGACTACTTTTTCCTTCATAAGGAATAGTTTCACACGGTGGAGGACTCCAGGGAGATCTGGTTTCTTAAGATGGATTTGTGGGAAGAGTGCAGAACTACCTTATGGCAGCTTAATGTGTCTTTGTTACAAAACTGAGAGACCAAGGAGATTATAAAAGATACATATACAAAATACTTGGAGGAGAATGATAACCAAGATATCCCAGCAGGAATCATCTGGGATGCATAAAAATCATTCTCTGGTGAAAGTTTATAGAGATTGCTACCTGAAAGAAAAAGGATAGGGAGGCTAGAAAGATACATCTGCAGTCACAAATTGTTTATTTATTTATTGAAATGTTTCACCAGGAAGGTACGCTGAGCAACAAGTTGCTCATCTCCTGGTGCAACCTGGAGGGTAGGGGAACATGAGGATAGTATACAGAGATTTGGTACCCAATATAGATATACAATTTGATCACATTCAATAAAGTGAGTAGACTGTACAGAAGTACTGAAAAGGAGGAATGCTAACAGGTATGAATTAGATGGATACAATGCTAACAGTCTTGAACTAGATAGATACAATAGCACAAATATATTTGGCAAACATTTGGTGGGACATACCATTGTAGTTAGAAAATGACTGGATAGACTGCAATGAGGTTGAACTAGGGCAAGATTGCGAGGAGAGACACAGATAGAACAACATTTGCTAAGTGTAACAATAGTGCAAGGTTGACTATAAGTGCATTAGAGATTAGGGATTAGCCAATAAGTACAGCTAGGAAGGAGGGGAGAAAGGTGGGTGGGTGGGGGCATGTAGACAGAGAGCAGGAGGGTGGAAAGGAGGGAATTTGGAGGAGGGGAAGGCAAGGGGTGCAGGAGAAGGGTCTGCCAGGGTCTAACCCCTCCAGAATGCTAGGGACCCTGCATGCACCAGGTGGATGTCAAGCATGAACAGGAGGGAAGCAGGTTGCAGGCAATGGGAGTTAGAGCACATAAGGATGGAAGAGAGGAGGAAGAGAAGGCTCTGCTGGGGCCTGGCCCCTCCAGTATGCTGTGGATCCTGCCTGCACAAGGCAGAGGTAGATCATGACAGGAGGGAAGCAGGTTGTAGGTAGCAAAGGTACAGCACAACAGGAGGGAAGTAAGCAGTGATGAGGAGTAGGCTTCAGAAAGACCAAGAGAGAGGGAGGTGGGAGAGAAGAGGGTCTGAGACCCAGCCCTTTCAGGAAAGAATGGGGTGGGAGTAGGAGGCGAGGAAGATGTTTGCCTAGGTTCTGGACCCCCCAGGATGCAGAGAATCCTGACATGGGCCTAGGCCAAGCAACGACAAGTGGGTAGTGAGGGTAAGGTGGTGTACAGAGGAAGAAACGAGGGTGGGTGGGAGTAAGGTGGAAAGGAAGGGTGCTGGGGTGAGGGTTTTGCAAGAAAGAGGTGGGTGTGAAGCCAAAGCAGGCTTATAGGGGAACAAGTTAAGGAGGATTGTAGCAGGAACAGCTAGCAGAGAGAAAGTTATGTAAGGCAGAGGCAAGGGAGTGGGAGGAGGAGAAGTGTTGTATTTGAGGAGGGAGGGAGCTCCAGATTTTGGGGAAGTGATGGGAGAAGCCTAATTGGCCGATGAGAACGGAACGATGGGGAACTAGCAAGGTGCTAGTGTCGGAGGATCTGAGGGAGTGGAAGGAAGGTGGGGGGGAAGGGGGAGCATGAGAAGTAGGAAGGAAGTACACCAAGCCAAAGTTTGGAAGTTAGCTTGGCACAGTGAGCCAGGCATCTGTTAGCAGGCAAGGGGAAGGACAGGGCACAGTAAAGGTCACAATGATGGGTTCAAGATGGGGCGTCAAGAACGAATCAACAGAAGAAGTTGAAAAGAGAGTCCAGTCTGGTACAGGAAAATATAGGAGCGGCACCATAGACTACATCACAGTAGTCAAAAATGGGGAGAATCATCTTCTGGACAAGTTCTTACCGGGACATAGGAGGGATGCAGCTATGGTTCCTGTAAAGGGCTCCAAGCTTGGGGTGCAGTTTTTTTTCAGAATGGCGTCAATGTGGCCAGAGAAGCTGAAGTGTTGGTCCAGCCAAACCCCAAGGTATCTGAATAAGGGGGTGTCCTCAAGGATGGTCCCATCAAGGGTATGGGACGAGGGTAAAGGGTGGAGCCTATAGAGTCTCTTCCTAGTGCTGAAAGTCATGGAGACTGTCTTTTTGACATTTAGGAATAGTTGATGTAAGGCAAACCAGAGCTGAATCTGGTGGACGGTCATGCTGAAGAGTGGTTGCTACATCAATGGTGGTTTTGGCAGAGGTGAACAAGACGGTGTCATCGGCATACATATGGATAGAAAAGGAGGGGGAGAAAACTGAGGGAAGGTCATTTAGGAAGATGGAGAAAAGATGGGGCCAAGCACAGAGCCCTGTGGGACTCCTATCGAGATTGGGAGGGGTGGAGAGATTGCATTCTGAATCCTGACTGTGCTCTACCTGTGAGGTAAGCTCTAAACCAAGCAAGAGCAGGAGTAGACAAACCAGCAGCCATAAGGGAGTCAAGAAGGAGGGCATGGGAGACTGTGTTGAAAGCCTTGGTGAGGTCAACAAAGATGGCACAGGGGATGAGGCCATTGTCCATCCGGTAAGGATGGAGTCAGCGAGCCTAAGGAGGGGGGTGGTAGTGGAGTATTTCTTCTGAAAACCAGATTGGAATGGGGTGAAAAAGGAGAAGTCAGCTAGAAAACAGGTCAGTTGAGTGAGGACTAAGTGTTCTTGGAGCTTAGCAAGGACAGTGAGGAGGGAGATTGGGCATTAGTTGGCAGGGGAGGAAGGATCACCACCCTTACGGAGAGGGAGGATCATTGCATGTTTCCAGGGCACAGGGATGGAGAAGGACATAAAGGAGAGATTTAGAATTAGAGAGAGATGGTAGGCAATAGTAGGGACTGAGAGGTAAGTTTAGGATTAAGGTCATCTGGAGAGGAGCCTTTGGAGGGATTGAGAGAGAGTAGGGCCGTTAGTGTCTCCTCAGGGAGATAGGACGGAATAAGAAGGGGGTTCGGGGGTTGAGTGGTAGGAGAGGAAGAATGAGTGGAGAAGAGGCTTGAGGGGAGGGATTTTAGAAGGGTTGAGGCACAGGAGGTGTAGTAGTAGTTGAACTCCTGAGCCACTATGTAAGGTTCAGACTCTAGTGTGTTGTTTATATTAAGCACGGGGGGGGGATGCAAGGTCGGGGGAGAATAGTGAGAGGACTACTTTCCAAAATTTGGAGGGCGAGTTTATGTTATTGAGGAAAGAGGATTTAAAATACTCAGACTTGGCAAGTCTGATTGTTTTAGTACAAGCGTTTCTTAGCCTGCGATAGTTAGTAAGGGCTAATGGGAGCTGATAGGCCTTGTGGTTCCTCCATGCATTATCACACTCCCTGAGGCAGGTCATTAATTCAGGGGTGATCCAGGGATGATGAATACCTCAGACTCTAGTGCATTTGAATGGGGCATGGAAGTCCCAGGTGGCTATAAATCTGTCTTTGAAGTAAGTGAGCGCTTTGTTGATGGAAGTGGTGGCTGCAATTGGGGACCAATAAGAATTGGATATATCATTGAGGAGAGGGTTTAAGTCAAGGGAACTGAAAGAGTGAAGTTGCAGGATTTTACGTGGCGGTTTAGGTCTATCGACCTTCCTGACCACGAAGATAGGGCGGTGATCACTGAGGGCCTCCGGGAGGATGCCGGACTTGATGACTCGGTGAGGGTGGGAGGTGAGAGCCCAGTCGAACAGCGAGTGGTTTGGGGTTTTGTGATTTAGTTGGGTAGGTTCTTGGATGAGTTGGGAGAGATTCAGAGCAGAGATATCACTTTGTGTCTTAGAAGTGGTTGATGACAGCCAGTTTAGATTTACATCACCTAATACATAAAGCTCACCTTTGTGCGAGACGGAAGCTATAAAGGTGATGAGGTCAACAGATTCAGAGGGCTTGATACCTGGGCAACAGTAGATACTGGCAATAAAAATAGGGGAGGAGAAAGGCAGGGCAATATGTACTACCAGGGCTTCGTAAGTGGAGGGTAAGGCAGACAAGAGAACAGTAGTGTACTGGAGAGACGACTGGATATACATGACCACTCCACCTCCCCTACCTGCCCTATCCTGCCTGACTAAGGATTAGCGTGGGATGGCAATGGAGGGATCAGAACTTTTAGTATTCAGCCCAGTTTCAGTTAAGATTAGAATGTCTGGAGTGAGGGAGATTATCATTGGCTGTAACGGATAAATTTTCGGGACAAGGCTGCAGATATTTAAGTGAAGGATCTTTAGGTCTTTTGGGGGGGCAGAAGTGGTGTTGGAAGGTTGTTCATTAATGGGAGGATAGCAGCTGGGGGGGGGGGACCAGGATTGGGATGTACATTTCCTGAGGCAAGTAATAGGAGTGCAAGTATAAGAAAGTGTAGTTTAGGATATTTGTGGTTGGCAGAGTATTTGTGATGTTTTTGGGGAGGAGGGGGCTGGGTGAGAGGATAATCAGGAGATGAAGGAAAGTGAGGTGGCTAGAAGCTGTGAATAACATTGCAAGGGGTAAATGGGGGAAGTGAGTCCAGGATATTTGAGGGGAAGAAGAGATAATAGCAAGAATGAAGGAGGGGGCTAGGGAGATCATGGGGAGGGAGAGGCAGGTTTTACATTGAGAAGTTTGGGGAGCTGTGTTAGAGATGCTGGAAAGGAGAATTAGATGGAGGGGGAGTGGAGAAAGTGGGGTGGGCATGCTGTAGGTAGACACGGGGGTGCTTACCAATCAGGGTAGATTGGATAGTGGGGGTGGGGGAGTGTGGGACAGTGAAACTGGGAGGGGTGTCAGTGAAAAAGTGGCCACTGCCAGAGAGAACTGACAGCCACTAGCAAGTTGTGCAAACCTGGGGAAAAACAGGTAGCTAGAGACAGGCCTTGACAGAAGTAGAAGAGGTAGGTGGAAGAGACTGATGAATAGGTATAGACTGACCACACAATAAGTGAAACAAGTCAGGGATTGGATTGGGTGAGTGTGCTTATAACTGGGCCTTCTAGTGGCCAGAAGATATAATCTGCTAATGGAAAAGATAGGAAAAGAAAATAAAAGAAATTTAGGCAGCAGAGAGATGAGCTCATAGAAACATAGAAACATAGAATATGACGGCAGATAAGGACCGCTTGGCCCACCCAGTTTGCCCATTTCCCTACCGAATGGATAAGCTGCAGATCCTAGTTAACCAGCAGCCTACTTCTTTCTACCCCACCCCCTAGAATTGCCTTATGGCTGTCCCATGCATGCTTGAATTCAACCACTGTTTTTGACTCCGCAACCTCCTCCAGAAGGCCATTCCATGCATCCACAACCCTCTCTGTGAAAAAATACTTCATTACATTACCTCTGAGTTGCCCCCCTCTATCTTCAAATTGTGCCCCCTTGTTCTTGCACACCTCTTTTTTTGAAAGATGCTACCCTCTTGGACTTTGTTGATTCCCTTGAGGTACTTGAATGTATCTATCATGTCCCTCCTCTCCCTCCTTTCCTCGAGGAGATACATATTAAGCTCCGTTAGTCTCTCTCTCTCTTCATATGTCTTCCGGTGCAGACCCTGCACCATTTTAGTTGCCCTCCTCTGGACAGCTTCCATCTTGTCTATGTCTTTGCGGAGATTGGGTCTCCAGAACTGCACCCAGTACTCCAGATGGGGTCTCACCAGCTGTCTGCAGAAAGGGATAACAACTTCCTGTTTTCTATTGGTGATGCCTCTCCCTATGCATCCCAGTATCCCCCAGCACTCCTTACTGCCCTCTCACATTGCTTGCCCACCTTTAAGTCGTCTGATATGACTACCCCCAGGTCCCTTTCCATTTTTGTTGTTGTTAGTATCTCACCCCCCATTGTGTACTCTTCCCTGGGTTTTTGTTTCCCAGGTGCATTACCTTGCACTTCTTAGCATTAAATCTAAGCTGCCATACATTTGACCATTCCTCTAACCTTGCCAAGTCCCTTCTCATCCTTTCCACCCCACCTTGTGCATCAACTCTGTTGCAGATCTTTGTGTCATCTGCAAAGAGACATACTTTTCCTTCCAGTCCCTCTGCAATGTTGCTTACAAAGACATTGAAGAGGACCGGTCCTAATACTGAACCCTGCGGCACCCCACTAGTAGCCCTCCCTTTCTTCAGAGTGGACTCCATTTACTGTTACCCTCTGTATCCTATTCTCCAGCCAATTCTTTACCCAGGCGATCATTTTGGGACCCACTCCCAGGCTGGCTAACTTGTATATTAATCTTTTGTGAGGCGCCAAGCAGTTCAAATCCCCAAGAGCTGAAGACAGAAGCTGAAGCCAATCAGGGAGAGACGGAGTGCTGAATCAGCCTATAGTAGACCCAAATTCAGGCACCATCCACCAACTGAGTTCACAGCTAGCAAGCTGGGCTGGAGCTGCTTTCCCAAAGCGTACCTAGTTAAACTGTTAGAAGATGGGCTAAAAGAAAAATACAATAGACATAGAGCAAAATAACTACAAGATCTGAAAAAGATGCTAGGAGACATTATGGATCATTACATGGTGCAGAAGATGTCATTTCTGCACCAAAAAGTTTATGAAGGTGGCCCGAGATCTCTGAGACTGTTAGCTAGTAGACTTAGTATGCAGAGGGCTAGGGCCTTAGTGACTACACTGCAGCACCCACACACGGGGAGAGTGGTGTACCAGACACCAGAGATAGCAGAAGCCTTCAGGGACTATTATGCTGATCTCTATGCACCAGAGTTGGGGTGCGGGATCAGGGGGTGCAGGACATCATACAACACTTACATTTACCTAAACTGTCCTGGGAACAGAGTGAGGTGCTTCTCCTCCTCATTTCTTTACAAGAATTAAAAACAGAGGCGGCTAGGCTGAAGATGGGCAAATGCCCAGGCAGTGATTGTCTAGCGGCAGAATTTTATAAATGTTTTTTTGACCTAGTACAGCCTTTGCTACTTCAGGTTATTCATGAGGTCCATGGGGTGGGAGGACAGAACTCTGTCATCATGGGCTCAGTCTGTGGTTTCCGTCTTTCCCAAACCTGGAAAGGACCAGGCCCGTTGCCCCTCATATAGTCCCATTTCACTATAAGAAACATAGAAGTTGACGGCAGATAAGGACCACAAGGCCCATCCAGTCTGCCCATTTCTTTTTCTACCTTGTAAATGCGCCATCGGCCTTTGCTCTGTCAGTGGTCTACCTATTCATAGTCATTTTTATTGCTCCCTTATGCCTATCCCATGCCTGTTTGAAGCCCTGCACTGTATTCATAGCCACCACTTCTTGTGGTAAGCCATTCCATGCATCCACCACCCTTTCTGTGAAAATGAATTTCCTCACATTCCTCCTTAATCGGCCCCCCTCTAATCTCATGCTGTGTCCTCTTGTCTTGCTATTTTTCTTATATTTAAACATGTTAGACTCTTTCACCCTGTTAATGCACTTAAGGTGTTTGAATGCCTCAATCATATCACCTCTCTCCCTCCTTTGCTCAAGGGTATACATATTGAGCACTGTTAATCTGTCCTCATATGTCTTCTGATGCAGTCCCTGCACCATTTTGGTTGCCCTTCTCTGGACTGCCTCAGTTTGGTTAATGTCCTTGTGAAGGTGTGGCCTCCAATACTGCATGCAGTACTCCAGATGGGGCCTAACCAGTGTCTTGTAAAGAGGGATTATTACCTCCCTCTTACGACTTGTTATACCCCTACTAATACACCCTAACACCCCCTAGCCTTACCTACTGCTTTAGAGGTCTGCTTGGATGATTTCAGGTCATCAGTGATGATGATGCCCAAGTCTCTTTCTTCCTTTGTGACTGCTAGCAACTCCCCTCCCAGCCTATAGGTGGCTTCAGGGTTTCCTGTCTCTCATGTACATGATTTGCACTTCTTTGCATTAAATCCCAGTTGCCACTCTTCTGACCATTTGCTAGTTTATCCAGATCTCTTCTCATTCTGCCCACCCCATCTGGATCATCTACTCTGTTGCAGATTTTGTGTCATCTGCAAACAGACAAGCCTTAACCTCTAGTCCATCTGCAAGGTCACTAATGAAGATGTTGAAGAGGACTGGCCCCAGGACTGATCCCTGAGGTACCCCACTTGTGACTTGCATCTCTTCTGACTGTATACCATTTACCACCACTCTCTGATTTCTGCCTGTCAACCAGTTTGCCACCCAGTTGACCAACTTCTGACCCACTCCGAGCCTACCCAGCTTATTTATCAATCTTCTATGTGGAACAGTGTCAAAAGCTTTGCTGAAGTCAAGGTAGACAACATCAACTGCTCCTCCTTGGTCCACCACTCTGGTTACCCAGTCAAAGAAATCTATGAGATTAGTTTGACAGGACCTTCCTTTGTAAACCCATGCTGTCTTGGATCCTAATAGCCTATGGATTCCAGGTGTTGCACTATCCTTTCCTTAAGTAGTGCCTCCATAATCTTGCCCACTACTGAGGTAAGACTGACTGGTCTGTAGTTCCCTGCCTCCTCCCTGCTACCGCTCTTGTGGAGCAGGATCACATGAGCCCTTCTCCAGTCTTCTGGGACCTCTCCTGTGCTCAGAGACTTACTAAACAGTTCTGCTAATGGCTCTGCTAGTTCCACCTCTAGCTCCTTAAGTACCCTGGGATGTATGCCATCAGGTCCCATTGCCTTATCCACCCTGAGCTTAGCAAGCACTTGTAGGATCCTTTCTTTTGTGAAGGAGTAGTGCTCACCTCCCTCCCCTGTGTCCATGATGCTGAGCTGTGGGCCCTGCCTACCTTCTCTTCAGTAAATACTGAGCAAAAGTATCTATTTAGGATAGATGCCTTTACAGGGTCCTCCTCCTCACATGCTCCCTTTCTCCATTAAGCAGCAATCAACCCCTCTGGACTTTCTCCTTTCACTAATGTATCTATAGAAAGTCTTGTCACCTTCTTTTCCTGTTCGTGCTAGTTTTTCCTCAGTTTGGGACTTTGCCTGCCTTACTGCCTTCCTGCTTCCCTTAGGGCAGTTTGGTATGCCTCCTATCTTCATCCACCTGTGTTTCCTTATATTTCCTGAAGGCCAGCCTTTGGCTCTGACCTTTTCTGCTACTGTATTTGAGAACCAAAGTGGTTTCCTTCTTCTTTTGCACTTCCTTTTCTGTCTAACACAATGGGATGCTGCTTCAAGTATTGCATCCTTAATGCTTGACCACTTTGCCTGTACCCCCTCACCTGTGTTTCTTTTTGCCAGGGCTAGCTTAACTCTGTTGGCCATCTTATCAAAGTCAGCTCCTCTGAAGTCCCATATTTTTGCCTTGGAATGGGATGATTTAGATGTAGTAGCCAAATTGAACCATACTATGTGATGGTCACTGGCCCCAGGTGACCTTCAATCTGGAGATCTGTGATCCCTTCCTTGTTAGTCAGTACTAGATCTAGGATAGCCCTGTCTCTCGTGGGTTGCTGTACCAGTTGTTTGAGGCCCTCCCCCTGCAGGGAATCCACCATGTGTCTATTTCTGGCAGATGTTCCTGCTAGTATTGACCAATCTGTATCCGGCATGTTGAAGTCTCCATTACCAGAACCTCCCTTTAGCTGTCATGTTTTGTATATCTTCTAACAGTAATGTGTCTATGTCCTCCCCTGGTCTGGGGCCTGTAGACAACCCCAGTTCTTATGGCTGTCCCATTTCCTGTTTCCAGGGTGACCCACAGTTCTTCTGGCTCCTTATGTGTATTCTGAATTTCTGTAGCTTTGATATTTTCATTGACATACAGGGCCACTCCTCCCCCCCTTGTTGCACCTTGGTCTCTCCTGAACAATACATAGCCAGGTTCTGAATTCTCCCAAGTGGGCTTACTGGTAAACCACGTCTCACTAATTGCAACAATGTCCAGTTTAGCCTCTGACATTATTGCCTGTAGGTCTGGGATCTTATTTCCCAGGCTGTGAGCATTTGTGTACATGATATTCCATTGGCCAGATTTTGGTGTGTTAGTTGTTGGGTGAGGTTTGGCATTACCCCTGTACATCGTATGGGGAGACAAACCTTTTTTCTTACCTGGTGATGCAATGATTATAAATTGCTAACTTCCATCTTGGCCTGATGTGTTCAGGAGCTCCTCTCTGAACTTATCCATTTAGACCAAACTGGTTTTACACTGGGAAGGCAGGCCCAGGACAATCTAAAAAGAATGGTTCATGTTATAGATTATATCAATGCCACAAAGACCGCATCCATCCTGATCAGTCTTGATGCTGAAAAGACATTTGATAAAGTCTCTTGGCCTTTTCTTTGACAGGTCCTTTCCAGGTTTGGCTTCTCCAAACCATTTATAGATGTCATCTTTAAGCTTTATGACAGGCCAGAGGGGTGTGTCCGTGTAAATGAACATGTTTCTTCCAGGTTCTCACTGGGGAAGGGGATGTAGCAGGGATGTCCCCTCTTCCTATTGCTTTTTGCACTATATATTGGGCTGCTGGCAGATAGCATACAGCTAAACCCCCTGATAAAAGGGATTAAGTTAGGAGAGACGGAATACAGTCTGCCCTGTATGCAGATGATATTGTACTATATTTGTCCTCCCCGGAGGATTCCCTCCCAGCAGTCTTCCAACAACTTGAACACTTCTTTTTGGTCTCTGGGTATACTTTAAACAAAACGAAAGTGCCAGCCTGTCAGCACAGTGGTTGGATTTCCATCTGTGATGCCGATGACCCGGGTTTGGGAATGGACCCGGGTCAGTGGAGGGAAAGAAGGTTGGAGCATCTGGAGACAACTCGCCTTCTCTGGGTGGAGGGTGGGGATGTGGCCCGGCACCTACTGGCCCTTTATGACTCTGCCTGGAAGAGAATTGACCTATGGGCACATGTGATTCCACCTCTGCAAGCCGTACTTTTTTCTAGAATGAGTAGATGCACCTACAATACCTCTTCCTCAAGCAGAGCAGTGGTTTGTGAGGGTTGGAGAAGGGGGACCCAGAGTGGTTCAACAAGAGAGTTGCTGATGTTTTTTTTTTTTTTTTTTGTGGTGGGCCTATGACCCAAATTTCATCCCGGTGGGCAGGATGTTTGGTTTCTGTGCCAAGCTGGGCAAGGAATTACCTCCCCATACCAACTTATATCTAATAATGCTATTATTACATTTGAGAAAGCTAGGAGGCACTATAACTGGTCAACAACTGACCTTTTTAGGTTTTATCAGTTACGAGATTATATTAACTCTTTAATAAAAGATCGACCTGCAGGGATAGAGGAGAATCTTGCACAAGTCCTTTTTGTAAAGACTTGGACATCTCCTTATGGAAAAAAGGCTAAAATGTTACTATATAATAGCTATGTACAGGATCAAGCAGCCTCTCCAACACATATCAAACAAAAATGGGAATCGGAGCTGAACAGCTCTCTTACACCCAGACAGTGCCTATGGGTGTGGGAGAACACCTGGAGCACCACTTCTTCACCAATTTGAAGAGAGTTCTGCTGGAAAGTGAGGATACTTTATTTTTTGGTCCCCTCTCAGGTCTCACATTATTGCCCTTCAGTTTCCTCGTCTTGTTGGAGGAAATGTGGAACTCAATGATAAGTTTAAATGCTACATTGACAAGCATTTACACTAGCAAAGGGGGGGTGGCAGGCCAGCAAGGAGGGTACCTACTTGCTCACCCCCCACAGCTAGCAGTGGAACCAGTTAACCAGAGGAGTGGCTATCTCTGCAAAGCAGTATGCAAAAGATGGAGATTAGTGCCCAAGAGGTGGATAAGCAGAAAGAGGGCAAAATTCAGCAGAAGGGCAGACAGCAAGGAGAACCAGGGATAAATGACAACCAAGGAAGGGGCTGGAGTAGAACAGTGAAACAGTCTAGGGAGGTCAAATCTTGAAAGCCATGTGTGCAAATGCCAGGAGCCTTAGCAACAAGATGGAAGATCTGGAGGCTGTCATGGTACAGTCAGACCTGGACATTGTGGCCATCACTGAAACCTGGTGTAATGATACCCACGACTGGGAGGGCCATACCTGGCTACAACATATTCAGAAGAGACAGAGCAGGCAGGAAGGGAGAGGAGTGGTACTGTATGTGAAAATGACATAAGGGCCACAGAGATCCAGGAGGAACAAAATGGGGAGATACTGTGGGTTGTTGAAAGGAAAATGGGACAGCTATCCGCACAGGTGTGGTCTATAGACCACCAGCCCAGGAGGAAGAAACAGATAGGGAGTTGATGCTAGCCATCCAAAGGATGGCAGACAAGGGTGAGGTAGTACTGGTTGGAGACTTCAATATTCCAGACGTGGACTGGAGCATCCCAGCAGCAGCATAAACTAGGAACAAATTTATCCTGGACTCCCTTCATGGTGCCTTCCTCAAGCAACTGGTCATGGAACCAACTCGGCAGAAGGCAATACTGACCTTGTGCTCACAAACAGGGACAGTGTGATGGGGGTAACAGTGGGGAGCACCTGGGAAACAGTGACACCAGTCATTGTGGTTTGAAATCACAGAAAGAGCAGAACCAAACCACACAAAAACACGTATCCTGGATTTAGGGGACAGACTTTGGGAAAATGGGGAGATACTTGAAAGAGGCATTAAGAGGAATGGGACAGGAATTGGGTTGAGGAACAGTAAGGTATTTAAAATGGGATTACAAGAACAACAGAATTATGCATTAAGCAGGTTAGCAAGAGGAAAAGGAAGAGGAGACCATTATGGTTTTCCAAAGAGGTAGCAAAGAAAGTGAAAGCCAAAAAGATTGCATTCAGGCAATACAAAAAGACACAGGCAGAAGGGGAGAGGGAGAAGTACCAGGAGAAGCAAAGGGAGGCAGGGAGGTCAGTAAGGGAAGCCAAAGCTCAGACAGAAGAACACATTGCAAAATCAGTGGGTAGAGGGGACAAAACCTTTTACAGGTACATAAGTGAAAAAAGAAAGACAAAGGGAGGGATAGTGAGACTGAAGGGGGAGGATGGGGCCATGTGGAGGATGACAAGAGTAAAGCTGACATATTGAACAGGTATTTCTGCTCAGTCTTTACTGAGGAAGAGGAGGGTAATGGGTCTGAAGGGAGTACAAGGTGAGAATGGTGCAGAAATGGACACAAGTCCCTTTACACGAGAAAGGGTCCTGAAGGAACTGGAAGTAATAAGAGTTGATAAAGCAATGGGGCCAGATGGGTGCACCCCAGGGTCCTTAAAGAACTAAGAGAGGTGGTGGCTGAACCTCTGGCTATCCTGTTTAGCGATCACTGGAAACAGGGAAGTAACCAAAGACTGAGGACAGCAGATGTAATCCCCTTATACAAAAGTGGGAACAAAGAGGAAGCAGGAACTACAGACCAGTCAGCCTCACCGTAGTGGGGAAGATCATGGAAGCACTATTGAAGGAGAGATTGGTGGAACATCTGGTTGTCAATGGACTACAGGACCCAAGGCAGCATGGTTTCACCAGGGAAGGTCATGTCAGACCAACCTCCTGTGAATTTTTGACTGGGTGACTAGGAGGTGGATCAGGGAGGGCAGCGACATGGCTCTATCTGGACTTCAGCAAGGCCTTTGACACTGTGCCACATAGAAGACTATTACACAAACTGGGGAATATGGGTGTGGGCAGGACAGTAGTGTGGTGGGTAGGTAACTGGCTGGGTGGCAGGACACAGAGGGTGGTGGTAAATGGCTGTCACTCCACAGAGGGAAGAGTGACCAGTTGTGTACCACAGGGATCAGTGCTGGGACCGGTTCTATTCAACATCTTCATCAGTGACATTTCGCAGGACCTAGAAGGCAGAATTTCACTGTTCGCTGATGACACAAAGCTCTGTAACAGAGTAGACACACCAGAGGGTGTAGACAGAATGAGAAGTGACCTGCAGAAACTTGAAGAATGGTCAGGGGTTTGGCAGTTGAAATTCAATGCAAAGAAGTGCAAGATAATGCATATGGGGCACAAAAACCCTGGCACAATATATCAGTTGGGGGGTGAGGATATAGCATGCACCAAGCAGGAAAGGGATCTTGGGGTTGTCATCTCTGATGACCTCAAGGTAGGGAAACAGTGTGATAAGGCAGCTGGTAAAGCAAATAGGATGCTGGGATGTACAGGCAGGGCATCACCAACAGGAAAAGGGAGGTCATAATTCCGCTATACAAGACACTAGTGAGGCCCCACCTGGAGTACAGTGTACAGTTCTGGAGACCATACCTACGTAAGGACATAGACAGGGTAGAGAAGGTTCAGAGGAGGGCAACAAAGATGGTGCATGGATTGCATCACAAGTCCTATGAAGACAGGTTGAAGGAACTGAACATGTACTCCCTGGAGGAGAGGAGGGAGAGAGGGGATATGATAGAGATATACAAGTATCTTACCGGGAGGAACAGGGTGCAGGAAAACACTATTTTTAAGTGAAAAAGATGTTCCAGGACTAGAGGGCATGGGATGAAGTTGGAGGGAGGACGATTCAGAGGAAATATGAGAAAGAATTTCTTCACAGAACGGGTGGTGGATAAGTAGAACACCCTGCCAGAGGAAGTGGTGGGGGCTGAAACAATCATGGGATTTAAGAATGCATGGGATAGACATAAAGGAATTCTGGAGGTCAGGGGTAAGGGGCAACAGACTTCTAGGAAAACAAACTGAACTTACAAGCTCAAATGGGCAGACTGGGTGGGCCATAGGCCCTTATCTGCCGACACTGTCTATGTATCTATGTACCACCCCAGCCTCCCAATCCCGTGTTTTTTGGCATTGTCTGGTAATCAATGCCTTCTTGGATAAGATTATATTTTATCTAAACAAACTTTTCATAACGCAATTACCTATAGGCCAAGAACATCTAATTTTGGGCCTGATTCCAGAGGATGTCAGGGGCAAGGAAGAAAAATATATCTGAACAGTTCTTGTGGCAGCAGCCTTGAAAGCTATCACAAAAAAAATGTTGTCAGAGTGCGTCTCCGGAAATATCGGAGTGGTTCTTTATAACACAGAACATTCAGAGGATGGAAAAGCTAACTTATAGTTTGGCCCAGAGGGCAGAGGCTTTTAACAATAGATGGAATAGATGGGAACTTAGGGACCTATGGGAGGAAATTGAGTCCTGATGGTTGGAAGCCTCCCTATTCTGCCAAGTAGGGAGGTTAATGTTCTAATTTTCTATATGTATAAATTAACTGTCCTTAATGGATTGAGAATTACTGACTGGACAATTAGGATAGGTTTTCTTTATATATCAGGGGTTACCAGGTTATGGCCTTAATACTCATTTTTAGTATTTTTGACCACAAAGTTTGAAGTCCAAAGAATGTATTTAACATGGATGGTTTTGTTTTCTACTGTCTGTTTTAGCCTATATTGACTTTATTTTATGTGTTGCCCTTTATTTTTCTTTTTTTATTGTAACCCCCCTACAATTGGGGGTTCCCAAAAATCTTCTAGGGGCTTGCCTAAGTGCCCCCAGCCTGAATGGTGTTCGGCATTCAAGCCATTTATTTGTGAGTGCTTTTAGAGCCTCTGGTACTGTCTCTTTAAGAGCTGTATGCTTGCAGGCAATATTAATTGCATGGGGGAGACTGTGTGTTTCCCTGCTCAAGTCCTGCTGAGCTGCTGACAAGTCGCTCCATTAATGCTGTCGCTAAGTGGATAGAAGGGGGCACTTATGAGAAATGTAACTGTTTGCCCCATATCAGTTAGAGTGTTAGTGGAAATGTAATTTGTCTAACCTGCCTTTCTTGCAGCTGGGACTCTGTGTGTCTTGTCCCTCCATTTTGGATCTGAACTGCTGCATAGATCCAATCAGGCAGGAGGGGCATCTAAAATGGAGCTTAAAGTGGACCAACCAGGATCAGGACTCTCTCGGGAGCCGGCTGGCCGTAAGGAATATAGTTAGTAATTATGGGAAGTGAAGTTCTGGACCGTGGTTCCTTTTCACACCAATAGGGGGAGTGTTGAGTGATTGGCAACTGAAGCCCACCAATTGGACCGGGTGGCGCCCGACTGTAATTCCCTGCCTTGTGTCTGGGAAGGCAGATCTGTTGTGACCGTGACTGGGAAAGGAGCTCTGAGCTCTTGTCTGCCGAGTTTTTTGTGCAGGAAGCACGTGTGGAGGCCTAAACTCGGGCAGCACGTTTGCCACGGTGATTCGGACTGAATCCATAGTTGTTGAGGAAAGGAGAGGCTGAAATCTTGAGAACCAGGCTCACCCTATAGAGGACTGGAGAAGCTGCTTCATCTTGCTCAGTCTGTCTGGAAAGTGAAGCTGCATTGAGAACTCCTGGGTTGACAGTAAGTGCGATTGGGACCTGAGAGCAGCTGCCTGGTATAGTAATTTCCTTTACATATAAATGTGTGGGTGTTTGGGGAGGACAGTTTAATGAGTCCTCTTGTCCTGTGTGTGTCAGCGGGAAGGCAATCATGCGCAGGTGGACTGAATCCATTGCTTCTTGAAGCTGTGTGTCTGCTTGAGGAACCTCATCCCCCTGCTGTGCGAAGGGCATCCAGAAATCCACGACACCCTAGGGGACAGCTTCCATCAAGTTAGTGAGTGCAAATCAGGGTAGCTCCCTGCCATCTGTGTATTTAATTGCAAGTGTTTCATCTGATTTTCTTTCTTTCTTTCTTTCTTCATGAACTAAGCCACCCAGCTCCAGATTACAATTGGGAATTGTGCAAGTGTTTTTCCATCACAGAGCCCCAACCAGCTGCAACGATCCTGGCTAGCCCCACCCCCATCCTGGGTACCCAGTGAAAGTGACATTTAGGGACTCTGAATATGTGCACAGTACTATGATTATTAATGTGTCTAACCTAGTTAACCTGATTTCCCGCTGTCCTTGTTACAGCCCCTTAAATAAATCAGATCTGTTAGTTTTAGCAAAGTTACCCTGACTGAGGTATGTGTTTATGTTAAAGACTGGTGCAGTGGCTATCGTAATACATCATCTTGTTTTACAGGGGGTCCCCAGAGTCATGCTGATCGAACTAGTCCTGGGGGTAACTGTAACTGGTGAAGATACTTATGGTGCATTGTGTGGGCCACTAGTAGGAATAAAAGGGGGGTCTCAGTGTCCCAGAGGGCTATGACCAAGTTAGTTGAACTGCTGCAAACTCTGACACTCTGGGTGGAGATACCCACCATGGAACCTAGGCCCCTCAACCTGTTAGCAGTTAGGTAGGCAGGGGTAGTAGCCCTTGGGATAGCGCCACCTGGGGGTTACATCTTGGAGGCACCACTGCGATTAGTGTCCTCTAGTGGCCGAGTGAAGGAAGTACCCCATTATGTCTAATTTAAAGGAGAACATGGAGGGGGATACCACACCCAAGTTAAAACTCAATCCCCTTAAGATGATGGTGCAAAGATTGATGGGGTGGTGCAAAGCTGAGGAGTTGGACTCCCAAAAGGCTGTATTATTGTTGGATGTCCCATTGGGGATTAAAACCGCTAACATTGTCTCTACTGTCGAGCGTGTCAAATGTCTGGGCAAGGTGGAAGTAAAAGGGCGATAAGCTGATTTGCTCGAACAGACCCTGCAAGGGCTGCTTTCATGGAGTATTACAATAGACCCTGAGAGGGTGCCTCCAGTGATTTTTCCTGAAGGTGCCCAGAAGGGATGGAGGGTTATTCACATACATAGTGGTTTGGCCACCCCGGATAAGACCAATAGTTTCAAGGACAAACTGCTTAAACTGTTAGCTGCAGACAGGAGAACTGCTCAGGAATTGGTAAAGGTATTAGACATCTCGGGTGATCACAGTCCCCTGCCATCCCCAGGTACATCTACCGGGTCATCTAAGAGCTCCATACTAGCCCCACCCCTATAGTTATTTCTCCCATACAATTAGACTCCTATCGGAGATTGAGACTCTTCTCTGGTACTGTTCCCGTGCCTTCAGGGGAAGGTGATTTGGAGACATGGATGGATTATGCTGCTTCTTTAGTGCAAGAGTGGCAGTGCTCCGAAGGGGAAAAGAGGAAATGGTTGATGGAAAGCTTGAGGGGTCCCGCACTGGAAGCCATTCGATTCCTATGGGCCACTAGTCCAGAGCCCACTGCAGCAGAATATCTTTCCACCTAAGAGGGGGTGTTTGGTAGCACTGGAACCAGAGAGGATAGGTTATGGAAATTCAAGTCAGCTAAACAGTGGAAAAATGAGAAATTGTCTACATTTGTTACTAGAGTGGAAAGAGCTTTGCAGAAGGCCGACCAGAAAGGGGGAGTGACTGCCCAAATGCTAAACCAGGTCCAATTAGACGATATATTGAAGTCAGCCAGATTTTCAAGCATAATACTGCTGAAACTCAAATTGCAAGACCGGAGGGCCGACCCTCCTGAATATTGTCAATTGATGAGAGAGATTCGTGAAATTGAAATCAATGAAGAGGGGTGGAAACCCTATGCTGGGACTGTGAATCCGTGCCAGACCCCCGAGCAGAGTGAGCCAGATGAGACTCAACAGCTGAGAGGGTTGATCAAGGGGTTGACAGAGACCTACCGGGAGCCGGATCTGTATCAAGCTCCTCCTGAGCCCAAAAGTGGAGTGGGAGTGCATGTCATTTCCCCTGACCACCGGATTGAGAGCAATCTGAAAGCGGAAATTAGAGACCTAAGGGAGATGGTGAAGGAGCTGCAACAGGCTGCTCTCAAACCCCCAATAGAATTGGAGAGCCAGAGACCCAACGGGGTAAACACCCCATTCAAGAAGAGCCATGTAGAGCCCCTGAGGTGTCCCACCAGATAAGAGATCCCCCTCCCTCTAGAGACAACCGAGATACTAAGTTCTGTTACTGTTGTGGAGAAGATGGACACTTTTAGACTGAGTGTTGGCTACCAGAGAATTTGAGGAACGTTACCAGCAGGTTAGTTGCCTGGCATCGAAAAACCTGTGCCCGGTCGCGGGGGCTACCAGAAACGTTTTGGCACCAGGGCCAATGCCCGAGCAACATCTCAAGTAATTCCCCCTGAATGGTCTGAAGCAGTGGGTCCCTCTATGGAGACTACTGTGAAAGTGAATGGGGTATCCACCAGAGCTGTACTAGACAGTGGCTCCCAAGTGACAATCATGTTTCAGGACTGGTATCAGAAGCATTTGTCTGATGTGCCCCTGCAACCCCTAGAGGGGCTACATGTGTGGGGCTTGAGTGAGAAGGCCTACCCCGACTCTGGTTATATCCGAATTTGGTTGTTTTTTCCTACTTCTGTGGCTGGAGTGGCAGAGCAAGTGGAGACCCTGGCCTTAGTGTGTCCCCCTACTGGACTGTATGATGGGGTCCTGTTGTTGATTGGAACTAATGCACATATGTTTGGGCAACTGGCACAGTTATGTTATGAAAAACAAAGGTCCAGGACTGGCAGAGCTCTAAGAATCCTGGCTTTGATTAAAAGGGCCTATGAAGCACAAAGAAATGCTGATAGAATGGAACCAGAGGAACCAGTTGGGGTCGTCTGGAAGAAGAACCCGGAATCTTTGCTGTTAGCACCAAATGTTCAATGTGTTCTACAAGGAGAAGTCCACATTAAGAAGGATGTCAAGAACAAAATATTAATGCTGGATGCACCTGGAGATGGAAAACTGCCCGAGGGGCTGCTGGTCAAACCAAGTATTCTGCCTGCTAGAGCCCATGCTTTTGCCAGAAGAGTAATGGTTCAAGTTCACAATGTGTCTGACAGGGAAATCCGAGTAAATCGAGGCTGCACCCTGGCCACTGTGCATTGTGCGGATGCTGCTGTACTGCCCAGTAACAAGAGTTCGGGGAGGAGTGACAGAGTAACACCTGACTTGTTCAATTTTGGTGACTCCCCGTTGCCAGCTGAATGGAGACTAAAGATCAGTGAGAAGCTCGCCCAGAGAGACCAGGTGTTTTCTTTGAAGGGATGGGATGTAGGATGTGTGTGAAAGGAGCTGAACACCGCATCCGGCTGCACGATGAAAGGCCATTTCGTGAGAGGTCTCGACACCTGGCACCAGCTAACATAGATGATGTGAGACGGCATCTGCAAGAAATTCTTGCTGCTGGTGTAATACAAGAATCCAGAAGCCCATATGCTTCACCTATTGTGGTAGTGAGGAAAAAGAATGGAACCATTAGGATGTGCATGGATTATCGCACTTTGAACCGGCGGACTATTCCAGATCAGTTTACCATGCCACGCATTCAGGATGCGTTGGACTGCCTGAATGGTAGTAAGTGGTTCTCGGTGTTGGATCTTCACAGTGGGTACTACCAGATACAGATGGCCCCAGAAGACCATGAAAAGACAGCCTTTATCTGCCCACTTGGTTTCTATGAATTTATGAGGATGCCTCAAGGGATTTCAGGTGCTCCAGCCACTTTTCAGCACCTGATGGAGTGTGCGGTGGGGGGATATGAACTTGTTAAAGTGCCTAGTATACCTGGATGATGTCATTGTGTTTGGCAGCTCAATGGAGGAACATGAGAGCAGATTATTCAAGGTGTTGGATCGGCTGGAAGACTTTGGCCTTAAATTGTCCATTGATAAGTGTCAATTCTTTCAAACATCAGTAAAATATGTGGGACACATAGTATCCACCGAGGGAATAGAGACTGACCCAAGTAAAGTTGAGACGTTGACCACCTGGCCACAGGCAAAAAAATCTGAAGGAGCTGCAAAGATTCCTGGGTTTCTATGGTTATTATCAGCATTTCATCAAGGACTATTCCAGAGTGATCTGACCTTTACTTAACTTTACTCAAGGGTATCCCCCAACCCACAAAAAATACAAAAAGTCAGTGCCCCTTGAGACTGAAAAAATGTATTTCCATCTCAATGAAGTGTTTGGAGCCCGCTGGACTCCTGATTGTGAGACTGCTTTCGATGACATCATGCATCAACTTACCCATGACCCAGTGTTGGCCTATGCTGATACCACAAGACCTTATATCCTTCATACTGATGCTAGCTTGCAAGGGTTGGGGGCTGTGTTGTATCAGGAGCACACGAATGGCCTAAGACCAGTGGCCTCTGCCAGCAGAAGCCTGACCCCTTCCAAGAAGAACTATCCAGTACACAAATTAGAGTTCCTAGCTTTGAAGTGGGCCATTATTGATCAATTTCAAGAGTACTTGTATGGGGCTAAGATACTGGTAAAAACTGACAATAATCCTTTGACCTATGTGCGGACTTCAGCTAAGTTAGATGCCATGGGCCATAGGTGGCTCTCTGCCTTATCTACATACGACTATGCAGTTGAATATAGAGCAGACCTGAACCACATAGGTGCTGATACTCTCTCCCGGGGACCAGTTCCCCCGAACAACTGGTTCAGACTGTCAGAACCTGATATCCGAGCACTCTGCCAAAAGTTTGACAGGGAGGAAAAAATGCCCACGGATGCAGTGGACTGTATGGTGGATTGTTTGGGACCCTCTGAGAACTGCATACCTGCTGCTTATTGCCATTTTTCTGCTCTGGACACTGGTGCTTTGCCTCAATTCAATAATGACATTATTCAATGGGCTCAATCTCGAGATCCTATGATCAAAACAGCTCTAGAAGCCCTCCAAGCAGGAAAAAATGTGTCCAAATTATGCTCCACTGATTTGAGAACTGCATTGCTATATAAAGAAGGCCCTAAGTTGAGACTGATGAATGGACTGTTATATAGAGAGACTGTAGACAAAGGGGGCCAACTGAACAAGCAGCAGTTAGTTTTGCCTGCTGCCTTTCGAGATCTGGTGCTGAGGTCCCTCCACAACCACAGGGGACACCTTGGCATAGACAGAACACTTGATTTAGTGAGATCTAGATTTTATTGGCCTAACATAGGGGCTGATGTTGAACAATACATTAGAACTTGTAGTCGCTGCTTACAACGGAAAGCTTTGCCTCAGAAGGCTGTCCCCTTGTTAACATCACCACTAGTGCACCCATGGAACTGGTCTGTATTGACTTTCTGAGTTTAGAGCCCGATCAAAGAAATATCAGTAATGTACTGGTGGTCACTGACCATTTCACTCGAAATGCTCAAGCATTCCCCACCAAGGATCAGAAGGCATCCACTGTGGCAAAGGTGCTTATGGAAAATTTTTTTGTTCACTGCGGGGCCCCACAAAGAATCCGTTCTGATCAAGGGCGGGACTTTGAGAGTCGCCTGATTAAAGAGATGCTTTCATTTTGGGGTATGCGAAAGTCAAGAACCACGCCTTATCATCCCCAGGGAGACCCCCAACCTGAACGGTTCAACCGCACTTTGCTCGACATGTTAGGCACTCTTCAACCAAAGGACAAGTCCAGATGGAGCCAACAGATTAGCACACTGGTACATGCCTACAACTGCACCAAAAGTCATGCCACTGGGTTTTCTCCCTATCGACTAATGTTTGGAAGAGAAGCCCGATTGCCAGTAGATGTTTGCTTTGGAGTCTCTCCTGTTGGGGTTCAAGCAGCTACTCATTTACAGTATGTACAAAAATTAAAGGCCCAACTAAACCATGCGTACCAACTGGCTCAAACCATGGCTGCCAAAAGAAATCTTGCCAATAAAGAAAGGTATGACAAAAAAGTGAAAGCACTGGAACTCAGGGAAGGAGATTGAGTGTTACTGAGGAATTTGGGACTGCACAGTAAACATAAGATTGCTGACAGATGGCACCATCTCCCTCACATTGTAGTGGGCAAACTAGATGATCTGCATGTGTACAAAGTAAGGCCTGAGAATAATTCAAAAGATGTTAAACCTATGCATAGAAATTATTTACTCCCATCGAGCAGATCTTGATAGAGTCCCAGCCCCCAGAAAATGCCCCCTCTGGACCAGTGACTAGAGCTGCTGCTAGAAAAAAATCAAGAAAGACTGCACCTGCAGAAGCTAAGTAAAAGTGTTTCTCTCCACAAGTCCCAATTGAACATGACTGTCAGTCTGTGTCAGAGGAAAGTGAATGTGGCCTTGAATATTACCCTTCTTATGAACTGAGTCAACTGTTTCAGGGCAATCCCCTAGTTAACCCAGGGAATGAAGCTGGGCCCTCTGGACTGCCTAAGCCCCCAGCTTTGTCCCTGGAGCCAATGCTCTCAGAAGGTGACGTGCAAAGCCTCAAATCAGAGAACGTGGAATCACTGTGCATGGCTGAACTGCTTGACTTTTCAGGGGAAGAGAGTGATGTACTGGAACAAACTGGTGATACACCAGAACAAGAACAGTGTGTTGAGTGCCCTTATAGTTCCCTGCCAGTACTAGAAGACTCCACAGTTGAACCAAGTGTTGTGGACTCAGAAATGGCAAACCCTGGAGCTGAAAGTGCCCTGAGTTCTAGCCTCCCTGCCCCACTAGAGACCCCCTTGGCAAGTACAGACAGTGCTGAAAGTGAGTCTAACTGTTCAGAAACTGTGGCCATTCCCCCCAGAAGGACTGGCCGAGAGGTGAGGCCTGTAGTACGGCTAAGTTACGAGTCCCTAGGCAGACCTGTGGACCTGCCCCTTAATGTGGTCCATAAGGGAGTGTACGTGACCCCGAGCTTGCCTGCCCAAACTAAGCCTGGGAGATAACTCCAGATTACTTGTTTTGCCCTCTGAGTATGGTGCCCCGGCCGCTTCCAGCCCCAATGTAGTTGATACGGAAGGGCACCCTTAATCCAGGTTTCATGTGCAGGAGGTGAGGACCTGAATTAAAATGTGTTTTATATATATATATATATATATATATATATATATATATATATATATACTGTCATATTATCAGTAGTAGATTGTATAATACAGTGTATGTGTATGTGACAAAGGTTTAACATGCTATTGCTGTTTAAAAAGAATGCCTGTTCAAATGTTCAGCCTTAAAGTGATTTAGGGGTATCTACTTGACACAGACGTCAAGTTTTTCAGTCTAGGAAGGGTGTAACCCCTGCAATTGGGGGTTCCCAAAAAACTCCTAGGAGCTTGCATAAGTGCTCCCAGCCTGAATGGTGTTCGGCATTTAAGCCGTTTATTTGTGAGTGCTTTTAGAGCCTCTGGTACTGTCTCTTTAAGAGTTGTATGCTTGCAGGCAATATTAATTGCATGGGGGGACTGTGTGTTTCCCTGGTCAAGTCCCACCGAGATGCTGACAAGTCGCTCCATTAATGCTGTCGCTAAGTGGATAAAAGGGGGCACTTATGAGAAATGTAACTGTTTGCCCCATATCAATTAGAGTGTTAGTGGAAATGTAATTTGGCTAACCTGCCTTTCTTGCAGCTGGGACTCTGTGTGCCTTGTCCCTCCATTTTGGATCTGAACTGTTGCATAGATCCAATCAGGCAGGAGGGGCTTCTAAAATGGAGCTTAAAGTGGACCAACCAGGATCAGGACTCTCTTGGGAGCCGGCTGGCCGTAAGGAATATAGCTAATTATGGGAAGTGAAGTTCTGGACCATGGTGCCTTTTCACACCAATAGGGAGAGTGTTGAGTGATTGGCAACTGAAGCCCACCAATTGGACTGGGTGGCACCCAACTATAATTCCTTGCCTTGTGTCTGGAAAGACAGATCCGTTGTGACCGTGACTGGGAAAGGAGCTCCGAGCTCTTGTCTGCCGAGTTTTTTGCGCGGGAAGCGCGTGTGGAGGCCTAAACTCGGGCGGCGCATTTGCCGTGGTGATTCAGACTGAATCCACAGTTGTTGAGGAAAGGAGAGGCTGAACTCTTGAGAACCAGGCTCACCCTGCAGAGGACTGGAGAAACTGCTTCAGCGCACTCGGTCTGTCAGGAAAGTGACGCTGCATTGTGAACTCCCGGGTTGGCAGTAAGTGCGATCGGGACCTGAGAACAGCTGCCTGGTGTAGTAATTTCCTTTACATATAAATGTGTGGGTGGTTGGGGAGGACAGCTTAACGAGTCCTCTTGTCCCATGTGTGTTGGTGGGAAAGCAATCATGTGCAGGCGGACTGAATCCATTGCTTCTTGAAGCTGTGTGTCTGCTTGCGGAACCTCATCCCCCTGCTGTGCGAAAGGCGTCCGGAAATCCACAACAACTTTGGGGACAGGTTCCATCGTCGAGTTAGTGAGTGCAAATCAGGGTAGCTCCCTGCCATCTATGTCTTTAATTGCAAGTGTTTCATCTGATTTTCTTTTTCTTTCTTTCTTTCTTTCTTTCTGTCTTTCTTTCTTTCTTCATGAACTGAGCCACCCAGCTCCGGATTACAATTGGGTGTTGTGCAAGTGTTTTTCCATCGCAGGGCCCCAACCAGCTGCACTGATCCTGGCTAGCCCCCCCCCCCAATCCTGGGTACCCAGTGAAAGTGACATTTAGGGACTCTGAATATGTGCACAATACTATGATTAGTAATGTGTCTAACCTAATTAACCTGATTTACACCTGCCCTTGTTACAGCCCCTTAAATAAATCAGATCTGTTTGTTTCAGCAAAGTTACCCTGACTAAGGTATGTGTTTATGTTAAAGACTGGTAGAGTGGCTATCATATTACATCATCTTGTTTTACAGGGGGTCCCCAGAGTCAAGCTGATCGAACCAGTCCTGGGGGTAAGTGTAACTGGTGAAGATACTTATAGTGCATTGCGTTGGCCACTAGTAGGAATAAAAGGGTGTCTCAGTGTCCCAGAGGACTGTGACCAAGTTAGTCGAACTGCTGCAAACCCTGACCTCTGGATGGAGGCACCCGCCATAAAACCTAGGCCCCTCAACCTGTTAGCAGTTAGGCAGGCAGGGGTAGTAGCCCTTGGGATAGCGCCACCTGGGGGTTACATTATTTCTTCCTTTTAGAAGAGACTCAGAATTAATTGATTGGTTAAATGGAATGTTATATGTTACTACTTTTATTGTATGATTGTTCTTAAAGCATTATCTCAACTGTTTAGACATCTTACTGTCCTTGTAATATTGAATTGTGTACTTCAAAAAGTATAAAAAAAAAATAAACTGTTCGCTGATGACTATGGTTCCCCTCCTGGATGGATGCAAACTGTCTCCTCTGTATAGGCCCTTATCACTCCAGGTGGGACCCCAGTCCCCAATGTAGTTGAACCCTGCCTTTCTGCACCACTCCTTCAACCATAAGTTAAAGCTCCTGGTATGGTGTACCCTATCCTTACCCCTCTTGTAGACAGGCAGCACCTCAGAAAATATTACTGAGCATGCTACCTGTCTCACACCCTTCCCCAGCTCCCTGAACTCCTCATGCACCATCCCAGCCTTGTCCCTAGCCAGGTCATTAGTCCGTAGGTGAACAATGACATCTAGCTTTCCCTCCTTTCCTGCTGCCTTAGAGATCCTCAGGATCTGCTTTCCATCTCTCCAAGCCATGGCACCAGGTAGGCACCTAACCTCCCTCTCCCCCTCCCTTCCTGTTCCCAGTTCTATCCCTCTTATAATTAAGTCCCTCACCAGGAGTTGTTTCCTCCTCCTCTGGGGTCCTCTGCCACCCCCTTGGGGTTTCTGCTAAGTAGGACCCCCACATCCTCCCTGGTCACTACCACGGGTGCCTCCTTGGGACAGTCCCACCTCGCCAGAGTGGTGTAGGAATTGTGCAGTGGAACTGGATTGGGAATGTGCCTCTGATCTCCCAACCTCACCCTCCCGGAACCCACCGTAGTTCAGATGTTCCTCTTCCCTGGCATTCTCTGAAGTAACAGTGGCAGACTTGGTGGTCCCTGGGCAGGGGAAGAGGCCTCCCAGATCCTGGCCAATTTGGACTGGAGTCTAGCAGTCTCCTCCCTCAGCCCAGAGAGATGCCTGCAGATGGGGCAGCACCGCAATCTCCCAAAAGGTCTCCCTGAAAACTGCTGCCCCACAGCCACTGCACTGCACCACTTCCTGTATAATTACTACTCTGTCTCCCTTGAAAATACTTAGTCCCTTTTTCCCTGCTAGGATTTACCCCATGTACCTGCTCAGCTAGTAGTACCCTGCAGTAGTTCTTTCCTTTATCCCTTCAGCTATACCTACCGAGGCACCAGCACTTATACCTTCCATTGTCTTGCTTCCTGGATGTTTCTAACTAGTATCTCCCCTCACCTCTTTACAATTGTTTTTTAAAGAGTTGCTGACATGTTTTTTGCATCTTGGGCAGGTAACTCATTCAAGGAAATTGCCTGCCTGATTAGCTAAATGACCTAGTTTTAAATTTTTTTGAGCCAAGTTAAATGCTTAAATTTTGCTTTGGAGTGCCGGGCTCATAACATCCGTGTACAAAACTGAACAGCCATCCGGCGCTACAGTACCCGAAAAACAACAGTTTGATAACAAGAGGTATGGGACAGGGCTGCAGGCACTTTATGTAATAATAATATAATGGGAATAGATTGATGAGGGGCTGTCTAAATGTATTATCAGTTATTTGCTGGCAGTTCTATATGTATGGGGCTATGAACTATGAGCCCCATGCATGTAGAACTGCCAGCAAAGATATGTTAGTATATTTAGACAGCCCCTCCCCTGATCCTATTCTATCATAATCATTTCTACTACACAGAGTGCCTGCAGCCCCATCAGATACCTCTCAGCCATCAAACTGTTGTTTTCAGGCTAGGCTGCAGCGTTGCGCCACCTGCTTGTACACGGATGTTGCAAGCTGGGCACTCTAAAGTAACATTTTAGTATTTAAATTGGCTAAAAAATTTTAAAACTAGGTCTTTTAGTTAATCAGGCAGGCAACTTCCTGGAATGAGTTGTCTGCCCAGATCATGTCAGCAGCTCTTTAACTCTTTTGTGCCCCTACCATAGATAGGGCATTCCACTAAATTCCCACTTTTAGTGTACCCCTGACTATCCACTCTTCTCTTTTTTGTTAACCCTTTTGTACTCTTACCGTAGCTAGTGTGTTTCATCTATTCCCACTTTTAACCTAACCCTTACTATCCACTTTCCTTTGTGGTTTGTAAGCTACAACAGGAGTGAACAGGAATCTTACTTCCCTAGTCCAGCAGACCTCCTGCTACTCTGCTTCCACCTTTGGATGCCTGCTGATGTTGGACACCTATTCCACTCCTTCACTGCGCCTGCCCCCACTGCTGCAGTGCAGAGTGCCTGGCTGCTGGCTACCTCATTGTGCGGTCTCTGGTAGACTCTGATGTCCTTTTTGTGGGGGTCCTTCACATGGGGGGACCCACTGCACAAGGAGCCACTTGATGGCCTAGTCCTTATGAAGGGCCCCGTACTTCTTAGGTCTCCCAACAGCCCTTCTGATTGGCTGCCATTGCAGGGAGGGAGATATGTCTGGGCTCTGATAGGCTGCCCTCATTGCTTCTGTACACAGTTTTGAGGATATTCTCCCTCCCTGCTTTTTTATGTAGTACATTGTTGTGCTGTTGTCTGTTTGGATTTGGACAGACTGACCTTACAGATGGGAGGAGACAGCATCAGTTATAACAGTGCTGTATTGACAGCGCTCTCCAATACAGCGGCAGTACTAAATGCCACAAGGAAACAGCACGAAACGTAGCAGTCATACGACATCCAACCACTACCATTCTACAACACATAAAAATACAAACTGTTCTTTTTCGTGGGGGGCTCCACCCTTCCCCACATCCCCCTACTTAAAGATCATAACTCCAAGGGAGAGCGGATCACGGGGAAATGCTAAATTTGTGGGGCTGTGGAATTACTGTTTCCATGGCCCCTTTTAAAAAATGTTAACTCTGCAGAGTATGTGAAAAACATTGAGGGCAGACCAGGATTAGAACCCTAGTCTCTCAGCTCTTTTTGATTGAGCTGCTGCATTAATGTGCTCTGCCAGGGGGGCAGCTTGACCAGAAATTGCACTTTCATCCCACTTCAGCTTTTCTCTCAACGGGTGAATAGCGACAGGAGTAGCACTAGTTGCTGGACGCTATTCTATCCCTGTCACTATTCTAACATGAGCGGTTCCTGCAGCGCTGTTTATATCATGCTATTATGGAAGTGCTCTTCTGACTGGGTAGGTGATTGGATTGCTAAGTGCACTGCCCTGATCTCCAGGAGGATGACGTACTCCAGGGACTCCTGTGGGCTACATGTACCACTTACTGTGAGGTCCTATAGGTGGGTGCCCCGCCCCTGGAGTGAAGCATCTGTATTAAGAACACTTGTTGATGGTTGCTGAGGGAAGGGAATGCCCCCTCTGAGGTTCTTTCTTCCTTCCTTCCTTCCTCGCACCACTCTAGTGACTTTACCAGTGCTCTTGTCAGTTTTGAGAGTGTGTCCCATATGAATCTCTTAAGTGGTATTGGATGTCTTTCATTTGGAACTTGGCCCATGGAATGATTGCAATGGATGTAGTCACATGCACAGTAATTGCAAGAAGTTCCTTGCAGGTCTTGGTTGACCTGCTGTGAATGGCTGTGCTATAGCTATCAAAGGTGCTACTCTGGCCTGTGGGAGGAAGTTTTCCCCTGCAGGGTGTTTAGCTCCACTCATATGAAGTCCAGTACTTAATCAGGTTCTACCTGAGACTTGCAAATTTATCAAGAATCCCAGATTCTCTAAGGTGCTTTTTACAATCTCAAGTGAGCATCTTGTCTCTTGCTCCATCTTCACTGAGGCTAGCCAGTCATCCAGGCAGAGAAAAGCCACCACACCTTGCCTCCTCAGGCATGCTGCCACCACAGCCAAGTACTTTGTGGGTATCCTTGGTGCTGAGGTGAGGCCGAAGAAAAGAGCTGTGGACTGGTATTGACAGTTCCCTAGCTGGAATCTGAGATATTTCCCATGTGATGGCCTGACTGGGATATGAAAATAGGCATCTTTCAGATCCAGTGATCTCAGCCAGTGCCTGACTGCAAAGACAGTATCATTGTTCTCAGTGTGACCATCTTGAATTTCTCTTTTTTATATGCTTTTTCAGATACCTGAAATCTAAAATGGGTCACCTTTTTCGCTTGGAAGTGCCTTGAGAATAGACCCTTGCTCCACTGAGAGGTAGGACATTTTCTACAGCTTTTGCTAGCAACAATGTATTTTTTACTTCTAGTGCCAGCAGAATTCTTTCTGTAGGAGAGTGAACTGGAATGCTTTTGTATTTCTACAGTTTTGGAAATTATTTGAACTGCAGGGGCAATCCCTGGCCCACTACCTCCACAACCCACTTGCCTGTGGTACTCTTTACCCATTTCTGGAAGTAGTGGGCCACTTTTCCACCCACTGGCAATGGTTGTGAGACCAGAGAAAAATTGTCTGGGAGTTTTCTTCTGCTGAATTCAGCTGGTTAAATGTTCTCCTCTCCTCACACAAACAGACATAACAGAAAGCCTCAGTAAAGTCAGTGATTCAATTGTATCTGGGGAAGATCAGGTAGAAAAATGTTCCCTGGTAAGCAGATAAGGCGGTGTGGGAGGGGGGGGCATGGTCAGAAAAGAAGCTCCACAAAAATAAAACTGGGACTAGTACTTCATTTTAATTTGTGTATATGTTTAAAGAGGGGACTGTAAAGAAAAATAACATTTAATCAGTTTGAGTGTTCATTTGTTTTGAGTTAGTTTAATTTTTAGAGCCACCCTAGATGATTTTTTTAGTTAATAAAGGTGGCAGCCATATTTGTAATGGAAATCAGGAATTAAAAAAAAAAGCATTGATATTGTTAGTGTGCTGTGTCCTGATATCTAGAACTTTTTTACCTGTGCATTATGCTGTCTCAATGCACAGGTCCTTACCAATCAAGATGCAGTATTTTCCCTCCCCATTTCATAAGTGCTGATAAGGCTGCCTGCCTAATGAGCAGGGAAGCTGAGATACTGTATAAATCTTTCTGGCCATGGCATCCAATTTTTTTTTAGTCCTTTTCAGAGGGCTGTGCAAACAGTGAGACCGCTTTCTCACAAGCAATAGCCTGGACAATGCCTTGATCCTACCTGGTCAGAATAGCACTACTATAATAGCGCCAGGAAGAACAAAATGGTCTATACAGTGCTACCCCAAACAGCAATAGGGGATTAACAGTGTTATGTACTAAGTGCTTCCCAGGTCGCTGTCCATGGTACTAGAGCAAACCACAAGGGCAGAGGAAATCAGAAATCTGACTGAGCTGCTCCTGTGGTGTGGAGAGCTAAGGCATAAAATGGTTTAGAAGAATATTGATAGAGATCAGAGTTCTAATCCTGGTCTTCCTTGTGATTTTTTTTTTTTACAAGGGCCATGGAAACAGTATTCTATGACCCCACTTGTCTTCTTTCCCCGAGATCCACTCCCCAGTTAGAATCTTAAAGATCAGAGATCAGGGATGCAGAGCCCCTCACATAAATATATATTAATGTTTTTTGTTGGCACTGTGTTGCACAGTGGCATTCTGTTGTGCTGCTGTTCTGAAGAGTGCTGTCAATACAGTGCTGTTCTGGACGGCGCTGTGATTGACAGCGCTCTTCTGACCTAGTGCCCACTTTGATGATTAGGGTGAGCATGAAATTATTTCACTCCCTGTCTGACTACCTGATGTTTTGTTTCAATTTTCCTATCAATGGCCACAGCTCAGTTAGGTGCAGACATGATTTTTGATATGGCCCTCTATGATGATTTATGTATGGGGATTTCCATAAATTCAGCATCCTCTTCATCCTCCTCCTCAGTTTCTTGATGGGGGATGTTGAGTGTATCAAGCATTTTTCTGAAAAATGAGGAAAGTAGGTAAAGTCCTCATTATGAGTTCAAGGTGAGCCAAAGTCTTGCTCAGGTGCCCCCTCTGATACCATAGGACCGCCTTCCTCCTCTTGCACATAGTACACTTCCTCCTCTTCCTCTGCAGGCAGACAGGTTGGAGCCTGGGCCTGGGGAGGGGAGTGGCAGACACATTATTAAAATTGTCCATGACTTGAATGGCCTGGAAAAATTGTCACATCTTTAATATGTCATCAGATGAGTGCACTTTATTTTTGTATGTGTCCTCTGCCTGCTCTTTTCTCTGTTCAGGTGGAGTGGCAGTGGATTTTTTTCTTGAAGTTTCTTCTTAGCAGGCACCATGTTCAGCGTCTTCTCTGAGGCTCATTTTTTATTTTTGCCATTATTAGATTTGGGACCCCCTCCTTCAGACACCTTAGTATCATATCCATCTTTACCATGCCTTTCAGATGGCTGAATAGCTTTATCTTTTCTCGTCACCTTTTACAGTGTTGCTGCTGCTGTACATCAGAAGGTGAACCCTTCTGATGCATGCTTTCCACCATCACTGGGAATTCCTTCATAGCATTTTTAATTATTTTCTTTGGTGACATTGAGGCAGACTGAGAAGCCATAATTTCTTTTATCTTTTTCACCATTTTCTTTAAAGTTTTAGAGCAAAAATAAGACAGCACTTACAAATAGTATTATACAATGGCAAGAAAGAATCTTGGACTGTGATTGGTCAGTTTGGGGCTGGACCCATGGCGTTATACCAGCACGATGCCACAGGTCTAGTTTGAGCACTGTGAACTAATTTAGATGACATTATGGATGACCAATAGCACACTCTCCTTTTTTGCATCTCCTCTTAAGAAACAAAAATATTTGTTCACACTAATAAAAACATTCTTTAAAATATTTTTTTATTTTATATATATGTGAGCCATTGTATAATAGGAATAATGCATTCCAGGGTGTGTTATGTCGTTTGGGATAACACCACCTGGGGCATTGGATGCTATAACCTCGGCCTCATGCCCAACCCCCCAGCCATGGTGTTATCCCAGCATGACACACACACTCTGTCATGCATTATTCCTTTAACATCATAAATCTGGACCCATGCACTTTAAAATAAGTTTGTGGCAGTCTGCCTTCGCCAATAGCTGAAAACATGTTTTGCAGTTTTTTTGAGCCTGTAGATTCCCCAGGTCTCTCAGGTATATCAAATTAGAGAAATCCTGGTAAAAAAAATGTAAAAAAAAAAAGTTAAGTTGGAAACGAAAAGTGAAGATGCTCCATTTCCTGTACAGTAAATCAAGAAAAATAAAGAAACATCTTTAAAATAAATAGTTAAGTGTTTTAATTTAACACTATTAGCCAAAAAGAAAAAAAAAAACAATAGCCAGCTAGAATAGTCCCTTGGACTCAAAATGGAACTGGAGAGACACAATTGTAAAAATAACTCCTAACTCATGCAGAGTAATCAGGCAACTAATTAAACAACAGTAAATGCACTTTAAATAACTTTTTCAAATAAATATACCAGCTGGACAGCCAGTGATACCAAAACTAACTCTGGGGTGTCTGCTATCTTCAGGCATAGAAGCAAATCTGTTCAACTGCCAGAGTGGAGTGCCTGCACAGTTTGAACCAAGATTCTAAATTCCACAACTGGAATATGTTATTTCTCCAGGGTATCTGTCTCCATGAACCTAGATGCATTGAGTGTAAACACTAACTGAGGGATTTCTAGGGTTAGAATAATATTTATGTTAAAATAAAAACTATTGAAGGACCCGGGCTTCAGAAAAACAACATATCCTCTTCATCATCATCATTCTCCTCCTTCCATTGTGAAACAACTTTGTGTGGCATATAAATAAAGCCATATGTACTATTATTATTATTAATAATACTAATCATAATCACTTTAAAATAAGAATACTAAAAGGGCTGTGGTTTCAGATAATGATATGTTCTATTCATCCTCCTCCTCCTCCTCCCTTCATCACAAATCGCATTTTCTTGGCATACAAACAAAGCCAAATATTATTATTACTGTTATAATAATCATAACTTTAAAATAAAAAAACATAGAAGGACTCTGGCTTCAGAACTGGAAATTTGGAATTACAAATTCCAGTACCTAAAATGTCCAAAGGTAACTCAACAATTGTTTATCTTGACCCAAGGGTCTGGAATAATTTACCACATTTCTTAAAGATACAGTAATAGATGGGAAAACATCCTGGAATAAGATGAAACTCTGGTACTTAAAAGATTCCTCCCTTCCAAAAATCTGCTATGCCTGCAATGAAAAGGGTTAATCAGTGAATTTGACATATACTGTTTTATTAATACTCAGAATCTACTGTACTTGATATGTAAATGCTGATGCTCTTCTTTATATACTTAATGTATTACTTATATAAATACTGTAACAGTGTGTATTTTGTTGTACACTTGAAGGACCCCATTGTAAATGAGTCTCTGCTCAATTGGGCAATCCTTTTCTTGATTGTCAAGAATAAACAGTTACTACTACTACTAGTAGTAATGTATCCTCTTTTCATATTTCTCCTCCCCTCCCTCATAAATGATGTTTTCTCAGCATTTAAAGTCAAATTTAAGAAAAATGAAAACAATTAAAAATGATAATTACATTAAAATAAGAACCATCAAAGTTGACTGCTTGAAAAAACAATGCACCCTCTTGTCTCTCTATCCATCATGAATCACATTTTCATTATCCTGAATCACTGCAGTGTCTGGGTGAAACCACCTTCTTCCCTGCATTCTCACTGCAAAGACAGTACATATCCCCTCCCCGACTGAGTAAGCCAGGGGAAGAGAAGGAAAATAATGGGGTTCAGTCAGACAAGCAGGACTGGGACAGAGTAGGAGAGGGTCCAAGTAAGAGGAGAGGAAATAGAGTCCTAATGCTGGATGACTGTACAGTCAGGAGGCAGAGGGGCTGAAAGGGAGAATAGGCATTAAGGATTATACCCATGCTACAATCTGCAACTAAGAGGGAGCATGTGTTGGGTCTACCTAGGTACAAATGACCTAGCAGATTGCAGGGTGCAGGTAGTTCAGGCCAGGTTGAGGAGCTAGAGGAGCAACTGAGGGAATGGGCAGTCACAGCAGCATTCTCTGAAGTGCTGCCAGTATCCAGGGTCTGGAATGATAGGACATTTAGGACTGAAGACTTCAATAAATACCTCAATGGGTGGTGTGGGGAGGCTTTGGACATATAGGAGACTGAGGAGTCTGGGAGTAGTGAGCCCTGTACGCCATAAATCAGTTACACATTAGTGAAGGGGGAACTAAGCCCTTATGGGATAAACTAGGGGCGTACATAGCACAAAATGGGACCTCTTACAGGGCATGAGACCCTAAGTTTTTTCAAGGAGGGGGCTGTAGTGTCCCCTCTCCAGGGTTGATACATTAGGTGTAGGGAGCTCTTGTGGGAAAAAAGAGCAAGGGCAGTGGGGAAGGGAAGATGGGTGTGGATCAGAAGAAAGAAGATGGGAAGGGATGGAGAGGGTGCAGTGGGGAGAGAGGCATAAGGGTTGGAAGGATCAATCATTCCTGGTACATAACACACCTGGCCAGTGAACAAGCATGAGGGAAATCCATAGGAGTGGGAAAGGAGGGGAAGGGAGAGGAGAGGCAGGAAGGCAACAGGCATGTTGGAGAGTCATTTTTGATCAGTGCCAAGAGTCTGTGAAATAAGATGGAGGCCCTCCAGGCCCCACTGACAGGAACATTTGGACCTGGTTGCAGTCACAGAGATCTGGGTTTCCCCAAACCAGAACTGGGACCATCCATCCTGGGGTTCTCCTACATTGAAAGAATAGATCAAGGGGAAGGGGGGGGGGCTAATGAATAAGAGAAGGGATAAAGGCCACAAGGGAGAAAATGTGTTGTGACAGCAAAGTCAGTCTGGGTTCAGATCAAAAGAGAAATGAGGAAAAAGATAAAACTAGAGGTGGCCTGTAGACTTATGAACCAAAAGCAAAAGGAAAGACAGGGAACTGGAAGATGAGGTCAGTAAGGCAGCTATGCAAAATAAGTGGTGATAATAGGCAACTTCAATCTATCTGACACAGATTTGAGCATCCCAAAGCCATCAGCAGTAGAAGCCAATCACTCCTAAATGTTCCAGAATGGTTTCATGATCTGGAAGTTATACACCCAACAAGGGATCAGTGATCCTGGACCTGGTGCTATCTAAATAAACGTAAATCAGGAAGATCAGTATAGCTGAGCTCCTCCACCCCCTGTAATAGTGATCAAGCTTCAGCGTGGTTCCAGCTGGAAATCTGAGAGGAACTCCTGACAAAATGTGGGTTCTTGATTACAGGAAGGCAGGCATTGGTGAATTAGTGGTAAAATCATGAGCATATCTGGTCAAGCACAAGGGACAGACGGAGTGGAAAGGAAGTGGGCAATCATAAAAAATGGTCTCCAGGAAGTCATGAACACTTGTCTCAAGTGGAATGTGAAAGGAAAGAAGTGGAATGTGAAAGGAAAGAAGTAGCATGTGAAAGGAAAGAAGTGGAATGTGAAAGGAAAGAAGCTCAAGAAGCTATTTTGGTGCACATTGGGAGGTAGTGAGAGCAACAGGAAAGAAAAGCCTTGCTTTTAAGAAATATAGGTGAAATCAGAGGAAGACTGAGTGGAATACCTGGAAAAAACTCAAAATACTAGCAGAATAGTAAGAAAGACCAAAGCAAGTGCTGAAGGAACAAAATCTGGCCGGAGCTGATAGGGCTGCAGGTGAAGAATTTGGTGTAAAAATATTGAAAATTACCAAAGTCATGAGCCTTTGTTAGCAAAATGGAATGCAGGCTCCTAAACATGTTTTTTTTTAATATTTGTACACCAACTTTTCAACATAGCCTCGTTATGACCCTGCCTCATGAAGAAGGATGGAGCAAATGTTCAAATCCTGCCTAAAAGGTGATTTCATGCAGGGACTGCAAAATCAGTTTTCGAGATGCAAAAACACATTTTGAGCAGGAGTTGAAAAATGACAGCTGTCATATTTACGAGGTGCTGTAAAGAAATGGCTATGTTGAAAATGTGGATTAAAATATTGAATATTACCAAACTTACAAGCCTGCATTTGCAAAGATTAACATAGTCTGATAACGTTTTTGTTTTTAAATATTTTTATACCAGATGAAGAACATAGCCTTCTTATGACCCCACTTCATGAACAATGGCAGAGAACATTTTTAACTCCTGCCCAAAAGGTGATTTTGTGCGGGAACCACAAAATCACTGTTTGGGATGTAAAAAAAAAACAACATTTTGGCCGGGATTACAAAAATGACAGTTGTCACACTCATGAGTTGCTGTAAAGATATTCTATGATTTGAATTGGGGGATATTGAAAATTACCAAAGTTACAAGTCTGTGTTCACAAAATTCAACATAGACTCAAAACTTTGTTGTTTTGCAATATTTTTACACCAGACTGTCAACATAGCCTTATTATGACCCCACCTCATGAACAAGGGCAGAGAAAATTGTTCAACTCCTGCCCAAAAGATGATTTTGTGAGAGACTGCAAAATCACCTTTTGGGACAGATCTGCCTAAAGACAGTTCAACTGTTCATAAGGTATGGTCCCAAAGAAGGCATGTTGAAAATGTGGGCCACAAATATGCAAAAATGCTTAAGTAGTGCCACTAAGTTCAAAACCATATTGAAATAAATTGAACCACATACCTGTTTCATCAGTTTGCAGTCCAGCTTTGAAGAGTGAAGATTGTCTGCAGTCCAGAGAGGATTATGGCATTGGACTCTCAATTGATAGTAAGGCCTTGGTGGGGGGTGTTGAGTGGGAGAGTCAGATGAGGGGAACCTAACAGCCATAAAAGACATCAATGGATGGTCTTCTTTTTACATGGTTTAAAAAAACCCTGAGGATTCTGGATCACAACACTGGAGGATTGGGCACCCCCAGTGTCACTCTTCTGTTTCTGAGGGGGGAAGGGCACTGAAAGGGAGAGTCCGGTGGGGAATATGTATAAAAAAAAAAGGGAAAAGTCCTGATTGGAACAGTGGGGAACTGGACACCCTAGTGTCATTCTTGTGTTTCTGGGGCAGATGTGGGGTGGCGGGTGCTGAGAGGGAGGTTTGGGTGGAGGGTATGAATAATTTGAAAAAAAAATGCCACCATCCTTATTGTGACACTGGGGGACTGGGCACCTCAGTATCACTCTTATGTTTCTGAGGGTGGGAGTGGGTGCTGAAGGGAGGGTCCGGGTGGGGTATATCTGTAATTTTAAAGAAAAAGCATAAGAAAACATTGTGTATCACAGTGAAACATGCCACACACCACCTTGTCCAATATGGCTGCCTCATGCTATTGCCATGCGTGACTACTAGCACATGCACAGTACAGCGGCAGCCATCTTGAACACAGCAGAGTATGCCATGTTTTGCCATGGCTGCCATATGTTTTTTCTTTAAAATTAGAGAGATCATCCCACCCGACCCTCCCTTGTCAGCACCCACCACCCCACATCCCCCAGAATCATAAGGGGTGCCTGATACCCCAGTATTGTGATTAATGATTTCACCCTTTTTAAATAAAAATTGTGCAGAACGGGTGGAGTGCTCCATGGACATGGAGGGGACTGTGGTGCAACTCCAACAGGTTGTTTGACTGGAAGGAATGCAAAGTCCTTTTTTGATAGCAAGAGGTCTGCAGGGCTCTGCCTACTGCAGCTCTAAAAATAGCAGAAGGAGTCAAGGAAGGAGACAAGACCCTTTTGCTATATCAGGGGGAAAAGTCAAACAGAGGAAGGGATTATTAAACCGAAGCAGTGGGCAGACTGGGTGGAGGATAGCAAAAGAAAGGCAGAAGTATTGAATGAAGACTTCTGCTCAGTATTTACCAAAGAGAAGGAAGGACTACTACTGCAAGAATGGTGGACTAGGGAATGGAAAGGGCAACATGGATGTGTGCAGAGTCTATTGCTGCATACAGTAGATTAAAGGGACTGGTAGCCTTGACAGTGAAAAAATCTCCTGGGTTGAATATAATAAACCCCAAGGTGCTAAGGGAACTAACAAATGCACTGGCAGATCCATTAGACAACCCATATAACAGCTCTCTTGACTCAGGTGAGGTACCAAATGAGTGGAGGAACACATATTGTTGTGCCCCTACATAAAAGTGGTATCAGGTACAAACTGGGAAAGTACATACCAGTCAGCTTGACCTTGATCATCATCAAGTCGATGGAGCCCATTCTTAAAGAAAGCTTGGCAGAATTTCTCAAGGCCATTGGGTTGCAGGACCATAGGCAGCATGTGTTTGTGGTGGTGAGGCCATGTCAAACTAAACCAATTGATTTCTTTGACTGGGTCACAAAGGCCTTGGACATACTGAAGCTGGACTTCAGTAAGGCCTTTGACTTGAAACCCTACAAAAGACTGGTAAGGAAGTTGGTTAACCTTGGTATGGCAAGATTTCCAGATGAGTGGGTAACTGGTTAGGAGGGAGAACATAGAAAGTCATGGTCAGTGGGAAACACCTGAGGATGAGAAGGTCACAAGTGTGGTACCACAGGGTTCAGTGCTTGGATTGGTACCATTCAACATATTTATCACTTACATAGGGATGGCATTAAGGGCAGAATTTACCTTTTTGTGAATGACACCAAGCTCTATGATAGATTTCACACAGAAGAGTGGATCAAGCACATGAGAGAGCATCTGGGAAGGCTAGAGAGGTGGTCCAGGATCTGGCAGCTGAGCTTCAATGCCAAAAAGTACAAGGTAATGCATGTGGTGGGGAAGAAGAACCCAGTGGCTGGGTACACACCAGGGGTGATTGTTATAGTGACAGAGGAAGAGAAAGATCTAGAGGTAGGAATTACAAGCACACCCTGAAGATCTCTACACAATGCAATAAAGCACTGGGTAAGGCAAACAGGATGCTAGGTTGCACAGGCAGGGGGTTCACATGAAGAAGAAAGGCAGTTATACAACTTCTACACAGATCCTTGATGTAGCCATACCTGCAATACTGTGTCCAATGCTAGAACACCCACCTTAGGAAGGACTTAAACTAATTGGAGGCAGTGCAAAGAAGGGCCACCCAGATGATTTGGGGGCAGCAGGGGGTACTCTTATGAACAAAAGCTGGAGAATCTGGCTATGTACTAAAGAACAGGAGACAGGAAGTAAACATAATCAAGAACATTAAATACCTGAATAGTATTAATAGGGTGGATTCTAGTGAATTATTTTGACCCAGTGATAACAAGAAATACAAGAATAAATGGCTACAGACACGGTAAATTCAGGAGGGATGGCAGGAGAAACTATTTCATGGACAGAGTGGTGGCAGGGTGGAACTAGCTACTGGAGGAAGTTGTTAGAGCACAATCCATGGGAAGCTTCAAGGGAGGTGGTATCAGGTAAAAGAGCTAGTACTAATGACTGGGGAGGAGGTGGAGGGACATGAAACCCTAGGGTGCATGTAGCTCTGAATTGGACAGACTTGATAGACTGTAAAGGCTTTTTCAGCTGCCAAATATCTATGTACAGTAGGACTGACATTCATCAAGGAGGTGGTACTGATGGTACCACTAGTTTATGAGATGCTTTGTACCAGCAACAGCAGCATCAGGATGTAATACTCATCACAAAGAAGTGGCAGGGGTGTTTTTACACAACTTACAGATAGGTTTGACAACCTTAGATCAGACATGCAATTTGGCATGGCATTGCTACTGGATTCCAGATATAACACAGAGCACCCAGAGCTGGTATCAGTTACAGAAAACCTGTCACAGTCAATGCAATGCCCTAGATTTAATACATTTCCTATTTTTTTTTAATGCATAACTTTTTTTTGGAAGGGGTATTAATTAAGCAATAAGGTATTGATAGGCAATTAGGCAGCAAGAATATCCGGAACTGGGAAGGGAGAAGCCAGAGAAGGCGAGGGGGACAGCAAGGTCAGCACCCAGGGTGGGGGCTGACCAAACGAGCAGACACGAAAGACCATTAGGCCTATTCTGCTGGCATTTTAGTATGTTAGTATGTTAGTATGACGGGGGGTGTTATGGTGGGATAATGGCCACCTCAGATGGGTTGAAAGACTAGGCAAAGCCAACTGCTTCTGCCACCTGAGAAGGGCCATTAGCACACCATAATGCACCCCCTGGAGTGCCTTATTGTGTGATTATGAAATGGGTCCTTGTTAATAAAGTGGATGTATTTTTAAACACATTTGTTGAGCTACTTTCAGTTGGGCTGTTGTGCTGGGATAACGGCCTGACTGAAAGTACCTTCTGACCAATCAGGAGCCAGAATATGTTCTACCCATTTCATAATATATCATTTGAAAATCAATGTGGCCATGTTCCACAGAGAATATACTGTAAAAACTGGCATGGAGGTGAAGCAGAGACTACAGGGGAGTATATGTCTTGAGGTCAGCAATGAATAGTAACTATTACTTTAGGTTACACTTTGTCATGGCAGTCTTAGTGGGTTTTGTAGACTCCATCATGATATCACAAACAGTAAACCACAGAAGATGCATGACACCAGATGAGGAACAAGACTGCCATTATGGCAGGCTTAATTTCGGTTCCTCTATTGGTCTGGCTTGCTTCACGGTGACCTGGATGGGAGATGATGCTGACTCTGTATTGGAGGCAGCAAATCCCATTGGATTCTCCATGGTTTACTGACCAAAGAGGGATTATGGGGGTGTGGCCATCTGTTTTAGATCCGTGTTGAACTTCATGGTGAACCCAGTGAGGCAAACCTCATCATTTGAATGCATGTTTATGAGTAGGGGTCCAGACACAGGATGCAGAATCCTCCTGGTATACTGGCCTCCTGAGTATGAGGGGGGATTCTTGCAGGAAATTTCACACTTCTTTGCCAAGAGGGTATTGGAGTAATCCAGATGGCTTATTCTGGGTGACTTAAGCCTGAGTCAATGATAAACTCTTGCACTTTGGAAAAGTTTTCTTTCAGTTAATGGAGTCAGAGGGCCTGGCACAAGTGATAACTTCTGCAACCCACCAACATGGGCATGCTTTGAACTTGGTCTTCTCCCTGGGGCTTGAGGTGAATAACCTCGAGACTGATCAGGTCAGTTGGTTGGATCATTACACCATGAAGTTCTCCTTCGGAGCTCCCTCCTGTGGTCATCCTCCAGTGGAGATGGTTAAGTACTGCCCTTTGAAAGGGTTTGGCCCTGAGGAACTATTAGCAATGCTGAACATCTTGGAGATGTTGGCTGCTTGTGAAATGGGCTTGGAGAATGTGGACTTGACCTATAATAGGATGGTGGCCAAGGGCCTTTGGTTCTAACTGAATCCATGTATGACCCGGGTCTCACGCTAAGGGTCCCCGTGGTTTATTGGGGAGCTTAAGGAGTTGAAGACCAGGGGTCAGAGGTTAGAGTGCTGCAAGACAAGGTCCAAGGATGAGGAGGGCAAACTGACTTTGAGAATTCATCTGGATTAACATCAGAGGGCAATCTCCTGTAAGAAGGCAGCATTCCTGTCCAGGGAGATTGCAGCTGTGAGAATCCAACCGTCTTGGCTCTTCCACACTGTGGATAGGTTACTCCATCCTGCAGTCAGTAAGTGTCTTTTCAGCAGCCAAGTATGAACAGCTTACTTGATTTTTCTTGGACAGGCCAGAATTTCTCCAGACAGAATGTTATGGCCCGTGGAACCAAGTGAAGAATTCATAAACACATTCAGCCATCCTGGACAGAGTTTCAGCTAATTTCACTTGATGAGGTCCGAGAGGTGATTTTGGAGCTGTTTCCCACTTGTTGTACACTTGATCCAGGCCCCACACATCTACCAATGAGCTGTGTGGGGTCTGTGGAGTTGGTGTTCACTAGAATTATTTGGTGTTCCCTTTCAGAGGGTGTTTTTCCAGTGGCATTGAAAGATGCACTGGTTTGAACCCTACTGAAGAAGCCAAATCTGGACCCAGATGTTCTAGCAAATTATCACCCGATTTCTAACCTGCCTTTCTTAGGCCAGGTTACCAGGAAGGTCATGGCACTGCAGCTTGAGGCACACCTCTTGGCTCATGACCTCTCTGAGTCCCTCCAATCTGGTTTCAGACTGGTGCATAGCAATGAGATAGCATTAGTCAGAGTGGACAATAACCTCCTTTGGGCTACAGACAATGGTGAGCTGTCAGTTCTCATTCTCCTTGATCTCTCTTCAGCATTTGACACTGTAGACCATGGGTTGTTGTTGGATCAGCTGAGGGAACACATGGGACTCACCAGCACCGTCATCCATGGGTTTGAGTCCTATCTTAGGAGGAGGATGCAGAGGGTGGTGATGGGTATCTTCTCATCATCCCCAACACTGCTGCCCCGTGGCATTCCCCAAAGACTCAGTCCTCTCACCCATGTTGTTTGCAGTATACATGCTGCCCCTTGAAAGGATCATTTGATAGTACAAGCTGGATTTTCACTGCTATGCAGATGATACCCAGCAGCACCTGCCTTTTGCACCAGGGACACCAAATGCTGTCAAGGTGCTGAACTTATGCCTAGCTGATATCCAGAAATGTGTTAAAATCTAGTTGGCTGAGGCTTAACCAGGACAAGACTGAGGTGCTATTGATCAGGCTTGGTCAGAAAGGGAGTGCAGAGGTAGTCATGGGGGAGACTGTACTTTGGCTTGGGTCTTCCCAGCTGTTGGCCTCTGCTAAGGTGAAAAATCTGGGGGTAATTTTTGACAAGTGGCTGACACTGGAAGCTCAGGTGTCATCCATGGCTAAGAGTGGCTTTTACCATTTGAGGAACATCAACCTTATTATGTCCCTTATTCCCCCGGAAGACCTGCTAACCCTGGTGCATGCTTTTGTGACACCCAGACTTGACTACTACAATGTGTTCTGCCTCGGAATTAGTGGGGGTATGTTACGTCACCTGCAGCTAGTGCAGAACATGGTTGCCAGGTTGATAACTAGCCTTTCAAGGTTCAGTCATGTGATCCCGGTGCTGTGGGACCTGTACTGGCTGTCAGTGAAATGGCAAGTTACCTTCAATGTTGGTCTTCTAACTTATAAGGCCTTACCTGGGTTGGGTCCTGACTACCTGTCTGAGCTCCTGCATGCTGTTCAATCCTTATGCCCCCCCCCCACTCTTCCAACAGTGGCCTTCTCTCAGTCACAAGGGCCTAGCTGAAATCTGCTGGTGACCGTACATTTGAATTGGCCAGCCCTTGCTTTGGAATTCTTTGCCTAGGGGATTGAGGGAGGCCCCTTGCTTGACACCTTTAAATGAGGATTAAAAACATTTTCGTTTGCCCAGGCCTTTGGTGACTGGAGTTATATTACTACTGCTTTTGCTATTCTGTATTTATTCTGTAGTTATGTTTAAGTCATAGTGTTTATTTTATGTATTTTATTCTGTCTCACTATATACAGTGCCCTTAGCCTTTTTGGGAAGGGCGTCGTATAAGTAAAGCTACTACAACTACAACTACAACAGCACCTGCCAAAAGCAAGCAGCAGAAATTAATATTCAATACTGACCTCTAGCCTTTTTTACCCCTGTTGCACTTGTAATCTGTTTTACCCTATGCCTATGCATTAGGAGCTGAAGTGGGTAAGAACAGTTCATAAAGGTGAATCACATTTATGGGCTACAATTCAAACTCAAACCAAAGTTGCCAATGACTCACTTCTCTCCCCCCAATACCTTATACCTCTATACAGTGTCCTTCATGAAGCATTGCATGTACTCTGCTGTTGTGCTTTATTTCCTGCACAGTTATTCAGGTATATTAATCTATGTTCCTAATTTGCTAGTCAATGTCAGGTTCAGCTTAGCAGGACATTTGAGGCAATTTATTCTCACTTATCATTAGAGTTGTTGAGAATGAGCACATCACTAGAGGTTTCTGACCATTGTTCAGACTTCCTGGTAGAAGTAGCTGCTTCACAAACCCACTACATAAATCATGATTTAGGCAACTCTCTTTTTTTTTAATTAACATCCTTTATTTATGTTGGTTGCACACAGAATCCCTCACTGGAAGTGAGAAGCAGCGAGCATAGTCATAACAATATTAATTTAAAAAAAGCTCCAGGAAGTATAGCATATTTAACAGTTCCTCTATGGTCCTTTTTTTGACATTTTGGTCAGCCCATTTCCTCCCATTCTTCTGTAAGCTCTGGGAAATTGTACTACATCCTCCCTGGAGCTTCTTCTGCGGCCCTCTCACCTTCAAAAAAGTCATTTTTAAGGGCATGCAGTGGCAATCACCTTGCTACTCAACCGCTGTCATTTCCTTGCACGACGCACAAACTGCTCATCTGCATTGCTGCCTTCCAGACCGCAGTAGCTTTACTTTCTTAAAAGCAACACGCAGTTCGTCCTTATTTGATGTCAGAGCTTGTGACAGTTTTGGGGAAGAAAACAAACAGGTGACTTCCAGTATGCAGATCAAGGTTTACAGTGATTACATTATTTATCATGCCCAAGGATGAATGCCATCTCTTTTTGTTCTGTTTAGCTCCCCAAGAAAATTAGTAGCCCACCATGGAGTCATTCAAAGGTAAACAAAGAGTATATTCAGGGGAGGGGCAGCAGGGTAGAGTCATTCTGATTTAATGACGTGGCTCCGGGTCATTCTGAAGACAGGAAAACAAGTTAAAGAGACATTTCACAGCTGGTGGTGACGTTCTTCAACAGCAACTGGCCTCGTCACCTGAAACAAGCTCCATAGCTCTCGCTCTCCTGAAACCAAGTGATATGCTGGTATGATTTGAAATACTGATGACATGGGGATGACCATGTTGTTCTGTAACAAGAATCATGGTGAAGGATTCATTAAACAAGTATGTCACTTCTCCTACTGCACCAGACCACAAGTGCAATCATAGCAGCAGTTAAAAATACTGGAATCAAAATGAGGATGCCAAGGATGTTGTCTGGAGGGTCCTCATGGATTACTTCTGGGTTGTATGTACAGTTTGAAAAGAACTCTTTATGGATGCCAATGATAAAGCCTTCTACTAGAGGGTTTGGCCAAAAGCACCCCGTGTTCATAGTAGATACTTCTGTGCACTCTGAAAATGTGTTGTAGTACCTAAAGAAAGAAAAAAACACAGTAGTTTCATATTGTTTCTTGAACAGACAACAGACTTCAGATATTGAAAATCCCCTCACAAATGTATACAACAGTAACCTATAGTGGCATAGCACTGCAACGACCCACGGGGACATAGGCTCCATCTTGTCCACCCTTTCTGATACACAAGAAAGACCACCCAGTTTGAGTATGGGCACGCATCCAAGCTTATGGGCCAAAACAGTACTCCTGCTAATGCTGTGCAACCCCAACAGCATTATCACCCATACTGCTCTGAGGATCTGAACATTGCTAGCTTCAACAATCTCATAGAGTTGGTTATTCTACACGTTAACCAGCCTCTCTGTGAAGTAATGCTTTCTAATGTTTCTCCTTAACCAGCTGTACCACCTCGCTTGAGTGCATACCCTCTAAAATGATATTTTACCCCACTGTTGCACAGACAGTTACTGGTTCCACATCATATCCCCATCGTAATCATCTGATGCATTTTGTGCTTAACCAGAATGAGTAGAAGGAAGTTTATGGTACAACTGACAATCTAGATTTTATTTCAGCAATAATGACTGAGAACCTGGTCATATCTGAGGGATTAATGGCCGACTGGGGGATGGGTGGCCCAAGGTGCAGCCGAGGGCCACCTCTCTCCAGTCGGTCATTAATCCAAGGAAATGACCTGCATCAAGGTTGTTATTGCAACTAATAAGTTAAACTGCAATAGAGGCTTTAATTTTTAAAGTTTCTATATTTACTTTTTAGCATTTGAGCTGCGGAGTGCTAGCAGTGTGGCACAAGTACCTCTTACTTTTAAAACACTGCATGCCACACTGCATCAGTTAGCAGCTGGATCAGTTCTTTCTAAGATATTATTGTCAGATCCAGTAGCCAAACAGGAGCCTTGCTAGGCTCAAGAATATTGTAATACAGGTTATATTTATTATCAAGTATGATCTAGCAGGGTCCGTTCCAAGAGAACAATTAATGCCCACAGTGTTCTATTGCCCCTGCTTATAGAAAACTACTGATTGAAAGAGCTACAGTAGTAGAGCCAAAAACAGCAAACAGAAAATGCATTAGTTTTTAAAAGTAGCCAGTTTCGGAATTTTATTTTTGAAGGATTTTTCTTTTTCATTTTTCTCATTAGAAGGTTTCTTATCTGTTGGTATTAGGTATGAAATGATGTGTAGAGCAGTACTGTACCTAGAGATCAAAATACCTAGTTTTGTTCCCTTTCACACCTCATCAGCATTACAACCTCATTCATTGTGACATCACTGGCAACCAATCGGGAGCAGGTGATTCCCTCATCTTAGTCAATCATGATGTCATGAACAGTAAGGACACAACACTGATGAGGTGTGGAGGGGAGCAGAACTTGACATGTCAGCCTCCAGCTAAAGTATTTTTATTCACGTCACACTTAGTAATGTCAGATTAGAAACCTAATTTCAAGGGGGAAAATAAAAGGTACCACAAATACAAAAAGCAGCAACTGACTTTATTTAAACATTAACATTGATTTCTGGCAGTGTACTACCTCTTTAAAGTCTGCTTACAGGAAACACTTCCTATCCAGGGATTTAAGAAACAGTATGTAACACATTACAGTCAAAAGGTTTCCAGCGAAAAAGATCAGAAAATGTTTAGTCCAGGTTCCTTTATGACGTACTGGTAACTGGAAAATGCAGTCTCTGAAGATAACCTTTACAGAGCAATGTTTTAGGTGGAGCTGGGTCAGGATAGTTCAGTTCGGTTTTATATTTATTTAATTGCTGATATTTTTCATGCACATTACTTATCAACTGGAATCTCCTCCACAGCATTGAGACTCTCCAGGTGCAACTTAGCAGCAGAACAAGCAAACAAATATTAAACAGAATTGTCTGGATCACATCAACAGTAGGCAATCTACCTCTCTGACACTTAAGCATGTCCATCTAATAACAGGTTACAAGGGACCACGTTATTTCAGTAATGAAGGGACTGTGGTTTTTAGATGTTAGATGAATTCATGTATACCATGTGACTTCAAATACATTTGGAAGATGAAAACTGTTATTTTTAATGGAGACATAACTACTGGGCAAAATAACATGTCATTTGCACAGTAGCTATGTTATTTGCATATTAGCCACAACCCTTGCTTTTCATATGAACTGGCCCCTTGCAAGCTGAACATCAAACAGCGGCACTTTCATTGTAACCATATATGAAACAGCCTCCGCTTAATGTCATTAACAAAGTGGAAAAGAAAGAAAACCTGTAAAAAGATAATCTGTTTACATAACACAGCATGTTTTTTACCTGCAAGACACACACACAGGAACTCCCATGGTATACATTGGATAGCCCATGATGTAAATCCAAATATGCAAGTTATTTGGTTTACATTGTTAGTATTATTTCCACAGTGCACTTGTGGCTGTGCCACTTGTGCAGGTGTGTAATAAAACCAACATTCCAAACCAGAAAACATGCATATTTGAAGCTACCTCTTGGGATATTCCCTATCTAGAACCCTTTTCCATTTAAAGGAGAACTGTGCTGAACCTGATCGTCATTGTCTAACCAGTAGAAGCTGCTTTTAAACATAGAAACATAGACTTTAATGGCAGATAAGGACCTCTTGGCCAACCCAGTCAACTCATTTCCCTACCTATTGGATAAGCTGCAGATCCTAGTTAACCAACAGCCTACTTCCTCCTACCCCCCACTAGAATGACTTTATGTCTATCCCATGCATGTTTGAATTCCCCCACTGTTTTTGACCCCACAACCTCCTCAGGAAGGCTGTTTCATGCATCCACCACCCTCTCTGTGAAAAAATACTTCATCACATTGCCCCTGAGTCATCCCACTCTATCTTCAAATTGTGACCCTTTCTTCTTGCACATCTCTTTTTCTAAAAGATGCTACCCTCTTGGGCTTTGTTGATTCCCTTGGGGTACTTAAATGTTTCTATCATGCCCCCCCCTTCCTTGAGGGTATTCATATTGAGCTCCTTTAGTCTCTATCATATGGCTTCTGGTGTAGACCCTGCGCCATTTTAGTTGCCCTCCTCTGAACTGCCTCCATCCTGTCTATGTCTTTGCGGAGATAGAGTCTCCAGAACTGCACACAGTATTCCAGGTGGGGTCTCACCATCTGTCTGTAGAGAGGAATAATAAACTTCTTGTTTTCTACTTGTGATTCCTCTCCCTATGCATCCCAGTATTCCCCAGCCCTCCTTACTGCCTTCTCACATTGCTTGCCTACCTTTAGGTCATCTGATATGACTACCCAATCCTGACAGGGATAGTGGTGGCTTCATTGGAGAGAGGGGATCTTTCCAGATCCCTTAAAGGAGGCAGTAGTTCATCCACTTTTGAAAAAACCCTCCCTTGATCCCGACTGCCCAGCAAACTACAGACCGATCTCAAACCTTCCCTTTTTAGGGAAGGTTATCGAGAAGGTGGTCGCTTTGCAGTTGGAGGATCATTTTACCAGCCACATTATCTATGACCCTTTCCAGTCTGGCTTCAGGAAATGACATAGCACTGAGACAGCTCTTGTACGGGTACTGAATGATCTGATGGTGAGAGATCAGAGAGCTCGTTCCATCTTGGTTCTCCTTGATCTCTCAGCAGCATTTAACACCGTAGATCATGGAGTGTTGCTTAAGCACCTGTGGTTTTTCTGTGGACTAAGAGGGGGTGGTCCACAGTTGGTTTTGATCCTTCCTTGAGGGCAGGACTCAGAGAGTGGTGTTGGGGATTTATTCCTCGGCCTCTCACTGCCTGCCCTGTGGGGTGCCACAGGGTTAGGTGTTGTCCCCCATGTTATTTGCAGTGTATATGCTTCCATTGTGGGACATCATAAGATGGTATGGGCTGAGTTTTCATTGCTATGCTGATGATTCTCAGCTCTACATGTCTATTGTGCCCGGGCAGGAGTCTGATTCAATCACAGTGTTTAACAAGTGCCTGCTGGAGATACAGAACTGGATGAGTACCAGCTGGCTTAGGATGAACTCAACTAAAACAGAGGTATTGGTGGTGGATCCGGGGGTGAGGATGTTAGGTTCATGGGTGGGGAAACCCTCAGGTTTATTTCTGGGGGGGACCCCACTTATGGCCTCTGGCCAGGAGCATAACCTTGGTGTTATGTTAGATGAGGGCCTGACCCTGAGGGCACAGGTGTCGGCTGTAGTCATATCTTCTTTTTTTCATCTAAGGAATATAGCACAGGTGAAACACGTGGTCCCACTTGAAGATCTTCCTATCCTGGTCCACGCCTTAGTTACCAGTCATCTTGATTACTGCAATCCCCTCTATCTAGGGCTGCCAGGGATGGATATCTGTCGCTTGCAGCTGGTACAGAATGCGGTAGCCAGGTTGTTGACTGGAAGCCCTAGATTCAGTCATATAACACCTGTGCTGTGTGAACTGCACTGGCTGCCTGTACAGTGGTGGATCACCTTGAAGGTCACGTTGCTAACCTATAAGGCCCTACACAAGTTGGGACCCCACTACCTGAAAGAACTCTTGTTTTCTTATGGTCCCTCCCACTCCTTCTGATCCTCTGATGAGGGATTGCTAGAGATTCCTAGGGTAACCCTGACAACATCCGGTGGAAGAACTTTTGCCTTTATGGCACCTACCCTGTGGAATTCTCTACCTCATCAGATACATGATAGTCTGACTGTAGAAGGGTTTAAAAAAAACTGAAAACTTTCTTGTTTGAACAAGTATTTCTGGAAACTTATTTCTGGAAACTTAATGTTTGTGATGTTTAAATGTGTTTTAATTGTTATGTATTTTAAATTTATTTTTATGTTGACATTTTATAAAGGCACCCTGAGCTGAGGAAGGGTGCCTTATATAAATACATTTTACCTTACCTTATCTTACCTTACCTTATCTTTACCCCCGGTCCCTTTTCATTTTTGGTGTTGTTAGTACCTCCTCCCACATTGTGTACTCTTCCCCTGGGTTTTTGTTTCTTATGTGTATTACTTTGCACTTCTTTGCATTGAATCAAAGCTGCCTTATATCTGACCATTCCTCCAGCCTTGCCAAGTTCCTTCTCATCCTTTCCACCCTCCCCTTTGTATCAACCCTGTTGCAGATCGTTGTGACATCTGCAAAGAGGCATACTTTCCCTTCCAGTCCCTCTGCAATGTCACCTAAAAAGACACTGAAGAGGACCTGTACCAGTACTGAACCATGTGGTACCCCATTAGTAATCCCCTTTCTTCAGAGTGGACTCCATTTACTATTACCCTCTGTGTCCTGTTCCCCAGCCAATGTTTTACTCAGGCTACAACCCTGGGACCCACTCCCAGGCTGGCTAACTTGTTTATTAATCTTTTGTGTGGGACTGTGTCAAATGCCTTGTTAAAGTCTAGGTAGGCCATGTCCACAGCCCCTCCTTGGTCTACTACTTTGGTCATCCAGTCAAAGAAATTGATTAGATTCGTCTGACATGACCTTCCCACTGTGAATCTATGCTGCCTTGGATCCTGTGTCCCACTGGCCTCTAGGTACTCAAAAATTCTTTCCTTCAGAAGTGATTCCATCATTTTCCCTACCACTGAGGTCAAACTAACAGATTTGTAGTTTCCTGCCTGCTCCCACTTTTGTGAAGGGGAATCACATCCACCCTCCTCTAGTCCTTATGTACCACACCATCCTCCCATGATTTGTTAAAAAGGGTAGTCAGTGGTGTCACTAGTTCTTCCCTTAATTATTTTAGAATTCTGGGGTGAATCCCATCAGGCCCCATTGGTTTGTTTACCTTCAGTTTTAGGAGTTCTTTCAGAACCCTTTCTTCTGTGAATGGACTGGTATCAACCCCCCTATCCTGAGTGCTTCTATTGTTTGGTTTAGGTACCTCCCCCTCCTCTTTTTTTGTGAATACTGAGCAGAAGTATTCATTCAGTATCCCTGCTTTTGCACTGTCACCTTGTGCCCACACCCTTTTCTTTATTAAGGCTTACTATCCCTCCCTTGATCTTTCTTCAGTCCCTAATGTACCTATAAAAGATTTTATCTCCCTCCATAACTGAGTTGATGATCTTTTCCTCAGTTTGGGCCTTTGCTATTCTTACTGCCCCCCCCACCCCCGCTTCCTTCTGCTTTAACTAACGTACGAAGAAGCCAACTGAAGAAGACCATTTGGTCTATCAAATCTGCACGTATTGCAGGGTCCACAGCTTGAACTAATGTCCCACCCTCCCTCCCCACTCCTCCCATCCTTCCTACCCATGATCCTTACCATCCCCCTATGCCTAACCCAGCCTCTCTTAAAGCTGTCCACTGTCTTCAACGAGATGACTTCTTTCAGCAGTGCATTCCAAGTGTCCACCACCCTCTCTGTGAAGAAGTGCTTCCTGACCTCCTTCCTAAACCTCCCACCCTCCAGCTTAAGACTCTGCCTCCTCATGTTATGGTTGCCACTCAACTTAAAGAGACTTTCCTTCTCAACCTTATTTATCCCTTTCAAGTCCTTGAAGGTCCCAATCATGTCCCTTCTCTCACTCCTGTTTTCCAGGGAGTACATGTTCAGTGCCCTTAACCTCTCCTCGTATGCCTTACCCTGCTGACCCGCTATCATCTTTATGGCCATTTGCCAGACCTTCTCCAGCAGGTTAATATTGTTTTTGAGGTGTGGGCATCAGTACTGAACTCTATACTCTAAATGCGGCCTTACCAGTGACCTGTACAAGGGCAGTACAACCTCCTCTCTCCTACTACTGATTCCCCCTAGATATGCATCCCAGCATCTTGTTTGTCTTTGCTGTTGCTTTCTTGCACTGAGTGGAGTGTTTCAGGTCACTAGTGATCCTCACTCCCAGATCCTTCTCCTCCTCTGATGCAGATACTAGGACTCCACCCAGGTAGAACTGGTACAGTTCTCTGTCCTGCTCCTTCTGTGTTTCCTTACATTCCTGAATGCTACCTTTTTCTCCCTAACCTTCCTTGCCACCTCTTTTGAGAACCATAGTGTTTTTTTCCTTCATTCTTTTTTGTTGATTTGATTCACACAAAGGCTTGTTGCCTCTGTGATGGCTGTTTTGATTTTTCTCCATTGTTCCTCCATCCCTCCTTCTTGCCCATTTGCTAGTACTTTTCTGAGGCGCTCTCCCATTTTCCCAAAGTCAGCCCTCCTAAAGTCCAGTACCCTTGTTTTAGTATGGCTTGACTCTACAGCTGTTTTTATCGTGAACCACACTGGTGATCGCTTGTTCCCAGATGGCTACCCACTTCTAAATCCAAGATCCTCTCTCCATCCCCGTTTGAGAGTACTAGGTCTAAAACTGCTCTCTCCCAAGTGGGTTCCAACACTAGCTGTCTGAGGCACGCCCCCTGTAGGGCATCGAGAATGACCCTGCTCTTGGATGTGGCTGCAGCAAAGGTGCTCCAGTTAACATCTGGCATATTCAGGTCCACCATCAACAATATCTCTCCTTTTTCTGCCATGGAAGCCTTCTATCATTCCCTTGTCCATTGTCTCCCCTGAGATGGGGGTCTGCATAAAACCTGTGTGGATTTTGGTGCCATTTCCTGTCTCCAGGGTGACCTACAGTGCCTCTTCTCCTCCTTGTTTACCCTTTAGCTCCGTTGCTTTAATTCCTTCCCTTATGTAGAGAGCTACTCCTTCTTCTCCTCTTTTACCCTCCCTGTCCCTCGTGTAGATTGTGTACACTGGTATGTTGATATCCCAGTCATGGTTCTCTGTACCATAATTCTGTGACTACCACGATATCCAGGCATCCCTCTTCCATCAAGGCCACTAGTTCAGGAAGCTTGTTACCCAGATTATGGGCATTGGTACTCATTGCCCTCCATTTTTTGATGGCCTTACCCCTTTTAGCCCCATCCCTGTCCTTACTGCCTTTGCCTTTTTCTCCATTTACCCCTGTCTTGCTCCCTATTGACTTCTCAATCTTGTTGTTTACCTCACTAACAACCCTGTTTTGTGGGGGGAGGCTGGGAAATCCCTGCTTTTTTTCAGTGTCCCCCCCTCTTGGCTAGTTTAAATGCTTCGCCTCCCAGACAAATGCAGACCATTGCACCAGTATAGGCCTGTATCCCTCCTGGTAGACCCCCAGTCTCCAATGAAGCCAAAACCCTGAGCTCTGCACCAGCTTTTCAACCATTCCTTGAATCCCATGGTGCAGAGTACCCTAGCCTCACCCATGCCATAGACAGGTAGCACCTCCAAGAAGGTTACTTACCTACTACTTGCCTAAGGCCCCTTCCCAACTCTACAAACTCCTCTTGCACTGCTCTGATCCCATTTCCAGCCAGGTCATTTATCCCTAGGTGGACAATGACATCCAGCTCTCTCCCTGTGCAGCAGCTTCCATGATCCTGAGGATTCACTCCCTGTCCCTCCAAGCCATGGCACCAGGCAGGCACCTTACCTCCCTTTTCCCTCCATCCCCCAGTTCAACCCCCCCTAACAATTGAGTCCCCTACCAGGAGTTGTTTCCTTCCCCTGTGAGGAACTGTGCCACCCTCCTGTGGGCCTCCTTTGTGGAGGATCTCAGCATCCTCCTTGGTCTCCACTGCAGGTGCCTCCATAGAGGAACCACTCTCCACCAGAATGGTGTATGAATTGTGCAGAGGTACAACTGGAGGGAGGCACCTCTGTTCCACCACCCTCACCCTCTCTGAATCCACCTTGGTCCAACTGCTCCTCTTTCTTGGCAACCTCTGAGGCAGTGGCAGTGGTCCTGGTGGTCCCTTGGGCAGGGGAGAAAGATTCATGAATCCTAGCCAGATCAGCCTGGAGACGGGCAACTCCTCCCAGAGAGGTGACTGCAAATAGAGCAGCATTGCAGCCTCCAGAATGTCTCCTGGAAGGCTGCCACCCAACAGCCACTGCACTGCACCATTCCCATCATGTCTTATTTTATGGCCCCTCTCCTGTTGCTCTGTATGCTTACACTCTCCTCCCTCTAGTTATTTTTCCACCTACTTTCCTACAACCTATGTGCCCTTACAACTCTCACCCTTCTTGTTCTGGGACAGAAAAGTCCTGTATTCTTCAGTAGTCGTCTTTTTCCTTGCTCAGAGTCAGACCTACAGCAGCTGGGGGGAGAGAGAGCTACGCTTTTCCTTCAAGGACGGCGAAACGTATGTGTCTCAATGATCCTTCCCTTCCTACTCCCAAACAGGAAGTTCCTGTTAAAAAACGGGTTCCAATTCTGTTATTGTTCCATCTATTCCAACCTATTAGTAACCTCAGTGAGTATTTCTGATTTGCAGTCCGGTGTTAAGTACCATTTTCAAACTGTATGATGCTGTTTATTTCTACAGTTGCTCAGATAATATCCAATGGAATCGATACTGTCAGATAATACCAATTGTCCCAGATGGCATTGGATACAACTGATTCCAAGTACTGGATCCGCTCACCCAGTATCCAAAAGGATACCAACTATCGGATGTGACTATCCAGGATCTGAGGGATCTAAGCAGACATCAAACCTCAGATCCTACTGTCCAGTCTCAGATCTCACTATTTGACCCTGGATCCAGAATCTGAATGGGATCTGATAGGATCTCAGATCCAGTATTGGATAGATGAATTATCTGCCATATCCTATTAGGATAGTCAAAAGCACTATCTGAGCATCACTGTTTGTTTCCCTCTCAGCCACAGAATTCTATGGTAGAACAATGATGCATTGTGCCAATAATGGAAGAACTGAACTACACATACAGTTACAAAATGGTACTTACTACCTATGTATAAATCAAAAACACTCACTATGATAACTAAAAAGCCTATAGAGATGGAACAGTTATAGAACTGAAACCAGTATTTACAAATCAGCTTCTACACTGGAAAATCAGCTGTTGACAGGTTCAGCACTGTTCTCCATTAAAGGCCCATTACTTTTTTTTTAAATTGTAAAGTATATTGAGTAAGAAATGGATTATACCATGAATGCAATAACACATTTCTAGATGTAACAGCACAGGGAATTGTATAATTCTTGACCAGTAATGTGTTATATATATTTCTGTAGTGTCTTACGCATTTTGGTCCCTGCTGCCAGCCATTACTGAGGTGTTGTATGCACACATTTTAGTTCACTGTTTGTGGCGCCTTCTATGACCTGGAATAACATTTCTAAATCAACAGTCCAGCCAGTAACAATCTTTGCTTTTCCAGGTGCATTATTTGTAACTGAATCGTAACCTGTAAAGTTGTAATAAACACATAACAGTGTCAACAAAACAATGTGCTCTGCTTTTCATTTCATGAGTATTGCTTCCACCAGATTTGGACATGCATCATAACATATAGAATGTGTTCACCCCAAGAGTTATTTAACTACAGGGGTATTTTCTAGATCCTCTATGCAGTGAAAATCTGGGAGCCATCTGGTGTTAAATCTGTCCTACTGCAGCCATAGTAAAGTAGTAATGGCTTCCATGCTTTTAATTTTCTTTACATTATTGCACCACTCTCGTAACTGCGGACAGGTGTTAGCCAAAGCTGGCTGATGACTTTACCTGCAGCAGCTAATTAAAATGAGGAACAAATCTCTTCTGTGACATGAGCGGTCCCCTCTGGGCAGCAGACTGAGGACTAAATTCTCAAACATAAGATTCAGTGTGAATTCCAGTATTTTTGTATTGCTTGCATAACCTCTGATCAAAATGGTTTCAGCAAAGTGGAATCCCAGAAAATATGGAAATGTGTTCCCCTCATCCCACAGCCCCTCCAGGAAAGGTCTATGGCCCCTGTACCATAATGTCTGGACACTACCAGTGTTATGAGGTATCTTGCTACTATAAAATACAAAATCACACATGCCCCCACAATGCAAAGCATCATGGGCTGCATATGCAAATCACCACAGAATGTTATGCTGGTCCAACTTTAAGCAGAATTGCATGGTGCCGAAAGGCCTCTCACACAGTTTGCAAAGGGTGCTAACAGAAGACATAGACACGTGTTTCGTCCTACCAGGACTCATCAGTATGCCTCGTCTTCTGTTAGCACCCTTTGCAAACTGTGTGAGAGGCCTTTCGGCACCATGCAATTCTGCTTAAAGTTGGACCAGCATAACATTCTGTGGTGATTTGCATATGCAGCCCATGATGCTTTGCATTGTGAGGGCATGTGTGATTTTGTATTTTCTTGAAACTTGGCTTCCCAGCCAAATGCCCTTTGGGGTAACCCTTGCCTCAGTGTTTATGCACAGAGGTTCTTTGTCTTTTAAATAGTTTTTTATTTTAATGGGTTCACCACAATATATCCCAGGCACACTGCCTTAGGGGTAGCTGGTCCATTCCACTGGGGTGTCAAACAGACGAGGCATACTGATGAGTCCTGGTAGGACGAAACACGTGTCTATGTTTTCTGTTAGCACCCTTTGCAAACTGTGTGAGAGGCCTTTCGGCACCATGCAATTCTGCTTAAAGTTGGACCAGCATAACATTCTTTGGTGATTTGCATATGCAGCCCATGATGCTTTGCATTGTGGGGGCATGTGTGATTTTGTATTTTCTTGAAACTTGGCTTCCCAGCCAAATGCCCTTTGGGGTAACCCTTGCCTCAGTGTTTATGCACAGAGGTTCTTTATCTTGCTACTATTTTCCATTGGAATTCTCGCCATGACAGTGATGCAGTTATTCTGTGTATCCCTCACCATAGTTTTGACCAGCACTCTGGGGACAGCTGTATGGTTGTCCCCTTCTCCCCATGTTGTTTGTGTTCATGCTATGGCCAGCTTTCCCCCTTAACCCATTGGAAAAGTGTATGCCTGAGAAACAAACTCATTTTGTTCAGGTTGTTGCATCCTTTTCCACAGGAACACCACCCCCTGCAGCAGCCCCCACCTGTAGGTCTGCTACCAATGGAACCTTTAGTATGTAATTCCAACATTGTAAATAAATATCAAAGTCCCATTGGCACAGCCCAAATTCCAGCACCATTTGCTAGAAACGTTTAATACTGCTATTCTCTGAGAGGAGTTGTGTGAGATACTGTAGGCCCTTTCTCGCCTAGCCAAGGAATCCATCATCCCACTCTGTGGGGGGAAGGGACTTCGGCAGCCATTGTAAAAGTATTCTCTGCCACATATACGTTGGTGAAGTCCTGTTTCTTTTACAATCAAGCTTTATGTCCCACAGTACATGTCTGCCCAGGGCGTCAGGTCTAAGATGTTTCTCCTAGTGACTCCCAGCCCCATCAGCCATTGTCTGTGCAGTTCCTCCAATGGGGGTCATAACGAAGCCAGTCCAAGAATGCCTGCAATGAGAATTTAGATGGTGCTCTTTCTCCCACCATCTTCACCCGACGGGCCATTCGACCCTTTGTTGGTCTCTCTCCTTTCAATGTGGTGCAGCACACACTTGCAGCATTCCCCATAGCAGGAGTGCAAGCTGCCTGGCCCTCCACTGTGGGTGGCTGCTGTGTTGTGCTGCAACTGCCATTATCAACCCACCTGGCTGAGGAGCACTGTCACCAGCAGTGATTGCCTAACCTGGCTGCCTGATTGCTGGCTCCTGAGTCCCCTCCCAAACCGGGGATACCAACATGCCAGTGTGATGCACTGCCACTGGGCCACTGTGAGGCCCCAAGGCCCTCTTTCAAAATGAGGTGTACAGTCTAGGATAATTATCATATTGCAATGTGCATGATCTCACTGCCTCTCCTCCCAAGTCCTCTATCATCAGAGGCTTGACAACGTCAAAGCAAGGTTTAGAGACATAGGGCAGGATTTTTCTAATACTTCCAGCATGATTCTGCTGCACTTGCAGAGGTTACGGTACCTGAGTCAGTAATCTTAGACCTCAAAAATATGTGGTCTAACTTCTTGCTGCAAATGGTGCAAGATGCGCATCAAAAATACCGCCTGTTACAAAATTATGATGCAGTCACTATTTGTTTTGTTTTTTACTGGGAAGAAATTAAAATGTAAATGCATAAGAAATTTTAAAATCACCTGCAAACATTCTTGGTGGCAGATCTAGGATGTTACAATGGGGGGTACTAGGGTGGTGTGCATACTTGAAATGCACATTTAAAGCATTTTTATTAATCCTGTATACAGTTTGCTATTATCTTTTTATTACGTTTTTGACAGAAAATACAAATGTTATCTATTTTTAATATAAACTTCCATACAAGCAGTAAATCAGACTTCTTCAACAAAGTGAAATGCAGCAACAGCAAGCATGTATTTTACAAGGGGGGGGGTGCAGCCGCACCCTTCACCACCCCCAGATCTGCCACTGGACATTCTGGCCTATTTACACGGACCCAGCTGTAGCAATACAACTGCTGGAAGTGCTACGTCCAGCTTTCTGAAAATCCAGGCCATACAGTTTATGGTTACAGGGCCTGTTTCACTGGCCAGTGCTTTTTTTTTAGTCTTTGGTAACCAGGTAAGGCCCACTAGGCACAAGTGCCTGTTTTCTGGGGTGACCTGGGAGCAGTGGGCCGTTATGTGACTTGTTCAGTGTCACACAGTATGCAAGTGGATGTTGTGAGAATCAAACTCAGGTCTGGTCTACTGGATGTATCAAGCTTGTTTTCCTCTAACCTCTAGGCTATACTGCCAACCCCAATGAAGCATGCCCAACAGGGGTCAAACCCCTCTTCCATAGCACCCACAATGGTCACGTGGGTGATCAGGAAGGGGATGGTGGCTGAAATGTAAATGGGTTGTAAACAGATGGCGGCCCCTGTAAACCTGTGCTAACACAGATGTTCCACACCTGTTTACACTGGGACACAGGGCAGCATTCAGGGGTACCTGGTGCTAGACAGCCTGGATGTTGGGCCCTGCAAGAGGAAGGCCCGCTGGCCCACTTGGATGGAAGCTGGGGCAAGGCAGAGGGTAGCACTAGATTACCGGATTTTTCGACCTCTGGTGGAGTTGGAATGGGACTCACTGAATCAAAAGGATAACATGCCACTAGATGACAGTAGGAGGGGGAACCAGTGGCCCAACAGTGCCCATTATTTCTGACAGGGTCAGGGAGGAGTGGACAGATCTGATTGGAGGCAGTTTGCTCAGCACTGCCACTGGAATGCAACATTGGGCACTGTGATATGTGCCAGGTACCTGTTGCAATGCCATGCTGTACCACAGTCACAAGCCCACGTAGGGTGTTCGTGGGTGCAAACTGCATTTGCACCCACTAACATTTTGGGCCATGTATTTAAACTGCATTTCTGTAATGGGAAGGGATCCTACCCCAGGACATGCACCTAGTTTTGCACATAGTGTCTTGGGTGGCAGTGCAACAGTGTGGGCACAAAGTCCCCATTTCCTGCAGCCCTTGGTAATGACTGAGAATAAGGCTCACTGTGTCCAGTGTGCTAATTTACTTATACAAAGATGTAGTCTAATGATCAGATTCATAATAACATGTTGCCATTTCCTCTCTCACAAGATAGATCCAGGATATCCTATTAAGAAAAAAATGTTCTCTGCTGGGACACTTTAATTTTTAATTATCAGGTGTAGTATGGAGGAAGGGAAAGGTTGTTGCTTTATATAGCATCTTTCATACAGTGTGGGTCACAAAGACCTTTACAATCCAGGATAACTCCCATTGTTAGCCCACAAGGGAATTGAAAGAGCAGAGACAGAGTACAGAGAGATTACAAAGGTTAAATGAATTGCTCACAGTCATACAGTGATAAAGCGTCTGTTGTGGGATTCAAATCCACATTCACAGCTTGCTGCTCTAACCAAACTGCCAAGGGGATGCTGTCCTGTTACTGGTTCTAAGCGTTTTGTTTAATTTTTGTATTAATGTTCTAATTTTAGTTCTTGATGGACCTTGATTTCATGCCTGAAATGTTAATGGTAGACAGATTACCACGCTGTATGCTGATAATGCAGCGCTAATGTCACAGACACCAACAGGATTGCTAGAGAATGTTGGGCGTGTATTGCACTTTTCGCTTGCATCACGATTTGGTGATCAACCAATCAAAATAAAAGGATCTTGTCTTGGGTTCCAAAGCAGTATCTAATTGATGGCATATCAACAAAGAAAACCTGGAGGTAAATGCTATCACTATTGAGTGATTTCTTTAGTTATCAACGCTTTGTGGAATGTAAGAAAACTAAAAGGAAGGCAGTGAGCCTCTTCTCAGCGTATGAACATTTAACATACAGTACAGAGGAATTTTGCCAATAGCAGCAATTAGAATATTTCAAGCAAGAAATAGCAAGTAGATACTATATGGATATGAGGTATGGGGTGCAGGTTGTATCAGAACATTAGAAGTACAGTAGTTCTATATATTTTCTTGAAGAAACTTCTAAGACTGTCCCAAGCCATTGGAGGTGCACAGCTAAGATCTGGAACTGGACAAATTACGTCAACAGTGTTATTCCCCAAAATAGTACTAGATTACCGCATTAACAGATATGTTTATATGGACAGCTGTGGCATCTCTTATGGTTATGAGTACCAACTTGAGTTCTTTCCCAGGTGAAATAAAGTTCAACTCATGAACTTTAATAAACGTTCATGAATGATTCATAAATATCAATCGGAGTTCACCAGATATTCTTCAGCTCAGTTCATGACCAAGTTTATGAACTGTTTATCAATACAAAGTTCCTGAAGTTGCTGAACCTTTAAAGAACCATGATGAACCAAGACAAATAGACACCTGCATAGCTAATTTGCATATTAGAGTGCACAGTTCCCCAGTGTAAAAGTTACAAAGTATCCCAAAATCAGAGCTTTTTCAATTTAGGAATGGGAAAATATATGTTCTGTAAAGCAGTTATTTATTTGAGCACCCCAAAAGGATTAACATTTAAACTCACCATGTTTTAAAATAGTTTCAGATTCTGCTCATATAAAGAGCAAGTGAACCTTTCCCTTTATGAAGGGAAGGTGAGCAGTGATTCTGTTTAACAAAAGAGCAACAGAAAGTCAAAATACCAATGGTACTCAGTGGTATACAGGTGTCCTTTTTGTAAAGTAACACACATACACAGTAAATGTTAAACAATGTACATGCAAATGCAGCACAATACAGAGACATACATGCATGCAAGCACATACACTTTACAGAATATGTTAGCAGTTACCCACGACAGGGTATGGGGTTATAGGGGAATTCCTGTGATAAGAGCACTTGGGAAAGGATGCCTACAATAATGGTGACCCACTCTGCAGTGCATTTCAGGGACAGCTACAGGAGGACAGGGCGGCGGATGGGGGTGGGTGACTATAGTGACAGGATATTTGCTATGCGTATGCACAGAAGTGGGAGGCGGAGCCGCACAGTGAGGGATGTGAGGTGCCACAGTAGATTGTTGAGCTGACCCTGTGGCATGGTGGGTGGGTTGCTGGCATTGGTCAGCTGGGTTGGTCTGGGCACTGGTGTGTTTTGTTTGCACCCGCCCAACTCTTTTAATGTTTCACCCTCCAAATTAACTCCTGAGTTGAGAATCCTTTAGTAGGGGGAGAGCAGGGGGCAAGCCCCCATGAGGGGTGCGAGGGCAATGTCCTCCAAAGAAAACATAAAAAAACTAAGTCCCTGATGCCCTTTTGCTGTGTGCCGGGGTGTCAGAGTGCAGAAACAAATTTTCAGCACTCTTGACTTCTGCATAATGATGATCACCTTTAAGCTTTTGCTGTTATGACATAGACCCTTTATAGGCATTTAATCCATGTCTGGGGTGCATTGTGAGGCATGTGGTGAGAATCCACAAAGGCGATTATTCGAAGTAATAATGAGAAGGAACCGATAGGAAAGTGGGTGTTGAATTGTGGGTTTGAGGGTGAAAATAAGGAGACGCAATTTGTACAGGAACCAAACAGAGTATTGTGTGAAGTCAGCAGAAAGTTAGAACCTTTGAAAGAATATGAGCAAGAGTTCTGGGTAGTTCCAGATAAGTACCTTGTGTCAGTTGAGGATGTTGCTAAGGCTCTAAAATGATTAAAAGTAAACAAAGCTGTAGGGCCAGATAATATACCTAACTGGATTTGGCAGGAGGGAGCTGATCTGATAGCACCTTGGATTTGCAATGTGTTTAATAAATCAGTGTTGGTGAGGAAAATGCCTGATCAATGGAAACAGGTTTGGGTTGTTCCATTGGCTAAAGTAACCCGTCCATGTGATGTTAACAAGGATTTTAGATCTATTTCTTTGACTTGTGTTGTCTTGAAAGTTTGCGAGGAATTTGTTACAAACTGACTTTTGGAAGTAATAGATCAGTATTTAGATCCTAATCAGCTTGGTTCCTTGAAGGGGTGTTCCACCACCCTAGCTTTATTGAAATTCTAAGAGTTATGCATGAGGTCATGGGAAAATGGTGAAATGTAAGAGGTGCCAGTCGATTATAGGAGTGCGTTTGATTTGATATTGCATGATACTTTAATTGACACATTACAGATGTTGGCAGTTCCTGCCTGCATAATAAGGTGGAGTCATGATTTTCTGGTAGGGAGGTCACAGTGGATAGAAAAGATGGGTGGAGATAAGAACCAGATTATTTGTATTGGAGGGTTCTGCAGGGTACTAAATTGGGACCCATTTTGTTTCTTATTATGATAAATCATTTGCATACAAGGGGGCCTTGTATTAAATAGGTGCATGATACAACTGTTATTGATAGGTTTGTGGAACTATGCCAAAGTGTAATGCAGAAGGATCTTGAGGAAATTGAAGCACGGACTCAGAGTAATAAGATGCAGATAAATTCAGATAAAACACAAGAAATAAAATTTGGGAAAACAAATAAGGCCGAGCTACCACAACTTAGGTGTGGGGGTGGTATTGTAAAGGTGGTAAAGAGTGTCAAATTATTAGGTTTACAATTTCAAGATGATTTTGGATAGAAAGAACAAGTGTCAGGGATGGTAAAGAAAGGAAACTCAAGGGTGCATTTCCTGACAGTGTTAAAAAGAGCAGGTGTGAGGCAGCATGATTTAGTGTATTTCTTTTGTACAGTTGTTCGCCCTGTTTTGGAGTATAGGGCTATTGTATGGGAAGCTGGGTTAACTCTGGCAGAAAGTGAAGAAATTGAAATAATTCAGAAAAGAGCTTTGAGGATTATTGTGGACTGGAAATGTCATATGATGAAGCTTTAAAAATGCGTAAGTTAGAAAGGTTGGATGAGAGAAGAATAGATATGTCAAGGAAATTGTTTAATGAAATTTGTAACCCCCAGCATAAGTTGCATTCACTCTTACCAGCTAGAAAAATAGCAGTTTATGGATTAAGAAAACAAGTGAGATGGCAAACACCAGTGTTTAGAACAACTAAATATCAGTCTTCCTTTTTGATGAAATTGTTAAATGATTGTTAAAATTGCAATATAATTATTGTTTCAGTAGCGAATGTTTATTGAATTTGTGATGTCGATTTT